>CM066733.1:6020000-8420000 GCA_033961575.1 Aselliscus stoliczkanus
GAGTCTCAGGTCCTCTCCTCCATGACACAGGCATTCCTCCAAGGGATCTGGATTCTCTGCAGGGCCACATCAGGCCTGTCAATAAGTCACAAGAAGCAATGAGTCATCTGAAGACAAGATAAACAACAGGGAGGCCCAGTGGGATGAGAGGCCCTGTTTCCTAGGAAGTCGCCTTGGGCCGGGCTGAAAGAGTACACAGTTAGCAGGCAGGAACCCCTTCTGCAAACACCAGCACAGCAGTTTGCAGACAAAGAGAAAGTGCTGCTGGTACTGGAAATGGGCGGCCAAGCTGGGAGCCGCGGAGTTATTTCAATCCTGAAAGGGCTTTTGTCAAGCCTGGACCACGAGCCTGGGCATATAGAATTCCAAGCTTTTCCCTTCCAATTCCTCCCAAACCAGAAGGGAAAGTCATTCTAATGATATTTATTTGCTGCCTCCCATCGGAGGATCTCAAAATGCTTCACCACCATTTCTGGATAAAAGTACAGACGCTCCAAGTGATGTTGAAGCAGTCACTTCCTCTCTCCCTGCACCTAGGTCTCAGGGCAGAGGCAAACGGCTCTCGGGGAGACCAAGGCTATTTGGCAGAGGGAACCTACTGCCCCCAGAACCTGTCCTAGCCAGGTCTGCCTGGATGCAATGAGCTCATGGGGACCAGAGCCCAGACAGCCCAACAGGAAAGTGGCAGGCGGGTCAGGAAGAGCCAGGCAGACAGAAATAAGTGGAGGGCAGGGCACAGCATGTGGAGGCCGGCAGCAGAGACCCAGCCCAGGGCTAACAGCTAGGGCCCAGCCCCTGCAAAGACTCAGGTCAAGGTGGGACCCCACCCCCAGAAGGAATCTGCCATCAGGCAAAGGATCCAAGTAGAGCTTAGTCAAGGCTTGGTCATCGGGCAGCGAGACAGGAGGCCTGTCTGCTGGGCTCAGGTCAGAGTGAGGTGACGTAATGCTGACTCAGCCAGAGAGATCTCAGAGGAACTTTCTTCATACTCCCTGACTGGTCAAGAAACTGATGCCAGAGTCTCCAGTTGAGGCAGCTTCGAAAGTTCGGGGACTATAGGACAGAGCGCCTCAGAAGCAGTTCAGAAAGAAGCATGTGCCAGGCCATCTCCTTTTTGTCCCCCTGCTTACTAGGTCCTTCGTTTTCAAACCATTAAAGGTGACCTTCAAACCAGCCCTGGGAACCTGTGATGACACCCAAGACAAAGCCCTGCTCATCCGCGACCCTTTCCTGGACTCCCCCAGCTTGAGTGGGTCTTCCTGGTGTGTGAGTTTTATCTCTGACCCAATCCAAATCTCCTTTTGTTATCTTAAATTGACTTACTCTCACATCACCCCAGTACCCAGCACAATGCTGTGTATTCAGAACTCAATAAATATCTCTTGTTTTTTTACTTGACCTGAAAATAATCTAGTTAGGGATATTTTAAAAAGAACTATATGAGAAAATGATAATAGACAAATAAGCACAAAATGATGCCATGCAAATAAAAGTCACATATCCCATATGATGCCATGCAAATAAAAGTCATATAGCCTTGGAAAAAATAAACGAATCAGAGACAGGGAGCATTAATCTGAAAAGGCTACTTAGAGGAAGTGAGTTTTGAACCAGCTATTAGGAGAAGTAGAGTTTGGACTTACATATTAGAATTATTTTGGTTTCAAGCCACAGCAATCTAATTCAAAGTGGCTTAAGCCAAAAAAGAAAAGAAAAAGGAAGGAAGGGAGGAATGGAGGGAAGTAGGTAGGGAGGGGGAAAGGAAGGAAAGAAAGAAAGAAGGGAGGAAGGAAAAGAATGAAAGAGAAAAAATACGGTGCACTGTATCAGCTCAGGCAATGGGATATAGGCATGGCTGGTCCAGGGTCTCAAATAATATTTTCAGGAACCTGCCTCTCTCCAGTCTGCTTTCTTCTGTGACAGTTCCATTCCAAGGCAGGCTCCCTTCCAGGGAGGTCCCTGGACTTAGATCCCGAGGCTTTGCAACGCTACCAGGAAGAGGGCGCTTCTCTTTTCCGGTAGTGGGGGGCGAGAGGGGGGTGGGGGAGGTCAAAAAAAACAACAACTTTTGTTTTCAAGAAATCCTGAGGGTTGATTGGTTACTGGAGCTCTACCTCGCCCAGCTTCACTAGTGCACATCCCCTTGCTCTAGCTTGGGACACAAGTTACCCCTGCCGCCAGCAAGGTGTGGGGCTCTGACTGGCCAGGTTGAGTCACAGGCCCACAGGAACCAGGGAGCTGAGGCCGGCCCCACCCTAATAATGTGGTCTGAGATTTCCCCAAAGGAAAATCAAGATGATATTACCAAAGAGAAAGGGGAATGAGCACTGGGCAGCACAATCAGCAGCACCCAACACTTAGCTGGCAAGGGGGGACGCGGAGGCTGGGCATACTTCCTACCAACCGTTGCTGCATCGGGGACCCACTTCTCTAAGGACACGCCCTCCCTCCAAGGCACTTACACCAAGCTTCCAAGGTACCAAGCTCCCTGCCTCCCCACAGGAGATTCCTGAAATGAAGCCGGAGGTCCTGAAGAGAGCTTGGGACTCCCAGAGCAGGGGTAGGTCTGCACCCCCTCCTTGCTGCCCACCACCTGCTCTGGCCAAGACTCCCAGCTGTGAAATTCTCCAGCCCTGCAGGAGGTCTGCAGGTGTCCAACTGTGACCTGGAGGCCCAGCGCCCACACCTGCAGCCTCTGAGGACCACCGAACCCCCTCCGGAGCCCCCAGCAGCAGGCGCACAGGTGTACACGTCCTTCCGGCAGGGTCGGTCCTCAGGGAGCACATGGGCAGTTGCAGCACGGCCATTCCCTTCACATATTTTTAACCTCCTGAACGAAAGAATTCAATCCGGCTTGTCTGCCTCTCCCCACAGACCTCAGAATCCAGCCGGAGTTCATACGTCACACTTCCTGCAGCCGCCCCGGGGGTCGGGAGTTCACCGGTTGAACTCTTGCCTGCGGAGCCGGGGTCCTAATAAGCATTACATCCTCCCCCAAAGCTCTGACAGCTGTGGGAAGGGAAGAGACCAAATAAAGCAGCAGGAGGAATTCTGTGGAGCAGAAATGCTCAGCGGGGGGTTCTGGGTCCAAGGGTCAGACTCTCAGTTACAATTCCAAGTGGTTTTGGGTTTCTGCCTTGGTTTCCCCATTGGTAAAATGGCGGGGACAGGGATCATTTCAGGGAAGGGAGTCCATCTTTAACAGAGCAGGAGCGTTCCCATCCAGCTTCGGCCAGGTCCAACAGCAGTCCAAAATCAAGCCAACACTTTTTGTAGAGAACCTTCTACACTCCCAAATCCTTTAAGAGAGAGAACTTCAGTCTAGCCAACCTTGGGGCTTCCGTTCTCTGTCTAAACTGGGCCCCAGATAAAGCAGAAATGTGGGGGCGGAGGGCTTGTGGCTCCCCAAGCACTATTCAGAGGTGATGGGAGGCTGGCAGAGGGACAGAAACAGGATAGACCGAAGTGTCCCAAAACTCTGGGGCCTGGCCTCCTACACTATTCCTGGGTGCACCCCAGTCAAGGGGGGGCCTCTGAGGACTCGGGACCTACCACGGAGAGCATTGACTGTATCTACAATGACAAAGAGAAACAGAGCAGGGAGGGGGTTGAAGAGAACTAACTACACGACCCGGTCAGACAGGCAAGAGAGAGGGGGCTCCTGACTGTTAATCTAGAACTCAGAAGTTACTCATTGGAAAACAAAAACAACAGTAGAAAAAGAAAAGCACAGAAAAAGGGATGAAGTACCTTCTATGCACTAGGCTGAGGAGCACAAAGCTAAATATAAAGGACGGAGCCCACCTGGGGGCGAGGCTGACTGAAAGGCCTTTGTATGGAAGGTGCTTCAAAAGACAAGTGTAACAAAATCACTTCAATGGGAATTGGGGCAAGTCCTGGCAATTGTATTAGACGATTTGGTTTGCCAGTGGCAGCGGCCCAGTTCAAACCGGCTTCAGCTAACAAGAAGAATGTGTTGGCTCGCTCCGCTAAAAAGGTCAGGGGTTCCAGCTTCAGGCATAGTTGGATCCAGGCTCCAACAGGACAGGAGGACTCAAGCCACCTCCTCTCCATCTCTCAGCCCTGCCTCCCTCGGTGCCAGCTTCGTTCTAAGAAGCCATGTGGCTTCCCCTGGAGGCTGCAGGCTCACTGTCTCCTTCCTACTGGCAATCACAGAGGAAAAAAAGAGCTTATCCTCCCCAGGGTTCTTACTGACCCAGTTTGTGTCACAGTCGCTGCGGCCAAGGAGAAGGAACACAATGAATGCTCAGACTAGAGCCACGTAGGGAGACTCACATAAGGGCCTGGAACTCTGGGAAAAAAAGGCCTGGGCTGGAGATAGAAAAGGAGCTCACTGGGGCACACTGCCATTGCCCAGTGATGTGATGCGCCTTGGGCGAGCTAGTGTCCCACTGTGCACCTCTGTTTCCTCACCTGTAAGTGGGGTAACAATACTTACTGCAGTTGGCTGCCGTGGAGACCAAGCAAGATAATTCACATAAAGGACAGAGCACAGAACACTCAACAATAGCTGCTGTTCTTTTTCCTGTTGGTTCCATTTGTTTCCCTTCAGTTTCCCTTTTCCCTTGTTCCCGCTCCCACCTTAAAACTGCCAGAGGCTCACCTTTCATGCTGCTCAGTGCCCTGGGAAGCGGTGGGCTCAAGGGAGGGGCAGGCTGGGTGGTAGGTCCTCACTGGCCCACCCCCCTCAGCTTGGCAGCTGTGGGCCGGGAGATGGGGCCTGGGAGTGCCGAGGAACTGGGGCTGGGGCCTGAGGTTCTACCTGAGCCATTGCGAGCTATCCAGAGCTACGGGGCCAAGAAAAGGGCCAGGGAAAGCCAAGTGCAGAATTCCTGGGAAGGCACTTTCTGGGTTTGGAAGCATCAAGACAGGAATTGGGGTTGGGACTGCCAGGTGGACCAGGAAAGGGAAGCAAAGGAAGGGGGCAGAAGTGACCCCCAGAGTCAGATCACTCACCACAGGCCAGGAAATTCAGCTCCAGGACCGAATCAAGGTCCTCCCTGGGTTCCACAAAAATGGAGAAATTCTTTGAATTCAGAAAACCATCAGAAAATCCCACCCACTGCTCATGGAAAAGGCCACATGATGACATGGCCCAGATTCAGGTGGGTGTCCAGTGAGGAGCATCACAGGGAAAAGGGAGCAGGGGCAGGATGTGGCAGGGAAGGCTGTGAGGGTTGGGAGCCTGGGGGAGCCTCAGGGCTCAATCCACTCCACCCGCCAATCAGGGGGCCCCTTAGAGCAAGAATACCCGGCTTGGGGGCCTAGGGACAACTCTTAAAAGACCTCTAGTCTTCCCAGTCAGGTCCTCTCCTGACAGCAGACCTGGCATACCACTGGGCTTCTCTGAGTTGGAATTCCTGATCAGGGCGACACAGACAGCATGCTGGGTGGGGGCAATGCAGCCACCTTCAGCACCTATATTTCAGAGCCACCCTGACTGGGTTCAAACACTAGTTCCAAGTCTTATTAGTGATGTAAATTTGGGCAAGTTATTTCCCCTTCCCAGGCTTGAGTTTTGCCATCTGTAAAATGAATTCAGTGACTGGCACATAAAATCACTCATAATTGACACTATTATTATTACTGATTATTATGTTTAGGGGATGAAAAGAGGTGTTCAGCAAAATATTTCAAAATCCATACATTCAAGAGAGGTAGCTCACACCCTAAATTTCAATTTTATCGTGCCTTTAACCATCTGTCTGCTTTCTTGTCAGCTGGGCGCCTTCATTGCAAGGTTGCCCAAACATCTGCCTTCTGTTGATCAGCAGTATAGAAATGGATGTTAAAAATTCAGACAATGAAACAGGAAATGCTAATAACAGCAGCTCAAAAACCAGGCTGACATGCAAACGTTGGCATCTGATCAAATGAGCGAGTGCCCAAGCACGCCTGTTGCCAGTGGCGGAGGGCACGTCGCTGTTGTCCTCTGACAGATCACACACTGAATTTTCCAAGGGGGCTTGTAGGGGAGAAAGGGCCAAGGCGACGGCCTCCAGGAGCTGCGTGGTAACGTGTGTCATTTTTAATGTATGAAGATGACATGACTAGTCTGCAGCCACAAGCACAGAAGCCATGGGGAGCCCTGGAGAAGGGTTTACATGGATCCTGTCCCAAGCCTCGCCATACCCCCATTTGCCCAAGAACATGGGGAGCCTATTTGCAAGTCCATGTGGAGAAGTGAGAGGACACTGGTGACCTGAGATAAAGAGAGAGGCCCAGAAGAAAGGGGCCTCAGTAGCACGGCCCCACGCACCACCACCATTCACAGACTTGTGAGCGCTCACTCCTGAATTAAGCTTTTGATTCATCAGACAATGTTAGAATGAAACTGGCAGCGGCTAGGAGTAACCAGAGGTGGCAGGGAGGGGGCACAGGGATGTTGGGGTACAGACAAGAAGGGCCAGGCAGGAGCTGAAACGCACATCTCCAGTTTCAGCAGCAGAGTCTGACCTGGTGTGACTTGATGACAAAAAATGGGAGTGGTGGCTTTGGGATGCGAAAGAGAAAAGGAAAGGGAGGAAGGAGACGGAAAAGGAGACGGAAAGACAGGGACGGAAGAGGGTGGACGAGCAAAGAGGAGGATGGGAACCTGGTGACTGAGACGGTGGTTGGCATGTCCCATGCAGCCTCCCCCTGAACCTGTGGTCTTCACCAAGTGTCCCCGACCTTCCCAAACCCATGCCCCGTAAATAGCAGCGACGGGTTTATCAGGCCTGACAGTTTGTGTCCACACAGTTTCAGAGAGGTCTTAAATATCATGATCTATGCAAATGGCAGCCCCTGCCTTGTGCAAGAAACAACCTGGGCAGACCTGTGCCACGGCCCTGAGGCTTGCACGTCCTTTGGAAGCCCTCCGCCACTCCACCTCTCTCACCTGGGCAGCCTCCACCCAAGCTTTGCCTCTGACATCAAGACAGGTGGTGAAGACAGAGTGGCCACAGGGACAAGTGGCCAAGCCTAAAGAGAGTAAACAGAGTCCGAAACACCAGGCCTGCTCTCTCCTGTTAAAGGGGCTCGTGGCCCCATGTCAAAAATAGCCTTATTGCATCCACTGCAAGATAAGGGCCCTGCACCCAGCCCCTCCCCCGTGCGCTCCTGCTAGCCGCTAAGTTAGGAGCCACCCAGGCCCTCACTCATCGGTGGGCCCCACATCGCAGGCACACACTGGCAGTGGCTGACCCCTCCCCTGCCCACATTAGAACCCTTGTCAGGCCAGACCACAATCGAGGGGGACATGGGTGATTTCTTACCCAACAACCAGTTGTCTACATCACCCCTAACCTGCCTGCCCTTTCTCCCTCACAAACAAAAATGGACATTGTTCAGAAATCTTGCCGGGTAAAACCAAACTCTCTCTCCCAGACCCAGAGGATAAATTATGCTTGGTGTAAGCCAATCTTAGCCGCCCTGTTCCTCTTGCCAGTGAGAGTCCAGAAACAGTCATGTGACCCTGCTCTGGTCAATGAGATGTAAGAAGCCTGCCAAGATTTTCAGAGGTTGCTGACTGAAAAAAAAAGAGCACTGTAGGGAAATGCCCTCTTTGCCATCCTGCTCTGTGGGAGGATGTGAAGCCTGGAACACCAGCAGCCACCTTGAGACCTAGAGGACAGAGATAAAACCAAAACGCCGGGATGCTAAAGATGGTGGAGTGGGAAGGAAGAAAAGGCCCTTGTCTCTGGGGCCGTCATGGGGCTGCTGAGCCGAACCTGAACTGCCCTCTCCCGAGTCTTTGTCCGTGAGTTAATTAAATTTTCCATAGCTAAGCCATGGTTGGTCGGGTTTCCTGTTACTTACAGCCAAAGGCAGCCTAGCTGATACAACAGCAGGCAGCTCCCTTCCCAGGGCCGGCATCCTGCCCTCGCTGCCTTCCAGGGTCCAGGCTTGGAGTGCTCTTGCCCAGCGGGCAGCACGTGCACACATACCCTTCTTGAGAGCTGCAGGCACCTGCAGGCCTCCCCCAGGAGCAGGGACTCCAGCCTGCCTCTGTCTGGGGTCAGCAGAATGGCCGCTAACCACCCTGGGGTCCGTGGACTCAGACTCACTGTTCCCTCCACTCACCAGTCAGCTGCCTCCCAGACAAGCCACAACCTCTCGGTGCCTCTGTTTCTGTAAAATGGGGGTGATGATTTAAAAAAACAAAAACAAAAAAAAACTGCCTTGGGCCGGCCGAGTGGTGCGGTGGTTAAGCACTGGCTTGGGAAGCCAGCGGCCCCCGTTCGGGTCCCACATAAAAATAAAAATAAAAAATAAAAAAAACTGCCTTATTTGCTCACAGGGTATCAGAATTAAGAATAGATGGAGAGGATGAGTATTTTGTGCATTTTAAAGCACTAGGTAATTGTTAATGAGTAACTAACGTAATATCTAGATGGAGAAGCACTTTGGAAACAAAACACCATGCAAATATAAACAGTCATGGACTGCTCACTTTAAAACGGGTGAATTGTGTGGTCTGTGACTTACAGACATGCATCACTTAACGACAGGATAGGTTGTGAGAAATGCATGATTAGGCGATTTTGTCATTGCGCTAACATCCTAGAGTCACACAGACCTAGATGGCGCAGCCGACTGCACACCCAGGCTGTGTGGCACAGCCCAGTGCTCCCGGCTGCCAGCCTGGACAGCATGTCCCTGTGCTGGACACTGTAGGCATTTGTGCCACCATAGCAAGTATTTGTGTATCTAAACATATCTAAACATAGCAAAGGTACAGTAACAACGTGGTATAAAAGATCAAATACGGTCCACCTGTAGAGGGAGGGCATGCACCGACCGTTTCTTGGAGCTGTTAGGACTAGGGGTTGCTCTGGCAACCGGGAATGAGTGAGTGGGTGAGTGGGTGAGCGCGGAGTGACTGCGAAGCCTAGGGTATTACTGTACACGACTGGAGACTTTATAAACCCTGTACACTTAGGCTACGCTAAACTTCTCATAAATATTTTTCTCTCTTCAATAATAAATCAACCTTAGCTTACCGTAACTTTTTTCTTTTATAAACCTTGTAGTGTTGTTTTTAGCTTTTCTACACTTTTATAATAACACTTAGCTTAAAACACAAACACATAGTAATATTTCTTCTTTATATCCTTATTCTATAAGCTTTTTTTTTTTTTTTCACTTTTGAAACTGTTTTTGTTAAAATCCAAGACACAAACACACACATTGGCCTCGGCCTACACGGGTCGGGACCATCAATGTCACTGCCTCCCGCCTCCACATCTCGTCCTACTAGAAGGTCATCAGGGGCCGTAACACGCATGGAGCTGTCATCTCCTGTGATGACACTGACTTCATGTGGAACCTGCTGAGGGCCTGCCTGAGGCTCTTCAGAAATATGTCCATGGTGGTGGGCTCTGTTTGTCTCTTTCTTCAGCAGAGATTTGCCTGTAAGCAGATAATGCACCATGAACATTCCCCTCTATTAATAAAAGCCTTCCTGTGCTGGGGGCCATGTTTTCACACTTTTTAAGGAGCGTGTTGAGGTCTGCAAAAGCTTCTGCCAAACCCCTCACTGGGGATTCTCTTTGAGGTTCTTTTTCTTCCCCTGCAGTTTCCTTTTCTCTTGCTCCTCCTTCAGCTGTGCGTTCCGGCTCTGGTTCCAACAGCTCCTCCTCAGACACCACCTCCAGGAGCAACGTGGTGTCACCCTCATCCACATCCAGGGGTGTGACGGTGTTTGCCGTCTCAGCCACAGCCTTGATGACTTCTGCAACCTTTACTCTAGGACCCTACGGTGCCTGTGCCGTCACTAGGCGATTGGAATTTTCCAGCTCCATTGTAATCTGAGGGGACCACACACCCTGTCTGTGTGACCCCAGAACCCACAGGCATTCCCTCTATGCCATGCTGCCTCACGTGTCAGGTTTCAATGACTACTTATTAATTGACTCACTCTCGCTGTATCTTTCTTCCCCAGTGTTTCTACTTCTCTCTGGGGTGTCACCTCCCTCCTCGCTTTGCACGGTGCACCCTTGGTAGCGGTACAGTCTCAGCTTGCTTTCCTCTTTTCTCTAAGGAGCTCACTTTTGTTCTGCCTCGATTTCTCCTCGCACGGCCGAGGGGTGAATCCGTTTCCTATTCTATAGTGCCACCTGGTGGCCGTGGAGAGGACAGAGCGTTTTTGATCTAATGGGCAAAGAGAGGAACCTGACGGCCTCTATAGGTTTGGAGATAATCTGACTGTTACATCAACAACAAAATCAAAGCTTCCAGTACAGTGCATTCCACCTCCCCACAGAACGCACATCTGCACTAATTCCACCACAATCCGCCCTACCCTATTGGAAAGTCGACACACAAGCCACCCCTTCCTCAACAGGTGGTCTCCGGGGCTGCTGGGTGGGCACAGTCCAGTACAACCAGGGAACGCCTGCCCTTCCATGGAGTCCCGCTGGTCTTCCAGACCCCAAGCGGGAAGGGACAAGCACCGCAGCAGCAGAGGTGCCACACACAGCTCTAAAGCGCCCACTGGAAGATCAGTCCTAGGTTACCCCAAAGCCTCAGCGAGCTGCCTCTTTCCTCCAACTCAGGGGAAGGCACATTGCGAACACTCCTCATTCTTATGACATTGTTTTAAATGATAAACGCAGAATAGGAAATTATACATACTGGGTGGCTTTTTATTCTTTTTACATAAACTTCATACATTACAAAATTGCACTAAAAATCTGACGTATGTTAACATGTTAATGAAGGGGGTTTTTTAATATACTTTTCTATATATTCCAACTTTTCCATAGTTATCCTGGAATACCTTTATCATGGAGGAGAGGCAGGAAGCATGTTTCCACTCTCTGGAAAACTGAAAACATTTCCCATGATGCACTGGGGAAGCTGTGGTATAGGAACTAGCCTTGAACTTGAGGTCGACAGCCCAGGTCCACCCACTCCCAGGCTGGGTATCCTTGAGTAAGTCACCTTCCTAACCTGTGCCTCCATCCTCTCCTCCATAAACTAGAAGTGACTATAGCTACCTACCTCACAGTGTTACGGTGAGGGCTAAATGAGATCATGTATGTGAAAACACCGGTAGTCAGTAAGTATTCAATCAATGTTCTTTGAGTATAGAACATTGTACACTAAGTATAGTGTTGTATATACTTAGGACTGAGCCATTCAGCGCAAGTGACAGAAACCCAACTCAATCCAGTTTGGCGGGGGCGGGGGGCGGAATAGAGATAAAATGTATTAAATCACAACACTGAAAACATTCGGGTTTCAGGCACTGCTGTGTCAGGGCGCTCCAACGGTGCCAGTAGGGGCCTGCTTTCTCCACCTGTCGTCTTCCCCCTGTGCGGCTCCAGTCTCAGCAGGCTCTTCCTGGAAGCGGCAGGATGGCCCGCTGCTCACCTCTCGCTGGCAGATCTCAGGAGCCCTCATGGGGAGACTGCTTCTCTTCCCCAGTAACTCCCACAAAACTTCCTCAGCCCTAATCCAAACATAACGTGAGAGCCTGACGGACAGGCCTCGGAAGCCACAGCACTCTGCCTGGGAACGGGGTCCATGTGGCTATTTGGGGGTGTTTCCCCAAGGAGCCTTGGGGTATAGTTACCAGAGAAAGGTAGGAATGGCAGGCGTCCCCAACACGCACGTGACTCAAATAACACAACGCAAAGGTGGTCACAGACATAGGGCCACCCCTTCCTTGAGACAGAGATTCTGATCATTGGCTTTAGCACCTGAGCAAAGAGCCATGCGGTGGGAGGAGGATCGCGGGGCTGGGAGGCGGTCGCCATGCGTCCTGCTTACAGCCCATCCCCATGGCCTTGCGTGACCAGCATGGCCCGGCGGGATCTCAGTTTCTTCATTTGTCCCCCAGGACGTTGGACCAGGGTCCAGGCTCACACACTCACAGGCCTCCAGGCCGTTAGCAGACGAGAGAAGGCGCCAGTTCAGCAGACAGGGGGCAGCACCACCAGTGAACACAAGTCCATGTAGAGCCCGGCTGTGGTATTGTGTTGTGGTGCCATCCCAGGATTAGCAGGTCTGCTGCTTTTTCAAGGGGTTCTGGGAAATCTCCTGCTTTTTCAATGTTAAAAACGAGTTTGACTGTGGTGATGGTTGCACAGCTCTATGAAAGCCATTGAATTGGCCACTTCAGCGGGTGAACTGGGTGGTGTGTGGCTTATATCTTGATAAGGCTGTTACAAACTCTCTCAAAAGCTTTCTAAAATTATTCACTCTTGAAAAGGGATGACGTACTCATCTGTGCTGCAGCGTAGATGAACCTCGAAAACTATGCAAAGTGAAAGAGGCCAGTCCCCAAAGGCCACCTAGTGTATGATTCCATTTATGCGAAATATCCAGAACAGGCCAAAGCAGATTCTGGCAGGGGGCGCGGGGGAGGGGGGAGTGACTGGCATTTCTTTCTGGGGTGATGAAAACGTTTGGAACCAGGCAGTGGTGATGCTTGTACAATATTCTGAATGTACTAAATGTCACTGAACTGCGTATACTTAGGAATGATTCATTTTATGTCATGTGAATTTCACCTCAATTTTTAAAGTTTTTTTTTTTTAAATAAATACTCTGCTAGCCAAATAAAACATATCTGTAGGCTAAACTGGGCCCAGTAGTTGCTGGGTTTTAATCTCACTAAGGTCCCCTCTATCTCTCAGATCCCATATTTCCAGAGACCAAAATGTCACCTCCTGTCAGGGGAGCAGAGACTGGCTGACTGAAGCTTACAGCCAAGAAGAAAGAGGTATTCTGTCTCCTCGAGGCAGAACCTCCCAGAGATAATTTGAGGCCAGAAATAAAAGCCTGCTCATGATGGCACCAGGCCAGGGTTTCCCGTTTTTTTCTAACTGCCCTTTGCCACAAGGAAGGACCACGAGTGGCCTGTGTGTGAGTGACAGCGAATGGACTTTGTTGACATGGGCCAACTTTAATTTTTGTGAAGTTAATAATTAGGCTGTCATCCCCCCGCTCCAGAGCAATTAGTGGCCTGCAGGCGGGATGAATGGGCCCTATTATCACAGGAAATTATAAATAGAAGGAAGGGCAGGGTGGATGAGAGCCCTGCACAGCGTCACCCCTGCCCTCTCGCACGCATCACGTCTCCACAAGCCCCACTGTGTTGACTCGCCTCCGGTTGACAGCTTGAATCCCAGCTGCCATCCAAAAGGGCTCTAAATTCTGCCTCTGTCATCTGAGCCTGACTTTTTACGCTGTCCAGAGCAGCGCCGAGCAGCCCAGCTGGGCAGCAGGAGAGCCATGGCGAGATAAACGCCTTTGTTTCGGTTGCCTCCCGACTCCAGGGTCTGAAGGTGTCTGGTGCTGAGCAGAAGGAACTGGGCTCAGGCTGACAGGCCGGGGTGTTGGGGACGCTGAGTGACAGCCTGTTCAGTGGTTCCCCGGGTCAGAGCAGCAGCCCCCAAACCATGGCCACAGTGGGAGGTGACTCAGGTTCACACTGGGACCTTTTCTCGGCTGGCCTTGCTTTGACCAACATCTCAGGCAAGTTCATAATCCCTTCTGCAAACTCGTCTATCTAGCAGATCAGATCAAAGCAGAGTTTGGTAGTTCAAGAAGGAAAAGCATTTGTCAAAAAAAGCAGCAGTCCAAAAAAACGCAGAAAACAATTATAATGATAGTTAACGTTGATACAATGTTGTCAATGCACTAGGCACTTTTAATATATTAATTCATGTAAGCCTCCCAAACAGGCTTGTGAGATAGGTAGTCTCACTGTTCCCATTTCACAGGTTTGTAAACTGAGGCAGCAAACAGCTAACTTGTCCAAGTCCCACAGCCAGGAGGTAAACTTCAAACCCAGGCACTCCGGCTCAACTACTCTTTCTATGGCTTACCCTTCAGGGCACGAGTGAAGCAGACCAAGGGTGGGAGACAAGAAGGAGTGGTGGGGACTTCTTTTTAGCACCCAAAGTAGGCACACGGCAGAAACCCAATCACTGTCAAACATTCCCCAAACACAGAGTAACAGCAGAACATCCCTTGTCCCAACCAGTTTCCATAGCTACTGCACCAACGCTGGGTGCTGGATTCAGCGACAAGCATAGGAGAGCCATTGGGGTGAAGACCAAAGATCCTCCTCCCTCGTTCACACCAGGAATGAGCTGATGAGCTGAACTTCAGTGGGGAGGATTTGCGGGGGATGCTGGTTTACTGGGACACAATCAATCAGCAAAAGGCTGCCCCTTACCATGCCACAAGGGAGCAGCAGCTCGGCATCGCCAGGCGTCCGCCCACCCCAGGCGCAGGGCCGGGTCTGGAGGCTGCTGCCTGGGGAGGAAGTTGCACCAGGGGCCTCCTGCGGCCCTCGCTGCGGGTTCACGCCAGCACTGGTTGTTGACGTTGGGGGACCACAGCTGAGAGTGCTTAAGAAAACGGTGGAACCAGCAAAATATCAGTGCCCGCCGTTAGGGGGCAGCTTTAAACAATCCCAGCTGATCACCTGCCCTGCGCAGCCCCCTCAGGAAGAGATTGCTACTGATGCGGGAAGGTCCCCAACACACACCGAATGAGAAAAAGCAAAGCGTGTCGTTTGTGTAGTACGACGCCAGCTGCGTACATTTTAAATAATTGCATGTATTATTTGTCTGCTGGTCGATGCAAAAGACAGTTCTGAAGGAAACTCAAGCAGCTGTTTGCAGACTACCTTAGAAAAGAGGCTTTTATTTTTTCTTTTCTGCTTTTCTGTGCTGTTTGAATTACTTTTTTGTCATTGGAGTGTATTAATTATTTTTAATTAACGGGTTATCTGGAAATTGGGATTTGTGAAGATTTTTTTGTTTTCCTTTTTTTTTTTTTTACACTTTCTTAGGTTTTTATTTTATTTTACTTTATTTTTTTGAGGGCAGTGTCACTGGCCCTCACGTGTGGGATCCGAACTGGGCCGCCGGCGTCCCAAGCCAGCTCTTAAACACCGCGCCACTCCGCCGACCCATTTTCTTAGTTTTTTAACCTAATTAATGCTGTTTATAAAGGTGGAGGAGGGCAGTTCCTTAGCCCCCAGGACAGGGGGGCCAGCTGGCAGGGTGGATGACTCCACCCTGGAGCACCGGCCCATATCCTGAGCTATTGGGAGGCCAGCACAGTTTGGTTTCCCTAGGTCACCTTTGAGGAACCTGGGACTGAGGGCTTGGTGCTTCCTTGGCGACTATGAAGCCCCTTGGCCGGCTGACATAAGCCAGGGAGCTTCCCAGCAGGGCCTGTGAGTGGAGCTCTAGAAGAACAGCAGGGTCAGGAGCTGTGAAATCAACTGGTGTGACCTGGGGATTTGCCCACCCAACCTGGGCTCAACACCATCCCCATAGTTTCATGGGCACATCAGTGGGGCGGGGTAAGGGTGGTAGTCAAATGGGCAAGACTTTTAACCGACTTGACTTTGA
Source organism: Aselliscus stoliczkanus (assembly GCA_033961575.1). NCBI lineage: Eukaryota > Metazoa > Chordata > Mammalia > Chiroptera > Hipposideridae > Aselliscus > Aselliscus stoliczkanus. The sequence goes on from CM066733.1 coordinate 6,035,384, forward strand.
ACCTGGCTACTGCATCTGACAGCTGGGGGATTTGGAGCAAATGACTTGACCTCTCTGAGCCTCAAAAAATTTCTCATTTGTAAATCACCAGCTGTAAAAGCATTGTTATAACATTTAACATCAACATACACCTAACGAAAAGACTGGCATATAGTAGGCATTGAGTGATAAAAACTGAATCCAGAAAGGTCTCCAACCTAGTGTTTGTCGTCTTATTGCCCTATGTCCATCTCTGAACCAAGTCAGTGTCCCCTCAAGATTGCAGAAGGCATCCCACTCCTGTCTCAACCTTACACCTGAAACCAAAGTCCTCCCAGCTCCACCATCTGAGGCACAGACCACACCCCCAACCCTGCAGTTCCAACTGTTCTCGCTTGAAGGCAACCTCGAGCTTTGGATTTCCACCTGCCAGGAAGGACTCACTCTCCCAGCCCCAACTGCCACATCACAGGCCAACAGAACCAGGCGACTCTAAATGCTCAGAGGGCAGTTCTAGAGACAAAGAAAAGACTTGCCACAATGTTGCCCACCACAGAATAAAGGGATGAAACGTGCTAACCCTAAAAGTAGAATCAGCTGAAAATATAAACGGATTTCAGAAGATAAGGAGACAAAGTATAAGGTGGGGGCCTGGGAAGCTATGTGCATGGCTGCAGACTTATATATGAATAATAAAATAATTACAATGATAGCTATGATAGCTAAGTCAATTGCAGCACATCCATTTGAATGAACATTTGAAACTCTAATGATGACCTGTATGCACCAACTTGGGGCAATTACTTAAATGGAAGAGAGAATGCAAATTTGTTGTATATTTTTATTGCTGCCATCTAAAAGTTACATATGCTTATAGGGAAAAAGAAAGAGAAAGAAAGAAAAGAAAAGAAGAGAAAAGAAAAGAAAAGAAAAATAAAGAAAAGAAGGAAGGAAGGAAGGAAGGAAGGAAGGAAGGAAGGAAGGAAGGAAGGAAGGGAGAGAGAAAAGAAAGAGGAGGAGAGGGGAGGAAAAGGGAGGGGAGGGGGAGGGAAAGAAAGAAAGAGGAATACATAAAAAATAAGTTGCTGAGTAACAAGACTCTGAGTTGTTTTTTTCATGTATTCTGTTTTTCATTCATGTTGTTTATTCCCTCTTTTAATATTCAAGGCTGTTGAGGGTGTTGGTGTGGTGAGTGGGGTATAACAGCCCTGATGCTCTGGCCCACACAAATCCCTGAGTGTTCACGGTAGAGACACTCTTGGGGGGTAAGATACAAATGGCCTCTAGAGAGAAGCTAGGAAAATGTGCAGCTGATGGGAGGGGACAAGCTCCACAATTCATTAAAACACATTCAAAAATAAGAATTGTGCATTTAATAGGTTAGCTCCCTTTACTACAGAAAAGCGGAATTTTAACGTGAGGGAATGAAAGGACATACTCTTCTATAATAACAACCCCTTATTTGAGCAGTCCTGGTTTACCTCCTGCTTGTGTCATAACAATGATGACTTGCCATGTATTAAGTGCCAAGCAGTACACACTTTCTGTACTTTCTTCCATTGAATGCACTCAGCAGCCTCATGAGATAATAGTAGGTGTCACTGTCCACCTTTCTAGATGGAATTTGGAGGCTGCAAGAGATCATTTGCTTCTTAGTGGTCAAATCAGGATTTGAACCCAGGTGAGTCCCTTCCCAAAGCCTGTGCTCCTTCTACCCCACACAGCCAGACGAGGACACGGGGCGGGGCCCCATGGTGACAGGACACAGGCTTGGCCTTAAACACCTTGCAAGGGGCAAAAAGCTTCACTAGAGACCTTTGTCTCCATCCGCATGGTGACATGAATGACATCTGTGGCCAACAGGTTCTGGCCACTTTTACTGCTGGGATTAAAGTAAAATGCTCGGTTGGCGGGAAGGAAAGGCAGGGTCTTCAGAGATGCTTAGGGGTCCTGTCTCCCCGCTTTGCTTTCCAGCTGCGCCTTCTCTCTGGTTTTCCTGCCTCTTGGCATCAACAGGTGAGAGGACACAGCCCACCCACACATAACGCCTGAGTCCCCACTTATGTGGGAAAGCTCCATAGTCAACAGCTCAATTCAAACCACATTTCCCTGGAACTCATGTGAGCAGAACCTGTGCAAACAGTGTTGGCCAATCTGCAAATGTGCTAAAAGAAAGGATTTCTCATGAGACATAATTTGGGTTGGGCTGGGGTAGGTTGGGTTGGGCTGGGCTGGGTTGGGTTGAGGTGGGTTGGCTGGGGTAGGTTGGGTTGGGCTGGGCTGGGGTGGGTTGAGGTGGGTTGGCTGGGGTAGGTTGGGTTGGGTTTGGGGTGGGGTGGGGTGGGGTGGGATGAGATGGGTTGAGGTGGGTTGGGTTTCAGCTGACAGGTGTATGTAGATGGGTGCTAACAAGGGAGGTACTGTGACTGTGCCTATTTCACAGGTCAGAAAACCGAAGCTCAAAGACAAGAAGGAACTTTCCCAAGGCTGCTTAGCTGGGACATCGCCACAGACTCCGAGTCCAAGCTCACTGGAGCCCAAGCTCTTAACCACCATCATATAATGCCTTTCACTCTGCCAGACCGCTTAGGTGGTAAAAAGACCAAAAAATCACGTCAGCCTCTCTGAGCCTCAGGCTCTTCACCTATAAAATGGGCTAATAATAATATCTAGCTCAGAAGGCTGTTGCGAGAATTACATAAGTGAATACATGTAAAGCCACACATAGCCTGCACTCAGTAGATGTTAGCTGTTTTTTAATTATTGAGATTATAGAGTCCAGACGTGGAAGGACCAATGTGACCTGGTCCAACTCTCCTATAACAACTTCCAATCCCTGCTTCAACTGAGAAGAAGCCATCCTTGCTCCGTGAGGCAGTTTGTTCTTTCATTAACACGTTCCTGATTAGAAAAGTCTTCCTAATATATTTGGCTAAATCTGGCTCACACAACATATATCCTCCCCCAGGTCTATTTCTGCCCAGTGCTCTCACTTGGCAGTGCTTCTGAGCTGAGGACGAGCCCACGGCCCACCCCCCAGCCCTGAGCCCTCCCCACTGTGCCCTCCAGGCCTCCACACCACTCAGCATCCTTGCCTCTAGAAGCCCAGGCCAGGCTCAGGCATCCAGCAGGGCCCTCCACTTCCTTGACCTGCGCTAATATCAATGCTACATGGATCCTCTTTCATCTTACATTGGAATAAGGAGAAAAGATACGAAAAGTACAAAACTGAACATCAGAAGTGCAGGTGCATTTGCAGCACTTGTCAATTTCTTAGCTTCTAGCCACCAACTCATTCTTCGTGACTGTGAAAGCTTCCCTGGAGTGAGGCTTTTGTCGTGGTTCCTGTTCTGGAGGCTTTGTGCTGTAATTGTCCTGTCGTAGCACACTCAGGCCCAGCTGGGATCAAAACACATTTCTGTCCACACAGCCAGGTACCACGAGGGCCAGACCTGTCTGGAGCCCGAGCACTCCTCTGCCAGCATTCATCACCCTCACTGTGTCCCCACTGCATCCAGGGGAGGACCAGGCTCTGGGCCAACTTCCCACAGAAGAGGAGTCGGTGTTTTAAGTAGCTTTATCTCCCGAGGCTGCTGGGAGCTGGGACCGCTCAGGGAGCCGCCCCACACCAAAGGAAGACGTTTGGGGATGGCAGAAAGGACACACTGAGGGTTGCTTTCTCATCTCTGAACTTAATGGGGATTCTTTTGAATGTGTGAAAGTGTTCTGGAAAGTTAAAGCTTCATTCCAAGCCTGAGGCTAAGTGCTTCCACGGTGCATTCATTCTCTGACCATCTTAGTATGTATAACTATATTGCAATGGTCTGTGTACTTGTTTAGCTTTCTCCCTAACATGTAAGTTCCTTGAGGGTCAGAACCTAGCAGTGCCCAGATACAGTAGGTGATCAGTCAGTATTTGTTGAATAAGTTGATTAATGAATGACTCCTTTTAGCACTTACCATCTGACCCAAAGACTGTATACTTTTCATAAAGCTGCACCGCCCTAATAAAAGGTACATGAGTGGACTTCAGTTTCAAGATGGTGGAATAAAGATTTTCCTCTTAGAAATCATATAAGGACAGGAAACATGCACAAATGGCATCGCCAATGAAACAAGGAGACACCTGGAACCCTTAACTTCAATGTATCAAACCACAAGAACCTAGAGAAATATAAATGACCCAGCAGAGAGAAAGCAAGTCAGACTCAAGGGGGACCGCACGTGTCCTACAAAACCCCCAAAAGCCTCAGGAATAGGATGCATCAAGTTCTCTTATAACAGAGGTTGAATGGGGGATGAGAATAGGAATTATTTGAAAAATCTCTTTAAAAAGTACACAGGGTCCTTCAGCTGATGAATGAATAAGCAAAATGTGGCATATCCACACAATGGAATATTATTCAGCCATCAAAAGGAATGAAGGACTGATTCATGCTACAATCTAGAAAAACTTGAGAATATTAAGTGTAAGAAGCCAAACACAAAGATCGCATATTGTATAACTCTATTTATATAAAATATCCAGAATCGGCAAATCTACAGAGAAGGAGAGTATATTAGTGGTCGCCAGAGGATGGGGGAGGGTTTCTCTGGGGTGATAAAAATGTCCTGGAGTTGGATAGTGATGACGGTTGTATAACCTTGTGAATATACTAAATGAAACTGAATTGCACACTTTAAAGGGATACATTTTGTAATGTGAATTATATGTCTTACAAAAAAAAAAAAAAAAAGAGTACACAGAGCTTCCAGTCAGCTTCTTCTGATTTAAATATGAACTGAGAAGCAGGAATCACCAGTACTGTGAGGAAACCAAAACATACAAAGACAACAAAGAACCTCAACAAACAGATAATGAAGGGCTCATCAGCAAACTTTTAGTCCACTGAAGAAGAAAACCTCAAAGAATTAGAATTAATATCTTCTAAGTGATAAGGGAGGAAAGATATTGCTCCCATAAAACACAAACAGCTTACCACACAAAAAGGAAAAGAAAAAAAAATTTCTCAGAATAAATTGTTTAATTATTGCCAAAATAAGCAAACCCTTCAATAACAGGATTAGAAGATCAAGTGAAGTTTATCTCCCTGAAATGCCCTCCCCCAATAAAAAGTCAAAGAGATGGCAATAAGTAAGAAAAGATTCAAAAGAAATTAGGGAAATAATTCAGGAAGCCTAACATGGAAGTCCAAGTTATAGGAGTTCCAGACAATGAGAGCAAATAAAATGGTGAAATAAAAATTATCACAAAAATAATACAAATAAACTTCACACAATCATAGGACATGAGTCTCTAGATTTTAAAATCCCTCAAAGTTCCCAGCACAATAATAAATGATAAAATAACTATACCCAGGAACATCATTCTGAAATTCCAGAACAGCAAGGATAAAGAAAAGATGCTGAAGCATCCACAGAGGAAAAACAACCAATTCACATGCAAAATAAGATCAAGGAATAAAATGGTAGTCAACATCTCAACAGCTAGAGAAAAACAAAGAAATGACTTCAAAATCTCGGGAAAATTTAATTCCAACCTCTATATCTAGCCAGACTATATAAGTCAAGTGAAAAGATTAAAATGAAGACATTTTAAGCATGTAAGATCTCAAGAATTCACCTCTTGTACACCCTTCTGAGAAAACTGTTGAAGGATATTCTCCAAGAAAACAAGGAAGGCAAAGGATCAAGGGGAAAAGGAACCAACAAGAGAGAAAGGCAAAGGGGTATCACAGGAAGGAGTGAAGGGAGGTTTACAGAGCTGTTGAAAAGTGGGGCACAGACTTGTCAGGTAGTCAAAGAAAACTAAGCAAGCAATAAAACTGTAGAAGAAAGGAAATGTAATCAGATTCAACAGTGAGCAATGCTTACAAAGTCCTAATTATGTGAATACTGAATAAGGATTTTATAAAATACTGACATAAATTATTTTGGAAGGAAAGAAAAAGAGAAGGTATAAGTGAGCTAAAAATCTTCATCTGCCATAATTGGAAGTCAAGCAATAATGATCAAATTGATAGTTTAATATACATATTGCTTGGGAATATGGAAGCAAATGCCAGAATGAATAGTTAAATGGGTTAAAAGATGTTGTTTCGGGGGGAAAGGGATCAGAGTCAGTTGGACAAGAAAATTGTGACAAATTTTTTTTTTTGACAAAATTTTAAAAATTATTTCCAGTGCATTTGGACTTAGTGAAGACATTGGTGTGACCTGCTTCTGTTACTTTGAAGCTCAGTGACCTTGAGTGAATTATTTCCCTTTTCTGGCCTCGGTTCCTTCTGTGTTAATAACCCCTGCCTAATATATAACAAGGATGCAGTGTCTTCAGAGATGGGTACCTGGCTACAGCAAACACCTAAGACAGAAAATTCTATATTAGGGTGTTAATCTTTTTTCACTTCAACACATGCCTGGGAGGGATAATGCAGTGCCACCCTTGAGAGTCCTACTCTGAGAAGTGGGCCTGGACAGGCAGCACAGAGAGAGGCAGATCTCCTAGTGGGCACATGGGAAGCGGGTGGGCCCCACATGTGGCCACACTGCATGCACTGTTTCCCATGCTGATTCCAGGGCAGATTTCCATGGGGCACCTTCTTGACCCAAGGTGGGCCGCCAAGGCCTGGCATTGTCCCTCCCCTTTCACCCAGGACAGGGAGTGAGTCTGCAAGCAACCTTCCAGGGCCAGGAGCAAACCCCACTAAGTACCAGGCTGCATTTTTCAGTAGAACGCTGAGGTCATCTAGTCCAATCCTAGTGAAATACAACATACTTTTGAAAAACCTCTCCATTTCCTGAAAAAAGATCTGACCACTCAGAACCTCCCCACATCCTCCAACGGGCAGGGCAGGCAGGGGGTTGGTGGGGGGGGATGGAAAGGGGGCAGAAACAAAGACGGGCCTTTTAGTCCCCCCTGCACTTAAGTTTGGGACGCTCAGGCACTTGGTGCTTTTCTGGGCAGCCTAAAAGGAGGGTCCTTCAGCACTCCTCACGTGCGCCTTGGGAAGCTACACATGGGGTGGGAGTGGAGCAGGGGTGGGGGACAGGCAAGAGGGTTCCTAGACTCGAAGACTTCAGGGGATTAGGGAAGTGACAGGCGTCTTCTACAGGGAATGCTGCCAGGCCCCCGCCTCCACCTCCCCCAGGCCGGGATCCAGCCTCTCCCTGGGTCTCAGGTCACAACTCTGGATGTTTGGGGAGGGGACGGAGCCTTGGCAGGTCTGGTCCCCGCCAACTGCCACCTTGCCGGGTGTGGGCAGAACAGCAGGTGGGTCCAGAAGAAAGGGCAGTTTGCCTATGTTGGCATCTGGCAGCATCACGCTGCAGCTTCCATGATATAAATACAGGGAGTGAAAATAGCTAATCCCAGATAACAGCGGTGTAATCACCCAGCGCCCGGCCTGGAATCCCAGAGAATTTGGAGGGAGCAGCTGCGGGGCTGCCCCCATCAGCAGCCCGCTGCCCCTGGGTGGCCTGGGCTGAGCGTGTGAGCCGGAACAAAGCTGGGGAGTGAGGAGCAACTGGAAGAGAGAGGCCTGATGAAAAACACCTCTAATCGCCACTCTGCCAGGGAAGAGATGATTTTTCTAGAAGCACCATGAAAATTCTGAGCTTGTGGCAATGCGAACCTGTTGTTCCTGCTCTCAGTTGAGACGTGATGATACACATGGAATCATCGATGGTCCATTTTGGCTTTTTCCTAACCGCTGCGTGTTCTCATTGGTGTCGGTTTTGTCCAGTCTGGGAGGATCGGAGCCTTGCCTGTGCTCCCCTCCAACCCCCCAGATTCTGGCATGAGCTCCAGGGCAGTCACCTGTGGCCACCAGTGCTCGGCTCCTGAACTCAGTTCGGACATGCTGGCTACTGGAGGGGTCACATTAAAGATCCAAAAGCATGCCACTGCTCCTGTGGTGACCACCAATCGTGTGGGAGAAGCTGCTAGGCGAGCTGTCTTCAACCATTTTGTTCAAACAAGACATTTAATTAGGGCTCGTTGAGATGGTGCAAACAGCTTAGGCCTCCTCTGTCCTATTTAGTGCTCTTCTTGAGTCTCTGGCTGCCGGTTGATGGACAGGTGATCCGCAGCCGCCAGTCATGTTTTTTTCTCATACTCTGTGGTGCATCCTGGCTTCCCATTTGTACCTCTAAAGGGCCCTGGACACTCAAATCCCTTCTGACGGGTCAGGAGGCACTGTCTCACTCAGACACAATTGCAGACAGAGCCCAACAGCCATGGAGTCGGCTTGGGCTGAGTGGCTGTGGAAGGCACTAATGGGACCAGGCCACAGAGGGGCTCAGAAGCAAGGGTGGGGGCTGTGTTCTCAGTGAGTTCCCAAGGCATCTGATTTCTTGTGGAGCTGTCATTACCATCCTTTGTATATCCAGGAAAAGGGGAGAGGAACCTTTCCAGAGCAAACCAGAAGGAATGGGAAATGGAATCATTTGTCACCTTCATACAGTCCAGGGGCTACAGTGACAAGCCTCCCCCTGGCCGATTTCTGAGAGGCCATCCTCTGATTCTCTAGGTTGGAAAACCCAGCTTATTATGGATGATGTTATTTCTGTTTGGAGTTTCATGCCACTTTATCACAGGAGCGTTCCATATAGTCAACGGCAGACAGGAGTCATAAAGCCAGCCACAAATATTTCAGTGAAAAGCAAAACGTGAGCTGCACAAATCTCTGAGCCCTGAGCCAAAGGTGGCAAATGGAGGGGTGGGAGGTTTGTCCACCTTGGAAGCACCTCAGCCTCCAAGGAGATGGAGAGCCTGTGGAAAGAGGGGGCGCATATGGTTGAAATGCCACCAAGATCAAATGTGAAAAGAATATTAATGACACAGGGAAACACTTATACTTTCATATTAAGTGGAAATATCAGGACAGAAATTGCATATGACATGATCTCAGTTATGTAAAATATACGCATAGAAAGATAATGGAAAGCCTCTCACCTACAGCTGCCCATGCTTTTCACCACTTAGTAAGATTATATAATTTTTTCTTCTTTCACATGAACTCATCATGCCATGCGTTTCTCCCCAATTTTTTTCCCCTCCTAAATTGGACCTAACAGTCACCTGTGCATTTCAGAAACCCATGATCTCTTGGATAAGATTGCTGAGGTCCAGGCTGTAATAAGTTTTGAAGTGAAAAAGAAAAAGAAAAAAAGAAAGAAAGGTCAATTTAAGTTAAAATATTAAATAAAAAATAATACAGGTACTGCCTAGTTATGACAACTGAGATTTAGAAAACTGTACATTAGGGTATTAACTTTAATAAATAAATAAATAAATAAATAAATAAATAAAACCTTGAAAACTATGTACAAATGTCCGACTTAGTGGGAATAATCCATCTCTACCCTTGAGATTCCTGCCACAAAAGGGGGACCCACACAGAGTGAGAGAGAAATGGAGTTCCTCAAGAGCATTTGGAAGGTCAGTAGACCCCTAAGCGGATGGCAACATTGAGCTCACCATTCGACCACGGGCCAATCCACGAGGCTGATCTGGACTCTTTCCGGGTCCAGTCCACTCCCACCTTGGTCCCTATATTACTCACCCACTACTGACCCGAGGACTGAGATCAAAGATGACAGCTGGAGTCATAACCATAGTGCATCCTAACTGTGTCTGAAATCCCTTAGTCCTCATTGAAAAGTTTTTCCTTACATATTTAACAGAAAAAAGAGAATAAAAAGAAAGAGAAATGCCATTCATTAGATGCACGCTGTGTTCCAAAAGTTACAGCAGAGACAGGATGTGTTTTACTTAATGCAGCCTTCACAACGGCTCAGAGACCGTGTCACCTCCATCTCACAGATGAGAAAGCTGAGCCTCAAAGTGGCTGAATAACTCACCCCAGGTCACTCAGCTACAAGTGCTCAAGCAAAGGTTCGAATAATCTGGTGACTCTGACACCAAAGCCAAGGTTTTTGCACCCAACCCCACTGCGCCCTGCCTCTAAAAGGACTTCAATATGCACAGAATGCAATGATGGGCCAGAGGATGAGAAGGGACACGAGCTGACATTGACAGGATTCCGGGCAGTTGGCAGTCTTTCTCACCAGACGGTTTAGCCTTGGGGAAACCCAGGAGCCCCCAAAGAGAAAGCCAGGAAGGAACAGAAGTAAAAGCTGCAAAGCCAACACCCAGGGCCGCACTGGGATTAGCTGCTTGGCTCTGTCCTGTTGGGCCACTGCCTACCTCTCCAGAACTGAATCCCTTCTGGCCAGTATGTAAACGTGGGCTCCACCACACATGAAATGAACAGGACCAGGTTTTCCATCTCTGCCAGACAGGCAACTCCAGCTGTAATCTAATCGCACCCCTTGAAGCCCCAGCTTGCAATCTCTTTCCCTCACCCTGTCACAAATGCCATCACATTGCATCACAGATTCCCCTCACACGCACAGCCCCAGCAGGACACTGGGACCTGTCTTGGCCACACATCCACAGATCGGCAGGGTCAGCCCTGGCTCTGCACAGTTCACAAAGGCCAAAGTAAGAGTCAGAGACCCAGAGGGGCCCCTGCGGGTGGCAGGCCAGGCTGGCTGAGGAAAGTCAGGCTGTGGCTTTTTCTTGGCTGAGTCCCGGTTCCTTGCTGCTGTACACTGTATGTCTGCTCATGGAAAGTTATTAGGGACACAAACTAAAAAAAAAAAGAACGAATCCAGGGATCCTTCCTAAAATATAACTATTTAGGAAATGGAATTTAGAAAAGGTATAATAAACCTCACCTGATGATCCAGATTGAAGTTTTGACTGCTGTCATGAGCCGTGTACCATGAACTGGCCTGAGGCTTAGAAAGTCACAGAAGGACTGCCACACGCAAACTGCTTTGGGCACCACCAACCTGGGCTGGAAGTCACATGGGCCCTCCTTCCCAAAGAATTCAGAGGCCCCTGCAAAGTGGGGTGAGGATGAGGGAGACACAGGCTTCAGCACTTCACAGTTATACCGGGTTCCCTGTTTCCATGTAGCTGCTCTCATTTGCTCCTACAGTAACCTGTGAGGCAAGTAAGCCCAGCATTATTGTCCTCTTTTGACTAATGTGGAAACGGAAGCACATGGGACCCGTGGTCCTACAGGTAATTCGTGACAGAGCTGAGACCACAATAAAATCTGGAAGACTGAACTCCCATGACCTGTAATAGCAAACTGGGGACAAACAGAAAAGCTGCAGAACAAGCCAACCCTGAACTGAACAAATGAAGCAATGCATGAATTTTCTTGGAATATAATAAAGAAGAGGGATATTGCTAAGCTCTGTTACTTCCCCTGGGGCGTTAAAATGGAGTGAGTATTAGCAGACTCAAAGGCAGTAACAAAATTACCCTGCCCCTCTTCCCAGTAAATGGAAAATAGTAATTATTATTTAGTAATAAATAATTAGTAATAAATTAGTAAAAAATTATTATTACTAATTGTAATTATTATTTAGTCCTAAATAGTGATTGTTTTGCTTCAGATGTGAGGATTTGTCACTAAAGCATGCAAAGGTAAAATACACTGAAAGAAAAATCTATATGTGTTTTTTTAAGAAGTAGTTTCTTTGGGGGAACTTTGTCTGCCAGGATATCTTTTGAGAAAGAAAAGGGGTAAATCCAGTGAAATATATTGTCAGCTTACTTGGTTGTCATTTTTTTAATACTTGCCTTATGCTTTTAATAAAACTGATGACTATTCAGAGTAAAACAAACAAACAAACAAACCTGCCTAACAACACCAGAGAACTGACAAAATAATGAAGACTTGACAAAATAATGAAGACTTAGCCGCCAGGATCCAAGGAAAGAAGGAAGCCCCAGTGAGTCCATTCTTTGAACTACATCGAGACAACGGCCAGCTGAAAGGCGGGACAGCACTTCTGACAGCCTCACAGGGCTAACAGAGCAGAGACGGAATCTAAGGCCCACCAAGAGTAGGACTGGGACTTGCTCTGGGCTGGAACTCCAGAAGGATGCTTGCTACAGAAAGGGTGTGCCAGAAGTAGACAGGCCCTTACAAAGACCACAGCTCAGCTTCAAGTGTTGAAATTAGATCCAAGTAATCCTGGATAGTTGGTGCCTCAGGAACCTGGCAGAAGCAAACACAAATCTTAGGAGGAAAATAATATCATCGTAGACTTCAAATTAATTCTGCAAGCAAGTTCGCAAATACAATGCCCAAAACACAATTTAAAAAAATATAGTAAGGCACAAAGAATACAAAGCAGTATTTTATAAAAAGAAAAATAGAAAAATCTACAAACAATAAAAACAGATCCACAGAGGCTCTAGATATTGGAGTTATCAAAGACTTTACAGTAGCTCTTAAAATACTTTACAATACCTCTGCAATAAAGATAAAACTGAGACTTTGGGTGGAGAACTAAAACTATTTAAAAAGAACTAAATGGGGGCTGGCTGAGTGGCGGGGTGGTTAAGCGCTGGCTTGGGATGCCAGTGGCCCCGGTTCGGGTCCCACATATGAGGGCCAGTGACACTGCCCTCAAAAAAAAAAAAAATTATAAAAAGAACTAAATGGAAATGTTAGAACCGAAAAATACAATAGCTGGAATTAACAACTCAAAGGATAGTATTAGTTCTTTAAAAAAAAAAATTGGTAAACTATTTTAGGTCAGAAGAAATGATCAGAATACAGTAGGAGAGACAAATGGATAAACAATACAGAAAACAGGGCAAGAGAGAGAACGAACACATTGAGATCTAACATGTGTTTATGAAGGGCCCAGAGTGAAGAGAGGGGGAAGATGGAAGAAGCAACATTTGAAGAGATAACAGCTGAGAATTTTCCAAAAGTGATGAAAGACATCACCCTTCCACAGACTCAAGAAGCCTAACAAGTCCCAAGCAGGATAAATAAAAAGAGATCACACCTAGGCACATGGTTTTTAAAGAGTCACTGAAAACCAAAGATGAGGAGAAAATCTTAAAGTAGCTAGAGAAACAAAACCAAACCAAAAAAGATGGATTACCTTAAAAAGGAGCAAGAATTGGGCATATCGCTGACTTTCCATCAGCAACAATGGAAACCGAATGACAATAAGACTGCATCTTCAATTTGCATCTTCAGTCAGGCCTCCTGAGACAAGTCTAGTTCTCCTCTTACTGCACTATGCTGCCACTCAAGCTTTTGTTTCTTGGTGGCTTCTGCAGCTGAACAAACCTGAGTTCAAATACTAGCTGTTTGTTGTTAAGCCTGTGCTTTCTCTCCGCACAACACAGATAGTAGAATTTAGTAGAAATTTTATATAAACCGTCTGGCACTTAGCAGCTGCTTAACAAAATTGACTCCCTGCTCCATCATTTTGTTCCTTCCTCCCTAAGACTGATATCCCTTCAAATAGCCATCATTGATAATTTTTGTTCCCCTTCTCTATTTTTTTTCTTGAACAAGTGGAGAGTGGTCTGCTTTATCCCATCTCACTTTCCCCAATGACTCTTCTTTCTTGGCCTCTCCTCATCCTTCCTGGTCTGGATCACTCAATTACAGCCCCTCTAAGCCCACACTCATTGCTCTGACAGCCTCCAGACAGCCACACATGTGAGAGTGAGGACCACTCCTCTTTTCCTGCAATGATGCCTCTGAAAGCTGACTGCCTTAGGGTTGGAACATAGCTGTATTCTGGACGATTGAAAGCCATGGCAAACCTAGAGCTGCAGGATGACAATCATATGACACCAGTTGATACTTAGTGAGAACCTATGGGTCAGCCATTGAATTGAGCATGATAGCTGCAGAGAGAAGACATAGTGCCTGCCCCCAAGACACTCCCAGTCTACTGAGGAACAAACTATTTCAACAAGTACCAGAAGAGAGTGTGATGGAGTTAGGAGGAGGGGAAAACTAACTTGAGCAAAGAAAAGGCCAGTCCTGAGTTCTCTTTCCTTTCTCTATAATCTCCCTGCTTAATATCATCCATTGCCATAGTTTTTAATGCCACCTGCACACTAATGGGCTTCATATCATATCTCCAACGCAGACCTAGCCACTAAATGCCAGACCCAGATGATAACTGCCCATTAGAAGCCTGTATGTCTAACAGAATAGAAAACTTAAGCATCTAAAAGAGAGATACTGACTTCCTGCTTCGTATCCCTCCCTAACTCTCACACCCACACATACACACAAGCCTGATTTTCCTCCCGTCTTCCCCACCTGGGGAAACACTAGTTGCCTAAGCCAGGCACGTAAGCACTAAAGTGCTACCCTTAGTTCTCCTCTTTCCTTTGTTCATCCTAATCAGGCAGCAGCACGGCAGTGGGCTCTACTTCCAAAATGGTCTTATTTATCTATTTGAATCTGTTCATTTTCTCCCACCAGAATGTCAATGCAGGAACTTTGTTGTTCTTTGGGGTTTTGTTTGATTTATTTTAACTGCTGCATCTCCAGTTTATGGAACTGTTACTGTCATTTAACAGGCCTCCAATAAATATGTATCACCAGCTAAGGATGTCAGGGAATGTGGTCACAAGAGAGGTAATAGTTGGGCTGGGTCTTGAAATTTAAGGAGGTGCTTATCTGCTAAAGAAGGAAGGGAACATCCGGAAGAGGGGCCAGCATGAGCAAAGGCAGGGGAGCAATTCAAAAAGCCGAGAGCGTCAGGCTCTGAAGTCAAGCCTGCTCAGTACAAATTCTAGCTCAGCCCCTAGCTCTGTGACCTTCCAAAAGCAGCTTCCTGATCTGAGTAAAATGAAACTAATACTAGTACGTTCTTCACAGGGCTGTCCTGAAAATTCAATGAGAATGGGCACAGCACACTACGGATCTGCAATAAATGGTAGTTTTATTAATATTAACACATGTATAACTTGTAGCACAGTTTTAATAATTTGGTATGGCTAGAATGGGAGTTGCATGAGAAGTTTCTGGGATATGTTTCTAGATGGTCAGGATGAAGGTCAGAGGATCCTTAAAATTATGTAGCAGCAGTGGCCAAATGCTCACGGCTCTGCAAATTATTCTGCCACTCAAAGCATTAGGGGACCAGTGAACTCAACTGAAACCAGTCAACTAATATCGGGTAATGATCAGGTATAAGACCTGGTGCACAAATTATCTACTGCCTCATAGAAAATGACCCCAAATCTTGGCAGCTTAAAACAACAATGAACATTTATAATCTCAAACAGTTTCTGTGGGTCAAGATTACAGGAACAGGTGAGCTGGATCTTTCTGGCTCGGAGTCTTTCATGAGATTGGAGTCAGCTGCAGCCATCCGCAGCATTAACTGGGGCTGGAAGATTTCGTTTCAAGGATGTTCACGTGGCTAGCCAGTTCAAACTGGCTGTTGGCAGGAGGCCTTAGTTACTTGCTGTGTAGACCACAGGGCAACCTGAGTGTCCTCACAACATGGCAGCTAGTTTCCCGCAGAGGAAGCACTCCAAAAGAGGACAAGGAGGAAGTCACAGCGTCTCTTATGACTTGTCATTGGAGGGCATACGCAGTCATTTCTACAATATATAACATGCTATTGGTCACCAGGTCAGCCCTACTGATTGTGGGAGGGGACAAGGGGCCTCAGCTCTTCTGCATGAGGCCTCTTAGCCTTCCAGAATACCAGAAATCAAGGAGTACAGGGGCCATCTTGGAAGCTGGCTACCACAGTTGTCCAGAGTAGAACTAAATTTCTCCTCACATCCCGATAGATGGAATCAATTAACAATGCCAAAAGAGAAAGTACAAAAATGAAGAGCAGAAGAACAGGGCTGCTGAAGGAATAAGGTAATAATAATAGTATAATAACAATGATAGTTATCGAGTGCTTCCCTCGTACTGGACAAAGGCTAAGATCTCTCCATGCTGTATCTCAGGTATGGTCCATGGACCATATCTGGCACATGGCCTGATTGTATGAAAAAAGTCTTAATGGACCACAGCTACTCCCATTCGAATATATGTTGTCTATGGCAACTTTCACCTTCAACAGTTGAGTGGTCATAACAAAAACCATATGGTCTACAAAGCCAAAAATATTTACTGTCTGGCCCTTTACAGAAAAAGTTGATGAACCTGTGCTCTATCTCATTAAAAACCCCATAAGGTAAATAATAATAACAATTTTAAAACCTGTGAGGTAAGTGATATTATTGCCCAAGACTGTATCTTTCTTAAGTAACAAAGCAAGATTTGTATAGAGCAGCCTGACCTCAGGTTGCACTGGGCTAGGAATCAGACAGGCTGGTTTTTCCATGGAGCTGTGTGACCCTGAGCAGTGACTTAATTTTTTAATGTCTGACAAACTACTTCACAGGAAAGTCAAATGATGAATATAAAAGCAGAATGAAAAAGCAGCAAACACTTTAACAAAGGGAATTAGTATTCTGAGTGTATGGTGCTAAGGCTTAGAGAGGAAGACCTCTGGAAGAAATGAGTAGGGAGAAGTATCTCAGCTATTCCTGAAAAACAGGCCACCCAACACTTACTGGTTGAAAGCAACTGCAGTTTGTCATTTCTCATGATTTTGTGGTTGGACTGGGCAGTTCTGCTCGTTCCACCCAGACTCACTCATGCGGCTGCACTCAGCGAGGTCAGGGTCCTGAACATTCCCCCCAGGGGACAGTGGCAATGTCTGGAAACATTGTTGGTGGGTGCTATTTGCATCTAGTGGGTAGAGGACAGGGATGCTGCAAAACATCCTGTGGTACACAGGACGGCCCCCACAACAAGGAGGTATCTAGAACCCAATGTCAAAAGTGCCAAGGTGGAGAAATCCCAGCTAGAGAAGCCAGCTGAGCTGGAGAACTCATGCTGCTCTCACCCATGTGTCTGACATTGGTGCTGGCAGTGTTTAGGGGCCTCAGTTCTCCTCCATGGGGCCTCTTATCCTTCCCTAGGCTAGACCCACTTCCTTCCTTTGGCATCAGGCCAGAGTCCCAGAAGAGTGAAGGTGGATGCTGCAAGGCCTCTTGAGACCTGGGCTCTGGAAGTCACCCAAGGTTACTTCCATCACATTCGACTGGCTAAAGCATGTCACAAGGTCACCCAGACTCTGAGCAGGGAAGGAATAGACTGCACCTCGGCTGGGGAAGGTGCAGCAGTCACAGTCAAAGGGGTGTTGTGTTCATGGGGATGGGAGGAATCTATAATTGGTCAACAATCGACTACAAGAAGTAATAGTAAATAGGTTTCGGCTGGGGTGCTATAGCTCAGGGGACAGCACTGAGCCAGTGGTTCTCCAGATGTGGTCCCCAGGCCTGTGGCAGGAACATCACCTGAGAGCTTGTGAGAAATGCAAATTCTCAAGTCCCTTCCAATCCAACAACACAGAATGGTGGCCAGCAATCAGTGTGTTAACAAGCCCTGAAGCTCGCTCAAGCTTACGGACCCCTGGCCTCATGTGAACAATCAGGTCCAACACCTACACATGCCCAGGGCACTGGCTGGAATGTGGCAGAAGCTGAAGCATCTCTCCCCCCATTCTGCCCACCTGTCCCTGCGCCTCCAGTCATTCACCTGAGGACAAAATTGTCTTTATTCATCGAGTTTAGTAGGAACAATCCTTACACTCTCAACAGAAATGTGTCAGCAGTCAACAAATGGGCAGGAAGCTGGGTGGCAGCTACTGCCCAAGAGAGCCTGCCGGCCAGGGCTGGGCAGGGAGAGCAGGAAAGCCAGCAATGGTCAGGAAGGAGGCTAGTCCTCCTCGGGAGCTGGACGGGAGGACCCAGGGCGGGTTTTGGTTTTGTGATTGCTTCTAAAAATACTAGCAGGAAAAAAAAAATGGAAAAAAAAAGTTAATATTCAATAAAATAAATAAATGGTTTTGTTTTTTTTGTAAGTTATAAAACACCTAGCAGAGTGGCGCAGTGGTTGAGAGCTGGCTTGGGATGCCAGCGGCCCGGGTTCAGATCCTATATATGAGGGCCAGTGACACTGCCCTCAAAAAAAGAAAACCTAGCAGAGCCCATTTAGGATTTTTTATCCTCAGCCCAGAAGTTAAATTTACATCATTGATCAAGTAGAGGAATCGGACAAAACCACTGCTGGTGCCTCCCAGCTGAAAGTACATAGAAGGCTGTGAAACCCCTGTGCTCCAACACCGCGCTCTGCAGCCTGTAGCCAAAGCCAGTGGTAAGCCGGTCAGGTTCCCAAGCTCCCCTCGAGTCCCCACTGAGGACTATGACTCTGGTTTGGTGTTTGGGTTTTGGTTTTGTTTGTTCTGGAAATCACTGAGCCAGCTTGTGACCTGTATGTTGCCAGCTGAAAGCATTGCACAGGGCACAGTGAAACCCAAAGCTGTTCCCGTGCACCATGGGAGCGTGGGGCTGGAGGCGGTACCGCAAGAGCAGAACACGGGACTCACAGCCCCTCCGACCTCCCCTCCAGGAACCCTCCCACCCAGACTCTGCTGGGTCCTCAAGGACAGGGAAGGACACCGGCCCCCAACAGTGTCTGAGTTCAGTTCCCTGATAAACCACGTGGCCCAACAAAAGAACTCAATCCTTGTTTAGCACAAAAAAGGCTCAGCAGCCTGAGATAATCACCATCTCCAGGGTGGGTACTAAAGGTGCTACTGCAGCCTCCTGGGACCACAGGTTTGGGAGAAGGGGGGTAAGAGGACTCCATTGGCATTCCCTAAGTCTTTCTGACCGCTGGCCCCATCTTAGCACTTTAGCATCTTAGTAGGGGCTGTTTTTCAAGGTAGTGGGCCCCTCTCGCTGAAGTCATGGCAGTAAGAGGCAAGACATTAACAGGCCAGGCAATGGTTGGGGTGCTACAAGGGGAATTTAGGGGCCAAATAGAGTAAACACAACTGTTTCCCAACAGAACCCACCATGAGACGGGAGGACTTGCGTGGACTCAGTGCTTCATTTTATGAACTGGGATTCTGCATAAAGAGATCATTTGCAATAAGAGGCCCATTGATTTCAAACAAATGTACGAAAACAATAAACTGAGTGACTGCTAATGAATGTCCTTCCAACTTTCAGATTCCTAGGTTCTGTGTATTAAGTATCCGGGTGCCCAGAGTATTCAATAATAGCTAAACCATAATCACCCTCCTTGTAATAATCTTTAATATATGAATACATTACACCATCCATAAACAACCCAACAGAACACTAATTTCCCCTTCCACTGAAAAATTAAAGTCCCTCTTCTTTGATTTGAACAGGGGTGGCAGAGCTGTTTCGCTCTTCATCACTATAAGAAAATGGTGATGACATCTTTTTGGCCAGATGGAACTGATGGAAGATTTATGGAGCAGCTGAGAACTGTCAAATCCAGGCCAGGCAGATCCCACAAGACAATGACCATGGCCTTTTCATCAAGGAGCACGTTGCTTTCTGGAATCCACTAACACAAGAGGTTCATATCTACCCAGTCATCAGCAAGATTATCCCAACACCCCACCAGCTGCTGCCATCCAATCCGGAGTCCTCTGCTTCTGCTCTTGAGGGATGGCATGTGACTACACGGGAACCCTACCCCTCACCCACCATCACACACACACACACACACACACACACACACACCCCTACCCCAGTCTGGCACCCACAGCCCTCCCAGAGCGGGAAACCTCATCCAATGCCTCTCAGTTACAGAGATTTCAGAAATTAGTCACAGAGAGGAGAGCGGGAAGAGAGTAGAGGTTTCCTGACAGAACCAGTAACAAGATCTGGGGTGTTTCACCTCAAGGTCACAGCAGCTCAGCTTGTCCCTGACTTAACACTGAGTGGTCAAGAAGGAAATCCACCTCTGCAAACCCTCTGCCAACGTGTCCACTGTACGAAGAGCCTTCAGTTCACCGAGCCCTTCTCTTCAGAGATTGTGATGCTTCTTCTACGCTCAGTCTCGGAAGACGCCCATCAGTTTTCGGACAGAAGGGATGGAGCTGAAGCTTGAAGGCCAGCATTTGTTTGAGACAAGGGTTTGGACTGGCTTCTGTCCTCGTCTTGTATAACATCACTGTTAAGATGCACACTAGTGGTTCACGCCCTGCACCGTGTGTTGTCCTGGCATCATTACTGGTATCACTTCCTTTCACTCAGAAGTCCTCGTTTGGACAATAAACCATAGTCACTCCACCTTTGGCCCAGTCACCGCCTACGTTTTTCAGTAGGAATCTGGAAAACCCCCGCTAGCCCTGCAAGCCAAGAGATGTGGGGATTTTAAATGACCAAAGAGATCAAACATATTTCAATTCAAAAAAAGAAAGCCAGGGCCGGCCGAGTGGTGCGGTGGTTAAGGTCCCACATATGAGGACCAGTGACACTGCCCTCAAAAAAAAAAAAAAAAAAGAAGGCCAAAGGGCAGTGATGTGCACAGGGAAAATATGGAAACAAGCCCATGTCCATAACAGGAAATGGTTCCATAAATCAAGGCTTGTCAAATGGAATACTACACATCAATTCAAAAGAAAGAAGTGCATCCATACATACTCTCCAAGGCAGGTGAGTGAGAGAAAAAAGCAAACAGTTGATCAATACAACATGCATGACGCCAGTTACCTTTTCTTTGTAATTGTACATATACCGAGGGGTGACAAAAAGAATGTATACAAGTGGACACTTCGGTCAGCGTTGCTCAAGCAGTAGTTTGCCATCATCAGAAATGTCTAGATGCTGATGGGAACCACTTTGAGCAGCTCTTGTAATTGCAGAAGCCAAGTGGGACTTGTATTCATCTTGTCTTATCGGTATATATTGAGTACTACAAATTGAATACAGTTTTCCTTTCCTAAAATGTGTAGACATTTTTTGGCACCCTCTGTGTACACACATACACACACACAAATGCACAGAGAAATGCATGTAGAAAAATGCATGCAAGAGTCCTAACAGAAACATAATGGTGCTGACGAAAACTGGTGAAAGACAGGAAATCAAACATTCAGAACTCGCCCTGCCCCACCATAGCAGCCACACGGCTCTTTTTTCACAGTATTTATGGATGGTGTTAAAAAACAGGCCATGACTTGGTAAAGACTGCCTTGCCCAGAGTTAGCCCTGCTTCTAACTCTCCAAATCGAAGAAAGCCCCTGCTGGTGGACCAGAGCCTGTTCCTGCTGTGAAAATGTGAACAGTGCTTCTCTCTGCTTCCATCTAAGAAATGACATTGGACATCTGGGGGGAAGGTCTTCCTCTCAAGGTGAAATCTTGTATCTATTTGGGTTTTTTTGTTGTTTACATGCTTTCTCTTCAAGATTCCAAATAAACCAAAGGTGCAATTCACCACTTTTAAAAGGGGAGGGCAACTTCCTCAAAGGCATATTCTCAATAGTGAACAAGTATTGCTTCCATGTCTATCTTTCATATACAATGAGTCTTTGAAACATCTCCAGAAGCAGTGATGTGGACAGCTGTGATCATCCCCATTTTATTAAAAGAAAAAAAGACAGGAGGCGGGAGGGTTAAATGGAGGGGTGCATTGGAGGAGCTAAAGTTGACCATAATTACCGAGCGCCCCTCCGTGCTTGGTCATGAGCTAGATAGTGTCTGCAGAGATCACAGTTAATTTCCAGGACAACCCAGAGAAGTCAGTATTGTTACTCTTCCCTCCTTCACCACTGAAGGAAGGGTTGGCACACTCACAAAGCTAGTCAGGCATCATCGCCTGGACCCCTCTGGGGGTGCTCACTCATGGCTTCACACAGAATAGCTTCCTCTGACACAAAGTGATTTACCACTCACTTCACCCCCACTCAGCCACATTTAGCTGATTAAAAGAAAGGCCCTCTCACAACAGTTAAACAAGCAGATGAACGTTTTCATCAAAGCTAAATGCCCTTTAATAATCTGATGCCCATGGTCTCCCCTGACACCTGGCTGCTGTCAGTCTCCGTGTGCATGAGAAAGACCAAGCTGCCTCCATCTCCCACACCCACGGCAGCCTCCCAGGGCAGGCGAATTCCTGCAGATGGATGCTGTGTTCCCCTGAAAATTCTCCCTCTCTCTCTCCCTCCCTCCCTCCCTTTTCCCTAATCTCTCACTCATCCCTGTCTGTCTGTCTGTCTATCTATCTATCTATCTATCTATCTGTCTATCATCTATCTAAATCTGTTTTCTTTCCCATTCTTTCAGCCTGTCTGTCTCTATGTCTCTCCATCTCTCCTCTGTCAATCTCTTCCCACCTCTCTCTCCATCTCTCCTCTATCTCTATCCCCACCTCGCCCCTCCCTCCAGCTATCTCTCTTCTCTCTCCATCTGTCTTTTCTCCTTCATTCTCTCTCCCTCTCATCAGTCCTCTCTAGGAAAAGCAACCAGCAGCAAAGGCAGCAAAGCAGAATGAAGAGCAGCAGATGAGCCCTTGACCAGGCAGCCTTCCCAAGGCAGAAAACCTCCCCAGGAGAAGGTCAAAGTGAGGTGCAAGAGAAGTGAGAGCGTGGACGAAGCCAGGAGCCGTGCGGTCTGCGGTAACGATCTGCCCAGATGTCCGGGCAGTTGTGGAAAATCTCCTGGTGCCGCCCTGCCTGCCTCTCAGAGGGCGCAGAAGCCTCTTGCGTCTTAGGAGAGCGGACGGCGCTCACCACCGAAACCCTAGAAGACCCGGCACACAGTCCCAGGCCCGGTTCCCGGGTCCCCTGAGGATGCTGCTGGCCCAGACACCATCTCCAGAGAAAAGGAAAGGGACAGCTCAGCTCTGCTGCCAATTAAAATCCTACAATGTTTGCTACATCCAAGGCTTTCCCTTCCCAGGCAGGTCTGAGCTCCCTGATGTCACCTCCCTTTGTGGCCTCCCCTGACACCTGGAGAAGGAGACAAGCAGGTGAACTTGAATGGGACCCACTGAAAGCCTGAATCACCGCCTCAAAGAGGACCCGTCTTGTGCAGGAGGCACTGCGCATGTGTGTGGACTTGCTATAAAGTCACTGCTGGTGTGTTTCATATTTATCAGCGGCCAGCATTGGTTGGCCCTTCACAACCCTTGAGGAGTGTGCTAAGAATGTATTCTCTGCCCTCAAATGCCTGAAGACAAGGCCGTGTGTAGGGAGGCACTTCCTGCATTGAGAGCAGCACACAGAGGCAAGGGGTTGCTATTTTCTGCATGATTATTATTCTGGTTACCGCATTATTATCATTTTCTAGTTCAAGCAACAAAATGGTTTCTAACACCCCCTCTGCTCCCAACCCCGCATTCCCTAAGCTCCAACACAGCCTACAGCCTACCGCTCTAGAATATTTTTTAAAGAGGACCGGGGTGCAAAAAGAGAAAATGCTGAGGCCCTTCAACCCCCTCGGTTTCTGACTTTTTGCAATTTGGAACTCTGGAGGTAGGGGGCGGGGAGCTCACATTGGAGCCAAAATTAAGACACAATCCAGGTGGAAGGCCTGAGATCATCTTGGATCAGCTTTCCTGGAGCTTGTCTGCTTTTCTTCCCTTAAGAGCCTTTTGTTCTCCACCCTGGGACAACTCTGTCACCAATACCACTCCTAAAGCCACTGCTTATGAAGCACCTATCACCCAGCAAACAGTATGCTAAACTATTTTGCTTAAACAACGTTCTGGCATCATGGCTGCATAACAATGACAATAGCCCCAAAACACAGCGGTATGAAAACAGCCCTTCCATTAGAAGTTTGCTGATTCTCTGGGCCAGGCATTTGGACCGGACACAGCAGCGCTGGTTTGTGTCTGCTTGATGACATCTAAGCCTCAGCTTTGCAAACTGGACCAGCCAGGCACTGGAATCACCCGGAGGCTTCCACATTCACAGGTCTGGTACCAGAGAAGGGCCGTTCAACTGGAACTGTCCATCAGTGTGCCTGCATGTTGCCTCTGCGTGTGGCTTGAGCTTCCTCACAGCATGGTGGCCTCAGGGTAGTGAGACTTCTTATGCTAGCTCATGGCTCCAAGAACAAGTGTCCCAGCAAATAGCAAGGAAGCTACATGGTTTTTTTCTAACCTAGGCACAGAAGTCATGCAGTGCCCCACAGTCTTCAATGGGCTGTATTAGTTGAAGCAAACCTGCCCAGATTCAAAGAGCAAGGACACAGACCCCCATTTCTCACAGCGCGGAGTGACAAGGACTCTGCAGCTATGGTCTACAGTGCTATCTCGTTTAAATCTACATACTAATCCCTTTCGGAAGTATGAGTGTCACCCCCATTTTACAGATGAGGACAATGAGGTTCAGGGAGGTTGAACAATTCAAGCAGCCCTACTCCAGGGCCAGGACTCAGCGCCAGTCATTTCTGACGCCCCTCCCCCGTCCCACCCCTTCCTCTGGATGCTTTCCAAAACCCCCAGTCCAAACCCCACGACCCTCCTTTCCTCACTTCTTTCTGTTGCTTTATATGCTCCAAATTCCATTCTGTGTTGGCAGTAGCCAATGACACTCGCACCTCCATGCCATCCATCTTTACCTGGAGCCTGCGATGGAAATTTCAAGGATGGCAGTCTTCCGGGTGTGGCCAATCTCTAATGTGAGCTATTATACCTATGGGTTCTTCTCTGCGAGGCCAGGGTAGCAATGGCCTTTGTCCCTCAGAACAGCTGCTATGATGGGCTGGGGCCCTGGTGCACCGGCTTTCACTCTGCCAATGGGCCATGGCCAGTCCAAATTGGGAAACAAAACCCCACCAGTGTTTGCGTAGCTCCTTTCTTTATTATGATCAGGTGCCTTGAAATAAAAATGAAGACAAATGGGGAAATGGTAAAAAATACTCGGCATGTAAAATAACAAAGGGTTACTGGTTAATATAAAAAGCTCATAGAAATCAGTAAGAAAAAAACTAAGATCTCAGTAGATAAATAGTCTGATGATGCAAACAGGTGATACACTGAAGAAAGAAAAAATACAAATGGGTTGCAAACATTTAAAAACAATCAAAATAACTAAAAAATAATTATAATCTGCTGTTCTAACCTTGTACATTTGCAAAGGTTCTTAAAATTCCCCAATTGCTTTCCAGGGGATTGTACAAAATTATACTCTCACGTTTCAAGGGGAGAGTGGCTCTGCCTGAGCCGCAGTGACCAGGAAAGACTCCCAGTGGATGGAGGACATTCGGCCATTAGTTCAGAGATGGCATTTAGGGTTCCAGTTCACATGCTGCTAGTTTCAACCTAGCACATGCTACATATGACCCACCCTGCAAGAAAACACAGCTAGTATCTCCCCTCCACTGCCACCAAACTTTGGCTACCGATAATAATCAAATTCAGCGTTTTTAAATTAAGGCCAAGATACTCTGTGAAGGCCCGCAGAGAGAAGGAAGGCCTAAGCCAGGGCCTTAAAGAAGATTCAGAAATGCTGCCTCCTCTCCACGAGGGAGAAAGGTGATGTCTTCGCTGACTTAATTTCCCCACAGGAATCACCATTTGCATCAATGGACCCTGATAAATGAGAACCCAAATTCTCCCAGGGCCCTGGCTGTGTGTCCGTGGGTGGTCCTCTCTCAGCAGTCCCAGTAATCCACATGATCCTGGGCAAGTTGGAAGGGAGCAAGTCTGTACTGAAGCCAAGAAGCAACTCCCCCCTCCAGCACCCCAGGAGAAGGGGACCCTGAGGCCACCGTGAGGCTGGAAATTAAGGGAGGCTGCCTCCCAATTACCCAGGCTATTGGTTTTGTGCATATTTATAGGGTGAGAGGAGGGACGGGATTGAAAAGGTTTTATTTTTGTTATTTGGAGTATTTTTCTCACAAAAAAGGTGGGAGCCAGATGCAACTGGCTTTTAATATAGAGAGAGAAAAATGAAGAGATGTGAGTAACAGTGTTTAGATATGGGAGGAGGCCCAGGGCCTGCTGGCTGGCTGGTCTTCACACCTGAAAACGCTTCTGTGCAGTGCGTGGCCTGCAGATCTCAGCGTGGGGTTCACCACGGGAAGGGAAGGCCAGCGCGTTGGCCACAGGACCTTTGCAGAAGTTGGAAAACCAAGGGTTGCACCTTTCCGCTGAGCCTGCCCTCAGCCCCAGCTGGAGTCAGCTTCAACTCCAACTTGCTACAGGCTGGGGAGGTGACGCTGCCAGAGGCTAGGATGGCGGCCGGATTCGGGGGTCCCGCTGACTGTTAGGGCCCGGGAGCTGGCTCCTCTTCCCAACACCAGTCACCTGGAGGTTGTTGAAACCGCACTTTACTGCAGTGCGAAGGGTAACCTGGCGCCGGGTAGGCGCGCTCACCCAAGCCCCTGTGACTCTCTCCAAAAGATAAACCTGCTTTTCCTCCGGACCGACGTGCGCGACGTGGGCGCCAAAGCGCTGCTTTCAACTAGACTGTTGCCCAGATCGACTATTTTCAGGGTTATAAAACGAAAACGTAGAAGCGCACACCTCACCCACCCCCGTGTTCACCAGAAGGTTCCCCAGACGGGCCCGTTTCGGCCTGTTGGTTGGTTTCCTCCAGGGCTGGTTGGGAGTTCTAGGACCCCCGCGCCTTGCTCCGGGCCCCCGCCTCGTCTCCCCGGCCGCCTGGACCCCTGGAGGGGCGGTGGGGCCTAGCCGAGGGCGCTGTGCATGACCCTAAGCGGAAGGGCCCCAGTCTGGGTCCTAATGCGGGTGGCGTCTCCCTTGACAGGCGGCGTTTGGGGACAACAGCGGGAACGGGAGATAAGGTGACATACCAGAGCAGATTTGGTGCACACACTGATACTCCTCTCCGGACAGGAAACGCGGAGCTATTTAAAAGACCCTATCGATTACTTTATCTTTCCCGGAGGAAAGCTTCTTGCGGAGAGACAAAAGATGTTCCCTACCTAGCGATACCAGGCCACAGCCGTCCACACACAGCGGAGGTCTGCACAGGCGATTCCCGATTAGGGCGCAGGGAGAGCTGACACACACACCGCAGAGCGCACAGACGCGTGTGCGGGGTCGGCTCTGGAGGACGCGTGGGGGGGGGGGCAACAAGGCCGTTTCACAGGATAATCTTCTGTGCCCTCTGAACAAGTTTTGTCTGTGTGCACTTAAAACACACGCCAAGGGAGTGACTGTGCACTTATCATTAAAGCGCACCAGTAAGCACATTCAAGCGGGGCGCCGGTGGCTGTGAACGTATTTCACAGACACACGTCTTCAATGTAAACGCTCCCTTGTGCTCCTTTTAAGGGCTCGAACGCCCACAACCCCCGACAGTGCGCTCACTTCGTGTTTCAATGCCCGCATCTCGCCAGTTTGTTGGGAGCGCAGGCCGCCCCCCCAGGACAGCCGACTCACTGACACTAAATTTGCCCTGGGATCGCGCAGCCTTTTTGGCCATCGGGTTTCTGCGCCGTGTCCCGGGGAGGCGCTCGGTAAATAAAGATGGAACCCAATTGCACAGACTCGAATGGGGTTTCCTGTGCAGCAATTTTTCGTCTAGGCGTTCGCAAAGAGTTCCACCCGAATATGGAAACTGCCCTGCGGGTTTTATTTGTTTAGTTTTGGTTTGGTTTGGTTTGGTTTGCTTTCTCCCCAGAGCAGGTTGGAAGAGGACGAAGAGGGATGAGGGGAAGGAAGGGCGGTGAGCCTAGGAAGGTTCGACTGCCCGATAATCAGCCATTTCCAGCCTAATTTCAATACTGACCAGGCCGCAGCAACCCCAGACGGAAAATCCTGGGCCGCCGCCGGGGTGTCAGCCCGAGCCGGGGAGGCCGCACAGATCTGAGCTAGGGGGAGCCCAGCTCCAGCTCTAGGCCCTCGTTAGGCCCCCGCACTTTGGCAAAAGCAATCAGCAGTTCGCCCAGGCAGGCTTCTCCCAAACTTGCGCGCCCACGCCAGAGGTTTTTCCAAAGCCAAAGCTCCAGGAGCTGTATACCCACCCGGCAGGTGTGGCCCGGCCCTAGAAAATCCAGTTTTCTCTTCCCGGTTTTCCAAATCATTGTCCACATGACTCGAATATCACCTGATTTTTCCAGCTTTGACCTCCCCCGATGGGATCCTGAGGGACTGATTCCAGCGCCTGGATTCCCTCTGCCTCTCTGCGCTGTTCCCGTGTTTCCGCTGATGCAGTTTGCAGCCCCGCGAGGAGGCACGTTTGAGAGGGGCGGGGAGCGGGAGGCAGCGGGAGCATAGAGGAGAAAGCACAAAATTAACACGGACGCGACAACGGAAGTTTGAAAGCGACTCCCTCCGATCTGGCAAACCTTAACAGGAGTTTTAAAGTGGGTCACCTCTACTGATGCAGAATAAATTCGATTTTAGAAACATACCCCCCAAAGCATGAGAAAGTGGCTTACACAAAGATAAAACATCAAAACTTGCAATGGCAAAACAAATGTAGTTGCTCAGGAAAAAAAAAATCCAATACAGAACGAATCTTAAATTTGCAAGAAATATCTCTAGAAGGATATATTTTTTGAAAGTTGGTGACCACCTGGGCGGGGGTGGGAATTAACCCAGAAAAAGGAAGGAAACCTTTTGGGGTGATTCATCTTTTTTTTGTATCTTGATGTGGGGGTCCTTACAGGGGCTTGTTATGTGTTAAGACTCACTGAACTGCACACTTAAACTGTGTTTGTTTTGTTCTAGGTGTATTATGCCTCAATAAAGTTGATTTTTAAAATATGAATAAACCCAGTAACCATTTTGCTTTTAGAGCAGGGAGCTAAGGGTCTGGGGGAGAGGGCGTGGCACACTTTACACTGTGTCTCTTTTTTACCTGTTTTGTTTTGTTGTTGTTTTGGTTTTACAGTGTATTACTTATTCAAAATATATAAGTAGGATATTCGGTGATGTGAATATAAAACAATTGTTAAGAAAACCCACAAAAGCAGGAAAAGAAGAGGCTTGGACACCCCATTATAAGGATAAGAAAAAGCACCCGCTGTCCAAGCCCAGAAAATATTTTGGAAGGGGTGATGTATCTCTAATGATGAGATTTGTTTTATATGGGTTTGGTCATTTTTAACACATCAACGGAAAATGAGGGCCCAGAACTTTTCGGGTGCTTATGTGTGATGTAGGTGACTGTCGTCTCCCCCAGGACACACCTGGCAGGCTAGCCACTGGAGCTCTGAACAGAGGACCCTAGGAGCAGGAGGGCGGGTTTCCTGCCTGCTGCTCCCCGGTTCCTGCGAACAGAGCGCGTTTCTGCTTGGAGCAAAGACGCGGAGACCCGCTGCGCCTGCGCAGGGCGAAGGCCAGACCCAGGGTGAGGGACATCGCTGGCAGGTGAAGTGGGGCTGCCCAGGGGCGAAAGGAGGAGGGCCGGTCCCCGGTGGCCTGAAAGGCCCAAGGCGGCTCTGCCTTCTTGGACCCAGAGTTACAAAGCCCCGCTGGGCCCATCTCCCCTTGGGACCAGGGGCTGCAAGGGTCTCATCTGTTTGGGGGAACCAGGTATAAAATACCTCCACTTACTGCCCTACGAGATAGGGAAGAGCCACTTCGGCCTTCTTTAGGACAGGCTGCAGACCTGGCTCAGATTCAAAGCTATTTCAGAGAGGTTTTTTGGAGGCTGGCCCTCAAGAGACAGATAGATGGACAGTGTGTGTGTGGGGGGGGACAGGACATGAAAATTAGGAACTGCCAGACTCCTCTGCTGGCCTGGGGTGGGGAGGGGGGACACCAGACCGGTGGGCCAGCCTCCACTGCTGCCCCACTGACAGCCCCCAGACCCACAGCACCTTCAGGCTAACCAGCATTGGAAAACTGTGAAGAAGCTGCCTTCCTGGCATACACACCTTTGATTTGTAAAGTCCGAGATGAGGGGCGGGGCCAGGAAATACACGTCTCTCCCGTGGAAGCCAGGGGCTTCTGGCCTCCCTAGTCCCACAGCACCCAGAGCCTCTTCCTCTTCTCTACAGGCACAACTTGCTTCTTTGGGGGAATCCTGATTGTGGTTTTTTAAAATCTCTTTAAGGCAACACATGCATATGGTAAACAACAAAAGCAAACTGTGTTTAAAATGTACTGTGGAAAGTGTTATTATGTTTTATTTCTGACCCTCACTTCCCCCAGTTCTCTTCCCCAGAAGCTTTCATTTCCATTTTGCTTTTCCTTAAAAAAAAAAAAATTCCATAGAACCATATCTATGAACATGTGCTCATATTTAAAATACAAATTTTGCAGCTGGGTTTGATATTTAATGTATCTTAAAATGTATCCATAAGAGTACATATAAATGTAACTATTCTTTCTCATGGCTACTAGTATTCTGTTCTATCAGTCAGTATTTTTCTAAGTAGTCCCCTAAGATAGATATACTGTTTTTAATGTTCTGATGCTTCAAACCATTAAAAATTTCAATGAAAAGATTCTTCTGGTGTGCATATACCTATAGACTAGTCCTAAAAGTGGAAACACTTTTCAAAAGGCTTATGCATTTTTAACTTTGATAATACCAAATTGCTCCAAAGAGATTTGCCAACTTACACTTCCAATCAACAATGTAAAAGAGTGACTAGGCAGGGTAATTATCAACCATTTTGATGTTCGCCAAGCTGATAAGTGAAAACATCTCTCTCAGTGTTTTAATTTGCCTTTCTTTCCTTCTTTCCTTCTTTCCTTCTTTCCTTCTTTCCTTCTTTCCTTCTTTCCTTCTTTCTTTCTTTCTTTCTTTCTTTCTTTCTTTCTTTCTTTCTTCCTTTCTTTCTACCAACAAAATTCTACTATTCTTGGCCAATTTTTTAATTGTTTTCTTATTGATTTACAAGAACTCTTTCCATACTGTGGATATCAGCTTTTTCTTGTCATGGTTTTTAGCATTTAACCTGTATGTTGTTTCTCTTGTAATCTATTAATAGTATTTTTTGCTGAGCACAAGCTTATTTTTATGCCATTAGGTTTATAAAATTCATCTTTTATGGTTTCTAGGTCTTTAGTTCTCCTCATCCACCCTCCCAAATACAAAATTATTATCTTCATCATCTATAGAACTTTTTAAAAAATTTTTATTGGGGAACAGCCACGGTCATTGGTTACACATTGCTTTCTTGCTACAATGGCATAGCTGACTCATTTAAGGAGGGTGCAGCTCACAGTGGCCCATGCGGGGATCGAACTGGCAACCTTGGTGTTTGCAGCATCACGCTCTAATCAACTGAGCTAAATGGTCACCCCATCTATAGAACTTTTATGTTTCACTACTTAGGTTTAAATTGGTAAATCTCTGGAATTAAATATATTTGGTGTAAGAATATTTCATTTTCCTTTCCCTAACATCACGTTCACTTTATTTTGAATGTGTATTGTTGTATGGACCACACACCCCAAAATAGCATATCACAATTGGCAGGGACTTTAATTCCCATCCTACCAGTTTCACTTTGTAAGTTAGATAACCACCTACATGCCTCTCCACCCTTCCCTACTGCCCAGGTGAGTCTAGGTAACAACCTGGGGTGTTTCCCAGAATAGCACAGGTGGGAAGGGACCTCATACCACCGATCAGAGATCAGAGAGAGGCAAAACCAGAACCCAGTACTATCTCATAGTCTGGTACTCTTTCTGGTACAATTCTGCTTCCTTCAGGGTCTGTACCTTGGGCTGTGCAACCCCAGCACCCAGCGCATGGTGGTCACCCCGTCAATGTGGGTGAAGGGATGCAGGAAACCAGGCCGAGTGGCCAATAATGACCAGGCTATGGAGTCACTTGGAGGCTGGGTGGAAGTTCCAGCCCACTCTTTTAGCCTTTCCCCTCACTGGCCTGCCCACACTCATATATCTACCCCCACAATATCCACCAAGCAGATCTGCCCTCTGCTCTCCCCTTTTGTGGGGCCTAGACCCTCCCTCTGACTGAGCAACTATGGAGAGACAGCCCTTAAAGCAGCTCAGGGGACTTCCTGTTGGTCCCAGCTATCTAGGATGGGGGACCCTGGGGCAGAAGCCAAAAACCACATAAATTGGGGGCCTTGGGAAAACGAAGATGGTATTTCCAGGGCTATGATCAAACCGCCCAGAAAGCAGGCCAACTAAATAATTTGTGGTCCAAAACTTATCAAAAATCTTAAGACAGCAACAGCAGAGCCCAGTGCCCTTCTAAGCTCAGGCCCTGTGCAGATGCACAGGTCACATGCCCATGAGGCCAGCCTTCAGGGAAGGATAGGGTTAATTATAGGGGATGGGAGAAAAGGGTCCTCCTTATGTCTCTAAAGTTTCAGATTTTAGGTAAAATGGGCTGGCGGTGGGGGGTGGGGTATCATTCATAACAGCCAAAAGGTGGAATGGAAACAACACAACCCCAATGTTTCATCAATTGATCGAATGTAGAAACAAATTGTGGTCTATCCAGACAATAGAATATTATTCAGCCATAAAAAGGAATGAAGGACTGATACACGGTACAATATGGATGACCCTTAAAAACGATACACTGAATGAAAGAAGACAGTCCCAAAAGACCACATCATGTACGGTTCCATTTGTATGATGTGCCCAGAATAAGCAACTCTATAGAGGCAGAAAGTAGATTGATTAGGGTTGCCCAGAGCTGGGGAGGTGGGAGATGGGGGAGAGCGTTGCAGGTGATGGCTAAATCACTAATCTTTTCAAACTTTTGGGGGCGATGAAAATGTCCTAAAAATTAATCGTGTGATGGTCACACAACTCTGTGAATATACTAAACATCAGTGAATTGTATACTTTAAATGGATGAATTGTGTGATGTGTGAATTGCATTTATTATATCTTAATAAAGCTGTTACCAAAAGAAGAAAGGGAAGGGAATAGGGGGTGTCTGGGGAGGAGGGGATGGAGAAGGAGGGATCTTAAATTTCTCCCTCGTTCTCTCTGTCAAGCAAACTTTACGCGGGAAGCCTCCCTTGGTCAGGAAGGTTTTGGGGGACCCAGCATCCCAAATCCAGCAGCCTGGTCCTCTTCTCTAGCTACATTGGGGATGGAGTGGGGGGAGTGTCTTGCTTCCTCTCCAGTTGGTATGGCTCTAGGAGGCAGCGCTGTGCAATCAAAGAAAATATTCACAGCTCTGCGATCAGTCCTATGTTCGCATCCTGACACTGTCACTTCCCATCTGTGTGACTTTGAGTAAATCACTTCACCTCTCTGAGCCTCTTTCTCCTCTGCTGAGCCGTCGAGATTAGCGGATCAGGGTGACAGCGTGTGGCTCACCCAGTGATCGCTCAAGAAGCAGGCGGCGCGAGGAGGATCTGGTGCCGGCTGAGCCACTTGAACAAGACGCGACCCAGGACAGGAAAAATCCGGTGCCCCGGAGGCCGCCCAGCTCCTCAGGAGCCCAGGGCGAGGGCGGCAGCCCCCAGAGTTGCCCCTGCTCCCAGCCCCGGCCCGGAAGGAAGGCTGAGCGAGGAGCCGGGCCCGCAGCCCACCGCGGCTCATCCATCAGCGGGACGAAGAGCAGAGGCGCGCTCTCGGCCCTCTGTTTGCTTTCTCGCCAATTATTGCTGCGCCGCAGCCCCTTTGTTGATACAGTAGTCCGAAAAAGTGCTAATGTTCATTTATCAGGGGGCCCGCCCGGGACTCCCACGAGTTGTGCTTCTTCCCAAAATATAAACATGGGGCGAGCGTCCCAGACAGAAACCCCCATCTGTTTCCCCGGCGCGGGCCGAGAGCGAGGCGTTGTTGAAGATAAAGCCGCGGATAACGCCGCCTGTCTCCAATGGACGTCTCCCCGGCGCATTAATGACATTCCCGGTGATAGTTCCAGCTTATCTTTCAATTAATCATATATACCTTTCGCGGCTGGCCCTGCTGATTGCAGGGACCGGGGGCTGGCGCGGGCTGCGCCGATTGCTTTCCAATTAATAATATTTTATGTGCGCAGAATGCGCTCGAGTCATCCTGGAATTTGGCTCATCTTAAAGCACCAACTCTTTAAAAGGCAAGGAAATAGACGGATAGATTTTCAATCTCTCCTCTCTGCCTCCTTTTGTCTCTCTTTTGGCCTTTCCCTGGGCTGAGGATTGTTTGTTTGTCCTGCAGGTTTGGCCAAAAGCTTGGCTTAGAGAGGCGGCCAAGATAGGTCAGCCGCCTTTGGGAACGAAGATGCGTCCCTGGCGGGGTGGGAGAGTCCAGTTTCCACCCTCCCCACCCCCAACTATTGCAACTTCTATTTAAACAACAACGACAAAAAAAATTTATTTATTTACTTTTTTACTCACTCAGAAACAGGACTGTAAAAGAAAAGCTACAGATTGCTTTTGGACATTTCTCTGCGTGGGTCTCCGCAATTTTGCATCTGCTCATCCGTTTTTTTCCCGGTTCCCTTCTCCCGCAGCGCTAAGGCCTGTTTCAGAGCCGGGGGAAATTATTACGATATTCACAGAGGATGTAGGGAGTGGAGAAGTAGCTGATTTTGTCCAAGTAGGGACGTTCTTCTCCCCTCCCCTTTTCATGACACCTGACCCACGGGTCTGTCAGCCTCCGGAACCCCCATTCCCGAAATAGTGATAAATCTTCATCGCTTTGATTTCCAGAGGAAATGCTAAATTTTTTCTACCTCCAGAACTATCTCTCTCTCAAAGAAAAAGAAGAAGACGAAGAAAACTAAAAACAGGGATCCCGGATGCAGCCTCAATGTCCCCCCATTAAACGGTAATATTTCAGGCGTCGGCTCGCACTAATCTTTCAAACTGTCATCGCGAGCCGCCCAGCCAGCCCATTCACTTAACAGAGCTCCCAGGACCCTCACTCTGAGCTCTTTTCAGCGAGACGTTTAATTGAATCGGATGTGACTCGTTTGCCAGACGTCACCGCCTGGGCGATAGGCATCCTCTCCCACTCCCCAAAACAATCTTCAAAGGCGAGGCAGGCCCCCACGCTAGGTTACTTCATTGCAATAACTGTAACATTGACCAAAAGCCTGGAGAGGAAGGGCCCAAGAGAGGCCACTGCTGTGCAGACCCGTCGAGGAGGAAGCCAGGTTGGGAGGTGGGCGCGTGCAGAGGGTTCCTGGGCTGTGAGGGCCCCCCACATTTGGGAAAAGGCATCTTTTCGCAAACCAAGCTAACGATCCCAGAACGGCGAGTCATCCCTGGCTCAAAATCCCCAAGCGAGACTCCGCCACGGTGGCCCCGGCCTGGTGCTAGCGGCTGGCGCCTGGAGGCCGGGGTCGGAGTGCTCCGAGCCTCAGGGACCGCGCGCGCGAGGCTCCGCTATCCTTCCTAGCTTGGATGCCACAGCCCCTGGGGACGTGGGTTTGATGAGAGGCTGGGAAGGCACCAACGTTAGGCCTATGCTTGACTCCACTCGCGACCTTGCTGGCGGCGCTGCCCGACGGCTTACCATCCCGCTTGAGCAGTCTAAGGTTCATGCTCCGGACAGACAAACCCCACCTTGTCCCCCTGCTTTCTGAGCCTTGTATGCGCATTTTTGGAGCGTCGGCCCGGAGCCGCCTTTCTTCTACTCCAAATGCTTCTTCCCGGGTCCTCAATCCACCCTCTGCAAGAAGAGGAGCCCTCCAAGTCTCCACTCGCCGCAAGTCCTTGCACCCCGCCCGCACCTCCCCCGCACAAGCTTGGGTCCTAGAAAATCCACGCTTTCCCCCTGACAAACCTCGCTGTCCCGACAGCAACCTTAACCTGGGGCCATTCTGCCTGCCTGATCTTCCCTGAAATTGTACACAAAATAGAGCGCCTCTCTGCAGGGTTCTGGGGGTGAGGAGAAGGCCTGAAGCTCTCATTATTAGCTCTCCCAAAGTACGCAGAGGGATGAGACCAAGCCCACACAATCTGGCCAGGTAACTTGCTTCCTAAAGCACTGGTAGATCTGTCCTACAGAAGATCCTTACTTTACTATCTCTGGGCTAAAAATGAATGCCCCTGCTGCCCCTGTCCTTCCCCTGTGCACCTGGCCCAGCCGCCTCTTAGGTGCCTCATGCATCCCCTGGGTGCCCCATTCGGAGCTGCCTCAGAAACCTCGGAGAAATTCTGGCCACACTGGGCTGGTAGGAGCCCGCTAACCTGAAAGCTAAGCCTTGGCTGGGGCCTGAGGCGCTGGGGCTGGCAGAGGCCTCTGGTAGGGGCAGGGCAGAGGCAGGCATGATGGGCCCCAGATCCGGAAAAATGAGAGGGAGAGAGCTAGGGTGCTCCAGAAGGCAGCTTTCCTCAGGGAAGCTGTTTATCAACAGGGATTTGGGATTTGTTTCATTATTAAGGGGAGAGTTGTGTCTCTGGGAGGAGACTGGCAGTGACTGGTGCCACCGCCCCCCACAGTTGTGTGTGTAAAACTCCCACCGCTGTAGGACAGGACCATTCCCACCTTGCCTTCCTCTCTGCTTTACTCACCCAGGAGTCCCCAGGGCCTGCGCCCCTGGGAAAGGGGAAACTACTGGGGCATGACTAGCCCTGTAAGCCCAAACAGAAGCCCCAAATTGTCCAGAATATCCCCCTCCTTCCATCACCCCAGCACAACACCCCCTCTCTTCTTATTCAGACTCTCCCCAGTCAGGACCACTTCAATAATAAAGCCTTTAAAACTCCTGGAAACGACACCCCTTCCCAACTCCCCACACAATCCTTCACTCTCCTATTGTGCTTTAGGTGCTGACAATATTTCCTTCAAATCCCGGATCTGGCTGTATTCGGATAATAATCGGGTCCTTCCCTACAAATGCGTCTCGTAGTGGGGTTTTTAAGCTAAACCGTGGGGGAAATCTCAGGCTGCAGGAGCAAAAGGAGAGCCAAGTGTGTCGCGGCCCCTTTAAAAAGTTGAGCAGAATTTTTTTTTTTTTTTGAGCCCAATGACTATATTAGGTGACACGAAACTGCTCATCGCTCCTGTCATCGCTGCCCCTGGCCCAATGGCAGGCTGAGCACCCCCTCCTCCGTCTGGGTCCCGCCTCTCTTGTCCCTGGGCTCCGGGCTACCTGCCTGCCGGCCACAACCCGAGAGGGAAGGCGGGTGCACGGGTGGGCGGGCAGGCAGCGGGCACCATGCAGAGACGCTGCCAGGGTCCGTGGGCAGCGCCGCTCTCTGCCGCCCACCTGGCACTGTGAGAGGCGCTCTGCCACCATGTTCCCCAGCCCTGCGCTCACGCCCACACCGTTCTCCGTCAAAGACATCCTGAACCTGGAGCAGCAGCAGCGCAGCCTGGCCGCCGGGGAGCTCTCGGCGCGCCTGGAGGCCACCCTGGCGCCCGCCTCCTGCATGCTGGCCGCCTTCAAGCCCGAGGCCTACGCGGGGCCGGAGGCCGCGGCGCCTGGCCTCCCCGAGCTGCGCGCCGAACTGGGCCCCGTGCCCTCGCCCGCCAAGTGCGCGCCTACCTTCCCAGCCGCCCCTGCCTTCTATCCTCGTGCCTATAGCGACCCCGACCCCGCCAAGGACCTTCGAGCGGAAAAGAAAGGTGAGGAGGAAACACAAGACTCTTCTCCCTTCTGGGTCACTTTTGTCCCCAAACCCCGCCGCCAAGAAACTCTGGCCTGAGTGGAGGAGAGGCGAGTGCCTGGGCGAAGGGCCCAACTCAGGGTCTCTGAGTGTAAGAAGCGGCCTTGTCTCCTGGGCCCCCCACACCCCGCGTCCAATCGGAGGTTTAGAGAAAATGCTGGATTGAGATGATTAGAAACGAGAGACAAAGAAATTTTTGTTGTTGTTGGCCTAACAAAGCCCTAGGCAGAGGCAGCCCTGCTCCGGGGTGTGTTACAAAGTTGAGCGATCCGTTTGTGGTAGGCAGAACAGAGAAAGAGCTATTCTCTGTGTCAGGGATTCCTTAAAATATTTTTTGGGTCTTTTTGAGGATCTGAGAAAACCGCTAAACAGAAATTAAAATGCAGCACACTACACAGGCTTTTCGTGCACAATTGGAGGAGGGTTTAGAACCATCCGCAGCCCAACCGTAACCCTCGTTTCTGGGGCTTTTCCTTCTTTGTTCCAGAAGAGTGAAATCTTTATGAACTAGGGCCTTGATATTGAATTGAGATACTGCAGACTGTCGGGAATCTGACTTAGTAGCTCTATCTTTCCAATGCAATTTTGGACGCGGCCAGGTCTGAGAAGTTATCTCCTGCAAAAAGTTAGAAAATTTCGCGCATCTAAAGGCGTGGAGCCGTGGAGAAGACCGGGGAAGGTGGCCAGATTGCCGTGCATGCCCTCCCGGGGTGGGGGGAGTTTGGCCAGCAGGAAAGGGGGCGCATTGGGGACACCTTGGCCCAGTGCAGGGTCCTCGCGAACCCTGAGAGGTCGAGGGCGCCGGGCGAATAGGCCATTGTGAGCCCAGAGAAAAATCTTTCTATGAGTCTAGAAAGGTTTGTGTAGAAGCAGGGAGAAGGTCGGGGAACAGCTGCCGGCGGGCACCGCGGGCTGAAATACTCGCCACCAAGTAGAATCTGAGTATGCGGGCTGGGCAGGTTCCGAGGCCGCCTGCCCACCCGCCTGGCTTCCTAGGCGCTGCACAAACCCTGCTGCCCTCTGTGGAGAGCCTTCAATCACCAAACCAATACCTCTTGGCCTTCTGTATCTTCAGTTCCTTCATTTTGAGACAATGTGACTGACCCTGGGGTGGGCCTTGATCTCCCTTCATTTAACTTCTCAAGCTAAAGTAGCTTTAATCTAATCCACCCCAGTGCTGCATCTGGTTATATTTTCTTTGCAGCCTGAACTCATAAATCACTACCCATCTCCCGTAGCAGAATGTGAACTACCCGAGCGCAGGGACGGCTGTTGTTTTGTTCTTCAGTGCCTAGAGCCACGCCTGGCACGTAGTAGGCATTCAATAAATGCTGACTGCCGAGCACAAACAGAGCCTTCCGTGGCGCCCAGTGCACTGGACAGAGTGAGCCGCAGCCAAGGTAGGGTTCTCCAGCCAGGACGGAGTGGCACTGACTAGGGCCCGTTCCCCGGCGGGCGCTTCGTGGGTGGAGCGGCTGTGACCCGGCGTCTCTCTGCCTCCCTGTCCTCCGCAGAGTTGTGCGCCCTGCAGAAGGCGGCGGAGCTGGAGAAGCCGGAGACCGACAGCGCGGAGCGACCGCGGGCGCGACGGCGGAGGAAACCGCGCGTGCTCTTCTCGCAGGCGCAGGTCTACGAGCTGGAGCGCCGCTTCAAGCAGCAGAGGTACCTGTCGGCGCCCGAGCGCGACCAGCTGGCCAGCGTGCTGAAGCTCACGTCCACGCAGGTCAAGATCTGGTTCCAGAACCGGCGCTACAAGTGCAAGCGGCAGCGGCAGGATCAGACTCTGGAGCTGGTGGGGCTGCCCCCGCCGCCGCCGCCGGCCCGCAGGATCGCCGTGCCAGTGCTGGTGCGCGATGGCAAGCCCTGCCTCGGGGACTCGGCTTCCTACGCGCCAGCCTACGGCGTGGGCCTCAACGCCTACGGCTATAACACCTACCCCGCCTACCCGGGGTACGGCGGCGCGGCCTGCAGCCCTGGCTACAGCTGCGCTGCTGCGTACCCCGCCGGGCCGTCCTCGGCGCAGTCGGCTACGGCCGCGGCTGCCGCCAACAACAATTTCGTGAACTTCGGCGTCGGGGACTTGAACGCGGTGCAGAGCCCGGGGATTCCACAGGGCAACTCGGCAGTGTCTACGCTGCACGGTATCCGAGCCTGGTAGGGAAGGGATCTACCTGGGGCGCCCCGACAGATGCTGTCTCTAGCGAGGGGCGCTGACCCTCGAGGGGAGGGAAGGCTCCCAACACGTTTTCTGCAGCCCTCGGATTCCACATTCACTGCCGCAGAGGCCTCGGGGCTTTCCCCGCCCCACGTGCCTTTGTCCCTACGCGGGAGTTTGTGGCCGAGTTGCCAAAAATGGTCCCGCAGTTTGGTGCCTTAGCCGTCGCCCCCAGAGTGCACCCCCAACAAGCCGAACACCGGCCAGTTGGGACTGGGAGCCCGGTCCGGACGCGCCGGGGTTAAGACCCCGCTTCCCTTCCCAAGCCTGGGCCAGGCGCCCGGGCCCTTGCTGCCTCGCCGCCGCCCACCCACCGTATTTATGTTTTTACCTGTTGCTGTAAGAAATGAGAATCCCCTTCGCATTAAAGAGAGTGCGCTGACCCCGCACGTGTGCTTATTTCAGCTTGCGGTGTTTCAGAAACAATTCTGGGGGGCAGAGGCCTCTCCCACTGGTCTTGAGTAGCAGGCGTAGACGTTCACTGAGCAAATCAATGATAATAATAATAATAACAACAACAACAATAAAAAAACCCATGCTTGGCCCCTTATTGGGCACTTTCTGGGATTGTCTATCATAATCTTCAATAATGGAGAAAGGGGGGGTGTGTCCTATTTTAAAGTTTAAAGGACTGAGAGGCCTGGAGAGGTTTAATGACTCCCCTCAGGCAAATAGCCGGGACCGATAGAGCTGAGGCTCGATTCTGGGTCTCACTTCTGAGACCCAGGGCACCTACCCAGAGCTCCCAGCTGCATCACCCTCAACCCTACTGTGTGCCAGGTACTGTTGCAGGTGCTGGAATTAAATGGAAAGCAAAGGGACCTGGGCCCTATGCGATTGAAGGGCACCAGAACTCATCCCGCTTAGAAAAATGCCTTAGCCCATTTTACAGATGGAAAAAGCTGAGACTCAGAGTCCTTGTCAAACTTCCAGGAAGCCCCTAGCCCAGCGGTATTCTGAGCGGAAGCGCCCGAAGTCCCGAGGCCCAAACCTCACCCGTGGACGGGCTGGGCTGAGCTGAGTCTGGACCACAAAGAGGTGTCCTGTGAACTGAGCTCACCTGGAGCTGTGGGTAGACCACAAAAAGACATGGTCAGGAAATCCCTTCCCAGCCGGACCAATGTGCTTTCCCCTGGGCATTTAATGAATTTCTCCATCGTCCTGACAAACAAGTGCTATCGCTGTACAGGATTGACAGATGAGAAAACAGGCTCAGCTCAATCCAGCTGAAAACCCACTCGCTGTGGGACTTGCCCATGACACGCGTTGGCATTTTCATCTGTAAAATGGGGATAAACAAAATACCTTGCTCTGAGGCCGGGTCCCACCCGTCCACAGGAGCTTAGGCCTGACTTCCAGCTCCGCTATCCACAGCCCCAGGGCCAAGAGGAACTGGCGCTTCTTAAAAAGGACGAAAACGGGAGGGAGGCTGGGCTTTGGGATCCTGTGGAATATGAGTTTTTCTGTGATTTTGCTGGGAAGCGCGGGGCTGACCGCGAGGGGTGTGGGACGTCGGGCGCAGAGCTCCCTGTCGCAACCCAAACATTACTTGTGGCGTTCAGGGACGGAGCACGGCTTGGTGTGCTCCTGGAACCCGGGGTCCAAGAGCCACCCCGCTGCGCAGCTGGGGATCGTGCAACCTGCCAGGTGCCTGTTCAGCGTCTCCGGTAAGTGCTGCCCCAGCCTTCTGCGGGGGAGGAGGAGATGACAGGAGATTCTAAGGGGTACCACTTGCCAAGAGCCACGCAGGGTACGGGGTAAAGGGTGCCCGCAGTCTGCGACAATCTCAGTGTTGGGAAGGACAGAGAAAAGGCTGAGCTCAGGGCTTGGCTCTAGGACTGGACTTGAATTCCCTCTGCTGTAAGATCCAAGCTGGCCTGGAGAGTGCCACAGGGAGGGGGCTGTGTTCAGCTCAGCCCGGGCATTAGCATCCTGAGCCTAGCACCGGGCTGCGAACCGCGCACACGCACGCATTGAGAGCTCTCTGCCCACCTCAGTGATAGGCGCTGTGGTCCCATCTCACGGAGGGACACACTCTGCCAGGCCACCAGACCAGCTCTTAAGCCAGTGGGCGCTCTCCTACCTGGCATCCCCAATCTGCAGTCTTAGTAAGCAGCTTAACTCATACAAGTGTGGAGACCTGTCTACCTGACACCCTCTCACCTTGAAGCTCTTAATCAGATCAGTGTATTTGCCCACGCCCCCCTGTGTCCTGCACACCCGCGGGGCCTTTTCATCTTACACTAGCCTGCAGTAGTATTGGACATAATATTTCTTTCACTTAATGGTATACCGTGAAGATTTTTCTCTGATACCTTCCTCTTTGTCATCCTTCAGGGACCAGCTGAGTAACCCCAAGGTCTCTCACAAACGGAAAACAATGGCTGGCGGGCAGTGAGCGTGCCAGATGCCAGGAGTCCAGCTAAATGCTTTACAGGAGTTCTGTAATCTAATCCATCATAATCTGCAAACCAGGAAACTGAGGACCATAGGTTCCTCAATGGTCAAGGTCATACATTTTCTATGTGGGAAGCTCACCCGCCATATACTGAAGGACTGGGGGCCTGTTTAAGAAATGAAGGCGTTTGTCTCTCTCCTAAAGATGCAGAGGGACCCTGCTCCGGGCCATTGCGCCCAGCCCACCCTAGGCTCTCACCAGTGAGGTGAGGCTCTCAGGGTTGACATCCAGGCTCATTCCAAGGCCAGCTGGGTCCCGGAGCCAGGCGCCAGGAGTGCGGTCAGAAGTATCCTAAACTAACGTTATGCCAGGGTTGACCGTGATACTTTCCCAAATCAGATCGATAGTATTTGTTTGGTTTTTCAATTTTTATTTAAGCGACGCATGCACAGTGAGAAAATTCAACCAGTACAGAAAAGTGAGAAACAAACTAGAATTGTGGGATGCCTCCCAGGTAGTATTTGTTTGGTTTTTCCATTATTATTTAAGCGATGCGTGCAGAGTGAGAAAATTCAACCAGTACAGAAAAGTGAGAAACAAACTAGAATTGTAGGGTGCCTCCCAGATGGCAAAACACACGGAGATTAGGGGTGATGCTGGCGGATTGCGTGTCTGAGCGCCAGCGGGCACATAGGGAACTAGTTATATTTAATACATTTTTAAAAATCAAACAAGCGCACGCCAAAGGTTTACAAAATGAGACAATTAAAATTAAAAAGCTGACATTAAAAATAAAAGAGCTGGCTCCCAGAGCTGGGGTGGAGCCCTACAAGCTGGCAGGGGAGAGCCACGGCAGGGGGTCACCAAAGTGAGAGGCCACTTCAACCCGCAAGCTGCCTCCCTGCCACGCCCCAATGTCCTCTCACTTCCTTGCGTTATTTCCAGCGAGCAGACACAGGTTTTGCCAAATCAGAATTGCTTATTTTGTATAGAACTCCCTTTAAATCGATTCCATGTGTGTATGTCAATACCTGTATTTAAAAGAATGAGCAAAACCTGCAGGACTGGCTGCAGACCCGGGAACCTGACAGCAGCCAGAACCTTACCCTGCTCCTTGGCAAGCACATCCTTCCTTTGTTGGGGCCCCTTGCCTCCTCTGGGAAGTATTTTAGGCTCAAGCCGGCACCCCTCAAGTCTTGCTAACTTCCCCCCTAGG
This sequence comes from Aselliscus stoliczkanus, assembly GCA_033961575.1. Taxonomy (NCBI): domain Eukaryota; kingdom Metazoa; phylum Chordata; class Mammalia; order Chiroptera; family Hipposideridae; genus Aselliscus; species Aselliscus stoliczkanus. The sequence goes on from CM066733.1 coordinate 6,078,357, forward strand.
CTGGGCTCCTGGAGAAAGGGGCCAGTGGTTTGGGCTTCGCTCATCACTCTCTGAGCGTACTGCGTTCCAGGCAATGTCCTGAGCCCTTTACAAAGTGAACCCATCTAAGACTCTTTCGCACCTCTGAGTTCTGCTGAGGAAATTGATGAATCCATCTTAGGCCCGGAGAAGGGGAGTAACTTGCTCAAGGTCACACAGCTGTTCAGTGCCAGAGCTTGGTTTAAAAGCCAGGCAGTCTGGCTCCAGAGTCTGAGCGCTCGGTGCCCTCCCATTCCCAGTTCAAAGCACGGGCACCAAGTCAAATGTAATCAATTTGTCAATTGATTAAAGATTATAATAATAATACTAGCTAACAGTTCTGTGGAGATGTCTATGTGTGAGGCATAACAAGCCTAGGAGGCCGGGACATTTATTCTTCATGTTGACAAGAGGAAGCCGAGGCAGAGAGAAGTGACTCACCCAAGACCTCACAGTGGGGAGGCATACCAGCTGGGGTTTCAGCGGGGCAGTTTCTCAGGAGAGCTTAAGAGAGAGAGAGGAGAGGAGGGGAGATGGGTGGGAAGTGAGCAGGCCTGAGAGGCTGGTCACCCAGAGCCCCCAGGGGTGCCCCACCCTGCTCCCACAGCTGCTTGGGGTAAGTCCAGATCATTGCCTAACATCTGTTGACGCTTACTTTGTGCCAGGCCCAGGGCTAAATGCTGACCCTGCAAATCTCATTCTGTCATTTCCCAAGGAAGAAATTGAAACCCACAGAACTTCAGGACACTGCCTACCTGAGTCGTTCTGGTAGTGTGGACTGGGATGGGGGCCGTGCTGGAATCCAGATGGTCCCACCAGAGCCCTGGCTCTTCGAATCACTCTCAGCGGTTCTCAAACTTGCCTGAAGACACAAACTGCTAGAGGCTGGGACAAACCCCAACTCCTGTCTGCCCCAGCTCCCTTGAATGGGACTCCACAGGGATGGGGCCAGCAAAACCGAATTTGTAACCAGGTGATTCCTATCATCTGGCAAGTTGGAGAACCGCAAGGCACAGAGGCCCAGGCCCTCAGGCTCCGGCTCTAGGGGCCTGGGAGAAACTGGAGTCAGATTTCCCTTCTCCAGGCCCTGCCCTTCCATCTCAGGGTCTTTGTGTGTTTGCTGTGATCCAGTGGCTGCAACACCAGCCAGGCAGCCCTGGGGACCCTGGGAGAGGGGAAGAGGGCAGCCAGAAGAAAGCAGAGGGGTGGAGGGTGGGCAAGGCTCGCTGGGACACCTGTCTTGGTGGGACCCCAAAGTCATCCTAGTGGCTTAGGAAGCTCAGCACCTGCCAGTGCTGCACAGGAAAGAAGAGCAATTTGGGGGGACTCCTCAGAGACAGTCCATCTGTTCTGCCGAGATTCTAAGCTCTACCCTGGGGTTCCACAGGCAGGGGAGGAGGGGCGAGCCAGCCCCGTGGGGGTTTACAGAGTGCCGGGTTTTCCAATGGCCCTCTGTCTGCATGAGGTCATCAAAGCCTCATAAGCACCTCATCATCGTGGACTCCACTTTACAAAGGAAAGTGAGGCTTAAAAAGGTTTTTTCATTTGCCCTGTTCACAATCAGGAAGCAGCCAAGCTGAGTTCTAATACCAAATTCTCTTCTTTCCAGTACACCCCCAACTATCCCCCCCCCACCAAACTCCAACTGGCAGAAATGTCGTTTGCAGCACTGGCTCACGTTAGCTGTGCCTCTGCCCCCTAACTGGCTTCCGGTCCTCAGCTTTTTAGGAGAGTTTTGTCACACAACTCTGGTGCACTCCTGCCTCAGGGCCTTTGCACTGGGTTGTTCCCTTTGCTTGGCATGACCTTCCCCCCAGATATCTACCCGGCTAATGCCTCAGCTGTTTCACGTCTTTACTCAAATGTCACCTTATCATGAGACCCACCCTGATTATCCTATTTGAAATTGCACCCCTCTACATACTCTGCCAGCCCCTTTATTTTTTCCTTTAGCTCTTGTCACCTTTTAACACACTGTTTTGCTCAAGCATCTAGAAGAATGCACTTGTAGATACTGTAAAATATGCTGAACGAATGAATATAAATCACCCAAAAGGGAAAACTAGGCAAGAGAACTGAACAGGAATTTCACGGACCAGGAAGCACAGATGGTCCCAACATATATAAATATAATCAATCTATTCATTACTTCACAAAACAAAAAACATGATGAGATACTATAATTCACCCACCAGACTAGCAAAAATTAGAGTCATCAGTACCAGCAATTGGGACAGTAACTGTCTATGGGGACTATTCCCCAGGAAGAGGTGTGACTAAGTGTAAAGACTGTAGAAGACAATTTGGCACAACTTAGTAAAGTTTAATATAAACCTTTAGATCCAGCAATTCAACTTCTAGGACTATAGCCCAGGGGGATTGTGTATGTACACTTAGAGATGTGTAATTAAGTTCAAAACAGCCTTGTACACAATAGTACAGACTGGAAACAACGCCTACAGACAGTTGGATGGATACATGAGTTGTAGGAGAGTCACACAGTGGAATATTATACAGCAGTGACAGTGAAGGTGTCTCAGCCACACTCGCCGACACGAATCAATCTCAGGGGTGAATCAATGCTCAAAAGTGAGCAAAAGCAGTGTCACTGAAGAATACAGACCATGAAGTTCCATTTACGTAACCGTCAAAATGGGCCAAACAAAATGTATTAGTTAGGATGTGCACACAGATGTCAGAACTATAAAGACAAGCAAGTGAATGGTTCACTCAAAATTTAGATAAAGGTTGCCTCTGGGGGAGAGAAAGCGGAAAGCAATGGGTGGGGCTTGGTAGGGTGTGGTCATGGCCTATCTCTTGGCTGGGTGATGGGGGACTCATGAGTTCAGTGTATTTTTCTTTCAAGTGTAAGTGTATATGCTCTTTATTTCATTACAGTACTCTTCAACTTTTTTTTTTTAACATTTTTATTTATTTCTTCTTATTATTTTTTTAGCTGAGCCATCCTGCCACCTGTTGGCAGCTTAGCGGCAGCTCAGCTCAGGCTGGGCATCAAACTGCTGTTGCTCAGAGCTCAGCTTGCACTCTTGAGCGAGCTCTTAACCAACTGAGCCACTTGGCCGGCCCTTCAACTTTCTAATTCAGGTTTAACTTACACACAGTACAGTGTCTAAACCTTAAGTGGTCAGCTCAACTAAATTTTGCAAATTATAATGTGTGTGTGTGTGTGTGTGTGTGTGTGTGTGTGAGACGTGCTGTATTTCACAATTTTGAAGTGCACTCCCAAAATCAATCATAGTGTCCTGAGTTTCGGGACTTAGACTTAGGATAAGGAGGCTCCACAAAAGATACATTTTATAGTGAAAGAAAGAAGATGAAAACTGTGCTTCCAGAAGGGTCCCAAGTATGTTTTTTAAAAATCATGTATACTTATAAATGACAAGGTGTGACAGATGATTATTTTATATTATCTAATAACCATTGTTTTCCAGCTGTCAAGTATTACTTAGCCTGCTGCACACAGAGCCCTGTAAAGTCATATGCCCTTTTGGGTCTCCCAACAACTCTTTGAGATGGATCCTGGTACCATTGAACCTAAGGAAACAAAAGTGAAGTGGACCACAGGAGTCAGCCAGCTCGTAGGGGCCTGATTGAAAACCAGAAGTTACATTTCTCTCACTCCATCACACCAAACCAGGGCTGGAGGTGGGATGGGTGGGAAGGACGTACACCAGAACCTGCCTGGACAATGATAACCTTGAATTCAATCCCAGGAGGGCATCCTTAGGACCTCAGATAATTCAAGCCTGGTTTGCAATAAGATTAAATGGGAAGTACAATTCATACAACGTCAAATGTTTGCATTTAAAGGGAAACGATCACTTTTGGTATTGCACCACTTCAAAAGCATATGACTCAAATTGATATACAATATAAAATATAAACTCTGACTTCTCTCAGTTGTAAGTCTTTTACAATGATTATCAGAAACAAAGTTGAAGTTTAAACATGTTAATATAGAGAGAGAGAGCAGTTTGTGGGGGCCCTTTCATCTAGAGGCCTGGCATCTGTGAGCTACAGGTCAAGGCCAGAAGGGGAAAAATTGCCACATGATCCTTCCCAGCACTGATAGTGCTTTGGTTCATTGTCACCATCAATGGGTGACATTCCTCAATGGAAGCTCCATGAAGGCAGGGAGTTTGGAATTCTCAGTGCCTTAAACAGTTCTTAATATAACATGGACTAAATATTGACCACTAAGTGCTTTACATTCATTCTCAGTTCCCCAAACTTGGCCATTACACTGCGATGCTTCCCACACCCCCTCCCCCAGGGACTCTGACTCAGTTTGTCCTCCAGGTGAGACCCAGGAAATCAGACTGATTTCTGGGCAACACTGCTTATTGTCCTGTGCTGAAACCTGAATGAATATTTGGAGGCTTCCAGGGACTGAGTTTCTAAAAAGTAGTTTAAAAAAAAAAAACACCCCACAATGCTGTACCAAGATCTTCTTCATCTAAATATTCATTATCCAAATCACTTGGCCTAGGTCTTAGAGAAAAATGAAAGTCTTCAGAAAATAAAAATAATCATTAATGAACTAACCACTTTAAAAAGCAGGCCTCATTTAAACAGCAATTCCATGCCTAGGTACCTACTCTAGAGAAATGCTTGCAGTACCCGGGCGAAACGCAGCCATCCAATCAAGGCATTTGTCCCAAGCAGCCTTGAGTGGCAGCCTGTCAGCCCAGTGCAACTCTATAAGGCCATTCAGTTTAAAACAAAACAATAAATATCCCAAAAGATGCAGGATTTTAATTTTAAAACGGGCGAAGGACTTGATAGACATTTTTCCAAAGAAGATACAAAAAGGGCCAACAAGCACATGAAAAGATGTTCCACGTCATTAATCATTAGGGAATTACAAATCAAAAGCACCATGAGATGCCACTTCACACCCAGTAGGGTGGCTACTATAAAAAAAATACAAAAATATGAGAAAGGAACAAGTGTTGGTGATGATGTGAAGAAATAGGAACCCCTGTGCATTATTGGTGGGAATGTGAAATGGTGCAGCCACTGTGAAAAACAGTATGGCAATTCCTAAAAAAAGGGGGGGAAAAAAAAAAAGAAAAAGAAAGGAAGAAAAAGAAAAAAATCGGAATAATCCTATGATTGAGCAATTCTACATGTGGGTATACATCCAAAAAAAACAAAAGCAGGGACTCAAACAGATATTTGTACAGCCATGTTCATAGCAGCACTATTCACAATAGCTAAGGGTTAGAAGCAACCCAAGTGTATATTGACAGATGTATGAATAAACAAAATGCAGTGTACACATACAATGAAATAGTATTCAGCCTTAAAAAGGAAGGAAGTTGTTGTTTTGTTTTGTTTTGTTTTGTTTTGTTTTGTTTTGTTTTGAGGGCAGTGTCACTGGCCCTCATATGTGGGATCTGAACCAGGGCTGCTGGCGTCCCAAGCCAGCTCTCAACCACTGTGCCACTCAGCCGGCCCAGGAAGGAAGTTTTGACAGATGCTACATCATGGATGAACCTTGATGACATTATGCTGAGTGAAATAAGCCAGACACAAAAAGACAAATACTGTATGATACCACTTACATGAGGTCCCTAGAGGAGACAGAAAGCAGGAAGGTGATTGCCAAGGGACTAAGGGGAGGGTGGAATGGGAGTTAGTGTTTAATGGATACAGAGTTTTACTTTGGAAAAGTGAGAAAGTTCTGGAAATGGATGGTGGTGATACTTGCACAATAATGTGAATGTGCTTACTTGCACTGAACTGTACACATAAAAATGCTTAAAATGGTAAGTTTTATTATGTATATTTTATCACAATTTTAAAAGATTAAGTCCCAAAAGAAAGAAAGAAAGAAAGAAAGAAAGAAAGAAAGAAAGAAAGAAAGAAAGAAAGAAAGAAAGAAAGAAAGAAAGAAAGAAAGAAAGAAAGAAAGAAAAAAGATGCAGACTTTCTGGAAGCTGAGGAAAGTGTTATTCCATTTACACCCAAGGCAACAGGCAGATGAGGACCTGGCAGGGTGAGCCCAGTTAACTGAAGAGAGAAAAAAATCAAGGAGTGAGGACAGGAGAGATGGTTCCAAGGAGAAAGAATCTCAGGGGATTAAGAGTGCTCTTGGGAGATCCAAGATAGTGAAGTAGATAAACACTGTGCCTGCTTCCTTCGATGAACAAATTAAAATTACAACTAAATTATAGAACAATCAACCTGGAGAACCATCTGAAGTCTGGCTGAACAGAAGTTTTATACCCAAGTAGATAAAGAAGCCATGTTGAGACTGGTAGGAGGGGTGGAGACGCGGAACTGGCTAACCTCAAACCTTCGTGTGGCATTTGAGAACCAGGAGGGATATCTCAGCCTCAGAGATTCACCCCAGAGGAGCGAGGGACCCCGGCCCCACACCAGCCTCCCCAGCCCAGAATACTGGTACCTGGAAGAGAAGCCCTTACAACATCTGGCTGTGAAAAATACTGGGGATTCCAACCATCTGGGTGGGATGGAAGGCAGAGGGAAACCCAGGCAGCCTCTCAAAGGGCCCTGCACACAGACTCCCTCATTCCCAGAAACTCATCTTGGGCTCCAGCGGAGGGAGAGTGACGCAGTGGGTGTCGGAGACATGGTCGGGGGGGCGTGGTGGATTGTTGTGTTGCTTCAGGAGGAGGGCTGCAGGACAGTGGGCATTTCCCCTGTGAGGGGTCCTCTTCCCAGGCGGCTGGCAGGCTGTTGCTGGCTTTCCTGTGCTGAGCCTGCCCCCTAAGCTTACAGCCAAATCTGAATCTGATTGGCCTGGTGAGTCCTGCCCCGCTGACTCACTGGGACCCCGCCCCATGCAGGTGCAGTTGGTGTAACGTCTTCCCTTCTAGACTGTAAGCACCCCGAGGGCAGGGACCATGCAATCCTAGCCGACACCTACTGAGCAACCAGGAAGCATCAATCTGCTCTTGCAACATCACATTGAACCCTCCCATTAACCCCATAGGTAGACACCGTCATTCCCTTTGTTTTATAGGTAAGGCCAAAGTTTTGGCTCACAGGACATGGAGAGTAAGGGACAGAGCCAGGACTGACTTTGGGACCCAGGCAGGCTGGTCCAGAGCCCATCGTTTTAGTCACTGGACTCTACTTCTTATATTTGGTTCACCACTGCGTGGCACACAGTAGGTGCTCAATAAATATGTGCCACATGAATAGATGTTATCCAGAAGAGCAGTCACAAGGCTGAAAAGGTGGTACGCCCTTATTAAAAGAGTGGTAAAGATGCAGGGAGCACAGCTGCATCAGCTAAACCCAAACACCTGGATGAAAATCAGAAGATGACAACACAAAGCTATTTGGGGCCCTCGGTGGCTCAACGGCCCATCTGTTCCCTGTGCCACCCTGTCCCCATTGAGTGTAAAGCTTGTTAGAATCGAAACCAAGCCCCTCCTTAATAGTGTTTACAGAGGAGGAGAGAGCCACACAGCCTCAGTGGAGAATGAGGGCTTTTAAACCTCACAGCGTTTCCCCTCAAGGAAACGATAACTGTTTGGTCCTTCAGGAATCATCTTCAAAGCCAGAGAACCTGGTTTCAGCATGGCGTTTGGAAGCAGCTAATGGTGCCCCTGACACCCACCATCCAGATGGCAGGGCAGTCTTCCCCGCGTGGGATCAGGGGCCGGCTTCCCACAGCTGTCCGGGCTGTGGGCTGAAACCCAGAGGCTGGAATTCCTCTTGTCCGCTCTTTCATCCGCAGCCTCTGGGGCCTGCGGTCCGGAGTCAAGTGTGGGGTGAGCCGCAGGGGAGCTTTCACAGGGGAGGCCTTGCAGCCATTAGCTCCCGTGCTCAGACACTTGCTCCTTTTTATGTTCCTAATTGTTTTACCAGAAACACTGCGCAGTTTGTTCTGAGCTATACTAGGAGACTCACCTTGTCAGGGGGCATTGGGACATCAGGGGTTTTCAATGTTGGGGCAGTCAGGCCGAGCTTTGCTGCCTGGGCAGATGGGGCTAGGACATCCAGAGGAGAGGCGAGACAGCAGAGCACGACGGTGGGGGGCCCAGAAGCCGGTGAGCAGGACCCAGAACGTTCCATTAGATGACGAAACCCTCCTGGGACCTATCTTTGCTGTTTGGGAGGCAACCGGATGGGGTACCCCAAAAGTGGGACATTGCTCTTATGGAGAAAAGATGCTTTTCCTTAGATTCGAGATGAGCCTGGACCAAAATGTCTGGCTGTCATTAACACTGATCAGCTCTCGTGGGAGTATGCATGTCTGTTTTCTCTCCTTTCTGAATTTTTAGAATGATCAGATATTTCCTTGGAAAACTGAAAAAAAAAAATTTTTATGTTGGCAAACCAAAAAAATGGCTGCCCCTGCACATATCCTCAGGACAACCCTAGCAAGTGCTCAACGCAGCGTTTGGTGAATGTCCTTCTCTGGAGGGCCAAGGTCAGCCCCTGAGCCAGGCAGGCCCCTACCCCAGCCTGACCTCTTGGAGCTGTTTGCAATCAGAACACCCCCGGGTCATCCTGTCCCTGAGAGCCAAACACTGACCTTGGGGTTGTTATACTGGGCAGTCACTTGACCTTTAGGATTTCTTATCCTCAAATGAGGGTGAAAAGACTTATTGGACACATTTGTGGGCAACGAGTGACCTGATCTGTGGGCAAATACTAAGCCAGTGTGTCCAGCATAGGTAAAGTGACCAAAAGCAATAAGCTGTCACCGTCTGAGAAAGCGGTCAGGTCACTCTGCCCGGTGGCAGCCCTCGGACCTGGTCTCCTCTCTGTCCTCTCTGTGTATGGGATTCTCATGAACATTTATGAACAGCTGTAAGATTATACCAGGAGCTTAGAAAATGTCTCATTGCTTCTCTTCCCCATAACAGCAAGTTTCAAGGATACAGGATCTGTGCTGGTCCAGACTGATGTCTCTTTGGTCCCACATCATTTTGGTCTCAGGTGGCCTAGTGTGCACAGGGGCCAGTTACTTAACTTCTCCGGGTCACAGTGCTCTCATCTGTGAAATGGGACTATTGGCACCTACATCACAGGATTGTTAAGACAATTAAATGAGAAATAAATAATAAAAGTAAAATAAAAAGTAAAAAAAATTAAAAATTAAATAAATGAATAGAAGTAAAGCTCTTAGCACAGTGCCTGGCACATAGTAGGTGCTCATTAAATATTAGCTCTTTCTATTATCATCTGTTGAAAGCCTATTCTGTGTCCCCACCCCTGTGCCAGGGAGTAGGAGTCCAGCACTCAATACGTGTCCCACTGAAGCCCATGGTGTGAAGGGGCCCTGTGGTGGAGCTCTTTATTATCCCATATACTCACTCTCATCCCCGAACCTCCATGGGCAGAGAGTACATTCCTGGCCCCTGACTCTGGGCTCAGCCATGTAGCTTGCCTTTGCCAATGGGATGTCAGCAAATGAAATGGCAGTCAGGGCTGGAGGGTTGGTTTTTGCCCTCACTGTGAGCAGAGCAAGCTGGCGCTGGCCTGCTGTTTGATGGCGGTGGGGAGAAACACATGGCGTGGAGAGGGCCAGCCAGGTCAGCCCACCCCCAGCCTACACCCAGCTGGACCACAAGAGCCACAGAGCTAACTCAGTGCTTACTGCTGAGTGCCACTGCAGTTCAGCAACTTCTTTTGTTAGGCAGCATCATCGTGGTCATGACTAACTGATACAGAGAGGAAGAATTAGAAGGAGCGAGTGTGAGATGATACAGCAAATGTTATAATGGCAGAATAACAATTATAGGAGCCAGAATATGAACCTAGGCAGCCGGACTTAAAAATCTCAGCTTTCAGGGCCGGCAGAGTGGCGCATTGGTTAAGCGCTGGTTTTGGGATGCCAGCGGCCCCGGTTCGGATCCCACATGAGGGCCAGTGACACTGCCCTCTACAGCTAACAACAGCTCCACCTGGAGCTGGGCTGTGCGAGCCCCTGTGATGGTGTGGGCTGCAGCCCGTGCTGCAGTGGGCTGCCATAGGCTACAGTGAGTGGCCCGCAGCCAGCGTGAGCGACTGGCAGCCAAGCGTGAGCTGCCAATAGCCGCGATGAGCGACATCCGGAGGCCAGCGACCGATCTGCCTCATCCGGGAAGAGCGCAATGACGATACCAACATGGGCCAGTGAAGCAACATCCTCCGCAACTAAACTGAAGAACAAGAAGACGGCAACTTGTCTGTTCCCCTTCCCCGATTCCCCAACGCTGTTCCCCTCCACCAATTCCCCAATAAAATCTTTAAAAAAAAAAAAAAACCTCGGCTTTCAGCCTCTGTGCCTCCCCCTCCTCTCCCCACCCCCTCCTGCCCCAGGGCTTGGTAAACTGTTGGTGAGTGAGCTGGCGCATTGAAGCTCAGGGGCCATCTCCACGTGTGTCTCACTGGTGCCTTGTCGACTTTCGCTGGTTACCTGCAGACCTTCACCCTGAACCTAAGGAAAGGCTCCTGAGGGCTTTGGTGACCTGAGGTCTCTCTCCACCTGCACTGGGCCAGGATGAGGCCTATTCCCATTCCTAAACGCCAGCCAGCCCAGCCCAGCAGCAGTCCCCGTCCTCTAATCTCTGCAGAGCCCAGCCTTGGTGAGAAGACCGGCCACCTCCTACAGTCACAAGCAAGCAGGGCTGTGACTGACCAGTCCTGGAACAAGAAGTCCTGTGGACACATAAGGACTTGTTGTCTGGGGAGTAGAGGTTGGTGCAAGGGGTCTCCTAAAAGGGGCCAGGGGTAGTAGCAGAAGCACTGGTTTTAGCACCGGCTGACCTATGTTGTTATCCCAGCTCTGCCACCATGAGGCCTTGCGCACCTTTCTCCACCTCACAGAGCCCTATAAAATAGGGCTCACAAAGCCCCCATGCCATGTTGTATAGGGGTATAGGATGGGAAAATGCAGGTTCTCCACAAATGTCAGCTCCCTCTCCCACTTTCCATGGGCCTCTGTCTCAAGCAAGAGGCAGGGCCTAAGGCAGTTTCAGTCTGAGGTCCGAAGCTGAGATTCTCACCAGGTGGGTGCAGTTGGAGGTGGGGTGGCAGTGTGGGTGGAGCCCGGCTTTGGACACAGACAGCCCTGAGCACTGCTTACCAGCTGCGTGACCTTGGCCGAGACACGTCCGCCCCTCGCCCGCTGTGCCTCTGGCACTGCGTGTGCATCATTGGGGTGCCGAGGTCCTACCTTACGGAGTTGCTGTGAGAACACACTGGGGCACGGAAGCTCTCACTCAATGGCAGTGAGCGAAGAATTGAGCAACCACTGAATGGGCTTTGTATAATGTGCACGTTTGCTGTGTCTGCTCACAGGCCAACAGCCAGCCAGGATGACTGCTTCTGCTTTTTGCAGGAGGGTTTGCTGACTGTACACGTTCGCTCTGCTGTCACTGGGCCCTGGCAACACTGGCCACATTTGGAGAGTAGAAAGGAAAGGTGTGGTGGGCAAGATAGGCCTGGAAAGGGGCAGGTCCAGAAGCCTTGCTTGGTCCTGTTTGACCGTCACACAGTTGGAAAGGAGGGGGCTGGGACCCTGCCTTCCTGCTGTTCTATATTTACCGCCCACTAGTCTCTGTGGGGCCCGGTGTGTGCTGACCCCTGCCCAGCCTCCCTGGCTCCCAGGGGCACCATTATCACTGGACACGGACGCCTTATCTCCTGGAAGGCTCAGGCGGCAATTTTGCTTTCAGGTTGAAACCTCCACAAATCAATTTTCAAATGATATGTGACAGCCTGTGGCTGTGGCCACCTCCCTGGTGCCCTGGACTTTGGTCTCTGCCCCTCCATAGTGGCTCAAAGGGAGCTTTCTGAAAACTTCTCCCTCCAACAAGTCACCCTTCATTCATTCATTCATTCACTAGATCAATGTTTATTGAGACATTGTCTGGGGGCTAGGAATATGGTTAATAAGATACAGAAGGACCCTGCGCTTCCTGGAGCTTATAGTGAATAAAATATTGACACGTGGAAATGCCATATGAAGACAGGCAAAAAGACGATAAAAGGGGGGACTGCCTTTAGATGGGGCAGTAAGCTCATGGTGTAGCTGATGCAGTGAGGTTCCCATGGGTCCCCCAGGGTGGAGGGGGGGGTGCTCCACTGGTAACCTGGCAAATCCACCCAGGCTTGGTTCTCACCCTCATGTCGCTGGCTCAGAGGTTTGGATCAACATCCTGGGAGCAGATCCTTATCCCAGCGGTGAACTTATGTTATCCAAGCTGTGTCCCCCATAAAGATACATGAAGTCCTAACCCCCAGCACCTCAGAATGTGACCTTATTTGAAAATAGGGTCGTTTGCTAACGTAATTAGTTAAGATGAGGTCACTAGAGTGAACCTTCATCCAATGTGACCGGTGTCCTCACAAAAAAGGAAGAATTGTGACAGAAGAATTGTGACACAGTGACAGACATCACCAAGGGAATACTGTAAAGACACAGAGGGAGGGGACAGCCATGTGACGATGCAGGCAAAGATCGGAGTGGTGCATCCACAAGCTAGGAAATGTCAAAAACCGCCTGCAACCACCAGAAGCTAGAAGAGCAAGGAAGGAGTCTCCCCTAGAGCCGTCAGAGGGAGCACAGCCCTGCAGAAACCTTGACTTCAGACTTCGAGCCTCCAGAAATGTGACAATAATTTTCTGTTGTTTTAAGCCATCTATGCATGCAGCAAATACTTATTGAGCAATTGCTATGTGAGGACACTGTGCTAGGTCCTGGGGACACATCTGGGGAGACCTGAGGGCCAGGGCACCATGGTCGTGGAGAGGCGTTTGTGGGTGAGACTGGAACCAGAGGCAGGGGTGGAGAGGACAGAGCTGGGGGTGCTGTGAGGGGAGGCCTCGGGGGACCTCTTTCCAGTCCTGTTGCCTGACATAACACCAGGTTGGGGGCAACACAACTGGAAAGGCCTCTGCTTCAGAAACTACCATCCACTCAGTGGCTGGTCCTCCCTGAGATCGCCCCACATGACGCTGGCTGGAGTTTGGGGTGTCCCTGAAACTCTTCACTCACACTGACCAAGGAGTTACGCTCAATCCAGGTGTCACACAGGGCTCACTCCAGGGCCATCGGGGGGAATGTTCTGTTTGCCAGGCCCCACTCTTAATCTTTACTGCACGCCTTGTCCAAGCGAAAGCAGCCGAGCTTAAGATCTCCGGCTTTCTCAGATTATCGACCATGTTCCTGCGATCCGCTGCTATGTACCAAACCACCCAAACTTTGTGGCACAAAACAACCATTTACCTCTTCGGTGGGTCAGAAATTCAGAGCAGCCTCGCTGTGGGTGACTTGTCTTGACTCCACAATGTCTGGGGCCCCCGCTGGGAGATGGAATGGCAGGGGCTGGGAGCCTCTGGAGTGTCCCTCACTCACTTGTCCCGTGCCTGGGCTGAGATGACTCAAAGGCTGCCTCAACTGGAACTGACAACCCAGCCGTCTACATTGGCTCCTCCATGTGGCTTGGGCTTCCTCACAGCATGCTGCTCTCAGAGCAGCTGAACTTCTTACACGGCAGCTCAGTTCTCCAGGGGCCAGATGGACGCTGTACAGCCTGTGTCACCTAACCTTGGAAGTCATGCAGACTCACCTCCACTGTATGCCCTCGCGCGAAGCTGTCCCAAGGCCGTGGACTTCAAGCGGAAGCACGTGGAGCCTCTGAACGTAGAGACTCCTCCTCCCCAGGAGAAGTGTCAAGCATTCTGCGACCATGTTTCAAAACCACAAGAGCCAATTACATGCATTAGGTAGGAGACCAGGTTTTCCTCAGGTCTAGGTTTTGGGGTACACCTCACTTGACTGAAAATGCCTGGCCCTCCCCTCAAACAGGATGAGGCCAAACCCATGGGCATGGACATCAAAGCCCTCCATAGCCTGGATCAGCCTGTGTTCCAGACTTCTCCCCTAGCCACCTGTGCTTTCCCCTGGGACTGGTACACTGCTCTCACATAAGGGTGCCACCCACTGGCCAGCCATGGGCCGGGATGCCCGAGGGCCACTCTTTTCCTACTCCCAAAAGTGCCACTGAGGCAGGCGGCATCCCAAAGTTATTCTTCCAAAGGCTCAGAGGTCGCCAAAGACATGCAGAAACCCACACAACACTGGCTTCTCGCCTGAGGGTGCTGTCACCTTGTCTTCTGCTAATGACTCAGCCATCTGTCTTCTTCCCCTGAACTCTGCTCCCGGGAAGCTGCACAGATGCCCCAGCTGGGGCTTCAAAGCCGGGTGGATTGACTGGCCCTAAGCACAGGAATCAGAGCTGCTTGCATTTTTCTAGTGTTCCCGCCCAAATTCATAACTATTCACGGGCGCGGACAGCTGAACCATGTCTGCTCCCTTGAAAGGGCTGCCTTTGAAGCCAGCAGTGGGGCACCAAGCAAGGGGGAGGCAGGGGCCACGGGGCCACACCTGGAAGGGCCACTCTGTTAAAAGGACTTACCAACACTGCCAGGAGGGCGAGGAGAGAGACAGGAAGGATGCACTCCTGCAGTCAGTGACCTCTGGTCCCCAACAGAATGGATGGCCGTGGGACCGGAGAGGGCTGAGAGGCCGGAAACGGAACCACTTCTCTTTTCAGTTGATGAGCTGCAGGCAGACCTCTTCCTGGTGGGCAGTGATAACTGGAAGGAAAAGGACCCTCACTCTTTGGCAGCGGAAGTTCTTTTCTTCCTCCCTCCCTTCATACATTCACTCATTCATTTGTTCTTTCCATCATTCGACACATTGTCGCTGAGAGCCCACCCTGGGCAGGCCTTCTGGGCTCAGCGCTGGAGGTTACCAGGCTTCAGATCACGAGATCAGCCTGAGTTCACATCCCAAGAGGTAGAAAGCAGTTTTACCAAAATGGTAACGTTTTTGTGGCAAACGGCAGTAAACAAGAGAGGTTTTAGGCATCCCTCTGTGGGGCTTTGGGAAGAAAATTCGCCACCCCTTCATATTATGTATCTCCAATTAAAAACTAAATGACAAAGGGTAGGACACATATTTCATGGGAAATGTGAATGGAATCTTGTCAAAAATCCGAATGAGAATTTCTTTTCACGAATGTAACCTTCACGACAGGCTTCAAGCTCACGATCACCTGTGATCCCACTTCAATGAGGAAAGCTTCAAATGCTTAACAGTCATCATTGCCAAGAAATTTTGCTTTCCCAAGTAAGTGGTTAACAAAAGGTGTAGGAAAGTTTGTTTTGCCACTTCAAAAAATTTACAATGGTCAAAATCACATTTGAAGCCTTTCTTTTCTTGTTTTTGGCAATTATAATGTAGGAACTTCTTGGGATTTTGAATCCAGTCTCATTTCTTCATACAGAACATGTCAAAATAATGATGAAGCACTAAATTGTAGTAGAACACTCATGAATGGCGATGACGGTTGCCCGCAGGTGGCACGGTTGCCCCTAAAGGGGACCCATCGGCCACACCGGCAGAAGTGTCTGTGTGAAGCTGAGGCTCAAGCCAGCTGCCCGGAGCGGGGCCTGTCCAGGCCCCCGCCCCCTCCTCCCTTCTCCCCGAGTCTGTATCTGCTGCTTCTGAGCACCTGGAACTCAAGTCCCACCAGCCTCGTGACCCTTGCCAACCACGCGGCAGGGCACTCTGTGGCTGCTACTGTCATCAATGTCCAGGGGGCAGCATCTCTTTGGCTGCACTCCACACCCTGCCCAGACCAAGACATGCCACTGAGGCTGACAGGGCCACCAGCAGCCCCGCCTGCTCCCCTGGGCCTCCCTAAAGTCCAGCTCACAGCCCAGGGGCTCCAGTTGCCCAGGCTTTGCTAGGCTGCCCCAAGGATGGGGGGTGTCTGTCTCTCAGGCACACCTGAGCGTCAAGAGAAGCATGCCTGGATGGCAGGGACAGCTCACATGTGCTGGCGAAAGGAGCAACGCAGGGCACCTCCAAGGAAGCAGGTTTTGCCAATCTCACGGAAGCCCTGTGTAAGGCTGCATGTGAT
Organism: Aselliscus stoliczkanus; assembly: GCA_033961575.1. NCBI lineage: Eukaryota > Metazoa > Chordata > Mammalia > Chiroptera > Hipposideridae > Aselliscus > Aselliscus stoliczkanus. The sequence continues at coordinate 6,094,298 of CM066733.1, forward strand.
GGAAACCCAAAGTAAAAGAAGGTCATGTTTAGCTGACCTAAGTAGAAAAACCAAAGATAGTCCAGCTTCAGGCATGGCTGGATCCAGGGGCTCAAATTATGTCAAAAGGATGCTGTGTCTTTGCCCCTCTGCCCTCAGCTCTCCTCTCGGCCAGGCTTCCCGGCAGTTCCAGGATCCCTTCCTATGAGCTTAATGACCCCAGACAAAGAGAATGCTTCTTTCCAGAAAATTCCAGCCAACCTTCCAGGACGAATGCTCGGTGGCCTGGCCTTGGTCATGTGAACAAATCAGTGAGCCAATCACGCTGACCCTGACTGTCCAGGTCACATCTCTAATCCTGTCATTGGGGGTTGGTTCAGTTCCAACTTAACCATGGGACTGAGAGAGGGGAAGGGTGGCTCCCCAAAAGCAAACCGGGGGGCTATTCCCAGATGGAGAAAGGATGTGGGGTAGGCAGACAGAGCGGATGCCCGCCTCAGGACATTTGCCCCTCACCCCCGAGGCCAAGAGAAGAGGGACATCGCTGTCCTACTCACGGGACAGGAGCGGAGTCCTTCTCCCAGACTGTCCCTAGTACAAGCAAAGACGTTCGTCTGCTTAGCTAGGCTTATTGTCCTAGCTAAGGAGGCCCCTTGAACTCTGCCTACCAGTTTGTACCAGTTATATCACTGCTTAAAAAAAAAAAAAACAAGGGAAAGAAAGCACTTTTGAGTGTTAAAATGCATAAGGAAAAACATTAACCTCATGAGTGGGGCCTTTCAAGTGAGAAGGGACCGGGTGTACTTTGGTTAGAGGTTTTAATATCTGCTCAGGAGTCCCTCTGCTATTTGCTTTCCAGGTTTCAGGTTTAGAAAATGGTTAATAACTTGGTCTGTTGCTGCCACATTCCTCATAGGCCCTGGGATTACTCGGCCACATTTGTTCCTGACAGTGGCTGATGCCAACGCCTATGCTTGCTGGGTACAAGTGTTTGAAGTCAAGGTGACGTGAAGTAACATGAGCGGCGTGGCTGAAAGATGGGTGTAAACATTATCCTGAGAGCTCACCTTCCGATGTAAATCCATTTTCCAGGAGGAAGATGTTTGCGAACTCTTTTCTGACCTGGGCTGAGTCAGTGCTACGAACACGCGAGTACAAAGCTCTGTTTGAGTCCCTGCTTTCAGTTCCTCTGGGGAAATGTCCAGAAGGGGGATTGCTGGATCGTGTGTAATTCTCTGTTTAACTTTTTGAGGAAGAGCCATGCTGCCTTCCCCAGTAAACCCCCTTGCATTGCTTTGGAAAATGTAAGTCTCCCTTCTCAGCAGCCCCCTCTCAAGCAGTCTCTTTCCTGCCCATCTCATCCACCATTGACGGAATGGTCCACATTTACTGCCCGCCTTTGCAAGCTGCCTTCTGCCCTCCCACCCACTGAAACCACTCTGGGCGGGTGAGCAGGACTCAGGTCTCCCCTTGGACCTCGGCCCCGGCCCGCCTGGCCCCTGACACCGGGGACGCTTCCTTCCTTCTCTGCACCTGCCTCCTGGGCCACCTCACTCCCAGCTCCCTTTCCAGTGCTTCTCTCTGTGGCTCTTTCCTGCTGGTTCCTTTCCCCCAGTGCCCTAAGCATCACTGCGGCCCGGAGTCAAACACAGAGCCCTTCCCCTTCCCACACTTTCTGAAGGAGACCTCCTCTCCCCAGGAGGCACTGATGGGTCACATATATGTGGACATCTCTGGGGTCTGTCCTTTCCGACCTCCCTGACCACTACCTAATTCTGAGCTCTGCACTCCCCAAACACTGTAGCCTTCCTGCGGGGACTTGGTGGAAGTGACTGGCGCTGACAGGGCCTTCTGATGCAGGAAAAGGTGCGGGGAGCATGACACAGCCTCTCAACCCACCCAACAGCCTGCAAGGCAGGTATTTTCAACCTGTGCGGCTTGGTTTGTTTTACATTTTTTGCTTATTAATTAGTTCATTTAATCTAATGGCACATGAACATATTACCACTGTGAACTGTTGAATAACACAAAGGCATATAGAGTTATAAAGAAAGTCCCCTTGTCCCACCCCAGCTGCCTCCTTAGAAACAGCCCCACCAATCCCACCCTTCCAGTCCGTTTGCACACATGCGCACACAGGCGCGCACGCACATGCATTCAGATAAAAGCACATAGCTTTGTTTTAAATATGGATGATTTTACATAAATGCCGTCTAAGTTTGGTTCTGCAGCATCTTTTGTTCACATAGCAGCATGTCCTGGAGGGCTTTCCACCACTCCAGATGTCCCCTCACGGCTTGTCACTGCCTCATACCCCCTGGTGCAGACGTCTCCAGAGATATTGAAGGGCTGGCTCCCCAGTATGTCCCATAACGGACACCTGCAGAGAGAAATTTCTCTGGACTAACACCTAGGACTGGAATTCCTTGGTGAAAAGAATGCACACTCTGTATCTCGATGCTTTCTGCCTAATCACCCTTCTCAGAAGCTGCATCAGCTATCCTCAACTACAGAAGAACAGGGGTGGCAGCTAGCACCCTCTGCAGGTCCGCTGTGGTGGCTTGCCCCAAGTTCTCTGGCTGAATTGAAAACTGGCTCTGGTGACCCCGTAGGACAGCCTGGGGCAGTGTGTCCAGCTAACAGCGTTCAAATGTGCTGGGTGTTAGCGTATTGAGCTAACATCGAATGCAGTGAAAATGTCTTCGTGAAAAGTAGAACAGCTGGTGTTTAAAAACACAAGTAGACCAGCTGAAGAAAAGCGTGTCACCTAAGAGACCTAGAAGAAAGGTAGGAATGACAAATAATAAATTAATAAACAAATAAATGAGGAAAATGTCATTTGTTTTTGCTACTGTATGACATTATTTTCATGTTGAACACAGACTCACTTTACGTGTGTTTAATGTTTAAGTGCTTGATATAATGCAGAAATGTCTGATGAGTTGTGGCCAAGTCCCTAAGACTGCTCATTGGCAGTGATAGTTAGGGAGATGGGGTGGGAATTCTGGATGGAAATGCAGTGAGGTCTTTCCCATTTACAGAGGAGATCAGAGGGCCTGTTGCTCTCTGATATTCACACCCAGCACGCTTCAGGACTGGGGAAATGCGGGCTGCTTGTGCCCGTTCACTCTGTACCTTTGCCAACATGAATAATCAGCGGTCTTTCTCATTGCTGCTGTTCTGGAGGGCAAGACACGGTCCCCATTCTAGTTTCGTGTTGTGGGCTTCGAGTTGAGGTGGAGTCTTTTCATCCTTCATTGGCTGTGCGTGTTCCCTGACTCCCAACAGCTGTCCTGGCACCTTTGGGGCTTCTGCGTGCACAGACCATCCTGCCTCGTACAGACTCATCTCTGGGCAATGGCCCCAAACTCCCAGCGATGCACTGCCCACCAGGCTAATCTTTCAGGGCTCCCTGGGACCTGGACAGGCTCTCCTACTAGCAGCATCCAGAAGTAATCCGCAGGGCAGCAATGCCCATTCCGAGGTCTGGGTTCCTAAGTTTGGTGAGCCCCCTCTCTGGGCTCCACTGTCTCCCTCCCAACAGAGGCGCTCAGTCCCTGGCGGGCTTGCCCAAGGAAGTGCTCAATAAAACACCAGCTGGCATGGCCGCACTGAGGGGATACAGCATGAGGAACATGACAGGGTACAGGCTGCTCGCCGGGGCCTTTGGAGAGTTTTCTACATGCAGATGCCACCTGTCATTTGGAAATGCTGTAAGGAGCCGAGAGCCACGCTCAGCCAGGATGGACCGTCTGTCTCAGATATGTCATAAGACCCCAGCCTTCGGTCAGCCTCGTTACCGAATGGCAGTCATGGCGGTGTTTGTAAACTCAGGGCCCCTCTGAGCAGTGGGCTGGGAGGGGGAACCCCGAGTTCCAGACGGTGCTGGCTTTTTGACTGGTTATGGGTCTTTATCCATAACAGGTCAGAGACGCTAATGACACCTCAGGGTCTCTGCTCATCAGTGTTCTGGGATGAGAGCAAGTCCCCTAATCATGGAACCAAACACACATACACTTATCATTGGGCAAAAATTTAAAATAAAACAAAAAACTTACCCTTAGATTTACTAAACTACTTCCAATTTGAAAAGTGTCCCTATATCCATTTTTTTCATTTAATCCTCCCCCAAACCCTGAGTTTTTAGTCTCTTTTTATAGTTGAGAAGAGCTGAGGCTCAGAGAAGTTTAGGAATTTGCTCAACATCACACAGTTCAGAAATGGCAGAGCTTGGGAACATAGATAGATACAGCCAATGTGGAAAACAGGCTGGCAGCCCCTCAAAGCGTCAAATCTTGAGTTATCATGTGACCCAGCAACTCCACTCCTAGGTATATACCCAAGAGAAATGAAAACACAAGACTCCACACACACAAAAATTTTTACATAAATGTTCGGAACACATTCACAAGAGCCAAAAGGGGGAAACAACCCAAAATGTCCATCAACAGACAAGCAGATAAACAAAATATGGTCCTGTGCACACACTGGAATATTATTCAGCCATAAAAAAGGAATGCCATTCTGATACCTGCTCCATTGATGAACCTTGAAAATATTACACCAAGTGAAAGAAGCCAGTCACAAAGGACCACATACTATATGATTTCAGTCATAGGAAAGCCTACAATAAAGCTATAGAGACAGAAAATAGATTAGTGGTTGTTTAGGGCTGGGGTGGGAGTGGGAACTTGGGTTTGTTTCTGGACCTTTCTGGGCCTGCCTCTTTTGCATCAACTGTAATAACACTACATGTTGGCAGAAGTCCTGGATTGAGTGACATAACGCACAGGGCGTGGCATAGCAAGCACTAGCTATACATCGCCATCGTGCTAGCATAACACTGTCATCACCTACCGGACTTACACACCTCCCCCATAATGCTTTGGGCCTCATTATAATTGCTTACCGTTAATTTTCATTTTGCCTACCATTTGCTGTTAAGCAGTCTAAAGGAGCTGTCACTTGGGGCTGCCCCTGGAACCCTCTTCAGGACACGTACCACCCTCTAGCATACCTGCTTGGCTCCAGGTCTGTCCCTGACAGGCGGTGGGCTCCCCAAGGCAGGCCGCCTTCCTCTTCTGTCCAGCGCCCAGCACAGACTGTAGCCGGAGCACACACTCGATAAGATTCTGGAATGGATTGGGTGGCGGTGGCGATGGGGGGTTGAGGGCTTTCGGAAGGCAGCCGGGAGCCTGCAGAGTAACGCACAGCCCCTTGATCCTCTGATCCACTGTTCCTCGGCCTGTTCAAGGGGTGACAGAGACCACCACGGTAGCGCCAGCTCCGGCAAACCAGGAACGCTTTCCTTAGAAACTGGCGGGGACGCTCTTGTTTTTCAGACTCGCCAAACTGTCGGATTAAAACGGATTGGCCATTTCCTCATGTTTCAGCCCATATTCATTTGCTCCTTTATGGGTTCATGTTATCTGGGAGCACCCTCTGCCAGCAAACAAAATTGCAGGGGGAGGAGAAGAGTTTAAGAATAATAAAAAAGGACATTTTCCATTGAGCTCATTCACTGATGTTTTTTCATGGATTGGGAATGTCGCCCAGTTTGCCTGGCCTGATCTGTTCTGCTCTCAGCACTTTGCCACTCAAGAAACACTATGCCATCCTGGGGTCCTGATACCTTCCCAACCCTGGCATCCTCCTCTTGGCCTAAGCACCGTTGCCCACAAATAAAGCCCCACAGAGAAGTAATGAGGTGCTGCTGTGTTTGGGATGAATGCAGTGGCCAGAGGGGTTATGGTGGGAGAGGGGTGCGAGTTTCGTCCTTTAATCCTCCCAGCACCCCTAAGAGGCCAAGGTCATTGTCCCTGAGTCCTGATGAGGAAATAACAGGACGATCCCTGCCCAGGCTTGATGGCCGGAAGAGTACAATTAGAACCCAGGCCTCTCTGCCACTAAAGGCCACACTTTGACCACTAAGCACCTCAGTGGACTGGGCCTTGCTGCTGGGTGCTGAGGGAGGGGGCTGATAACACCCACCCCTCCCCTCACCCCAGCCTGCAGCCCTTCATTCCCAACAATGTGGCTGAGGCTCCTATCTGGTATCTCTTAGATTAGCCCCCAGCTATTTTTATTCTGCCCTTGCTTAGGGAAGAAACACAGCTTGGGCAAACCTTCAGGCAGGGCCCCAGGGGAGGCCATCACTAGCTATGGAAGAAAACATAGCTTATTTTACATTTTACTGTCTTTTTTTCCTTAGACGCATCTCCAAATTGAGCCACTCTGTCAAACTGTCTCCAGCAGGGCCTTTTCGGGTCCCTAAATTCACCAACACAATGTATGGATGTCTTCTTTCCAGCACAAAGTTAATCTGTTGAATGACATCAGGGAGAGGGGCTTGGTGAAAGGAAAGGGGACCCAGGAAGGGGCAGTGGGAGGCACATCAGGGGAGAGGGCAAAGCCTGGGGAGGGTCCGGCGGTGCGTGGAGGGAGAGGTCAGGGACACGCAGAGGTGGGCCAGCCCCGCAGACCTCTGAACGGAGATGCGGGAGGGGTCCCAAGCTCACCTGCGGAGTCTGCCGTGGAGACCGAGCCGTGGAACTACTGCTGATGGTCATGGGTGACCTTGCCTTGGAGAGAACATATAGGAAAAAGAGGGAAGAAGACCCAAGGCAGCACTAAGGCTGAAAAGGAGATGAAGGAGGAAGAGCGAGCAGGAGTCGCCAGAGGAGCTGGAGGCAAACGAAGAGCCAGTGAGCAACAGGGCCAACGACAGACGTGAGGAAAGGTGGGGGCCCGCGCCTTCCAGCTGAGCAGCCCGGAGGGAGCAGATGACCTCAGCAAGGCTTGTTTTGGGGACAGTGGTGGTAGCAGAAGCCAGATTGAAGTAGACGGGGAGTGGGAGGTGAGGAAGCGGGGATTTGCACAGAAGCTGGGCAGGAAAGAGGAGAAATAGCAGGGGCTCAAGGGGAAGCAAGCTCTTCCGTGTCGGTCCCTGCAGCCCCCTGTGGCACCCAGGGCACAGACACGGCTGTCATCCCGGATTGCCCTTAAAGACAGGGCCTCATATTTATGTGCAGTCCTCAGGCGTCTCACACACACGGCAACTTGACAAATATTAGATGCTTTTGATGATGATGACAGTGATGATGATGAAAACTACAGATTCTGGAAGCTAAGAAAATCTCCTGTTTGGGGGGATTCAAAGGAGAGTTAGACTCCCCACGAAGCCTAACTAGTAAGCGCCCTCTCTGGCTCTGGTCATTCCTTCTCAGTCTTGTTTGCTGGTTCCTCTTTGTCCTTACTTCCTCTTTATATATACTCAGATCTTTGGGTGATCTCATCCAATCTCATGGCTTTCAATCCCATTTATATGCCATCTAGAAACTTCCACATTTACACCCCAAGCCCCGATTGGGGTCCCAAACTCCAGACTTACATAGCCTCCTGCCTACCTGTCATCTCGACATAGGTGTCTGACATCTCAAACCCATTGTGTCCAAAACCTAACTAACGCCTCATCTTCTTCCTCCTTTGGTATCTTGGGCCAAAGATCTTGGGTTTTTTGCTCTCATTCCTTCAAGAATGATGTCCATTCCTTCAGGAAACCCAATCCAGTTGGTTCTGTCTTCAAAACAGATCCAGAATATGACCCCTCTCTCTACCTCTTCTGCTATCAGCCAGGTATAGGCCACCATCATCCATCTGCCACCTGGATGGCTGCAATGTCCTCCTAACTGGTCTCTCTGCTCTGCCCTTGTCCCCTTTACTTTGTTATCAACTCATAGTCATATTAAGTCACTCCTCTGCTCAAAGCCCTGCAGTGGCTCCCCAGGTCAATCAGAGTACAATGACCTACATGGCTTTTCATGACTTTATCCCCAGTGTCTCTCTGACCTCCAGTTACTTCTCCCACACTCCTCACACTCTACTCTAGCCAGGCTGGCTTCCTTGCTATTCCCCAAATATACCAGTCATGCTCCAATTCTGTACCCAGATGTCATATGTGGGTTTTCCCACACCATTGAGCAAGTCTCTGACACCAGCTCCGTGTCCTACAGTTCAACTCAATTCTGACACTGTCCACCTGGAGACCACCTCACATCCCACAGGCTAAGGGCTCAGCCCCACGAGACCGCCCACTCCCCCCACTGCAGATGCCAATGGGAAGTCCAGGGACTCACCTGTGCTTGTGACCAACAGGCAACAGATTGGAGGTTCCCATGACCCCTTCCTTGGGTTCAATTAATTTGCTAGAGCGGCTCACAGAACTTAGAGATATTACTCACTCGGTCCCTCGTTCATTATACAAGGCTGTAACTCAGGAACAGGCAGATTTAGAAGAGCTGCGTGGGGCAAGGTGTGGGGAGGGGTGTGGAGCTCCCATGCCCTCTCCGAGCTCAGCCTCCTGATGCCCCTCCATCTCCACATGGTCCCCGACCCAGTTCTCCGAACCCTGTCCTTTTGGGCTTCTATGGGAGCTTCTTTACAAAGCCATGACTGATTAAATCACTGGCCATTGGTCATTGAACTCCATTTCTGGTCCCTCTCCCTTCCCCAGAGGTCGGAGGTGAGAATGAAAGTTCCAACCCTCTAATCACATGGTTGGCTTCTCTATCAACCAGCCCCCATCCTGGGGTGGGATCCAAACGTCACCTCATTAACACAAGACATATTTATCACTGTCCTCATGGAAAATTCCAAGGATTTTAGGAGCTCTGTGCCAGGAACAGGACTAAGACTGAAGATATATTTCTTATTACAAATCACATCATAGACGCATCCACCATAGGCCTTTGCTCTAGCTGGTCCCTGTGGAACCGTCTTCCCTCGGTTGTCCACTTATTAAGAGCACACCTGTGTCCCCTCAAGTCTTCGCTCAAATCGCACCTTCTCAATGAGGCCGGCTCTGACCACCCTACCTAATGACCAGGCCTACTACCAGATCTCCATTAGCTTTCTCCACTTTTCCTCCTCAAACGCTTATTTTCTCCCACAACGAATGAATATTTACATGTTCATTGTCCATCATCTGCCCACCTTCCCCACAGACTCTCAGTTCCATGCAGACAGGGGTCTTTGTTCTGTTCTCCGTGTACCCCTAACACATGCCTGGCACAAAGTTGGTGCTGAGTAAATACCTCAATGAAAGATCTCTTGACGCTGCTCTATACTTTTAATTCCTTGTCAACTAATTGAAACGTAGAATAATACATGCTTGCCTTACTGTTAACAGTGAAAATTAAAGTCATTTATGAAATATCTTCCAAAAACAAGATATATAAGCTTTGTACATTAAAAACAGACCAACAAAAATACTGGTATCTGTTAAAGAAAAAACCTGTAAGAGCATTTCACACAAACGGCCCACATGGAGCAAGACCAAAGAGCGAATGTGAGCACTGCCCCCTCCTGGTTGAACGTGGAGATGGCCGCTTGCTGCACAGCCAGCGGGCTTGGACAACTTCTAACCTGGTGACTGACCCGGGTTGTAAGATGTTACCGATGACATTTCAAAATGGGTCAAATTCAACACTATTTTCCGAAGGAGGCAAGTAAAGAGGAATATAGTGTCAAAGGGAGAATGTTTAGGGAGTACAGGGCCCACACATTTCCATATTGTGAGGAGGATGTTGACAACTAGCGGGAAGCAGTAAAGAAAAACGTTAAGACAAGAAAATCCTAACTTGATAACATCCATCTGCTGCCCTTCAGCTGGAATCTGAGCGGGAATTTCCCATCTGTGCTTTATTCTCAGCTTTAATTTGACTATAAATAAGACACATGCGTGCCCCATTTGCACCGCATGTCTTCTGAGGCCAGAAATTGTTTAAGGATGATACATATGAAGTTTACACACACACAGACACTTTAACTCAGAACCGACTCGTTAAACTAGTCAGTCTGGGGTGTGCAGCCAATCTCTGATAAGTTGGTCCCATGACAACCCGGCGCTTCAGAGCTGAAGCCGTAACTGCTGGCCCCTTCTGCTTAAGCACATCCAACCAACCCCCGATGCCCGGGCCAGCTGCGCTGCAGGAAACCTTGGGGCCCAGAGCGCTGGAGGTGGCGCCTTTGGGAAGCCCCCTGCTCAGCCAGACAGAAGCTGCTCTAGTACGTTCTCATGTGACTGTCAAGTTCACTCCACGAACATCTGCTTGAACTATCGTCCCCATTGCACGGGTGGGGAAATTGAGGCTTAGTGATACAGGTAACTAGCCCATGGTCATGTGGTCCATTAGTAGCAGAGCGAAGCCTTAAAACAAGTCTTTGAACCAAGCTTCAAAGTCCACGCTGTGTCCACATTTCCCCTCCCAGGGCCTCTGGGCTATAAATAGTGGGGGAGGCTGGGATTCATGTGCGACGACGTTAGCCAGGCCTAAGGCACAGAGACACTAACATCTCTAGCCCGGCCTATCCTGGGCCCTACCCTCTTGGCCTCAACAGAACTCAGGCCCAGACAGGCCTCAGCTTATCACTAGCCTCACTCTGCGTGGTTATATTTAGCTCTGGACCTCAAAAAGAAAGGCGTGGGCCAGCCTGAGACACTGCACACCCCAGGCCAGGCCAGGCTGCTGTGCACAGAAGTCCTGCGCCTCAGCCTTTCAGGTGGCGGGGAGCCACCTGCAGTGGAGGCTGCTGGCACACTCCTTCCTTAGCGCCTGTGGGGTCATGTTCTTCCTCCTTGGGGGAGGGACCACGGCTGCTTTATCAATGTATTTGTAACAGTCCGCAGTGTTTACAATCCACTGCATGTGGCGGTGGCTTCCTACTTCTTTGTTGGATGAACAAATAAATGATCTAAGCTTGTGTCCTAGAGATCTGGACAGCAAACAGAGGCACGCCAATTCCTGGAGGGAGGCCTTGTAAAAACACATGCATTTCACTGCATTAAATACAGCCAAGTTTATTCAAGGAATGGACATGAGTTTTCATCATCCTTCTTCCCCGCTCTCTTGCCTCCAGCAGATCCGTGTGAAGGCCACAGGAGAGCAAGCCAGAGGAGCATCAAAAATCCCTGCGGGTGGCCCGAGTGCCCCACTAGCAGCCACCCACAGTGTGCGGTGGCTCTTGGAGTCCTTGTGTCCCTGTAGGCGTCCTGATGACAGGCCTCCGTCCCCTTGCTCTGCTCACCCTTTAGAAGGAAGCCACCTGCAGAACCCGGGGGAGGCTCTCCATCCGGCCTGCTGAGCAGCCTGCCAAATGGGGGCGGGGGCGTGGATCGGGGGGCAACCTCGGCCAGCGCTCAGGAGTGTGGCTGGATCCTGACACTGGAGCTTAAAGGGCATAAGCTGGCAGCTCTGAGGTCTTACAAAAACGGAAAGAGCCGCTTTTTTATGATATAGAGAACCGTAGCAAGAAAAAGGGCCAGGGCCAGGAAGATGAGAAGCTTGTCTGTCAGCTCTCGGCGGTTGTATTTTGTGATGAGCTTCCGTCCCAGTTGGATGGTCCCCGACATGGACTTAAACTCTTCATTGGCATCCAGGATCGTCCGGGAAGAATTGGCTGAAACATAAGAGGGAGGGAGCCTGACTCAGAGACTGCAAAGCAAGAATCCAAAGACGGCGGGGCTGGCTGGCTGCCCAGCAAACACTGCGCTCGGAAGCAAGTTCCCTGAGCCAGGAGAGAATGCGAAAAGACAGGCAGACGAGTGAAGAACAAGGCCAAAGCAAGGAAAAGCACTTCTCTAGGTCCCGTCCAGCTCAGAGTGACGTGGTCTGTTTCTATACAATGTCACAGGGCCATCACTAGGAGTCCTGGGATGAGGGTGTCACCAGGGAAAGGGCGGAAGAGGGCTCAGCCTCACCGCCAGCCTCAGCTTTCTGCAGCAGGAGGCGCTGCTGAGAACTCCCAGCCACAAAGCTAACCGGGTGACAGGACCTGGGAGGGGGCAGAACCTGGACTTCCCACCTGTGAGGGGCACCTGACGGTCAGATCTGCCCTCTGTGGGATCATGAAAGGCTGGGCTGGGCCCTGCACCGGAACCTCACGCACACCGGGCCTCCAGTCCTAGGTACTGGCTGTCGCTTTAGCGACGTGACTCCTGTGCCCTGCAAACTGGAAATGAAGAGGAGGCACATATCCCTTAAGGCTCCCTGTGCCCAGACATCCACTTTACTTCTGAATATGGGCACCTGGGCCTGGCACGTGGGGAAGAAGGTTTACCTGGCAAGATTCTCCCACAAGGTAAAACAAGGCACTGTCAGAACGTCCACAGAATAAACGAGGTAAGTGGAAAGGCAAGGTGTGAAATGTTTCCATTTATGCGAGAAAGAGGGAGATAAATAAAAATTTAATTTGCTTGTGCTATACATGCTTGGGGGATCTTAGCAGGATATAAAGGAATCTGGTAACAGGGGTGATCTCTGGGGAGCAGACCTGGAGGTCGGAGGGGTGGTCAGGTGGAGGGCTGTCTTTCTGTTTCCCTCTCGTACCATTCAGGGCTGGGCAGTCCAATATGGCAGCCAGCAGACACACGTGGTGCCTGAGCATGTAAAATGCGGCCCATCGAAGCTGTGTCTGAGTACAAAATAGCCACACGATTTCAAAGACGTAGCATGAGGAAAAGAGGAATGTACACTATCTCAATAATGTTTAATATTAATTACATACTGAAATGGTAGTATTGTACATAGAATGGGTTACATAAATTTATTATTAAAATTAATTTCATGTTTCCTTTTACTTTTTTGATGTGCCTCCTAGAAAACCGCAAGTCACATATGTGGCACATATTATGTTTCCATTAGGCAGTGCTGGCCAAGAGGCTTTTTCCTTAACCATGTAACTTATTCACAAGATTAGACATTAATAAGTAAATAAAAGAAACTGCTGGAAGAAACAGAAGCATTTTGAAAAAGGCAGGTAAGGGGGAATAACACGGGAACACTGACAACAAAACCCCCTCTGGGCCACCTTTCCCCACCCCTCAGCATTCCAAAAACCGAAGTAAGAAGCTGTTAAGTAAAAACCTAACAGGTGTTTCTTTTTAAACTTTCTTCATAGAGAATTTTAAGCCATCACAAAAGTAGACAGAATAGCACTGTGAAATGTCACATGTCCATCATCCCTAACCAAGAACCACCAACTCCCTGGCCACCTTGTCCCCGGATTAACCCCGACCCAGTTCCCCCACATTCCCGTGATTTTGCAGCAATTTCCAGACACCCTAACAGGCTTTTTAAAAAGAACTGTGGCCCTAATAGGCTTTTAAATCAAGCTGAGTTTGTAAGCCACAGGAAAGGATTAAGAACTGCATTCTTCTTTCTTTAACAGCTATGTCTCCAACAAAATGTGCCCCAAGAACAGTCCTCAACGCCCCAGAAACCAACAGCACCCGTGCTCACTTCTCACCCCTTAAATACATCATCTGCTTCCAATCTATGTGTGGGGCAGGGTGCCTGTCGCCTGCGCCAAGGCAGGAAAGCCCTGGACTCAAAGGCCCCCTCTTTCTCACGGTCTCCAAGGTCTTTCCCAAGGGTCAGGCTGTGTGCCCAGCCTGAGGTGACCGGCTGGTTCTGAGACTCTCAGACGAGGTGACCGGCTGGTTCTGAGCCTAAATGTCCAGATAAGTTTCAAACACACCAAGTGTCCTTGGGGACAAGCTGCTTGCTTCCTTTTGCTGGCCTGTTTGAATAGTGCTTTGGAAAAAAAAAAGTGGTTCAAAATTACAGAGAATTTTTAGGGTGATAATGGTGTTGTGGTTTCGGTTTTTCTTTTGGTTTCACGGGTCTTGTAGAGACAGACTGAGATATTTATGATGAAGTCTGGGATTTGCTTCAAAATCATCCAGGTAGGGGCACAGTGAAGACAGAACTGAAACAAGGCTGCGGTGAGTTGACAGCTGTTGGAGCTGGGTGATGGGTTTGTGGGGTTCATGCACCTGCTCTCTACTTTTGTCTCTGTGTGAAATCTCCCAAAAGTGTCTCAAGGAGTCAGCCCTCTTCTGTTTTCCAACGTGGAGGACCCTGGGGAGGGCTGTCTTCTGCATTACAGGGCGACGCCCTGGGAGAGCTGCTGGAGAGCCAGACGCCTCAAGCAGCGTCTTCTGTGGCCTCTGACTCTCTCTCAAAAGGAGCTCCTGGTAAAACTGACACTGGGGAGGATTGTCAGCCGAGGTGCTAGCGGACGAGACAGCGGCCAATACACTGAGCATGTCTCTGGCCAGCGATGCCCAAAGCGGCCTGGCCTCAGGGGCTTACCAAGAGCCCTGGATGTAAAGCAGACTCCCAGCGCCCCGCCCCAGCCCTGCTGGCACCCACTCTGCAGGAGAGGGTCTGGGACCTCTGCTTTTCACACGAGCCCCTGGGACAGCTTCTGCTCGGGAAACATTTTAGTGGAGATGTACAACTATAGGGAACAAAAGTGAAATAAGAGCAGCATGTCCCACTCTGGGTAAAGCCACACTGTCACAGAAGTGAGAAGCCACACAAGCCAGTCAGCTTCGGGGGGTAAGCAGTGGGGGCGGGGCCTGCGACAGGTGCCGTGTCAGGCTTCCTAGTCCAGGCCCGGCTTTACCTAGCGACTGCATGGCTTCCTCGCTCTGCTGGACCTGCTGGGACATCATCCTGCTAATCCCCATGAGGTTCTCTGTGATGGTGCTGGACGTCTGGGCCAGGCTCTCTTTGGCGGTTTTCCTGGAAGTCCAGAGTAGGAGGAGGAAAGTCAACAAAAGCCTGGCTCCAAGAAAGCCCCAAATGCAGATGAGATCCCAGTTTTATCTATCAAATGAGTAGATGTTTTGTAAATGTCCCTGGTCCGTGCTGGCACGGGCGTGCTGGGACCACACTCCAGGAGACTGCCAGTGGGCACGTACGCTGGCACTACCTTCTAGAACAGAGAGCGATACCTTTGTCGTAAGCGGTCTCCTCCCTGGAGAAGTTCTGCTTTCTCTAGGTTGTCGATAGCCATTTTGCAAGTGAGGTTTGCTTTCCTCCATGAGGTCTGATTGCTGGAATCAGAAGGGTCAGGCGTGAGTTTCTGTCAACTCCACCAGGCTGACAGCCGGCCAAGTCACAGCAGTCCTTCCTTCGGGCGGGGAGTGATGGGCAAGGGCGCCCAGGTGTGGCCCAGAGCCCATCCCCACCTCCCACCACTTCCTCCCCTCAACTGTCCCACCAACTGCTCCAGCTCAGGCCTCAACGCCTCTCATCTGGACCCTGGCCACCTCCGGGATGTTCTCCTACTGCCCACAACAGTCCCCTTCCTCCCGGGCAGCCAGAGGGAGCAGTGTGGCCGTGGGACGGCTGTGTTTGCAGCCCAGAAAGGCTCCAGATTTCAGGGGAACCTCCAACCCCACTGCTGAGCATAAGACCTGGTTCTGTCCAGTCACCTCTCACACTTTACAGTTTTGCACTGTGGACTGGCTGGTCCTATTTCCAGAACCATGCCTCCCACCTTTGTATCACCAGAGCAAGTCGCTGGCCCATTGGCTGTTCAGGCAGTATACGTTGTAAGGAGTAGAAAACTTATACCGAGACAGTTTTCCTCAATACGCCTCCAAGGTCTGCAGTTCTTTACATACCACAGACAAACCGTGTCTCCCACAAACATTCCGCATCAGCAGGGCCTGATGTGACGTGGTTTATTTACATTCTTGACCAGCTCTGCCTGTGAGACAAGTCCAATATGGTGGGCAGCCCCCTGGTGTTAGCAGTGCAGCCTCTGTTGATGGACTATAAAGTTAACTGGGTCCCTCAGAGAAGCACACACAGGCGCTAGAACTCTTATGCAGCTGGCTCAAATCAACTGCGCTAGCCCCTGAAACGGGTTCCAAGTCAAGCGGGGAATACATGAATGGATGGGCAGCCCTACGTGGAAAGTCTGCAGATGAGCTCTCTGACACCTGAACAGCAGCTGCTTTGCCATTTCACACCTGATATTTAAGAGAATCAGTCACATTTTCAGACTGTTAGCGAGGGAGTCCTACTGGGCCCTGTAATGCAGAAGTGACCGAGCGCCAGCGCCTGCCATCAAGGGGCTCATTTCTTGGGAAGACAGACACCCAAGCAAACATTTACTGTTCGGTATGACAAGCGCGATCACTCCGGCAAGCACAATCACTGTTTGCACACACCACCACCAAAGCAGGAATTTGCTGCTTTCTCTCCTGCACCCTGTAACTCCACACATATCAGGAATAGCCATTCTTCACTTGAACCCCATGCTGGGGTGGCTCTGTCCACCATACGAGGGGTCCTCTTTACTCCGTGTGTATGATCCGATGCCCTTGGTGGCCATGGAAGCAAAAGTCATCATGACACAACACCCGCCACTCACTGGCCACCACTCACACCCCTCCCTACCTTCACTAGCCTCCACCATGCCATCTTTGTCAGTCCATCTCCTCCTGATTGCTGGGTGTCATAAACACAGCTGCTGTCAGCCAAGAAGGTGCTGGAGCATTACTCAAATCAGAAGCACAGCCATAGACAAATACAGATGTGGCAGAGTTCAACCAACTAACAGGGGCAAAGAGAACACCTAGGAGGAGGGTGGCCAAGCAGGGGCTTTAAAAAAGAAATGATCTGGCTAGCAGAGGACTGTATAAGGTGATGGAGCCCTCAAATATTTTTGCAATAAAAATCCTCTTATTATGGTGAAAAAAGCCAAGTGTGAAGGGATAGGTGCCGTCTCAAGCCATAAGACAATTTTGTTGGACAAGTCCCCCAATTCAATACCAAAAAATACTTGATCAATTACATAATCAAGTATTAGCACACAGCTGCAATGATAACCTCAATTTTTTAAATACAACATAAGCTTATTTGCATTGTTTGTTTCATTTTTAAGATAAAGTCCCATTCAGAATTTTCCAAATTTTGATCTATCTTAAACAGGTTCGCTTTCAGTGGACTTTTTCTGGCATCAATTATCCTTAGATAAAAAGGACCTGTATTACAATAGCAACCATTTTTTTGGTTTTGTTTTAAAAATATAAAATACAATGTAATGTTAAATATACTTTTGTAAACTATGCCCACTTCCACCTACCCAGTAGCCCCTGCTTGCCCCTCCCTTTGAGAATTACTGATCCAGAGAGAACCTTCAGTCTGTGTGTAAATGCACAATTAAGTTATTAAACCCAGGTTGATTAGGCAAACTCAGGTCCAAGCTTCCCAGGATGCAGGTGGCGAAGAAGGTGGTGCAGCAGAGGCCGTGGGCAGGAGGCCAGACCCCGCCTACCTGAGCAACTGCTTTTTGTGGCTCTCTACTTCCTGGAGCAGAGCCTGCTTCTCCGACTCTCTGTCTTGCTCTTTGGCCGACTGCTCAAGCTCCTTTGGGAGAAAACAGCTGCATATTAAAATGATTTTAAAAGCCAATATCAAAGCCAGAGAGCACGTCTATTTCTAGTGACATCACGACAGCACTTGAAAACAGTGCTAGAACAGAACACCTAAGAACAGCAGGTAACATATAACAAACATCCTCTTAAATATATTGCTGGTTTGCAAGAAAGTAGGGAAAATCCCAAGACCCCAAAGTGAGGAGGAAACGAAGAGCCAGCATGGTCAGCCCGTGAGCAACGCGTGGCTGCCCTGGAGTTGGGGTACGCTCCTATAATGCAGCGCATGCCTGAAATGAAAAGGAACAGAAATTACTGCACAGGAGCCACCCATCCACGCGTAGGCATCATGGGAACAGCAAACTACTAGATGCTTCTAAATCCTCTCTCTCAATCTCAGCACCTACTTCACTGCAGACTGGTAGCAAACACTGCAGGTTTTTAAAGCCCATGTAGGGACAGAAACCCAAGCTGAGGCCACCTGAGGCCAGGAATTGGAACTGAGACCTCCACGAAGCCAGGACCTACAAAGGGCCACACCTTCAGTGAAAAGGTGACTAGGAGAACGTGTGTCAGCCAGCACAGAGAAAACATGGAAGGTTGTCCTTTTTTGCTGTGGGCTCTGGCTAGAGGAGTACGAAACACCTCCCCTGAGATAACCAGGGAGCGACCCTCATGCTGATGTGGGGTTCAAATTCATCCTCCCTGAGTGGTTTGAGAATCTCCATGAGGAGGAATTAACATGAAACGTGCTCCTAAGCTTGTGATCCTCCCAGGAGACCTGGCAAAAGCAAACGCAAAAACCTCTGGAGACTCAGTTTGACCCCAGGCTGCTGTGCGCACAGATACGGTCTCCTGGAGAGGACTGAGCACAGTCCAAAATGCCCGACCACCGAAACCAATGGCCCACCACAGGGAGGGGCCGCAGACGTAACAGCCAGCAGCCTGCGAACCCCACCAAATTCAGACATGGAACTGCTGACCGACTGTAATTAAAGGCGTCCCTGCTCCTCAGGTCTCAAGTCATATTTTTTTGTTTACAGGTTAAAACAAGCTCCAGTTTCAATCAAGTTCCTGATTGAAAACATCACTGTATTCATTCACTTCTATACTAATTATTTATATACTAATTTGTACAATTTGCACATGCTAGTCAGAAACAAGTGTCTGTATCCACCATTTCAACAGCTCGGAGGGGGCTTCTAATTTATGGCCCCAGATGTTCCTGAGGTAAAGGAAAAAGAATGTGAACTGGAAAAGCTCTGCAAATGTAATTAATTAATTTGCATAATAATTTGTTTAAAATTTAGATTTCTCACTAGAAACTCTGTGAAAGCAGTGCTGTATCTAGTGTTCAGTAAATATATCCCTTGTGCCTGGTACATATTAGGTACCAAATCGCCCAGGGAAAGAATGGATATATGGGAAGGGAGGGAAGGACAGAAGGAAAAATGTAGTTTCCTCATGAAAGGTTGCCTAGAAGTTCTCTCACAGAGACCCACAGATAGTTCTGGAAGAAAAGGGATAAAGTAGTTCT
This sequence comes from Aselliscus stoliczkanus, assembly GCA_033961575.1. Taxonomy (NCBI): domain Eukaryota; kingdom Metazoa; phylum Chordata; class Mammalia; order Chiroptera; family Hipposideridae; genus Aselliscus; species Aselliscus stoliczkanus. The sequence goes on from CM066733.1 coordinate 6,113,050, forward strand.
CAAATTCCAGTTTGAAAACAACATACACAAAGACACTCACACAGATATTTCCACACAGTCGATGCCCAGCACTCACTATGTACAGAACCCCAGAGTCTGCAGCTATGGGGCCAATTCTCCTAGTGGCACACAATCTTGTTGCAAATATAAAAGAGGACATAAGATCTAAAAAAATCAAGCAAACAGAAAACTCGTATCTATTCCCAGGTACGAATGTTTAGGAAATGCAAATTAAAGCTGGGATGGGGTTACTCATTCACTGACCATGTGCTTCTAAGACCTTGCTTGGTGCCAGGAGGAGCTGATGATAGGGAGTGGGGGACATAATAAATATGTAAATGTACTGGGGAGGTAATTTTCATTAGTGAAGGAAATAAATACTGGGTGAGCATGCAGACACTTAGCAGAAAGAACAAGGAAGTACTTGGTGAGTATGGTTGGAAAGTTGAAATCATGTGAGTTGAAGAAAGAAAGACGTTTTAGGAAATAAATAAGCTTTAAAAAAAAAAAAAAGCAGCAGCAATCCAAATAAATGTCCTTTGATAGAGGACTAACTAAAAAAAAAAATATGGCTATGAAAAAAGAATAAGCTCCCTAATACTGATATGGAAAGATTTCCAATATATATTGTTAAGTTTTAAAAGGAACTGTTTTAGCATGGTACCTTTTAGATGAGAAACGGAAAAGAAATATATTTGTCTTTCAAAAAAGTTTAAATGGTTAAATCAGTGCTGGAGAGGGAGGCAGAAAAGAGACTACATTCAGTGACATTGTTGCAATTCCAAAGTGAACTCCATTGTCTGAATGTTTCCTGAAGAACCTGCATAGCTCGCCAGCACAGGTTAGTCCCAGGACCAAGCCCCCTTCGTTGTCCCCCACTCTCAGCATCTCATTTTTGCAGCCGCTCACCTGGATTCTGTGCCGTAACTGTCGAAACTTCTCTTTCACTTTAGTATTCAATTCAGTTAGTGCACTTAATGGTCCTGAACAATCTCGAATATCCTAGGAGACATCGAAGACGTGAGGAGACCTTTCTCAAGGCAATGAAATGAAATGACACCATCTGTACTGTGAGAGAGTTAGGTTAGACCACAGCTAAGGCAGGCCTACTAAGTGTAATCTCTGCTGTTGACCTCTGCAACACAAGCACAAACATTACCATTTACATTTTTCTCATCCCTCTGTAAATTAATGTTGAGTAGGTAATATAAAAGCATACAAAGAAACACAACTCTGTCTTGACTTATGAGTTCCTAAAGTTAAACAAAACGCCACCCAGCCAGTATCAAAGGCTTAACGCAGCTTGTGTGTTTAACGAAAACGCACAGCCCAAAGTGTATATAGCATAACTTGAGAACTTTCCAACTTGAAAATCAGGGTGCCAAATTCCAGGCACCATATGACAAGATTAACGGGAATCTGATTTTACAAACCACCCACTATAAATCCCAATGTTTATACACATACTCTAGGGTAGATTTAGAATTTGTTTCTGAATCTTCAGAATTACTGGAGTCAGGTTTTAGAGCAGGTCCTACAGCCAGACTACGTGAATTCAGATTCTAGCTGCAGCAATTTACTGGTTACGATGTAACCTTGAAAAAGTCACCTGAGTTGTCTGGGCCTGGTTCCTCATCACCACATTACCCAACTCATAGACCAGGTATGTATGTAAGACGCTTGGCAAAGGGGCTGGAACACAGTACGAGTGCCGTGAATCTAGCTAGCTATCATCAACCTTTCTCAACAGAGTCTAGAACTGGTCTGTTACTTAGTTTGTGCAAGGGACAAGGGAAGTTCAAGTCTAAATGTTTGTATAAAGGGCCAGCCGAGTGGCTCAGTTGGTTAAGAGCTCGCTCAAGGGTGCGAGCTGAGCTCTGAGCGACAGCAGATTGATGCCCAGCCCGAGCTGAGTTGCCGTTGAGCTGCCAACAGGTGGCAGGAGGGCTCAGCTAAAAAAAAACCAAAAAAACAAAAAACACTAAAATAAATGTTTGAATCAAGTTTCCTCATTTGTTCTCGGCTTACTCATTACGTCACAATTCCTGGCACCACACGATACACCACTAATTCGGTTGATTTTGCATCTGGTTTCTGTGGGGAGACCTCCTTCACTTCACCTTTTGCCTTGGCGAGGTGCAAACTTGGAGTTGACGCCTACTGTTTCGTAACACTGGTTGGCAATGGACAGTCCTTGCCTCAACCCAGGGTTTAAAAGCTCTTGGTTTCTTTTGGCTACAAGGACCCATTTCTACATTCCTAACTCGTGCCTTTGCCATGGGGTTTCCTGCACTCTCTCTTTCTGCCTTTAAAGCACCTTCAATTACCTCCGAGGAGAAACTAGGGCCCTTCCGAAGCCCGCCTTTCCCTGTCCGGGCCCCCCTGTTGCCACCCGCTGCCTTCCGATCCAGGCGCTGGCCCCTGACCCGATTCCCTCATGGACAACATCACAGCTACGGTGCCGGTGACACTCATGCCGCCCGGTGCCAAGTGGGCCTGGGGGCCGCGGGGCCAAGGCGCCGGCCAGCAGGGGGCGGGGCGAGGCCCAGCACACCGCCCAGGGGTGGGCGGGGCCTGTCCGGGGGCGGGGCCGAGCAGGTGGCGGCGGGGCGAGGCCAGGGGCGCACGGGAGGGACCACGTTGGGCCACGCAGGGGGCCCCGGCCGGGGCAGGGGGCGCGGGAGTGTCCCGGGCGAGCCAGCGGCCACGGGGAGGGGACCCAGGGGGACAGCGAGGAGGCCGCCCGAGAGTCCTCGGGGCCCGTGATGAGTTCTCCTCCCGCAGCGCGGGGACCCTGACCACGTGGGGAAAGCTCGAGAGGGAGACGGCGGCGCTCCCTGGAGACCTGCGGAGCTCGGCTTTGCGGGAATGCGTACCTGGATAAGCGCCTTCACCTCCAAGTCGAATTTGACAATCTCCTGGTTGCAGATGCGAACGTGGACCTCTTGGGCAGCCGCCATGCTGGAGACGCCGACTACGGGCAGCGGCGGTGGCCAAGTGCAAACGCGTTTCCGCGCAGCCCGCTCTCGTGGCAGCGCCCTCTACAGGCCAGGCTGAGGCGGGCGGCGCCCCGGGGCGGCCACGGTCCCTGACGCCTGGGGGACACCGGCCTAATCAAACGGGGAGAGAGAGAGGACTCTCAAGAACGCTTTCCCAGTGGCCTCCCTCCCGTCTTCCGCCCGTCTGCCATGGTCATGATTACCGAGTTTTTTTGCAGAGAGACAAAAAAAAAAAAAAAAGGATCCATTGGGATGTCTCTCTGGAAGGTGGCATTAACCATGTTTTATATTTACACTTGTATTTGCATATTTTACAGCGAACCCACGCCCCATCTCTGGGCCTTGGTCTCCGCAGATAATGACTTTGCCCTGCGCAAATGGAGTTTCTAGGTGCAAGGTCATGTGCATTTAAAAATCCTGATACATGCGACCAAACTGCTCTTCCCAGAGGTCCCAGCAGTTTATCCTCCATCCAGCGCGTGGTACAAACGCCTGCTTTCCCACGGCCTTGCCAGCACGCTGTGTTAACAAACACCGGGATTTCTGCCAACTTGACTTCAAGTGAAAAATGCCATCTTTTATTTTGCATGTTTCTTATTATGAATGAGGATGAGAGCTATTTGGATTGACTTATTGTTTGCTCGTTTCTCTATTGGGTTGTCGGTCTATTTTGGTATCAGTTCCCAGGAGCTCTTGGTGTAGTAGGAGGATTAAGCCCTTAGCCATGAGCTTTTTGCTTAGTCTAGAGAATTTTGAGTTGGCTTAGGGTGTTGGTTTTTTTTGGGCCTTGAAGTTTTAATTTTAAGTTTTTTGCTTTATTTTTGTTGCGCATAGAATGTATCAGTCTTCATTTGTGACTCCTGGATTTGGGATACAACTTAAAAATTCCACCCACAGGAATTTTTGTTTTGTTTTTTTGTTTGTTTGTTTTTACATTTAGATCTTTACCCATTTTGAAAAGTATGTTGGCTTATGGTGTGAGGTATAGAGCCGCCTTCGTTTTTTCCAGAGGGTTACCTAGTCATTCCAACAGTATTTTCTAAAGAATCTTATTTTCACAGGTTCAGGATGCCACATTTACTATACATAATTTTTATGTTTGAATCTGTTTCTGTCGTTAGCCTGTCCATTCATGCATCAAAATGACAGTTTTAATTATAGTTTTATGTGTTTTAATATGTTGGGATTGAACACCCCCTTTTTCCTTCCCCAGAATCTCCCACCTGTTTTTCTTCTGTATAGGAACTTAGTTTTGTTTCTTTAACCCTATTGGTATATTCTTATTGGGATGGCATTAAATTTTTTATTGAATTTAGGAGAACTGACAGCTTTGTTATTGACTGTTCCTGTTCAAGAATTTGTTCTTTGTATTTTTTCAAGTTTTCTGTGTCCTTCTTAGTATTTTCAAGTTTTCTTTAGACCTCATACAGTTAAGTTCATTCCTGGCAATGTTATTTCAAGATTAAAACTTTTAAAGAAACTGAGGTTGACATTTTTCAGGTCAAATGATCTGGATCCCCAAACAAAAGCTCCCCATTTTGGAAAGCGAAGAAGCCCGAAGTCTGCAAGTGACAGATCTGCCCACATGACCTTGGGCCCTTTCACATCATGCTTCTTGCTGGAAATACCTATGCAATCAACAGTCCCCAATTGCATCTCTCAGCAATTAAAGAAGAAAACACAGCTCCCCTTTTCTCCACCCTCCAACACACTCCCTTCTAACAAAAAGACCCAATTGTATTAGCCCAACTAGAGGCCCTCTTTAAGAGATAGGTATGTAATCTGATGACCCACTCCCAAACTGCCAATGCTGTTTTGTTCTCATCACCTTTACCCACTGATCCCGAGACTAGCTTTTGGTTACTAACTGTGCTGGGTTTTGTGCCTTTAGGTCTTTCCGGTTTTCGGATTCTAAGCCTATTATCATCTCTGACCTTCACAGACATCCATCCAAATATTGCCTGTGACTTGGCCTGGTCTCTTAAGAGATGCGTATGAAATATTCCTGAGTGCAGCAAACAGACTGGAGTTTGAATTGAAGCTCTATATCATGTGCTGGGTCTGGGGTGAGTCCCCATATCTGAGTCTAGTCTAATAACCACCCACCTCACGGGGCCATTGAGAGCAGCAACCCAGTTATCTGACAGGATAGCACCTAGCAGGGGCTTAGCGAGTGCCACCCTAGCCATCTAGGCCTTTCTCACACCTTCTTTCTGTTCTGAACCTTCCAGCCAGAATATTAAAAAAGATTTCCCAACTAGTATTTTTCTTTGTGGCTAAGGAGCTTTCCTGTCGGTGAGCAGGGACCACTACCTGGGTGGCACTCACAGGTTTAGTTGCCTAAGGACTATCCAGACCTGGCTCTCCCGGCTCCGTCAAGTTCCTGGACTGTGAAAAAGGCTCCTGTGAAGAGTGGTCTTGAGAGATCAAGTCGTGAAGCACAACCATCCATGGGAAGCCATGTCCACTTCGCTTCCCGACCACCTCAGTGTCACTCAAGAGAAACAAAAAGGGCTTCTTCACGGGCCCCGGCATGTCAGGAACACAAGCCTGTCAATTCTCAACATACCGCACTGGGTGTGGTGCCTGTATCCTTGCAAATACCTGGGCGATAACATACCTAGAGCCCTCTGCATGTGGAACAGCTGTTGTGTGGTGCTGTGGTCCTGTTCACAGGCCGCCTCCCGCAGCAGACTGGAAGCCTCTCATCTCCTTAGGCTCAGTACCTAGCACAAGCCTTAGCAGCAGGAACAAGTTTGTCGGCTGAAGGAACGTACTGCTATAGCGGTCTCCTGACTTAAGGTTCTACGTATGTCCAGCCTAGCTCAAGGACTTCGAATTATTAAACACAATAAAACCTACAGGTGTTTGAACGAGGAGGAGACAAAATATCTTCCCTCAGAGAAATCACTTGACCAAAGAATCAGAGGAGAAATAACTACAAACTAAACTATGCTTTAAACTACAAAGAATGCAAATGTTTTATCAACAAATCATTCTACATAATAGCTAAGTTTCACTAAATTGTTGGGAAATCAACCCAAAGTGTCCAAAAAAAAAAGTTAGCTCTTTGTACACTACACCAAGAGAAGGGGCGGTGTGATGCACACAGTTCATGGCTGTCTTTCGTTTGGAATTTCTTTGCAGTAGGGTTATCTGGAAGACGAGTTGAGCAAGAGAGACAGAAAGGCAAAAACATGAGGCAAACAATTCAAAACCTTTTCTTTTCATCTTTTTTTATTTTAAATTACAAAGGATGTTGCATACACTGATGAATCTGTATCTGACTAGAAGTGCTGAGGGCTCGGAAGGTGACAGAAAACAAAGGCAACAGCTGAAGTGCCTTTTCTTCTGAAAAGAAAAACTGCACAACTATTAACCAACATTTAATAGAATAATTTTTAAACAGCTCATGCGTCAACAAGATAAAATTCTTTCTAGACAAAAGACAAGACTGAATCCAATAAAATGTTTCATAGCTCCAGTTGACGGGGGTGGGGAAACAAAACTACAGAATATTTATGATGATAGCGTTACAAACTGGATCCTACGCAACTATGCAAGAGAGGTTGCCACATTGTATGAACAAATGCTTTGAATTCTTGCCCTCCTTCCGCTCTTCTCTTGTGACTTATTTGCGGTCAGCCCTCATATCACTGTTAACCACAAATTCTAAGTTATAGGACAAATTCTAGGGAAAGAAGGTTAAAAAAAAAAAGCAGGCAGTGGAGTACAGTGTCATAAAAACATGGTGGAAAGGCAGATACAGTACATACATACACATTTCTGTTATTTGGTTCTGAAAGAAAACAGAGAGGGCGAAGGGCAAGACACAGTAGTCAGTCCCGCTCCCGTTCACCCCAAATTCAATGACACCACTGTGTTTACAGCTATGAAAGAGGCAAACCTAGTTCACCTGAACTTGGCACACCGAAATACCCAACTCTGATGTTCTTGAGTAGTCACCACCTCTGCAATTCCAAAGTACTGTCTGGAAGTAGTGTTAAGGTTCTGGTTCCCTCACTGCTACCCCCAAACCTCTCTTCGAAACAAAAAAAATGGCAATTTGGCATAATTCAATTCCTACGTGTAATTTCTACAATTTCAGTCAGTTTACTAAGCACGAGGATTATGCTTCAACACATAACCCCACTTGCCTATGGAAGTGTAAAACTTTCAGTAGTACATTTTCATCCTCTTTCCTCAACACGCTTATTCCTTAAAACGAAACAACCATTCCTACCGCTGACATTCATTGTTACATCCCATTGTGTTTGAAGTATTAAAAAAACATGGAGTCATCTTCTCATAATGCCCTTATTAAGATTACAAAGATTACAAAAGAATCCACAAGTATTACGGCACTGTGTGAGACTTATTTGTCATGATTCGAGGGAAGAACAAGATGAGTTCTGTGCAAAGTTGTGGAAATGGCCTCAGTTCCACGGGAAATGGTATTCCACAATAGACTTCACTAGAAGGATAATTGAAACCTTTTACTTTAACACTGAAAGCATAATTCAATGCATTCTCAAAATTCAAGTTTCAAGATTTGGAGAGATGCTAACATTGTTACATAATTAACTAGAAAATACTTAAACAGAATTTCAGGAAGACTATATAAATTAAGGGAACATAAATTTGTTACTTCCTGCTGAAGGCAACTTGAATTCCTCTCTTAGAAAGTTAACTAAATTTTAGCAGCTAAAATAGTTTTAAATGTGTGGAATAAAGAAAAGCACATCCATTCTTGACATTTTGGTGAATAAACTAACAGCTTTATTAATGAAGGCAAACATCAGATAATTGTATGAATATTATATATAAAAAAAGAAATCCAAACTAACAGCATTGTATTTCAAAAGTACTGTACTTCTGTTTCTTTTAAAGAGACTTGTCATCTGTTTTATAAAACAAATAAAATGGGTACTCTTCTCCTAAAAATTTATGGAAAAATGAAATAGTCAATTTCAAGCTGATGAACTGAACACACCTTTCTTTAAATGCAGACTATTGCTAGGAGCAAATAAAGTCAAGCATCAGAAAGAAGATGTATGACAACTGCACGAAAGTCAGAAAAAAGGGATGTAGTAAAATTACTGCTACTCTTTCCCCCTCATATTCAAAGACCATTCAAAACTGGTCTTTCATACAAACATAAAATAACTATACAGAGAGGGAACTTGAAACCATACTCATCTGAAATCCTTCATGATGTTTTTATAATAGCTCTGATTCTCTTACCAAAAAGGTCAAAAAGTGAAAGATTTAGGAAGTGGAAGGGGATGAAGACGTTTTGTTTTAATGTACAAGTAAGGCACAATATAAAGCCACATCATAACGTGTCATGAAGGATCTAGGAAAGGACAAGAATCATACATGGTACAGTAGAACAAGCGGTCATATTGACTGAAAAAGTGTGGCACCCAATTCAAAACTCAGACAAGATCTTATTAACAAGAACAACTGGACAGCATGCTTTCATGTGGAGACAAACTCTATAAAGAATCCAGTGTATCTGAAATGAGGAAGAACGTTTTTTGTTTTTGTTTTTTTTGTCTTTTTGTTTTGTTTTGTTTTTAAATCATAGTAGTACTAGAGTCAACGTTTATAGAATTGTTTTTGGAACAATGGGTTTATATTTGAGGTGAATTCACAATGCCTTCACTTAAAGTAAGATTCTGGACTTCATTATGAGCTATCTGTATACCATGTATGAACACAGAAAACCTTTAGAGAGCTCTTCTCTAATGATCTTCACCCAAAAATACATGCCACAATTTCAAAAACAGAACATGTACAATTGTTGGGGTTTTTACATTACCCTTATAAGATTTGTTTGTGTGATACACTAAACGTATATATTTTAATGACAATAGAGGAAGCAGATTATTACTGGCATTAAAGTACAACCATTTCTAGACGGTTTTAAATGCCACAGAGTCCCCTGGTTAAAATGTAAAGCTGCACAGCTTGCCTATGTCATCTTTATGATAAAGTTAAAACAGCAAAAGGATTTAACTTTCACTCTACATTTTACCGCCAGGTTTTTATTTAGATCAAGTATCGCTGCAGCATTCTGACCAGCCCAGATTTAGCAGCAAATGGCAGGAATCATATAAAATGCAAATTTTTTTTTAACAAAGTGCTTTTCTAAGATATACATATATATATATATATATATAAATAGGTACAAAATAAAGTGTCAACATTAAAAAGCTCAACTATTTAAAAGCTTTTAACTATTTAACTTAAGTAGTACATATAAAACACTGAAATGCAAGGATATGTAATCTACTAAACAGATTCAAAGTCTTTTTTTGAAATGCAAGACCAAAAAATCAAATTCTGGTTTGCAGACAGGAAAAAAGTATCAAAAACCAGAATTCCTAACAGAGCAGCTAGAAAGGGGCAATTTTATAAACCTCATCAGCTGAATCTCTATCACGAAGTGATTTTCACCTGATTGCAAAACTGCCATATTTCGGAATACGTTTTCATTTGCCAGAAACAGTCTCAAAACCTAATATAATTCCAAGTTACAAACCCGTGCTTTGCCTTTTCCCACGTAAAAAGGAAAACTTTAAAGAATGAACTTACATTCTAGTCAACCATCAGATCTGAGCTTATCATCTGTTCAGTGTGAATGCATTAACCAAGTACATTTCCACCAAGCACACCGGAAAATCCTGTGCATCACAGTTCCAGATGGCAAAGAAGCATGTAAGCATTGTTCAGTTGTTACTGTGTGTTAGAATCAAATCTTTATAAGCAATGGCTTCATGGGCTATCGCTTATAAAAGGGGGAGGGGAGGCGTTAAAAGAAAAGGAAATACACTACATAGACAAAATATAATTAAAGAATAAATCCTCCAAGGGATAATGGAGAAATAGTTAGAGAAATAGATACTTTCCCAGCAGCTAGGGTCTGAAATTTTTGGTATTTTTTTCTGGCTAGATAGTACTTTTTTTTTTTAAATTATAGTTTTTAAGCCACCAGTTTTCAGAGTTCAAACCACAAGATTTGAGAATAAAACAGTAAGAGAGACAGGAGGGAAAAATCTGTGGGGAAGGTTTATAATGCTGCCTTGATACAAGAAATTTCTCATCAAGAGGTAAAGCTTTAACATAGTTAAAACACTGACTAATGAAGCTGTTTCATGTGAGCAAAAAAGAGCACCTAAAAACTAAATGTGTTAATATTCTCAGTTCTAGAAACTATAGAAGAAGAATAAGTCACATGTAAGTCTGAAGAAGCTAGTTTGAAAATACCTGTACAAAAATATAAAAATCTATAAATTTTTTTTTGTTTTAAGCTTGTGTTGATCTTTGAAAATATTACATGCACAATAATACATCAATTGGAAAAGTGGCAACTAAAGAATTAGATATTTTTAGCTTTTCTCTTTCTTTACATATATATACATACATAATACAATAAAAATAATCTGTATTTTGGTTGTTTGGTGGAAGTATACTACAATAAGCTAAATAAACTTTTTAAAATTTCAAGGTCAAAAACTATTTTATCAATAGCTTACTAAAATGAAATATATTAAAATTTCCTACAATAAGTGCAGAAATAAAAAGATTTACAGACACCTAAATGGCCACCAACTTATCTACTATGGAAGCGAACTAGAGGAACAGCAAAATAATATTTGTATGTGTGGATGCTCCTTCTGTAGATAATTGGACCCAAACAGAAATAAAATTCACAGTTCAGTAAGATCCCTAACCCTGACCTTTTCATTTTTCTTTTTTTCCTCCTTTTATTCATACATTCATACAGTATCATGTAAGCTGTGCAAAACTTTACTTAGACTGGCAGTTTGCCATATCAGTTGCATTTGTCTTTGGTACAAAAAATAAAACAATCGCAATAATGTGCAAGTATTTGTCTTCTTCCGGTCAAGTACCGAAATATAAGTTTTCTAGAGCCATCTTTTTTTTGTTTTGTTTTTTGTTTTGTTTTTTATACAATACACAGACTCTGTGGCATATATCTACATTTCAACATAGTCCTATATACATTCAAAAATTTGAAAAAGAGTTGGAACAAAAAAACATTTAAACCCCATAATTTTTCCATCTATATATCTTGTTTTACCTTATTAGGGTTTTCATCATACAAAATATTACCAGTTTTATAGTTTCCCCAAAATACAAGGCACAAAGAATATGCTTTTTTTCTTACTTGCACAGACATTATATATATATATTTATATATATATTTATATATACCATATTGAGCTCAGAAAATGAACATCTAATATGGCACATGGGCGTGAGTGCTGGGCTGTGCCATGTACAAGTGAGAGTAATGGTTGTGGAAAATGAGAAAAAGCAATAATTCTAAAAACAATCTAAACTGACTGTTTAAAAAAAAAAATGCTTCCTCGATTTTTTTGTGTGGTTCAGAGCATAAACCTGCCACAATATTTGGCATTTACTAATATCGTCACTCCAACAAGTTTTGCTTTAACAGATTTTTGCAATCTGTATCTAAACATTTACTTAAATGTATGGGTTTCAAATTCTAATGCCAGTAGCAGTTGTAACCAAGGTTTATGCTCTGAAAATGCAATAATCAAGTACTTTGGGTCATGCTTCACTTATGCTACTTAGTTCTTAAAACAATGTAACCTAATTGTAAATGTTTACATAATGCTAAACTGACATGCAAAACAGAATGAAAATTTACAATGAGTAACATGACAAACTCAGAAACTTCTGACCAGTGGTCCAATGAAGCTGATTACACTTTTGACGATGGTATCCTTAGTCCTACAAGGCCTCCAGTGGGGTTGCCTTCTGCAGTCTTCTCTAAAACTTGGTTAACAAATTCAGAGGTTTGCCCAGCAACTGGGAGACCTGAGGAAAAGAATGAAAGGCACACTTAGACACCGAAGTGGAGAGGGCATTAGTGGAAGGTGAGGGAGGAGCAGGAAAATCGGAGGGTCAGGATGGCCCTCAGCTTGACACTCATCCCGGATAAGAGCTCTGCTCATTGCTACTGCAGCCCAGAAAATAATTCTACCCACTTGATTAATCAGAGCCTATGATTTTAAGATTAGAAGGGTCAAACCAAGAATAACCATGAGGAATGGTTAATCAACATTTTCAAGTGGGATAGGTAACAAGTAACAACAGGCCAAAAAACAAAAATGCAGAGCTTGCAAATTATCAAAGGACACATATGAAAATGAAACTATAATAATGACCAGACAGTGAATGACATAAAAAGGCAAAAGTCACATAAACAAATCCTAACAGATATTTTGATGACAGCACTAAAACCAAACATATATCAAGAATAAATATGACCTAAATTTACCTGTTAAAGACAAACTCCCAAACTGACTAACAAAGAAAACCCAACTATGTATTATATATAAAAATCTAAAGAGTGAATTTTATGGTATGCAAATGAAAAATTAAAATGTTTTTTAAAAGAGATGTATCTTGGGAAGTGGAGTCAATGGAATTGTAATATTGGATTGTTGGAAAAGTCATGATGCATTTTTGCAACAAAGAAACAGAAAAAATACGTCATGACTTTTCCGATAACCCAATAGATATGTATGATATGGGGAGAGGTGGATTGGGGGAGGGAGGTTGTCATTTTGTGAGGGGTGAAAAGTATAACTATTGCATTGTTTTGTACACCTGAAATTATAAAAGAAAAAAAGAGAGATGTATCTAGTATAAAGTGATTCTGGAAGATTGAAAATAAAAGGGTAGGCAAAGGGATACAAAGCAAATGTACATAATAAGAAAGCTGCATTCATGATTGTAGTATCAGACAGGATTGAGTTCAAGGAAAAAGTTGTAAACAAAACAAAAAACACATGCCTCATCATGATAAAGACTACAGTCTATTATGAAGATTGAGCAGTGATGAATGCTACTTAAACGCAGCATTCGAAAGCAAAAACACAGAAAATATTAAAAGAAACTGAAACACCTCACAGGGAGTCTTTCTCAGTTCTACACAAAGTAAATGGGAACCCCCTACAAAAATAAAAAAGGAAAAGAAGACCAGGCCTAATGAAGAATATCTAATTGACATATATTAGAGTCTTAACATAAAACAGAAAATGTATTTTCTTTTCAAATGCCCACAAAACATTTAAAATTGCAATCATATATCAGGGAGCTAAAAAAAAAAAACTCAATAAGTCACAAAAAAACCCAGAATAGTAACATTAGAAAATAATCCCTACTTTCTGGAAAATTTTAAATCTCTCTCAAACAATTCTTAGATCAAAAAGTAAATCAAACCTAAAATTTCAAAGTACTCAGAAAATAAAATGTGACATCAGAATTTATGAAATATAGATAAAGTAGCACTTGGAAGAAATGTCAAAGGTTTTTAATTGTATTAATGAACAAGAAAGAATAAAAAGAAATGAATTAAGTATTTAACTGAAGAAATTAGAAGAACTGACAAATTCAAGAACTGGTTCTTTGGGGGCGGGGGGGAATTAGATATACTCGGGACTCAAGAAATCAAGAAGAACACAAGAGATATAAAATAAAAAATGAAAATGGAACACTAGCCACTGATATAGAGGAAATTTAAAAACAGAGAAAATTTTAATAAATTTGATGGCCTGATGGAAGTGGATAGTTTTCTAGGAATTTTTTAATTATCAAAACTGAGTCCAGAAGATACTGTAATCTGACAGACAAATTATAGGGGACACAGAAGAAGTTTTCAAAGAGTGAATCACAAAAAATACACTGGGCCAGATAGTTTCAAAGAGTATTCTATCAAACCTTTAAGAAAAAGAAACTCCAATGTATTTTAAACTGCTCCAGAGGGCAATTCTGGGAAGATGTTACATGACAGCAAAGATTTTTAATCTCCTCAATTCCCCATTTAAAAACAGAGCAATTAGATTTAGATAGGAAAACCATAAACCCATCGAAAACTAGAACAAGTGACAAAGTATCTCCATGAATCCAAAATTCAAGAGGGTAGGAACAAACCACAGAAGGCTAGAAGACCTTCATGGTATTAAGGATACCAGCAGTTATGAGGGTGAGTCAAAAGGAAGTAACGGACCTGAGAACAAAAGACATCTAAAATAGCTAACAGGTGAGTCACTGAAGGTACAGGAGGCCAACATGAGAACACCTGAAGCTGTGCAAGCTTTTGTCCAATCAAATAGCGAGTACAGGGTGAGTGCAAGGAGCCCATGGTAAGAGCTGAGGGGCCAGGAGCAACCTAGTCTCTGTGAACTCAGAAAAACCACCAGCCAGGAACACCGTTCCCCGCCCCCCACCTCACCCTCCCCCCACACACATACACACAGGACAGGAGCCAGGATTGACAAGAATCAAAACTGAGCAAGACAGGGACAACAGATAGGAAAGAGAGATGCCCAGATAAAATGGGGGTGGTGGTGCAGAACAAGCAATCTCAGCAAGCCAGCTGCCACATCCACCAGTGTGATAAGGCTGGCCATACCACAGTCCCTCTTCTTGTCCTCACCTGACTGTGGCCTAGTGACATTCAAATGCACCAAAGCAGTCCCTTCACACCTTTTGCTTTTGCACTCCACCTTGACCCCCATTAAAGCACCCGCCCTGGCTCATTCGTTTCTCTCTCTCTGTCACCTCCCCACTCCTCCCCACCTGCTTGGTTGAGCAGCCTGCTCCCTTAGCACTCCCCCCATGTGGCCCCATCGTGGCATGCAGTGACTTTGTCTCTCTAGGATAAACTTTCTTTCCCTGCTCCTCTCCTGTGTCCTCTTGTGGCTGGATGTGAATGACCATCTCATGAACAAATAAATACAATTAAATTTTATCTTTTTTTAATTCAGTGGTAACAAGATTCTGCGAAGTTTGAAGTTAGAAAAGCTATCCTGAACCAAACTTTCCTTTGAAAGTTCAAAAAAACTAATTTCACATACAAATGATCAACAGAAAAGTATCAAGGTCAAAATCCCATAAAAAGTTATTCTAAGATGAAACAAGGGCTGGCCGAGTGGCTCAGTTGGTTAAGAGCTCGCTCAAGTGTGCGAGCTGAGCTCTGAGCAAAAGCAGTTCGATGCTCAGCCCGAGCTGAGCTGCTGTTCAGCTGCCAACAGATGGCAGGATGGCTCAGCTTAAAAAAAAAAAAAAAAAAAAAAGATGAAATAAAATAAGAAGATTCCTACAAACAATGAAAGTGTGCCTAAAAGAAATGAATAACCACAAAATGTATGAAAACTACTGGGTTCTCGGAAAAGTCATGATGAATTGTTTTCTATGTTTTTCATTGCAAAAATGTGTCATGACTTTTCTGACAACCCAATACATCCACTATTATTTCAAAATGAACTAAAAGACATTAAAGAAAATGCTACAAGATATGCAAGAACATAATCAGAAATAGAAAAATTCAGAAATAAGGTAACGGAGCTCAGAAAAGAATTAGAAATAAAAGAAAAAAAATTAAATCTTGGAATTAAGGCAAAACTAAAAGGAATACAACAAGAGCAGTAAATAAATATAACAAATAATGCTTTTAAGAGAAACAGGTGGAAAGGGAGAAAGAATTTTAACATGAAAAAGCAATTAAAAGATAAAAAAAGATTTGAGAAAAATTTAATATACTTCAAAGAATACTAAAGACAGGCGAAGAAAATCCAACCCACAAATAACGAGTCCCTGAAAAAGAAAAACAAAGCTTGGGAATAGACCCAGTACTAACCAGATTGGAAGCTACATTATGAAAGAGTACAGAGCTCGTATGAGAACATCGACTTAAAATGACCAACTCCAAAACACAGTCTAGAAAAATTACTGGAATTTAAAGAAAAAGAAAAAAACCCTGTTGACACCTAGGCATAAATAGCAAATTACTTATAAGGAAAAAAAAAAAGGTAATTATTAGTTTTTCAATAGCAACATTTAATGCCAGAGAAAAATAGAGAAACATATTTAAAATACTCAAAGAAAGAAAATATGAGTCAAGGATTTTTTATCTGGTAAAAGTGACTTCTAGATATAAAGACACACACTTATCTACATACAAGGTAAGAAGATTTTTTTCTTACAGTATTAAATTCCTCCCCCTACCTAACAAAGGAAGATTGAGAATGATTTCAAAGAACAAGACAAGACAGAAATGCCCTGAAAGACTAAATAACATGTTAAAATAGCACCAATCCATCTGAACAAAGAGTCAAGCAAACTCGCCATTACTATTCCGTTTTGCTTAATATTTGGATATTGACTTAATCTACATAGAGGTAAGAAGGGGTTGCTTAGGAAAATATTAATATTTGGGATCTACTCTTCACCTAAGATTTTTTCCAATGTAAATATAGTTTTGTTCACGATAAACTTTTGGCCTTTCATTGTGTTAATTTTTCATACAAATATATTATTCTTAGTTTTGTTTCACTTATATACTTTATTTTTATATGAATTTACAACTCTACTTTAGAATAAAGTAATTCTGCAAATAACTGCATAATCATTTCACTATTCTATCAAATTACCCAGTTACTACTTACAAATAATTTTTCAAAGCTTAGCAAAAGGAATTTATTATTAACTACTAATAGTCAATAATCACTGAAATGCCATACTTTCTGGAATAGGAAAATATACTTTTTTTTAATATACTTTTTTTTTTTTTTTTTTTTTTTGAGGGCAGTGTCACTGGCCCTCACATGTGGGACCGAATCGGGGCCGCTGGCTTCCAAAGCCAGCGCTTAACCACAGCGCCACTCAGCCGGCCATAATACACTTATTTTTTTAGCAACTTATATTACAAATAATTCCAGGTTAAGCTGTGTTGTGAGTGTGCAATTTAGGTATTGAACTGATTTTAATTGGTTTTGTCACGAAAAACATCTTCAATTTGTTACAATGTGAATGATGTATTTCAGGAACAATGTGGAAATAAAATTCTTTTAAGAAAAAAATCCAAATGAATGCTTAAGATGTCATATGGTAACATCAACACTTAATCCTTCCTCAGTATTGAGAATTTATGGGTTCGGCAGTGTGTTAAGTGCTTTATTTATATGCACTCTTCCCATTCAATCCACACAACTGTCCACATTTTAAAGATGGATAAACTTAGGCTGGAGGAAGTGAAGTCACTGCGTTAAGGTTCTCAAATAGCAAGTGGCAGGGCCAGGAATTGAATCTAGAACTGATTCCAAATACTCCGACTTTAACCACTGTGCCAAATGAGCTTTTGTTTTTGGAAAAAACATAATCTTAATTTCTGGACATGACCAGTGGGTATTGCTAGAGTCACAGAGAAACCAGTAGCATTTTTTGTTGTTTTTGTGGTGGTGGGGGGGGGAGGTTTGGTAAAAAAGATAGAAAAAAGGCATGCAGAACCTAAAATACCTTTAAGTAAAGAAAATGTTTCGAGACTAAAGATAAACATGCAAAAGAATCAAATGTTATACAAAATATCAAGAAAAATAAATTCTCAAGTAAGCCCACTGGATGAGGCGATGAGAGGGCCACCTGTGAACTAGGTGGTTCAGGAACTATCACAGGGATGAGTATGAAATGACAGGGCCAAGTGATGCCATGTGGGTGCAGTGTAAGCACTGTGATGAGGATGAGGAGAACTTACTTCTCCTGTTTCTGCCACTTACTGGTTATAGAACTTCGGCAAGTTACTACCTTGCCGTGCTTCAGATTCTTCATTGTAAAACCAGGATAATAAAACCTCCTTCATAGACTCGTGGAAGTAAATGACTAAACAACCTTAACAGACAGGTCCTACATCATCATAGTAAGGATTCAATAAATGTTAGCTAGTATCCTTTCCTCAGAAATCCTTTTTTCCCCCAGGATTCCTTATATCTTCTCCTTTGGCCTTCAAACGTTAAAAGTTATCAAATTTCATGAAACTGTTGGGTCAATATCTATATACATTGCTAATTGTACTAATGATTCTAAATTGCCCTTTACATTCAGTATGAACACACTGCTACCAAGAGAAACTAACAATTTCAAAGAAACTTACTAAGTGCATGGAAGAATTTGATGTGTATTTATTTTCAATTAAAGAAAATGCAATCATTTTGGTAGCTATGAGAAGTATTTCTGTATAAATAGAAATAAACTATTCTTGCCTACTCCACTCCACCTAAGCATCCTGATTTCTTCATGGCATTTACCACAACTTGTTATTATTTCTGTTTTTCTGTTTATGCTTTCTCTTCTTTTTAGACTAAGCTTCGTAAGAGTAGTGACCAAGTTTCGATTATACTCCCCTGTATTCCCCAACACCAGGCACTGAAAAAACTTTGTGGAATGAGTGAAATTATAGCAACTGGAAGTCAGAAAAAATTGTCTTTACAGAAATGTAAAAAAATTCCAAGATACTTACAATTTTAAAAAATAAAGCAAATTATAATGTTTGTTACTCCAAAATTCAGGTAAATAACTAATTAACGATTGAAAAGTGAGCTCTCACTCTTTTAAGTGATCTGATTCAATATATGATCAGCATTCTGGGGAAAAACAAACTGGAAGAAAATTCTCAGCTAACTGAAGTTTACGACTCAACACAATGACCATGTAAGAACCAGTTATAACAGACAGGCCTGGAACAAATACTGTCAAACAAAGGCTATATAACCAGCTGAAGCAATTCCACAAGGCTTCAGGGTTTCCATGGATTGCATCCTGCTGTGATGCCTCTGGGATGCTCAGGATCTGTAAGTGATTTGGATTTGCTTCCGCAGCTCCTAAGCTCCCGGCCGCTAGGGTTCTCAGGTCTCTGTCTACATTAGCTCTCCAGCCTCCCTGTCAGATATCGCTCTGCCTGACTTCAGGATGCCTACCCTATCTCTGTTCTTCCCCATCTTGTAATCTATTCAGGGATGGAAAACCTGTGAAGTGCATTAGCGCAGAACAAATGGGTAAGTACTCCACTAAAGTATAAACTTGACAGCTCAGGGATCTTTATTTTCCCCAGAGAAAGTGAAAGTTGCTAGAAGTTTATCCTCCCTAAGGGTTAAAATTGTTTAGTGATGAGGACTAAATAAAATACTGTAGTAACCAGCAGTATACTAGATATTTATGAATGCTGAATCTCAAAAGACAAAACTACTTGCAAAGGAGAATAACTACAATGAGAGCACTTGAGTTTTTCCTTATCCCGTTGAATCATATTATCTTATGCTACATGTTATTATTTTTTATTAATTTATCCAAGATTCTTCTTACCAAGAGTATCTTTAATGAGGATTTCAAGCTTCTGCCCCATGTTGGGTCCTCTCTCCTCTCTTGGATTCTGTACTCGGTTTACAATCTCTTGCTTGATGGAGTTGATTACAAACAATAAATTATCTGTAAGACAGAACAAGACACTTGGAACGTGTCACTAACATGGAAGAATTTGCTTTTAATTATGTCGTAACAGATATTAAATTTAAAATGGAGAATGTGTAAGAAAACATTAAGCAGTGGTGGTTATAAGCTTTATTATCCAAAGAGACTAGTTTCAAATGACATGCCACTTTTGATTACACATTATAAACATGTGTCAATGTCCACTATCCTGTAAGCAACTTGCCTTACTTGTCCTCATAGCTTTAAGACCTATGACAGTGCCTGGTGTATCGAATCATAAGATCTTAGTAAATGTTTACTATATAAATCAAACGAACTCTTTCAAAGACAAAAAGCTTTAAAAACAAATTTCCCCACCTTAAGAAGCTTAAAAAGAAAGAGGAAAGTTAACCAAAAGTAAATAGAAGGAGGGAAATAATAAAGATAACAGCAGAAAACAATGAAACGGAACACAAATACATAATAGAAAAAGTTAACAAAACCAAAAGCTGGTTCTTTGAAAAGACCAACAAAATTGATACTCCCTTATACTCCTATCCCCAGCTAGACTGATCGATCACCTGTATCTGTAATGAAAAAGAGGTTATCGCTTCAGAATCCAGAGCCATTAAAAGGATAATAAGAAAATGCCAAGAAACTCAACAACTTGGATATAATGGACAAATTTCCTGAAAATGCAACATAAAATTGACACAAGACAAAATAAAAAATCCAAATAGCCTATTCCTAGTAAAGGAATTGAATTTATCAAAAAAATATTCCGAAAAGAAAACCCAGAGGTTTTTAATGGCAAATTCTATCAAATATACAATGAAGTAATAAAGTCAACCTTAACTGACTTTTTAGAGGAAGAAAGGTCATGGCCCAATTCATTCTATAAGGCCAGTATAGCCCAAATACCATAGCCTGACAAAGACATTACAAAAAAAGAAAATTACAGACCAATAGATACAAAAATACTTATCAAAGTATTAAAAACAGAAATATTTGAACAGAATCTTACAAAATATTTGCAATAGACTCTCATATAAAAAGGAAATTAAATCATAATCAACTAGAATTTATTCTAAGAATGCAAGGTAGATTTAATATTGAAAAATCAGTTAATGTAATATCGAAAAATCAGTTAATGTATTCCTCATATTAACAGGTGAGTATGTGATATACTACCAGAAAAAAGAAAGAGAACATGATTGCTCCAATAAATGCAACCCCTCCCCCAAACTATATGACAATACTCAACACCCATTCATGATAAATGAAATTAGGAAAAAAAGAGAACTTATGCAAAATGATAGAGGGCATCTCATCTACAAAAGAGCCTATAGCCAACATCAAACATAAAGGTGAGAGGTTTCCCCCCGACGCAAGATTGCAAACAAGGCAATCACCACTTCTATTTAACGTTTGAGCCATTGCAATAAGGCAGGAAAAAGAAATAAAAGGTATAAAGATAAGAATGGAAGAAATAAATCCATCCCTATTTGTAAATGATGATGGCTTAAATAGAAAATCCCAAGGCTTCTACATATCTACTACTGGAACTAATAAATTAAGCAAGATAACAAGATACAAGAATATACGAAATCCATTTTACATGCATTTATAAGCAGCAGAGTTTGAAAATAAAATTTCAAAAACGATTCCATTTACAGCAGTAGCAAAAAATGAAATACCCAGGAATCAATCTCACAAAAGACATTCAAGCACTCTACACTGAAAACTATTGGGCTGTTGGAAAAGTCATGACGGGGCCGGCCGAGTGGCGCGGAGGTTAAGCGCTGGCCTGGGAAGCCAGCGGCCCCGGTTCGGTCCCACATATGAGGGCCAGTGACACTGCCCTTAAAAAAAAAAAAAAAAAAAAAAAAGTCATGAGGTACTTTTCGTAAAAATGCGTCATGACTTTTCCGACAACCCAATACATAACAAGGTGGAGAGAAATTAAAGAAGCCTTAACTAGATGGAAAGATACCAAGTTCACAGATTGGAAGACTCCATTTTGTTAAGATGGTAATTCTCTCCAAATTGATCTACAGATTCAAAGCAATCCCAATCAAATTTCAGTAAGCTCTTTTGTAAGAGGTTACAAAACTGATTCTAAAATTTATATGGCCATACAAAGGAAGTATTGGGTTGTCAGAAAAGTCATGATGTATTTTTCCTAGGTTTTACAGTGCAAAATTGCATCATGACTTTTCCGACAACCCAATAGAACAGCCAAAACAACTTTGAGAGAAACGAACACAATTAGAGGACTAATGAGGATTAATACTACCTGACTTTAAGATTTACTATAAAATACAGTAATCAAGATAGTTTGTATTTAGGTAGACAAATAGATCAATGGAACAGAATGCAGAGTCCAGGAGCAGACCCATACATACTTGGTCAATTCATTTAACAATGGTGCAAAAGCAATTCAATGGGGAAAGGAAGCGCTTTTCAATGAATGGTGCTTCATCAACTGGATTGGCATATGGAAAAAAAATAAACATCAACTCTTACTCCACACCATACATAAAATTTGGCCTAAAATTTATCATAAACCTAAATGTATAATCTAAAACTATATGAATTCTAGGAGAAAACACAAGAAAATATTTGCAATTTTGGAGTTAGCCAAATTTCTTAGAACACATAAAATATGAAATATAAAAAGAAAAACTGACAAACTGAGCTTCATCAACTTTAAAACTTTTGTTCTTTGAAAGATGTCAAGGAGCAAACAAAACGGCAAGCCAAAAATGAAGATAAAATATATTCAATATATACATCAGACAAAGAACTTGTATCCAGAATAATGAACTTTTAGAAGACAAATAAATGTTTAAAATGGCAAAATGTTTGAACAGACATTTCACACACACACAAAATATATGAATAGCCAATATGCACAGAAAGATGTTTGATGTCATTAATTAAAGAAATGCAAACTAAGGCCATAATGAGATTCTGCCACACACACATTAAGTTGATTGAAATTAACTAAATTGACCCTATCAAGCATTGGCAAGGGTATGGATCAAACAGAACCCTCCCCTACACTGTTTTTGAGAATGTAAAATGGTAACAGCCACTTTGGGAAACAGTTTGGAGTTTTCTTATGAAGTGAAATGTATACATCTATCCCATGACCCAGTCAATGTACTCCTAGGTATTTAACCAAAAGAAATTAAAACATGTCCACCCGAACACTTGTACAGGAATATTCACAGCAGCTTTTTACAGCAAAAATTAGAAACAACCCAAGTATCCATCAACTGAACAGATAAATTATAGTATATTCAACACAACAGAATACTACTCAGCAATGAAAAGGACCCAACTATTGATACAGGTAACGACATGCTGAAATTTCAAAATAATTATGCCGAGTGAAAGTAGCCAGGCAAAAAAAGAGAGCACAGTGTAGGTGCCATTAATATAAAATTTTAGAAATTGCAAATCAATCTATAGTGACAGAGTATAGATCATGGCTTCCTGGGGGTAGGAATAAACAGAGGAGTGGCTTACAAAGGGGCACGAGGAAACTTTTGGAGGTGATCAAAATGTTCATTATCTTGATTGGTTTCACATGTATATACATATGTCCAAACTAATCAAATTATACTCTTCAAATATGTATAGTTATTATACTTCAATTATACCTCAATAAAGCTGGGCGGGGGGATAACAGATTTTCAATTTGAACAGACAGATTCCTAAGGCCTGAAATTTCTACATCTTCGGAGATGCCTTTGAAATCAGTGATTTGTTATTCCTCATCTAGTAATACTGAGAAGAGACCAATCTACAATACAGTAACGTTGAAAAGGAAGTGAGAAATACAGAAGTGGGCAGTTTAAAACTACATGCGGTGGGCCAGCTGAGTGGCACAGTGGTTAAGCACTGGTTTGGGAAGCCAGCGGCCCTGGTTCAGTCCCACATATGAGGGCCAGTGACACTGCCCTCAAAAAAAAAAACAAAAAAAAAACCCTACATGCAGGATGGTACATGTAAAATGTGTCACTGAACAAGGAAAGCACAGCTGATTCCCTATATTGCATGAAATAAGAAATTTATGGTTCTAGAAAAACATCAGAAGGAACACAATTTATTCAAATATAAGTAAGGACATTTATATGCAGACTGGACTTATGAGAAACAATGAGGTTCCCCCACCCTCAATAGGGAAGAGTAAATAAGGCTACTTTAAAAAAATAAAAAACCCACTATAAAAATCAAAATTAAAATAGAGCAGAACAGTTCCTCTCACAGCTGGGCAGTGTCCATCCAGTACACTGGGGGCAGGGAGGGTAGAGGCAAAGGGCTCTCACTACCACAAACCTCTGTTAGGAAAAGGGAGGCATCTGGCTCCCAGAAATTGAGAACAAACATTAAATCTATACACAGGTCCCTCCTGCGCTGATTCCATGTTTATCTAAGAAGCTTCCAATTTTAATTTTCCTATCTAACTTGCTTAGTGACAAAATATGTCAGACAGGTTATGTTCACATAATAGTTATATTTCTCATTCTGAGTCAACAAATGTGCATTTGCTTAACAGAACGGCTTCTTGTGAGCTTTGGTAGGAGGGACCAGGAGGAGGAGGTCTGGTAGAATAGGAGGGATGAGCATAGTCCTGGGTCCTCAAAGCTACTCCTTGGAACAGTGCTAGTTGATAATAAATTAAAAAGGGTAAGGACAACAGAGTCAATTTTTCACAAAGCTGATTTTATTCTATTCTGAGATTATGCCTGTTTCAATTTCCTAATGCTAACATAGCCTTCCTTGTATGAAATTACAGTAATTGCAGATGACAATCTTTTTAATGTCCTCACCTGGCAAAATGCAAAGTTGGCAACCCTAAAGTTCCCAAGTCCCAAAATCTTTCTCAAGTGTCACTGATCTGTGACTCACGAATTCTAGAAACCACTACGTTAATAGATAGATAGTAAGTGTTTCACAAAGCTGGACAGTGACTCCCAGATATTTAGAGGAATCAAGGGTACCATTCCCTTGAGAGATATACCAGAAACTGGGAATAATTTTCAAACTACATGTGACAAACTACAAAAGAGCATTTCACTGGTTCTCAGATGGCTTCTGAACCAACAGTTGAAGCTGTTCTTGCTCTTTCCCCAAAGCTGCAGCAGAGGAGGTCGTAAGACAGAGGCAGAAGAAATATAAATGAATGAGAAGATCCCCTTCCTCCATGCGGACTGACTGAGAAGAAACTGCTACTTTTTAAAGACAGGCCTTAGTTTACATGAAAACACCAGAGGCTTTACGTTAATTTCAGTAACAAGAAAATTTTAAAAGAGCCACAAAAACTCAATCTGAGATGGAACAACACATTCAGAAACACATACTCCTGACCCCTTACCAACTCCCCAATTGTCCCCGACCCCGGAATATATTTACATCAGACACAAATCATGTGTGTATATACAAATGCAAAAATATATAGCCACCCAGATGTACATATTCATAATTATGGATAAATACATTAACTGAACACACAGAAATAGCTGCCAACATGTGTCCAAAGAAACACAGACCCAGAAGGTTTCCTGTGGCTCCTTGTATCTCTCTGCAGCTGGGTTCTAAAAGAAATATGAATGATGCTCATGACATTGCGATCATTTTATATAAATATACTCACAGAGCTTAAGGTCAAAGACCTTCAACAGCAAGAAGGAATAATAGGAAATGGGTATATTTCCATTCCAACAAACTAACTATTGTTTTACCTAATTCATTTACCTTGATTAGTTCCTGAGTGGCCTTTACTAAATAAAACCATCAGTTCATTTCTTAAGCTGTACACTTCACAGTTGGAAATCCTCTTTTTGCCCTCACAAATGGAAACCAGATAATCAAGATAAAGGATTAAGAAAAACTGCACAAAGTTTATGAGCATCTTTGTGCCAGACATCATGGTGGACATAAGAAAATCTCTAAAAACAAATAATAATAATGGATTATTTTGCCACTGTTTCACTTTTACATACAACTAGCCCAAGAGCTACACAATGAAGAGGACAATTTTAGAGGCAAAGGAACATACAAACTCTTATGATGTCAAGTTCAAGGGACAGTAATGGAGCAAGGGGGAAAGGAGAGGAGGTTCTTACTACAGATCAAAACCAGAGCTTTCCAAGCCTCCAGTGTGCTATAAAAGAGTTCTAAGTGTGAGAAGGAGCCTCTCTGCCCAGAAGTGCCTCATCCCTACTCCGTTATATTCCAGGATGCCTGAGAGATGATCATTTTCTCCATGTGCCATGATGTGAAATATTGGGAAGCACTGATCTAAACCAACAGTTCCTACATATGCACTAGAATGGTTGCGTAAGAGTAACTGAAGTGGTGTTAAAAAATATATTGCGTTGTCGTAAAAGTCATCACGTATTTTTTCTGTTTTTCATTGCAAAAATGCGTCATGACTTTTCCGACAACCCAATAAATTCCGAAGAGTGACTGAGGTGGTGTTAAAAATATAAATTCCTGGGTTCTACCTGCACAGATTCCAATTCAGAGGACCTGGGGAGAAGCCTAGGAATCTGTATTTAACATGTACATAGATGATTCCAATAAGCAATAAAATTTGTAAACCAGAGATCTAAACTGTCCAGTCACAGGTTAAAATAAACACCAGTCAATAGCTTTGGCAAACTCAGCAACAGCACTGTAAAATGGGGTGAGAAATGACTGTGGTCACCAGTGCATGAGCTCGTTAGGGCAGAGGTGGGACCTGGCCTGGGGAGCTGCAGACAGACACTCACATTAGGAGGATGTGATGAGTAAGAGCATGGAGCTTAATGAATTGGGTGAACTTGAAAAGGAGACTGGCCTACAATTGGACAGAATTAAGGGAAAGCAAACAACAAAACCAAAAAGAGAGTGGTCAGCAAAGTAACAGGAGGTTAATCAAATTCTTAAAAGTTTAGGTTTACCATATTCTGTGTTGAGGCCCCATAATTTCACTTTATTAGCTTCATACTGGGCTTTTTTCTTTAACCGACAAGCCCTGTGAAAGGAAGGAGCAATTAGTTCACTTTTTTTAAGTGAACATTCAGAATATATTTCTCTTTGCTGCTGTCAGACATTTTCTAATAGCAACCAAAAACCACTGCCTACTGATGTTTGTACTAAGTAACTCAGTTACCAAAAAACACATAATATAATCATTTATGCAAACTGATTTTTAAAAATTTTAAGCACATATTCAAAAATAAAGCTCTGACCAGTACACCAAAATAAACAAACAAAACCTTACAATAACAAATGTTGTGGAAGATGTAAAGTAACTGAAACCCTCATATGTTGCAGGTAGGGATGTAAATTAGTACATACAGCTACTTTGGAAAACAGTAATTTTAAAAAAATCTTACTTTATTACTTTGGAAATAGCTATTTTGGCAGTTTCTTACAAAATTAACTATCCACTCCTGGGTATTTACCCAAGAGAAATGAAAAGTTATGTTCACATAAATACCTGTAACTGAGTGTTTATGGTGGCTTTACTCATAATTGCCAAAAACTAGAAACAACCAAAGTCCTTCAACTGGTGAATGGACACACTGCGGTATACCCCTACCGAGGAATACTTGTCAGCAATAAAAGGAACAAACTATTAGTCCTCAAAACCACATGGACGATTCGCAAATACATCATGTTCAATCAAAGAACTCGGACTCAAAGGCTACATATAGTCAGATTCCATTTACATGACATTCTAGAAAATGCCAAACTGTGGGGACAGAAACCATATCAGTGCTCATGAGGGCTTCCGGATAGGAGAGGGGGTTACCTTTACAAAGAGACATGAGGGGATTTTTTTAAGACGATGAAAATGTTCAATACCTTGATTATGGTGGTGGTTATATGATTGGATAAATTTATCAAAACTCATAGAAATGTACATTAAAAGGGATGAATTTTAATTACTACAAAACAAATAAAAAACAAAGCTAAAATGATAAATTTTTTCATTGTTATACTATGATGGACTTGAGTCCATTTACTTCTCCCCTTTAAAAACTTTTTCCATCAGCATAAATACTATGTTTTACTTTCAAAGGGAAAATTATAATACTCTCATTGTAGCATTTATAAAAGTATTTTTCTGAATAAATGATTGAGGGCCGGATGAGCTTCTATAGCAGCTCAGTGAATGTCTAGCCTCACCTTCCAGACTTGATTCACAGCTGAGCGTGAGGGGCGTTTACCTGGGATGAGCTTCTATAGCAGCTCAGTGAATGTCTAGCCTCACCTTCCAGACTTGATTCACAGCTGAGCGTGAGGGGCGTTTACCTGGAAGCCAGCTTGTTTTTCTCCTTCCTAGACCTTGGCCGGGCTGTTAGAGGAAGCTCGCTGACAGGCGTCAGATCACTGATCACCTTATTCAGTTTCCGTAGTTCATTGCCTATCTGCAGCAGTTTTTTAGGATTTGGAGTCAGGTCTTCTACGTCAGTTCTCCGTGACTTCTTTACTGCGTATTTTCCTATAGATGGTTCAAAAGAAATTAAATTACATCATTTATTTAAGAAGAGATACACATTCTACAGCCATATTTTAAAAACATGTTTCTCTGCCCCACCTTTTCTCGGAATGTTAACCTATGCGGCAGAGCTAGCCTCCTCTCGCCCCACTGTATGGCTGGGAGAAATGGGTATAAAACGGCACAGCGCCAGCCTTTCCCAAGTCTTTCTCCACCATAAGGTTTCCAGGCCCAGTATGACAGATTCTTAATTATCTGCATGTCAGTAATAAGCATCTCAAACGTTAGGGCCGGAGTGCAAGTTCACCTGCACACACAAATCAGGACTAGGGAGTAATAATCAGAAAAAGAGTTTGGAGATTTTACTCAAACCAAGACATTTTGATGCTATGATTGAAAATTTGTCGATATATATACTCTCGTGTTGGACTCAGAAGTCCAACAAGTAAGGATTGCTTTTGTTAAAAGCTCTTCTTTGGTTAGTTTGATGAATAGCATTGCAGAAGACTCCCAGGTCTGGCTCTATCACAGCAGGCAAGAGGGGCGGCTCTGTCCTCAGCACTACAATACACAAAACAACTTGCCTAGTTCTCGCTCCACATGCTATCTGGACCTATTTATTAGCCCTGTCTTTTCATTTCTGGTAGAAAATTGATCTGAAGGCAAAAACCAGGTTTTTATTCAGTGAGAGACAGTAGAGTACAGACCTACCTGGGTGCCAGTGAAAACGGAAAACAAGGCACAAATATACTTCTGGTACAATTCCAGTGTCAAAAACACTTAGCAACTTAAATCTGTAGCATGAGTGATAATTAAACTGTATACCGATCACCAAACTTACTAGTGTCCTCCCCTTTGGATTAGTGTATAAATATGGAAGAGATTCTGGATTCATGTAAAAATAATGTTTATGCAGAAGAAATTCTACTTAATTACATCTGCCAGGGTTCACATTTTGAAAAGTGACCTACCTAAGATTATAAGCTTCTCCCGACTCCTATTTTTCCGCTCCTCTCTCTCCTTTTCTTATAACTACTCTTCCTTTCTTTTCCTCCCCCTCTTTTTTTCCCACCACCATTTTGATCCCAATCTCCTCATTTATATTTAGGCCTGGAGACTGGACAAGAATGAAAGAGAACAATGCTGGAGCCCATTCTCTTCTTCCCCAACCCTTCTGGTTTACAGCAACTGTGACAGGTCAGGATTCAGCAGTCTCCTGACCGTTTCCTGGATAGGATAGGTAGAATGAGAAGTGACTAGAAATGAAATTGTTATTACACAGGCCTTTCTCCCTGTTTAGGCGATGGCTCTCAAGACTGGTAAAAGCTATTTGTGAGTGAACAGCAAACACAGCAGCCTTACTGTTCCCCTCTCCAGTTTCCTGGGAAGGGCTGAACACCTACATACAATAATTAAGCATTATGGCTAGTATCTCTATTTAAACTGATACAAAATATTTCACTGCAATCCCCTCTTACCATGATGCAAGCCATTTTTCTGATACATATTACTTGGCAAGGTGTCTCGGTTCCATTCAGATGGCCTTAGCATCCTCTCTTGCTGTGACGGTGTGAGTTGTTCACTATACTCCCAGAAGTACCTTCTCTTACCTCTCTTCCGAGAGGATATTGAAGTCATCTCCTTCAAGTCTTCCACGGAATCATTTTCATAGCCTTAAGAGAAAGAAAGCCCCCCAACCCAACTTTTAAGTTCCATAAATTTCAATAAACCAATCAGGACAAACAAAAAGACCCCTTCTATTTGTCACTTTATACATTTCCTTTCATCTGAAAACATCATGGTTTATTACTGGGGTGTCAAAGATAATAAACTTGGTCCGTAATATAACTTTTAATATAGAAAGCTCTTACCTCATAAGATATTCAGAGATCAAAAACATAGATAACTACACTGTTTATCTTCCTTGGGTTTCTCTCTGGTTTTTATAAGTTAGTATACGACAAACTGTTTGTATAATGAAATATAGCTACAGAAATGTCAAAGCGCCATTAGATAAAGGTATTTGGCCACTATACAGTGGTTTTATTTGTTTTTATTTTTATGGTGTTTTTTTTTGAGGGCAGTGTCACAGGCCCTCGTGTGGGACCGAACCGGGGCCGCTGGCTTCCCAGGCCAGCGCTTAACCACCGCGCCACTCGGCCGGCCCTACAGTGGTTTTAAATGTCTCATTTCTAATCCTTATACATCTGAAACATCCCTAGACAGAAGACTGCGTGCATTTCTGGAATGGCATCCTACCGGGCAGAATCTGTGAGGCAGCAGGGTTTTCTTCCTATCTCCCACCCTACCCCTTTTGTAAAAGTATAAAAATGACAAGTTTTCACCAGGCTATCAAATTAAAAACTCATTTGACAAGTTTAACTAATATTTTACTGGAAGGAATTTGCATTTACTTCACTTTTTAAGAAGTGATTTTCCTTGCTGATGGGAAGTTTCAGAAAATACTTAATTCTGAGCTGAAGAACTATTAGTCAGACCCAATACAGGATGACCTGTCAATCTCAAATACCCTCCGAAAAGCCCATCTTAGATGTACCCCACGTATTTAGTGCTAGGTGCATGGGGTAGTGGGGTAGGCAGTGCACAGGATGTACACAGCCTTACATCTAAGCTGGTCAGGAAAAACTGGACATCACTGGTCCAGCAAAATAACCACTTTCCCTCCTAAAAACATGACTCCTCTAGAACTGACACTAAGAAAGTGATGACATCTGTGCATTTGGGAAAAAAATTAGAATTTTACCAGGTTTCCTTCAAATTAAGAATTATGATTCCATTTATATTAACTTGTGGAAAAGGCAAAACTATAGGGACAAAGTGGTTGCCAGGAGTTGGGGGTGTAGGGAGAGGCTGACTATAAAGGAACACAAGGGGTCTTGTGGGGGGCAGTGATCAAATTCTTCCATATCTTGATTGTGGGGTGGTGGTTACATGACTGCATGCACTTGTCAAAACTCACAGAAATGAACAAGTAAAGTGGGTGAACCCATCCCCACAACACTTTATTTGATATGTTCCCTTAGCTAGCAACTTGTATGCATGTATTTCACTTACATGTATTTCATTTGAGATTTATAAGAACCTGGTAGGAAGAGGTTATTAACCCCATTTATACAAAGAAACATGCTCATGGAGGGTTTAAGTGGCTTGGCAGAGCCTGGGGGACTGTTTTTGGCCCATGATTCGAGGAGTCTAGCTCCCACTGGGCTTTCCACTATCCAGTTAAATCGTCTAAATGGATTTTTTTTTTCACATATATTCAACGTTAAATTCAAAGAGTCGTGAAGATTTCTATTTTTCTGTTCCACCCAAATCAGTTACCAGTTTTATTTATTTATGTATGTTCAATCTTTTTCCAAAAAGCTATTTAAGGGCCATCAATTTTCTCTGACCTAGTATTCTAATATTTTCTAATAGTGTACCCCATAAATTCACCGTAACACACACAGACCCCACACACAATGGATTTGTTAGTTATGGTCATCTACCTTTCAATACAGAGACTACCATGATCCAGTAGAATGTAGACAAATTATATTCCTAGACCACTAGTCTAGCATTTAAGGTCATTAATATTTCTCAAAGTATGTTCTAAGGAACACTATACTACAAGATATGCAAATGAGTTTTATGGCCAGGTAAGCTTTAAGAAACTTTCCGCAGCATCTGTCTCTTGCTAAGTCACAGTACACGTAAGCATATTAGAAAACAGAAATCCTAACAATAAATAAACCTACTTGACTCTAAGTTCCATGAAGACAAGGACTACGTCTATTTTGTTCCTCTCTGTGTAGCCAATACCTAATATACAAAGTGCCTGACACAAGAGGAGACACTCAAAAAAAAAATTTTTTTTTAACAAATCAATGATTTTCTTTTCATTTGACAGACCACCATACTGATCAAACTCATTCCTTCCTGACATGATTATCAAAAGGAAGTCAAAAAGGCTTTTTTACTGCCCAAAATTCCAACACACATCTTTGTTGAGTGAGGACTACTGCCATTAAGCTGGTAAAGTTGATCGTAAAAACGTTTAGGAGGGATTACAAAATAAACTCTCATTCTACAGGCCCAATTCTTCGTCTTACAACCATGTCATTCCATGACCCCAAGCAGTTGTAGCCTGTTCACAGAATAAGCTCTATTAAAACTTGGGAGCCGGTCCAGAATAGGGACTGAAACTCCATTTTACACCTTTCCTGGAGCTTTGTAGGCTCAGGCACTGTTTTAGCGAACTGCCAAGAACCAGCATCAAGGGACCCAGTCATCACAAAAGGGCCTTTGTGACTGCTGCACATTAAACCAACCACCCACTCTAAACCTAGCACTCTGAAGAAACTTGTAACTATCCCCACTTTTCTGCTTCAAAGAATTGCTTCCTGCTCTTCTCACCAACAATTCACTTTTGCATTCCTAAAGTCGCTTGTTTAGCTTTCTTTCAAGAAAAAGGGAAATTTTCATTAGCAAATGTGAATAAAGCCCAAATTACAACCACAAAATTGTGCTTAAAGAATGTCATTCATTGAAGTTTGTGAGAATTGCCTCAGTCATACTAGCCAAGAGGTTTTACTTCAAGTCAACTGGAAGTGAGTAAATTAAATGCCATCCAAACATTTAGCATTGTTAAACAGTGCCAAGAGGAGAGCGTGCGGAGTGCCAGCTAATCCATCTCTGCTGTAAAGCAGTGTTGGCTGCTTAAGGCTAGCAAGGGAATGGGGACTGACAGGACACCAACTGTAACACAGGATCCCCCATCCTATCAGAGTCAAAAGGCTGAGAAAATGGAAATGAGGGTCAACCTATCAAGTGGTCTCTCTTCATGGGCCTATTCATCTCCCAACACATTTATCCAGGTGAAACCAAGTCAAAAGATCATGAATGAATATAAAGTGGAGTTCAAAGTCAAAGAAAAGCAAAACTAGGGGCGGCCGGGTGACTCAGTTGGTAGAGCGCGTGCTCTTAACAAGATTGCCAGTTCGACTCCTGCATGGGATGGTGGGCTATGTGCCCCCTGCCTCCCTCCCCATCCCAACTAGATTGGAAAAAAAAAAAAAAAGACGACTGGACTTGGAGCTGAGCTGCGCCCTCCACAACTAAGATTGAAGGACAACAACTTGACTTGGAGCTGATGGGTCCTGGTAAAACACACACTGTTCCCCAATAATAAAAGTTTCAAAAAGAAAAAAAGAAAAGCAACAGTAAAACCAGAAGTGGGCGAGGCAGTCCAGTCCTCGCCTGGCTGGTGAAGGTGGGATCTGCTTCCTCCCTCTGACTTACATAGCCCTGTGAGCACCAACCGGTAAAGCACTGCCTCCTGCACACTTTCCACCCCCCTTGGTTATTACCCATCTCCTGTTTGCCTCACCCTTCCCCTACCCTCCTACCTCAGCCCTATATGTGGACTCAAACAACAGTGCTGACCTGCAGACTTAATGACAAAACAGACGGCGTTCTGACCTTCCTATGGGACGGAACCAAGTAACTTAGCACCAGGTACAGAGACAACTGTCCTGGAAACATCTCAAAGCAGATTTTATTAATTTGTTGAGAGAAAAATGTTCTCGCTATGAAGAAAAGACAGTTGTTCTATCTAGACTGTACAGAGTTCTAAAGTAAACCAAAGAAAAGGCAAAACCCCCTTTCCCCCATATTAAACGTAAAGTACCTTTTCCTTACTTGCAATTCTGCCCAAGTCAAACAACGTGGTTCTATCAAATACATAAATCTAAGCATTTGTGTAACAGAAAGATTGCAGTAAAAGGAGTCTTTCAGCAATAACAGGGCTCCAGTGCCTACAATACAGCTACTATGCCTTAAAAATCTTTCCAAAAATTAAATACCAATGTTTACACTGCTGGAAATTCCAAGAATCATCACAATGAAAGGGAAGGGTACTTTCTGACAATTTATAAGGCTTTTTTTGTAACTTACTGTTTTATGTACACGTTACAGTATCAACGTTATTTCTGAAGAAAATAAGTTTTACTTAAACTTGAAGGTCTTCACTTCTTAGTGCATTTTAAACCGTGGGCCACTTGGCAATCCTGTTTTCATAAATCAACTGCATGAGCCAACAGTGGCAAAAGCCCAGGCATGTAAATGCTGAAGTGAACCAGTTCCCCACAGGTTTTGTCTTCTTTCTCCCTTTTATTTGTAAGCACTGCATATAAATACAGCAGAGTCTCCTTCATGCTCATTAAATTATAGCATGTATTTTTCTTAAATGGAAAAATACTGTGCAAATGAAAGATGCAGAGACAAAGTAAAGGCTCTCTCTGACATGATTCATTCTGCAGGCTTTGTTGGTTATGGGCATGAGTAAGATAAACCATCGTCACTTGGCTCACCATGCTCAGGGCTCCGAACCCACCTCAACTATAACCGAGGGACATGTGCATAAATAGGACTATTTCTTAAGCCAATCAATTCTTGGCATCTTTGCACAGGTGCTCAACAGAATGACAAATTGGGTCACATAACATAAAATAAATTAAGAGATAGCTCTCGAGGAATCAGCATGTGAACCACTATAGGAGCAAGAGCGATTGTTTTAGAGCTGCCTGAGTAGGAAAAAGCAAAAGCAAGTCCACATCCAAGCCAAGATATTAAGTCATTTCATCCCAAACTAAGACAAAGAAAGCATCCACAACAAAACCTTCTATTTCCAGAGAGCGGGAGAAAGGCCAGTCTGGTAAGCCTCCGAGCATTACAATACCTGGTTCAGAGAAAGTGTCACTAATATCGTCATCCTTGTCATCTTCATAATCCTCTTCCTCCTCTTCCTCCTCCTCGTTTTCAGAGAGCTCGTGCTCGCTGCCAAAGCCTTCATCGTGGTCCTCGTCGTCAGCGTCCTCCTCGTCCTCCTCCTCTTCCTCAGGGCTGCATTTGGTTGGCTGGTCGCCCAAGTTGTCAGAGACAAAAAGGGAGTAATTGTGCTCTTCTTTTTTCTGGGATGAATCTGAGACTGATGTGCTGGCAGACAGGCTGCTGCTCTCTCCTGCTGCTACCGGCCCGGGACCCTCCTGGGGCAGGGGACTGAGTAAAAGTTCCTGGGTTTCTTTAAAAGGCAAAGCTGGAGTGGCATGACCCTGCAGAGGCTCCGTCCCTTTCTTCTCTGGTCTCTTTGCGACCGCCCCGCAGTAGCAGGTGTTCTCCTTGGCTGCGTCCCCATGGGCCTGGCTCAAGGCCGGCCGGCTCTGCTGCTGCAGCACCGGGCTGATCTTTACTTTTGCCTTTTTTACATAGTCCTTACATTCAACGTGAACATTCACCTTCTCGGCGTGATACGTGTTGGTCTTCACCATGATTTGTGTGCTTGAAGTGGGTTTACTTGCTTTCTGAACACAGTCTGACAAAGGGACCTCAGCCTGAAGAGTCTTAGAAGAGCAAACGGGGGCAGCTGCTCTGCTTGTGATCTTTTTACCAGGGAATGAAGAGGGCAAGGGATTTTGTTTGACACTGAAAAGTGAATCCGGGTAATAAAGGGAGTCAGAGACAGACTGGGAGTCCTCGCTATTAAGCTGGGCCAAAGTAGGAGTTTTACTTATGACCTCTTCATCTTGGTAAGGGCTAGAAAAGTCATCGAGACCCAAGTAATCCACTTCTTTTGTTCCCCAGATGTCACAGCTGGTTAGTTTGGTGTACTTTGTTAAGTCTTCACAGTATGTATCCCACTGTTCCCAGTTTGAGGTTAAAGTGCCCTCATTATCCAGGACATCTGTGAAAGACTCCAGGTTTTCAATGTCTTTGCAGTCCTCCAAAGAAAGAAAGTTGTCTCTAGGATTCTGTTGGTAGTTCATCTCTCTGTCCTGAGAAAAGTAAAAAAAAAAAAATTATACACCGTATTTTAGGAAAGAAATATTCACCTCCATCCACTTCTACATATCAAATCGATCAATCAGTACTCAACCTCTGGTCTGTTTTATTTTAAGATAAAGCCTATTTACTTGACACTTTACCATTCCCTGTAACATCATTTCCTTGGGCAAGAAAAAAAAAAGCGGGAAAATATGTCTCCTGAGAGGCTTAGGAATGGTCCAAACAACAAGGGCTCTTGAACTTTACTGTAAACACTCTTCCTGAAAAAAAGTTTGTATTTCCTGATCTTTGACTTAGAAGGATTTGGAGATCCCCTTAGAAACAAGCTTCAATTGCAAAGCAAATAATGAAGACCTCACCTTCGTCACAGAAAATCTGTCTTCTTGAGAGAGAACTTAAATAGAGCGAGTTGGAACTTGGCCACAGAAGGGTAAGACCTTTTAACAACTCTTGGGCATGGGGAATAAAATACTCCTCACGAGTATGACAGTCCTCATGAGTAGAGGTGTAATTTTTAAAGTGTAAGACTATGCAGCCATTAAAAAGAATGCAGTTAGGCTCCAATGTACTAACATGAAAGGCTGCTTACCATATATTTTTATGTTTAAAAAGGTGACAGAATACTGCACCTATAAATATGCCATCCAATTAAAAATATTCATATGATTACATACACATTGAAAAACTGTCAGGAGCAGTTACTCTTCGAGAGAAAGTTTAGAGGGTGGAAGCTCAGGAAAAAAATGAGGAAGTTTTCAGTTTCCCAGTTTGGTTTTCTTCTGTTTTCATTTGTTGCATGTCTCTGGAGTTTAGGTTTTGTTTTTGCTTGTGTGTGTGTGTGTGTGTGTGTGTGTGTGTGTGTGTGTGTGTGTGTGTGTGTGTTAACAGCTTTATTGAAGTATAATTTGCATACCATAAAATTCACCTGTATTAAGTGTACAATTCAGTGATAGTAAATTAACCAATTTGTGTTTTAGTTTTCCAGTTTTTATATGCTTCTGTGTTGCTTAAGTCGTTTATATGCTTCTGTGTTGCTTATGTAACTACAATTATTTTTTAAATGTTTCTCTTAGGAATCTTAAGTGTCTGTTTACCTCAAGAACAAACGATAAGTATATCCAGTATTGCTTGGAATCACTGTGTTTGTCTCACAGTCTGTGTCACATGCCTTGCTCACTGTTATCATTCCTAAATTTTCCAGTTGCAAAGTCCTTTAGCATTAAGGCTTATTAAAAACGACAGCTTCCCATCCTCATCATCAAAAACCAGACTTACAGGGTCGGCAGAGTGGCTCAGTTGGTTAAGAGCTCACTCAAGAGTGCGAGCTGAGCTCTGAGCAATGGCAGTTCGATGCCCAGCCCGAGCTCAGCTGCCAACAGGTGGCAGGACGGCTCAGCTAAAAAGAACCAGACTTATAGATACCTAGATAACCTTTCCTCTTACTGTTTTCAATGGGTTCATACATCCTTCTAAACTCACTAGACAGAGAGTCACAAGAACCAAATTATGTCCTAATCACATCCTTTTTCTTTCTGGCATTTATAAATAAAAAGTCTACCACAACACTTTTACCCCAAATCAAAGCAGAATCCATGAAAATGTTACTTACCAGTTCATACATGAAATCTGGATCTGAGCTGTTTGCCAGGAGATCTGTGCTCATCAGAGTCTGTTCCGAAAAGGTGTGGCTTCGAAAGGCGTCCCCAAAAGGCGGATCCATCCCGCTTACACTAGGCTACAACAGAGTGATGTTAATTTCAGAACATTAAAATACTGTTCATTACATTATGTCCCACCCCCATGTCTACTAACATTCTTTTCGGAAAACAATTCTTGTGTTTTTTCTACTGTTTGCTACATTCAAGAGATTTAACTAGCAGTGAAGTGTGGACTTATATTAGGAAATAACTAAAATGCATAAACACACACAAAAAATAGAGTGCCACTTGTTAATAACAAACAGCTAACCTCCAAAAAGTAAAGGTTATTTAGCCACTAGAGTTATATAATGCCTAATGAGTACTTTTATTTGGAGAGATATATATATTCTTCAAATCCCTCTCTAACTACACTTTTTTCTAATTCTCTGAAGTGGAGAATTTCCTGTGGTCCACAAAGGTAGCACGTCAGTCTAACTCTGTATTCCTAAGTGAGTCCATTGTCTTATTTCCCAAAACAAGCTGGAAGACAATTTGGGCATCTCTAGTCCAACAAATGCCTCTGGGGGCCTGATGAAGATAGGATCACCAAATATCCAAAAATCTCCTGGGTGAGACCAGTAACTTGGGCATGAGCTCAGTAGCCTTCATCCTGACCCCTGAGACAAGGGGACAATTCATTCTACAATAAATAAGAAAGGGAAAAGCCTAGGCACCCAGGGTTATCCCATCCCCATTTTCATTTCAACATTTCTACAAATCACTCCCGAGTCAAGGCGGGGCTCACACTCCTAACTAAAGTGGCCCAAAGTGAACGGCCTCGCTGTGAAATCCAACTTGCACGAAGAAAAATGGGAAAGAATAAAAATCCTTTCTTTGCCTTTTTGTTCTTCTGCAAGTTTCTGCTGAAACTTTAAAAAATGAAATTAGTGTGCCGGCCGAGTGGCACGGTGGTTAAGCGCTGGCTTCAGAAGCCGGTGGCCCCAGTTCAGGTCCCACATATGAGGGCCAGTGACACTGCCCTCAAAAAAAAAAAACAAAAAAAAACACATCAGCTTCTGGGACCATTAATGACTCCTGTAA
This sequence comes from Aselliscus stoliczkanus, assembly GCA_033961575.1. Classification (NCBI taxonomy): domain Eukaryota; kingdom Metazoa; phylum Chordata; class Mammalia; order Chiroptera; family Hipposideridae; genus Aselliscus; species Aselliscus stoliczkanus. The sequence continues at coordinate 6,151,440 of CM066733.1, forward strand.
TAAACATCTCTGCCTTTTAAAAAGAAAAAAAATGATATTAGTCTATTTGCTTATATTTTTCTATTCAGATACCTTCTACCTACCACACACTCTCTCTTATCATGTTTTACGTTTCATTCTATTTCCTTCTTTTCTTCCTCTGATTTTCCCCAACCCTACCAGGCTGCAATCTCACAATTGCAGGTGTTTTTTTGTTTTTTTTTCTTTTTTTGAGGGCAGTGTCACTGGCCCTCATATGTGGGATCCGAACCGGGGCCGCACAATAGGTGTTTTATAGCCCTACATTCAAGTATCAAAAATAGAAAATTATAAATGTCTAATCACTATATTGTACACCTGAAACTAATATGTCAACTGTAATTTAAAAATTAAATAATTTTTTTAAAATAGCAAATTAAACTTTGAATGGGAAAGAATGCTAAATGGGTATGTGTAATTCACTTGGCAGGAGGGCTGGGTGGAGGTAGGCCACCGGTCCTTTTAGTATCAGCTAGCAAATCCCCTTTCTTTGCCTCTGCTGCCTGCCTCCAAGTCACCAGACAGTTCCATCGAGGTGCTGATTTCCTGTGCTCATAGCATACATAATTCTGCCTAGCCCGGCATAAAGCCACCTAAGAACCCCGGTCCTCTCACTGTTTCTAGATTTCTCCCAGGCACTGACCACAAAGAGGTGAGGGGGTAAGAGGTAACCACTGGAGGGGGAAGAAAGGAAGTCTGGATATGCAGAGTGGAGTCTAACATTGCTTCATTTATTGTTTCAGTGATTGCCTCAAAGCAGAACTGATCAATTCAAAGTAGTATTATAAACAGGAATAATCATTCTTAAGACATGTTTTTGTGGGAGATATGTACTTGTTATGTGTGTGTGTGTGGGGGGGTGTATGTATACGTGTATGAAAGGGACAGACTGAAGTCCCTCACCATGTCCTCTTAATTACTTTGAAATTCAACAGGCATGAATGGAGAGGAACTGGGAAATAAGAAGACAATGAGAAGCTGGAAATAGGCTTAGTGTGGCAGATTAATTTTCAGGGGAATTGGTGTAGCCCCCATAAAGTCAGCAGATCTGTCCACCTTTTAACCAACTTTTCATTTACCATGTTCCCTGTGTCAAGCTCATTAAACTTAAAAGCTGTAGCCAAGGAGGAAACAGAAGCAGTAAAAGGAAGGATATGTATTCAAAACTAGCTGAGCTCAGAAGTAAAATGTCTTAAAAAGGCGATATGTCAAGTTGTGCTGAATCAGAGAACTTACAGAGCCAATGGTATTGGCTTTCCATGGTGGGAAAATACAAAACCTTGCACCTACTCTGTGCGATTTACCTGAGGCATTTCCAAGCCCGGATCCTGTGAGTCCGATCCCAAACTTCTTTTTTTTCTCGTTTGTAAATTCCTTTCCAGCTTTACTTTTGATTTCAAGACCAAAGATGATTTTCACAAAAAGTGGCAGGTTTCCCCGGAATGCCTTCAATTCAACTGCTTGGATCGCTGCTTTTTCTTTTTTTTAATAATTCTGTGTGAATCTGTCAAACAAGAACTCAAAGTAACTTCACTGAAAACCATTCAAAACAAGCTGAACTTTCAAAAATGACATTAACAAAGAACACTTTAAAGGAGTACAAAATCAAGTGATTACAATATCAAGATTTTGGTCCTTAGTATCAATTATTCTGTAATTCGCCATTCCTCCCTTTATTTGTTTCTAAAACAGGTTTGGTCAATAAGCAATTTGCCACATTAAAACAGAAAACAAAACAACAACAAAAAAAAACCCTGCAAAATTAACATAGGCCCATTTTTCCTGATCTGAAAGATGTGTTATACTTAATGTTAAAGTAAAGCTCCCATTTACTTTGTTGTGTATGAGAAAACAATGTCTCAACGTTTAATTCCATCTATTGTATAATCATTACTGCTAAATTAATCAACATCTTAAATTACTCATAAAGCTGCAAGAGCAATAAACACATAGTGGTGAATGATGGAATTTATTATGTCCTCTACATTAACTAACTCACATTCATAATGGTATACGCAACCTTATTCTTTGATTTATAAGTGAAAGCTCTCCTTGATGTACGAATTATTCCAGTAAGTTTTTCAACATGTGTGTACTGAGGGGTTCCCCTTATTCCACAGGGATAAAGAGGACTTTGCAGTGGGTTTTAAGGGTTAAATTAAGCAATGATTGCAACTCACTTGGCACAGAGTCTTGACTACGGGACAGACTTACATGTGAGTTCCCTTTTACCTTCTCTGTGAAGGCCTTAATCAAGGAGTACACAGCTATACCCATTTCATCATCTTTTCATAGATGAGTGGTCCTCAAAGTGTGATCCCAGGACGAGCAGTGTCAGCATGAACCTGGAAATCTGCTAGAAGTACAAAAGCTTGGGCCCCAGCCCAGATGTACTAACTAAAGCAGGAACGCTGGGGGTGGGGCCCAGCTGTGTGTTTTAACAAAGCCCTCTGGGTGATTCTGGTCCTCCATAAAAGCTGAGAGCCACTGCCTACACCGAACTCCTTGCTCTCATTCTGTCTAGATCCAGGATCATTTCTTAGAATGATGTAGAGTCCATTTAAGCTGAGTTGCCTTCTGTAGTCAACACATTGTCTGGGCTAGAAGGTTAGAGTGGCACATTATTTCAATTTCAAAGATCTCTTGCTGAACAAATAAGAGATAGTCAACAAGGGATGCAATCATTGTTCTACTTAGATTAATAAACTGACTACATTTGTATTTCCTGGATCTTTGCTGGGCTTTGCCTTCTGGTGGGTTGTCATTCCAAGCTCTCTGTTCTAGCTTGGGAAACACCATCAAGGGGCTGGGCCTAGAAATAGAATTAACTATGCATCTCAATCTACTGCTCCTGTCTAAGTGGATTAACCCCAGCTTGGCTGAGCTTCTTATGTGGCCTCATGCCTCAGGCCTACTGCTGATATGCAGTCTCAGTCCTGACTCTTCCTGTGATTCCTGTGACAAACAAGGTCAGCTGCCTTTTCTAGATCTAGTACTTGAGAGCCCAAAAAGGTGTACGATTCAAGTGATGCATTCAACAGTGTCCCAGTGTAATTCTGGTCTATAACCTGGATCTGGGAGAAAAGTCTGATTCTCTGTAAAACCCAAAACTGATCCTTACTAGAGACAGGGTTGAAGACTCAAAAAGAGATTCAGTTCTATTCAATATATATCTATTGGCTTCTACTAAAGATACCATCTACCAATAGCTTGGTTTATCAGAAAAACACCGTATTAAAAAAAAAATAACTAAATGCTAGCTGTAGCTCTCAGTTGAAAACTATACATTGGGTAGGTCAATCTTTCTAAGTCTCATTCTTCTCATTTCTCTGGCTACCAAATTTTCTATCCCATAAAACTTCCATATAAATACAAGTATTTACTTAAAATTGTATTTAGACACTTGGCCTCAAAGCAAACTTCAGTCAATGCAGTTAACAAAAAGAGCATTTGTCTGGAAGACAGGAGACCTGGAATCCAGTTTTGATCCCATTATTAAAACCAAACAGACTTATGAACTAGAACAAGTTACTTAAACCCCAGGCTGAGGGGTTACTATTATTCTCCCTTAACTATGTAATACGAATATTATGAGAATTAAATGAAATATTAAATTAGGATGCAGTAATAAAATCTGAAAGGTGATTATTATCAACAGATATATTTTGCCAATGCTTTCTTTTGTCCCATAGCTAGTTCAGCTCAGAAAGCAAGGTTGAATGTTTTGTTTTGTTTTTAAGGCTGAATATTTTAAAGACGCCCATTCCCAGGAGGGCTCCACCATGTAAAGGGCTGAGTTCATTTGCTGGGGTAGTTCAAGGTCCTCAGTGTCTTCTAGTCTCTCAGGTAGCAATGAACAGAAGTGGGGGGAGACCCAACTCTACCCCCTAAGCAGTAGGATCTCTTTTCATTGATAAACGCTTCTAGTCTCTAAAACTAGTGACCCAACTTCACAACAAAATATCATCATCCCCAACGTTTTGCACCCATTTTCCAGAAAGGCTCAGTACCATTCCAAACATATATTGAGAAACAACCATGAAGATCAACCATGAAAATCCCCCACCCAAAAGTAGAAGAAAAAAATGAACAGATAAAGGCTTCTACAGCAACTGTCATTACACAGAATCTTCCATAAGATACACCGCTCCAACACTATCCCCTATACCAGGGAGCGACATACAAAGGGTCCATTAATGCTTAAATGACCAAGTTACACTGAGGAGGAAGGTATAACAACTTGCGTTTCAGCATGCCTTCACACTTCTTTGGGCTCAAGAATATTCCTATTTTCCTCTAAGATTAGACACTAAAGTACCTAAATAGCAACAGTCTAATTTCCTAATGTGTGACCTGAGGAATATTTGTTCCAAGGACTGTTAGATGGCTATTCAAAAAAGGGTTGTGAGGTTTGGAAAACATTATATTAAACAAAACTGTTGTACTGCGTTTATGCAGGACTTCTCAGAAACTTTAACCTTTAAGGCGCTAAGGCCCGTTATAAATCACCAATAGGTGAATAGAACAGATGTCATTTTCCAAATTTATTTAATCATAAAATCCTCCACTCTGTTCTCAAGCTGACCTCAAGACTAGTGTTTCTTACCAAAACAAAACAAAAACAAACAAACTAAAAAACCAGGAGAAAGGCTCAACTTCCCCTTCAGTCCTTTTACTCACAGCTCTGGCTCACCAGTTCTCATCCGAGCTTTGTTTCTCAAGGGAGAGAAGGCTGTGGTCCATTAGAAATAATACAGTAAAACCTTGGATTGCAAGTACCTTGGCTTGCGAGTGTTCCGCAAGATAAGCAAACATTTCTAATACATTTTAATGTAGTCAACGAGCGATGTCTTGCAATAAGAGTAGTTTGTTTCCGGAATGAATTATGCTCACAAACCAAGGTATTACTGTATTTACCAATAGATTTTCTGTATCAGGGCTCATTCAAAACTATCCAATAGTTCCTGGGCACAGGAAGATACTCTGGTAACAGAGAACCAGCTCTCTGAAGCAGTGAGAAGAGGCAAATTAATTGACTGACAAGCAGATATGGTACCACTTGAAGATACTAGAGCTACAATCTCACAGCGCTTTCCTCAGGTTTTCCTGGTTCACCGTTTGAATAAAAGTACGTTGAGGCTTACTATGTACATCAGGCATGGCAAGAGGTAAAGGTAAAGGAAGATGATAAGGTCAAAGACTTCTTACAGAGGCTCCCCCCCGGGACTGCTCAAATCATTAAACCAAACGTTAAAAGCCAAACCCAAGAGCTGACTGGTGCCCCAGGCAGCTCACACACATCCAAGAGCTCCTAACTTGTGCCCCCTTTTGAATCTGAGAGTTTCAGCTGATCCCTGCAAGCCCACATACAGAAAAAGGTTGACATCAAGAGAAACATACACCTCTTTATAAATGTCAGTGTCCTAGGACTAAGCAGATACCGTAACTGATGGCCGGAATGCCTGCAGCTCCCCTTGACCTGGCAGGGGCCCATTCAGGAACCCGAGGGACCTGCTTCCTCACAATGGTAAGCAGGGCTTCTGAGTCACCTAGCATTCATCAGAGTAGATGTTCAAAAAATTTTAACACACCCATTAGGATGGTTATTATCCAAAAAACAGAAAATAACAAGTGTTGGTGAGGATATGGAAAATCAGAACACTTGAGCGTTGCTGGTTGGAATGTAAAATGGTGCAGCTGGGAAACAGTTCAGCCGTTCTTCAGAGAGTGACACAGAATTACTATTATGATCCAGCAATACATATCTGGATATATACCCCAAAGAAATGAAAGCAGGAACTCAAACAGGTATACCCATGTCCATAGCAACATTAGTCACAATAGCCAAAAGGTGTGAATGACCCTAGCGACCATCAACAGATGAATGGGAAAACAAAATGTGGTCCATACATACAACAAAGTATTATCCAGCCATAAAAACGAATGAAATTCTGATATATGCTACATCATGGATGAACCTTGAAAACATTATGCTAGATGAAATAAACCAGAGACAAAAGGACAAATGTTATATGATTCCACTTATATGAGGTGCCAAAAATAGGCAAATTCAGAAAGATAGAAAGTAGAATAGAAGTTACCAGAGGCTGGGAGAATTAGTGTTGAATGGATACAGAGCTTCTATTTGTGATGATGAGAATATTCGAGAAACGGACAGTGATGATGGTTACACAAGATCGCCAGTGTAATTAATGCCACTGAATTATACACTTAAAAATGGGAAATCTTGAAGGGCCGGCCAAGTGGCTCAGTTGGTTAAGAGCTCGCTCAAGAGTGCAAGCTGAGCTCTGAGCAACAGCGGTTCGATGCCAGCCCAAGCTGAGTTGCTGCTGAGCTGCCAACAGATGGCAGGATGGCTCAGCTAAAAAAAAAAGGGAAATCTTATGTTTATTTTACCAAAATTAAAAATATTTAAAAAAAAATTGTTGTGATAAGAAATGCCAACACATTTATACTGTTACATAATTAACATATTTTGATCTCTCCTGACCTTTGCTGATCACGCTCATTTCTTCCATGTTGTCTTTAAACTGTACCAGATCCACAATGAGGCGGTAACTGCCCTGACCTCTAATTTAAATAAATCATTTCTTTTGAGGCTTAATCCCCAAGTAAAGTTGAATGAAAGGGAAGAGAGGGGAGGGGCGGGGAGAGGAGGGGGAAAGGAAGGACCACTGAGTTGGTAATTTTGAAGTATATACAATGTGTGTGCCCCAAGAGACTCCCTCGTTTGGCAAGAAAGGCCGTTTGTTGGTTTGCCCGAGCTCCTCAGCAGACCAGAAGCCATCCACCACACATCCCATCCATTCTGCTGCATTTTGTATGTCCCACTCAGTAATTCCTTTCCTTTTGAAAACCACTCAGCAAAAGCTGAAAACAGTCCTTCCAATGCTTACTAAATCAAGCCACTACATGCTTTATGGTGCAGCAGAAACCAGAGATTCCCCCCATCTCCACAGCTCTGCAAGGAACACACTGGAGGAAAGTTGAGGCCATGCTCTCCCTGTATTACATAATACGTATAAACCCTGTGAATACAACTGCAGGCGAATAAGCTATTCTCTTCCCTTCAACAGCAGTTCTCTGAGCTACAAAATTCAGAAAACAGGCAAGTAAACTTTAAACTAGATGGTGATAGTTTATGTCAGGAATTATTAGCACAAGACCCTCATTATTTACTTTCCAAATCCTAATACTGCTGCTGGTCTTTAAAGAGGGGAGACAGGGAAAAGAGGAGAGTAAGGAGGCAGAAAACACATCGTTTCCCTCAGGTTGGGTGAGGAAAGGGCTTTTTCCTAGCCAAGCAGCACTTACCATGACCTTAGAAGCAGATGTAATCCTTACGCCATACCGCCTAGTGAACTCTTTGTCCCTGGTCAATGCAATAGTCTCCTTTTATCCTTACACTCCCAGAGTTCAAGAAATATGGCGGATGAGGTAGGTTTGCCACAAAAATTGAAGTAATTGAAACCACATTTTACTAAGAATCCTGAGGAGCGAAGAAAAGATACTAAATCTCAAAAGTGATCTCTCCTTGGAATGCTATTTTGGAAGAAGACACAGAAAGCTCACAATTTTATTCAATCCCTTTCCAAAAGTTGCGCCTAACTTGAATCTTTGGGCTACAGAAACAACATACGGGAGCTTAATGAAAACACTTGGGGAACCAGTAAGAAAGACCATTAAAGCAGGTTTTTGGATAAATGTGAGTTGAATGGGAAGAGCTACGTTTTTATTTCTGAAAATTATTAACTACAAGATATTAGGGGCTTTCTGCAGCCTTGATACCTGTCAATTAAGTTGTTCAGAGCACAAGAATAAGAGCACGGGACAATTTAGACAGAAGCAAAGAATGCATTCCTAACCTCAGCCACACTTGGTTACCACTGGCAACAAAATATTCAGCTTATATTTGTGTAGCTGTTTACAGATCACAAAGCACATTGCTACACCCTGTCATTTCATAAAACAACTTGGTGAAGTAGTTAGAGGAAGTATTAGCATCATTACCACTCCCCTCAGCAAGGATAAGCGATTTGTCCAACATCATTCAGTAAATGGATGGCTTTATTCAAACTTGTCATCAGAAACCATCTCTACCCTTAGTGCCTCAAAGAGCATCTCTAGAGGATGCCCAAATCTGCATCTTCATCCTCACGATGCAAGCACATGATCCCTGCCACCTGAGATCCAGGTGTTTCCATTTAACTCACATGCCGTGACCTCAGACAGAACATGCCACCTCCCCATCCAAATATTTGCTATTCTGTCAGTAGTACCATTGCCCTCAGACATCCAGACATGGAACACTGATCTCAGCCTTGACTCTTTTTCTCAGTCTCCCCACTTGCTTTAAATCACGCCTGTTCTCTTGAACACAAATCTACTGACAACTTCCCGTGTAGTGAGCACACATGCATCTGTCTGAATTGGGCCTTCCCACTTTCTCAACCTTACTTGGACCTCTTCATTTTATATTTACCATTCCAACATTTGCCTACAGATCTTCCTGCCACCAGCCTCTCCCTCTCTCCAGTTCTTCTGCCCCATTATAAATTATTCTCCCTAAACCATCACATCGTATCAGCACTGTGCTCATAAGTTTGCAGGAATTCCCAAACATCTATTGGATAATGTTCAAGGTACTCAGACACAATGAAACCATCTTTCCAGCCCCATCTTCCACGACTCTTCTATAACACTGATATTTGTTTGACCTTTCAATTTCCCCCAAATCCTTGAGGTACTAACAATCCCATTTCACTCCACTAAGGATCTCCAACAGTGAGCCTCTGGCTTCGCATGCCTTTGATCACATTTCCCCTCTTCCTCCTCTTCCCCAAGCCCTTGCCTCCACTACCAGGTTGTAAAATCTGAGAATGAGCACTACATCTCATATCTATTTCACTACAGTGCACGCCAAAATCAACGCCTTGCCCAGCACAGGCATCCAGACAAAAGCTGACTAACAGTGAATGGGAAATACTGGGACCACAGTCCTGCTGGATAAGGGTCGGGGTGTGATGTTCTTCATATACAAAGAGGACATTACAAACAAGTCAGTCGTTTAATACATATTTATTGAGCATCTTTTATGTGCTCCGAAGTATCTTGTAGTAGCTTGTTAATTTGTGTCTTGAACCACTGTAGTATCATATGGCAAAAATATTTAAAATCGTACTCCTGAATTTTCTTTTAAATTTCCAGGATGAATGCTGTTTGAATTTCAGTCAATTTTTTTTTTTTTTTTTTTTTTGAGGGCAGGGTCCCTGGCCCTCATATGTGGGATCCGAACCAGGGCCGCTGGCGTCCCAAGCCAGTGCTTAACCACCGCGCCACTCGGCCGGCCCTCAGTCCATTTTAAAGGCCTGAGATAATTGTCTAGGGAGGAGAGGGCAGAGAAAGGACAAGGATTAAAATTTATTTAAGCCAACTGAATCCAGGCACTGGACTGATACATGTTACTCGGTTGTGCGTGTGTGTGTGTGTGTGTGTGTGTGTGTGTGTCTCCATCTCTCTCTCCCCCCTTCTCCTCCCTCACACACACTTTTAATTAAAACAAAATATGTAATGTAAGTTGAGGTTGGAGTTTTAAAGAATCATTTCATTTTCTGAGCTGTTCAACAGCAGAATAAAAGCACAGCGGTGAGGGCGAGAACATGCTTGAGCCACACAGCAAGACTCCAGGGAAATATCCATCCCAGGACACACCCTAACAACTTCGCTTCTCCAGTTACTAAGGATCTGGGCTCTTCCTCAAGATGGATTGTCTCCTTCCTCCTTTCTCAGATTTGACACTTTTGAAAAGGAGCATGAATATAGAGACAATTTTGAAATTCCCTTCAAATTCCTTGCTACTCTGTGAAATGGGCTATAGAACCAGCACAGGGCTACAGAACAGCTGGTACTGAGGCTATGGGCACAGGGTTAGAAAGGGGTTATGAATACAGTTTTGAAGTCGTGTCTTTCAACACTGAGAAAGGCTGGCTGCTTCTGTGACTCTAATACTCCTACAAGGCTTGCTCTATGAGAAGCAAACTCTAGATTCCAGATAAAAGGTTTTCCTTTATAATTGAATATTTAGAACTTCATTCTAGATTCTCACTTGCCTTCTTTTATTTGTAAATACAGGAATTCCCCTTCTTACTTTGCAAGAATATTGTGATTCGTGATAATATGTAAAGTGCCTAGCCCTGGCACAAAACAGACTATAAATGGTGGCTGTTTTTAATCTCAGATTCCTTCCCTGGTATAAAATGTTCCTTGGATGTTGCTTCTACTGAAGGTATGAACCCAAACTCAACTCAGAATCCCAGATTGTCTAAATTCCACAGTTAATTATCACAAAACCCCAAGTGCCTGGAATGAGGGTGAATAAGGGATACACAGGCAACACAGGTCATTTAACACCCTTGCCCAGGCTTTATGAGGGTGAATGTCAATTATGCTGGTTTAATCAACAAAAGGATCTTTGGGTGCACAAAGTAATTCGCAAAGCTGCAAACCAGTAACCTCCATACACAATAAAGAACTGGCAGATACATTACAAGGGGAAAGGGCTTCTTCAGAGAGATTATTGCTCTTATTGTTCAAACAATTACATATGATTTATCTTTTTTATAGTTAGTTATTCTGGCTTCATCATAGATTTTGGGCAACTCGGAATGGACTCACAGAAAATTTATCTTTATATCTATAATGTCTTACAGTTTCTAATAAACACACACACACACACACACACACACACACACACACACACACAGAGTTTAATCTATGCCATACTTGTCTCAACAGGGTTCTGAATAAATCAAAACAAAGGTGGCTGACTATCTCAATTGCTGGGAAAACACAGCTTTGAACAGAATCAGCAGCTATCAGAGAAGTACAAAGTGTAACAAGAACCTGGGCCGATCCTCCCATCAGACACTCAGAATTCTTACATCCCTCCAATCTGAGGAAAGAATAAAATTCATTTACAGTAATTCATAAAATCTTAACTTGGGAGTTTGGACAACCAGCAAATTGTTATGCTAATATATAAAACACAGTCCTAGCAAGTTCACGCTACTAGTAGTACATACATTTTAAAACAAAAAGACAAAATTAGCTGATTTAAGATTTAAAGCAAAGGTTTCAAACTGTACTGCAGCCACAAATCAATCCCTACATACGGGTTTTGTTCAGCTCACACATTAATGTGTCTAAAAAATAAATTTTAATTGCCAGCATTTAAATTGGAAATTTCATATAAAATTTCTTAATCCTGTTATCAAACGCCACTCTTTTAGGGGGAAAAAACAATTAGACCTGACAACATTGGGCACACATTCCTGACAAAATCAATTCAACTGAAGTCCGAGTCATCCCTTTAAACTGGCCTGTGCTCTCCAGGTTGCTCCAGTCTCCAGCCAGCCCCATTTTACAGATGCGGAATCGAAGCTTAGAGATGCTCAAAACCACAGGGCTGGCAAAAAGTCTATTTGTGAATATAGCTAACTCCAGGACTTTCACTCTAAACCATTCTGCAACTTGACCTCGAAATAAAAGGTAATGTTAAAAGAGGTATTTAAAAGACCTGTACGTGAAGTTTACAGCAGCTTTATTCACAACAGCCTAAAATCTGGAAGCCTAAATTTAACAGCCTAAAATCTAAAATTTACCACTGACTGGTAAATGGATAGACAAATTGTGGTACATCTGTACAATAATAAGTACTCAACTGTTACTCAAAAAGACATGACTAAATCTCAAAAGCATTAAGTAAAAGCAGCCAGACTCAACACATCCTATGACTGCATTTATTTGAAATTCCAGAAAAGACAAAACCATCGGGACAGATAGTAAAATTTGCAAACTTGGGGCCAGGGGTGAAGAGGGGCATGTGGAAACTTTTCGCAATGATGGAAATGTTCCATATCATGATTGCAAAGGTGGTTAGATGACTGCATACATTTGTCACCATTAAAGATTGGGTATGCTTTATGTCAATTATACCTCAATAAAGCTGTTTTTAAAAAGAAGTGTTTAGAAAATTCTATAAAACCAATGAGAAGAGTATTACCATTTCCACCTGGGAAAGTTTGGGAAAGCTTCGGGAAAAGGTGAGATTTGAATTGTATCTCATCACAGAACAATTTTAAGGTGCATAAGAAGTAGAAAACACAGCATATAAATAGTCATTCTGCACTGTAGCCTACGAGAAGTAGCATCTCTGAATACAAAGGAAAATGCTTCATAAAAGGAAAGAGATGGATAATTAGTACTTGGATAGGTATCAAAGACAAGTTGATCTTACAAGATTTCCCAAGAGGGAATCAACTCAGACACATATTGCTGTTCAAATGCAAAATAGGCAGATAGTGTGAAAAAAGTTTTGAAATAAAGCAAAAGGAAACGGAAGAATCAAAAAGGGGAAACTGGCACCTCAAGGGAATAAAGGTAGGAATGAAGGCAAGAAGGTAAAATAAAGACAAAGGGCACACTGGGTCAGAATCAAAGGTACCTTGATACCGACAGATTAGAAGAGAGAAGAAGAGAGGTCTGTCAGAACTTGATAAGGGACTAAAAAGTAAAATTAAAAACTGGGGAAAAGACACCAACCAAAGTCAGAGCTACAGAGAAAAGAGCCCAGAGACTTGACAGCAGGCCCAGGAGAATTAACGGACAAGCGAAAAGCAAGAAAATTCTTTTCTCCTAAATTTCACAAAGCAGTCGCTCCGCTTCCATCTGCCCTTCCCCCCACCCCTCCCCGCCTTAGTGGAAGCCGTCTCATACGCAACCCCATCCCACATACCCTGTACACCTTTTATACATCCTTGACGGAACCAGAATGCTTCCTTCACTGGTCTTCAAAACCCAGTTCAAATGCGCCCCCTTTTCTGTGAAGCTTCTCCAACTTCCCCAGGCAGGGTTAGTAGTCTCTCTTCCGTATTTTCAGTACATTTTGTTCTAAATATCATCATAATGTTGAGCTGCAATGTCTGTCTCCTCTACTAGTCTATGGGCAACTCCAAGAGGATTCAACAGTAAGAATGAAAACACTTACTAAAAAGCAGTTCAAAAAACTATAAAGCCCACCTCATCTTATACAACACAAGTAGGATGCTAGAAGCCTTGCTGTTTTAAGGGGTTTCTACAGTGAATCTTTTGCACAAGAGTACATCCACCCTTACCCCTAGTTCTTCCTCAAACCATCAAAGACCTTTTTTGAAGTCTGATTTCTGTAATTCTTTAAATTTTCTCGGTGAATGGCAAACACATAATAGAGAAGACAAATTGCATCAAGAATGGCATGTAGCAGTCAAAGGAGAAACTTTCCTCTATAAAAGGAGCACCTTAAACTCTCAAAGGCAGAAGATTTTACTGAAAACAAAATAAGCATTCAACAAGAATCTGAAGAAAACGAGCAGGACAAGAAGTCAGCAAGCTCATGACACTTCCATGGGAAACTATCAAAGTCAGCAATACCCAAAGATAAATAAGTGACAACATGACTTTGTAACAAAAGGTGTGAAAGTGGTTTCGTGTTAAAAGGACAGTAAGACAGGCTGATCAGAGTTGTTGGGAATAAGCAGGGAGTGACCAGAAAGTTGTTTAGGGGACAGTTCCAGTATAGATTTTGGAAGAAAGGTCATGAACTGGTGAAAGGGCAAACAAAGCTTGGCTGGTGATGGAAAGATGGTACTGCACTCACAAAGTATCACTGCGGTCCCCTGCATCAAACTCTGTCTAGCCCTCCCCACTGTGGTGAATCAGAATCATTAACAGGAATGATTTTACGGTGCTTCCTGCGCAAAGGGACCCTAATATATAGATGAACAATTATCCCAAACCTCTAAGAAATGAGATTCCACTCAATTTGCCAAACACCCAGACACCAAGTGTGCCAAGAGCCAAAGAGAAATCCAGAGGACAAAGGACAAGTTTTTTTTGTGTGTGTGTGCCTGGAAGGAGTATTCAACAAGGCTAACCAATGGAATTTATCTGACAAAAAAAAGTTAAAAGAATTCAAGTGATTTTTTCGATATCACCAAAATAGCCTCTATATAAACTTTATTAAAAATGGTCAATTTTTAAATGAAGGCTTTTTATTTGAGCAAACGTTAATTAATTCTTTCTTTCCAACTAAGAAAAGCCTGACATCTCTACTAACAGCAGACTGACTTTATTATCTTCCAGATAAAGTTTTTAGCATCCTTTATTTAAATAGTTCAGAAGCACTAAAAAGTGTTCAGAGACACTGTGGATATAGAAAGAAGAGGCTGACTGACTCTGACCTTAAGTAGCTCATCTGTTAAATGGGTAAAGACACACTGTAAAGTAGGGCAAGTGCTAAAAAGATTAGTACTAAGAAGCAATAAAGCTAAGAGAGAATCGAATCCAGATTTGAGAGGTGGTTCCAAGCAGCCCGAAGTATTAGCATATTCAAAGTGCAAGAGCTTGAGAACACAATAACAATTTCCCAATATCCCTCAATGAGAAAACACCATTAATCTCCACCATTACAAATTAATAAACTGTTACCCACAGTCATCAAGCCAAACAGTAGGTTAACTAGAACTAGAAACAAGGTGATACAGTTTTAAGAGGTTAAAATATATTCTTTCTAAACTTTCAGGATTGCACTTGAAATCCAGTTCACATCAACAGAACTGGAAAAATACCACATTAAACAAAGAAGAAAGCTACCGATGAAAAAATTAAGGACTTGCCTGTGTAATATTTTTAGGTTATGGCATCTCTGCTTCAGTGGGCACTTAGCATCACTTGACATTTTCCAAGGGGTGGGGGTGGGGGAAGGGTGCAACCTGTATCTTTTTGGGACTGGTTTGAAAAAGTATCCTACCCTATTTAGGTAATTCTATAAACGTCTCAGGCACTGGCATAATCAATGTGGCTTCCAAATTAACTGTCTGATACACACACACACATATGTATAAATATGTATACATCCACATATATGTATGTATATATCAGCTAGGTGTGTTGACTACCCACTTGACTAACATCTCTTCAAACATCTATCCAAGGTTTTATAAGGAATGATATGCTAAACGCACTTTTAAACATCAATAGGACGATACCATTGAATATGTTAAGGTTCTTAGCTATTATATCTTAAAGCCAAAGCTTTTTCAATCGGAATGCATTTCTTAAGTAGAACTTAATATTCCAACATTCATTTGAAATATTTTTTCAGGAAAACATCTATTTGCAAATGAAATAAAAATATACAATACACGGTTGCCATGTGCTCTAATTCTAAAAATTCTTCTAGGCAGGAGGTATGGTCATTATGCAAGTGCTCAAATATTAGTTCAAGTGCATGTTTATATATGCTACAATATATGAACATCTAAGTACTCAGAACCCAGTGACTGATGTCATGAAACAGGGGTTGACCAACTACAGTCTTCAACCAAAGGATGCTCTTGTACATAAAGTTTTATTGGAATATAGCCCCAAACATATTGTCTATGGCTGTTTTCATGCTACAGTTTGCAAAGCTGAGTCATTGTGACAGAGACTACATGGACCACAAAGCCAAACAATTTAATATTTGACCCGGTACAGAGGAAGTCCGTTTACCCCTACATCAGAATCATCAGAACCAATAGTCTGACAAATTTAAGTCCAGCCTAAGAGTTTATCTACCCTGGAAAATGAAGTGAATACGGTGAGAAAGAATTCTTCCCAAAAAACATCCAAGTAGAAACCCACATGGAACAACTGCTGATTCAAAGTCATAAAACTGTCAATCCTGACTAAAAAATAAACTTTAAAAATGATTGGTCCTTTTAATCTTTTAAAAACTGCAGTGCGTTGATTGAACCAAACAGAAGTTCATTGTACTTTTACTGTCACTTGTACTTAGTTAACCACCACCAGGAGTCACACCAGTTAATTCCTTTCCTCCTTACGCCAGAACCCACACACAATGAATGAACTAATAGGTTAACTAGGACGCAGTCTTTGTAAAAGTTTTTTTTCCCTGCCATGACAGATGAAGAATGGGATGGTAAGTAGAGCCTCCAAAAATCTCTTCTTCTGGATGTATTTGGCCTCTTCTATGCTTATTAGCTTAAAAACCCCAAAGGTGCTACTGGGTTGTTGGAAAAGTCATGACGCATTTAAAGTACTGAAGTCTATCAAATAAACAGGGCTTATATTTTTACATATCATTCTTAACAGAACTGACCATCAACACATTAATAATCGATAAATCATTTATTTACTGATTATTATTTTTTCTCCAGTTAACAAAATAGTAAACAATGCAAATACCTAAACAATACTGTCAACTCTTGAACAGCCCTGGCCTGACAGACCTAAGGCATGTTCCTACCCCTAAGTGCTTAAAGCAAAGATGCAACAGCTTGATACCTTTGACAATACCAATGTGGTCACAAGTTGTAAGATGATGTTAACATAAAGCGAAACTAAGCCTTTCATAAGGCCGACAGGACGCCCAAACAATCACGAAACAAAGTAATATTAGTGACTTTGTAACGACTCAGACCATTTCCCCCTTCTTTGGTGTTTCTCCTAACTATATATTTTGGATGAAAAGACAACTGGAAAAAAAACATTTAAAAGTGCCATCGAGTGACCGTCCATTTACCGCAGACAACAAGACTGACACAGAAGTTCTTCTTTTTCTGCTTTTTCAAAAGAAGCCAGATCTCGATCCTATTTCTCACCTGCAGGTTATTCGCAAGACAAAGTCCTAAAGAACCTTGAAAGCTAAAGTACCGTCCTCCTGCGGTTCCTGTGCACGAGCTGCCCCGTGCGGAGGGGCGGATTCCGCCTCGGGCGGGGGTGGGCTTCAGGTGTCTGGCGAGAAGCTGGGAACCCCGAGGGGCCCTCAACTTTGTCGGCTTCCCTGGGCCCGGCTTGCCCGGCGCAACACCCAGGAAAGAAGGGCTTCCCGCTGGCTGCCTGAGGCCTGCTGAGGCGAGTCAGACCGCTGGGCATCCCAGGACCTTTCGGAGGCAGCCGCAGGGCGCAGGCAGCAGGTCTGCCCTCCTGGCTGGCGGGCGACGGCAGGGTCTGGCGGCCCGGCCGGTCAGGCAGCGCGGGGCGCAGCACGAGGAGACCCGGGGACGGAGCGGCATCTAGTCCCGGGAGCCACCCCCAGGGGCGGCCGCGCTGCCCTCCGCACTTCCCTGCCGCCTCCGCCCGGGCGGGGGCAGCGGCGGGCCGGGGCGCGGCTGCCTGCGCTCCTTCCAGGTCCGACCGGACTCGCCTCCGGACCCCCCGACGCCCCCAGCCCGGCTCCCTCGCCCTTCGCCCCGTCTCCTCCCCTCTCAGGGACCCCCACCCCGGTCCCCTCCCATCTAACATGGCCGCCCCACCCGGCCCGCCCCCGGCCCAGCCTAACCAATGGGGGGCCCCCGCGGCGCCGCCCCCCGGAGCCCATTGGCGAGGCTGCCCCTGCCGGCCGGCCCGACTGGACGGCACGCCTGCCACTCCGCGGCGCCGGCTCCGCCCCCGAGCAGCTTCAAGCTGCTCTGAGAAGACATATAAACAAATCCCGGGAGGGAGGCCCCTCTCGCCTACCGCCGGGGCGGGGACGGAAGGGGGGGCACGGACTCCCGAGGCCCCGCGGCCTGGGCCCCCGGCCCCCAGCCAGCGCCCCCGGGTCTCCCCGCAGCCCGTCCCGGCCTCCGCGGCCCCGGCCCGGCCTCACACGCCCCCCGCTCCCCTCCTCCGCCGCCAGCTCGCCTCCCCTCCCCGCCCCGGCCCCTCCCACCCGCTCGCTCCTCTGACAGGCCGGTCGCCGGCAGCCACGGCCCGGGCTCCGAGGCGGCGGCGAAGGGCCCGGCGGCCCCTCGGGGCGGACGCCCGGCGCTGCCCAGCCGTGGCCTGCGCGCCCCCCGCCCGTGGGCCCCCTCTGCCGCCGCCCCGCGCTTTTATATAACCGTCCCGGGCCGGCGGTGGGGGAGGGGCCCGGAGCCCCGTGACCGGCAGGCGGCAGCCTGCAGCCCTCGCGCCCCGCGCCCGGCCCCGGCCCCCGCCCCGCGCCGGCCCGGCTCAGAGCCCCGGCGCGGCCGCCTCCTAGGCCGGCGGCCCTCCTCCGCCCCGCGCCGGGCTCGTCCCCCAGCCCAGGCCCGTGCGGACTCCGGGCTGCAGGCAGCGACGCTCACCTGTGGGCGTGGGTGGCTCAGGGGCTGGGGCTGGCTCCGCTGCAGGGGCCGCGGCCCCTCTCCATGCTGCCTCGGGTTTGTTTTGTTTATGTCCTTCCTGACGGGTTCCCGGAAATCGCGTGACTCGCCCCCCTCACGTGGGCCGCGGCAAGGAGGAGGAGGGAGGCGGGGGCCCGCCGGCCTCGGGCCAATCACGAGGCGTCCTGCGGCCCGGCCAATGAGGAGCCCAGCCCAGCAGGGCACCCCTGTCACATGACGCCGGAGGGGCGGGTTGCCGGGAAAAACCAGGAAGAGGGGGGCGGGGCGTGGGCTCGGCGCCCACTGCGGCGTGGGCGGGCACCGTCCCTGATCGCCAGCCACACGCACGTTGTGGAGGATGTTCGTTTACAGAGACTTTCGCATCCCGCGCTTTGTCTGATGGCATGGCACAACCACGCGGGTGGGCCTGAAGTGTCCGTGTGCCCATTGTACAGTTTAAGTTCGCTGAAACTTGAAGGGGACTACGGGAACAGAGGGCATTAATTAGAAGGGGGATTGCATTGGCTTTGTTTTGTAAATATCGTACCCGTCTGAGCTTCTTAATTCACTTTGCCTTCAACCGTTCGTTCATTCAACTAGTATTCGTGCACGTATGCCCCAGACATGGGGATCAGTCAGACTGCGTGCACCTTTAAGAGAGGGAAGACCTGTACACAACTGTACGGACACTACTACTAGAAGCGCCTAGACAAAAAATCCTTTATAACGCGTGGGCTTGCGGTTTTCTTGTGCTCCCCAATCCTATTAATAGCAATAGCGACCCTTTATTATTGAAGGTGTACTATGTGGGGGACTAATCGCCTCATTTAGTTATCCCTAGAAGCACATGCAATGGTAAGATACCAATTTCCAGACGGGGAAATTAAGGCTCAGAGGGGTTATGTTAAACTTAAGGTCAAGCAGCTAGTGAACGACCCAGCTATCACACAGCCTGTGCTTCCAGACGACTTTTCTACTTCGGAGCACAGAACAGAAATCTGATTTTAGTAAGCATAGGGAATGGAGAATTGGGGGACAGGAATGCTTGGCCAGGTTCCTTCAGGATGCCAGTTTTGTCTTTGAAAATGTGGCTCCTCTTTGCACAGATCTAAGGAAGCAGTATAATGCCAATGTCAAAACAATGAACTTTGGTGTCTGAAAGACTTCTATAGAAAGACTTCTATCCAAGCTTCAGGAGGACAGGGACTAGGTGTGTTATCCTTTACCTTTCATGCCTGGCACACAGGCAGTCATTAAATACTGGCTGAATAACAACTTGGATTTGAATCCCTGCTCTCTACCACATGTGAACCAACACAAATTATTTGATCTCTGTAAGGCTCCTCTATAATACATACCTCATGGGGTTGATGTGAGAATTCAGTGAAAAAAATTCATATTAAGCACTTGCCACACTGCTTTGCATATAGTTGAGTAATTAATGAATGGTAGTATTATTAGAATATTTCAAGGACATCATAGAAGATCTACTGTAGATGAAATAGCAAGTAAGAATAATGAGGCTTTAGCAGCTTAACAGCTACTAACATAGTACTTTTGTACACAGTATTATAATAGTAGGGAAGTATATGTAGATACCTCAGAGGAAAGTAAAGGTAAATCTCACCTCTGTATCCTTCAAAATGCCATAGGATCTCAATACCCAACGAAGGAATGAGTATTTTCCCTACTGCACAGTAAGTAGCAATTTTTTTCTTTTTTAACATATACATTCTAATTTTCCATATCAACTGTAGTTGAACATTGAAACCCCAATATAAAAACTGGCTTGGGAAGTTTGTGCCATGCTCCTCTCACTCCATCAATGAAATTCATGCATTAAATCACTTGGAATACATCACACACTATCCTCTCTTGTGATACTAGTTTTGGAAAAACGCCAGCAGATGGTTAACTCTTCCATTGTTACACTGCTCCCTGGACACTGGCATTTTCACCGCCTCTACTGGGCACCTGTTCCTTGGGGTTAAGGAGTAGCCTGATCCTTCTAGCACTAGGCTGTGCCCATTGAAGGTGCTTACTAGTGAATTACCTTGGATTCTCAACTTCACATCTTCCGTTGTCTTGGGAAGAAGGCCAGAGTTTTGGCTAACGGAGACCTTTCCATCAAGGTTTGTTAATGACTATATCCTGTTCTGAAGTGAATGAAATCACTGACTGCTAATTGATTTGTTTCCCTGGGTGTTACCCTGCCAGATTGTGCCACAAAGTTGATAGGAAGTTGGGGCTCTGGAATAGCAACGGCTTGAGGTTCAGGAGACTCTTGTTCTAGCCACAAAGCAGTGAACCAACTGGCTTCACCACTTCTGAAGTGTTTAACCTTGCTCCTGCAGAATCATCTACATACTGGGACAGCCTGAATCAGAAAAATATGTTTTACAAGAACATGAGACAACAGGGAGAAGCAAAACAATACTTAGGACTCCATTGAATTCTTAACAATAAATTATCTCCTTTTTTGATTAGGTAACATATACATGGCACAAACTTCAAAATGTAAAAAAGGTACTCAGTGAATATTAAGTCTCCCTTCTCAGAAGCAACCAGTTTCCTACTCTGTGTATCAGAGATCTTCTTTGTCTATGCAGACATTTCACCCACTTTAAATCTAAATGTATTTGGAACACTGTTCTTGGACCCAAGGCCCCAATTTGAGTTTGACCAACTATGAGATCCAGGGTGAGAGCCTGGACCTCTCTGGGTTCCAAGCTCCTCACCAGCAGGGATCTGGATTAGAACCGGATGTTCTCTACAATCCTTCTGACTTTGAGTTCTCTTGAAAGAACTAAAGCCGTTGCCACAGGTCCTAGCTTTCCTTATGGCCCGAAAATTTAGGCTTCATGTGTATAATTCTTCACAAGAGCCCAGCCTGAGCCCGGCCTGCTGATCATGCACATGTCTTCTAAATGACTGTTATCCTTTTGAATCTAAGTGGTTTTTTTCCAGATCCCCCTGGACCTGTGTGATACGTTAAGATTTCACAGCTTCAGAAGTGAGATGAATTAATTCAAAGCTGGAAGATCTCCAGGAAAAGCTTTGTTCTTCCAATACTTCTAAAACCCAATTTTCTTCCTGAGAAAACGAGCATTGCTGAGGGTGAATCTAAAAGATATACCAGTTGATGGCTGGCAGTTGGTTCCCATCCCTCATTCATCTCTCCTGAAAGATATTCTTTGGGGGAAGAAGAAAGATCAGTCCTTCCAATTGCCTTTCCCTCTCTCAAGAGGATGTAGTGGTACGTGACAGCTCTGAGCTTCCGTTTCTCACATCTCCCCAGAAAGCACCAAGTTCAGTCCCACATGCCTTTCCCTGGTCTGTCATTTTCTCATCATTTCCCTGATTTCTCATTCTCCATCCCCAGAACCAGGCCTGCCCTGGGACGAGAGCTTCATAACCACTGGTGATCTGAATGCGGACTAACATCCAAACCCTTTGCATCCTCCACGGCTTGGGATCCTGCATCCTTTATGAAGCCTATTGCTACCACATCTATTTCCGCCCTCATTCATCTCCTTCCCTCTGCCTCCCAACTATTAATGGACTGATTGCTTTGTATTATTCACATTGTGTTCATTGATATTATTTCTTCAATTAAATCAAGTTGCCTAAATGCTAATCTATCCTTGAATTACGGAGCATGCAAGGCATGCCATTAGACAGCATATTCAAGTCTGTTTAGTGATGAGTAGGGGAAGGGAAGGGAGAGAAATAAAGAAAGCGACATCCTTTGAGTGCCTAACGTGCACACAAAGACACGGTTCTTGCCCTGGAGAAACTCAGAACATGAACATGGTAAAGCAGGCTGGCATGGAAAGCTGACAATACAAGGGAGTTTGCAAGAGGGGTGGCCCTGAGGCGGTTGTTAAGGACGCTATACAAGGCCACTTTCTTGTAGGACCAGATGCATAACAGGTGCTCCACACGTTGGTACCCCTCCCCTCCTCTACCTTCCAGTGGGAATGTGACTGGAAGCTTCTGAGAAGACAAGCAGCAGGAGAGAAGGGAAAGTCGCATGGCAAGAGAAAGCAGCAAGCAACTCAGACTGTTTTAGGATTCTATTATCTTCCGGCAGCATCCCTGTCAAAACTGTCCTGCCTGTTTCACTAAGAATGAAAACTTTTAGGACAGCTAATAGTTCCTGTGGGTTTTTGTTTTTTGGTTTGGTTTTGTTTTTTGTCAGTGCCGAGCTGAACACACACTGTTAGTATCAGCAAATCTAACTAATAGCAAACCAGGAAGCGAGGGAGTAAGAACAATGTAGCATTTGTTGTAGGAAAGACCCCCAAAGGACAGGTACAATGAGACATTCTGAATGTTGGTGAGGCCCAAAGTAGGACGATAAAAACACAAAGTGGAGGAACAGATTGATAAGAAGCAGGAACCAAGCCCTGTAGCCATGATAATCGTTTGTTGAACGACACATGGACACACACTCCAAAGGGCCCGATCTGGGTGTCCAAATACCGGAAGTAAACAGTTCAGAGAGATTACTATAGGAAAGAAATCATAATAAAATGTTCAGAGAATTGAGGGTGACGTTAGGGGGTCCTCTGTATCCAGTTGGTTTCCCCCCACAAGTTGACAAGATCATGTCATACATTTCCTTCATGCTACAGCAAAACCAGGATGGTGCCCGGCAGTTTTGAGTTTTCATCCTGTTTTCACCAGGCCCGGCCCAAGGGTGAAACGTGTCAAGTAAATGGTGCGATATCCTGCACCTGCACTCATGGTCCTGTCACAGTGAGCCATAAAACACATAACAAGCCTGAACGGCAGCTGAAGACTCTGTTAGGAGGGGCAGTACCAGGAGGAAGCCTTGTCCTCACTCAGCCGCATAGCTCTGTGGCCACCTGCCTTTCCATGTGCTCCGAGGGCGCCTGCTCCCTGCCAACCTGGGCGCTGCGCCCATCACTCATGCTCAAGCCAGGAGTCAGGCGGCAAGAGTCTTGGTGAGCCGGCTACAGCCCCTTCCCGCTGCCCCCACAGCCCGTCGGCTGGTCATGCGGGGGGCTTCTTGCCCACTTATCTAGTCACCTCCTCCCAGCGTGGCAAAAGAGGACTTCACCTTTGGGGAAATTGGGAGTAGCGCTGAGAATCGAAGGGGGATTAGGAAAACGTGCGGGGAATTCCCCTGTCCCCCTAACAGAGGAAGTATAACAGGTTTCTGTTCCAGTAAACGCCATGGGAGCAGGGAGGGCCCAGCTGGTGGTTTTTTTTCTCACCTCTGCAGGTGAGGAGAGGAGTTGGGAGTATGAGAAAGGAGGCAAAGTGCAGTAAGCACGGCTCTCTGCCCTGCCCCGGCCCATTACAACCTGGTGAAGTGTGAGGCAACACCTGTAAACCCCTCAGGGCCTGGCACACAAGCACCAGGTAAAGGCTCGCCACTGCTGATATTATTGACAGGGGTTCTGAACTTTTCTGGGGTCTGATGAAAGCCACAGACTTGCTCCCCAGAAAAACGTACACAAGTATACACGCATCTAATTGTGCAGGCGATTTCCAGGAGTGTGCAGATACGTGTGGAATACCCGATTTGGACCCACCGAGGTCAGAGGGACACACTCAGGTGTGCAGGCACAGCTGCATCACTTGTGGGGATCAAGTGCAAAATGAAGACGGAAGGACCCTTACTCAAAAATATCAATGATTTCCTGACGAGGAGAACAGAGCATTAAACCATGTGGGGGCCTCCTGAGGGCGGGGCACAGGCCCCAGGCCCACGCAACTGGCTCAGCAAGACCTCAGAGCTCCATGTCAGACAGCTGAAGCTTTCCCAGTACTTTATCCAAAGTCAACATCTAGAAAATGGAATTCACACAATGTTCATTTGAGAGCTGGCCTCCCACAGGACTCGCAACAAATTCAACAACACTTATTGTGCACCTACTTTGTGCACTGTTGCAGGGATCCCACCATTGAACAAGCCAGGGATCCTGCCCAGCAAAGCTTCTGCAGCCTCAGGGAGAACCCCCTGTAAATTATATAGTAGGGTGACTGAAATAAGGAAGGCTGATGTGAGAAACCAGAGGGGTCACAGCTTGGGAAGGGAGGAGGTGGGAGAGTGCCTCTAAGGCCTGACTCTGGGGTCAGCCAGCAGAGCTGAGAAGGGTGCGGGGCGTTCCAGGTCCAGGGAGATATTAGTCACTCAGTATCCTGAGCCGCGTTTTGAGTTGGCCAGGGGAGGAGGGAGTGGGAGTTGGGGAGTAAAGGGCCAATGCATTTCACAAGGAGGGGGCTTAACTGAAGCAGCAGCACAGCCTGAATGAAAGACTTGCTTAGAGCAGTTGGGAGTGGAAGAACAGTGGCGCTTTTTCTAACCCATGTGGCACCCCAGAACATTAATACCCCAGGCTTCCACTTTTCTATGTGGGTAGAATCAAAATCATTGCTCCCTTTTCATTTCCCCATGCTGTCGCTGTGAGCACCTACACAAAAGGAGGCCAGTTTTATAAGCTGAATGCTCTGCGCTCTGTCCTGCACAATGAAAACGGTTAATCAGAATTGCTGTGTGAACCACTGGTTTTCATTGATTCAGAAGCGCTTTAGTGCTTTAATAAATCTGGCTGACTTCACTTCCCCTGACTCTGAATTACTCTAAGAAACAAACAAAAAACAAAAACGCATGTGTCATATAATGTTTAAAGTACTAACACTATTCTCACAATGGTCCTCCCCTCCAAAAACACCGTTTTTCCCCCAATTATAATAGTAATACACACTCTCTGTGGAAAATTTGGAAAACGCACCGAAGTTGTAAAAAGAAATAATCGTTATCAACATTTTGGTCTATTTCCTACCAGGATTTCTGCTATGTACATAGTTTAAAAATCCCATTTTTTCCCTCCTAACAATATTCTGTTATCTTTTGTTATTAAAGTAACTTTTATTGTTTCTTCTTTTTACTGAAGTATTACATTTTTCCCTGGACAAAATGCTGAAAAAAAATTAAGATCATTTCCAATTACCATCCAGAGGCAGCGTTAATAATTTTGTCGTCTTTTTTTTTTAAGTGATTGCATTTTATTTATTTTTGTTTTTATTTTTTGAGGGCAGTGTCACCGGCCCTCATATGTGGGACCCGAACCAGGGCCGCCAGCGTCCCAAGCCAGCGCTCAACCACCGCACCACTCGGCCGGCCCTGTTGTTTGTCTTTTCAATCTCGTTTCTAGGCATGTATTCGGGGGGGGGGGGGGGGTGGGATTATTAAATACTCCATGATATTCCTTTATTTGGATGCAGCATGATTTAGCTAAGCATCTCCTAATGTTGGGAGCTAAGGTTACTTTCCATTAATTGTGCTATGATAAATATACCTTACAGTGGCTTTTTACATTATGCTTTTTTTCCTTTGAAATGTATGAATTTTCTACAATTAATTTCATATCCTTTCAATTCTTGAGAGAAAGCTGAAACAAAGGGGCGGGGGAAAATGTAATACATAACTTTTGCTTAAGAGTCCATCTCCATTTTAAATACATTTTCCTCGAAATGGAAGAGAACTCTTGCATAGATGGATGGGGTAATGAAAACATTCTAAAATCCTACATAGGGATTTAAAAATACAACTTAAATATAGTTAACAAAGGAGCAATGAACTCTTCCAATTTTTGAAGTTGAAAACCTTCCATGAGTCTGAGCAACAATTTAAAATAATTTCTTAATTCTAAATCTGCCTCAGCATGGCAGGACACTGACTACTGGCTAGAAGAAATGAACAAGAAATGTGCCACTTTTGAAGCAACACCAAAGATGTAACAGTTGCTGAGTCAGTGATCAGGGTACAGACCACACTGCATGTTTAAACAATAAATCAATGTTAAAAGAAACCAATGATCCTCTGATACATCTTCAAAAGCATGCCAGAAACACTTCCATTCTGGTACAAGGGCTAGGAGGTAGAACCTGGAAGGGCAGGAAGGATGTGATCCAGACATTTGTGCTACGATTGTTTCTAAGACATCTGTCTCCCTGACAGAGCTCAGGCGTGGGGCCTGCTGCATGCCTTTAATTTTTCTGTAACTCAGATGCAAATGGCTCATCAAGAGAGAAACCACATGTAGAAAAACGAATCAGCTGGGGGCCCTGCTGGGGCCCATCTTACAGAAAAGTACTGTCAGTGGATTCTGGAGATTTTCATTTCTATGGAAAATACCCTTTGTGAATTATAATTTACAAATCATTTTCACCACCACCATCTCATTTGGTGACAACTTCGTATAGCACAAAGGGCAGGTATTATCCCCATTTCATAAACGGAAAAACTGAGGCTCAGAAATTAGATGATTTGCCCCAAGTTACATAGCTAGCAAGTGATGGAATAAGATTGCATGCAATGCTAGGGCTACTCCTAGTCTACAGGTCGCCCCCCGGAGGCCACACATGTTCACCTGGACAGGCTCTGGAGGAGAAGACCGTGTCCAAGATCCTTTTAAAGGACTGGATGAAGCGCCTTCATATCTGGGCCCCAGCAAGCAGCACAGCAAGGGAACTGGCAGAGGAAACATAATTCACAAGCATCCACCTCAGACGCTGGGTCATGGCGTACAAAAGGGTTCAACTGTCAGGATGAGATGAGAACACACATCTGAGATTACAGATGAACTGCATCGAACATTCTCACGACTTTCATAAATGAGGAACCAGGCTCAAGGGTTAAGTGACTTCCCAGGCAAAAGGGTCTTGTTGAGTTTCCCTCACAAAATCTGAATTGATATCATCGTCCCTCATGTCACAGTAACAGTCAGGTGGCGATGGTCACAGTACCTGGCCTTTAGGAGCTGGCAAGCTTTCTGGAAGGTCCTTGACCTCCAATCTGGCTAGGAAATAAGCTCCTTTCCTCGTCATAGGCTTTCCATCAGGGCCTCATTAGGATTAAGTGCCAGTAGGGTTCAGACAGAACCCTCGAGGTTCAGGCTTGAGCTGCTGCCTTTTACCTCCTTAGCAGGCTGACCGAGCAGGATGTTTTCTTTTCTGGGGGACGATGATCAAACATCCCCGGGACAGCCCGTTCAGTGCTCCTGTCCTTAGTGCAGTCAACACACCAATCTTCCTCACTTGTGTCTGCAGGAATTGGATCCCGCCAAATGGCATGCAAGTCCCAGTGCAAAAAAGCAACGTAATCCAGCTTTCTTCCCAATGGCTAACTTAGAGCAAAGGAGAACTAAAAAAATGGATCAGTACAAAATGACAGAACAAGACAGAACTCAGGGACTTAGATCAGCCAAGCTCGTGACCTCTGCCTTCAACTCTGCCGTTAAACTGGAAACGTGCCAAACCACGATCATGAACAAGAAGAGCCCCCAAAGCAGCCACTCAAGCTCTGCTACAAGCAGGCCACAGCGGAGGTCAGCTCCCTGGCGGCTGCTGCTGTGTGCGGAAGTCAGGACAGGCAAAGCAACACTCAAGGGAAGTGCCACTGCATTCCTGACAATCATGAGGCTCAGCTCCAAAAACCATGGTGGTCTGCTGGAAAGCAGTCCCGGGCAGGAGTTGAGGAGGTTTCAGATGCCCCCAGCAAAATGGGCCACAGGGCCTGACTTGAAGAATCTGCTACACAGTTGTGCTCGAGTCCCACTTCCCCCCGCAGTCTGGGCTCAAAGACCGTGGTATCCTGTATAACCACAGTAACCACCAGCACTGCTTTCTTAGATGACAAATATTGATTGAGGGTCAAGTAAGCTGCTCTTATGACAGACAGCTTGGTCACCCACAAAGGCAGAATTCTTCCCTCACCCGAGACCCAGAGTTGGGTCCTGGCCAATGCAACCGAGAGAGGCAAGGTGGCAAGTGACAGGGCTCCCGAGTGGACTTAGAAACCGTGGATCCTACTCTCCCGTCTGCTTCCGACCAGCTGCACTGAACTGGGCCAACGATTTTCCCTGTCTGGGCTCAGATCCCTATCCATAAAACGATGGGGTTACCACATATCACTATGGTCCCTCCAACTTCAAAAAGTCAGTGTTCTATGGATTCCATGTAATTAGCTAAAGAGGCCCTTTTGGTGGAAATGTAAAGTCTGGGATTGCCGAATGCTCAAGAAAACGTTAAATTCAAAAGGAAAATAAAGAATGGAAAGAAAAATGAAAGCAGGAGAGCCACTTCAATTTGAAACTCTCTTTGGTCATGAGAATAGCAAAGCAATGAGTTCAGAGAGCTTGGGAGGAATAGGAAAGTACAAACTGCAAAACAGGAAATCCATTTTTGGCTGGCTGTCAAAGAGCCATGAGCTGGTGAAAATTTAGATCCATTTTAATTTTTGATTTCTTAATACCAATAAAATCCCCAAATTAGTGAATAACTGAGAAGCTTGCTGTCAAAACATAGAATTCCTGCCCCCATCCCAGACTTTTGAATCACCCTTGGTTTCCTCAGTCTTATGTCTGAGGGGGTGACGGTCTTGCCTGGTCCCTGTGGCTGGGACTGACCTACTCACCATCATAACCACTCTTTTATGGACAATGACCTTTTTTATGGACCATTTTATGGCCTTGTTATTACAGTTCCACATATACCGACCTTACCTCTCCAAGTAGCATATTAGCCCTTGAACTTGCAGGGACCCCAATTTCTACATCGTAAGATTCCTCCAGTGCCTTGGCTACCGTGGGCACTCAAATGTTCACTGAATGATCAAGAAAAGTACTTACCAGTCTCTTCAGGCACCTCAAACTAGTTGGCCAGGTTTATACATCCAACCAGAGTCTGAACTATAAAATCCTTTTTTTTTTTTTTTTTAAAAAAAGGCATTATCTAGAGCTAGAAAAGCTTATAAAAATGAGCTTAACAAACACCAAAACCAGATTTCCATAGAAAGCAGAAAAATAATTTATTCCAAAAGATGGCAGAAATAAGAAATTCATCCTGAAAATATACTTTGGTGTAATTCTGTTGGGACAGATCTTCCCTTGAATTTGTTCTCCTACTGGCTGCTACATTGGAATCTTAGTGTCTTGTGACAGCTTTGAAACACTTCGCTGATTCCCGTGTCGCGAGTAGGCTGGAGCTATCTTCCAATCCACAAGTTCCAAGGAGAGAGGGACCGGTTCCTCAGAAGAACAGCACGCACCTTCCACCTCAGAAGGGCGCATCAACTTTTTATGGCATCAGCACAGTGCAGATCAAGGAGGCATATGTTTCATCACAGTGTAAAAAAGGTGAGAGGAAAAAGATACTGCATTGTAGAATGAGACATTCAAATGTGGTATGCAGTTTAAGGCAGCCGATGGCCGGAAACAGGCGAGTCAAGGAAGGTGGTGGGGCCTGGATTCTCCATCCAGAGGCATTCTCTTCGTGACCTGCAAAACAAAGCTGCTCTAGTAACTGGTCTTCACACCATCCTCAAGAGGGCAAGTCTGTCATCAAGAGGGTCACTCTGGGGCCGGCCGAGTGGCGCGGTGGTTAACCGCCGACTTGGGACGCCAGTGGCCCCGGTTCAGTCCCACATATGAGGGCCAGTGACACTGCCCTCAAAAAAAAAAAAAAAAAAAGAGAGTCACTCCAACCAATAATTCAAAATATATAGGTGCTCAATACACACTTGAATTATGGTGGGTTCAATTAACATGCACCCTTCGGCAGGTTTTGCAGGGCTATGACAAGAGGTCCCTTTACCAAGGACAGAGCTAAACTGAGGATAACAAATAGGTCTGACTATCATAGAAAGCAGGGAGGCGAAGCTAACTTAGACCGACCGTATTAGAACCTAATGATTCTTCGGTTTCGAGAATCTGTCTTTCCCCTTCGCCTCCTCCAGCAAGGAAGCACGGTTCCCACAGACGCAGCACGCTGTTTGCACTCCTAGCGAGAGCTGGCTCCTTGGTACTTGAAGATGCTTTCAGTTTGCTCCCCGCTCTTGCCACCACAAGTGTAGGTGACAAATGTTGAGTTTCATTTTCTAGAAGCTTCAGGCTGCAACACCACCTTTGCAGGGTTAGCAAACATTTAAAACAGGCATCTTCACACACCAAACTGCTAACAGTGGTCGCAAACTCCTTTATGTAAAGCTTGTTTTATAACGTCTATATAAACAAAGCCACATATGCTACTTTTGAAATTAAAACAACAATAAAGAGAAATGTCTTTCAAAGACAGTTTTCACATAAGGCTTGGGTTGGCAGATAAGAGAACAAGGTGGTTATGACACCCAATTTGCCAGAATGCTGAGTGTAATGTGCAGGTGGGGTAATGGGCTAAATTCGATGAGACAGGGTTTGTGGCAGGCAGGTCTGAGAAGGCTGAGGGTCAAAGGGCATGTAGAAAACCTTGAAGCTTTCCCAGTCAGCGCGTGTAACGGGGAGAATCCTCAGTGCAGTGTGATCAGAGGTTTCCAAGGCCTGAGCTCCCAGTGCCCAGAAGCAGACACGAGACTGCTGATAAGTCGCATGGGTGCAAGCAGGGCCTGACCGACCGCCCGGTGGTGGAAAGCACCAGGCTGCTGGGGACCCACTGAGGCAGGACACTGCAAACAAAGTCCACTGACCTCGAGATGGAATCAGAGGGCTGTTTTTACAGTGTACGAGGGAATAACCACCGTGGGCCGGGCAGGGGCTGTTCCCAGAGCTTTCTTGGGGCCCCCAGCTTTGGGGAACCTTCCTTCTAATCTATCTCTTTCTCTCCTTCTCCTTGGGCCAGCAGAACAGCTCCTCTGCCCAGGCCCAGGTACCAGGAAGATTATAAAGTATTTGTGAACACTGAAGTAGTGAGTACAGATGCTTCGTGTCTTAATTTTCTATGAAGAGCGCACTGGTTAGACTTCCTCAGTGTGTAGGCCTTTCTGGACAAATGAACAATCACAAAATGGAAAAATAGGTCTTCCTTTTTGACAAACCACACAGAAATCAGGGATAATTTTCACTCAAGTTCAATGGTACCCAGTTTAAAATGAATGTAGAGTGTGACTGTTAAATGGCATAGACTTATGGTTTGATTTTGGAGTGAATTAAAGAAGCACATATTCTGATCATCTCTCTGATATGAAGTAACCACTTACTTGTAGGTGGGGCAAGGAACGCAACCAAAGGGTCCACATTCTCACTTTGTAAAATAAGGGAATCACTAAGGCTACTTTTGGATAAAACTGAGAATAAAGACAACATAGAAACCATAGAAACATGAGGCCAGAAGCAGGAAGTCTGTTCAGGGAAGGATGAGTGCAGGTAATTTGCATTCAAGGATAGGTTGTCATTTTTATCTTTATTTTTTCATTTTAGGTAAATTCACAAAATAATTCCTTGTTTATGGTCCTGTGTAAGGTACGTATTTATTGTGTGAGAGTAACTACAAGAAGTATTTCAGCGAACTAAAGGGTGTCTGTATTTAACAAGTCAAGGGAATGCGCCAAACAAATGGCAGAAACCAGGGAACTAAACACATTTAGGGAAAGAAGAAATCACCTTGAAAACAAGTGGCCGGGAAAGGAAGTGCAAACACTCACAAAGTAGACACTCAAAGAGAAGACGTCAGAAAGTAGAGAGAAAGGGGGAGTGGAGGCAAGAAAGCAGAAACGTTTGCAGAAGAGTGTTTACTAATCTGCTTTCTAAATGAATGGGCGTCATAGGGTAGCGAGAGGCAGGAAAAGCTATTTAGGTCAACACAACAACAGTTTAGGGCTGCAACCAAGAGGTCACAGAAGAAAGCAGTGAAAAGCAAGACTGACAAGGTGGTTTGAGGGCAGCCTGGGAAGGCCTTGACTATCAAGTTAGAAAGCTTGACATAACCTGCAGATCAGTTATTCTTATCTCTCGTGGCTCATGAGACCTTTGGTAACCCTGACAAAAAGCTGTGCTTGCAACATGTTATATAGCAACTCAAGGGGCATGTACCACTGAACTCAAGGACCTTGGGTTAAAAAAAATAAAACCCTGCTGTAGTCAATGGAGAAGAATAAAGAGTTTCTGGAGCAAGCAGCGATCTGCTTCAGGGAGTGCTACATGGGGAAGATAAACAGGGTGGTGTTCTGTAGGTATGCTGCTATAGGGACAAGGAAGACCCAATGAGCCCCTGCAGTAACTCAGAGCTGCAGTATTCCGGGTCAGAAATCAGGGCGTCCTTAGGAGGAACAGAAAGGCAAGGCTGACAGAGACATTAACAGGACAGACTGGATTAGAGCAAGAGGAGCAAGAAGGGATCAATGGTAAAAACATCCGCTCTTTCCCCTGGCACTGTTCCACTTGTCACAAGCATGGCTTCATTTCAACCTCTCAACAGATCACAAACCCCTTCAGCACCCACAGCCTCTCTTGAAATCCCCACTGGGTACCATGTACCTCATGAGCATGGCAATATTTTTCGAATGCATAGAAAAACAGCTCTGCCAGGGCAGAGTCCTAATTACCAATACCCTCTATTGCTCCCCTGTCCAGGCTTTGGAATAAAAGAGAATTTCTGCCCTTTAGGACTCTGGGAAACCATGTAAGCTGATCTATTGGGTTGTCGGAAAAGTCATGACGCATTTTTGCAATGAAAACCACAGAAAAAATATGTCATGACTTTTCCGACAACGTAATAATATATTACCATGGTGTGGTAAACGAACTGACACATGGGATGCTGGGTCTGGAGCCACATCCACTCCAAAGAGACTTCAGACTAGCATCACACCCCCAGGGCTGTGGGAAAACGGACATCGACAAAAACAGCAACCTTGACGTGACAGTTCCATAAGCAAGGGGGGCAAGGTTCGCAAGGGCCAAGACGAGTGAGCACTGTTCTTAGAAGTGCTGGGCATGACTTCCAGCCAAAAAACATAATGTGCTATACATAACTCACCCCAGCATCAATACACGAAAGAAAATCAATACACAAAAGGTAAAGTGACCAAAGTAATAAAACATCAGCTAGGTGTTTAACTGGGTTGTTCAGATCAAGTTGATTTCATTTGTATAAAATTACTCTAAAGCTTTCATGACTGTTCCCCATTTTTCTCTGGCTGAATACCATGTCTAGTTTACATTTCCTGCTTTCCAAATCTGCCCTTTTAAATCATGTGCAAACTCGAATGCTTTTACTTAAATCAAAAGAAGACAGGCCTAAATCTGGGTTCAGCACTCTTTTCTCATCCCATTGTTGTGTACAGGTTCAAAGTTCAAAAGGGAATTTAGTACAGTCTTTTGATTTTAACACCAAGAAAAGAAAGGTACTGTCTTGAAGGGCTCTGTCTGCTCCTACGCTAGGCAGATATTAGATCTCCTGTGCTGACTCCAAAGGCCTAGAGTTATGGTACCGCCATAATCACTACCTCAAACACGGAATAAACGTAACATGGTGTTCATAATTAGGGTTTGCCTGCCTATGCCCTCCTACTTCCTGGTATTTTGCTTTTAAAGGAACAACCTTTAATATGAGTGTTTCAAGCAGCAGCCCCAGCTGATGCTGTGGACCAGAGAGCAAACATTAGAAATTCATCAATCAGGTTAACACACACGTGAAACAGAAAAGAATGGGCAAAGGAAACCTTCGGATCCACATGCCCAGTGTCATCCAGAGCCAAAGATGCCCAATTCTCCCATTGTCAGGGAAAGAGATGAGGCTCAGAAAGGTTACGGAAACGCTGGAACGAGGTCTGATTCTGGGACCTGAAGTCCTCAGCTGTAAAGCCCAATCAATCCTTACCTAACATCCACTGTCATTAAACAGGAAGGATAGAAAACAGGAGACTTTGAAGGAAAAAAAAGACAGGTTAAAAAAAAAAAGGGGGCCAGCCGAGTGGCACGGTGGTTAAGCGCTGGCTTGGGAAGCTGGGGGCCGTGGTTCGGGTCCCACATATGAGAGTCAGTGACACTGCCCTCAAAAAAACAAAACAAAAAAAGAAGGCGACGCTGTGGCTCAGGTAGTTAAGCATGCCCTCTGAACCGCAAGGTTGCTTGCTTGATCCCAGCATGGACCACTTAGAGCTACACCCTCTTTAGGGAAAAAAAAAAAAATCTCATGAATCAGATTTTTTTAAAGAAATATACATAAGAAGGAAATCAAAACCCCTTTGGACCAAGATAGAACTGTAAGGGGAGGAAAAAGCTAATTAGTTACCTATCAAATTGGCAAAAATCCAGGAAACAGGCACTCTCATAAAGCAAACTATAAAATAGTGTATGTATCTTTTCTATAACAGCTGTGTGTGTGCAGAGGATGGGGAAACAAACAGACAGGCGGACAGAAACACACACTTATCTTTGCTTATCTTTGCAAAAATGAAATACTGCAAAGATAGACTTCTCTAAATATGTCTTATTTATAATTCTGACTTTGGAAATATTTTACACATTCAAAAAGTAGTAGCAAATAAAAGAATTACTATGAATTGAACACAAAAGTTAAGTAAAAACCCTGTAATGTTAAATTTGAATTAGAAATACTAACATGAACTCATGATTGTTTTTCTTAAAAGTACACACTTCCTGGCTTTCTCCAGTGCAAAGGCTTAAAAGCAACAACATCGCAGAAGTAATGGACACACCTAGCGATCAGCTCTTGGTTTTTAAATACTGTTCCCTCTGAAAGGACCCAGGGCCCGCTGGGCCAGACTGACTCGTGAACCAGGATCCTTTCAACGGGAAATTCTGAAAGCAACTGGAGGACCAGTTGATTCCAAGCCTGGAACATGAAACATACAAGACGTAAGGGACATCTTGATGTTGCCAGAAAGTAAGGAAACTATGGAAAACTAATATGGCATATAAGCCAGTCTAGACAGGCTCCCATAGACCAAAGAAAGAACAATTGAACATAAAAAGGATAATCAATATTAACTGACTAAAATTAAAAAGGAAAGAAAAGAAAACCTTACTGGATAACCTAGAAGTCACTTGGACACCAACTTCTTACTTTGAAAATTAAAAACAAACAAAAAGAATTAAATATGTATTCTGCTTGTCCTGTATGATCTATATTTCAAGTTTACCAAATAACCCTAGTTGATGAGGGAAAGCTCACCTTTATAGAAACAGTTCATTTAATCAAATGTAGAAGTCGTGACAGAACTAGAAAAATGCTTAATTCAGGCTAAGAGTATCAATGGATAAAAATCACTGGATGAAAGGCTGACACAGAACTTTACAACTGGAGGGTCCAGGCTGTCGTTACTCGAACCCATTGATCATCTCAGCATCACTAAAGAGCCGAATACCGTGTGTCTCCTGCTATGAGGCGATACGAAGGTCACAACAGCACAGAAGTACCCTTTCCCAAAATGCTATACCAGAATCTACTCAAATATTTAGTGCTAACTTCCATTTATTGAAATAATGGAGACAGCAGAACAAACTACATAAATAATAGGTTTTCTAACTCTCAGCCAGTGGGTAAATCTTTCCATAGTACCACTCCTTACCTTTCTGATCCTCAGAACCAAATAAAAGCTGCAATTTTAAGACCAATTTTCAAAAGCACCTGTCTCTTTCTATCAAAGCATTCAGAAATGCTCCTAATTTCAAATCTGCCAGCCACTTCTTGAAGCTGCTGAATATTGCAATACCACATCCCAAAGGTCACTATCCTAAGCTGTGACAAAAAGACTGCACGCAATCTTTATCTTGTGCATCAAACTGTATTTTAAATGGAAGGGTAATAGCAGAATTAGAAAGAATCTCACGGATAAATCCTTTGGTAAAGTGAATGGCCTAAGTTCCAAATTTACTTCTGTTCCTCAAATGATGTTTACTTTCAGCAGCTTGCCCTTATCAAGTGTTAAAATGGCCGTAAGATTCTGAGAGAAAGTCAAGGCAAAGTCAAGGCAAACTCTAGCTGACTGACGGACAGCACTGCTGTGAAGGGTCAAGGGTAAAGTCACCTCAATGACTGAGCACCGGAGAGAGCGTCCTCTTCCTCAAGGCCAGTGATGCTTGAGATACCAGATGGTTTCATTTTTCAACTGTGGTCCGAAGAGAGGATTGAGTTGAGCCAGAATTGCAATCAGCCAACTGCAAGAATAACGGGGGGCGGCAACAAAAAGTGGTGAGATATATGGGAGCAGGACTACTTTCATTAGGGTGAAAAAATGTACCTTAGTAAAACTTGAGTCTATTCTGTTCAGACCCAAACCTTCAATACAAGTTCATAACACATGGTACTAATAGGCTTTCAGAGAACACATGCTGCCTTCAATTCAATTCATACGATAATATATATAACAAAGCAGTGAGGCTTCATCACAGTACATGTCTGTCTTTTCTCTCATTTTCTTAATTCCAAGTATCCAAGATTTCCTGAATTCATCTGATATCTTTACCTCAGAGTGTTTTTTTACCTAATCTCAATGTATCATCATCACAACTTCCAGGGAAAAATGGGTGTTATTTTATCCATTCTCCAAATGCTAAGACCCACAACCAATATGACACACCCATTTTCACTGATACAGCCAAGGTTAAATTTCAGCCCACATTTCCCAATTAGACTCCAACACTTGAGGGCCCCTTCTCCACTAAAATACGTAACACATCTTTTGGGCCCCAGTGGAGCTGAACCAAATGGGTATTTAATCCTCCCCACTTACTTCAGAATCTAATTAATAAGTTATTCCTCTGTATTATAGACTAATTATGGAGAAAGTGCAATGGTGTTATATTATTACCTCAGGGTTAGATGTGCAAAATAGCACATAGTCAAAACTGTCTTTAACGTTTTCTTATACTGCTCACAAAGTTCTGAATAAATGGTTTTATATCTGATATAGTAACTCGTATACCCAGTGACGTCTGAGAATCACCGAGCTAAGGCCAAAGCCAGGAACAAAAAGACAGTATGCAAATACCTGGCCATTCAAACAATTCCATGTTTTACTTACTAAACAAATATTTGATGAGCACCTACCAGGTTCCTGGCCCCAAGGACAAACGAGAGAAAATGAAATGTCACTACCCACGCAAAGCTCACACAATATATTACTAATGTCAGGAAAGAAAGCAAGCAAGAAAGCGGACGAAGGAGTAGGGCATGGAGGAGGAGGGGGTTCGGTGGGCAGGAAGACCTCTCCAAGGAGGTGCCACGTCAGCAGGGACCAGAATGAAGCAGAACACACGCTGCCTTTAACTGCTATTCAAAAGACAGGCACTTGAGAATTTCTCAAGCTTTGAGGTGAGGGGGTGTGGTAAACAAGCCCAGCCTCCACCTACAAAGCTGGGCGAGGAGATTTTAGCAACAGAATCCAGTACTGTCGTCTTCCATGCATGGGACACAGAGCATTGCTCTCTAGGGAAATGGGAGCTACATGGTCCCAGCAGTCTCCTAAAATTTTAGGACTTTCCATTCCCTTATAAGAGGGGGACTAGCCGAATTCAAACAGATCACTAAGTGGTTGGATCTCTTTCCTTCCATTCGCCGTTATTTTTAAAACTCTTCCCATCAAAGGATCAAACAGCCGATTCTGATCAGCAATGACCAGACTGCTGGAGAAGCTGCCAGCGCCCACAGGAACAGTGCACCCGCCCTCCCCACCCAGCCCCACAAAAGGTGCTTTTGTGACAGGAAACATGACACCTGAGGAAATCAGGCCAAAACAGATACCTCAAGCTGACTCACTTTATAAACAAAAAGTGAATTCGGATGAGATCCTCTGATCTGTCCTTAGAACTAGAGTATTAAACACAAATGAAAGACCAAGACGTGTAGTTGAGGTTTAACATCTGACACCGTCAGAACAGAAGGCGGAGGA
This sequence comes from Aselliscus stoliczkanus, assembly GCA_033961575.1. Lineage (NCBI taxonomy): Eukaryota > Metazoa > Chordata > Mammalia > Chiroptera > Hipposideridae > Aselliscus > Aselliscus stoliczkanus. The sequence goes on from CM066733.1 coordinate 6,189,309, forward strand.
CAGCCCAGGCGGCAGGCTGGAGAGCTCTGTGACTGCAGTGAGCCTTAATGGTGCAGCTGAGAGTCATGGAAAATTCCACCCAGACCCAGGATTTCCCCAATCCCAGCAGGCAGTGGACGCTGACTATAAAACAGTCATCTGTCCTTTTGTAAGAGACGGAAAGAACTGGCCAATGCTAGAAATCTAAATAAAAAACATGTTAGAACATAAACTAGCCTATTTTCTTTCTTCACCAAAAACGTATACTAAATAAAAACACCCCCTCCCAGCACTCTCTGTGATGTTATATGGCATTGGTTCTCAATCCTGGCTGCACATTATAATCACCCAGGGAGCTTCTTAAAAATACGGGTGCTCTAGTTCACATGGAACCTTCCTTTTAATTCTCCCATAATACAATTAAGAAAACTGAGGCAGAGAGCAGCTAAGTGATTTGCCTGTGGTCACCATCTAGCGAGGTGCTAGTAGCCCCTGAACCAGAAATCCAGCCAGACTAATGTTCCCACTACAAGCTACCTTCTGGAATATTCTAATTGCCAACATTTCAGAAGGTATTATCACTTTAGCTAAATCTAAATTTCCTGGGTGTTGAGGAAATAATAAAGACTCCACCTCCTGATTATTAAGTCCATCACAAACCTTTGGTACCTGAGGTAAAGAGGAAACATCCAGAAGCAAGAATGAAGTCCACTTGGCTTGCTTAGATTAGTATTCAGAAAGTTTGAATTTAATTTTACAAACTATTTTTCATTCTTCGATTCAAGTAAAGCATCTCACTTAAAACAAAAACAAAAACAAAACCCCCAACAAACCGCAGTTCAAGAAAGTTCCTTGGGAAATGGCCCAGGCTAGTTCATTTGAAATTTCATGAGGAATTCTCCCTCTGACCAGCTGAGCCCGGTGCCTGCCCTTTATACTCTCACCTGACTTAAAATTTCCCTTTAAAGTGGAGAAATATGATGGAGAACTGGAAGGAGAAAAAAAAAATCCAATCTGAAAAAAAAAAATTCAGTCTGAATTGGTGGAAGAGGGTGGAGGAAGAGATCATATTGCAATGAATCTGTTACTTCATGTGTCCAAAGGAAGAGGACAAAATGTACCCCGCATATTTGCCCAAACTGTTCCACGTCTCCAAAGCCTGAGGTCCAGCCTAAAAACCAACCAACAGAGATGATTCAAACGACTGGGGCAGCTATGGTGCGGTAGCATCTTTCTGCAGAACTGGAGTGGCCGAGAAGTCCAGTCCATGTTCCTAAACCTAAGGATGAGGGAACTAAGTCCCAGGGAGCTTACTAGCCCAGAGTGAATCAGTGACAGGGCCGGAAGGGGAACCCGGGGCTCCTAAGTCCCACTAGACCAGGCAGAAGCAAATCAAGCAGCCCAGGAGCTCTGAACTATCGCACAGTCATTTACCACACCATCCTTCATGTCAGGCTCTGAGGGGGCCAGGAGGAGTCGGGGTGGGGGCACCCAGGGGGCCCAAGCTGGTGAGACACAAACCAGAACAGGCGGCAGAGTGTGCTTTGGTAGAGATCCGCACGGGAGGTTGCATTCTGCAAACACCTCTGGCCACTTGTCACGCGCTCAGCACTGGGTTATTAGAATTCTCCAAGCAGAGTGCGCCCTCTCCCACAGAACAGGTCATCCCCAGCTCTCTCAAATCTTGCTTTGTTCTTTTGTTCCCCATTCAGATATGAGAACAGGGAACAGCGGCATGGTTACTTCCCGGTGATGCAAGGACCAAGCAGATGACTGCCCAGCTTCCCTGTTGGAACAGGGAAGTCTGGCAAGGACTTCTCCTCTGAGCCGCCGTCCCTCCAGCGAGGGCCATGATAGGAGTGACCTTTACCAGAGGGCTCCGTGAGAGACTGTAGAGACGAAGGAAGAGACTCACCCTACCTCCACGGAGCTGACCTCTGCCATATCCCCTCATCTCAATCCAATGACACAAACTGTTTTGAGGGCAGCAGTGTTATTAGACGCTATTAGAAAATACAGGATTCAGTATTAGGCAGGGGTGGATTTAAATTCCAGCTATACCGAATATTAGTGGAGTGTCTCCAAGCAAGTGACCTTACCACCCCGAACCTGTTTCCCCTTTTGTAAAATGAGAGTAATAGCCTCTGCCTCAAGATGTTAAGAAATAAAGAGACAATATAGGAAAGAGCTCTGTGGAGTAGGTGACGAATACACGTTTAATAAATACTAGGCATTCCTTTTTTCTCTGAGACAGCTGAAATGTATTTAAGCCAAGGAATGAAATACAACCTGCACTTTACAAGGGAGTTTCTCGGGTGGCACTGAGTCTCCACCTGCCCTGCCCCCCACCTGGGTGGCAGGTGGAATTTCTAGGGTGTTTCCCCAAGATTCCCATCCCCTGGCGTACACACCCTGTCTAAATCCAAGCAGTGAATATGATGGGTGGTCACTCCTGTGGTTAGATTCTAAGACACGGCTAGCTTTCAGAAAGGGAAATTATCCTGAGTGCATGTGACCTCATCGGGCACGCTCCTGAAGGGGACAGGGCTCTCCCTGACGAAAGGCACTGGAGCGTGTGCACCACTTACGAGTTTGTGGCCAATGGGCTCAGGACGTACCCTTCAGTATGTGCTCTATGAACAGCGACTGAATTCGTTATTCGCCTTTAAAGTGAGCACAATGCTAAGCTGTCTCAGTAGGAGCTGCCGGGACACTGCGGGTGAGGCCTGGAAGCTGGCGGAGTGGGTGTGAGGACATTTGGCGGAGCCTGTGCAGGCTCCCGCCCAGAACATGGTTCTTTGATCTTGTAGCCTCAGCCTGGAAATGACCTTCCTGCAGTCCTCTCCACACAGAACCCAGAGCCCCTGCATGGCCGATGGACTCTGAAGGCCTCCTGCTCACACCGGCACAGAGACTACACTACACCCCATGCCACTGGTCACCTGCTCTCCTGCCTGTACTCCAGAGGGTTGCCTACTGCCTGCCCAAAAACTCCCGACCAACTCCAGCCTGGCCAAACCAACGAGCCTCTCTGCTGTTGGGTGGGCTGGAACACACCTTCTCCAATGAGGCCTGAATCCCTTCCAAGTGTGTCCTTCCCTGGGCTCCCTCAGACGTAGAGGACCGTGTCAAGTTTCCTTACATCTTGCTATTACTCTTTATCATCGTTACTTCCCTGATCTAACCTGTATGGTTTTCAGCTCCTTACTGGACTCAGACTGCTACAGGACGAGGCAGATGTTACACAAAGGGGACTCTCTGTTGCTGGCTGTGAAGCTGGAAGGGCCACACAACAAGGAACATGGTGGCCTCTAGGAGCTGAGAGCGGCCTCCAACTAACAGCCAGCAAGAAAACGGGACCTCAGTGCTACAGCCACAAGGAACTGAAGTCTGCCATGGCCAAGGGAGCTTGGAGGAGGACCCTAAGCTCCAGGTGAGAAGGCACAAAATTATTTCCCATTCCCTGTATGCCATCCCTGTCTCTACCGTGACCCTTTCACTACCGCAGGAATATGCCCTATTTTTGCCAGCTCTTGAAATGTCTTTGCTTTCTTTTCTCCATACTTTCTAAACCAGGCCTCCCAGTTCAAAGTCTGTCACAATCCGCTTACCTGCCAAATTGTAAATGAAAAGATTATGAAGTCAGAATAAGAAAAAAAACCTTTTTTTCATACAGCACATAATAATATGCTAGGCCAGGTATCTAGATTTTCCTTCCACTATAAATAGCCAATATATAAATATTTTAAATGCATCCATGAGAGAAATGTAAGCAACTCTCAGACAAAAAGCTAGGTGAAGCAAGTATCCAGAGAAGAAAGGAAAGTGACTGCAGGCTGCTTTCCACACCTTGCAAACATATCCTAAAACAACGAGCCTGAGCCCTCACAGGGCGTGAGAAGTGGCAGGCAAAGCTCACGGCCCATGCAAGGCAGAGTCTAATGAAAGTGCACACATTTCCCCACACAAAGGCGAGGCCCAAAGGGTCCTAACTCAAGGATAAATCAGACAGAATCCCGTTAACAGAAATGCTAGGAAAATCACCCGTCTCAAATATACGAACCAAGAAGGAAGGAGAAAAACACTGACACTGAGGATGGGTCATCATGAAGGTTTGCAACTCAAACTCATTCTACGTGGTTTTAAAAAACCGCATACCGACATTTTTACTTAATTTAAACTCACACTGGTGATGGCCTTAAGCATCTAGCAGAAGCAATGTAAATTCCTTCTAAAAGGAACCCATCTTATACCAGGCCTCAAAGAGGTTGTACATATAAAATTACAGGAACATGAATAGCTGGCAGTCAAATATAACTAAGCACATATAGAAACAAGGCACCATGAGGGAGAGGCAGCAAACAGCAAAGAGCAGGCACAGACCAATTAGGACACAGATCCTGGAATCAATGGATACAAACTATAAATAAACTATGTCTTAAGAAATAAGATAAGCTTAAAATAGGTGCAGAGAGAAAGCGGGAGGGAGGGAGGGAATAAGGAAGGGGAAAAGCAAAAAGAACTTCTAAAGAAATGAAAAATATAATCCCTGAAAATAAAGTCAATAGGTGAGGTTCTGGTTCTGGTAACAGCTGAGTAGCTTTTATCAGACTCATCCTATAAACAATAATTATAATCTCTGAACAAAATATTAAAAACAACTACTTGACGGTACTAGAGATTGGTAATTTCAGAAAATAAATTAAAACTACAAAAAAAAGAACCCAATGGAAATTTTAGAACGAACGAGCATAATATAATAACTAAAAAGTCCTTGGATGGGCTTACTGACTGGAGATAATAGAAGAAATAATGAACCTGAAGACAGATCAACAGAAACTATCCAATCTGAAGAAATAAGAAAAAAATATATTGGGGGAAACAAACAAAGAACAGTTTAACATACATGTAATTGGGAGTCTCAGAATGAGAAAAGGTATACAGCAGGAAAAAAAAATAGAAAAAATAAATATGGGCCGTGATTTTCTCAAATTTGGTGCAAAATATTAACTTACAAAACTAAATAGCTCAGCAAACCCCAATCAGAATAAATTCAAAGAAAACCACACCTACAAATACCACAGTCGAACTACTGAAAACTAAAGAAAAAGAGGAAATCTTAATAACATCCAGAGGAAAAAGAATGCAGAAAGAGAACAACTATTCAAATTACAGCTAAGTTCTCAGCAGAAACAATAAGGTAGGAAGACAATTGAAGAACATCTTAAGGTTGCTTGAAAGTAAAAAAATCCTGTCAACCCAGAATTCTATTTCTTGAAAAATATCCTGAAAAAAATTGAAGTGAAATAAAAACATTTTTAAGCCGGCCCACATTTTTCATTTTAACCATTTTTATGTCTTAAAACAGAAAAAAAAAAAATAACATTTTCAGATACATGAAAGCTGAGAGAATTTGTTGTCAGCAGACCTGTCCTACAACAAATCCTGAAGAAAGTTTGTTAGGTTGAAGGGATACTAGATAGAAACTCAAATCTACAAAAAAAAAAGAAAAAAGAAAACAGAGCATTAAAAAATGGCAAATATGTGGGCAAATATAAAAGATTCTTTCTCTTAATTTCTTTTTAAGATATATGATTCTTTAAGATAAAGACTGTAATACTGTAGTAGGGGTTTTTATAACTATATAGATATAAAATAAATGGTTAACAATAGCACAAAGGATGGGGAGTAAATGAATTACAATGTGGCAAAGTTATTACATTTTACCCAAAATAGTTCAATATTAACTGCTAAGGAGATGTGAAAAGTTAAGAATGCACATTGTAATCTCTAGAGCAAACACTAAAAAGAAAAATTTTAAAAAGTATAGCTAAAGAGCCCTTACAGGAATTAAAACACAATACTAAAAAATATTCAACTGACCAAACAAAAGGCAAAAAAGGAAGAACAAAGGAACAAGAAACAGATGGGATAAACAGAAAACAACAAAATAGTGGACCCAAACCCAGATATATTAATCATATATGGAATATCTGTTTGCCAATTAAAAGGCAAAGATGGTCAGAATAGATAAAAAAAAAATAAGACAGCTGTATGCAAAAAGGCACATTCTAAATACAAAAACACACATACAATGAGCATAAGAAAGGATACATATGATTATTAATATCATATAAAATAAAAATAGAGTCAAGGAGTTATTACCAAGGATAAAGAGGGACATTTTATAATGATAAAAATGTCAATTTATCAAGAAGACATAATCACAAATGTATATGCTCCTAATAACAGAGCTTCAAAACATATGAAACAAAATGGAATTAAAAAGAGAAATAGAGAAAACCACAATAGCTGATAATTTTAACACCCTCTCAGTAACTAATGAAAGCAGACCAAAAAACTCATTGAGGATACAGATTTCAACTACTTTGACCTGATCTTTAAAGAACACAAAACTCAACAGCTGCAAAATATACATTCTTTTCAAATACACATGAAACAGGCATTAAGACAAACCATGTGCTGAGCCATAAATATGGTCTAATTTTCAAAGGACTGGAATCTGTAGAGTATACCTTCTGAGAAGATATCTAGAATATTTAGAAACTGAACACCACACTTCTCTAAAAATGAAACAGCATCATCAAAATTTGTAGGCTACATACAGCTAAAGCAATGCTTACAGTGAATTTTATTTCATTTATCTCTTACATGTAAAAAGAACAAAGGTTTAAAATCAATGATCTAAGTTTCTACTTTAAGAAACTAGAAAAAGAGCAAGTTTCTACTTTAAGAAACTAGAAAAAGAGCAAGTTACACCAAGGTCAGTAGAACGAAGGAAATAAGAGAAAATCTAAACAAACAGAGAGCTATGCCATGTTCATGAGCAGAACACTCAGTATTGTTAAAATGTCAGTTCTCTCCAGATTGACCTACAGAGTCAACACGATCCCAGGTAAAATCTTTTTTGTAGAAGCTGACAAGCTGATTCTAAAATTTATATGGCTATTTTAGAACAGCCAAGAAATCTTGAAGAACCAACATGGAGGACTTAAGGCTTCCTGATTCCAATACAAAGCACCAATATTCAAGAGTATGGTATTGCTGTGAGGCTAGACAGAGAGATCAATGAACAGAAGAGAGAGTCAGTATAGAAACAGACTCACACATATGTGTTTATTTTTAATAAAGATGCCAAAGCAATTTAGTGGAGAAAGGAAATTCTTCAACCAATGGTGCAGCAACAAATGGATATCAGTACTAGGAAAACAAAACCACATCAAAGCTTGACCCCCCATTCTAGTGTCTGTGGCCCTCAGAAGCAGCCGTGCCTAACTGCCAAAGCCTTTCCACTGCCAAGCTGCTGTGAAAGCCTCAAGTCCAAGTCCTCGCCTAATAACAGGAACTAGAAGAGCTAAGTTCAACAGGTCTCATATCTTTGCTTACGTTAATTTTTGCCAATTTTTTTTCTCCCCAAACATCCCAGGACCATCTATTATGATCTGAATTCCATCCCCAGACTGCTCTCCTCATCTCACCACTTGATCGGACTTCCTGCCCTTCCCTTTCTTCCACTGCGTACTCCATACAAGGTGTGATCAAAAAATACAGTGAATATTTGAATTTTTAAAAATGTATTCCAGTAAAAGACACATTGCCATTAATCCCCCTCAAAATACTCCCCCTTGTTTTGAACACACTTGTCCCATTGTTCTTGCCACTTTCTGAAGCAGTTCTGGAAGTCCTCTCTTGTGAATGTCTTTAGTTGCGCTGTCGTGGCTGCCTCGATGTCCTGAATCACTTCAAAATGTTTACTTTCATGGTCATTTTGACTTTGGGGAAGAGCCAGGAGTCATAGAGTGCCAGATCCGGTGTATAAGGTAGATGAGGACACACTGTAAGGCTTTTATTTGACAGAAATTTCTGTACCAGAAGCGATGTGTGACATGGAGCCTTTCTGTTGTGATCAGAAATTATGGTTAATGCTGCTGCTGAGTGCCATCCAATGGAAAGGCAGGGACCTTCAATAGGGGAAGTGGCGCGTCAAACCTTAAGGAACCTTAGTAACAGTGTGTGACAAGTTTCAACTTGTTCGGTGGAGTCATTCGGGTTTGAGCTACAGTTGAGAGAAGGTGAGTTTTCAAATGTGCCATATTTCATCCTCTATCATGACAACATTCCATATCACACATCGCTCTGGTATATGGCAATTTCTGTCAAATAAAAGCATTACGGTGTGTCCTCGTCCACCTTATTACCAGATCTGGTACCATGTGACTTCTGACTCTTCCTCTAAGTCAAAATGATTCAGGACACTGAGGCAGCCACGACAGCGCAACTAAAGACACTCACGAAAGAGGACTTCCAGAACTGCTTCTGAAATTGGCAAGAATGATGTGTGTGTTCCAAATGAGGGGGAGTATTTTGAGGGGGATTAATGGCAATGTGCCTTTTACTGTAATAGATTTTTTAAAATCTGAACATTCACCACATTGTTTGATCACACTCTGTAACTTGCTCAAATCTGCCACTCACTCGCACACCTCCTTGCATTCTTCCACTTCCGGCTGCCTCCAGCTCTGCTGAAGCCTGCCCCTACCTACCAGGTTCTCTGAAGCAGAAAGGGCTATTTGTTCTTATACCAGTTAACTCAGGCAATGGGGGTACCAACTTTAACTTCTTTGCTCCCGCTGTGCTGCCTCCTGACAGTTCTCTCCCACTCTTGTAAAAAGCTGACTTCTCCTCTGGGGTGCATGCCTGTTGAGTTTACTACTGTCTAATCCCTTCATCTGTTCCACTCACTCCCCCTAACTCAACAGAGGAGGCTCAAAGTTGCCCCTTTCTGGCCCATCTGTACATCTAAATGCTGGCACCTCAGCTCTGGCCCTGTCCCCTCTCCTCTCTCTCTCCATCCCTTCCTTTAGGGCAGGGGGCTCAGCCTCAGCAATACTGACATGGGGCAAAATCATTCTTTGCAGGGCAGTAGCTGTCCTGTCCACCGTAGGAAGCACAGCAGCATCCCTGGCCTCTGCCCTCCGGATGCCAGCAGCAGCCCCAGGAGAGAACCACTGCCTCAGGAAATTACGGACAGTCTCATGGCCTCAAATCTATCTCCTTGTATCCATTCCCACTTGACATCTCTTACAAGTTTTATAGGCATCTGTGTCAATCCTAGCATGTCCCCAACTGAATTTTTGTTTTGAAATTCTGACTTTCCTCTGCTGAACTATCAACATGAACTGGTCATACTGGCTTATTCAGAGCTCAAACACGTCACACCCCACAGAATCTAACCTTCAACTAGAACAAAATGGAAAGAAAAAAACACTGCTACAAACAGAAGGCAATTTAAAAGTCCATGAATGTATTTCAAAACATGACTTTGTTTAGGAAATCCAGTTTCTTTGGGTGTGTCTTCCCTCAAAAGGTTATTTTCAAGAAAGTACTACTAGTGCCAAACAGTGAAGTTTTCTTTGACTTTCTAATTTATAATAGGGTCCCACCCCTTTGTGGAATCAGATACGTAAAATATTCAGGGCTTGAATTCCACCCATGTTTCAGGCAGATATTTTGCGTAGGATACACAATCGGGTTTCAAAGAAAGAAAAGAAAAAAATAATTTCAAAAAGTCTATACTATCCAGCTCATTTTCCCATCAAATGGCTTCCAGAAGAATGTTGGAACTCTGTGCTTTCCCTTTATTAATACACCGATGACAGTGCTAACTCACTGTTGACATAGCCATCATGAGCACATTGGGATAAAGGAAAAAAATGGTTTAAAATCTAGACAGCAAGAGGTAGGGGCTCACAGATAGTTCTCGACTCACAGTGATATAATTTCCAACCAAGTTCAGTTATTCATTTTACACTTGAAAATGAAAATGAGAGACATGAGACTGATTAGAAAGGTTTTTTGTTTGTTTTAAAGAGAATATCATGAAAATTAACTATACTGCAAAGATGATGGGGGACCAAAAAGTCACAAAATGTTTTTATCCTATCTTGGTTTAATTTAAAACCATTCCTCCATGCAGGGTTTTCTTCTTTTTAAAAACCTCACCACCGACCTTACTGCTCAGGCAGCAGAGATCTTGACAGAAATTTAAAAAGGCCTTTTCAATTGCAGAATGCTCCTTGGTGCCTGGATTGGTAGAGCCGTCTTGTTGGGATTTCAATAGGAGGTTGAGTCGGGTCGTGAATGTGTACTCGGTCACCCCTACTAGATTGGCCGATTCCTCATGATGCAGGTCCTGCCTCTCATGTACTCTGCAGGGCTGAGCACGGCTGGCACAAGAAACAACACTTGCTAGTTCCCTCCACACATTACCTGTCAGATTTCCATTCCGGAGGCTGAGCTATCACCCCCAAAAAAGCCTCTTTTACCTCTCTCACCAGAAAAAAAGGCTAAACCAGTCAACCGTAGAAAGTCTTATCATCTAAGCCCTGGTGTTGAGGAAGTCAAACACCATCTTCACTCAGCCCTACTTGTAGGAAACATTATGATTCAGCTTTAAACACTTTAAACTGCTCTTAAACCAGTGACTGACTGCTTGACCAGAAGGTCAAATTCATGGTAGTAACTCTGTCAAGGGTGGGTTTTGATCTACGCCAAGAACTAGCACTGGCTTGTCCCCATGTTCTTCGGAAAACCTTAGTGACCAGCCCAAAGATGTAAGAAATTCATAGATGCAGAGTCACAGGGAGCCACGGCTTTCCATCACAGGATGAGAACCACTGTTTCCTACCTCACAGGGGCACCAAACCAAACCTTGGCCAACACCAGTCCTCTCCTTATAGCCAAGTCTCAGGAGGCCAGAAAGCTCTCTTTAAGAAAGGACAATAATCACTGGGAGCTGGCCGAGTGGCTCGTTGGTTAAGGGCTGGCTTGGGAGAGCAAGCTCTGAGCAGCGGGCCCGGGGTTCGGATCCCACATGGGCCAGTGATGCTGTGCCATCTACAGCTAAGATGGTGAATGACAGCTTGACCTGGAGCTGGGCTGCCGTGAGTCGCTGGCGACGGCATAGGCTGCAGCCCCTGCCGGACGCTACCGTGAGTGGCCGGCAGCCAGCATGAGCTGCCATAAGCCGCAGTGAGTGGCTGTCCAATGGCCGCGACCAGGCGACAGATCTGCCTCAGCTGGAAAGAGCACAATGATCACAATACCAACATGGGCCAGTGAAGCGATGTCCTCCACAACTAGGCTGAAGAACAAAAGAACAGCAACTTGTCTGTTCCCCTCTCCCTATTCCCTAGTAAAAATCTTGAAAAAAAAAAAAAAAAAAGGACAATCACTGGTACCAGACTCTAAGGGGAAATCCCTAAAAGAATGCATTTGTGGTATGTGAAATATATCTCAATTAAAACAGAAAGAAAAGAAATCATAAGGCCTCTGAATACTCTGAAATGGTTATTTTCTCCACAAACTGATTAAATACTCAGTTGTTTTCTTGTTCCACTCTTCATGGAAGGGGAGAAAGTAGACAAGAGCTGGAAACATCTTTACAACAGTTCAACTGCAGTTCTGCCATTTCTGACACCCACGAGGATATAACAGTATTCCAAAACTATATGCCGTGGAATCACCTTCATATCCTAAAATAGTTTTCATTCAATGGTCTATATAAACTATACAATCTATTCAAGTAGATGCTAATTATTATCATACTTTAAACAATTTTTTTGAAATTAAAAAAAAAAATTGTCCTTACTCTACTTGATTACAATTCTAGATCAACTTCCGTTCATAAGATAAACACAAGTCACAATTTCTAGAAACACAATTTCTAGATGTAACATGAGGGACAATCTGCGATGAAACTAAGCTGTGAAGTTTCACAATCATGTGCCTATGATTTCAATTTCAATTACAAATATTATAAACACCAAGAATAATGCTTATTATTTTAAGAAAAACTACTTACAAGAGAAACATACTTACAAGAGATAGCAGCAAACTGAACAGGTCACCAACATGGTTATGATAACTCTAAGAAAAAAAAAGACAAGACAGGGATGTAAAGTACAGCATAGGGAATACAGTCAATAACATTGTAATAACTACGTATGGTACCAGGTGGGTACTAGACTTATCAGGGATATCACTTCGTAAGTTATATAAATGTCTCACCACTATGCTGTACACCTGAAACGAATACTAAACGTCAATTGTAGTTAAAAGGTAAGTTTTTTTCAAAGAAGTAAACATTATTAGATAACTTGCAAACTACGCAGACAAAGCAGGATGGTTCAAGTCCCCTTTCCAAATTAACAAACCAGCATGGACGGCTCACCAAGAAAATGCATCTGAATCTATTCAAACACCCATAGATTGCAGTGCAACCCAGGGAGCATTTGGTAGAAATTTAACTAAATAATTAAACATTTATTTGTATTTAAAGGGATATGTATGCCACAGCTTGGATGTCTCATCCAAACCCATCTGAACACAAAGGCTGCAGTGACAATGAGTTTTGATACCCAACTACCCTAGTTGATACTATTCTCTACAACGACATCACACTATACTTCTAAAAATGTGGCTCTCTAGTGTTGACCTCTCCCCATCTCCACTCCTTTCTGAAAAAAAGAGTTAAACGTGGATCTCTGACCAGGTGACTTTCAACACTTCTAAAATCAAATTCATGTTACTTGTCCCATTTCTCTTCCCAAAGGCTCCCAGTCTGAATCTCCAACCCCCAGAAGCAGCTGTGCCATTGCCACCCATCCAACCCACCCCCAAACCTGTCCTCTTCTTGCTCATGCCTCCCCTGCATCCTCAGTCACACCAAACGCTGTGGGTTAGCCCTCTGAAGCATTTCCCTGTGCAGATTTCTTCCTTTCCCTTTCCTTGCTTAGCACCAAAATTCAGCAGGTTCACATGGCTAACTGCTGGCAGGTTCAAAACTTCCTTCCCTTTCATTCTAGCCAAAATATTCTCTCCCAAATATTCCTTTCATCACGTCACTCTACGGCTTAACACCTTTCAATGCCCCCCACCATCCATAGGAGCAGTGTCCAAAGAGAAGGCTCCATGCCCCAGAGTAAGCAAGGCTATCTCCTAGAAGGTGGGAAGCAAATATCAGAACTCCTATTTATACTCAGGTTTAACTTATCCTTTAGAAGTTCTTGTGTATGTGTGCGTATTTTCTGCGGTTAATACATTGGTACATCCATGCATTCATTCAACAGATTTTCATTGAGTGTCTAGTATGTACAGGCTCTGGGGAGAGAAGAGTGAAGGAAACAGATGAAAGCCCCTGCCCTGGTGAAGTTGATGTGAGAGGGGAAGACAGACAACAAACAAGATGGATCTATCAGTCTGCCAGAGGGTTAGTGAGTGCTGAAATAAAGGGGAAAAATAAAGCAGGAAAGGAGGATATGAGTATACAGGAGTGTGTGAGATAAAAATGCAGTGAGATATGTATACACGCACACTCACGTATTGATAAATTAAGTAAATGTGTGTATGTCACAATTATTGATTCTAGGTGGTGGTACACAGCACTCGTATTCTTTCTACTTTCCTGGATGTTTGGAAATATTCTGCACGTTTGAAAACACCGGAGCTGACAGCTCCTGACACACGATCCCTGTGCTTTTCCCATCTCTTCCCCTACTGCTAAGGGAGCCACTGTGCAAAAACCTGATGCTTTTAGAGAATCTGTGGGTTCCTAAAGTGAAACGAGGGAAATCAGGAAAAACAGGAATGGCCTGGAAAGCCGATTCCGACAGACTTGGTTTTATCCCGCCCTTTTTCAGTTGTAGGAAAGAATGATAAAGGGTCCATAGATGTAGAAGAGTTTCCCCTTTTGCCCCTTTTTCTCCCTGCCTCACCAGGACCTGAAAACCTCATCACCCAATTTTCTGCATTTTGATGTGCAGGGGTCTCGCCGGAAAGAGGATGTAACATCGAAGTCTCCTTCTTCCCTTCACATGCAGTACCTTTATTTATATCCTTAAGGAAAGTGGTTTTAATTGGTCAAATCAGAAAGGCTCTTCTGTATTAAAAATTCACCAGTCCTTAAAGCAATACAGCTCCTTCGTGTCTTTAAAAAACAAACAAAACTGATTTGCAGTCTTTTCAGGAGGTAAAGGAACTAGTGCTGATTCAGTGCTAATATTTCCATTTTACAATGAGGAAATGGGAAGATGGAAAAGTTAACTAAATTGTCCAAGGTCACAGGGATCATCCAGGTTGGGGCAGTGTGTTCTCAAAGTGTAATGTTTTAAGACCTGCTCAATCCTGCCAAGAGTGGGTAATACAAGGATTGGAGTGGAGGTGGTGCCTTAGACCCGGATAACATTTCACCAGCAGGTTAAACCTGAATCATGGAAACTAAGTAGCTCATGTCCTGCAGGACGCATTTCATTACCCTGGATAATGGCAGTGGCATCAAGTCCCAAGGCTGGGCAGGATGGGCCCTAGAAGAGGGACCTTAAGAAAGGAGTGGTCAGCGCTACCCGCACATTAATAAATGCTTTTCTTGAATATGAAGGCTGAAAAAGCAGACAGCAGGGTAATGAAGGAGTTGAAGAAACAACAAAGAAGTACTCTGTTGTTCTCTAACCCCAGTAGGAGAAACCTGTCTAAGAAATTAAATGTGGTTAATATAAATTGTTTTAATACCCCTAGAATTCTGGAACTCTTATCTTATAGGCTGGAGTGATGGATGACCTTATATAATGTGTTTTATGGGAGACAAGGAAGGGGGTACCTGACGCTACCAAATGAGAGAATTTCATCTACCATTTTTCCTTTTTAAACAAATTATAGTTTATTTCTAAGGTAGACAGATGTTAACAGGTCTAACACACGTTTATTCCAGAGAGCAAAAGGGGTTCAGGTCACAAAATATTAAGGAACAGCATTTTCTTTCCTTTCATAAAGGCATCAGAACTATCCACTCAACAGATATTCACCGAATGCCTACTCTGCATGCAAAGCACTCTGAAGCCACCAGATAAGTTCAAAGGATAAAAACATGGTGTTTCTGACAAACGGTGACTTCATTCCAAGTTGCACCCCACATGATCATGCACTCAGAAAAAAATGACTAAAAGGCAAAAGAGGAACGAAAAGGCAAAAAAAAAAAAAAGCGTTCTAATAAAAGTTTACTTACAAAATAGATAAAGCTCTATCTACCATGTGAAAAAGTGTCTGTCTCAGCCACTCACACACAAGGCGGGAGCGCCCTCCCATTTTTTGTTTGTTTGTTTGTTTCCTTTTCTTTTTTTTTTTTTGAGGGCCGTGTCCCTGGCCCTCCTATGCGGGACTCGAACCGGGGCCGCGGGCGTCCCAGGCCAGCGCTTACCCGCCGCGCCCCTCGGAGCGCCCTGCAAAAGGCATGACGCAGGGGTTTCTGCGCAGCGCCCCCTGCTCCTCGGCCGCGCATCTCGCTGCGCATCAGGCGCCCACTGGGCGCGAGGCCCGGCCTCGCCGCGGCGGCACAAGCTCGGGCCGTGCAACTGCGACGACGCAGCAGGCGGCCCGGGCGAGCTGCGGGATGTGACCCTTCCCTCCAAGGTTAGGCGCCCGCGGCCGCATCCGGGCGGCGCGCAGCGCTAACGGGGCGCACCCCGTCTCCGACGCCCCCCTCCCCACACGGCCCCGCGACGAGAAACAAAGCCCCCTGAACTCGCTCCCAAGCGGGGGCCGCCGGAGGCCGCCTCCGCCCGTTCGCGCCGGGGACCCCGGCTCTGCGGCGCTACAGCGGTGGCCGGGCGGCCCGGGGTTCGGGGCCCGGCTCTGGAGTGCGGGCCGCCCCCTCCCCCGCGTCCCTCCCGAGGCGGGCCTGGCGCACTTACCCCCGGTTGGGACCCTTAGGGATGAACCAGGGCACCAGGAGGCCGACGATGCCCCAGAACACACTCATCACTATCAGTGGCACCGTGAGGCCGTTGTACGCCATGGTTGCCGCCGGAGCCGCCAGCCCCTGCACCACCGCCTCACTCTGGTCCCACCCGGAAGTGTCAACACCGGGCCGCGTGACCGGCGCGCGCAAGGGCCCGCCCCCCGCGCGCCCCACGTGACCCTCGCGCCGACTCCGCCCCTCCAGGGGCCTGAGGGCAGAGCCCCGCCCTCACCTGGCGGGTTTCGGGGCTACAGCCTTGCTTGCTGAGGGACGTTGTTCGCTGCAGAGCTCCAGGGTCAGGTCTCGGAGGCACGGCGACGTTTTCCAGTAAGAGTAGCCCTTTACGGGGAAGAGTGCAGTTATTTGCAGCTTTATCTTCTCCGCATGCAACTTGTGTGCCAGTCACTAGGCTATGAACTTCGAGTGCCTGAGCTCCGTTTTGATTATGCAACTTGCTGAGCTCCGTTTTGAACATCTCACTACAGCCTGTGAGGTCGTTTTAATTATTATCCTCACTTTGCGGTTGAAGACACTAAGGCCCAGGGAGGAGGTTAAGGATTTTGCCCCAAGTCACAGAGCTAGTAAGTGGCAGAGCCAGGATTCAGCCTCTGATGGTGTGACAGTCAGAGCCAGTGCTTCCCACTACTGCAGGGTGTATATCTGGTGCATTGTGCCAGGTGGTGGGTTATAGAAACCAGTCAGGCCCCGTCAGGGAACCCACGGGCTGCGGAGGACAGACAGACTTGCAAGCTGGCCACTCAATGAAGTGAAGTTGGGGACAATAGTACATGACTTCCCGCCCCGGCCGGTCCTGAGCCCAGCAGTGAAAGAAAAGGAGGAATTCGCCAGCACAGTAAGACGATGAACATGGAGCTTCTAACGCTCGCCAAGGATGCTCACATGTGTTAATTACAGTGCACCACAAACCAATTTGCAGAGAGGTGAAGGAGAGGGATATAGCTCACGGGTAGAAGCAAGATGGAAAGCAGATGTCTAAGCTTAAAGTCCAATGTGCTTTACTGTGGACCAGTTTCCCTTCAATAGTCACCCTTCCTTCCCTATGTTGCCTCCTGTTTTTTTTCTTCATCAAGTAGAATGGATTCTTCAATGGAAAGTTGGACCAATAATCTTTAATAGCTGTACCAACGCTTCAACCATGATCCCAAGCCTTTCCCTGACCAACAAGGTAGGAAACTCGTTGATCACCCTTGTGCTCATACTGTTCCCCAAAACTCAGCCCCAGTAGAAATTCTGTGGTCCTTAAGTTCCAGTCCAAGCTTTCTCCAAGACCTGTTTCATTTTGCTTGTGCCTCTCTTGTGGCCTTGTACTTATTTGTGTGTATGTATCTCAACCAACCCTCTACTAGAAGGCAAACTCCTTGAGAACTGGCACTGTTTAACTGATCTTTGCTCCTTAGAGCACTTTATATAGAGAATGTGCTCAATAAACACTTATACAGCTGGATTGAATCGTTAAGAAAGGGTGAGATCAACCAGAACTAAATTAGAGAAAGAAATGTGCTTCTAGTGGCTTCCCACTTTTTAAAATTTATTTTTCATTGTGGTAAAATATACGTAACATAAAATTTACCATTTTAATTTACCACTTAAAAAAAAGTGTACAGTCCAATAGTGCTAAGTATATTCACATTGTTGTTCAACCAACACAACAGGACTTTTTCATACCCATCAAGCAACTCCCCATTCTCTCCTCCATCCAGATCCTGATGACAATCCTATTCTCTGTTTCTATAAATGTGACCTCTCTACAGACCTCATATAAGTGCAATTGTAGTCAGTGGTCACACAGGGTGGTCACGTAGCCAGAGCCTGAATCTAGGCAGAACAACCTTGAGCCACATCCTCCCACTAATATGAAATGAGCAGACAGAACCATACTTGCAGGAGAGATAAGTGAGTCCAGGAAAGGTTTCTAAAGTCGGCATGCACATTAGCTAAAAGAACTGTCCTATAGTTAGCTTTTCTTCATTATCATAGTAAAAAACACTCGCCTAGGTGGAGATTTAAGATGCTAATAAGAGAAGCCATGCATGAAGTAGCATGTAGACACACCATGCAGATGCAGTGTAGGACCCATCTCAACATACTTTAGGGAGGGAAAGAGGAAAAGGGAATGGGTGGCCCCTAACCCCAAGATCCATAAAACTGCTCTGCCTGTAAACCTGGGGGAGCCACATCCATTCTTTTCCTGAGTGTGCTCCCCTGATGCATCAAGCTTTCGTTTTAATAAACCTTTCTCTCTGCAAAACTGTTTTGCTCACTCTCTTGATTTCTATTCCCCAGAGGGGGCAAGGACCCCCTATGCCAGTAACAATCACACAGTATTTCTTCTTCTGTGACTGACTTATTTCACTTAGCATAATGTTCTCAACGGTCATCTATGTTGTAAGCACGTATCAGAATTTCTATCCTTTCTAAGGTTGAATAATATTCCATTGTATGTATAGACCACATTTTGTTTCTCCATTCATGTGTCAATGGATATTTGTGTTGCTTCCACTTCTTGGCTATTGTGAATTTTTTTCCCATTCCTTAAAAATTGCAAATCTTTTAAGTTGATCCTGTTAAGTCTTTTGCCTGGCCTTCTCCACAGCCACTCGGAGCAGCAGATGTCAGGGGACACAGGGATATGGCTGCTCAGGCACCAGTTCTATGTAAATCTGTCCATTTCATCTTCTGTGGAATGAGAAAAATCTGTGATCCCGGTATTATATTTGTGGGCTAGTATTGGCCAATAGCTCCCTCTACCAGTGAATCTGTCAAAAACATTTTATCCACATTCCAGATGAAACTGTAGGGAAGGCCAGGAGCTAGGATTCAGTGACCTACCTAATGAAGAAATATTATGTGCCTCCAGGCACTTCAAGTTCACTTCAGGAAATAAATCAGACTGCGCAGTGTGGTCCAAGAACCCAAGGGGAGTCCCTGAGACTCTCCCAGCAAGTCTGTGAGCGCCTCTCTGTCCTAACTACTAATCTGTGTGACAATGAACTTTCTCCCTGGGCTTCACCCCAAACAGCATATTGCTGAATGTAGAAGCACTGTAAGAATCTATTGGTCTTCTATTAAGCCAGACATCAAGGAATTTTGCAAAAATGTAATATACAATGTCACTCTTCTCACTACATTTTTTTTTTTAATGTCTCAGGCTTTTATTTTTTTAACTTTTTTGGGAAACAGTGTGTTTTTCCAGGACCTATCAGCTCCAAGTCAAGTTGTTGACTTCAATCTAGTTGTGGAGGGCACAGCTCGCTGGCCCATGTGGGAATCGAACTGGCAACGTTAGTGTTAAGAGCCTGTGCTCTCACCACCTGAGCTAACCGGCTGTCTCCTCACTACATTTTTTTGTTTGTTTGTTTTGGAAAAGATAATTATTTTCTCATAAAAATATTATTTCTGGGTTTTGGAGTTTATTGTTTAAACATTATTTTATTTTTAAATGAATGCAAATGTTAAGATTTTCATTTCTAATGTGGTAAATTATGTGATAGATAGAACCCACGTAAATATAAGATTTTTGGGTCCTCAATAATTTAATTTTTTTTCAGCTCCAGTTCACATTCTATATTATATTAGTTTCAGGTGCACAACATAGTGGTTAGACATTTATATAATTTATGTAGTAATCCCCCCAATTAGTCTAATGCCCACCTGGCACTATACATAGTTGTTGCAAAATGCTGACTATGTTCTCATGTCTAATATAATTTTTAAATGTGTAAACAGATGTTGAGACTGAAAAGTTTGAGAACCACTGCAAGGAAAAGACTCAGAGGCAACCCCAATGGTATACGGTAAATAAGGGCTGACATGCTATAGTGAGCCCCTTTCCTAAGCCTGGCCCTGCAAATAAAATCTGACATGCAGCGTCACAAAGCCATGGAGTCAGAAAGCTCCTTCCAGAGTCCACTGGAAGCTTGGAATTCCTAGAGCAGCCGAACGCTCCAGTTGCTTCACTACTCATTTGCTCAGCACGCATGTACGGAACATGCACGGTGGTGCGGCCACCAATGATTGCAGTAGCTACCATTTCTTGAGTGATAGCCACGTGCCATTGAACTAGGTGCTCTGAATGACCTCAATCAATGCTCACAACACCTAATATTAAGTCCATTTTACATGTTAAGAGAGGATCAGATTTATAACTGGCCCCAAAGCCTAGCTGTTTTAAGTGACAGAACTTGGATCTGAGTGTAGTAAGACTTCATAGCTTTGGTTCTTTCCATTAAGCTATGCTGCCTCTATTTCAAATAGTCAGCAAAAACCCCTCAATAATACACTATTTAACAAGATAGACATCTTCAGCATGAGACCTTTGTAAAACCTGTTCTAGAATTAGGATGTGGCTGATTCAGTTATTTCTGATGGACAAAAGATTTTAATATTTGTACATTTATGTGTGCAGGAATAAATCAACCTTATATAGCTGTTTCAATCTGGACAACCTGCCTTTCTCATGTAGACTTCTACATGGATCAAATTTTTAGTAAACACTCAGTCACATATGAATAGACTATTTCTAGAAGGATACTTCTGGGGAGAACTGAGTGACTGAGAGTCAAGTTGACAAGGAAATTTAATTTTGCATCTTACGTTGTACCATATTAAATGTAACATATTTACAAAAAACATCTAGTTTAAAAGAATAATGAAAACAGACCCAAGCCACCACCAGATGGGAACTGCTCAATGTCTGTAGCATCAACAGTCGCCGGACTTTTGCTTTGTAGAGTTCCATCTGGTTGTCAGAAGATTCAATTACTTGCCTATTCAACTCACATTGAAAGCTCAGTAGCTGAACACCTCATGCCTCAGAGCAATAGGAAAGCAGGCATTCAAAAGCAGTTATCTGAAGTTTAAGTTTGGAGTCTTCCCAAAATAGCACAAGGGTATTCACTCAAGTGGACATCTGCAAATTTGATGGAAAGGTCAGTAGGAAACTGCTTAATTCAGTCATGTCAGGAAACATGCTAACACCCCAGGGCCTGAACCTTGACAGGCAGGCCCACCCATCTGACCTTCTCATCTCCATTTCCTGTAGCAGCCATAACGTAATACTGCTGCCCTTAAACCCTCCCCTTCATTCAACCAGCATTTGTCTCAACTCCCTGGAGAGTAACTTTTCCCTCAGCCCCTACAAACAAACCCACTTCCATTCTCCTCTAAAAGACAATAGCTAAAATGTGCTGAACTCTGTGTTTTACATGCAGTATCTCAACTAATAAGCTCTCAAAGCTCTTATCTCTATCACGTATTGAACAAGTTGCTGAAAACAAGTCAAGTCTGACTCCTGGGAATTATCATAATTTTACTGATGAGAGTACTGGCTGGAGCCTAGGGCCCAGACCAGGTATCAGAATACGTCATCCTTAAAATAAACTTAATCTAGTATGAAATCTGGCTTCTAAGTAACTTCTGAGGTCCTAAATCATGTTGGTTGAAAATAAAGATAAAACTCAAATGAGAAAAACCAAACTACAGATCTTACTGGGTCGACCTGCTCATTATAGTGACTAGACATATAGCTCAGAGTGCTAATGATAACACAGCTGCTGTGTGGGACACCTACTCTCTTTCATATGCTGTGCATATATATATTTACATAACTCCTAATCCATACTTTCCCAAATTTACCTGGTGCTTCTTAAACACTGAAAGACTGGCAACTGGGAATTGAGAATAAGACGGACTTTATCTATAAAACAATGCAAATTCTATTTGGAATTAGAAAACATTTCCAATTTTTATTCATAAAATTAAAACAGCAAAAATAGATTCACAGAGCCACATATCAATAACAAAACAGGAAGGAAACAAATATTCCAGAGATACTGTCAAAACCAGGCTAAAAATCTGCAGTTAAACTGGGGTTGCACATCCAACAGGTTACATTTATTCCTGCATTTTCTCAATAAGTTCTTCCTTATATTTGCCTTTCTCTTTTCCAACTTGTCGAGATTTGGCTTTGCGTTCAAGAATTTTTTTCCGGTCTTTGTCCAGTTTTAGCCTTGTGATAACCACCTATTAGGAGCGAGAAAACAAACAGATCTTTATGTTTTTTAATGGAAAGGATTTGTAACCATGATTATTTTGTCCAGCAGAGCTTTCCTCCAGAGCTCAGGTTCCTTCTGCTACCCAACCTCCTACCCCCTAACTCTTGAGTATCTAGGAGACCATTTAGATAGTAGTTTAGTGACATGAAACATCATTTGAGTTGGGAAACATTATACTACCAATATGTTTCTGGTTTGTCTATCATCCCTTGGCTGGCAAAAATGCACTGTTTAAGACACATCTGCATTCCTTCCAGCTACTGGGCAATACAGAGATCAGAAGGGTAACTAAGATCCCAACCATTCAGCCTTAAGGATCTGAAACTCTGAGGGAGACCTTACAATACAGCGTATAAAACAGGAGTGCAAAGGAGCAAGAGCGTATTCCAACTGAATGGGTGTGAGGGACACAGGAAAAAATGGTCTCTCTTCTCCCTCCAGACATTATCTAATGAGGAAGTGATGTCTGGAATACCTGGGACCCCCTCACTACCTACTAAAAGACCCTTCAGCAAAGGTGACAAAATAGACAAGAAAAGAATCTGGATTCTTGACAATATCACCAAGCCAGTGAATCAGTCAAGCCTGCCCGACCTCCCTCTGGAAACCTTCCAGGACTGCCTGTGCAGCCATCGGCAACATGTCAATAACTCGAACAGCAGCACTGCGATACACGGCCGCTACCACTGCTCAGTCCAGGCCATACCTTGCTCGGGTGAATGCCCACGTGGACGGTTGTGCCGTTAGCCTTCTCACGCTGCACCCGCTCGATATAAATGACATACTTCTTTCTGTAAACCTGGACTACCTTGCCGATTTGCTGACCTTTGTAGTGTCCTCGAACCACCTGAGAAAAAATACAAAAGAGAATTTCCCCCATTTCTAACGCATGAACATCATAGTATGGTGTGTATATGTTTCATATACACAACATATAACATGGATGGAAATATATCGAAATGTTGATAAATGGTTGCCAGTAGGCAGGAAGTAGGATTACAGGTGACTATTTTTAAAGTTTATATTCTTCCAAATTTCAACATTTCTACAATACAAATGTTTTACAGGAAAAAGAAATTTAACATATTAAATTCTCGTGGGCTGTTCTGCATACTAAAAATCTGCTCATGTGTCAACTCTATTCAAAAATCAACTAGA
The DNA here is from genome assembly GCA_033961575.1 of Aselliscus stoliczkanus. NCBI lineage: Eukaryota > Metazoa > Chordata > Mammalia > Chiroptera > Hipposideridae > Aselliscus > Aselliscus stoliczkanus. The sequence continues at coordinate 6,212,334 of CM066733.1, forward strand.
TTATGGTTTCTCTAAAGACCAGAGCCTATTAGACAGTAGCTACAATATAGATAGCTGATGCTCATTAACAAGAAGAGAGAAAGTACCACGTATAAAAAACTGGAGAATTGCAACACTCCTAAAATGTCTTCCTAGGTTGCTCAGCTTATTTATTTACCAAGGTGATTTTCAGGTTGAAAAGAGAACAGCCACGCCTCAGTGAGAATCCAGCACACTCTAAATGACCAGGCTCTCTCACATGGAAGTCTGTGAAAAAGTCTCTACTTAGAATCAAGACTGAAGAAAGATGTTAATAAAACGAGTCCACAGGAATAGCTGGACTAAAGACAAATGGATAAACGCTTGACCCAGTGGGGAGGCGGACCGGATAAGGCTAAATCAACTGGACTGAAAAAGTGAGGAAGGATGACATCCGGAGTCTGGTTGGGCAACTGGATGGTTGGCTGTGCCTTTCCCAGAGGCATGAAACATGGGGGAAGAAAGAGATTTTAGGAGAGAACAGTCTGTAACGAGTTGAGTTTCAGACATCTGAAGACACTCTACCGGAGTATTCCATAAACAGCTAGGCCATCTGGTCTGCAGCACGGACCTGGGAGTCATCCCCTGCAGGGTCTGGTGCAAAGAGACACCCTGAACAATGAATGGCAAACGAGCAGCCACGGGGCTACATCACAAAGCAGAGTTTTGCTTGGGTGGCATGCTATTTTTTAGAAGAAATTATTATTATTAGAGACTCAACTCTGAATGCTCTTGATTACGCTGGGCAGGCGCTCCTTGGTGGCTCTGCGCTTCATCTCCAGTCCAACACATCTGCAGGGTCACAATTACTCGCCAGGGTCCTGGGGGTGAGTGCGTCTGTGACTCCCCCACCTCCGAGCACCCCAAGTTCTTAGGCAAAGGCGGCGCCCGCGCGCTACGCAGCTGGGTGCCTAGGGCCCGAGGGGGACGTACCTGGACCTCGTCGTCCTTGCGGATGGGCATGGAGCGGACGTTGTACTTCTGCCGCAGCTCCTTGGAGAGCGGGGAGGACATGATCTTGCGGCGCACGTGTGAGGGCGCATTGAAGTGGCGTTTGCGGTTTTTGCTGCGATCCGAGGTCACGAAGGGATTGAACTTCATGGCGACCGTCTGCAAAGAATCAAGAGGAAGGGAGGGAGAGAGCGCTCGGTAGGGTACCAGGGCCTGCTCTCCATCAGGGCACCCGTCCCCATCCCCCGAGCGACTGCTCTACGAGAGGAGGTGGCCTCGGAGGAAGGCTCCCGGAGGGAGAATGGGGGGTGCGAAGGGGATCTGGGTGTTGCACTGAGCAAAGCGTGCAAGGGGGTGCGCGTGCCTGGCCAGAGGAGTCGTGGGGAGAGGGCGGCACTGGGGCCTCGAGGCTGCAAGGGGGAGGCATGGGCTAAAGAATGCATGGCTGGGTCACGCAGAGAAACCTCTGGGGAGGCGGGTAGCCCCGAAGCAAGTGGGGAAGGGTCCCACAGAGCCGACGGCTTTTCCCAGTCGGAAAAACCACCACCACCTACTCACCTGCCGGGCGCCGGAAGTGCCCAGACGCTGCGCGCCCAGGGCCGGAAGTGAGGCATGCTGGTCATGCCAGCGCAGGAAGAAAGCGGTGCCCCGTTTCCTCGGCACGGAGCTGCATGGCGCCTCCTGCGGCTTGGGGTGGAATCGCAGGGCCGCGTTTCCAGACACCCCCGCAGGAGTAAGCGGCTGTAGAGATCACGCCCAGAACCCCGGAAACATGGCACCTCTGGGGACAAGGGGTCTACTTTTGTGGGACCTGCAATAGAGGCTTATGGATAGTCTTTTAATAGGGACACCATCGATAGCCTCTCTCCTTCCTACCCCAAACTTTCTTTGCCCTGTTACTCTCCGCAGGGGGTCATCGAGGCGTGTTATTCGGGTGCTTGAAACATCATGATGCTCCAAATGAAATCGGCCGACTTGCTTCTTAACATCACCGAGAAGCCTGTTCACAGCGCAGATTTTGGTGCTCCACCACGGCCCTGCGAAACCGGACAGTGGTGGTTTGGGGGTCAGGGAATCTGCATCTAAAGCAAGCGCTCCCCCTCCAACTATTCAGAGGCGCACCGATGTCTGACGATCGCTGAGACTCCAGCACCAGGCTTTGCAAAACTCGGCCCCCCGCCGCCCGCGCCCTCCAGTTTGTTGGGAAGAGCCGGGGCTGGAGAGTCAGAGCTGGACCCAGGTGCCGCTTCTCGCTGCTGGCCCTTGGGGAGCTCCATGTTTCTGAGCCTCGGGTTGCTTATCTGTGAAATGAGGACGATCGGAGGAGGTGCCTCGCAGTTGTTATGAGGACTGAGTTCATCCGTTTAGAGTGATTAGAACAGTGTCTGGCAGATAGCGCTCAGTCACCCATTTTTCCTCATCTTCAGGACACCCCAAAGCCCGGCCTCGCATTCACGGAGTCCTGACACTCAAACGTTTGCCATTAACTCCCGATGACGCAAACCGTAAGCTTTCTGTGTTTCCTGTAAATACGTGCAAAGCGCCACCTTGGCTGGAGCTCGGGTTGTGCTCCTTTATTTTTTTTCGCCTGCACAAGCGCCTTTGGAAAAGGCAGCTGGTACCCCGCCGCCGCCACGTACCTGCGGATTTGTGACCACCGCCCCGCCCTCGCCCCGCCCCCGCCCCGCCCAGGTCGTGCCGGAGCTCCGCCTCCCACCCCTGAATGACCACTCAGAGAAGCGGTCACTGCTCAGCTGTCCCTTATTCTGAAACACTCTGTGTGTGTGTGAGAGAATGAAAGGTCTCTCGGATCTAGACTTCACTGTGCGGGAGGTTCCCATTGATTGATTGACTCATTGAATGAATTGATTCATTCTTTCATTCAATTCGTACTCACATCTATTGAGCGCCTACTTTGTGCCAGCTGTCAGAAGAGTTTGTGGTTCTTGGTTAACAGATAAACACCCTGAAATTCAGAGGGGGGGGGGATGTCTTGCCAGATTCAGGCATGTCCCGTGCTCTCTCTGTCCCCCCTGGTAAGTGGTGATGAAACTGTTCATCACCTGTATTTATTGATACACATGGTTAACAGGGCATGCGCCTTGATCCCTGGACTTGCTGGAACCTATTTTAGGTTTCATTCCAGAACCCCTCCGCAGTCAGTATTGGAGATCTCTGGCTTTCAGACCCAGGGAGGATGGCTTCCCCTGGTCTGTTTGCAGAAGCCAGGGCAGCAGAGTAGGCCGAGGGGAAGCTGCTTAGGCAAAGGCGATGGAAAGGCCACCCGTTGTGTGCCTAGGCTCCCGAGTAAGGACGTGGGGGAAGGAGTCACAAGAAAGGAAGATCTTAAATGTTCTCACCACAAAAAAGAAATGAGGTGCTGGAGGTGTTAACACTATTGTGTTAATCATTTCCCAATATGTAAGTGTATCAAATCAATACGGTTGTACACCTTAAACTTACACAATGTTATAGATCAATTACATCTCAATAAAGCTGGGGACAAAAAACAAACAAAGGAAGTCACTTTCTATGGATAAGGCAGGAGCAGATGCTGTTACAGCTGAGTTCACATGGAAAGTCAGAGGCTTCTTCTCAGAGCAGCAGCCCTTGCAGTGTTCATCAGACCCAAGCCCCGCCCCCCCATAAATTCACTCATCCATGCATTCATTCATTCATTTATTCATTCATTCACATACTCCCTGGCTGTCTAAGTTCATTCACTCCTTTATCACTCATTCATTCACTCTTTTGTCACTCATTCATTCACTCCTTTATCACTCATTCATTAACTCGTTTGCTCACACATTCATCCATTCACTCATTAATTTATTCATTATTTATTTGGTACCTACATGGAGCCACAGGTACAGGGCTAGAGCAGAGACATCTGGGAGTCAGGGAGTGAGATCTGGTCCCTGCTCCCAAGGAGCACAGAGCCTCACTGGGGAAGGACAACCAAGTGAGAATGGATCATTACAATGCAAGATAATCAAGGTGTATTCATGATCAAATAGGGCAGAGACGCATTTCTTTACATCCTGCCACATCCACCCTCCATGGCTCAGTAAAATTAAGACAGGGGCAATGCCACCACCAGATAAGATGATGAGAGCCTGAGGCTGTCACTCTAATGAGGACTTAGAGAGATTGGCTTCTATGTGGCCTCATGCCCACCCTAGGAAACATGCATAGGGACCGATACAGAAGTCCCAGGACCTAGCACAGTGCCTGGCACAGAGGAAATGCCCAGGATGTATTTCTATGTCTCATAGGCAGACAGCAATGTGGTGGGGAAATGTGTGAACCCTGGATTCTGATTGCCTGGGTTTGGATCTCCACCACTTCCTGGCTCTGTAGCTTTGGATAAGGCATTTAGCCTCTCAGTCACTCACTTTCCTCATCTGAGAAATGGGAAAATGATAGGACTTCCCTCATCGGTATGGTGTCAGGATTAAGTAAACCTTTAGCACCATGACTGGCACAAAGTAGGCACTTAATGTTAGAAGTTATTATTTATTAAGTGAATAATAATGGTCAATCTTATTAGGCTGAGCATTTACTGCCATGCACTGTGCAGATAGCTTTACAGATATTACCTTATTTAATCTGGTAAACAACCCCCTGAATTGTGCCTTTTAAAGGTGAGAAAACAGGTTCTGAATGAGATGGGAGCAGGGGATGAACATGACTCAGCAGTAGATACTCAATATGATTATTATCTTGCAGCCAATTAAGATAATGAGAGTCACAGTTATTAACATAGAAAGGTGTCTACTGAGGACAAAAGTAAACTACAAAATATTAACAGCAGGATTCCATTTTGTTTATGGAAGGACATTGTTAACGTTGATTATCTCTGATTCATGGGATTCGGGTTGACTTTAGTATTCCCTTGTTAACTTTTTGCTCTTTTCTGGGGTTATAAGCATGTATTATTTGTGTAATTAAAATCATGTTTTAAGGGTTTAAAATTTTTGTTGAATAAAATCCCCAATGTTCAGTTTAGCTTTCCTTTGCAGGCTGTTTAAAAGGAAGAATACAAAAGTACCTGCAAAATTTTCCCTTGTTTGGGTGGGGAAGAGGGTCAGTTTTCCCTTTTGACACAGACAAGACCTTGGGAGCTGAGAGGGAACCATATAATTCTTCATCCCCTTGGAGTCAGGCGGCCATGGGTTTGCATTCCAGCTTTAGCACCTGTTCGCTGTGTGATGGAGACAAGTTACTAAATCTCTGTTTTGTTCTTCTGCAAAAAGAGGTAACACCCACCTGGTATCATGCTGTGAGGATTAAGACAGACAAGGCCTGAACCACCACTCCTTGCCTGGCACGCAGAGAATGCCAGAGCACTGGTAGCTATTACTACAAGTTACCATAAAAATTATTTTTGGTCAGAATAAAGTATGCATGAGCTCATCACTACATAACTGACTGAAGGCAGCTGCTGAGGAGGGAATGGAGTCGTAGGTGAATGATGCCCTCCTCCAAGGTCCCACTCACATTCCAGGACCGCAGGCTGCATCTATTGTTGGAGCTGCCAATGAAGGGATTAGCACCAACAGTGGAACCTCCATTGAGAAAATGCGTATCTTTGTTTCTGGTAAGAATCAAACATTAATTTGTGACATGTAGCAATAGAAACAAACCGCAGCTACTATTTATGAGCGCCATCGCTATGCCCCACTTCTTCCCAAGCTTCACACCTCCTCTGTGTACCGTTCTACCCAGGCAGGGCAGGCTGCAACATATAAGCTTTTCTCTTCACTGATGTGCCTCTACAATGTCATCTCTCTTGCAACTGCAACACCTCCCTGGGGAAAGCCATTTCTGCCTGAACCACCACAGCCCCCAGCCTATCACCTCCCCAAACTTGTGTCCGCGCTGTACTCCCTACACTCCTTGTGTGAAATCTTACACAAAAACACTGTAACGTGCACTTGGTTAGACAAGGGAAAGAATTGTATTAAGGGAGAAATCATACAAATCACACATCCATACCTTAAATGTTTCAAATCAACTTAAAACACATTCGCCAACCTTTCGACCCTGAAGCAAGGCCTTTTCACTGGGAAACCTCGAGCACAGTTTGCCTTCATTTTCCTTATATTAAACCAGCCAAAAAGTTCCAGTTTGGGGTTTCTTCAATAACATGGAATGAGAACTGGACACTTTCGATGCCAATGCAGAATCCAAGGACATTGATCCATCCCCCAAATCTTTTCTATAGTTTGGTTCACATCAAATTCAGTAGCATTTTGAGGAGGGGCTGTCAACTCACCTTTATCAGGTCTCTCCAAACTATTCAACTTAGTTTTACGAGTCTTTTATTTTTCCATCATATTTCATTGCTTAACTAATTCACATCATTATAGCTTAGCACACAGCTGGCATAAGCAGGCTTGGGGACATGCATAATTGACTAGCGGTTTGCAGACTACTCTTGACCACCAGCTTTGAGTGTCACAGTAACTCAAGTAGCAGACAGGATGTTAAAGAGGAATGGGAAGGGTCTATAAAGAGTGTCTTGCAGACTGGTTCACTCCGACATTCATCCCTCATGTGCTTATCCATGTCCGTGCTGTCCCAGTGGCACATATCCACGTAAGTCCCTTTGTCACAGCTCATCTCCCTTTGCTGAGCTTAAGGTTGAAAAAGCAATGCCAGGTCCTGGGAAATCAAGAAGAATTTATGAAACACCTTTATGTATGCAGTCCTTGGAGCAAAGCTGTGGGGAAAATGTTAGCTCTGTTCTCAAGGAGATTATATTCTATTTGGAAATACCAAATATGAGACAACTACCATTTTTGAAAATTTACCATGTGCTATTTTCCTGCATACATGAGCTGATTCTAACCCGGCATAATTTACTTACACACATTAGACTTAATTTCTGCACCATCCCTATTAGGTTGTTTTATTACTATCCCCATTTTCACCTGAGGAAACTGAGGCACTGAGAGGTTAGAGACCTGGCCTGAGGCTACACAGCTAGAACATGACAGGTCCAGAACTATTCTGTAAGGATTCAACAAAAGAAGGGCTGAGTCCAGAGGATGGCTTTCTGATCATCCTCACAGATCTTTCCCACATTTCACAATTTATTCTCTAGAATTAAATTCCCTTCTGGGATTGAGCCTCCATGCTACCCAGCCACAATCAAGTAAAAAGAAACACACAGCATTATTACTGAAAATCAGCCATTTAATCTATTTGAGCCCAATGAGTGGGGAAAAGAACGAAAACATTTTTTTCCCATAAGATTTTGTTTATAAGAATAACGGGTCAGAGGTGTCTCTTCCATAGGAAACCGACATCCCCTAAGTTTTGTTGTTGTTGTTGTTTTTTAATGCGAAAAGTGGGATTTCAACTCCTGGACACACCACACATTTCCCAGCCCCACCCACACCCCCTACAGGCCCACACAGTCACACACCAAAGGGACTCCTTTCTGTAACTGGGGAACAGAATGGAAAAACAATCCATCTAAGTGGCCACAGATACCAGAAATAACCAAATGGACTTCAGTCAACTCATATGCATGTTGGCCAGCTCTTCTACTTGGAATCCAGAGCCAAAAATTACAAATGGCAGAGACATGAGCTATTAATATAGGTAAGTTAAAACTCCTTCCACTGACGCTCCCCTTAATTACAAAAGTATGCAAACAATCTTGATATAAATGGAAAGCAGGTGGGTAGCCCTGTCCCTGGGGCACCAGGGCATACCTGAAATTCCCTGGGTGGAAGCTGTGTGTGGGCCGTTGGCCCTCCCATTCAGAACCAAAGGGGAATGATGAGGGGGAGCAGTGGGGTAGGGTCCCACCTCAGGAGCAAGTGGGGAGACAATGGCGCCACCCCAGGAACCAGGAACGTGCTGGTGTGTGGCCAGCCGACGGGGGAGCTCAGTGGCAAATGGGCCATAACTGGGCTGCAGAGAGGGCCCTGGTGTGCATCCCTTGGGAGCCTGGAAGGTGGATATCCAGACGGAAGAAGGGTGGGCCTCCTTTGCTTTCCCTACCTAAGGCCTTGGGACTGATGGCGGCTGGCTGGGAGAGGCCGAGACAGGATTATTGTAGGGTTGCAGAGAAAAATGCTTTGCATCTGGATATAAGTGCACAAACTGTGGCTGGTTCTCAGAGGATGACTTTCCAGTCACAACCAGCCCCTCCACCAAGAGGTGCTGTTGTTACACAGCACAGGAGCTGAGGCACATTGGTGGGGGGTTCAGAGGGTCAAGGTGAAGAGAGGAAGGGAAACCCACCACCTGCCCAGTGACCAATGGGAGACTTGAGTCTCTACCACTGCTGCCTAACAACTAAGCATCTGCTTCTTGGGAGAAAAAGAAAGGGGTGGGGGCAAGGCTCTCAAGGCCTGGACTCTTGGTCAGGCAGAAAGGCATGGGGCAGAAGCAAGGGTTCCATCTACAGCGCCGCATCTCAGAGGCTTGCCTGGGAAGTACCATCCTTCGCTGAAGGCGCCAGGTGGGGTGTACCTTTGGGCAACCTGGTCCAGAGCTGACAGTCCAGGTCTGCAAGTTGGCTGCCCAGGGGGGGAACCAAGTGATTAGCGCGTCCAAATGGTGGAGGCTATGAGATTGTCAGAGCCTGGCTGAGAGCCGGTAGACATGGATTCTGGGCTGTTCCCCTAAGAGAAAAGGGACTACAGCTCTTCTAGGAGGGGTCCCCGACATCCCCGAGCACCCCTTGCATGATTCTGGTCTGGTGCTCCCCAGGGGAAGGTGCACCACGCCCTCAGGCAGTGTAATTCATCTAAAATTAAATGTGGGGAAAAGAGGTAGCTGCAAAACCACGAGCCACCCTCTGCCTCCCCCTCCCCCACGTCGGGACACAGCCAGATCCTGGACCAGATGGAGGCGCTGGAGGCAGGGTTGGCAGTCTCTCCGGGTCCTTGGCCGTCGGGCCGGCTGGGTCGTCAATGCATCTTGCCCAGCTGGATCTTCTTCCAGGCCTCCGAGGCTGTGAAGATGCACGAGTCCAGAATACCAGCAACGGTGAAGGTCCCACCAATGATGGCACAGATCTGGAAGCAGGGGAAGGTCAGAGGTCAGCGCTGGGGGGAGTGCCAGGCCAGTCCCCTCCCAAATCACGAGAGGATGAGCAAGTGCAGATACCCACTGCACCCTCCACGTGGTAACCAATGGGGTCTGGAACATCCTCAAAAAACCCCACTTGGGCCGGCCGAGTGGCTCAGTTGGTTAAGAGCTCGCTCAAGAGTGCAAGCTGAGCTCTGAGCAATGGCGGTTCGATGCCCAGCCCGAGCTGAGCTGCCATTGAGCAGCCAACAGGTGGCAGGGTAGCTCAGCTAAAAAAACAAAAAACAAAAACAAAAAAACCCATTTGTTGGATGATGAATTTAGTAACAATAAAAGCATAATCTTCAGCTCCTTTAATTCCCATGTTAACCTTCTGAATGAGGAGGGGATCCAATGATCCTTTCATAGGTGAGGAAACCGAGGCTTAGGAAACTATGTTCACACAGTATGTAGCAGACCTGAGACTTGATCTCTTCAGGTATGTCTCAACCTTGGAGCCTGCTGCAGTCTTAATTGCTACTCTAAATTTCTCAGACATTTTTACAATCCCATTTACAGATAAAGGAATGAAGGTACAAAAAGGTGGCACCGGGCTGGTCGAGCGACTCAGTTGGTTAAGGGCATGAGCTCTGAGTAACTGGGTCACCGGTTCAATTACCTGATGGGCCAGTGAACTGTGCCCAAGTTGAGCTACCGCTGAGCTGCCGATGGGCGGCTGGATGGCGACTGGACTTGGGACTGAGCTAGCTAGCTGCACCCTCCACAACTAAGACTGAAGGACAACAACTTGGCTGTTCCTCTTCCCCAATTCCCCAACAGAAAATCTTTATTTAAAAAAAAAAAAGTGACACCACTGGCCCAAGGTCACACAGCCAGCTAGCAGCAATCCTGGGACTTGACCCCAGGTCTGACAGGTCCAGGCTCAGTGCTGCCCGTGATTGAGATCTGGGGTGTGCTAGATAGGCAGCACTGGCCTGGATGGGGAGCGAGAAACAAATCTCCTCTCATTCTCAAAATCTGGTGCTTTATCAATAGGATGGGTAGTAATCAAATCACCATGCCGACAAATGCAAAATTACAAGTGCTACAGAGGAAAGAGGGGCCCATGGTGCTCCCAGAAAGCTCATATTAGGGTTGTGCATCGAAGGATCTTGACCAGCTTCCTGGGCCTCTACCCATGACATGCCAGTAGTACCCTCTCCTTCCCGTTGTGACAACCAAATTGTCTCCAAACATTGTACCCTGGAGGGCAAAATTCTCCTGATGAAAAACTGCTGTAAGGGCCGGCCGAGTGGCGCGGCAGTTAAGTGCTGGCTTGGGAAGCCAGCAGCCCCGGTTCGGTACCACACGTGAGGGCCAGTGACACTGCCCTCAAAAAAAAAAAAAAAAAAGGAAAAACTGCTGTAGTGAGGGGATACAATGAATGTCACTGCATGTATGTACTTCATAACTTTGTGCCACATCACAATATAACCTCCACAAAGAAGTGCTCACGGCATCTTCTCTGGCTTGACATGCATCATGTCCCATCACTGAGTCCCCGGGCCAACCCAACGGGGCAAGTGCTATTCTTATATCTATTTTACAGCCAAGGAAACTGAGGCACAGAGACACCGAATCACCTGTCTAAAGCCACAGTCATTAACGGCTGAACAGGGGTACAAAACTATGGAGTCTGCACTCTTCACATGACACTGCTGCTTCTTGGGCATGAAACGCCCCGCCCAAGTGAGTTACTTGCCTTGCTGTGATGCTGCCAGAAACTACACTGTGGCGTACCAATCTCATGCTGTGTGGTACTCAAAACTCTCTTGTCTAGCTATGAGTTGCTGTCTGGTGCCATAAAAGAATCCAAGTATGAATGATGGACAATAAACGAAGTCCACAGAGGGTTTGCAAGGAAACTTTAAATGTATTTTTCCCCTTGAGCACATACTTTACGCCATTCCTAAGAAGCAACACCACCCACTTCTCCCTATCCCTAGGAGGGAGGCACCTCATGTCCAACATCACACAGCAAGGATGTGGCAGAGCCAAGTCTGTCTGCCTCCAGGGCTCTCACTCTTCCCCACAGGCCACATTTCAGTGGCACTTAAATCACCATTTAGAAGAAGCCATGTTGGGCAGCCCCAGAGGGCCTGAGACGGCCCTAAAGGCACCTCCCGGTGGCTGGCCACCCACGGAACTTGACCACTGGAGGACTCTGGGAGAAGGTAGCGCCTTAATGGACCCTTTGGTGCCAAGTGGAGGAGGCAGGAGACACAGCGGAGGCAAGAGGGACGAGTGAATCGAACTGGCATTTATTTTTAAAATGATATTTCCACGAGATGAGCTAAGCAGAGGCCTGTGAGGCCCAGGGCAGACAGAGCAAGTCTGTATGGATGGGTTGTAAGTGGAGCAGCTGGCATTCCAGTAATAACAGCCCAAGAAACCGGAGCAGCTCCCCGCCCCCAAGGGAGTGAAGAGGCTGGGGGCGCTGAGGGGATTACTATGAAGAGTCTTCAGTGGGCAAGGCCTCGCCCCGCCAGCCTCAGAGCATGACGCAGGGGTACTTTTCAAGGAAGATGACGGCAGGGGCGCTGGTTTATTTTGGTAGAGTGGATCAGATGATGGGAGATTTTGTACCACAAAATGCTTTTAGAGCTTGGATCAGAGGGTAGGAAAATGTGACTTAAGTGCAATGGAGCAAATAATAAAAAAATAAAAAATAACCACACACACACATATCTATATTCATCTACACACTTTGAAACCCGAGTGTTCCTATGATTCACATACACCTGGCACCGTCTGCAGCTTCCTTTCAGTGGGCTGGCCCAGAGCAGGAGACAACACAGGCATTGAGGTACAAAAAACAAAACAAAACACAACACAAACCCAAAACACACAGCTGTGGGGAAACTGAGGCCCTGGGCTCATGGAACCCGCTAGGCCACTGAGGATGAGCTGCAGTGAAGCTGCTGCTATCACCCCGCTCAGCGGCCTGTCCCCCACTCTCCTACATGTGTTGAAGGTGCTGGTCACTGCTCAACTGAGGAGGCGGAATTCTGGCACATTTGCGGGGATGGCCCAAAAGCTGAAAGAAATCTAGCAGCCCTCCTGATGCTGCTATGGCGTCTGCTTTCATAATTTTTCCCTTTAGCCTGCTTGGGCCTCCCTAACACTTATATATCCATAGGTGGAGACTAGTATGAGGTGAGGCCAAGGGTCCTGGGATGCTCTCAGGCCATGGCAAGCCCTGGACTCTGACATATGGGTGGTCCCAGAAACCCCCAGCACATCTGGACCCGTCCAAAGAGGTGGTGAGCCATGGCCATGCCTCCATCCCTCACCTGGAGAAGGTCAAGGTTCCTACATCTGTAACAGGGAAATAAATGCGGCCCCGAGGCTCCATCAAATGGTACGGTCGTCTTTGGACTCAGGTGGTGGCAAAATAACAGGCTTCTTTTGTGATTTCTTAGCTGGTGTGTGTGTGTGTGTGTGTGTGTGTGTGTGTGTGTGTGTGTCTGTGTGTGTGTCTGGAGGGTGGGGAGGAATGACCAAGCACAGATGTTAGGAGACTGAAATGGATCTCAAAAACAGATTAAAGAAAGGGCTGGTGGTAGGAAGGATGGTGACTTGGCATCTCCCTGACCTGTGGAGACAGGTCCAAGATGAATACAAATGAATGCAAATGAAAAGAAGGTGAGCCATGCCCACGACACTCAGCTCCACATGCACAAGAGCAAGGAGTCCCAGGCCTCCATGGGGCACAGAGGCCGGGAGGCCTGACCATCCTCAATAGACATGTGAAGGGACACTAGAGCAGATTGGGGTGAGGTGAGGGCTGGGGAGTCCACCGGGCCCTTCCCTACTGTGGCAGCAAAAAGAGCTCGTGGCCTTAGGAAGCCGAGTTGTGGCCATCACTTACTCTGGTCTTGGGAGAGCCTTGCTGGGCCTCAGTCTTCTCATCTACAAAATGGGAAAACCATCCCTGCCCTGCCAATTGTCGTACTGTAGGAAACGCCTCTGGAGTTCCTAGCACTTAGGAGGTGCTCAGTAAATGACCCCCAGTCTCATCTTTCTGTTAGCCAGAAGGTTCCAACCTTGTTGCTAAGATCTGAGATTTTTCTAAACCTCTGTGAGACCCGCTCTAAAAAGAACAATGGGTAAAATGTCACTTATTCCCCAGATCAGGCCGCTGAGTCTCAATTTCCATTTTCTACCTGGCCCTTTAAGCAGAGACGAAGTCAATTTATGGAAAGACGGGACAGCAAGGGTGACCACAGGCAGAATCTTTTCAGTTGCCCAGGTCCGAAGCACTCCAATGGCCCATTCTACAGATAGGAAAGCTGAGGCCTAGATGGGGTGTTTCCTCAGGTAAGCGCCAAGAAGTGTTTGGGATGAAGAATATCCGTCCAGGCAATGCACTTAGGCCACAGGTAGTTCCATTCTTTGGCCAGCCAGGGAGTCCCTCATATCCCCACAATGCCCTACCTCAACCCTGCCGCTTAAACTCTCGTTGCCCTGACAGCCCACAGGAGAGAAGACAGCAGAAGTACCTGACACGCAGGAGGCACTCAGGACATGCTTCCTGAGTGAGAAAAGGAGTGACTGAGCGAGAAAGAATGAATGCGGAGTGGCAGAGCGAGTGTTAAATGAACAAACGCAGGAATGAGTGAAGTGGTCAGGAAAGGGGGGAGCACATCCAAGGCAGGGGGCAAAGGTGACTTACTCACAGGGCTGTCAGCCAGGGGCTGGGGGTGGGGTGCAGGAGGAGGCTCCGGATGGTTGGGGACCCTTGCGCTTTGGGCCCTGCATCGCCCTACCTTCCCCGGGCCTGTTTCCTTACTTTTACAAATAAGCAAGCTAATCCTCCCCGATCAGGAGAGCTGTGGGATTAAATGAGTGTCCATGCCACCTCTGAATGCCTGTTCCCCTGGTCCCTTACCGCTGCCATGCTTGGAATCTCCTGACCAGGCCCCAAGACAGGAGGGACAACGTGTGTGTGTGTGTGTGTGTGTGTGTGTGTGTGTGTGTGTGGCCACTGAGCCAGAAAGGGTCACCACAGCTAGCACATGCAACCCTACTCTGGTCAGCAGCCCCAGTTCCAGAAATGAAAACAAGGACCATTCGATATCCAGGCCCCAGTGAGTCTGTGAGAGGCCCATTACTCTGCGTTCAGCACAAGTCATCAATAATGCCCCTTTGTTCTTCTGCAGAGGCCACCTCCCTGCGGTTCTACCGGCTTCCTGACTGCCAACTGCGGCTAGATGAAGTTAGCTTGCCTACCTGGAAAAGAAGGGTGTGTGTGTGTGTGTGTGTGTGTGTGTGTGTGTGTCCCTTATAGTTTAGTTTTGGCTTTTAATTCCTTATAATATGGAAAGCTCTCCGCACTGGCTGGAGAGCTGAATCCTTCTCTTGTCCCATCAGCACTAATGCTGCCCCCATCCACTGCCATCCACCCCTCATCCACTTCCCTGTAGTGTGTAGTGGAGAAGCACGGAAGACACACCACCAAGAGGTGGGGTCTCTGGAGTAAATACTCCTGGGGTCTGATCCCAGCTCCGCCACCCTCGCAGGGGAAAGCCAGTTTACCTCTCTGGGTCTCAGTTTCTCTCATCTGTGAAATGGGGCCCACCATGAGGGCCGACATGACCTCTGTCTAGCTGCCTGCTGTACCGTAAGCTGTACCCTAAGAAGTGCCCGGGAGCTGTTCATTCACTTTCCTGGTCCAGAAAGCATTGCTTGGAAAGCTTGTGGAAAAGCACAGTATGAGAAATAAATAATGAATTGGAGTCCCATCAGATGCTGGCGGCGGCAGACAGGCTGGAGCCGTGGATGAGAGCACAGCGCCATGACTAGGCGGAGGTGGGGGAAGGTAAGCCACTGACTGGGCCGCAGAATGGTGGGGGGCAGGCCCTCACACAGTGGTGTCACGCGGCCAGGCTGCCCACTCTCACCCTCTTTTGTAGGGGTTTGGGGGAGAGCGGAGGACCCTCCCCACCCTTTTTACATTGGCTGCAGCTGCAAAACACCCCCCCCATTGAAAAAAAACACACCTTGGATGAGCACCTACTATGTGCCAGGTCTGAGATGGCACTTTTCTCTGCCTTCTCATTCAATCCTTGCAGGTGCTAGGGGAAACGGGATGACCCCATTCCACAGATGGGGAAACAGAGGCTCAGAGAGGGGCTGACTTGTCCAAGGTTACACAGCTACCAAGTAGGTAAGGGTGACAAGACTCCAGGTCTGAGGCTGCAGAGGGCCTCTTTTTTCTGTTAGGCCACCCCACTTCAGCCCAACCTAAAGGTGCCCCTCAGTCCCCATCGTCATGCACAGATGGCTTCTTTATATTGTGTTTTCTCAATTCTGTTAAATGTTACATATCAAATGTCCTAAAGTAAAGGGTCCCTCCCCATCGCAAAGTTTACAGAGTAAAAAGCTGTGTGTGGCTGCAAAAATAAAAAAATAAGTATAATGTGTAAGAGAGAACCTACTCCATTCTAATATTCCTCATATGTCTCGGAATTTGCCTGAGAAAAGCTTCCATACAACTGAGAAATCTGTGTTCAGACCCAGTTGGCAACAGCCTTCTGGAAGATCTAGCTCCACTCAGACGTCTGGAAGGATCCGAACTGAAGCGTTTTGTACACTTCCAGACTAACTAAGCTGCTAATTTGGGTTTGTTCTGTTCCTCGGAAATTGTCTTGGGGATGGACCAAGATGTATGCCCCTCCATCTGTTCATTGTCTGACACCGATTTATTATCACCCGCCTGCACTGCCCCAAGTCTGCGAGCCAGAGATGACGAAGACCCAGCCCTGCCTTCCTGGAGCTCATGGTCCGGGGAGAGACATGACGGCAGAAGTGACAGCAGGAGAGGATGGAGGCTCTGGAAAGGCGGTTGTGTCAGTCCAGCTACAAAACTGCTTTTTTCCCAACTCACAACCTTGGCGGATAAAACCTTCTCAGTTTTAAGTTTGTCTCCTCTCAATTCTTTTTACCGTCTCCTCCCCCACCCCCAAAACACCTGCTGTCTTTTGTTTATGGCAAATTCTTGCAGGTGCCCAAACAGAGGAATGAAAGGTAATCAGATATGGGCAGAAAAACTTGCAAAACACAAGTTTGGACAGTTTGCTTTTTTCTTGATGGTTTGTATGTGCATGACTGTGACTTTATTATGCGTGCTCACAGCATCACTTTGTTTTCTGCTATAATATTTCTTCTTGATTCCCAGGACAGAAGTCACTGTATCAAATGATCCTGGTGTCCTACCAAGGGCATCAAGGCTTCTTGGGGGCTCTGTTGTTGTTGGCTCCCTCGAGAGCCATTATTTTGAAAGATGGAGGTGGGCTTTGGAGTCAAATCCCAACCTTGCCATTTACTGGCTGTGTGATCTTAGATGAGTTTCTTTACCTCTCTGTGCCTCAATTAACTCACACATAAAATAGGAATACTATCATCTACCTTGGAGGCTTCCTGGGAGGGTTAAAGGAGATAGCTATAAAATTACCCAGCACATAGTAGGTGCATAATAAGTGTAGCTATATGATCACTTCTTCAAGCAGCTGTCCCTTGTATATTCCTGAGCACCTATGACCAGGCCAGATCCTGTACTGGAGGCTGGGGACACAGGAGGGGCACCTAGTTGCCTGGCAGCCATGCAGCGCAATCTCAAATTTGGGGGATTATTTCACTGGCAAGGGGCACATCGATGGCAGGAATCATGTCTAATTCAGCTATCCCTGCTGCCCAGTGGGAGCATGTCAGCACCAGCCAGTACTTTTTGGTGGCCAAAAATGGTCACGGCCATACTGGCCCAATTTGGTACTTTGTGACTTCTGGCTGCGCCCCGCAAATAGAATAAAACATACAAGGAACGTGATGTGACTCCTCTGAAGCCATCCAATCTGTCACCAAAACCCACTTGAAGGCAATCTCCAAAAAGGGGCTTCAGCAAGTGGCAGGGGACAAATGTGCATGTGTGGGAGGGGGCACTTTGAAGGGGATCACTTGCATGTTGTTAAATACCATCTGTTTACTTCCTTAGTGGTGGAATTTTCTGGAATAGCACGAAGCAGAGGTCTGAGCAAGGCGCCCTGGGTGTCCAGAGGAGCCCCAGGCAGCCTGGTGGAGACTTCCGGAAGAGGACCCCTCGTCCGGGGAAACAGGGCCTTTCCAGACCATAAGACCCGGGAGGGCGGACCCTGAATAAGCCAGGTACTTGATAGTAGAACTGCACTGGGGAGACGCCCCCCCACTACACCCAGCCCTCATTCCAGCCCACCCACAGCTGCCTCCACAGCCGTCACATGATGACATCCTTGCTTAAGCCCCCTCTTCAGCAGCCCCTCCAAAGAGCTATTTGCAGAGGGCCCCATTTGCAGTTCGGGGGCTTTGCACACAAGTGTTTGATTTTAAAGAGTGAAAGAAAAGTCACAGCAGGTGCTTCCACTTCCATCCCGGCCCCACCCCACCCTGCCGGGGGTCTTTGTGCTGTGTGTCTGCATGCAAACGTCATCCCCCACATCTGCTGTCCTGTGACAAGGGCCTTTGAAGCCCCACAATGACGCCATCTGCCAGCAGCTCACTAGAGGCTGACCCCACAGTTGCCATGACAACTAAGATGGCATCATGGGGCCTTCAGAAAAACTACCAGGATAACACTGTCTGGAGGTTCCCCGCAGCATGGCTCACACTCAGGTGGGGGTGGCTGGGGCAGAATGGAGGAGGGGCTGATGGTCAAATGGAGAAAGGAACAGAGGGGTTTGGCCTCTGGGTGATGAAGGACAGGCTCCTCCCCTGTGACTTCTTGGGACTTCCAGCTCTCAGAAGTCCATCCCCATCAAAAGAGGCCACATGGCCTTCACAAGACATGCTATGTTGGGTACCTCTGCATGCACTATTCCCTTTGCTTAGACTCTCTCTCCTTCACACGCCAGTCTAGAAAACGTCACCTCATCCTTCAAGACCCATCATAAGGTTCCCTTCCGGGAACTTTCCAAACAGACAGGACTGTGCCCACCTCTTTTGTCGCCACTGTACCTGGTGCCCAGTTCCGTTGGTGCCCCTGCTGGATGGGACTGTAGCTCTCTCTGCACTCGCCTATCTCCCCTATTAGTTCATTCCTCCCGTTTCTAGTGAACTTGGGCATCTTTTCTCTCCCAATGTGGGCTCTTCTGAGAACAGCTAGTTCTTACCCATTTTTCTTTTTGATCATTTAACTTTTTCTTTCTGATTTGTAGGAATTCTTTATATATCAATTCTGAAGCGTACTCCTTTCTTGTTTATATGGCAAATATCTTTTCCCTACTTGTGTCTGGTGTTTTAACTTTATGTTAGGTGTCCTTTGTTGAATGGAAGTTTAATTTGATATGGAGTCAGAGAACAGAAAAGGCAGGCTGAGGCTCATATAAGCCCCGGATTTTTCACAGCCTTTGTATCCAGGTGGCTTTCTAGAACTACAAAGAACTTTCCTTTTGGGACCTCCTCTGAGTCTCGCGCGGCCCTGGGAGGTAGGGAGAATATGGATTATTATTCCTAGTTTGTAGATTAGGAGATGGAAGCCTTGCTGTGGACACCTGATCTTTTGCCTCCTAGCACCCACTCCTCCTTCTTCCAGTAACTGGCCCCTGGTTTTTCTCTTGCAGTCTTTGTCCTGTGATCTGAGTGGGGCTGACCAGCTGAGGCACATCATTCATTCTCCAGGCCACAAGGGTGGCCTGGGACCTGAGCCAGGCAGATGATGGCAATAGCCCAGCCAGGACTCGGGTGGAATTACTGAGAAAGAGGCGTTTTCTATTGGTAAACTCTATTCAAAAATGAAACTACTGCAGAGGAAAGTAGGATGAAGAAAGACCTGTTCCAGATAACATTTACGTCTGGATCCGGCCATGCCTGAGGCCTACCCACCCCCAGCCAGCTCCACGTGGCATTCTGTCTCTTCTGTCAGAGTCCTGACTGATACAATCTAGTCAAAGCTGGAAACGAAAGTGCCAGGACTGGACCCCTGATCCTGAATCACTGTTACAAGTAAAAGAGGTATAGAAGCCTAAGGACCTTTAGGCCTCAGTGTCCAAATCTGGGAGGTAGGGAGTAGGGATAATCACCCATCTCCTCGCCTCGGCTGACTGAAGCACCGTGACCCTGCTGTTCTGACTCCAAGGGCATTTTGAATGGGAGGCCAAGGAACAGTACACTTGATAGAAATAATCAGCATTAAAAAAACAAAAAACTGACATCAGCTTGAAGATGCCCCACAGAAAAGTGGATTTGGTGGAGGCAACGGCAAAAAAGAAAGAAAAGGGATCAAGCAGGAGGGAAAGGAAGAAAACACCTGACAATATCAGTAGCTAGAGCTGGAAAAGAGACATGAAAAATTTACACAGAAAAGGATAAACCCTGCTAAGAATACTTTCCCTAAAAATGAAAACCCGGAGAAAACATGAACGACTGATCAAGCCATATAAAGATCTGCTTAAGGAGTTAAACTGATTCAGTGGCATTCCCCGCTGGAAAATATTTTCCTAATGAAACATCACCGATATTGATGGGACTCTGATGACATTTCTGCACATCCTAGGGATCAGGGCCTCTTGTGGACCGCCTGAGCCCCTCGCCCTGTGTACAGGCTGTGCCCTCTTTCTTCGAGAGTCCGTGGGAGCACCACGAGAAGGAGCCCGCAGCAGGCGTGTCACCCACTCACCGTGGTGATGAACCTGTATAGAGGCTGCCGTCTCTCTGTGTACTTGACCGTGATGGGGCTGAGGTCGTATCGGAACCAGATGGCGGGGATGATGCGACCGGTGTGGCTGTAGGCGACATACTCCTGGAGTGGAAGGAGACAAGGGGGACGGGGCATGACATCCAGGCACACCAACCACGGCTCAGTGGGCGGGGGCTGGACTGTAGAAGGCTCCCCGGCAACCCGCGAGGATGGGCTTTCTTTCCTCCCTCTCTGCTCCCCCAGGAAGTCTGGCATCCCTTCCCCAGAGGCTCTGCCATTGCTGGGGGGCATTTCAGACCTTTTTGGCTCTTTGGAAATGGAACATGCGACCTGGAAGCAGCACCAGAAGCAAAACAGGGATCCAAGAGCAGAGACAGAAAAGGACAAGTGCTTTGAGCTCGGTGTAAGTAAAGGCCTATTTCCCCCTTCAACACCTGGGCCAGGCAAAATCTATTGATTTGTTCAACGATACATTAGGGAGCGGCTCTCCTATGTGCTGGCGCTGGGGACCCCAAGAGGAGTAGGCCCCACCCCACCCCCCACAGGGGGGTCAGAGTCTGGAGGACACAGATGCACAAATGTCCACAGCATTGCACACGCCGTGCCAGAGGGACACGGAGTGCTGAGGAGCCACGAATGAGCGGCCAATTCTCCCCGGGGCGTCCGGGAGGCTTGGTGAAGAGGGGACATTCTATGCCACTCATGACATCTTGAGGAGTGCATGGGTGCGTGTGTGCAGGCATGTGTGTGCGAGAGAGAAAGGGAGAGGGAGCGAGGGAGAAGGAGAGAGAAGTATAAACGCCACGTGGGGAGCGAGCTTCTTCGAAGAAGGAACACACCCAGAACTGGAAAGGCAGAGGGCTCAGCCCTACTGGCCTACCACAGGCCTTCCTGAGAAGGCTCCAGCTGGGACGAAAAGGATGCTAAGGGGCTGAATGCACAGTGTGTCCTCTCTGGGCTGGGTGCTTCAGGATGCTGAAAACCTCCGGCTACCCTCATCCATCTACAACTGAAGGCCATTCATCTATAACTGAACCACAGGGGCACCCCCAACCCCAAGTGCTGGGCCTGAGCCCCAAGGCTGGGGATAAGCCCGAGTGAGACCTGCCCTCTCTGTTGGATTGCTACCGGCCCGGATGGGCACAGCCCCAGTCGTTCATAGGGCAGGCTGGGCCAAGGCCACAGATATTGCTGAGCAAGCTGTTCTGGCTGCTGGGCCCTTGCCAAAGCCTCAGGGGAAGGAGCCTTGGGCAAAACAAGATCAGCTTTCTCCAGGGAGAGCTGATGGGGCAGGGTGACTGTCTGGGTCACCGCCCAGGCCTGAGGGACAGCAAAAAACAACGAAACATAGCAGCGGTAGGTACTATTTACCCAAAGCCTTCTTTGTGGACTAAGTGGTTTTCAAAGCATTGCCTCATTTGACAGTAATCTTATGAGGTGGGCACCATTTCACAAATAAGTAAACTGGCTTTGTGACTTAGTGGCTGAACCGGGTCTGAACCGGCAGTCTGTTCCACAGCTCACGCTGTTTCTGCTCAGACCGCATCCATGTTCCCCCATTTGTCAGATGCTGTCAGCACTTGAGGGTGACAATGACATGCCCTTCAAGAAACAGGAAATAAAAGAAAGAGGTTTCCTGTTGGCGAGTTAGACCAGAACATCAGCACAGGTGGGTCAGAGCAGAGAGACCTCCAGTCAGCAGAGTGGGAGGAGCTCCCAGCCTGGCAGGCTCTTGCCTCTCATTCAGACTAAGCAACGATGTGATCAAGAGGCCAGGTTCGGGAGTACGAGGAGAGCTCAGCTCTAATCCCCACTTTGGACCACCTCTCAGTGCCTCAGTGGCCAAATCTAACAAATGGGGGCAATAAGAGTCCCAATGTCCGAGCTGTCATGGTGACCGAGAAAGATGATGGGGTAGGAAGCTCAGCATAATGTCCAACCCATTGTATGTACTCAATAAATGATAGCTACTCCTCCTACTTATTATTTATTGAGCTAAATCATATATCACTTAGGAGGGCGGTCCCGGAACAGAAGACAAAGGAGAGTCCTGGTGGTAAAAGGGTCTATTGGGGGTGCCTCAAACAACGTGCTTCAGGCTTTCACGTGCCACTGGCAGGGTCTGAACGGGAAAGCCTGAGGCTGTCTCGGCCTGAAACCACGAACTATTGGTCACTCCATTCGGCTGGCTCTGACCATGCTCCATCCCACCAAGACCTGCCTGCTTCTCCATGACTTTTGAGTGTTGAGGTCCTGGGACATTCCTGTTAATCCACAGCCATTCGGTTTAATTCCAGAGCCTCATGATTTTGGATAAAGTGCTTGTGCCCTGGGAACCAGAGCGTCGGTCGTGTGCCGACCAATCAGGGTCCAGAGTCTGAAGATGCAAAGCTGTGGAGACATTTGCAGTCCCTGGGACCTTTAGGGGAGGCCACCTGCCTGCTCGGTCTCAAACAGATGGCATCCTATCTGCTCGTTAGATTTCCTCCCTTCGGTCCTGACACTGGCCTCCCATCTTTACCCAGGAACAGAGCCTGATATGGGAACCAGGAGAAATCTTGCCCAGGCGCTTGTGATCCCTGCTCGCGGCCAGCAGAGGGAGCAATTGCACGCAGCTGGGCCCCGCCGCGCCCACCTACCTTGTTGGCGACCGTGTACTGGTAGGAGTACCGCTGCTTGCCACTTTTGTCCTCGTAAACCGTGGGCACAATCTTCAAGATGTAGTCGTGGGAGGCGAGGGCTGCAGGGTGGACACAGCAGGATGAAGCAGGGGGACCGGCACTGCCTAGCTGGCAGCTCTATGTCATTTCCACCTTAAACCTGCGTGGCACTGCCGGGGATCCAGGGTGGGGTGCGGGCTCAGTCTCCACATTTTCATGACCAAACAACCCCTCTTCATTTTCCCCCCTTGACAAGGGGAATCGAAAAGCTCCACCTGTCAGCATCTTTACTCCTGTATTTAGTATTAAAATTCTGGAAGCAATGCAATGCCCATCAAATAGAGCAACCACTGAAGGGTGTGTGCTGGAAGGGGCCACCCTCCAAGACGAATTGTTGAGAAAAGGATCAAGTCACAGCGCAGGGTGACTAGCATGTGTCCGTGTACGGGGGGCAGGGAACGCTCATGTTCTCTATATGGGGAATACATGGAAGAATTTTCTGGAAAGATGCCCTAAAAACGATTAGCAGTTCTAGCCTCTGGGGGTGGGGGAAGGCAGGATGTGATGAAGATCATATTTCACTGCGCACCTTCAGGTCCTGTTTGAATATTGTTACTTTTAAAACACACCGGGTTTAAGTTTTTAAAAGAGCCCGCCAACCAAAAAAACTGCGTCTATGAAGAATTAACTTCTTTCCCCAGTTTCAATGAACGGGAAATTAGTTCTCCCTCCACCTGGCCCTGTCATATTCACTGTAACTTACCCCCACCTCAGTGGAGGCGGGGGGGGGGGGGCGCAGAGGGCAGGGACTGAGCCTTATTCATCTCTGTGTCCCCAGATCCCTGCGCAGGGCCTGGGATGCAGCGGACAGCACCAAATATTTATTGAATGAATGAACGGATGGTGGGATGACTGGCCAGAGGCATGAATGGGAGAACAAATGACTCAGCTTCTGATAAGCATGAGGTAACCAGAATCAAACACTAGGCTGACAGAATGCTGGCCCCAAGCTGCCAGGTATCACTCGGGAAAGGTATGAGTTCCCCTGGGCCTTCTGGGAGGCTCACACTCAAGGACCCTTATGTTATTACTTTCTAGAATTTCAGGGGTCAGGGACCATGGAGCCAAAATGACACAGAAATTTGGGCCTGCAGGTTCTAATCCTGACTCTAACCCTGAGTCCGTCTCGAGCCCTTGGACTCAGCTTTGGTAAGAGGGACGGGATACAGGTAGTATTCATGGCCTCTTCCTGCGAATACCGAGTCCTAGGAAAGGAAAGGACAGTGCTTCTTGAACTGCATGGAGACTGACTCCTCCGAAAAACTGGGGAAGCTTGCAGCCTCAGGGCTAAACCCATGGAGACCCCAACACCCCTTCCTCAACCCCGCAGTGGTCCTCAGGTAACAGGAACACCAGTCATGCAGGATTTTAAAGGCAGACACCCAGAGATTCCTGCTCCATGGGCCTGGGAGCGGGGGGTGGGGGGGGAGGTGGGGGCTCAGACTGTGTATTTTAAACCAGGAGTCCACTCTTGAAATACAGTGCTCCAAGTGCACATCGTCCCAGGTTAAAAACTTGAAGGCACGAAACTCCCACCTGTAATAGTCTGTTAAGACAGAATAAAGGTCACCAGAGGGGAAGGGGGCTTGGGGAGAGCAACGGGGGTCAAATATATGGTGATGGAAGGACACCAGACTTTGGGTGGTGGGCACTCAATGGAGTAGGCAGACATTGTATCACCAAGTAGTACACCTGAAACTTACATAATGTTATTAACCAATGTTACCCCAATCAATTTAATTAAAAATAAAATTTAAAAAAGTTCTGCTAAAATTTGTACAAAAGCAGATGATCATAAAGAAAAAAAAAATCACCCACAAACCCACCATCCACAGAAAACCGTGGATTTGCACTCTCACGTCTACACTGCCCGTCTTTTATTTATACATATATTTATGGTTTCCTGAAATTGGATCATACTGTACCTTTTCCTAAGAACTAAACACCACAGACACCATTTCAGGTGTGAGACACAGATGGTTAAGTGTTGGTTTTATGCACCGCCATATCCCCTGGCACCAGTGCCTGGCACGTAGTAGGTGCTCAATAAATGTTTGCTGCCCGAAAGCCAGCGAGGCTCTGACACGCGGCAGGCAGCGGTCCCACGGCGTGGCCACGTACGACATACTTCACCAAGTCCCCTGGCTAGACACCAACACTGTTCCTCATTTTTGCTCTTATAAACAATGACCTCATGAACATAATTTTCCTACATCTTTGTACACTTAATTATTTCCTTCGCTTGTTCTCTTCTGAGTAGAACTGATGACTCAAATGCAATGACCATTTTGAAGGCCTTTGATGCTATTAGAGACAATCAATGCACCTCATATACCCACATGGATTCCTTGTCAGCTGACCCCTCCGGGGGCTGCTGGCTCCAACCTGATCCAAGCCCTTCTTGCTCCTTCCCGCCCTTCGCTCATCTTATTATGGAAAAGCTCAGACATATTAAAAAAAAAAAATAGGAGATCATATAACAAACCCCCACGCAGCCATTCCCCAGAGTCACCAATTAACAACAATGGCCAGTTTTGCTTCGTCTCTACCCAATGGCTCCTTTGCCCCCATTATATTTTGAAGCTAGTCCCAGACATCACATCAACCCGTCCACAAATATTTTAGTTGTGTCTCTCTAAAAGATAAGAACTCCTTAAAAACAAAACAAAACAACTACCACCACAATGCCATCATCCCAGCTCAAATATCAACCATCGGTCCTCAGTATCTTCAAAGAGAATGGTCTGTGCTAGGAAGAAAAATAGGTTTGTTACTAGGAGCCGGGGTTACTTTCGATCAGGTGGTCATGGGTGGTGGCATTTGAGCTGGGACCTGAACGACAAGAAGTGGCCCCCATGGGAAAACCTGAGAGCCGAGGAACCCTCAAGAGCAGTGGGGCAGGGCGGGGAAGCGTTTGAGCTGAGGATATGAAAGCCAGCCCTACCCCTGGCTGCCTGGTGCCTGACGCAATGCATTTTGGTTTCCACGATGCCAGCCTGAGATGGCTTTCACCACTAGTCCCAGAGCAGACAAGGTTTTCTGCCCACACCCTCTGTCGGCTGGCACATTCTGAGGGCCTCCCTAGCTCGACGCTCTTCCCACACCAGGCAGCTGAGGGGTCCATGCTAACTGCGAGCATGTGTGGACGGCCACCTCGGGACAACACGCTGCCCTGACACAGAACGACCACGACGGGCTAGCCATACAAAGAATCATCTCCCTCTACTGTAATCTGACATTTGCATGAACAGGAGGAGGTAACCATCGCATACTCAGACGCTGCTGGAGGGTGGATCTGGCTGGGAAGCCACTGGATAACGTTAAAGCAAATAGCGTAAGTATCAGTTGCATTACTGTCACGGTGAAAACCTAGAAACAACAGGCATTTTCCATGAAAAGACAATGCCTCAAAACAGCATGGCAGAGCTGCCAGATGGGCGACTGTGCCTCGGTCACCCCTAGAAAAATTACACACACTGTGGTTATGTCATGAGGCCGAATACAAAAATCAGAAGGTAACCTGCTGTCCACGCTTTGAAAAAAATGACTTCTGCTCATAGAGCAGGATTCACAGGGACACAGAGAAGTGAAAAGTTTGACTTGCTGGGGAGTTGGGCGGGGGAGTTGGGCAGTTGGGCAGGTTATTTTGCTTGGGTTTCTGCCTAGTAACAGAGCAGAATGTGTTTTAGGGAATGATAAGAAAGCCTCATGGCTGAACAAGGTGAGCTCAGGTGAGGAAACAAGAAAAGGCAAGGTAACCTGTCCTGCCGGATCCAGCGGGTCCGCCTGAGCAGACAGGCCTCCCTGGCCTGTTCTGTGCATGTGTGCAAGGCCCCAAGTATGCAGGCACTCCTGAGTAGGTGTGTGTGCTTTCCCCAGGTTTGCAAAGACAAAGTGTTCTCTTTGATCTGGGCCCAGGTGCCAGGGAGCTGAGGGGAGAGGGCTCAGGGAGGCGCTCCAGCAGGAAGAGAGTGACTGAACCATCCACAGACCTGTTCTCACGGTGCCACGTGACCTGGGATGAATTCTGCCTCCGCCATCCCTCCCTGTGGGACCTTACTGAGGTGATTAGCTCAACTAAGAACAATCATGTGGCAGTCACGATAACAGGAGTGATGACAATAGCGGGTACTCATAGAGCGCTTACAGTATGCCTAGGGCTGCCACATACTTTCCCCAGGGACAATCACCTTTCTTCCCTTCTCTGTAAGACAGGAGTACTTGCACCCTCCTCAGAGGACAGCTGTGGGAAAGCAGCGTGAGCAGCCTGGCTTACGCTTGATAAACGTTCCCTCCCGTCTCCCATTTCCGGTATGCTGCACCGGGAACCCCGTGGCAAGAGGCTGTGACCCGTGGAGACACATACGGTTGGAGGTGAGTCTGTCTGCTCCCCCGAGAGCGTTGAAAGCTCCATGGACAGTCTGGACCTGTGGAGAAGCACAGTAAGGAAACTGATCTCAGGATGCCGCCATCTCCAGACCTGGCTGTGAGGGGACTGCCAGGTGCCCCCTGGTTTAGGTACCTCACCCGTATGTAAAATGGGGAACCAGCAGAGTCTGTCTCATAGGGAAGTTGTGGGGAGCAAGATACAGGCTCAGCACAGGCCTGGTATCCAGTAGGCACCAGCTTACTTCCCACCTTGGGCAGCTGCTACTATGTGCCACTCTGTCCGAAGGACTTTGTGTCATCTCATTCAATGCCTTTACTGATGTACCATCTGGCTCACTTTATAGAAGTGCAGATCAAGGCTTGGAGAAGCATGGAAATTAGTCCAGTGTCCCATAGCTGATACATGGCTGAGCCAAACTCCACATTTAGGTGTGTCCGACCCCAAGCCTGAGCCCTTTCCATTAAGCCACATGGATAACTCAGGCAAAAGTGGATCGGGGTCCCAGCATGCTCCTCCTGAGACTCCCACAGCCCTCTGAAAGGAGGCCCAGGGCTGCTGGCCTCCTACCCTGTTTGCTGCAGAGAACATAGAACAATTATAGAGATCTCTCGGGCCGGCCAAGTGGCGTGCTGGTTAAAAGTTGGCTTGGGAGCGCCAGTTCTGAGCAGCAGGACCCCAGTTCGGATCCCACATGAGGGCCAGTGACGCTGTGCCCTCTACAGCTAAGATGGTGAACAACAGCTCGACCTGGAGCTGGGCTGCCGTGAGACCCCGGTGACGGTGTGGGCTGCAGCCCCTGCTGGGGCTTTCTGGGGCTGCCACAGGCTATCGTGAGTGGCCGGCAGCCAGCGTGAGTGCTGGCAGCCGGCGTCAGCTGCCGTGAGCGGCTGTCCAAGGGCCGGCAACCAATCTGCCTCACCCAAGAAGCGCGCAATGATCACAACACCAACATGGGACAGTGAAGTGACATCCTCCACAACTAGACTGAAGAACAAAAGGACAGCAACTTGTCTGTTTCCCTTCCCTGATTCCCCAATGCTGGTCCCCTCCCTTAGTTCCCCAATAAAATCTTTAAAAAAAAGGTCATAATAAAAATAAAAAAATAAAAATAGAGATGTCTCTTCGCAGCAGCTGCTGGCCTGGCTGTGACCACCCTGGCAGGGGCTGCTGTAGAGCGGGCTGAAGACATCCCACCTGTTCCCTGAAGACAGTGGGAAATCAGGTCAGCCTCAAGGACAATCTAAAGCAGGGTTTGGTATGCCAGGTACAGGGGGCATGCGACCATGGGCATGGTTAACGGGCTGCCATGGTAGACACCCTGGAGGGCTTCCTGGAGGAGGTGACACTGACAGCAGGATCTGTAGGAAAATGGAAAGTTAATCAGGCAAACAGCATGTGCAAAACGCATGAGCCTGGAGACTAAGGAACAGACAGAGAGCTGTGCAGCCCCAGAAAGGAAAGTAGCGTGAGGAGTGGGAAGGAGGGAGGTCAGAGAGGTAGATGGCGACAGGTTCCTGCAGAAAGGGTCGGTCACTCCAGAAACAAGGGCAGCAGCTGGGTGGCCTGACCCCTGGTGTTGGCCTTAGGTGGGGGATGTTTATTAAGCACTTAACAGAACTGCACACTCTCAACAAGCCGAAAGGAAAGTTTGTCTATAACCACCTACCCAAGAGGACGGTGGTTATGGAGATGAGAGTACTAGAACATCCCCTTCCACTGTGTCACGGTACGTCACATTCATTTGTATGACTATCTGATTAACCTCTGTCGTTATCTCTCTGGACTATAACCTAACATGGACAGGGACCATGCTCGTCCTCACCAATATGGGCACAAGGCCTGGCACATAGTAGGTGCTCAATAAACAATTATTGCATGGATAGAATGATGAGTAGTTGGACCCTCAGCTAGGCGTTTCACCTTTAAAGAAAAGTTCTATTTCTGCCAGCATCATCCACCATCGCAAGACTCAGTCTTGTCTGGGGAGGACAGAAGAGGACCCCCCAGTCTGTCCTCTTCTCCCCAGGCTTCTGTCTGGGCCATCTCCCCTGGTCCTGGCTACGGCCATTGTCTCACCTCCCTGCCTCTAGCCTTGCCTCACGGGCCCGTCTTCCACACAGATGGGTGCTCGTTGTACGCCGCCAACCCTTGGTCAGTCGCACCTTCCTAAATCTAACGGGTCTCTCGCCCCACATAAAACCCAGCTCCCTGCTCCCTCTCCAGGTGGACACTTCTGAGCCCTCTCGGCCTACTCTAAAGAGCTCTCAATCCCAGGCCTACAGAACTTCATTCTGATGTGGACACCGGCCAACCCATTTTTTTCTAAAAGTCACCGTGAGGTTCTTGTATGTGAAATTGACCAGTTGGCTGTGTCATAGAGTGAGAGGTGTGTAAGATGCCCCCTGCCCATGAGACTTCCCTGTCTTGTGCTTGGCCAAATCCTTCTCACTCTTCAGGGCTTGGCTTAGATGTCATTTTAAAGGTCACCTCTTCTGGGAAAGCCCTCCCTGACCTCCCAGGCTGGAGGGGTACCTGACCCCCAACCCTGCATCACTGTCCCGAACCCTATGCCTCCCTTGTCCTTAGCCCTCCTGGTCCAACATTATCATATTTATTTACCTTCAAGCTCTTCTACACTTGAGGGTGAGAACCTTGCATTGTTTATCCTTTCCTACAACCTCAGGGCCTGGCACACAGAAGAAATTTGCTAGAGGATCTGATGAATCCATGACTGTATAAGGCATAGTAAAGTAAGACCTCGAGCCAGACACACCTGGTTTCTTACAAGCTGTGTGATGTTGGGCAAGTTACTGAACTTCTCTGACCCAGTTTCCTTTTCAGGGAAAATAAATTCCATCCAGCATGCTTGAGGAAGGTTTCGAGAGACTAAACAAGCAGTCACGTACAACGCTGTTCTCTAAGTGAGAAAGGGCAGGCCTCAGTGAGGCTGAAGGTGTCAAAAGTTTCTGTGAGGAGGGTGTGGTGTGGTGCAAAGATGGGTGTGAATTCTGGCTGTGTGTACACCTAAGTGGTGTGATGGTGTGCTTGCACGTGTCGGTGTGGGCCAGTGTGAGCCCCGGGCACACATCACTATGTGGGAGGGCCCCAGCCTCCATCAGCCTCAACCAGGAAGCCAGACTCATCCAGCAAAGCCTGGGGTCAGGACCAGGCTCCCAACCCCAGCGCTGGAATTGGGCAAAGCCTCGTGTCCTTTGTCAAATAGGGTGTAAAACAATCTACTTTCAGGACCAGTGGTGGGTGGAGAAGAGAGAGGATGCCAAGGCTTCCCTGCTGCAGTTGGCAGAGACAGGATGCTCACTGTTTGCTGCCTGTGTGTTGCTGCCATGGGTGGGAAACGGTTGGGCGGGGCCTGCTAGAGGTGGCTCTGTCGATCACAGTAACGAAAAGGACTCTCAGAATACTTCATTCACCGTGTCACCCGTTTAATGGACGTGGGCCCTGAGCAGGAAGGCCGAGTGGGCGGGACTGTGGAGTCAGAGAGATCTGCTGGGGGACCCCAGACAAGTGGCTTCTCTGGACCTAGCTCCACGTCTGTACAATGTGGTGCCCCCTCCCACCTCATAAGGCTGCACTGACAGAGAGAAAGCACCAGCACTTAGTACATGCTCATGGAAAGCGAGTCCCTTTCCCCAGGTCTCAACTTGAGGTCCCAAGGGCAGCCATGCTTAGAAAGAATCACAGGCGGTCGTGTGATGGGGCAGAGGCTCAAAGGCAGCGACCCCTCAGGAGGGCATCTCCCTGTGCCCGGGGAGGACAGAAGGCTCCGGGGGACACAGCCCCTGTAGGCCCGTACCCGGCCACACCATCTTGAGCGTGTCCCACTCACCTGTAGTGTGTCCCCAAAGGATAGCTTGTGGATGACATGGGTCATGTCTGGATTCTGTGGCTGGGCCGTGGCACTGTGTGTGGACACGTGGAAGTTGCCTGGGACCTGGCGAGAGATGATGCACGTTTCAGGAATTTGGGGGGCTGCCCCAGAGAGTGGGGCGCAGGGCTTCACCCTAGAGCTGGATCCAGATTTGAGCCCCAGCCAAGGGACCTTGGAGCAGCCACTGCCCCCTCTCTGACCCCCAGGCTCTTTATTTGTAGAATGAGACACTAACAGTCTGACCTGAGTGGGCTGTCGGGGCTGTGGGGTTACAGCATGCCAACTGAGTGCGTGGTCCAAGGCCAGGGCTCGAAATGGCAGCTGCCCACCAGGTACTCTCTGGCTACTGTCCCCACAGTGGGTTGGGGGACAGCCTTTAGGCCTGCAGACCAGGGCGCTTCCTCGAATCCAAATGAACACTGTCACCTATTAGAGGAAGGTGATGGCTCACGGCCAGCAGCTGTCCATCAGCATCTGCGTGTTTTGCAAGGACGGCCGTTTCAAACGCAAAGTTGTTTGTGTTTGACTATTCCCACAGGAATATTCCTATCTTCACTAGGGCCTGAGATTTGGGCTGACGTGGAAAGTCCCGGCCGACAGGCATGGCCCAACCTCAGCGAGCTCATGGTTGAGTGGGCTGGAATGGTGCCTGGGAGTTTGGAGGAGGGGGCGACCCACGGGCCTGGGGTGAGCAGAAATGACAGCTCGGCAAAATGTCTCAGGGGGGACAGCATCGCCCACTTCAGGGGGCCCAATGACCTGTGGGAGAACAGCAGCCGGCTTCCCCACAGGGGCTCCCGTCTGTCCCCAATTCCTAACTGGGGGGCCTTGGGTATGTTCAGTAACCACGCTGGGCCTCAGTTTCCCCATCAGCAAAATAGGGGATGATAACCACAAAGGGTTCTTGGGAGGATTAAATGAGGTGACGCGTGCAAAGTTGATGGCAGTTGTTATTGGGTTGGGTTTGTGTTTGTCATGAGAGCCACGAGACGAGGACCCTCCCAGGAGCGGGAACAGCATGAATAAATGCAGGGCATTCGGGAAAGCCCACCGCATTGAAAACACGTTTTTAAATTCATTTTTACTTGTATAAATAATACCTGGGTACATTCGTCCTATAAAATATTCACACGATAAAGTCAAGACTCAAGTTCCCGTGGCCCACCACCCCCGGAAGCAGGAAATTGATAGTGTCTGGTGCGTGTCCTTCAGTTTTTCTATGCAGTCACATGGAGCCTCCCGTGGACCCCGGCGTGGGCAGAATTCAGAATCGGGTTTGGGAGCTGAGCCTCACGCTCTCGGGAGTTAAGTGAGCCAAAGAGGCTGGCTCCCTCACATCTGCCACCCGCTGCCGCCCCAAGAGGCTGTGACTCAGTGACCCACTCCTCCTCCATCACAGGTGGCTGACTCATGCCAGCACACGCTGGGCTGAAGAAAGAAAAGACGATGCTTTTAGAGCCTGTGACTCGGGAACCTACGTCAGTGCCTCTGCTGGAGTTTAAAAACATATAGATGGCGCCAGGCGCCAAACCCCAGCCCCTCCTGCCTGCCTCCTGGGGGTGCTGCATGATGAAGCAAGGAGTCTGGGGTGCTGGAGGCTGCCGGTACAGCTGGAAACACGTGAACTCTGACTTCTGGCTGCTGACAGACTTCCTGATGGACAGAGAAGGAGGCCACAGGGCAAGTGTAAGCCTGATGCTGAGAGAGAAAGGGGTGGGGGCCAGCTGCAGACCTCACCTGTTGTCACGGCTGGCTTTCTTATCCAAGCACCCCTTGCCTGAGAGAAGGCACAAACCCCAGCCCTCCCAGGGTGGGAGGCGGAGGCTGGCCTGAGCTGTGCCCTGGAGTGAATGGACACACTGGCCATGGCACTTGAGACCGAGGTGTAGGCGAGAAGCAACAGGGGGGGCGCAGGGCAAAGCTGCCTGGGTCCCAGCACTTCTCAGCTTGTATACTGTTGGTCTCTCTCCACTAGAACGAAAGCTCTGTCAGCACTGGAACTCTGCCCACCGATCCAACACAATGCCCCAGGGCCGATAACGGCCCTGGAGCTTGGAAGGTGCTTGATAAAATGTCTGTTAGGAATGAATGTATAATAGCTCATTGATTTCTCATACAAACTTTGTGGAGGTATCATTATATAATTATCATCATCCCATCCTCAACCTGAAGATGTGAAAACCGAGGCTAAGATGGTTTGAGTGGCTTGGAGGGCGTTGCTTGGCCAAGAGGGGTTAGAGCTGGAACTCAACACAGGGCTCAGAGCGATAAAGGCGGCAGCCTTCTCACCGCCCGCTGGGGAGAGCAGCCCCTTCCTGAAGCAGCCAGCAGGGGCTCCAAACCCTGGGGAGCCTGGCGTCCCCACCCAGATGCTCAGCAGGGCCGGCCAGGCGCCTGCAGACTGACCTCAGCTGGCCAGGGACTCTGTCTGGGGAGGTTGGGTGGGTGCACAGCTCAGCTACTAGTTTCTCAGGAGGGAGGGGACCCAGGGGATGGGGAGGGGGGGGAGGGAAAGCCACACACGGGGCCTCTATACCTTGTTGATGCTGAACTGCCCCTCGAAGCGGCAGCCCACCCCATTGTTCAGCGGGATCTTCATGGAGTTGTCGATGTGCCCCACTTCGTGCCTACCCATCTCATCCTGGATGTCCAGCCCGACCACTGTGGGAGGCAAGGGGAGAAGAGTCACAAACCCCTAGAGAAAGCGGGGTGGCAGCCCTCTACTCTCAGAGCCCCTCCTCCATCTACTCCATGAACAGGGAGGCCGGGGCCCTCCAGGAGGCCCAGAGCCACAGAGGAAGTCAGCTAGATAGAGGGGGAGAAGGAAAAGTGACACTGGACTAAGAGGGAGCCAGCCCCCCATTTTCCCTCCATCTCCCCCCACCCCCCACTGCCTGCAGCTGGAAAGGACGAGGGGAAAGAGCTGAGGAGGCAGCAGCTAATGGGCCAGTGCCACAGGACTGCGGGGCGCAGGCACGAAGCAGAGGGTCAGGGTTAAAAGGCTGCCGGAATCCTGGCCCTTTTACCAGCCGTGCAACCTTGGCTGAGGCATTTACCTTCTCAATGCCTCAGTTTCCTCCTCAGAAAAAAATCAAGTGACAACAAACCTTCCTTGGAGAACCATGAGGGTCAAATAGTTATGTGTAGAAAATGCTTAGAACAGGGTCTGATGCACAGAAAGTGGCAAGTGCTCAATACTTGTGGGCAGTTACTATGTCTCAGACAGTCTCTGGGCTCACTCAGTCATTCCATTATCCATCACTCATTCATTCACACCTTTCTTTACCCAATGCCCTCCAGGAGCTTGGGCACTTTTCGGGGTTCCTCAGTATACTAAATGGGAAATCTGGGGCCTAGAGTTCTGGTCCTTGACTCCAGTGTGACTCAGCTTCCCAACCTGTAAAATGGGCGGGTGTATGCCAACTACTTTCCCTTGTGGTCCAGGTGGCGAGGTGGGGGGTGGGGTGGGGCTCCCCATAAACTATGCAAATGCAGGAATTTCCCTGAAAGGAATGCTAGGAAGGAGGTGGCATTAAAGAGAAAGAGCAGCTGGGAGTAATTTTTTAAGTGAGCCAACCCTAAAAGGGAAAAACGGGAACACCCCCCGGACTCCTCAGTGGAGACGGGGAAGTGAGTGAGAGCCCATCCATAGAAGGGAATGTGAAGTGCCATTAAATATGACATTCACGGATCTGTAGTAGGTGGGGAAGGCTGACGCCATAACCTTTGGTTTAGAAGAAATGCAAGCAGGTCCCCCTTTGACTCAGCAGTCACCCCCCTCCCTGGGATTCTATCCTCCAGATACACACATGTCCAGACCGTATGTACAAGGCTGCTCCAGGCCACCTTATTTGAAATCGTGACAACTGGAAGCAGCCCAACTGCCTGTCAACAGGGGACTAGTCAGTGGAACAGGCCCCTCTGGAATGTTGGGCAGCAGGTATAGGGATGAGCTCAGTCCACACGTGGGGCGGGGCAGCTCAGGGCAGGGCAGTGGCTACGAGTGTGGGGTTTGGGGCACACCTCGACCCAGTTACCTCACCCTTCTTTTGTGCCTGTTTCCCCCTCTACCCTAGGCTTGTGAGGATTTCGAAAATTAAAAGAGCACTTACTATGTGTAGACACTCTTCTAAGTGCCTCTGAGGTAAGAACACACCCTCTGAACATCCTTGTGGGGAAGGTACTATTATCAGACCCATCTTAGATGGAGGGAGGAGGAGACATTGAGGGACAGACAGGTTAAGTAACTTGCCCGAGAGCTCACAGCTAAGGAACGATGAAGCTTGGATTAGAACCCATGGAATCTGGAACCAGAGCCCACACCCTTTAGCAACTCTGCTAGAATGCCTCTCATCTTAATGCAGGAGCACGGCCAAAGTATTCAGGCCAGGGCCTAGCCTGGACTCCGAGCTGAATAAATGCCAGCTGTGGTTATTGTTTTACTAATCTTATGCGTAATATAAGAACAGCTCCCAGATATTAGCTGAAAAAATAAAAACAAGAAACCCCTGAAGGGTCCCACATAGTTGGGTCCCAATTATGTAAAAAGAAAAACCCAAACATGATATATGCTTGCAGATAGACAGACAGACAGACAGGCAGGCAGACACATACATGTGAGGGAAGGGGTCCAACTGCTAGCAGCGGCTTCCTCTGGGGTGGATGGCACAACGAGAAACATGTACTTTTATTTTTGTCTTTCTCTATTTCTGTATTATGAACATGTATCTTTTAAAATAAATAAATAAATAAATAAATAAATAAATAAATAAATAAGGTATCATTGTGTTTGTTGTGTAACACAAAAAGCATTATTTTTAAAAGCAGGATATGAGATCACACGGGCTGTGTGATCTCAGCTGGGTTTAGAAAGGTACAGAAAGGAAGGCCAGGCACGGCATGGCCTCGAACGTCCACCGATGCTGCTGTTGGGGGCGGTGAATGCTGGGTGATTTCTTCTCTCTCTGCTACTCTGCGTTTTTCCAAAGGAACATGATGAGTGTGATTTTCTTTTCTTTTTTTCCTATAACAAAAACTTTAAGTTCTTTAAAGGAAAGCGGAGTGCGGGACTCAAGTGGGAGCTGCCCGGGTTCGGGTGGTGGCCCCGGGGAGCGGCAGGGCCTGGGTGGGGCAGCGCAGCCCCAGCTGGAGGGGGCCCCCGTCCCTCTTGGGCCGTGGCCTGGAGCTGGGATGGAGCCTAGAACCACATCCTTTCTCTCCCCTGCCCCGCTGGTCCCAGTCCTCTGGCCTAAGAATTTTCTTGTTCCAGAGACATGACCAACTCCTGAACGAGAAGCTGCCAGATGAATTATTTTTCTAAGAGAAAGAAAAAAATAAAACTGACCTATTCCAGTAGGTTCCCGGGCTCCGAGCCCACTGTCGATTCAAAATTGTGATGCAATTCTCATCAAAAGCAATAACAGGATTGACTCGCTTCCTATCTCTGCGTGCACACCCACCCAATGTTCTGCCCTTTAATAGGAAGAGGTGGAGTGGGGAGGCGAGAAGGGCCTGCTTAGGGTTACATGCCAGGCCGGAGCAGAGGGACAGCTAGAACCCCAGTCCGGGAGGGGACACCCAGTCCACTCACTAACTAGTCTAGGAACCAGCTTATCAGATCCTCCGTACAAGATCACACAGCAGATAGCACTAAGCCCCTTTCACAGATGAGGAAACTGAGGCTTGGAGAGGTTACCTTAGCCAGGGCCACACAGCTTTAGTAAGCAAAGGAACCAGAAACCTGATTCCACACCTCACTTCCAGTGAGTTTTGCTTTACACAAACAATTCATTCTCTTGATGGAAACAAATGAAGCAAACAAACAAAATAAAGTGCAAAGTAAGAAAAAAAACGTTAAAAAAAGACAGCTGCTAACAGCTCAAAGCTGCCTCCCTCCCCAGGTGACTACTCTTGGCTGGTTGGAAGTGTCTTTGCCTTGAGAGGCTTGGGAGGTTATGTGACCCGCCCCCCCCCCATCACCCCACACCACCCTTCAGCCCTTAGCCAAGGATATCCAGCGTACGGATAACAGCCCGGCCTCTTGCTACCGGGAGGGGCAAACTGGTGTCATTCACACGCCACACATCTCTGCTTGTCCTCTCGCCTCCCTCTCGCCCTTACAGTTTCCTCCTGAGAGCTCTCCCTCGATAAATCACTCATGGAAACCCTCAGACTCGGCTTCTTGGGAACCTGACCTAAGTGACATCCCCACCCCAACATGGCTGCTCTCCAGAGATAACCCCCATTAGCACCTTCTTGTGTTTTTTTATTCCAGAAAACCACCGAATGCATGCACATTAAATTACATTCTCCCCACCACTTAAAAAAATAGTGGGGAGACTCTCATGCTACCCGTTATGTGCAGCTTGCCCTGTTCCCTTAACTGGTCCTGGTTATCTCGCCATTTCTGCACACACAGCTTTGCCGAACGGAGGTGTCTGGATGGAGCTGAGGGCTGTTGGGAATACTCACATTCGCAGTGCAAATTGGGTAAACTGATGTTCAGGCTGACGTCAATTTTGCCGCCGCTGTCCTTGTCCGGGTCATCGACATAGAGCTCGTTCACGCTGAGGGAGACAGGCACAGCCTTGGTTGAGACAGGCGCACCCACCCTAGCTGCAGGGGACAGCTAGGGACACTTCACTTGGTGACTAGTGCTCCAATACCCTGGCCTCCCCTCTGGGGGGAGCCTGCGCCTGCTCAGGCACAGGGGAGCGGGGCTCCCGTCTCCAGGGCGCTGTCCAAATGCTGGCCTTCCCACATGCAGGGAGGGGCTGGGGCGGAGGTCAGAGCACAGCTCCGGAGTCCGATTCAAGTTCCAGTCCTGGCTCTGCCACTTCCTGTGTGAGCTTGAGCAGATAATGGCACCTCTGGGAAACCACTTGTTACATGGGGATACCACCCCCTACTGTGAAAGAGGTGGTCAGAACACTTCAACGAGAACGGTGGGCTTCACTCGGCATCAGAGCCTGGCACCTGCAGGCACCTGGCACCTTGCTCCCTCATCACTTGTGCACCCCTCCCACACCACTGGGAAGTTGGGGACCCACCCATGGATTTCCAGCTTCAAGTCCCAGCTCTCACAAAGCACCATGGGAATTCATCAAGCTTGAGAACAACCAGACTAATGTATTAGGTTCTTGCGGCTGCTGTAACAAATTGTCACAAAGTTAATGGCTTAACGCAACACACATTTATTATCTTCTACTTCTGGAAGTCAAGGGTCTAGAAAGGGTCTGCAAGGTTGCACTCCTCCTGCAGGCTCCAGGGTAGAACCCGCTTTCATGCCTTTTTCAGCTTCTGGAGGCTGCCTCAGCTCACAGCCACATGGCAGCTTCTCCACTCTCGGACCTCCTAATTCCCTCTTATAAGAACTCACGATTTCATCCTGCCAACCTGGAAAACCCAGGGTCCCCTCCCCATCTCAAGACCCTTGACATAATTACATTTGTAAACTTCCTTTTGCTACATAAGGTAACATAGTCCCAGGTTTCAGGGTTTCTAGGGATAGAGACATGGACATCTTTGCAGGGGGTGGGGGAGGCATAGTTTGGGGACGTGGCTCCATGGATAGCCATGACCCCTTACTGTTGGGGACAACGGCGTCACACTGGGATCTGTTAGCAGCACACATGTATTCAACAAATACTTTTTGAGTACTTCACCTCTCAGGCATTAGAAAGAGTGAAGAACGAGACAGACATGGCTTCTGCCTTCACTGAGTTTACAGACACCATCACCTCCTACATAAATACCTCACACCAACTGTGATTACTGCTTTGATGGGAAGCTGTGGGTGGCAGGAGAGGGATGGACGGGGAGACTTCTCTGAGGAGATGGGAGTTGAGGTGTGAAGGGTGAGGAGGGTGTCCTGGCAAAGAGGGTGGGCACCCTCAGGACAGTGTGGGGAGGGGATGGCTCATTAGGGAACTGAATGAAGGTCACCATGGCTACAACCTGGAGCGAAGGAAAGGGGTGGGGTGGGGTGCAGTCAGGGGCAAGGTCAGGAGGGCTCTGAGGCCATGGAGAGGCCTGCACACTCCATCCTAGCACAGCGCTATGGTCAGGTTTGCACTTCAGGCTCCCTCTGGCTGCTGCCAGACAGACAGACAGACAGACAGGAGGGGCCACTGTGCACCCAGGAGGCCAGAGCAGAGGCTGCTGCAGAGGGGCAGGGGTGAGATGGCAGACTGACCTGGGTGCGGTGGGGAAGGAGAGGGTAGGATGTGCCAAAGCAGGCAGCACTGGCTGATGGACAGGGCGTGAGGGTGGGTCGAGGGGGGCATGCAGGCAGAATGGAATCATGCGTTGGGCTGGGAGCCCCTAGAAGAGGAATAAGACTGGTGGGGAGGCAAAGCACTGAGTTCCGTGCTGAGCTCGAGGTGTCTTGGAGGCATCATCCCTGGGGAACAGCTGAGTGGACGTTGGAGGACTGTGTCTGAAGCCTGGTTCCCAGATCACTCCTCACAGGGGGAGGGAGCTGCATCGAAAGGCCTGCCCAGGGGGCAGCTATGGGCAGTGCTTGAGGCGGCCCCTTGGGTCCTGTGTACAGGATGTAAACAAAATAAAGGACTGCAGCTCTAAACGTTCAGCCTCTACAAGAGTCAGTGGCCGCCTCTTTGGGCAAGAATGAGTCAGGCCAGGGCGAGGGCATTTTGTTTTTACTAAGATCCTGTCTTTGTGCCCCTAGCTCCTCGTGGTGGTCAGTTAACAAGAAACGGTGGGCTCAGTAACACACCTGGGGCTTGTTTCTTTGTGAGGGTCACAAGGGATGTTCCTGGAGATGAGACTTGATAGCATGGCTGGGCCTCCAGCCCATTCGGCCAGGAAAGGCTCCATCGGGCCTGTGTGCATTCACGCCACCCCATCTGCCCCTGTGAAATATCCTGATCTCCATTCTAAGGAAACTGAGGCTCAGAGAAGATGCGCTCCGCCCCCAAGATCACACAGCAGGAAATGGCCAAGCTGCAGCCCAACCCAAGTCTGCTTTCTGCCCAAGCCCCACGACTCACTCTGCCTCCCTCGTTTTTTGTCCTCAGCGTCCAGGGTCAAGGGAGAAAATGAGGGGGGCCCTGGCCCCAGTGTGGCAAGGGAGGACAAGGGTCTGTGCTTGGCAGGTTCATAGCGTCAGCCCACATCAAAGAACAGGAAGGACAAATGAGCCAGTGGGAGAGGAGCGAACAGGACCATGGGAGGCTACGTGTCAGGACTGACTTCTCCGCAGCCAAAGGCTCTTCCTCAGCCTTCCACGCCCAAGTTCCACCCCAGACTCAAACTGCAACTCAGGAGGGTGGTTGAGTGATGAGGCTGCTGGGTGATTAACAGGATGGTCACCGAGGGAGAGCCCCCAGCTTCCCTTCCCAGCCCAGCGAGACTCTTCCTTGAAGCTACTCACCTCTCCCACCTGAGGGGGGCGTGGCTTCTGCACCTCACTGAGGAATTGTGGGATGATGTCACCCCCTGGCAATCCTCTGGAGGTGACCTCAGCCCCAGAGCGAGGTGAATCCTAGGTGTGGCACCAAGGTGAGCTCACCTTTGAGGCCCCAGGGGGCCAAGGTCCCTGGTGCTGCCCAGACAAAGGGGCTGATGTGCTGAGGACAGGTGGAGACAGCCCTGACCTGCAGAGCTCGGGGCCAGTCTGGTTATGTAAGGCTTGAACTGACTGCCCCCAGGCGCCTGCCTGAAGGGCCCTTGGCTATGGGATAAACACAGTTCAATCACCTGTGCCGCCAGCCCGATGAGGTCAATACGGCCACCTTCTGTGTCCAAGGCAAATGTTCCAGGGCTGCTGGCTTCCTGCCACCCCCAGCCAGTGCCGCAACCTCACTCACAGCTGCCACTCACAGGTGCCTGCCAAGGCTAGCTAATCTTATTGCCTGGGGCTGAACTGATTTTAAAAGGTGAATGATGGCCAGAAATAAGCTCATCTGTTGCTGAAAGAGATGTTTTATGGATTCACTGCTGTTTGGGGACCCTCGTGGGCCTGATTCCCTCTGTCATTACAAGATGAGAAGACCCACAGGGCAGTGGCAGACAGATGTGAGCTCACATCGGTTTCCTCAATTGTGAAACTGGAAAAGCTTTCTATGAAGTTTAAAGATAGGCAAAATTAATCTACAGTAATAGAAGTCAGAATAGTGGGGAGGGAGAGGGCCGGTTACTGACTGGAAGGGGGCAAAAGGCAGCCTTCCAGTTGGTGGAAATGTGTTGTTTTGATGGGGTGATGGTGACATGGGTATAAATACAGTCAAACAGTCAAGTCTCACCTTTAAGATTTGTGTACTGTGCTGTCTGTAAGTTATATACATCTCACTAAAGAATATAATAAGAAAGAATAAAAGGAAGGGAGGGAGAAAAGGAGGAAAGAAGAGAGGCTGTGCCACTGTCGTCACCTATGAACCAGTTGTCCCTACCTGTCATTGTGTGAGGACCAGTCCTGTGTGAGGACTGGTGATAAAGTGCCAGGCTGCCCGGGCAGGGGTGTGCATGTCACTCACTTGTCTCTTGAGGGCCTAGCACAGGCCCTTCTTGGTAAAGAGAATGTGGTATCACAGGGCAAGTCCAGGCTCACAGGGTTCAAATCCTGGCTCTGCCACCTAATGGCTGACTGACCTTGGCCCCGGAGCTTGGCCTCCATCAGCATCAGTTTCCCCAGGTATAAAACAGGGACGATCAGAGACAGGGTACAATTTTAGTAAATAGTAAATGCTCAATAAATGTCCACTACTTTTATTGTTATTATTAATATCAATGTTTACTGAGTTGATGGTAACAAGTGTACCAACAGTGTCCGTCTCATAGCATTGTGGTGAGGATTAAACACAGAAGTGTGTGTAAGGGGCCCAGCACAGCCCCGGTGTGTTCTAAGGCCTGCATACAAACTGGCCTTGCTTATAACTAATCAAAGGAGAGGTCCGCAGGCAGTAAGCTGGGGGCTTTCCCATCCACATGTGAAAGTAGCTCATTTAACACCCAGAACAAGCCAGTGTTCAATGGGGTTGCTTTTTCTCTTTTCATAAGGGTGAAACCAGGCTCAGAGAAGACAGATGAAGACTGGCCAAGGTCACATGGCAGGAAGAGGCAGAGAGAGGGTCTGAACCTGGAGCCACCTAAGCCCAGAGCCATGCTCCTTCCATTGCATGACATGGGATGGGACGGGGATCAATAAAAACTGAGGGCAAGTTGCCCCCAAGTAGAGTTGTGATGCAGGTATCACCATATTTCTGATAATCTTCAACTTACTTTTTTTTTTGAGGGCAGTGTCACTGGCCCTCATATGTGGGACCGAACCGGGGCCACTGGCTTCCCAAGCCAGCTCTTAACCACCGCGCCACTCAGCCGGCCCTCTGATAATCTTCAGATGCCCATTTCCCCACCCACCCATGGCCCAAATACCCACAGGGCATGGAGGTGCTCAGGGGTCCACTCCCTTTGTGCCCCACAAGCCTCCGTCACCTCCACCTGCCACATCCCATGGAGAGCAGCATCTGACTCTCCTAGCAGACGAGGGCTCCCTGTCACAGAATGAACAGAGGAAGTAACGAACTGCGCTGGTAGAGGGGTGGGGGGCACATTCCAGGTGGGGGCTGCCAGACAGTGTCAGGGAGTCGGGCGGACTGCGTGGGGGTGGGTAAGCCGTGGCCATGTAGGGAGCGGAGGAGAGAGAGAGACTGGGGAGGTACGAGTGGGGGGAGCGTAGGTGGAATGTGATGGAGCGCCTTGAAACTCTCGGCTGAGGCGTGAGTCCGATGACATCGATGGAAAACAATTTTATTTGCTTTTAGAAGAGCTCTTGAATAGTTTAGATTCCTGCCCAGAGTTGCTGACCTCCATGCTTAATATTGGATTTAATGGAAACTTACACAGCAGTGAGGCCCAAAGCAAGAACCCAGGGGCCGGAGGGGGAGGGGAAGACCCGACAGGTTATGGAAGCAAGCTCTCTGGGGCCTCGCGTTTTATATCCTGACCACTCCAGGTATGAGTGTGTTATTACCTACCAGGTAGTAATGTCCAGTCAGCGCTTGGCAGACATCTAGTCCTGTCCCGACTTGTTCTCTACAGCCATTGCCCTAGGAACTCTCAGCCCCTCAACCCTGGCCTCCAGGGTCACCCCGCCCCAAACCCATCTTCACAAGAGGTGCGCTTTCTGAGGCTCGAACCTGATCCTGTCCCTCTGTGCTCAGAAGCCTGCAGGCCTCCCACTGCTCCTTCCTGTGACAACCGTGGCTCTCTACCTGGCCCTGGCTCGCAATCCAGGCCTCAGAGAGGGTGACCTGGGCCCCGAGGGAGACGTCCAGCTCCTCCTTCTGGCCTCCCCACTCTGGGCATTAGGGGAAGGTGTGAGGACACGGATCAAGGTAACCTCCACATTCCCTCTGGGTGGGCAATGGCCTCCTCGAGTTCTGCCTGCCTGCCTGGCCACCTCACCCAGGGACGGGGCACCCAAGTCGTCCAGTCAACTATTCTGACCACAAAGCCATGGCTCCCGGGCCCAGGGCTCCAAAGTGCTCTGGACAGGAAAGGGTGACAGGCCAGGGTGATGCTCTGGCGTGAGACAGGCCTGGGTCTGCCTCTGGGTCCACCGCTTGTATTAACCTCATTGTGGTTTTAGCCTCCTGGTGCCTCAGCTTCTCCAACTGGAAAGTGGGGCTAACGCTGACAGTAGCAGTACCTACCGCAAGGGGTTTCATGACGATTAAACGAGCTGATCATCATATAGTGTTACTAACCTGGGTGGCTGGCACTCGCTCACCTACTATAAATCAGAACTGGAAATTATAGTGAGCTGTATTACGCTATCAATGATCAATGGCGAGTCCCAGGTACTACACTGTCTTATTATAAATCCTCATCAGGTTAATAATTAAGAGTAGCCAGAGCCCGGGGAATCAAAGGCTGCAATGTCCTGTGGCCACGTTCTCCGATGGGCAGTGGGGGTAGGGCTGGGCTGTGCGGCTCCCCTGGAAAAGCAGGCTCTGAAGCACCCTGTGGG
The DNA here is from genome assembly GCA_033961575.1 of Aselliscus stoliczkanus. Lineage (NCBI taxonomy): Eukaryota > Metazoa > Chordata > Mammalia > Chiroptera > Hipposideridae > Aselliscus > Aselliscus stoliczkanus. The sequence goes on from CM066733.1 coordinate 6,256,053, forward strand.
GCCACTTTCCCAAGGATAATTAATGGCCTGTCCTGGACCCAGGTTGGAGTCCAACCACCCAAACAAACAGGCCTCTCTCCCACCAGGCTGGGCCAGAATAGAGTCTTATGTCACTGATAACCACAGGCCAGGGCTGGAGCGATGTTGATCCAACCAGCGGTGACCTCATTTCCTTGGGTTACAATCTCGTGGGGGGTGGGAGACCGACCCACTGTGGTCACACAACTGGCAGGGAGGGCCCGTCTCCCAGAAAAGGAAAAGAATTGTGACCTTCAGCTTTTCCCAAATTGGCAGGGCTTTCCAGAGGTCAGACAAGCTTCTGGATAGAGGAAAGACCCCAAAGGAGTTATTCTTTTTCCCTCTGGATTTTTCTGAAGTGTCCTCAATCCTTATCCCTGCAGATTCCCTTTGGGTAATTTCTGTACCATGGTTATGTGGCAGCAGAGAGAAAGGGGGCACTAGGGTCACTGCATCATCATAGATGGAGCCTCTGGCCCAGACAGATCTCTCTTCTCGTCCCCATTTCCCTGACTCTCTCCGGCCACACACACTGCAGATGGAGAAATGCTTGTTAGTGGAGGACAGCACAGCACACAAGGCGAACACTCAATGGATGGCCTCTCGTGTTTTGATTCCTCCCCTCACCTTCATCTTTCTTCCTCTCCAGGGACATGGTGGGACCAGAGTGTTCAGGAAGCCTCAGGAGCCAGGAAAAGGAAGTCCTGGAGAGGGGGAGGGGGCAGGGCTGTGGGAACACTGCTTTTGGGACAGGAGTGAGCCCTGCCCTGGACAAACAGAAGGCGCAGTCCAGGCTTGCTAGAGCAGCCCTTCACCGAGCAGGTGGGGCCCCACCTGCTCCAGGTGCAAGCTCTGACGTCAAAACTTACTTGCCTGGGGCCCCCTGCCTCAGCACCCTCCCTCACCATAGGCTGGGCTGCCAAAGGGCTTTACTAAGCCACGCCTCCAATGTCAGCAGAAGGTGAGGGAGGCCAGCTCTTAACTCAAGGGAGGGGACAAGGAAATGAGTATTCAAGGAGCATTTGCTATGTGCCAGGTGCTAGGTGGCTTTACCACCTTTTTAAGTGTTAGATGGGGACTAAATATATTAGTGAATGCCCGAAGAGATATGGACCTATTGATATTGAAGTATATCAAGCGCTACCATAGTACCTTTCAGGCATACCTTGCTTTATTATGCTTCGCTTTATTGCACCTCATGGGTGTCGTGTTTTCACAAATGGAAGGCAAGACCCTCCACTAGCAAAAAGGTCAGGACTCATTTTATTGTGGAAGCCTGGACCAGTAATATCTCTGAGACATGCTTGTAATCTTGTTTAAGCTTCAAAAAATACCACATACCTTCTCTATCTGCTATCCTACTTTGTTTTTCCCTTCAGAGCCCTTATCACTAATTGATATATTCTAGTGTGGTTTGCTTGTTGATGGTCTGTGTGCGCAGCTGGCATTTTCAGCTCCTTTGAGCTTGGAACCATATAGCTGTGAATAAGGCAGACCTGGCCCCTGACTTCTAGGGGCTCAGGGCCGAGGATGATAGCAGTGTGCAGGGCCTGGCCTGACTCAGTCCTACCTGCTTGCTCCCTTTACTCCACCCACACCAAGCTTTCTATCTGCTCTTCACACACACCAAGTAATTCCTGCCTCAGGGCCTTTGCACTTGCTAGTGTCCCTGCCTGAAACAGGTAAAGCCTCGCACCTGGTCCCTGGGGCATGTTTGGGGCTTCCCTCTTGTTGCTGTCACATATGTATCCCTCTCATCTTGCTCAGAACATGAGGGGCCTGTACAGTAATCCTCCCAGAAAATGGGGTGCAGCCTGGGGAGCCCACCAGGTGCCTGGTGCACAGTAGGTCCTTCATAATGCCAGCAGGTCTCAGTGTCTCGCTGATCTCCCTGCTTCCACCTCCAGCTCATGATGGGGTCACCCCTCAACATCAATGGCCCAACTGTGAAGGAAGGCACCTGCCCAGACAGGTCAGCCCCCATTAGGGGCCGGGTGTGTGTGGGGGGAGGACACAAAGTCCTTTCCCTGACCCCTGCAAGGTCAGGGGTCATGTCTTGGGAAGCAGATAAGCCTCCCCCGACACTGTCCCTTGTTTGGCCAGCAATAGTGAGACCCAGAGAGGTTTGGCAACTCGCCCAGCATCACAGAGCAACATGGCCATCGAGCAGAGACATGGCCCTGGGTCTCCTGATGCCTCGGCCAGTGCTCCTTCTACCATTCCGTGAGGCCTCCTGCCATCAGGGTTAGGTTCAGAGGACCAGGGAAGGCAAATCCTCCCACACCGGTGGGTGGAGGGTAAGAAGCTACATCCAGAAACAAGTTAAGGAAGGAGAGATGGCAGGTCTCGGGAGCCACCTACTACCGGCATGACTGTGGGCAAGCCCCCCTGCCTCTCTGAACCTCAGTTTCCTCATCTATAAAGAGGGGATGACTGCCTCCCAGAGCTGTTTGAGGATTAAAGGTGGTAATGCTTATACAGCACCAAGGCCCTCCTGGGGCTAAGCAGCAGCTATGCTTTCAGTTTCCTATTGTCTTGTGGCTGACAAAGAGGCAAAGGAAATCAAGAAATTCCATTGAGTGAAAAAGAAAATTCCAGTGTCAAACAGGGGAGCCAGTGGCCAGGGCCCAGCCCCGCGATGACTTTCTGGATTGTAAACATGGAAACAAAGAGGCCTGGAAGCCTCAAGCCCATGGCCAAGGCAGGAAGTGCCTGGGTCTAAGGCCCTCTCAGAGGGGCGTCCGATGAGGCCGTGACTGAATAATTCCAATGGCATCTGTGTTACACACGGCCCAGAGCATTTACTAGGAATCAGGATGGATTCACAATGCGTCAGTCGCTGCCAGGAAGCCCACACCAATTCCTCACCGAGTATAGGCCTGGGAACAGGGCAGGGGGCTTGGCTGAGGGGCCGGGCTCTGATGTCAGCACCCTCGCCCCCCTCGTAGGAAGCTGCAGGGTTTCTCTGAACTCTTCCAGCTTTACCACAAAATGACCCTGTGATGACTCAGAGGGAAACAAGCCCCCTGGCCAAACAAACGGACAGCAAAGGGAGCAAATGATTTCTGTTCATCGGGGGACTCAGAACCCGCCCCTACACACACACACACACACACAGGACTCAGAACACACACACACACACACAACGGAAGCCAAACTCTCTCTTCGGCTTTGACAACTCAGCATTCACTTTTGCTCTAACTTTAAAACCCCTTTTAAGAAACAGGAGTGCTCATGCCAGACTTGGCAATGGCAGTTGGAAGGTTCTGAAGTTTCTCTCCACTTTAAAGCCCCTCCCTCTTCTCATCTGGGCAAGTGCTGGAATGTCTCCTGGGGGTGGGGGATGTGACTTACACTTCCGTCGCTATGAATCCGGTGAGCTCCGAAAGGAAGAGGAAGAGAATGAAGAGGCAGCAGCAGACAGAGACTGGAAGACACAGAGACGCACGTTAAGGGCCGAGGCACTGGCTGGGGGAGGCCAGCCCCCGCCCCCCGTTCCCTGCCCTCCCTCTACCCTCAGAGAAAAGCTGCGTAGAGGGAGGGGAGGGCCCACGCCCACCTGCACATCCTCCAAAGGCCCCTCCTACTCTTGGCCTCAATATGCGGCAGAAATGGGGGCTGCCTTTGGTACTGATCTGACCCCCCCATGGACTGACCCCCTCTACAGGCAGAGCCTTCTCCCAAAAGAGCCCTTTAAAGCAGAGGTCAGTCAAAAATAGAGGCCACAAAGTGGTGGCCCCAAAAGTGTTCTGTTTGGCTTAAGGGATACATATTTTTAAATCTGGAGTTGACGCTGAACTATCCAGAGATGAAAAGTCCAGCTTTCTGGCTCCAGACCACTCAAGTCCAGCTTTCTGGTGGCTGCCACCTGGGGCCTGAGCTCACCAGTTCGCCGCAGGCCCCACCACTCCCTCCTGCCTCCCTGATTCCTAGGCAGAGTGTCTGCTGTGGTGTATCACCACCTCCTATGGTACTGTAAACTTTGTGCCCATGTCCCCATCAGAAGTAGGAAAATGAGGATGCTGAGCGCTGTGCTTCAAGAGAAAGGGCCATGCTTCATGGAAGAATGAAGGCCGAGATGCAGAGTGGAAGAGCTCCAGGGCCGGCCCAGTGCACTCGGATTCACTTCGCCTGCCTGGTCTCTGATGATGTGGGAGTCTGTAGCCCTCGAATCACTCCTTGGGGCAGGACCTAACTAAGTACCCTCGGGCCTGGCCCTCATCTCCTGACACTCCCCCAACATCCAAGCATCCAGCCACACCAAGCCTAAATATGTGTCTCATTTCTGTGCCTTTGCTCCTGTGGTTCCTTTGCCTAGAATGACCTCCCCCATGCCCCCTCTTCCTCCATGGTCATCCACTCTGCGTGGTGAACGCCTACAGATCCTTCCAGGCTGAGGCCCAGCTCAAATGTCCCTGGAGCTGGCCACTCTTTCCTCTGTGTTCCCAGCCTCTGCTCAAACACTCCACATTTTAATGGTTATCTGTGGCTGTTTCTCCCACTAGACTGATATTCCAGAAGGCAAAAAGTTCATGGGGCCTGGCACACAAGAGGCAGTCAAAGGTAAGGCAGGGGCCAGTCCCCAGAGTGCAGAACAAGGGCTGAGCAGACCTCAGCTGGGCTTATCATAGGGCCACACAGTGGGCAAGCGCTCCCATGGTGTTTGCCTGGGTCAGGTACTTAACCTCTCCCTGATTCGGTTTTCCCATCTGTAAAATGGCAACAGTAGTAGTACGGGCCTTAAGGGGCTGCTCTGGAATTGTCCACACCCCAGGGCCAGGCTGGAAACAGTGCCTGGCAGGCAACAATGGCTCAAGCATGAACTCATTATCAGGACTCTCATCAGGGGGACCTCAAAGGGTTTGCAGTTGGGGGGAAGGTGATGTGACAAATGCGCTGATCCTTCATTTCCTGCAAAGAGAAAAAAGTTCCCAGTGCCACTTGCTGATTCTGCAACATTCCTGACACACTGCACGTGGACTGGCTGAGCCACTGTCATGGATGCTGACATCAGTTATTATCATCATCGTTGTCATCACTACTGTTATTATCGTCGTTTATGATTATTACTCTATTATTATCTAGCCATCTATCTATCTAAAATGAACAAAGATGCACTCTGGAGAGGAGGAAGGGAATGCGTGTTTGTCTGGCACCTACGAGGCGCCCTGCCGTGGGGGCACAGCTGCACATCCTGTCGTCGCACACTCCCCGCAACAGGGGACATGAGCCAATGTGAAGGGTGTAGAGATGGGACGCTCAGAGGGAGGAAGAGACCAGCCCGGAACCACACTGCTGGGGTTTTGGGGGAGCTGTGCCTTCTAGAGCCAGTGCCCTAAGAAAAGGAACCCCAAGAGCTCAGGGTCCAATAAAGGACGGGACAGTGACACCCCCAGAGTTCCCACCAAGCTGCCAAAACCACACACACCAAGATATAGGGGATGTTAGAATTACTCCCCAATTCTTCCAAACTTTGAAAAATCTGTATAGGGCAGTATTAAAAGGGTTTTACTTTTTTCTTTTCTTGGGAGAGGTGATACACGCATATGATAGGAAACGTACCCAAGCTGCATAGAGGCATAATGTGAGTCTTTTCCTTGCTCCTGACTGCAGCCCCCTGGCCAGAGGTACTGTCCTTAAAGTCTTGTGTCCCTCCATCAGCATATGAGCATCAAGGTATAAATCCTCTTTTCTTCACTCTAAACAAACTGCAGCATAACGTACACATCTTTTCAGTGGTGCTTTGCTCACTCAGCAATGGATGTCTAAGCAGGTGTCACATCTGTTTACACAGAATGGCCAGGTTTGTTTGTTTTTATGGCATAGAAATGAATTTCATCTCCAGCTGCTGAGCAAATCCACTGCAGGGGATCGGCTATCCATCAAAGTTTCCTAGCTCACACCCTTCTCCTTCTCACCTGCAAACTGCAGTTACAATGTGTCCCGGAAAAGAACCCCACCGAGCAGGCCAAACACCCCTCTCCGCTTAATCCTGCACTGTTTCTGAACAGCATCGCATCACATGGGACCCACCTATCAGAACGCTTTTCACCCCTCCCATCCCACCCTCAGTCCTAGCAACCCACTGGATGCTGCAGTGATGAACAAGCACAAAATCAGGAAGCGTTTTTTGAAGGTCAAGGCTGACTTAAGCCAATCCAGGTCTTCTGGCTGTCTTCCTTGCCTCAAGCCTGCAACCGGGCCTCCAAGTGTTCACTCTGTCCAGATCGGAGGTGGAGACAGGGCTGACCTCTTTCTGAAACCTGCGTGCTTTGTTCAAGGCTTGGACAGGCGCTGGTCAACCTGGCAGGTGGACACAATGAGGACCGAGTCTGCTCAGCTAAAACCCAAATGTCCCATAGCCCTGACCACAAGTGCGCTGTCTGCTCCTCCCACCCCCGTCCCCAGACTGGGGGGGACAGAAATGGTGTCTCACTACCAGGGTGGCCTCAGGATCTAGCACAGTGCCTGGCTCAGACAAGGGAAGAAATAAGTACCTATTGAATAAATGAATGAAAAATGGGAGACAAGTAGGAAGCATCCCAGCCAGAAAGGCCTCTGATACTGAAGGCTCGATGAGGGTTTTTCAATCCATGTTTGGGCAAGACACTACCACTCTGCCTCCAGCCTTCTGAGACTGACTCAGGCACTCGACAGTAGGAATGTGACCCCAGGAGAATGCTTGCGAGTGGGCAACCTGGTGCAGCCAGCAAAGGGGGCCCTGGACCTGAGACCCAACATTCCAGGAAGTAAAAGAATTCTGTCCAAGGTCAAAATTCTTAATGCTTAAGAGGAGGAGGCAAAATTTAAACCCAGGCACATGGGTCTCCAAGGGCCCCAGCTGGTTCCTTCAGTTATTAATAGCACGTATCATGACGTCATGCAATGGTGCTTCCGGGTCTGCTGCCCCGTGTGGCCCTGTGCTCCTCCAGGACAAAGACCAAAGCTCATTCAACACGGTCCCAGCACTTGGCACAGGGCCTGATCCCAGGCCTGGTTAATAAATATTTATTTACTAAATGGTAGCGAAGAGCTAGCTTCCCAGGCCTCAAGCCTTTCCTCTTGTATGAAGGGATTTGCTGCCGTGCACGCCATGGCTAGGACCACGAAACAGAGACCACGTCTCCTGAGGGCCATTTGTCAGCACCTTTTACATTTTACAGCACATGTGCCCTTTGACCCACTCATTTTTCTTCCAGGAAAATTACCTTACACCAATAACCATATAAGGATGCAAAAATCTATGGACAAGGATGTCTGAAATAGCACTAAACTGGGATCAGAAATGTCCACCCTCAGCGGACTGGTTACGTAAACCGTGGGTCGCCCAGGGAACAGAAAAATACACAGCTGGAAGAAAGAATGTGGTGACTGGTTATGTGCAGGTGTGAAGGTGCCGAAGACACGTCAGCTGAAAAAAGGGCAGGGAAGATGGTATGGCTGCAAAGTATGCTCCCTCTGTGCTTAAAACAATGACATAGGTATAGCAAAGCTTGACTATTTACATATTTTTTAATTCTAGAAGGATACACGCCTGATTGTTAAACATACTTCTCAAGGGAGAGACTGCAGAGAGCTGAGAAGAAGGGGTTTGAGCTGCTAGTTGGTGGCAGGAAGGGGACAGGAAGCCTCATTTGAATTTTTTAGAGCAGGTTCATAAATGAGTTGAACAGATAAAACAAGCTCTTCTCATGTCTCCCCGAAATCCTTTCTGTGGGGATCAAGGCACAAAGTGTCACAGGTTCCGTGGTCACAGACACTCAGGGTCTGTGGGCACCAGGAGAATGAGGATAAGGAGTGTCATCTATGCACTGAGGACTTAACACGTGTCCCACACTTGGCAGGCGTGATGTCCTTTAATCCCCAGATCAAGAAACTGAGTTTCAGTGACTTGCCCAAGGTCACCCAGCTGCCGATGGAAGAATGAACCCAGCTCTGGGGGACCCCTGAGCCTGCAGCACAGACAGCCTGCCCCCTGGCTGCTCTGTCCCCTTCCCAGAGATGTGGAGACCCAGGACTTGAGAAGGCATCCACGGTTTCAAAGAGCCGAACTGGAGGGACTGAGTGCCGGGCAGGGCAGGCCAGGGTAGGGCAATCCCCAAAGTCATCCCCCTACCAGACAATGGCCTGCTTTGGGAGGACACAGTGGCCTCCAACTTGACTGCCCAGCTCCAAGGGACCAGGCAGAGGCAGGGTCCTGCTCTCACACCAACCACTCGGGTGCAGGGAGGCCCACCCGAGTCCCAGTCCTGGCTCCATCTTTTGCAAGTTGTAAAACTTCAGACAAGTCACTTCACCTCTCTGGGCTCTTTTCTCATCTGGAAAGTGAGGTTAAATCATTCCTGCTTGCATGACACTTTTGCTTTGCTTTCATTTTCCCTAAACTTTCTATTGTAGAGTAGTAATAGACAGAATGGTACGGAGAATTCCCGTAGAGCCTTCTCCCAGCTTTCCCTTCTGTTAACTATCTTCCATACTCTGGTATATTTGTCAAAGGGGAGAAATTAACATTGTACAAGACTATTACTAACTAAGCTACAGACTTGTTCAGATCACCAATGTCCCCGCTGATGCCCCTTTTCTGTTCCAGGAACTAATCCAGGACCCCACTTTACATTCAGTCATTCTATGTCGTCTCGAATCTGTGACAGGTCCTCGGTCCTTCCTTAGTTTTCAGGCCTTGCTACTTTTGCACAGGACTGGTCAAGTGTCCTGCAGAGCGTTCCCCAATCTGGGGTTATCTGATGTTTTCTCATGACTAGACTGGGTTGTGGATGGAGTGCCCTTCCCATCATGTCCCATCGGGGGTGGGGGGAGTGTGACATCCACCTGCTATCTCACTAGTTGATGCCAATTTCATCCTTCAGTGAAGGTGCTGCCTCCACACGCGGGGTACTATATGACTATTTCCTTTCCAGGTTCTTCTCTTCGAAAGCGAGTCACTAAGTCCAGCCCACATGCCCGGAGAGGAGAATGCAGCTTCAAATCCGGGACAGGGATGTATCCATATAGATTATGTGGAATGCTTCTGTAAGGACCATCCGCCCCTTCTTCCCCCTTTATTTACATCAGTATGGACGCATGGACCTTTTTCTTAATTCTCTGGGTTATAAGCCAATTATGCCATCATTTTGTTACTCAGACTGCCCCAGCGTTGGTCTTTGGTCTCTTTCAGGTTGGCTCCTGTGTCCTGCTGACACATCCCACCCTTATTTTGTAATCTGGAGAATTCTTTGCTTTCTGGCACAAGACGTTCTAGACTTATTTTGTAGCCTTCCTGCCTTAGCTCTGGAATCAGCCATCTCTCCAAGGAGCCCTGGGTCCTATTAATGAAGAATAAAAGGAACCAAAATCTGGGTGGGATTTTTTTTTTTTTAATGGTTAAAGACATGTTTATGTCAAAAACACAACTAGTTTCAAAAGGTATGAAGAGAAAAGTCTCTTCCTGATCCCTGAGACCCCGTTCCCTCTCCCAGGGCAGGTATTAGTGGTTTCTGGTGTGTCCTCCCACACACAGATGCCGCCTATGCCTTACAGGTTATGCTGGGCACAGAGATGAGATGAGCACCTCTATGGAGGGCCTGGCGAGATGCCAATCATTTCTTCCCGCCTCCCCTCTCCTTTCTTCCCTGGCCCCGCAGTTCTGCACAGGGAAAGAGGGAACAGGTATCGGGGGCGGGGTAAGGGGTGAGGGGCAATGGTGAGAAGGGCGGCTACTCACTGATGGCCCCGGTGTACGTCGGCTGCGTAAGGTCCTTGGGCACCTTCCTGTAGATATCAAACCTGCAGAGAACAAAGGGGACAGAGGTGAGGTGGGCACAAAGGACGGGTCTCAGGCATCAGGGGAAATGGTGCTGGCTGGCGTGCCACATGGCTCGGCAAGCCACGGCTCTTCCCAGAACCAGCTCATTTGAGACACCCCCTCTGATGGGACCCCCACTCCCCACGCTGACCTTACCCTTGGTACACTTCCTCATGACATTTATCATCACCCGAGAGGACCCTGACCCTTCATTTGGTTATGTTTCTTGGTTGGTCTCCCCCCATCAGAATGTCACCCCTATGAGGGCAGGGACTTGGGGAGGTTTTGTCCCCCACCACATCCCCAGACCCTCGCATGGGCCTGGCACATAGTCGGCACTCAGTAGGAGTTTGTGGAATGAACTGAGCCCCCAAGTCTTGGGTTTCTCTGACATTGCAGGGAACAAGGAAATGTAGTCTTTCCTGAGTTCCATGACGGCACGGCTGCAATCGTGCCTGGCGTCAATTCCCCGCCCCCTTCTTCCCTTTCCACTCCCGGCTTCCCCAGGCTCCTGGAGGTTCTCAACTCCAAGGCACGGGGCTAACACCAAATCCTGCCTGGGGCCCACAGTCTTGGCATCAGCTTGTGCTGCTGGCTCTGGATCCCACTGAATGTGGGCTTCTGGCCCAGACGCAGGTGCCTTTCTTTCATTGGGGGCCCATCAAAGCAGAGACAGGGGTTGTGGGGTACGGAGGAAGGATCTGGGGTTTTGGAATCAGACAGACTCCAGGGGTTTAAATCTGGCCAGCTGTTTAACAGGTAAGGCCCTGAATCAAGACTGCCCTGGGTTCAAATCTTGACTGGTCTCCTTCCTTGCTGTGTGACTTTAGGCAAATGACTTCCCCTCTCTGAGCCTCAGTTTCCTCATCTGTAAAAACAGGGTTACTATTACCAGGTCCCAGTAGGCTACTGAGAGGCGTAAGGGAAATAAACATCTGGCAGATCTGACATGGAGCGCTCACAGGGAAGGCTCCCCACACACTTGGCTTCCTCCCCTGCACTTGACCCTGAGCAGTCAGCTATCAGACGGCGAGTTCTGAGGCGATCTAAGTCCATGCACCATGTTCTCAGGCTCTCTGGCAGAGCCTAGCTTGAAGCCCTGCCACACTGGCCCTCGGCGGTGACGGGTCAGCGTGTGCTTCCCCTTTGGTGATTGGGAAAGAGTGTCAGCGCCCTGCCAACCCAATGCAATGACTTGGAAATCTTGCGTAAGATCTGATACTTGACTCCCGTGTGCTCACTCTAATAACATGTGAAACGTGCTTGGTTTCCTAAGACCTCAGGGGAGAAACTAGACCCGTGGGCCACCGAGTTCAAAGGTACCACTTTCTCTCCTGCCTGCTCAGCCAGGTGCTTGGGCCCCTCGGGGCACTAGAAACTGGGGCTGGGAACGTGGTGGTTGGGAGGGTGAGGTGCACAGGACTCAACAGTCCATACCTACTCAGCTCCCTCATTCTGCAAATGCTGACCCCTTTCACCATGAGAGGCATTTGAGAGGTAAGAGCAGGGACTGTGCAGTCAGCCTGGCTGGGCTCAAATGTGACTCTGCCACTGTGTGACCTTGGGCACATCACTTACTTACCCTCCCTGGGCCTCAGTTCCTCTGTCTGTAAAATGGAGCAACAACAGGAACTATTTCACAGCATAAGGGTTATGACCGAACGACTCAGAGCACATGTTCTTAAACCCGTGCCTGGTACCCAGGAAGTGCTATCTGAGTACTGCTGTTACTCTCATTAGTGCTCATGTAACATTTATGACCACCTACTGTGTGCTGGGCCCTCTTTTAGGCATTAGGACACTGAGATGCAACTGGCCTCATGCCTCATCGTGGGGTTCGCTGGAGGCACCAGAGAACCCGGAAAAGGGTACCTGGGGTAACCCGTGAAGCTTCCTACAGGAGGTAATGTCTGAACAGAGCAGGAGGATGCCAGGAAAGGTGCGTGCAGGCAAACAGTAGCCCAGGTAGTGAGAACAGCAAAAGCAGAGGCAAGAGGAGGGTCTACCCCTGCGCACACCTGCACGTGGTGCTGGGCGGGGAACAGTGGGAGGGGCCCCCGAGAGGTGGGAGGGGCTGACAAGCCCGCTTCCTGGTCCAGTTCCTACTAGCCGCCATACAAGGCCCACAGGTAGAAACTGGGCCTCGTAGTTTTAAAAATATATAAACCATAATTTCAAAACTGAGAATGTTCTGGGAAATCCGAGGCCACTCAGGGTGACAAAGGCAGAGGTGGCCCAGGGAAGAGTGTTAGAGCCCAGTAAGGAGGAGGAAGGAGAGGCAGGAGATTGTCCCATACAGGGGGGCTGATCCAACAAGTAAATACAGTGGGGATAATGGGGGCCAGGTGCCTCACTGTTAGGGAATGGAGGTACACAGAGAAAAGCAGAATAAACCCTGTGGTGGGGAGGGGAAATGGAAGAACTGCTGTGAATTCATGGTTTTCAACATGCATAAATACATAAGTATCCATGTGGGTGTATACACATCATATATACATATATTTCCCAGCTTGTTCCATAGAGACGGTCCAGGACCAGTGACTGACAGCCAGAGAAAAATGGGCACATCTGGCACGCAAATCTTGGCTTCTAAATATCATTCTTTACTCAAAAGAAGCAGCTTCTTGGAGAAATGGCTAATTCCAGGACTGGGCAGGGAAAATACGAGATGACCTTGGAGCATCATTTCATGTCAGAAAGCAAGAAAGATGGGGCTGTCTGAAAAGAAGAAGCCAGCTTAAAGGGTCCCCCACTGGCCAAGAAAGGACAATATGAACATTCAAATCAATAATCATAGTAATAGATTATGACCCATTGGATAAAATAGAAAGGCAAGAATCTATCTATATAGATATAAATGAAGAAATGAGTAAATCAGAAGTTGGATGAGGAACTGGCTATTTACATGCCTTCAAAATACCTCCCCACAAAATCTTTACTCATTACAAAAGGAAAGAGAGTAACTTTCCAGAGGAGAAACTTGGCAGACATCACAGTGACCAAGTCAGTGTCACCAGTAAGGAGACATGTCATGTGCCTCCTAAAATGACGTATTGGGGAGGGCACACCATCTCTCCTGTGGGGATCTTGCTCCAAATGCCCAAGCTCAAATGAATCATAAGAAAACAACCAACAAATCCAAACTGAGGGCCACACTAAGAAATGATGGGCCAGTATCTGTCAAAAGTATCAAGGTCATGAAGGCAAGTAAAGACTAAGGAACTGTCAGAGATTGGAAGAGGCAGAAGAGACATGACCACCAAATCGTGCGGGATGTCCTGGATCAGAAAAAGGACATGTGGGGACAACAGAGGGGATCTGAGTTAGATCTGTAGATTAGTTACTAGTACTGCACATTGTTATTTTCCTGGTTTTGATAATGGTATTTGGTTATATAAGGTGCTAACATTTGGAGAAACTTGGGTAAAGGGCGTGTGGGAAGTTTTTGTATTCTGTTTGCAGATTTTTTTGCAAATCAGAAATTATTTCAAAATGAAAAGTTACTGGCCTCGGAAGCCAGCGGCCCCGGTTCGGTCCCACATATGAGGGCCAGTGACACTGCCCTCAAAAAAAAAAAAAAAAAAAAATCAAAATGAAAAGTTAAAAAAATTAATTTAAAGGAAATTTAAAATTAAAAAAAATGTAAGGGGGAGATTTCACATAAAAATCCCACCCGGCCTGCTTTCTTCACACACGCCTGGTCCCTATAGGCATCTGAATTTGAAGAGCTGGCTTAACAAATATTTGCTGAGTATACTGGGTGTCAGGCAGAGTATGATTTTGTTGGGGGCTAGAAGCGGGTGGAAGGCTGGGTGAACAAAGGTCTAAGAGAGGAGGTTAGACTTAGACTATAGGAGGCAATGGCTATCAAAGGAGGTAAGTGCTCCAGAAAGCGTGAATGACACGAAACCAAGGTCACTGTCAGCCTTTGCTGGGCTTCTGCACATATATATTTAAATTTGATTCTCATAATAACCCTGGCAGATACTGATATCCCATTTTCCCAAGGAAAATGCAAAGGCTTAGCCATAAGCAACTTTCTCAAAGTCACCAAACCCATGATTAGCAGAGCTGCGATTCAAACCCAACTCTGGGTCTACCTGTGTGTAAAGCAATTTTAGAGCTCAATTATTGGTAAACTAAAGTCACAAAGTTTTGTTTATTTGATTTTTCCAGAGATACTGCCCCAGAGCAGATGCAAATCTCCTGGAAGACACGGACCAGTTCAACACACACTAATTCATGCAACAGTTATTTAATACTAGGTACCTACTGGCAGTGTTCTCGATGGTGGGAAAATGAAAGTGGTTGATGGAGACACAGCCTCTGGCCTCATGAAGCTCCCAGTCGAGGAAAGGCTTCGGGTCCCTGATTAAGGCCACCTGAACAGAACGCTCTCTAATAATGATCCCATTCCCGTGCCACAAATCCAAGCTGAGGAGTGGTGGTGGTATAAAGGGAAAGCTGAAAAAGACCCTGGGTTCAGAGCTGACCACAAGCCAAGTGAGTCAGCGGTGGATGTCACTAAGAGAATGGGCTACTGGGAGGGTGGTGAGAACCCAGGCATGTGACAGACCAGGAAGTGAGCCGTCTGTCCTCTGTGGCTCATTAGTCAGCACCTCACTACATGATGGGGTGATGAGATTAGCTGCAGCCACTTAGTCAAGAGAATGTGGAAGAAAGGGTAAGGACAATGGGGGAGGGGAAAGAGAGGGTTAGCGTACACCTAGTTTGTGCCTGGCTCATGCAAGGCCCTCGACAAGCATGTTCGCATCCAATTCTCTTGGCCAGCCTGCGAGTTAGGGATTGTTAATCCATTTTACAGATGAGGCTCGGAGAGGCCCGTGGCTAAGCTCGCACACCTATGAAGTGCCACAACAAGGATCTGAATCCAAGCCTGATTTATGTTCTTGCTGCTTTTCCTAACACAGCAGAGACAAACCAGAACCGTGTGGGTGGAAAATATTTCTTAGGGAGAAAGGGTAAAGAATTGGAATTGCTTCCTCTCGAACAGAGAAAGCTAAAGGATGGATTTGTTACGGTTGTCAAATGAAAAATGCTCTTTCCTTGTGCCCCCACTGGGCCGTGAGTTTCTGCAGGACAGGCTCTGCCCTGTCCAATCCAGGCCCTTGGGGAACTGACCTGAACTCATGAGTCTGTGAACGAATCTGCATAGAGAAAAGGCCCACTGGCTGGCCTTAGGAACAAGGTTAAAATGAAATGGTTGGTGAGGCAGTGGGGTGACGGGCCCCCAGGGCTCTTTCACTTTTGTGGCTATTTAGAAATTTCCACTTTTAACAAAAGTCAAAATGGGCTTACATTAAAGCAAGCGAATAATCAACTGGACTTCAGAAGGACTGACCTGGACGCCAGGAGCCAGGAGAATGCGAGCAGTGGCTGTGGCGAGGTGGACAAGGTTTACCACCTGTTGGGACAGGATTCAATCCCAGAGACCCACAGGGGCCGCCTACCTTCCACACTGTCAGGTCAAGAAGGGACTCTGAGGTCACAGTGTCCAACCCATTCATTTTACAGATGAGAAAGCGGAAGCCCCAAGAAGACAGGTAACTGGCCCAGTTCAAGGTATAATTAGAGTCGGAGTATTTAAAACAAAAACAAGCCACTAAAAAGCTGGTAAAACCTTTGTTCGCTCTCATCCTAGTGGTTTTCAATCCAGGGCGATTTTGTCCCCCAGGGGACGGTTGCTAACATCTGGAGACACCAGGGATGCTACTGGTACCTAATGAGTAGAGGCCAGGGATCCTGATAAGCACCCCACAATGCACGGGACAGCCCCGTAACGAAGGGTTATGGGCCCAAAGTGTCCTTCGTGCTCAGGCAGAAAAATCCTGTTGTATGCAAACCAGAATGTCACAGGCAGGAAGCTCATTTTCCCATGGAGCCTGTGCCCTCTCCTCTCCGAGAGGCCTCTGGTCACCTCTGCTCCTGCTGCGTGAAGGCCTGGCCCAGCCTTGACTGCCCCTGTGGAGGCCAGGAATCAGGATTAAGCAGTCTTTTCCTCTTCCTTTTTGCTCTGTGCCTGAGAAGGCA
Organism: Aselliscus stoliczkanus; assembly: GCA_033961575.1. Taxonomy (NCBI): domain Eukaryota; kingdom Metazoa; phylum Chordata; class Mammalia; order Chiroptera; family Hipposideridae; genus Aselliscus; species Aselliscus stoliczkanus. The sequence goes on from CM066733.1 coordinate 6,271,924, forward strand.
GAGCCTACCTGGAAAGAACTGGGCAAAGGACCCCAAAGAGAAAAAAATGAAGTCCGTGTGGATTTGTGGCTTTCTCTAGTGGTATGGTAAGTACATGTCACTCGTTTAATCAAAAAGGTGTCGCATCTGTGCCTCTAGGTTCATTACTCCTTAGGATAAAACATACATGGGCACTGGAAGTCAATGATTTACTCAACAGAAATTCGCTTTGCAGGCCACAGCGAGCCGAAAGGGCAAGGAACGGCTGCATAACCTCACCTAAAACAAACAGGCCTAAGTTTTCTCCCGTTCCCAAGCAAGGAAAACTACCCCTGGAAATGTCTGACTAATGGATTTCCTCTGTAATTTCTTTTCATAGCAAAATGCCTCAGCTTTGCTATTTTAACGTTTGCTGCTTGGGACCTCGCTTCTGCCCTGTTCTTCTAGATGAATCTCAGATCATTCTGTGGTTCGCCATATGTGGGCGGCTACCAGGCAGGCACTTGTGATGTCACTGTTTCCGAGGCTTAATGAAATTAGACGCCATGTAGGAGCAAGTCATTGGAAGTGGTGGGTCATTTGTCCCAAAAATAGCCAGCAAGGGTTTTAGTTGGTGGTTGGGCCTGGTCAGCCCTGCCCACCAGCCTGTCACAGCTCCCAGGGCCAAGTGTCAGGGAGTTTGGTAAAAAGTGTGCTTGTTTGCTCACTTGCTCATTTCCTTCACCTTACAGAGAACCACCCATGTGTGCGTATGTGTGTCTGCACGTGTGTGCATGTATGTGAGTGTGCTGGAGACCATGCAGAGCTAAGTGAACGCATTAGAGCTGAGCCCTGCAGGCACCAGTTCTAACAAGGCCTAGAATCCCTCTCACCGCACCCCCATCCTGTCCTTGACATTCAAGCTGCTAATATGAGCTCACATCACTCCTCCCTCTGTCAAAAGGAAGGAAAACAAATGTCTGTCTCCATCTCCAGCCCAGATGGAGGAACTCTGAGGGAGGAATAATAATAATAACAGTAACGATCGCAGCCTCACTGCTGGCCCCACTGCGAGGGCTTCCGTGTGGGGCAGACCCTATCCTTCTGGTCACTTCACTAGCCCACGGGGCAGGAGCCCCGAGTCCGGCTCCATGGCATCTGTGTCTAACCACTGTGCCACAGGCCTGCCTGGGACAGGGAGACAGCCTCCTACATTTAGGAGGGTGACCTACATTTGGGTGATGACCCTCTGTATGCAACACCAATACATGCAACTTTCCCTACAGCCCATCCCCTGTGGCTCTCTCCCAAAATCTCGGTGTCCATGTGGCGGTCTCCATCTACAGGATAGCCTCCCAGCCCCAATCACCTCCACCTGTGACCTCTCCCACGTCAGAATAACCTCTCTGACCACAAAGTCCTGCCCTCTCCCCTCCCCTCCTTCCCACAAAAGCCACCTAGTCTGGCCAAAGAGGAAGAGGAATACATCTGACCACTGACATTCCAAAAGGGCCGTCCTGAGGCAGCCTCCCCCGCCTGCCTGGGCTCCATGGAGATATATATATATATTCATATATATATATATATATATATATATATATATTCCTGGCCCAGCCCCACGATGGCTGCAGGGTCTCCCATTCCTGCTGGGCTGGTTCAGGTCAGGTTTGTTCCTAAACCTCCAGTGGGTCATGCAGGGCTTGGCCTGTTAATGGCATTCAGTAGATTCCAGGTGAAAACAGAAAATGACGTGTGCACAGGGCTCTTCACCGCAGCTCCAGCTGTAACAGCAAACGACTGGAGGCCGTCCGCAGGGACCGGTGCATAACTACAGACCATCCATAAAGCGGAGGGTGAGAGAGCTGTAAAGGAGAGTGAGAAAGGTCTCCACACAGAAAGAGAAAAAAGCAAACTCAGAACATTGTGTTCTGTTCAATTGTATGTGTGTGTGTGTGTGGGGGGGTGGCGGTGGGGAGATGGATAAAAATAAATGTACATCCTGGTATCTTTAGAAAGAAACAATAGAAGGTGTAACCAAAACCTAACACAATGGTTACTCCCGTTATTCAAAACTATTAAATATTTAGGTATAAATTTGACAAAAGAAGTACAAGACCCAGATACGGAAAACTCTACAACACTGATGAGGGAAATTAAAGAAGACCTAAATAAATGAAGAAATATACTGTATTAATGGGTTAGAAGACTCACTACTATTAAGATGGCATTTCTCTCCAAATTGATCTGCAGATTCAACTCACTCCCAAACAAAATCCCAGCAAGCATTTTTGTAGAAATTGACAAGGTGTTTCTAAGATTCGTATGGAAACGCAGAGGACTCAGACTAGACAAAATAGCTCTGAAAAAGAACACAACTGGATCTGACTTCAAGACTTACTGTAAATCTTCTAGAAGAAAATGAGAAAATCTTTGTGATCTTAGGTTAGGCAAAGTTGATTTTGCTTTTTGTTTTTTAGATAAGACACTAAAAGCAGGATCCATAGCAGAAAAACATGGTAAATAAGGTTTCATCAAGATGAAAAACTTCTGCTCTTTGAAAGGCACCATTAAAAGAATGAAAAGACAAGCAACAGACTGGGACAAATATATGTAACCCACATGTCTGATAAAGGATTTATATGTAGTATAAAGAACTCTCAAAACTTGGCAATAAGAAAACAAATGACCCATTAAAAACTGGGCAAAAGATTTGAACATACATTTCACCAAAGATTTACTGATGGTGATAACCACATGAAATGATACTAATATCAAAGTCACTGGGGAAATGAGAATTAAAACCACAACGAGGTACTACTCTATACCTCTTAGAATGGCTAAAATTCTAAGTGTTCAACACGGCAAGTGTTGGTGAAAATGTGAAGCAACTGGAACTCTCAGACAGTGCTGGTGGGAAAGAAAAGTAGTGCAACCACTATGGAAGAAAGGCTGGCAGGTAAACATACACCTACCGTAGGAACCAGGCTTTCCATGATCCTGGGTGTTTACCCAAGAGAAATGAGAGCACATTCCCATAGACACACACATATGTGAATATTCATGGAAGGTTCATTTGTAATAGCCACAAACTGGAAACAACCCAAACGTCCGTCAATAGGCAAACGAGTAGACAAGTCATGGCATATCCACAATCCACACAATGGACGATTATGACTCAGCAATAAAAAGCAGTGGAGTATCGATTTGAGCAACAATATGGGTGATTCTCAAAATAATTATGCTGAATGAAAGACAAACCAGGGCACATACGGTATGATTCCACCTAAATAAAATTGTAGAAGGTGCAAAGTGATCTAGAGTGACGGCAGAACATCAGTTGCCTGGGCAGGGAGGCAGGGAGGGGCACGAGGGAACTCTGGGAGGTGATCTCTCTTGATTGTGATTATGGTTTCATGGGTGTACACATGTCAAATTTCTCAAATTGTACACTTCAAGTATGTAAAGTTTATTGTACGTCAATTGCACCTCAATAAAGCTGTTGGAAAAAAATTTTGTTTAATGATAGCCATGACTGAGGCACATCAAGTATTCTAAGCAATCTATGAGTTCAGAATGATACTTCCAAAATCCAAAAAGCCTCATTGGATACCTTTGGAGATATGAGGCCTCCAACTCATTATTCTGAAACTGGTAAATAAAGGGAAAGCACTTATTTTGACTTATTCTATATATAAAATGTTTTTCTAGGTAACCAATTAGTTGATGAGGGCAAAGTTCTACTTTGTAGAATAATTTCAAAGAATAAAGTGGAAGGATTAACAGAATTGTTGAAAACCATCACTGCATCCTCTGATGAAAAATACTGGATCTAGGCAAATCTCAGAAATGATGAGAAATTCCACAACAGATGCATCAGCAGGCTGCCACCTGCACCTAATGGTCAATCTTAGCATCTCAAAGAGAAGTCAACCAGTTACTGTGTACCACTCAATGTGATGGGACAGGCAGCATACAGAGCACTTCTGAACGACTGGCCTGGAAAGAAAACCCTCACATCTCACCTTCCATTCCATCCTTATCCCACAGCAGTCTGAAACCAGTCCCCCTCACCCACTCTCCCTTCCTGCTCGAGCTCAGATCTCCCAAGAGTCACTAAGGATCAGAGGCTGTTGGCTCTCCTCAGTACTGCCCCCACACTGAGCCTACTGACTGTCGCTTCCTGGATCTGTCTCTTCGCTTGGCTGCCTAAAGCAGCCCCAATCTTCAGCATCCTCTCTGTCTGCTCCTATATCTGGGCATACCTCCAAGGGGGTCTATGTTTGGGCCCCTTCTCTTTTAACTCCCACCGTCAACTCTTCTGTGCCTTGATTTATTGTGCCAAGTGCCAGAAGCCAGGAGAAAGTCACCAAGACAGATGTGGCCCCTGTCCTCTGGAGCTCACACAGTAATACCCATGGGGCTTCCTCTTCCCAGGGGCATCCCGCCTGCCGATCACACTGCACACACCCAGATCAAAACTCAACAGCTTCCCACACAAAACCTGCTCTTCGGATCCCAAAACTACAGAGGTGGGAGGAACCCCACGGGGTGTAGAATCCACACTTGCACATCTGCAGAGAATTTAAGTGGCACAGAAAGGGCAGCAGCATTTTGTGTTCGAGTGTGACAAGGTCTCCAGATTCCTTCCAAGAGGCCGTCTGTGTCCTCCTGGGGTTTCCAAGTGCCTGAGAAACAGGGAGACGTACCATGCTGGCCGCTGGGGTGAGGATGGTGAGCAAGAAAGAAAGATGAGCCAATCGGGAAGGTGACCGGGAAATTCTCAGAGTGTGTTTCAGACAGCCGGTCTGTTGGCAAAAAGATGGAGGCTTCCCAGGGCCAGACCACGCCCTTTACCTGTTAGAATTCAGGGGTTTTCACAACAATGGTAGATACTAGCATTGAGCTCTCTAGCAACAGGAAGAAGAGATAAGTAACCAATAGCTGTTGCTTTGTAGAAGACACTTAACAATGACACAGGTCCCTCATACCCTCAGCAGTGGGCAGACTCGGCCAGGACTAGCTCCCTGCACAGCTGGGCCCGGGAGGGCGGGGACACCAGTCTTCCAGCGCTACATTCTAATGCCATCTGTTTCTTGCTCCCACTTCAGGCCCTTGGCCTTTGGCATTCTATCTGGAATGTTCTTCCCCTAAGATAGATGCATGGCTTGTTCCCTCACTTCATTAAGTCTAAATTCACATGTCACCTCCTCAGAGAGGGCAGTCCTGGCCACCAACTAAAACAACACTCCTCTGATCTTTGATCTCCTACGAATGCTTTTTCTTCATGGCATTTAAGATTGCTACCTGATATTGTGCTGTGCTTTGCGTATTTGTCCTCTGTCCCAATCCACTATTAAAATATAAGGTACAAGAGAGCAGGGACCTCGCCTGCCTTTGAGTGCCTCTCTGTTCCCAGGGCCTAGAAAAAGAAAAAAAAAAAAAAAGCACCAGGCACACAGCTGGTCCGCAGAAATACTTGTGGAATGGATGACGGAGGTGGCGTTTCTCAAAGTGTGGTCCGTGGGCTCAGAGTCCACTGGGACAATGGTTAAACTGGCAGATTCCAGGCCCCACATAGAATGGGGGCCGGAACCGGCATTGTGAAAAAGCACAGCTCAAGAGATGCTGGTGCTAGAACTGGTAAGTCATAAGCCGTGTGTTTGTTTCCAACTTCAAATTTATTTTCCCAAACTTTCAGCTTGTACCCACCCCCGCCACAGGTCAACACAGGGGTGGGAAGGGGGCTTGGCATTTCCTGGACTCCTGAGCCACAGGACAAACACTACTTACAGACTCGACCTACTCTAGCCCACTGAGCCCTCCCCCCAACCCATGAGATACCGTCAACAAATGTGGAAATCGAGACTCAGAGAGGCTGAGCCACTTGTCTCAGCTCACACAGCCAGCAAGCAGCAGCAGCAGGATTGGACTGACTCTTCGCAGTCCTTCTGTAGCCGCCCCAAAGTCCCACACTGGCCCTTGGGGGCCGTGACTGTCTGTGCTCACCCCTGCCCTCCCTGTGCCCACGTGGAGCCTGGCGAGACAGTGGGCCATGGGCACTTGGTGCGTGAGTGAAGGAGGAAGGGTCCGTACTGCTATGTGGTGCCACCCTGAGGCCCGGGCACAGCACAGTTGGACAGGGATCTCCTCATCCCCATTTGCCTCCCCCACTTGCGACAGCCCAAGGAGCTCCGCTCTCACAGAAAGAGGGAAGGCCTGGTGCCGGAGCCTGAGCTTGGCTGGGAGTCAGGCTTTCTGTTGTCAAGGCCACAGGGAGCACAGGCTGAGGGACAGCAAGGGCCCCAAAGCGTTTCCAAATCACTGGAAACAGGCCGTGGCTGCCGGCCTCGGCCCAGGACACAACATCCTGAGGGCAGACACTATAAATGGAAATGTATTCTTAGAGGGGCCGAACTTGAGGGGGGTGTGTTTCAGAAATGACCCATCATCGGATAAAAATACAGACGGCATTTAAATGCTGAGCAGCAGGAGCTATTCCGGGGATTGGATTCTCATGGCCATGGCTCCCCGCCAGGGCAGGGCCTTCAGCAGATTCAAAGGGAAGGAGCTATTGGTGCCGGCATTTTTAAATGTAAGAGGAGAATCCTGGGGGGAAAGACAGCCAGGCCAGGACACCTGGGGGAGGGGCCCCTTTCGGGGGGGAGGAGCCCCAATGTCCCTTGACCTCCTCCAGCACTTGCCCAGGGGGTTTGCTCTGTGCCCTGAGACCACCATGTGGCCTACATTCCCTGCTACCTTGAGAAGTCAAGGCTTGAGTTCTGGCCAGGCCTGCAGGGCGGGGGGGGGGGGGGGGGCCTAGGACAGGATTAAGATTTCAAAAGGTTTGCAGGACAAAGCAAGTAAAACAGAGAAAAAATGCTGGAGAGGGACCGGGTGTCATGGGGAGGGAAAGGAGCGTCTTTCTTGAGCCAGCCTCTTAACCCGTGTCATCTCATCGACGCCTCAGAATCGCCTAAGATACAAAAATTAGGTTCAGCCCCGTGTTTACAGAAAAAGAAACTGAAGCTCAGAAGACTGTGTAGAGATGGTGGCTCTCGGGCCGAGACCCTGAGTCTAGAAAGAGAAAAGCTGACATGAGGGTGGGGGACAGCGTGGAAGGCTGTCTCGGGTAGAGTGACGGCTCCCACCAGGGTGCATGGCTCCCGAAGCCCCAAGTCATGCAGTTGGTACGTGGCAAAGCTGTGGTTTGCACCCTCATAGGTCTGAGCAGGAAGTTAGTAGGCTGAGCCGGGCCCAGCTGTGTGATTTCGAAAGCGAGGTCTGGCCCACAAACTAAAAGGCGAGATTTTTCAGACGAGCCCATGCAAAAAAGGCATAAGGAAAGGGATCAAAGTGTTCTCATCAGCCTGGGTGAGAGGCTAGCTGGTGGCCATTTGCATTTGGGTGCATCTCAGTACTTTTCAGTTGTTCTATAATAAACAGGTCATAAATGACAAAAACAAAGACAGAGTCTTTAGGAGACCTGTCCTGGGTGAGCTAACCCCTGTTTGTGTGTTATCTGCCCACCCACCCCTCACCCCCACCCAACTGCCCCACAAAGTTTTTGTTATGAAGGGCCCATTCTGTGCCTTTGCATGCATTGCAGCCTCTGTCATCACCCTTTCTCTCTTCTTCACCAGCTCATCCAGTTTTCCCTGTCATTATTGAGTGCCTACTGTGGGCCAAGCACTGTTTTAGGTGCTAGGAATACAACAGTGGTCAGACACGAAACTCCCTGCCTTCACCTGGCTTACATCCTAGTGGGGCAGACAAACAATACATGAACTGATATATGTTATCGCTGATAAGTGCTATGAAGAACCATGAAGCAGGCTAAGGAGATGGAGTATCATGTGGGTGCTGTTTTAGAGGGGGTGTAAGGGGAATCGGAGAAGGCTCACCTGACAAGGCGACACGCAAACAGAGATCTGAGTTATGGGAGATAGGCAGCCATATGGATATCCAGGGAAGAGCATCCTAGGCAGAAAGGATGGGCAGGCATCCTAGGCAGGGCAGGTTCCCAGAACAGCAAGGAGGCTGATACAGTTGGAGTGGGAGGTGAGGTCAGAAACCCCAGGTAATTCTTTGAAACTCAGCTCGCTCCTCTTTTTCTCTGAGAAGCCACCTCCATCACTCCCAGGCTGGTTGAGGAATCCTCTTCGGGGCTGCCACGGCCCCTGAACTTCTCTATCTGTCATCATCTGGTACATGGTGTGTATCATTAACATGTGTGGACCGCAACCATGAGTGAACAGCCTGGCCCACTCTGTTTCATTAATACTACTGGTGTCTTCCCCTTGAAGCTGTGGACTTCTCAAGAGCAGAAACTGGCCTTACGCATCTTGGAGTCCCCGGGGCCTGGTACTGCAATCTTAAGTATAGAGCCTCATCTTTAAGCAACAAGAGGCCCTCGGAGCCACAGAAGCCTGGGGTCTTTCCCAGACGGAGCTCACCTGAGATGCGCATGTGAGTCCCCACAGGGAGCCACTTGGCCTCCCAACCACTCACCAGCAATGAGACTTCACAGATGAGACCTAGAGAGGCAGGAGGGAGTGTGAGACAGGGAGAGGAGGGGGCCTCCACCCCACCCTCTATGTGCAGCATGTCTCAACCTGGGCTTTCCTTAATATTGGGTTGTTGGAAAAGTCATGACGCATTTTTGCAATGGAAAACATAGAAAAAATGTCAACCCAATAGTTCATGGCTTATCTGAACCCTTGCTTTAAGGAAAGCCTATATACGGAAATGAAAATATAAATTCACCAGGGAGTAATTATTCATACATAGGAAATACCTTTCCTTCTGAAAAAGATTCTAGGAAACACTGAGCGTCCCAAATGAATTAGTGGACCCAGACTCTTTCATGTTCGCTATTCATGTAACCCCATCAGAGACCACCAGGCATTACATGTCTCTGAAGGAAGACTTTCCCAAGTAGAAAAATGCCTACTGAGGTTAGGCAGGTGCTGGAAAGGAAAGCAGTGGGCTAGGTGGGGCCTGCGGCAAACTGGAGGGTCCAGAGCCCATCTAAAGGGGTAGAAAGCCCCCCAGTTTGGTCCATGGCTGGAACAAGGAGCCCCAGGGTGGCCGGATCAGGGAAAACCAGAAATGCAGGGTCTTATGTGAAATCACCAATTTATAAATATGGCAACTACAGTTTTTTTCTTTAACTAAAACAACATGCAAATCACGGAAAACACTTCTGTGGCTCAGGTTTGGCCCAGGGACTTAGCAGCCCAGTTTGGTGTATGAGTGCTGACACGGATTAGCAATGTCTGCTGAGGACATGGGGATGCGTACACTAGCGACACGCTTCCAAGGTATTCTCAAGGCTGATTTAGTCTCGGCTCATTTTTAAGGCAGGAAAACTGAGGTCCAGGAAGTGACACCAAATTTCCTAATGTCAAAAGTGAGAGGTATCTGTGGGTCCCATCTGGGGCTCTTCCCATGACACCTAGGTGCCCCTAAATCTTTACGCTTTGGGAGCTATTTTCTACCAAAGACGTATCTTAGAGAGGTCATCTCTCAACCAACAGCACAAGTCAATAAGAAAATTGGATTTTTGCAGCGATTCATTTTGTCCACAGCTTCTTAGGGACAAAACGTTTTCTAAACAGCACGGGGGTCTGAGCCCTGACGAAGCCAACTGAGGATGCTGCCCAGAGCATACACACACACTGTTCCAGCGGAGGCCTGAGCTGGCCGAGGGGCCTGGCGCCAGAGGGAGCCTGGGCCCACGCGAGGGCCATGGCCTGCCCTGAGCTCAGCCCCCCTCCTTCACTTGGTGTGAGTCATGGCTGGCTCTCGGCTTCAGTGTGCCGCCTGCAGAGTCTTCAGTTTTTCTTGGCTCCTGAGCAAAATGTACTTTTCCAAAGGACATTGATTCAACTGAGCCTGAATTTTGCAACGCCCTGGCAGCGGCGAGGCCAGCCTGAGCACACACTGTCCCGGGGAATGGGGACCAAAGAATGTGGTTACCGCCTCCCTCACCTCCTCCTTCCTTATCCCCAAGTGGGAGGATCAGTCCGCCCCCTGGCAGAATCCCAGGGTGTGGCTGCCATCCCCTGGGCCTCTGCTGGTCACCTAACTGCTACCACTGCTTCCCTCCGACTCACCACACAGTGCACACGCCTGGGCTGGCTTTCCAACACACCGGACGGCAGGCCTGGAAGAACTACTGGAAAAGAGGAGCCCACATAATCCAGCTAGGGAAGCCCCTATAACCTGCAGAGCCATGCCCCATCATCGCTTGGGGGGTGGAAACAGCGCAGGCCAGGGGGTCAGGCTGGTGATGGCTCAAGGACCAAGTACACTGTATACCTGTTTGCTTTTTAAAAAATACACTATTATTTACAGCAGTGTAAGCAAAATCCAGTGGAAGGTAGAGATTTTCCACACATGCCCAGCCTCTCCCATTATCAACATCTCCCACCAGTGTGGGGCACTGCTACGTGGTTGAACCTAGGCTGATGTCATTATCATCTGGAGTCCATAGTTTATACCGTTCACTGTTGCAGTTGCACAGTCTACGGATTTGGACAAATGCAGGATGACATATATCCATCATTACAGTGTGTACAGAGTGGTTTCACTGTCCTGAAAATCCCCTGAGCTCTGCCCTTTCATCCCTCTCCCCACTCCTGGCCACCCCCGATCACTCGTCTCGTAGGACATTGCCTTTTCCACAATGTCCTATAGCTGGAATCATACAGTAGGTTGCCTTTTTCATACTGGCTTCTTTCACTCAGCAATATGCCATGTCTTTTCAGGGCATAGTAGCTCTTTTTTTTTTCTAGCACTGATTATTGCAGGGTCTGGATGGACCACAGCATACCTGGTGTTTCAGTCCCCAAGGTGTGCATGTGCAGCACTCTCCCCGCTCATGCAGCATTCGCCACATGCCTCTGGACAGACGTTTTCTCTGAACCTCCAGTTTTTTTCATTTGTAAGATGCGGATAAAAAGACTGCCTGCCTCAGGTAAGCGCGTGGAAGGCAGTGATTACAGTTCCCAGCCCGAGCATGCAGGCGGCCACTGCTGGCTGCAATGATCATCTATCACCAGTACTGTGGCTGTCACGATTCACGGGCTGATTTTTGCCTTCTCTCTACAAAAGCAGTATCGGGGAGAAGGGGAAGTGGAGACAACCCAGGCTGGCATTTAAATCCTGACCATGCTTAAGTCTAGCAACTGGCTAGACCTCTCTCAGCCTCAGTTTACTCACCTGTAAAATCAGGGGGTGGGGGGGTTTACACCTCTGTTCTAGCATGATTTTGAGACACAAATGCGATCACTAACTGGAATGCAGAAAGAGCCCTGGGCAGCCAGTAGGCACTCACAGAGCTTAGGTCCAGCCTGTGAGGGAGAGGTCCTTGGACTTCCTGCGAACTGCCCTGCAGAGGTCAACAGTGGGGTTATGTGAGGGTTACTACCAGCCAGGAAGGGTGGCATCAATGCAGAGTGAGAGTGGCGAGAGGCGAGTGCTGTCCTGCCCAGCCAGGACACAGCCAGGACCAACCAGGGGTGGTGACACCTCTGCAGCTAGCCAAGGCCTGGCTGGCTGTCTTCTTGGTGTCAAATGACAGCAGAGGGCTGAAAGGCGGAGTGAGTGGCCAAGGCCAGTCAGCATTGTTCCTGCGGCTTCCGAGGGAGAACCATGGACACAGGGGCAAGTTAAGGGGCAGCATCAGTCAGGTCAGGCAGCTCGTGTGTGCCCACCTGTGAATCCCGTGGGCCTGAACAACCACAGGACGACAGTGGTCTTTGGGACCTACCCACTGGGGAGAAAGGTCTGTGATGTGTCACATCCTGACTATGCAGTCCCAGGAACCCTGGGAGGGAGACACTGACATAGTCTCCACCTTCCAGAAGAGGAAGATCAAGGTCCCCAGAGGTGGCGCTGCTAAGGAGCACTGGAGCTGAGACTCAAACCCTTGGCTTCTGGATCCACCAAAGCCTGGGATTGGCAGAGAAGCCACCTGCGGGCCTCCTCACGGATGGCTTCCCACAGCTCTGTGTCTGCATTGCTGCCCATTCATTCAGCATCAACTCCGCAAACACCACTAGTATCTACTCTGCTACCATATGAGCTAGCCTTTCTGGGTGCGACACCCAGCTCCGCCACTTCCCAGCTGTGGCCTTGGGGAATGTACTTCATTGCCCTGTGCCTCAGTTTCCCAGTCTGTCAAGCAGTGCCCACCTCATTGGGTTGCTCTGAGGGGGTCCAGGTATTACTACATAAAGAGTGTTTATTTAGTCCCAGTGCCTGGCCCTGTGAGTGGCACTCACCGCCTGACCTGTTACTACGAGTACCGGGGGGTGTGAGGTACAGAGGGCCATACTAAGCATGTTTGTCCCAAAGGAGTACCTTGTTCTGCCCCACAAGTCCGTCCGAGGGCGGGTTCAGCAGAGGTGGCACCAGTGGACCCAGGAAATCAGGTCAGAATGAGGGGTATGCTGAGCTCCCCGCTCCAAGATGGGGAAGGCAGTGGCCCCGAGGACCCCCCAGTTACAGCTGCTTCACACAGTCCAAGGGCATCTCCTCCAAACACCCCCAGCCCCCTGGCTTCGTCCCCACTCTACTCTCCTCTTGGCCCTCCCCGGCTGGCCTTTCCTCCTGGACTCTGCTCCAACTCTCTTGACCTCAATAGCACAGAGCTGAGGTTCTGAATTCCAGAAAGTCTTGGAACATTAAAAAAAAAGTGTGGTTTTTTTCCCATCTGGGCTGAACAATGCCAAAAAAAAAAAAAGGTGCATATGCGTGCGCATACACACACATGCACACTTACTCAAACTAAGGATCCATTAAAAATTTATACATAAGATAGTAAAAATTTACTGACAGGCACAGGAACATTCAACACCACATTTAGGAGCGTAGTTATCCAGGGATGGGGGTAGGGATGCACCAAAGATCGAAACGTGAAAACAGAAGCGGAATATAGGGGCTTAAGGTTTGATTCATAAAATGGTGGATGGGTATAGATAATATTCTATGCTATTTGATATGTCTATAATATTCTACGAAAAGGCTCTCTAAAAAGCTTAAAAGTACCTCCCCCAAAATCAGGCACCACAAAACTAAAACGAATGAATTACTGATATAACAATAGGGGTAAAACCCACGGATGTTACACCAAATGAAAGAAGACCGACACAAACATACGCGTCCTGTAGGATTCCATTTATGCGACACGGGAAGACAGGCAAAATTAACAGTGAGGGAAGTTAGGAGAAGGGTTCCTTCTTGGTGGGAGTGCTGACTGGGATGGGGCCCGAGGGAGCTTTCCAGGGTGCTGGAAATCTGTGTCTCATCTGGGGGCGACCAAGCAGCTAGGTATACATGTATGTAAAAGCTACCCAGCTGTATACTTAAGATGAAGACACTTTATGATCAGCTATACCTCAGTTTAAAAATTAAAATTTTAAGAAGAAAAAAAAAAATCAACTCATCGGCCAGGTTTGGGAACCCCTTGCATGGGCATAGAGTAACGTTAAAGAAACTGTTTATGAATTTCTTTCTATGCCAACTTGATGTTTGGTTCTGTCATTTGTGTATCTACCAACACCTCTTCTAGGGACAACCTTGAGCAAGGCTCAATGGCAGACACACAGCGGGAGTGTTCCAAGGCCCAAAGGACATGGGCAACCAGGTGGGGAATCCTGGTTCTGCCCTTTCTGCTGTGTGAGCTGGGCTAAGTGACAGCCCTCTCTGAGACTCAGTGGTCTGACGTGCCAACGAGGCCAGGATTAAACAAGACAGTGTTCAGCACAGTGCCTGGCACCTGCTAACGGCTCAAAACCATGGGATCTGTCGTTGTGGTTCATGCTTTAACCCTCTACAACAATGTTTCACCAACTGTAGGTTATGACCAAATAGTGGGGCTGCAAATCAATTTAGTGGGTTGCAAACCAGAATTAAAAAAAAAAAAATTAGATTACAATAGAATAGAAAATACGTTTACACTGACTATAATAAAATTAACATTGTTTTTATACATTGTATGCTGGGTTGCGATATATAATGTATGTCTTAGAAATGGTAGATGTCAAAAACAATTAAAAGCCCTGATCTGTTGAACCCCACACAGCTCTGTGACAAAGCAGACGCCAGCTTAATGTGACAAGGCCCGGTTCTTGGAATTAAGTAGGAACAATAAGGCACTATGAGAATAATTCTAATATTTCTAAGAAAGTCAGATGTGTGTTTTTTTCTTAAGGGCCCAAGTTCTCCGTGGTGAGGGAAGATGAGGAACAGTTGCCTAGAAGAAGTGGCTTCAGACTTGGACCTACGCAAACAGTCAGCTTTAAAGTCCTGGGGCTGGAAGAAAAGAGTTGGGCCAGGCTGCAGGGAGACTCAGGGCCACCCAGGCTGACAATGTGGCCAGCTGGGCCCAGGGCCCTTTATTTCCTGTCCCTCAGGAAGGACCAGATGGCTCTGGGGGAGCTTTGCAGTAGTCCTGCAAAAGATGGGTCCTCAGTGGAACCTGGACGGGGTGGCAAATAGCACCGATCACCCAGTGAGGGAGTCACTCCCGTCCCACTTCTCCTGAACGAGCATAGGAGAAAGTCTCATGTGGTACTAGCAGGTCTTTTATCACCTCATTTAAATAAAATATAAAGTTTATAACAGTATGTGCAGAGGTAGATATGGCAAAAAGTGTGAAGGTGGCCCAGGAGCAGTTGAAATTTGGCAAACACAGCTAAGAACGTTGCCTGGTGTGTGGTTGGGGAATCCTGCCTTGGTTTTTGCACAGCCTGACATCAATGTCCTCACAAAAGGACACCCCCCCTGCTGAGCCAGCCGTGGCAGAGCTGGGGGGAGGGGCGGGGAGCAGGAGGACGGATCCCCTTTAGGGAGAGCCACGCCAAGGCCAGCCAGCCAACCAACCGGCTGCTAAAAATTCTTCAGGAAAACATGATTTTACAACTGAAAGGTATGTGTTCCTGTCACCATCCCTGGGTGTTTCTACAAACACATGCTCCTTTGTGAGCTCTGATGCCACCAAATCCCCACTCACATTTTTTTCTTCTGTCCTTGTTTATCTTTCCTCTTAATCTCATGCCATCCTTCTCAACTTCTTATTTTGGGATCATGTGACTCTTACAGGAGTTAAGGAACTAGAACAGAAAGTTCCCACACACCCTTCACCCAGCTTCCCCTAATGCTCACATCTTACAGAACCATAGAAAACCACAGAAAAATTCTCAAAACGAAGATATTAACCTTGGTACAATACCATTAAGCAACGGCAAACTTGCATTACGGTTTCACCTGTCGTTCCGCCGATGTCCTTTTCTGGTCTAGAATCCAAGGCAGGGTCCCACACTGCATTTAGCTTGTGTGTCCCCTCCAATCTGTGACAGTTCCAAGTCCTGCCTTGTCTGTCGTAACTGTGACACTTTTAAAGAGTGTTTGCCGTTTTGTAAAATCCCTCTCAAACTGAGTTCGTCTGATATTTTCTGGGATCTAAGTCAGATTGTGCATTTCTAGGAAGAACCCCGCAGTGATGTGACCTTGTCTGGACCACCGTATGTCCTATCACCAGCGATGTTAGCCTTGATCACTAGGCTTATATGGGATCTGCCAGGATTCTCGGCTGTAAGTTACTATTTTCCCTTCTGTAAGGACTAAATATTTGGGGGAGAGATACTGTGAGGCCATTTGAACTATGTTATTTCTGCTTAAACTTTTGCCCACTAATTTTAGAGCTCATCAGTGGATTTTAACCGAAGCAGTGATTACCGTGGTGTTCTAATGGCAACTTCCAAATTCCATCATCCTTTCTACATTTATTAACTGGAATACCTGTGCCCCCACACACACACACACCTTTTTTTTTTTTTCCCCCCGTCTTAAAAATAAAAGTCCTTGGCAGAAATTTACAAACTTTCCAGTGGGCAAAGCCAGCCTTAGATAAACCAACTCTTTCTATGTTTTTGCTAAAACATAGTCCACTGCACCCCAGGGCTTTTTCTTCTTCTCCTTCCTTCACCCCCTCCTGCCCCACCCATCGCCTTGTGTTTTAGAGCATCAGGCTGGCCTGCCAGTGGGAAAGAACACAGCTCTGCAGTCTACCCGGAGTCCAAACCAGGTTGGTAATTCACACCTGGGCCTCAACCCTGGCTTCACTGACCGATCCTAAGTACCTACTATGTGCCAGGCACCTTAACCAAAACACACATATTTAATCTTTACACCAACTTTAGTAGATCAGCAAGACGCTTTCCCATTCTATGGAGGAAGAAACTGAGGCTGATTCATTTAGCCAAGAAATTTTTAACGTCCACCAGTGCCAGGCACCATGGAAGGCGCTGGGAAATGAGAGTCCACAAGACAGGCGAGGCCCATGAATTGAGGAATTTACGTTCTCCTGGCGGGGACATATAATCAACATTTGACGAGCAAACAAGAGGCGTGATTGTTTTGAAGTATGCTAAGAGCCGGGAAGGGGCACACAGGATGCTCTGAAAGAGTGTGACAGGGGACACTTCAGGCTGAGTGGTCAGGGAAGGCCCCTCTGAGCAAAGACCTGAAGGAAGGAAAGGAACAGCCCAGGCCAAGCGCCTGGGGACAGGTCAGGGAGCAGCAATGGCCTCAAGGCTGGAGCACAGACGGGGAGGTCACAAAGGATGAGGTCAGCCAGGATGGGGGAGGACGGACTCTGCAGGGCGCTGCAGGCCAAAGCAGGGTTCTGGATTGTTCTCTGACGGGATTTAAAGCAGAGCACTGAGTGTTCAGGAGGGCGGACCACGTTTCACCCAGAGTGACCCCAGCGGCCAGCAACAGAGCCGGGCTCCGGCCGAGGCTGGCCAAGCCTACATCCGCCCTCGGCAGGTCCTTCCTCCTCCCCCAGCACCAGCCCAGGCCCTCAGGCACAGCTCCAAGCCCTGTGGAACTCAGGATCTGGCTTTGGGAGATGTCTCTGCGCTCGCAAAGAAACACGGGTGTGGCTAACACCGGACTGCTTCCTTCACACAGGACGAGGTTATGAAGAAGTCCATCTCCCTGCCCGGACCCCGGGACCTGCGCTTGGCACCAGCCCAAGGACTGCTCTATCCAGCCGCCCACTGGCTTCAATTCTGCCACACAAGCCTTGGAGCAGTCTGTTTTCTTTCACAGTTCTGAGGTTTCCACACGCTGTTGCACTTTATCTAGCCAGTTCACAGTCATGCAGTATGGTGGTGGGGTGAAGAGTCCAGACTCAGGACCTGGGATGCCTGGGTTCAAATCTTGGCTCTGCCACTAGCCAAGTGACCCTGGGCAAGCTAGTTAACCTCCCTGTGCCTCAGCTTCCCAACGCACACAACATTTATAGTAACAGATCTACCCACCTCCTAGGGGTGGCCATGAGGATTACATGAGCTCATAGATAGAAGGCGGGCCCAGATGCCCTGAGAATGCTAGTGAGGACGGGCCACTCCCAACAGGTCTCTCTTGCCTCCCCCTGACCCCCCCCCCAGGCCCTCCCACTGCCTCGTACCTGCACCTGTGAGCTCCCTGGGGATTGGGACATGTCTGGTTCATTTGACCCTCCTCTCCCTGTCACGGGGCCTGGCACTGATTTTTTTTTTTTTGAAAAGTGAATAAGTAATGAACAAACATGCAGGAGGATGGGCTGGGTAAAAGTGCGTCAAAGGTGAGATCTAAAGCTTGGAATTACTCAGGACAAATACTTTCAACAAAAGCACCTCTGGCAGAGTGGGGTGATTAAGACACAGCCTGTGGCACAGCACAGCTTAGAGGCCAGAAACACTGCAGGGGAAAAAAAGCAATGAGGAGAACCGGGCCAACAGATGATC
This sequence comes from Aselliscus stoliczkanus, assembly GCA_033961575.1. Taxonomy (NCBI): domain Eukaryota; kingdom Metazoa; phylum Chordata; class Mammalia; order Chiroptera; family Hipposideridae; genus Aselliscus; species Aselliscus stoliczkanus. Next base: position 6,289,683 of record CM066733.1, read on the forward strand.
AAGAGCCCCAAAGAACTGGCTTTGGAGTTACGGAGCCTGGTTTCCAGACCCTGGAGACACCCCCTTATTAGCCGTGCTGCCTCCTGCCCAAAGACACCTGGTCAGGGCACACAGCAAGTGCTGGAATCTAGTCCGCGGTCAGCTCAGCCGAGGAAGGGTGATGGCTGCACAGGGCTCAGTGGCCCCGAAGAAAGGCAGCTTTTAAAGTGGTCCCCACAGAGGGGGCAGCCCCAGGGCACGTGTATCCGCTCTCAGAGCCTCAGCTCTAACCCGAGGCTAAGTAAGAGCCAGTGAGAACAATTCACAGGGTGGGCAGACGGCACTGTAACCTACATGACACTTTTTAACTTCCTCTTTTTATACCCAGTGCCTAAAACAATGCCTGGCACATAGTAGGTGCTCAGCGCATTTGATGGATGACTGAACAGGTGAATGAATGACGGGCTAATGTACTGCAGCACTTCTGTCCTTTTCCTACAGGCAGTCTGTAAACCAGGTGACCCGTGGACCATGAACTCTCGCTCTCTCACACACCCCCGTCTGGAAGAAAACAGAAGGGGGGGGGCGAGGCTAATTTCTGGCTGGAATGCAGCCTTTTTCAGGCAGCTGGCAAAAAGAGATAAGGAGGTGGCCTTGGGAACCCTGGGAATTGAGGGGAGGGGAAGGACGGGCCCCATTCACACCGAGCAGGAAGGTTATGGCCCCAGCGGAATTCGGGCAGGGTGTGGGGCTGGGCCAGGGAGCAAAGTTCCTGAACGACCGGCTGGCCGGGCCAGGGCCTCAGTCCCTCTTGGGAACCTGCACAGCCAAGAGCAGTGTCTCATCAAAACAGGAAAAATCATAGAGGAAAAATGCACATGTAAGAAGGCTGGTATGTACAAGAATGGCCCTGCCTCAGCCCAAAGCCCAAGGATGCTTTGGGGGGTGGGGACACAGAGGGGACATGCAGGGAGCAGAGTCCTCCTGGGTAAGGCCAGGCACTCACTGTCCACCCAGGCCTGGGGGGCCTGGACTAGGTGGCAGAAAAAGACGTGGGCCTCAGAAGTCACACCTTCCGAGCGAGCTCCCCAACCCACAGGCCCCGTGGGCTACACAGAGCTGGACCAAAGTGCTTCAGAAACAGGGAGGGCCGTGCTCTCCCCGGTGTTACCTAGAGGGCAGGGAAGCAAGGACCTTGGCCCAAAACGCTGGCAGGCAGGAGCCATGGGACCTTGGGCAAGTCCCTCACAACCCTGTTCTCTTTGGACAGTATGGCGCTCCCACCTGGTCCCACCGCGTCCCAGCGCCCTGCCGGATTATCAGCTTGGATCTGCTGGGCGCACAGCAGGGTCTGAAAAAAACAGCCTCTTCCTGGGTTCCTCAGAATCGCCTGGATTATAATCCTCACAGCCACATGACAGCTGGCAACTCAGCACAGGCTTGTGCCCCACCCCAAGCTTCCAGGACACACAGTCCTGGCACCTGTGACTTTTCTTCTGTATAAACACGGGATTCTGGTCTCACTAAGTGCAAGTCCTGAGTTGCTCCTCCAGTGCGTGATTAAAGAAAGGCCGAGGGTGTGGCGTAGGGCAGACCAGCACTGCCCACACTCGGACCCTGCAGGGGGCTCCTGACGGCCCCCCACACTTGCCTTCTGTCAGAATGAGCTTTCCACGGAGATCCAGTGAGAACACTGGGTGTGTGTTTTGGAAACAGCCAAGACGTAGCTGGTAGAAGTTCCACTGAGGAAGACACCTCAGGGCAGCCAGCCAGCCCCTCCACTTCTACTTCAGGAGCCCTTGGGGCTGTACAGGCACCTCCAAAGGCCAGCATACACCAAGGGGGCGGCAGTGGGGACCCTTCTAGCTGCTGCCACCTGAGGCCACAGCAGGCCCAGGAGCAGCTCACAAATCCTGGGCTGCTGGGCAGAGGGGACATTCCTCTGGGTCCCATCTTCTGTACATTGTCTTTCCCGGCAACCACTGCACATGGCGAATCAGTTCAGCATGGTGACAGGGTGGACACTAAGTCCACATCCCACGTCCCCAATCTAGGGAGCCCCACGGTGTGACGCCGGCTGGGGCACTGACGGTCACCTGTGGGCCTTCAGCAGAGACATGGACACACAGTTCCACACACATACACACTCACACACACGCATAGGACACACAGGCGCTTCTTCGACAAACAGGGCTGGCCCTCCCCAGCGGTCCTCTCCCCTCGGCTGTTACCACCAGCACCCTCAGGTAGATTCCAAAATGACAGCTGAAACACTGACACCCACAGGGCCAGAGTCCCAGGTGGGAGCCTGTAGTAAGGTTCACCCAGAAATACCTGTGCAGGGCCGGCTGAGTGACGCGGTGGTTAAGCGCTGGCTTGGGACGTCAGCGGCCCCGGTTCGGCCCCACATATGAGGGCCAGTGACACTGCCCTCAAAATAAATAAATAAATAAATGTGAAGCAGAAATACCTGTGCAAACTGGAAAACAGCCACAGCCACAGGTACTGGGGTACTTACCCCAGCGGGGTGCCACCTTGAGCGATTTACCCACATTATCCCATTGAAGCGCCACTGTCCCCCAGGAGGCAGGCACCACTGCCATTCCTGCTGACGTGGGTAAGGTGCCAGCAAACCAGACAGCCTCCAGGTAGCAGCTGCGATTCAGACCCAGGGAGACTGCTCAGTCAGGATCTAACACGTCTTTTCAGGGTGCCCAGCACTGTCCTAGGCCTGGGGGGCTCCACAGTGACCAAGGCAGAGCAGGGCACGGACGGGCTTCTGGGAGACTCACAGACCAAGCTCTTGACCCCAGTCTCTCGTCTCCCAAAGGCCACTGGCTCCTTCCAAAGGGAGCCCTCCCGCCCGAGTCCCTGGGGTCCACTGTTGGCTTGAGGCTCACCCACAAGAAGACCCTGTGAGAGGGTGGTCTGGGGTAGATGACATGGGCCAGCAGAAACCAGAAGCTATAGGCTAATCCGCTGACAAAGGACGCCTGTCGGGTGCCTGAGGTGACACACCTCCCTGTCTAGGCCCTGGGCCTCTGGCCCCAGCCACACACCTCCCTGCCCACTTGTGGGTCCCAGGGCTCTGCCCAGCGCAGCCCAGCTTCTGCCTGTAGCCCATTTCCCTTCAGGGTACCCTGCCCCCAAAGCTGGCCTATTAAAAACTAGGCTGTGGGTCTCATAAATGAGGGTGGGCTTGAGGCCACAGGGAGTGGAGGAAGCTGTAGAACGTGTGCCCCGTCCACAGGGGATGGATGTCCCCTAGCTGCGTGCTGTCACGCGGCCGGGGGGGGGGGGGCAGGGAGCCCATTCTTCTAGAAGCACTGGAAATCCAGATTTTCATGTGAAATCTCCTAATTTGAAAATGCTGACATTTAATTAAAAAAAAAATTTTTTTTTAATGTGAGGACCAAATAATCGCATCTGTGATCGGGCAGAATTCAAACCGTAATGATACCAGTTTACAATCTCTGCTTTAGAAGATCAAGCCTGTCAGGATGTTTCATTAATGGGGGAAGGAAAATAGAGGGTCCACGACACTGAATTAGGACCTACTATGCGCCAGGAACTGTGGGAGTCTCCCTCCTTAATTCTGTGCGGCAACCCTGGGGGGGTCAGGGTTCATATTCCCATTTGGAGACCTGAAAGCAGGCTCAGAGAGGTGAAGTGAGCTGCCTAAGCATACACAGCGAGTGGGTGGCAGCACCAGGCTCCAGCGCCCATCTGTCCCAGGTCTGCCTGGCAGCACACAACAGCAGCTCTAGGGCAAGCCGAGTCTGGGGGCCTGACTTGTCATGCTCCCATGAGTGTGGGGCAGGCAGAGGTCCAAGTGGAGTGACGTGCCTGTGTGGCCCCACTCTGAGGGACCCGACTCAGGGTGGGGTGGGGTGGGGCGGGGCGGGACAGGCAGATGGTGAACCTTCTCATACCTCCTTTGACTCAAGATTAACTCAGCTCTGACAAACCATCTGGCTTCGAGCGTGACCCATTTCTGCCACTCAGTCAACTGAAGCGAGTTGGGGAAAGTCGGGCAGGTCTAAGAGCAGAACCAGCCCCTGCCACCTGGCTGGCTGGGTGAATGTGGGCAGGGCCCTCAGCTCTCAGAGCCTTGATTCCCCCAGCTCTCTAAGGAGGACGCCGGCTCTAGCCACCTCTAGGCCACCGCAGCTCCCATATTTATTGATTCTAATCAGCCCAGAACCTTAACACATACCAATACTGCGGCAAATCCACCCACCTTGGCTTTCTCACCTGTAAATGGGGGCACTGAAAGCCCCCGCTTCCTAGTTTTGCTGTGAGATCTGAATAAGATATATTTACAGTGTGTAGCACTGTGCCTGATACCCAGGGGAAACTCACTCAGTAAGTGTTCACTTCTATTATCATGACCCCCCCCAGCTGTCTAGCACCTGTGGCTTTTCACTTCCTTCTAGAAACATGCGAGTGCAGAGTGCAGAGTCGGATCAGGTCTAGTTCTCTGCACCTGTGACAGAGGTCAAACCCACAGCTGTGTCACTGGGAGGGATCTGAGGCCCTAACATTCATCAAGATGCAAAGACCTCCTGCAGTGAACTAGAAGTGTCAGATTCAAGTTCACAGGAACTGCGTTCCTGTGGCCCCTTTCTGGCTGCGTAACCCCTCTAAACCTCAGTTTTCTCAAAGAAAACAATGATCCGCAGACCACACATCTTCTAAGGGCTTTCTAAACTCTGAAGTCCCATACAACACTTTTGTGATCACTGTTGTGGAGTCAATCAAGGTTTGTGGTACTCAGTTCCAGAATTACACACGAGTCATGAGGAATCCTTCCCCAGGGTTTCTCCAGCTTACCTGAGCCTAAGAATCACTGAGGACACTTTGAAAATGCAGATCCCCAGGTCCACTCCAGGCCAACCAGACTGGACCAGAGAGGTGGGAGATGACGAGCACACAGCCTAGGTGATTAAGGAAACCTGCCCATTCTAGAGACAACAGTGGCTTGACTAAAACTGAAAAACAGGAAACTTTGGATCGCCAGGACTAGGTGAGCCAACAGAAAGCATCGCTTTCTGGTGGGGTGATAAAATCTTGAGTTTAAGGCTTGGCTCTGTTACACTGCCAGCTGTGTGACTCTGAGCCAGGTCCTTGACTTCTCTGAGTCTGTTTCCTCAAAATGGGCACAATCGGGCCTGACTCTCCAGGCTGGGGTGAGGGTGGAATGTCAGGTGTCCTCTCTATCAATGGCCCTTCCCGATTCTGGGGCTAACGTGCCATTGCACAGAAGTGGAGCTGGCACGAGGTGGAGGGGTACCTGGTAGCCTTCCATTAGGACAGGCCACCCTCTCCTGCTTTGGGCAGGGCCCAAGTAATGTCTAATTTCCCCATTCCTCGGGACACAATCCATAGAGAAGTTTCCATTCCCACTGCTAGAGAAATCAATCCTTTCCGATGCACTCACACCCTGAGGAGAAAGTCAGGAGCAATTTCCAAACAGGTATGGCAACAAAGCATCCAATCCAGGTGGAGCTGGCCCCCTCTGCCAGGTCATGGCGGGGACTCTCATCTCATTTGGGTTCCGAGCTGTTTCGTGGGAGGGCGAGGTGGGGGGAGCATGGGCCCCACATCTGCAGACTTGGGACCTGATTCTGACTCTACTGGCCCCCTCCCTGCCACTCTCCTTCCTTCATTGTATAAATATATTCTGAGCACTTGCGGCACTTGCAGGCCGTGGGCTCTGCACCAGGGTCCAGTGATGACCGAACAGATTTGGTCCCTGCTCTCAAGGGCTGAGAATCCATGGAGACAGACAGATGTCAAATGGCGGCTGCACACACAAATCACTGCACTTATGCTAAGGGATGTGAAAGACACGCCCGGGTGTGATAAAAAGGAGGTATAGCCAGGGAAGGGGTGGAGGGTGACCCAAATTAGATTCAAGAAGCGGCCTGGGAAGGTCGGTTTGCAGGAAGAGTACTACTTGGCCAAACTAACCCCGTTAGTGGCTCCTCTATAAACCCTTTACCGCAGCATCTCCTTGACCTCCTTCTCGGTACTGACCACAAAGGGCAAGAACCACTGTGCGGATTTGTTCAGGGTCGCCTGTCATCCTTCCCCACTACCGTGGGAATGCCGTGAAGGAGAAGACAATGTCAGTCTTGTTTATTCTCTGGAAACCGCCCCAATAAATCTTTGAGTGAGTGGGTGGGTGGGTGGGTGCGTGGATGGATGGATAGACGGACAAATCCCGCTTCTTTGGGCCTCAACTTCCTCGTCCCCACAATGACAGTACTTTTTCAGCCCTGTTGTGGGTGCCCCCGGGCACATGGCCTGTTTTCAATGGGTGGGGCTTGGTGCTGTTATAACCTGGGGTGGGTGGGACATCGGGGGAGGGAAGCTGAGAGCAGGTGAGGAAGCCAGACTCCTCTGCTTGGGAACAAATCACCCATGGACTTCACCCGAGTCAAGAGCACAGAACAATGGCAAGTCAGGCACACTCCCTTCAACAGCATGTAGATAAACACTGCCCTCTGATGCTGTCACCAGAAAAATCTTGTGTCACCCATGGGGCCAGCGAATGGGTGACAAGTTCCCAAGCATGCCCAGGGCTGCCTTCTGGTTTCCTGAATCCTCAAAGCAGGCTGGCAGTCTTGTGTAAACACAGCCACATGTACCAGGCAGGTGATGAGGAGATGGGAGGGACGGCGTGAATATACGTGACGCTGTCCAGCGCAGTCACACTGATGGCAGGAAGCCTTCCCAGATCAAAGACAGCAGCCAGGGACAGTGGAAAGGGCACTTCAGTCCGCTGTGCGGCCCTGGGGAAGGGAGAGGGGAGTCATGCCCTGCTCTGGGCCTCAGTTTCCCCATTGGTAAAGTGTCACCACTAATTCTTCCCTCATAGTTCAAGGTACAAGCTATAAAGTGATGAATGCTACAGGTGAAAGGGTGACTGTCATCCACCTCTCCCTGCACCCAGTTTTGGAATTGTCTGTGTACAAATTGTATGTTCAACTGTCCCCTAAGCCAGCATTTCCCAAAGCATGGCACCTATGTTCCCAGTGGAACTTGAGGTGGTTTCAAGGCAATACGGGACCTGGTGGTTAAATGACATTTAGACGTCACAGGGAGGTCATTCCCTTCTCATTTGAGTATTCCACAATCAGCAAAGAGAACACCCAGGGCAGTGCTCTTCGGCCTTCAGCCTCTCATCTCTAGCACTTGCTAACAGTCTCTTTTTTATCAGACCTACCGGCCTCGGTAGGCATCAGCTAGCCAAGACTGAACAACCCTGCAACTATTTGTATCTATTTACGCCAGGTGATACTGCTTTTCCATTTTCAAAGATGTTATAGTTACCTTGTATAAATAAAGCTATTAACTGCAAAAACCTGAGTAAAGAAAAATTACCAAATAACGCACGTTGTTTAGGAGCATATCACCAAATTATGAAGATGGTACACGAAGGCTGAAAATGGATGGGTTACCACAGCAGACAGTGACACGAGCATCAAGGCCCAAGCTTTTCTCTTCTTCCTGAGCACGTGGCTAGACTAGACCACATCTCCTGACTGCTCCTGGAGCAGTGTGAGGCCAGGCCCCCAGTTCAAGGACAGACGTGACGGTGCCACATAAAGACCCTCCTCCGCCCAGCCCTCCACGTCCTCCTTTCTCTCCTCCCACTGCCAGGCCATGAACACAGCCACAGGGAGGGCAGAGACACGGGATGGAAGGGATCTGGGTCTCTGGGTTCCACCTGGGGACTGTGCATGAGAGAGGAATGAACTATTGCATTAAATCACTGAGATTTTCAGGTTTATGGGCATTAGTTGGCTTACGCCAACATAAAGGAGTCCAATTTCCTGCCAACCCAGAAATCTTCTGTGACAGGCTAGACGTCCTGGTGCTTTGTTCTGTAACCAATAACTTCTGAGCGCCTAACAAATGCCAGGCAAGGTCCTAAGGGCTTTGCCGAGATTACCTCAATTAATCCTCATGACAGTCCTGGGAGCCAGGCACTATTTATTATTAGCTTTGATTTTCAATAAGGCAATGGAGGCGCAGAGGGGTGAGGCATCTTACCCAAAGTCACACAGTTAGAAAGCAGTGAAGCTGAGACTTGAATCCAGAACTGTCAGACATGCTCAAAGCCCTCGCTTTGCCACAGTGCCACACAGCTTCTGCTGAGCACATCACTCAGGATTGCCATGCCCTGTGTGCTAGTCCTTGGCTGGGAGCCTGCAGAAAACAGTACAAGTGCGAGCCTATCATGCCCTGGAAGCCTGCGAGTGACACAGGAAGAGAGCAAGGGCGGCGCATGGCACAGAGCCAGATGGAGACGGGGGACCACAGCCAGGGAGGGCTGCAGGAAAGCACAGTGCAGCGGGGGGAGCATCCCCACTCAGGAAGAACACAGAGGGCTTCTTGGAGGAGGTGGCATTTGAGGCTGTTGACAGGGGCTCCAGAGACTGGATAGAAAAAGGGCAGGATGACCAGCCCCACCCACTCCCCACAGGAAGGAATACACCCCTCTGCCCTGCTCCCCAGCAGGGGTTCAGTGGTAATCTCCTACCCACAGGTGCGCACAAATACACAGGAAATGATCACCGGCCCAGCCTCCTCTCGGGTGACCCAGAGGCCACCCAAGGCTTCCACGGCAACAAATATAAACACAACTAGATGGATGGAAGCCGACATCGGGGTTGTCCATGGAGTGGCCCCAAAACTATCAAGCTGATAACACTCCCCTGAGGCATGACAGTGTGGTTTAAGAAAGCCAGCTCTGGCATTACACATGAGCACTCGGGTTTCAGTTGCGTCACCTGTGGTGTGTGTGACTTTGGCCAAGTCCTGTCCCCTCTCTGTGCCCAGCATCTTCATCACGTAAATGGGAATAATACCTGGGTCCTACCTCCTGTGAGGATGGACGGAGGGAATCCAAGAAAGGCTTTCAGCCTGACACTTGATAAATGGTTGACTATTGTGGACACTGTCATTGTAATCACAGTACAGAACTGGGAAGGCACCTGAAAAAGACACCCTGGGGGCTGAAGGTGGTAAAGGATTTGGAACAAGGGAGTGTCACTCAGACTGGGCTTCGGCCAGCCCCGGGACTGCTGAAGAAGAAAGTCAGGTCCAGTGGCAGAGCTGGCAGTGCCCCGCTCTGAGGGGCGCCCTGAGGCTGCCTCAACCCAAACCTGTGGGTCCCTCACTGCTCTGCCCCAGTTCCCCGTCCATGCTCACCAGGACACCTCCTGAGTCCGTGGGCTCTGCCCCAAGTCCTGTCCACCCAGCCACCCTGCCTGTTGCCAGTCACAGGCCACTGACACAGGGGAACGTGCAAGGCCATAAGCCACAGAGCGAACCCTACCTGCCCCATTCTGGTGGAGCATTGCTCCCCAGTGGGCCACAGCCTGCATCTGTCCAAATCGCCCCCGAGGCACTTGCCTGGGTCCTGGAGCATCTGGGTGGGTGGCTGACCATTTTCTCTCTCTCCACAGATTATGCCTTGGTGTCTGGGGTTGCCACTCAGAGAGCAGAGTTTGGCTCCAGGTCTAACCCCTTCCCTCCCCCACACCCCGTCCTCACGTGAGTATGTGGCTGGCCCTGAAGACCCAAGGGCCCCTGGTTTTACCATGTCCACCCATCCAATGATCTTCTGCCCATCGAATGATCTTCTGCTGAGGTCTCCCAGGCCTCAGTGGGAAGCATGGGGACATGCCGCCAGGCAAGGCCAGGAAGAGGCAAACATGTTCCCGTTTTCTAAGCAATTCGGTCTGGCATTCCACATGAGCCCACCTCATCCTCACAAAAACCTGCAAAGAAAGTATGAGCACCCCACTTTACAGATGAGGAAAACCGAGGCTCACAGAGACAGCGTCTTGTGCCAGGTCCCATGGCTAGAAAACATGAGGAAGAGATTCTAATTGAGAGAGATCTGCCGAATGGGCACGATGTAAGGGTCCGTTCTGAGGGTGGCCTGAGCCCCCTCTCTGGGGAGCCCGCTAGGAAAGAGGGACTCTCAGTGTAGGGCATTCTGCAGGGGTGGCCAGGGTCCACTTTCCCTGAAGATGTGAAGACACTTTCTCCACACCAATAACGTTCTCTTGGACCCGGCAAAGCATCAGCACAGCCCAAATATCACCAGGGTCCCACAAAGTTCTCAAGGGACATTTTGGTGAAATTCCATATGTCAGTGGCTGGTGATGGGGAAGAGGAGACGTAGTGGGGAATCATAAAAATTAACAATGTCAAGGAATCAGCGAGGCAAGGTATCACCATGGTGAAGAATCCCAGCTGCAGGGTCACCGAGTTCAAGTCCCAGTCCTGCACTTTCCCATCTGCGTGTCTTGGGCCAGTCACTTCCCAGCCAGACCCTTGGCTTCTTGGTTTTTTTTGTTTTTTTTTTGAGGACAGTGTCCCTGGCCCTCATATGTGGGATCCGAACCGGGGCCGCTGGCGCCCAAAGTCAGCGCTTAACCACCGCGCCACTCGGCCGGCCCAGCTTCTTGTTTTAAAACGGAATTAATAAAGGAAACAATAGAGTGAAAAGGGAGAAAATATTTGCAATCCATCTTTCTGAAAAGGGACTACTATCCAAAATCATAAGAAGATCCTTCAAATCCAACCCTCCCCGGGCAAACAAAAAATAATGACGATGAGGGCCGGCCGAGTGGCGCATTGGTTAAGAGCTGGTTTTGGGATGCCAGCGGCCCCGGTTCGGATCCCACATATGAGGGCCAGTGACACTGCCCTCTACAGCTAACAACAGCTTCACCTGGAGCTGGGCTGAGCGAGCCCCGGCGATGGTGTGGGCTGCCATAGGCTACAGTGAGTGGCCGGCAGCTGGTGTGAGCTGCCAATAGCCGCAGTGAGCGACCATCCAGAGGCCAGCGACCAATCTGCCTCAACTGGGAAGAGCGCAATGACGATACCAACATGGGCCAGTGAAGCAACGTCCTCCGCAACTAGACTGAAGAACAAAAAGACAGCAACTTGTCTGTTCCCCTTCCCCGATTCCCCAACGTTGTTCCCCTCCCCCAATTCCCCAATAAAATATCTAAAAACAAAGGTCTTGAAAAGCAAGAAAATAAATAAATAAATAAGTAAATAAATAACGACGACGAAACCAAACACCAGTCAAAAACTGGGCAAAGGAACTGAAGAGGCATTTCTCCAAAGAAGACATACAGATGGACAACAAATACACAAAAAGGTGCTCAACAGCACCAGTCTTCAGGTAAACGCAAATCAAAACCACCATGAGATGTCACCTCACACCTGTCGGGACAGCCATTATCAAAATGACAAGAGACAACAAGTGTCGGCAAAGGTGCGGAGAAAAGGGGCCCCTTGTGGAAATGTGAGTGGGAATGGAAACTGGTGCAGCCGCTATTGTGGAAAACAGGATGGTGCTTCCTCAAAAGTCAAACAGAGAACTGTCCTATGACCCAGCAATCCCATGGCTGGGTATGTATCCAAAAGAACTGAAATCGGGATCTTGAAGGAATAGATGCAGCAGCATGTTCACTTCCCTATTCACAGTAAGGTGGACGCCACCTAAATGCCCATGTATGGATGAACAGGTAAAGAAAAAGTGATATGCACTTGCCATGGCATATTCTTCAGCCTTAAAGTAAAAAAGGAAATCCTGCCATATGTGACAACATGGATGAACCTGGGGCAGGCACACTGTATGTATGAAGTGACATAAGCCAGTCGTAAGGGATAAATACTACATGACATCACTTAGGTGACGTACCTAAAATAGTCAGGCTTACAGCAAGTAGAAGGGTGGGGGTCAAGGGCTCAGGGAACGGGGAAACGGGAAGTTGCTGTTCAATCGCCTCAAAGTTTCAGTGACACAGGATGAGTCAGTTCGGGACAACAGCTTGCCCTGCACTTAAAGACCTGTTAAGAGGGTACAGCTCGTCTGACGTGTTCTTACCACAGTTTTGTTTTGTTTTTTTTAATTTTTTTTTTATCATTAGTTTCAGGGGTTTTTTTTATTATTAGTTTCAGGACCACAGTTTTTTTAAAAATGAATTAATAATGTGATTATAAAGTGAAAGCATCCATTTCTCAGGGTGATGGAACTGTTTTGTATCTAGATGGCGAGGGTGGTCACACAATATAACGTCTTAAATTTCATAGAAGAGTACACCCCCCGAAAGGTCAATGTCACTGTACGTTAATTTAAAAAATAAAGACAATAAATTCCTAATAATCGTATCTATCTTGTGGGGCCAGGGTGACTTTTAAGACATGCCCAGCACAGTGCAACATACATCAAAAGTATAAGTAGGCGTTACTTATAAGATTAGTGTGGCTGGAATGGGAGAGAAAAGGGTCAAGACCGGCCAGGAGGGGCTGCCACAACACTAGTGTTTCAGGGACCTGTGACGAAACTCAAGTTTAGTAACAGCAGACCTCTCATCTCCGCGAGGCTTTCCACCTTTGGGCTAAACAGAACATTTAGTCCATTTCAAACAGATCTTGCTTCCTGTCCAGCCATGCTGCCCGATAGGTTCTGAGAGGAAGGCTGGAGTTCAAGGGGGAAGGTTACAGTGTCAGGTGTGTGCAGATCCCCAGGGCCCCCCAATGCACCCTCGGTGTGACCCAGCATTTCTGAGGAGCGATTTCCCTGGACTTAAAACAGAAATAACAATGCTGCCCACTCAGAGGGTCAGATTTGTAGAGCCCTCGGCATATCCCCCAGCTCTCAGCAGCAGAGAAGCAACCCTGAATTCTCCCTACGTCTCCTAAACGTCAGGAGTTTTAAAAACAAACACATAGCAGTGTTGGAGGTTTTGCCCTGTCCTATACTTTTCCTGCACATACAACCAATGTAATTAAATCAACCGACCTGAGTGTTAAAGTTGACAACAGACAATTAGGCTAATCACCACTTCCTCTAAAGGGTTGATTAGGGCTCCCGACTACACTGAGAAATGGTACTGAGTGCTCTATGAATAACAGGGTGGCTTAGACAGTAAGTTTGGCAAAAGCTGGGCTGAACCAAGTGACTCTGGTTCCTTTCATGCAGGACTTCTCAGAACCTTTAGTAAGTTAGCATGTGCTGGGAATCGCCAAGCAGGGGACGCTGTATGCAGGAGTACAGACTGGGAGACGCTGAATCAAGTCAGGCATGCGGGCAGGGCTTCTTCCTCGTTGTGCATCCAAATCATCTGGGGGTCTCGTGAACCTAGATTCAGATTCAGGCTGGGCACCGAGATTCTGCATTTTGAACAGGCTCTGGATGCTGCTGCAGCTACTGGTCTGGGGAGCACACTTTGAAGAGCAAAGAAATCAATGGAAAGATAAGACCCCCTTACTGACCACTTCACTGATGAGAACAGTCCCAGCATAGGAAACTGGTTTGCCAAAGGTCACACAGGGATGACAGGCGGGGGCAGACTTGGCTCCCAGCCTCCCCTCCAATGCCCCACTCTCCTGCCCGACCGCCCCAGAGCTCTCGGCCCTGCTTGCCATCTCTGCTCCCGATTTACAGCTATCTTCTCAGTCTTGGCTGAGCCATGGAATCATGTGGGGAGCTTTAAAAGAAACTGACACCTAGGGTCCTCACCCTCAGATCCTGACTACTGGGTCTGGTGTGCAGCCTGAATCTGGAGAGTTTTAAAGCGCTCCCCGTGATTCTAACGTACAGCCAGAATGGACGTTCAGTGATGCGGGTAAGCCTCACCCCAAATGCCCTCCCCACACCCTGCCTGCCCCGCCAATGCCTGAGGAAAACCTCCCACAGCAACTAGAAAAGTATGAAAGGATTACCAGATGGGAAATGGAATTCAACTAGGCTACAGCTGGCTACAGCCCAGTCTCAAGATATTATGATATCATGGCCAAGAATCCAAACCAGCTCAGGACAAGAGAGTTTCCACACCATTCTGTCTGGATGAGCAGGGACACACATGCCCTTTGCTCTAAAGCCCCAGTGGCCGAAGAGGGAAAACAGATCCTCCAAGGCAAGATGCTTGGAACTTGGTGTGTGATTGCAGTGGGGGTCTTTAAAGACAATTTCAGAATCTGACTGCATGAGACTAGTAAAAAAAAACAAACCATAATTGATGACTTTAAGCTTCTTAATGAGCACTGCTGGAAAAGGATTAGTGACAAGAAAGTCAATGAATCCAATTAGAGAAGGTTGCAGTCGCTCTGAACTTAGTGAATGGGAAGGGAAAAGCTTCAGAGATGTGCCTACAGGACACAGGTGGGGCTCTGGGGTCAGATGGCAGGGTTTCAACCCCAGTATCATCTGCCCACCCACCATGTTCCTTAACTGCTGTAACCTCAGCCAGCTCACCTGTAAAATGGGAGAATAGTGTCTGCCTAGTAGGGTTGTTGGGGGATTAAATGAGTTGATATACGTAAGATCCTTACAACAGGGCCAGGCCCTAGTACGTGCTCAATAAACTCAAAACTCTGGCTTGATTTTCACATACAGTTTCCTCTGGTCTAATCTTTATTGCCCCTTTGCCCTGATTGTTTAAGTCTATTTATATTTTTCAAAACTTGCTGTGAAGTTTGTGTTCCTGTCAGTTTCCCCAAATTCTTTCTGCAATGAGACAGGGCAGACACACAGGCACCCCAGTTTGCTACTATCTGCTGAGCGTTAATTATCTCTGTGCTCCGAGCCCCCCTGTGGTGGCAGGGGCTTAGCTTCACATAGGGAATGGGGAGGGGGCTCCAGGGGTCTGCAGCGGCCCCTCGGGCAAGGCCACATGAGGAGCTAAGGAATTCATATTTGGTCCTCAGAGCAATGGGCTCTGCTTCATGGCTGACACCAGGACATGACAAACTACGGTCAATTTCTAAAAGCTCACTCAGGGTTCCTCGGGTTGGAGAGCTGGGGTCTCCTGGAGGGAGGTCAGGGTGAGAGGCATTGATTGCAACAGAGCTGGCGTCATGGGTGTGCGACCTACGCAGCCACTCAGGGGCCATGCTTAGCTCAATGCTCTGCTGTCACCATCCGCAGATTCTTAATACTTTTCCAACAAGGAGAGCTCTGCATTTTCACTTTGCAGTCAGCCCCCCAAATTATGTAGGCAGCCCTACCTTGCAGGAACATCTCACTTGCCCTACATCTACCCTTCCAGGTGAGGCAGTGAAGGTTATGCTCCCCTTTAAAATGAAGAAAGTAGGGCGCAGTTGGTCAGTGGCAGGGAGTGGCACACCCCAGGTCTTTGGGTTTCAACTTGAGGGCCACTATTGTGGGGAAGCTGGCCACCTCTGCCTCCCTGAGAGCAGTGCTGAGGCTCCCCTGGGCCTGGGCCGCAGGAGCTGCCCCGGATCACCTCCCCAGGCTGAGCGGGAGGCAGCAGCTGGTACTGGTCCCCTGCCAGCCGGAACTGGGTACGGTCCAGGCCAACGCCCACGGATCTGGGTCACAAGGCCAGTTCCACAACTGTAACGTCCAGTGCTTACTGAAACAATGCAACAGGAGCAAAGCAAACACAGGTAATCTTTGAAGGCCCAGGATCCTTCCTCGGCACTCTGCCTCCTCCCCCAACCCCAACACTTCACAGCAAATTCAAGGAAAGAAAGAAGAAAATCACCAAGAGCTGAAAATCTGCTTGGTGAAGGGAGAGCTGGTTATCAAACCACACCATACCTCTGGCTTCCTAGAGACCTTGAGAGGTATTTCCAAGGGGCCAGTCTGGCCCAGGCACTACTCTAGGAGTTACTAGTGAATAAAACAGATAAAAAATCTTTGCCCTAGTGAGCTCTTGTTTTCATGGGAGAGAGAAAGCGAATGAGCATAATAATTAAGTAAATTACACAGTGTTAGGATATATAGCTGCTGAAATGAAAAGAAAAACACAAATAATGAAAACAGTGCCCAACATGCACTGGGTGCTTACTCTGTGCCTAAATGCTTCACACATTATCCCATTTAATCCTCTCAACAATGGGTACTGTGTCATCCCCAGTTTACAGACAGGAAAACACACAGGAGGTTAAGTTGCACAAGGTCCTACAGACAGTAAAAAAAAAAAAAAAAAAAAAAAAAAAAGTGGAGGGGTAGTATTGATAAGAAAGGGCAAAATCCTCCTGATTTTGTTTTAAGGACAGCAAACACCAGGAAACCTACTTTTCTCCCAGGCCTCCAATTGGGGGAGGGAGTCCAACCAGAGTACGCCCCTCTCCACTTCCCATGGTTGAGAGATGTGACAGGGTTGCGGGACCCTCCAAACCCCACCCTGCCCTTTTCTCCCAGAGCTGAGGCTTTGGAGCTCACAGACCCAAGTTCAACTCTCTACCTCTGCCAGCTCACCATGGCCATGGGCAAATGGTCTCCCCTTCTTTTGATTTAAAATGAGATCAAAACTCTCACAGGTGCAAGGGAACAGATGTCAAGACTGCACCCCACAGTAATGCCTGTGCCGCGGTGAATGCCCCATGCACACACACCCTCCTGGGACCCCACGATGCCTACCTACTTCCCTTCTCCCCTCCAGTGCTGAGAGGGCAGGGGCGCGTGTCCGTCCCCCAGCGCCACTCCGTGGGGCATCTGGCAGAGGATTGAGAACGGTAACGGTTTGATAAATGAACACAGAAGAGAAAGAAGGTGCCTTCCTTAGAACCTGAGCCCTGGAGTTCACAGATCTTAAAAAGTGCAGGTTACTGGGCACAAATGGCTCATCCTCCAAGGTGTGAGTGTAAAATGTTGAATCCACTATTGCCATTAGGTGGGGAGCCCATGCTCCCAAGGAACTGATTGAAGTGCCTCATTAAGCTGGGCCCCCATGGCACTGGACACTCCAGCCTTCAACTCAAGGGGCACCAGCTCAGGAGCTGTGCATGACCTGAGGCCACGGCCCATTCTTTAATCTAGACGCCATGAGGTCCAGGATAGGACCCTGAGCCCTGGAGCCTCAATTTCCTTGTCTTAAAATGGGGGGATTAGGTGCAAAGGGAAGGGATTAAAGGACCAAAAGCAGTGATTCCCCCAACAAGGTAAAAAATCACTGAATCACATGTGGACAGAGGAAGGGGTAGGAATTATCAGCCTGGGAAAGAGAGGAGGCTGTGGAACCAGGAATCAATGAGCCAAGCACAGTTCTCACAGCCCAGGTGTTAATGTCAGTAGGCAGACTGACCCTGAATTCCATCAGAAAGGGCTTTCCTTGTTCGAAACTGCCCTGTGTCTGCAAACATTTTGTCTGAGACCCTGATGCCAGCCTCAGGGTTGCGTGAAAGGGGCAGAAAGCTGACAGATGTTTGCAAGATGGCACTGGTGCCCGGGACAAACGAAGTACCACGTCAGCCCATACCACAGGTCCAAGGCTAAAGTCATCTCCATGCTTAACCCCCACCTGCCATGGGGTCACTGCCAGGCTTTACTTCTGGGAAAGCTGTCCCTTTACGGACTTCATTCACACCTCAGAAGGGAATGAGCAGGTAAGGAGAGAGAGCTCCCCACTGTGAGGCAGGTACCCGAATCCCTATTTTTGTGGCCTCTTGGAGAAGCTGCTCATCCACCGGCTCCCATTTCTAAGCTCTAAACCCTAAGGGCTGAGTTAACAGTTTCTCATGCAGTCAGTCCCCACAGGTGGGAGTTAATGTTTAGCCCCAATCCTCAGGTGGAGACAGGGAGACTCTGAAAGGGCTCCCATTTGCCCAGATCATCCAGCTATGCAGCTAAGGGGAGGTCTGAACCCAGAGCCTTTGCCCTAACTTCTAAAATATGCGAACTTTTAGAATACAGCCAGCTGCTCAGTGGACGGGACAGAGCTAGGATTCTAATTCAGCTCCTGTTTTCCTGGCCAGACACCCAGTGTGCTGCCTCAGGTCAGGGCATCTCCTGGGGCTCCATGCCCCAAGGGGAAGTCTGGGGGAGACCCCTTCCCAGGCAGGCTTCCAGAAGGCCTAACCCAGTACAACGTAGACCATGAAGTGGCTGGACCCACAAAGGACCCATTGTGGTAGCTGCCGAAAGCCAAGGTCAGACCCTCTGCTGAGTCTTGCCCCCAGCTCCACGGCTTCCTCCCCTCCCTGTGGGGTCCCATACCCAGCCCATACCCAGCCCAGAGGACCAGGACTGGCTGGGGGACAGGCCTCCTGTTCTGCCCAGGCTAGGGCAGCCTGAGCCTATGGAAACCTAAAACCCTTCAGCTGCCACCCGGCGGGCTGGGCTGCAGACCCCTGCGTGTCCCTGGGGGCTCAGTCAAGGTGCTGGGGTCGCACCTGTCAGCTGGATTGGGGTCCACGAAAGCAGGCTCTGCAGAAGGGAGGAAGGGGGTGGCTTCTGTACTCCCATCTAGAGTGGGGTGCAAATCTGTGTTCCAGTATGGGGAGAGGAGGATGGGGGTTGCGAGGTAAGAGGACAGACTGGGGAGGAGGCTCCGAGGAGGGCAGGGGTGGGGGGACCCGGAGAAGTGGGGGGACCCGGGGAGGTGGGGCTTGGCCCGGGGAGGTGGGGGGCTGCACGAGGGAGCCCTCCGCGGCTCCGACCGGCTTTGTGTGCGGCTGGCGGCCGACCTGCGGCCCCCCAGGGCCTACGGATGCATGCACGGGGCCAGGGGCCGCATTGGCATGCCAGGCGCAAGGGGACCGCGGCGTCCCTGCGCACCCCGTGTCCGCGGAGGGGGCTTCCCGGTGGCCGGGGTCGCCACACTCACCTCCTGAAGTCAAAGGGCATCGTGCCGCCGCCGCCGGGGGTTGGAGCGCTGCAGGCCAGGCGGGCCGCGGCGCCGCGTGGGTCCCAGCCGGCTGCCAACGCCTCCTCCGGCCGCCCCGCCCCCGCCGGCCGCCCCCAGCCCCGACGCTCGCCGCCCACCTCCCGCCGCCGGGAAGTGACGCTCGGCGCAGCCCATTGGGCGCCGCGGGCCCTGGACGCCCCTTCCGCCGCTGGATTAAAGGGGCCCGCGGGCCGGGAGGGGGAGGAGCTGGCCTTTAAGGGTCCAGGCTCTCAGGTGGGAAGGGAGCCCCCAAAGATGTATTCGTCCCTTCCAAGGCCCACCCCGCCCGCACATCGTGTTTCCCTTCACCGCCTTCAGGCAAATCCCTTTGCCTCTGGGAGCCTCAATTTTTTGCATTTGTAGAACACATTCCTTGAGTTCTGCAGATTCCATGGACTGGTCCTGATTCGGGCCGTGCATAGAGCTCTGAGTAAAGGCCTAATACTACAGTCCTAGATTTGTAAAGTGTACATTTTTACCAAAAAAAAAAAGGCACTTCATTGCTGTGCCTCTCTGAAAAAGACACTTGGCTTCTCTGAGCTCCACGCTTTTTCTCATCCGCTCCAAGGCAGTGATGACCCTGGGATTCAAATGAGAAAGTGGCAGTCTAGCTTAGTGCAGTGCCCGGCACCTAGTAAGGGCTCAGTCACCTGAAGCTACTGTGGGTGGCCCGGAGCTGGCTTTTAGTCCATCTTCCAATGGTGTTCAGGACATGCAGGTTGTCGAGGAGAAAGACTACAGCCTGCTCTGTGACTTGGCCCAGGGCGCACCTCTCAGAGCCTGTTTCCTGTGAAATTCAAAGTAATCAACCTCTCCCTGGACTAGGGGAGATGGTAGTTAAAGTAACACAAGACTCCTGTAGAGGAAACTCATTCTGAATTTCCCTGGGTTCTGTCGTTGGCCCCACCTACAAGGCTGGGGTGACACCTGGCTCGAAAAATCCCAAGCGAGGAAGGTGGGGCTCATGTTAAAAAAGCAGGGCCTACAGTCAGTTTCTTCCTCTATAAATAGTGGGGAATGATGGTAGGTGTTCCTCTGGGAGGGTCTGGCATTCATGGTGCCAGCACGGGGCTGGTGCAGAGCCAGGCTGTGAACCATCTTGCCCTGGAGCATGCACACAGCCTGATCAGTTAGTTGCCTCACCTTCCCTCTTGACCTCTGACATCCCCTTTTCATTCATTCATTCATTCATTCATTCATTCAACAAGGGGCCTGGCACTCTTGGGAGAGAGGAAAAAATCTGAGCCTAAACTGGAAACTTGGGGGCAGCAGGAAGGGTGAAGGGGCCTTGAGCAGCCCCTGGGCCCAAAGGACTGTTCGTTGGCTCTGTGAAGGAGAGAGTGGTGCAGTGGTGGGCATTTGACCACAAGTCCTCCCTCCTCAACCTGAACCATAGTCTGCAGGGTCAGATTCTCAGCCCCAGCCCAAACCTGTTGCATAAGCGTGCATTTCGCATGATCTCCAAGAAATCTGTTGGCACATTTAAATTTGAGACACTGCTGTGATGAAGGACCTGGCTCCTGGAGGTGCATTTCCTATTCCTTTTGCCCAGAGCACTTTCCTCTCCCTGCCTCCCACCCTGCTGTATGGGCAGAGAACGCACATGTCTCCCAACAGCCACTTTCCCTTTCTTCCTGTTGACTATGTGAACAGGGCCCAGGCTGGAGTCAAACTGCATGAGTTCACGGTCCAGCTTCCTGTCCACTTACTAACTTATTTTGCTTCTGTGCCTCAGTCTCTGCATCTAGAAAACAGACACAATAGGACGCTCCTCATAGATCTACCATGAGGACAAAGTGTGTTGATGTATATCAAAGACTTAGGTCAGTTCCTGGCACAAAGCAAATACAAGATGGGGCTCACCATCGTTGCTGTTTTTGTATAATGATGGAGCTCCCAACTTTTGGCTGGGCATATGGGGGCTCAGAATGAAAGTCCCATTTCCCAGCTTCCCTTGCAGCTAGGTGTGGCCACTTGACTAAGTTCTGGCCATTGAGATGTAAGGGGAAGCATCTTATGGTAGCTTCAGGGATAGTCGGTATATTACCTTCTGTGTCCCTTTTTCCATCTGGCTTACCAGTCTGTGGATGCCACCATCTTGGACCATGTGGTGCAGGCCACACAGAGCAGAGCAGCAAGAGAGAAGGAGCCTGGGTCCCTATCACTGAGTGGCACAGTATCTGTCTTCAGACACCTACCCAGATGTCTAAGCAAGAGAGAAATAAACACCTATCTTGTTTGAGCTACTGTTCTTTTGGATTTTCAGACGCTTACACCTGAACCAGGTGCTAGTACATCTGCCCAGACTAGTTAATTACTTGACTCAAATAATATATGCAGCATGGCCAGGTCCCACCATTATGGGCTCTGATGGCACCCTGTCATTTTCCTTGGGAGAAGTTGTTACAGATTGTGATTAGATCATTATTAATTGGCAATGACTACCTCCCCATCTTGACTGGAAGCTCTCCAAGGAGGAAGGATGCATACCCCAGCATCCAAGCAGAGCCTGTATGTGGAAGGGGGTGCATTAAATATGTGTGGAACGCTGAATGGAGGCTTCCCAGGGAGGGACTCCTTCCCAAAGACAGCACGTGGGCAGGAGAGCACATCAACGAGGATGTCTGGGGACTCCTGAAGTCTGTAAACGACTAGGCTGCCAGTCCCAGATGGTCTATCTGCCCAAAAGACAGCGGGAGATGGAGCTAAGGAGTAAGTGGGAAAGCTCTGGATCTCTTCGACCAGGGCCGTGACTTAATAACAGTTGTGTTTCAGGATTCCTAATCCATTGGCACTCTGTGATAGCCAGCCTCCAGTGAGCCTCATCTCCTGATATTCCCATGCCCTTGTGTAATCACCTCCCTCAATGAATAGGGCTGACCTGGGTAACCACCAGGACATTGAAGAAATGACAACGTATGAGTCCTGAGGCCAGATTGTAAAGGGCATTGAAGCTTCTGCTTAGACTCCCCTGACTCACTTGTTCTGGAGGAAGCCAGCTTCTGGGTCATCAAGATACTTCAGCGCGATTATAGTGGGGTCCGTGTGGCAAGGATCTGCCCCAGCTGAGCTGCTGCTGAATTCCTGGCCCTTAGAAGCTATGTGAGATAATAAGTGTTGATTTTAAGACACTAAATTGTGGGGAATCAGTTACACAGCAGTAGATAATTAATATAGACTCTATCCCCCAACTGGTGTAGTGAAATAAAAAACCACTTCAGTCAGACAACACTCTAGCTGGGTGGCCTGGACACATCGCTTAACTAGCTGGGTGTCTGAGTATGAAATGAAGGATAATAATACCTTACCTGTGGCAGGTAGCCTCTAAAATCGCCACCCCAGTTAGTCCACTTCCTGGTATTCATGCCTTTGTGTGATCCCCATCCTTAAGTGTAGGCTGGACTGACTGACTCACTTCTAATGAACAGAATATGGCAGAAGTGATGGCAATTCGCTCCTAAGATGATGTTATGAAAGGATGGTGGCTTCTTTCTTGGACATTCTCTGTATCTCAGATCAATTGCCCTGGCAAGCCAGCTGCCATGCTGAAAGGCAGCCCGTGGGGAGAGACCCATGTGAGTGAGCTTATAAGTGAATCATGAGGCCTGACAGCAAACCCTGTGAGTGAGCTTGCAAATGGATCCTTCAGCCCCAGTTGAGCCTTCAGATGATCACAGCCCTGGTGGACAGCGTGACTGCAGCCTCATGGGAAACCTGGACCCAGAGGCATCCAGCTGAACTACATCTGGATCCTGTGAGATAACAAATATTTGTTCTTTTAAGCCCCTCAGTTTGGGGTAATTTGTTACACAGCAACAGGTAACAAATACATGGCCCTAAAAGCTCACTGTGACAGTGAAGTAACATGTCCGGTGCCTAGCACATAGTAGGTGCTAATTAAATGCTTGTGGAATCCATAAACAGTGGAATGTTCTATAGTGTAGAATATTCCCTGGACCCAATTGTTCATTCCCCTCCACCCCTCCTATCAAACACGTCACTGAAAGTTGTTTTAAGCAGGGGAATGGCTAGGTCAGATTTGTTTTTGTGTAATAGAAGACTTATTTGTGTTCCATGGGTGTGGCTGGCTCAGCTGTGGTCTGCATGGAGAGATTATGAAATAATAATTCTGTGTCTGCTCAGAGAGGTCTGCAGGGTAACTGGGGCCTTGTAGAAAGTAGGCCTCTGACCCAACACAATCCTTTCTTGCTCTACTCAAGTCTCCTGACCAACTGGAAGACATTCATTATTCACTCATTCATTCATTCAAGTCATTCACTGAGCACTTCTTTATGACAGGTCCTCTGGATGTGGAAATGAACATGACACATCCTCGTTTGCAAGAAGCAGGGAGGAGGTACGCAAAAGTGTGGTGCCATTACGGGTCAGGGGCACCAAGTCTTTGCATGGATGCAGTTTTGTGTGGTAAAACTGCACAGGTAAAACTGCTGCACAGTTTTGTGCAGCACCAGAGGTCTGGGGGGCCGGGACCGGGTCCCTAATTCTACCCATGGGATGAACTGGTCTGAACTCGTTCAGTTGACGGTGATAGACGTCATCTCAGATCAACACACACTGTCTCAGGCAGGCAAAGAGAGGCGTCCAGAGGGAGACCTGGGTTTCGGGCACAGTTGAATCCAGGCACCTCCACAGTTGCATCAGGGGTCTCCTCCCAGCCCCCATCCCTTCTTCTGGCTTCAACTTCAGCCAGGCTTTCCCTTTGTGCTGGCAGAATGTCTGCCTGTAGCTGCAGGCTGGTGTTTTCCAGCTCAGCCATTATGGCAGATAAAGATGACCTGTTTCCTGATACCACCAGCAAAAGGCTCCTAGGCTGACCCCCAGGGGCCTGGCCTGGTCCGAGCCCTGAACAGTGGCTTCCAGGAACATGGAGTGTGCCGACTGGCCGAGCATAGGCTGAACACCAGGCCCTCAGGCCTGCAGTGGGATCAGCCTCATGCCACACACATGGATTCCCATGGGAGAAGGGTGGTTTCCTAACAATTGAGTTAGGGCAGCATTGCCATAGATGGAGAGGATGTTAGGAGGCTACAGGGAATCAATCAGGGAAGGCTTCCAGGAGGAGGAGGAAGATGCTGAGCTGAGACCTAAAGAACAAGCAGGTGCTAATCAGGGAAAAAAGGCAGGATGGGTGCCTTAGTTATCTATTGCTGCATAACAAATTACTCAAAACTGAAAACCCATCAAGGACAAGAATCAGAGAGCTTCTAGGTTGGTGAACACACAGAGATGCACTTCAATGCTCACTCCTCCATTCTCTTGGCTGTGTGACCCTGGACAAGTTACTGAACCACTCTGTGCCTCGGTTTGCTCATTGGTAAACTGGGATTACTAATGCTTACGAGCATATCATATTAAATGACTTGATGTAGGTCTAGAGCTTAGCGTAGAATTACGCACATACTACGTGTTCAGTAAAGTGGAAGTTTGTTCACACCCTTCTACTCTGAGGAGAACTCTAGGAAGGGTGTATGTAAAGTAGCAGCGTTTGGTCCATACAGGAAGGCCCCTCTGTCTCAGACAGACAGTGGGCCTCTGGCCTGCCTAGGGTGTGGCATTTTATCCACACTTCCCAGGAGCTGTGAAGCTCCCGAGTTTGCCGTCTCTCACCCGGACACTGCTAACTTCTGCCACCAGCAGTCGGCTTCGCAGGATGTATGACCCAGCGCCACTCACTCGCCTTCCCCTCTGTCCGACCTGGAGCCCACCTGGACCCTTCCCTCCACTGTCTGTGGTGTGGCGTGGGGCTGGGCTGGGTCTACACTGTGGGTTCCTCTGGAGAGGGCTCTGGCGCTGCCCCTTCCCCACGGGCTCCTCCCTCCATTTCTGCTCCTTGGCTAGACCTGGGGAGCTTGGGGACGCCTTTGTGTGGCCTCAGCGTAAGTGTGTGTCATGGTGCATGGGTATCGCCGTGTGTTGGCAGCACTGACATCCAGGGGCAGGTGGGTCTTTCCTCCTGGCCGATGACTGTGCTGTGTTTCCTCAGGGTGGGCTAAGACTGGCTGAGTATCAAACCGACTTTGACACTGAGGAGGAAACAGAAAAGGGAGACCTGGGCAACTCTGGGTGTGATTCCTTTACTTCACTGAGCCTCAACCTCTTCCTCTGTAAACTGGTCATAATCTATAGAGATTAGAGGCCATCCATCCATCATCCATCCATCCATCCATCCATCCATCCATCCTTCCATCCATCCATCATCCATCCATCCATCCATGCATCCATCCATCCATCATCCATCCATCCATCCATCCTTCCATCCATCCATCATCCATCCATCCATCCATCATCCATCCATCCTTCCATCCATCCATCCATCCATCCATCCATCCATCCATCCATCCACCCTTCCATCCATCCACCCATCCATCCATCAATTATCCATCCAACCATCGATCCATCCATCCATCATCCATCTATCCATCCATCCATCCTCCATCCATCCATCCTCTATCCATCCATCCATCTTCCATCCATCCATCCATCCATCCATCCATCCATCCATCCATCCTCTATCCATCCATCCATCCTCTATCCATCCATCCATCCATCCATCCATCCATCCATCCATCCATCCATCATCCAGCCAGCCAGCCATCTATCTGCAAGTTGGTGATACACCAGCAAACTGGACAGCAACTCCCTTCACATGCAAGTGCTGAGCACACCATAAATAACAATAAATATAGATAAACCCAATCATAATACGTTCAGGTGTCTTTGGCCAGATCTACAAGTTCCAAGGTGCCTGCAAATGGAGAAAGCCCGGTGAAAACCTGGCTCACTGGTAAGCCCAACAACCACACTAGCAGTGAGGTCAGGGGTGTAAGAGGAAGCTTCGGGGCCAGAGCTCAGGATCCTATGCCAGGCTCCATCAGTTCCTGTCTGGATCGCCTTGAGGGTGTCTCATTCCCCACCATACCTGTTTCCTCCTCCGCAAGATGGACATCGTACCCACCTCACAGGGTAGTTGGAGGGTCAAGTGTTTTTTCTGTGGTCAGATTGGAGCCCCCCACTGCTTTGCCTCTGGTTCCAGCTGGACCCCATGTCCCACGCCCTCTCTAGTCCCATGGCCACACTGGTGAAGTCTGTCAGAACAACCAAGCCCTCTCCTCACTCTGAGTTCATTCCGTTCCCTTTTCATTCTTTTTGCCTCTTTACAAGACAACTACAATTTCAGCAGAACCTAGATAGGGCTTCCTATGTGGCTTAAACTCCAGAAATCCTCACCGAGCCCCAGGACGTGCTTATGTGTTATGGACACAAGACGTCAGCTGTACCCTCCTCTTCAGCAGTCACCCACCCACCCTTCATATTTAGTCATCAAAAGACCAATGCTCTTTCTGCCCTGCCCAGCGCCCATCATACATTTAGCAAAAACTAATCTGACCTAAATCAGAGTTATTAAAACAGAATTAACTTCTCTGAAACTTTTTGTTTGTTTGTTTTTCATGAACTAATTGCTTAATTAAAGCAATAGTCGTTATTTAATTTACAATGCAATGTTAAAAAAGATATTCAAACTGGGAAAAGAGTCCAAAATGGGGAGTGAAGTCTCTCTTGTCCCCCCCAACTCCAGCACAGGCGACCGCCTCTGAAGGTTTTCTCCACTAGACTGGGCTTTTTGGAAGGTCACGGGTGACTCTGGCCTTTCTTTGAGCAGGCAATGGAGGCGGGCATCGCTGGGCTTTCCCTGCCAGGAAGTGGAGGCTGGAATGCAGAAGGGAGAGTGGGCGTTCCCCTAGGAGTTGAGTGTCCACCAGAAGGCTAGAGGGACAGCAGTGTCCTCAGGGACCCTGCTGAGGCTGAGATCAGTCCCTCGGTGGCCTCCAGGAGAGACCTTGGGGTCAGGGGTCTGCCAACAGGGACCTTTAACTCACTTCCGAGACATCCACTAACCATATCCGAGAAGTTTTTCTACAAATATTTATTGAGTGACTATGATGGGATAGAAATAACTCTGGCCTTGGGCTGGGGTTGGAATTGGGGTGAATTAGGAAATGGACCTGAAGAGACCCCAAATCTGACTGTAAGCAAGAGGAAAGGAAAGAACCCTGGCTGAACACCCACTCTCTGTCAAGGGCTTTTGTTGGGTTATTTCAAAATTAATTTTTAAATACACACGTAGTGTAGGAATGTATTTTCTGTGTAAAAAAATGAAAAGTTTACAGATTAAGCTAAACCCCCACTGATATGCGTTTTCCACACCTCCAAGCAGTTAACTCAGCTCTGACACTCTTTGCCTGGAGAGAGGGTCAGACCCCACAGGTCAAGGGCTTGGTCCCTCAAGGCTGTTCCACTTCAGATGCCATTCTCAAGCCCAGGTTGTCATCTGTGCTGCTGAGTGACAGGCTCTAAATGGGAGGTTCCCGGAACCCCTCCTTGGGTTCAATTAATTTGGTAGAGTGGCTCACAGAGCTCGCACAGACATTTACTAACGTTTATCGGTTTATAGTAAAAGATACAGATGAACAGGCAGATGAAGAAGTACACAGGGCAAGGTACGGAGAAAGGGCGTGGAGCTTCCGTGTCTTCTGTGCAAGCCGCTATCCCCACATCTCTGCGTGGTCACCAACACAGATGCTCTCTGGACCCTGTGCTTTTGTTTTTCTGTGGAGGAGTCACAACATAGGCATGGTTGATTGAATCATTGGCCATGGTGATTGAACTAGGCTCCAGCCCCTCTCCACTCCCTGAAGGTGGCGGTGGGGGGCCAAGTCCCAACCCTCTAATTACCTTGTTTGTTCTCCTGTAAAACAGCACCCCTCTTTAGGGGCTTTCCAAGTCACTCCTTAACATAAATTCAGGAGGAGTTGAAAGGGGTTTGTTACCAATATCAAGACACCTTGATTGTTCTCATCACTTAGAAAATTCCAAGGGTTTTAGGAGCTCTGTGCTAGAAACAGGAGGAAGACCAAATATACATTTCTTATTGAAAACCACGATATCACACTCTAGACGAAAGCAAACTGCAATGGCTCTTTCATCATGCCATGCTGTTTTTCTCCTCCATGTCCTTGCCCATATGGCCTGCCCTGCCTGGGAAACAGCCCCCGATCCTGACCCCTCTGCCTAGTTTATGGCAACTCTTCCTTTAAAACTTGGTACGCAGGCCAAGCCCTCCCTGTCACCCCCAGGCTGGGTTAGATGTGGCTCCTCTATGGCCCACAATGTCTTACCAAAGCGTTTCCCATCCCTTTCCAATCGCCATTCTGTCTGCCCCCGATTTTATTTTTTTTTTGAGGGCAGTGTCACTGGCCCTCACACGTGGGACCCCAACTGGGGCCATTGGTGTCCCAAGCCAGCTTCCAACCACCGCGCCACTTGGCCAGCCTATGTCTGCCCCCGCCGTTCCTTTTTTTTTTTTTTTTGAGGGCAGTGTCACTAGCCCTCACATGTGGGTCCCGAACCAGGGCCTCTGGCATCCCAAGCCAGCGCTTAACCACCACGCCACTTGTCCAGCCCAAATCCACTCTTTTTTTTTGCCCCCCATTCTTGAGGGGGAGCTCCTTGAAGTGAGTGGCTGTCCCCTTCACCTGTGTCTCCAGGCCCCAAACAAACCCCGCAGCACATGGAGGGTGCTGCCTACACGTCTGTGGAGTACAACAACAAAGGCGGCATCTTCAAGAGTGAACGATTGAGTTTATCCTGTGTGGGGCATTTTAGTGATGATGAGAGAAGAACTAGGTCAACAACATGGCAGTACCGGGAAGACAAACCCAAGATCTCTTGAGTTAAATGTACCCAAATGGCAATCATTCCACCCCAAAGTATGCCAACTGTGGGACCATAGTTTCTCAAGCCAGCTCCTAGCTCAACAGCTTCTCTGAGCTCCACAGTGGTCCTCTTTTTCTGCTCTTTCATCTGGACTTTAAGGCTATTGAAAGGGGATGTGTGCCAAGGTTTTCATCTGAACTCAACCAACCAACGGCTGGTTGAGCATCCTGGCTTCATCTCCTTGCTTATGTCCCTTGTTTCAAAAGGGCATTCAAATCCTCTGCCCACTCCTGAAACTGGCAGGGATTTCCTGAGGAGAAGGACACCAGGACCCCAGAGCTCACTTTTCAGAGGAACTATTCCCCTCCTCAAGGTCACAGTTAGAACTCATTATCTCTTAATTAGCATTTTGCCTCAAAATTCCAATATGATCTTCTGTTACTACTAGAAGTAGGGGAAGCCCAAAGCTTTCACCCCTTTCCTCTCACTTCCCTTTTCTCCGAAAAACTTGGAAGGAAAAGGTCTCTTCATTTATTTTTTTCTCAGTATAATTTAATGCCTTTTTTACTATAAGGGTACAAAAGAATATTTTAAAAATTCAGAAAAATAGAAAGCAAAAGAAGCCTATTACTGAGATACCACCTCATTTAGAATTCTACCAGCCTTTTCTCTATGTATAGTTTTTTCAATTATGTGATAGACATACTAAAAAGTGTATGTAACACAGACATATAATTTAAAGAATTATTGACTGAATACCCATGTATCCATCACCCAGCTTAAGAAAACAGACCACCACCAATACCTTAGATGCCCCTGTGTGCCCCTCCCTCCCTCCCTCCCCACAGGGAGCCATGATCTTGAATTTTGCTTTTCTTTACAGTTTTACAGCAGTCCATTGTATGGGTATACTGTACTCTGATTTATTTATCTGTTCTTCTGCTGATGGATATGTGGATGATGTCCAGGATTTTTTTCATCTTTAAAATACTTTATTAAATGAAATGATTAAAGACATATTTTGTATTGTGAAAAAATATATATAAACATAAAATTTACCATTTGAAGCATTTTTACATGCACAGTTCAGTGTGAATTAAGCGCATTCACATTGTTTAACAACCATCACCAACTGTCTCCAGAGCTTTTTTTCATCTTCCAAACTGAAACTCGAGCCCACTGAACACTAACTCCCCATTCTTTTCTCCCTATAACCCATGACAACCACTCTTCCACTTTTTGTCTCTAGGAATTTGACTATTCCAGGTACCTCATACAAGTGGAATCATACAGTATTTATCTTTTTGTGACTGGCTTCTCTCACTTGTCATGATGCCTGTAAGGTTCATCCAGTTGTGGCATGTGTCAGGCTTTCCTTCCTTTTTAAGGCTGAAGAATATTCTATTGTGTGTATCGACCACATGTTGCTTACTGAAGGGGAACGGAGTTTGCCACCCCAAAACAAGCCTCTTTGGGATACTGATTGCTTCAGCCTGGGTAATTTTAAGAAACAACAGACACAGGAGAAGCTCTGAGAACCCAGTAGAAATTGCCCTTTGTAAAAGGACATTCACCTCTGTCAGGGAAATGTCCACTTGGAAGGGGGCTTCCCTCGCCGCGCCAGGAACAGGAAGACAGCTACATGGCTAGAAACCGTTATCAGTGGAGAAGGCACGGGCCTAACTCAGCAGAACAATCTCGCTGTTGCTTGCTGAGCTCTTACTGGTCACCTCTAGAACTGATTCCCCACCCCCAGCGTCTTCTTTTATCTTTAGCTGAAGGTAGTATTTCAGGAGATGGCTTCTATCATTTTGCTGAGTTACTCAGTGTTCTTGGGTCTCTCCCATGTATACAGGAGATACACTTGTGTGGGGGGAGGAAGACATGCTTCTCTGCCCTTCTAGGTTCTTTCAGCTGGCTTCATAATTACATTGACATGAGGCAGAGTAACAAGAGAAAATAACCAAATTTCATTACACAGATATGTATGGGAACCCCATACACCTGAGTGTCAGAGACCCCAAATACATGAAAGGTTCAGAGACAGAAAGAGAAAATAAGGTACAGGTGACATTCTGAGCTAAGGATGAGCTAAGGCACCGCAGGGCTTCAGAGAGGAGGAAGGTCATTGCAGGTCGATAAGAAGTGCAGATATTCAGTGATCTGAAGTTTGCCCTGCCGTGTAGATAGGTCATAGAAAATTATCTCTAGTAATAACTCTTAATATGGGCAAAGTCTCAAACTGAAATTCTCTTAAGGGAGAAGTAAAAGTTTCTCATGAGCTTGCAGGATCTCGATAATTCAGATGAAAATAATTCACATACCAAAGTCACACATCTTGTGGGGGGGCTGTTCTGAACCCCTTCACCTGTTGTTAAACTTCAATTCGTTGTTCTCCTGCTAATCTGTCTCACATCGATTTGATTATTAGACCACCCAGAAGAATCTTGAAGGGTAGAGGAAAATTTTTCCTCCCTGACATTATCCATTCATCTGTTGATAGACACTTGGGTTGTTTGAGCCTTTTGGCTCTTGGGAATAATGCTGTTATGACCATGGGTGTACAAATATATGTTCAAGTCCCTGCTTTGAGTTCTTTTGGGTACATACCCAGAAGTGGAATTGCTGGATCATACGGTAATTCTATTTTTAATTTTTGAGGAACCACTGTATTATTTTCCACAGTGGTTGCACCATTCATATTCCCACCAGCAGAGGACAAGGGTTCCAATTTTTCCACGTGCTCATCAGCACTTGTTGTTTTCTGGTGTTTTTGTTTGTTTGTTTGTTTGTTTGTTTGTTTGAATAGTCATCCTCTTGTGTATGTGAAGTTGTTCCAGTGTTTTTAATAAACAAAATAGCTATGACCTTTCTAGTATATACACTCTGGTGCACATGTGCAAGAGTTTTTCTAGTTACATAGTTAAGAGTGGAATTGTTGGGTCATCAGATGTGTGTGTGTGTGTGTGTGTGTGTGTGTGTGTGTGTGTGTGTGTTATTTTCCAGTGGAGCAGTACCAATGTACACTGTCATCACGAATAGATGATCATTCTAGTTCCGCATTTTAACACTTATTGTCAGACCTGTAATTTTCACCAGTTTGGTTGGTGTGAAATGATATTTCAATGTGGTTTTAGTTGGCATTTTCATGAGTAATTACAGGATTAAGCATCTTGTCATAGGTTTCTTGGTCATATTTGTCTTCTCTAATGTAAAATTTCTCCTCCTTATGTTTTTTACCCATTTTCCTAGTAGATTGTTTGCCTTAATTTTATGAATTTGCATGACTTCTTTATTCTGTATACCAATCATGTATTGATTACACATTACAAATACCTTCTACAAATTTATAGTTTGTCATTTCGTCTCTTTTGATGACCAGAAATTATTTGAATTTCGTCAAATGCATCAATCTTTTTCTTTGTGGTTGTACTTTCTGTATTTTGCTTAAGAACTCCGTCTCTATCTGAGATCACAAAGACACTCCATATTTTCTTCTAAGAGTCCCCCCCGCCACTCCAGCTTTGTTGAGAGAACTGACAAATAGCTTTGTGGAAGTTTCAGGTATACAACACAATGACTTAACATGCGTACATATTGTGAAATGATTACCACAATGAGGTTAGTTCATACATTCATCATCTCACATAGTTACCACTTTGTGTGTGTGTGTGTGCTACGAACATTTAAGATATACTGTCCACAAATTTCAAGCATAAAATACAATATTGTAATATAGTCTCTATGTTGTGTATGAAATCCTCAGAACTTATTCACTTATGACTGAAATTTTGTACCCTTGGATCAACATCTCCCCATGTCTCCCACCCCCAGACCCTGGGTCTAGGAACAGACCCTTCTGTTTCTAGAATTCAGTATTTTTTAGATTCTACATAGAAGTGAGGTCGTGCAGTATTTGCTGTTCTCTGTCTGACTCAGTTCACTTAGCATAGTGCCCACAAGGTCCATTCGTGTTGTCACAAACGGCAGGGTTTCCTTTGTTTTTATGGCTAAAAAATTCTTTTGAAGAGTTTTCAGGTTTTTCTTTCACATTTAGGGCCTTGACGCACCTGGAACTGATTGGTGTGTGTGCTAAAGGGTATTGTTTCCCCACTTGAACTGCAGTTTTGCCAGCTTTATTCATGACCCAGCAATTCCACTCTTCATTATATAACTAGAAAAACTCTTGCTCATGTGCACCAGGGCACAGGGACTAGAAGGTCATAGCTGTTTTGTTTATTTAAGATCCTGGAACCATGCTATCTGCAATCTGTGATACAACACTGCTGGGTAGCAATCATTCTTCCATTTTATAGATAAGGACGCTGAGACTCAGAGAGATGCAATGACTCCTCAGAGAGCCCAGAATTAGGAAGAACAGACACACACAGAATTTGTGGGGGGTTTTTTTGTTGTTTTTTTTTTAAGGGCAGTGTCACTGGCCCTCATATGTTGGACCCGAACCGGGGCCGCTGGCTTCCCAAGCCAGTGCTTCAGGCCAGTTTATTCCCCCCTGTGCCTTGGCTTACTCACCAAGCGCCAAAGCCTCAGCTTAATCCAGTGTAACATGCAAATGAGCCTGGGAAGGGTGACATGTCTGTCTGTCTGTCTACCTACCTACCTACCTTCCTACCTACCATCCACTTACTTTTCTTGTATAAAGGGATTATACTGTCCTGCAACCTAATTTTTAAATTCAATCCTATCTCTTGGACAGTGTCAGCCCATGATTTGACCTCATTCTCACTACTTATCTACAGAGGTGAGAAAGAAGGGCTGAAATAGGTCAGGGAGAAGGTGAAGATCAAAAGAGCAGCCTGAAGTAAAAGAGAAAGTATGTCCCCTGGCCCTTTACATCTAAGGCTGCAACACACAGGCAGGTGGCCCGGGGGGGGGGGGCAGGAGTAGTGAGGTGGCTAATGGGAGGGGCAGGGCGGGGAGAGTGGTGGTGAAGTAAGGGCTGAGGATGACGGAAGGGGTGATGGAGGAAATGAGTAGGACCAGGAAACAAGCATGTTGAAACCACCCCATGAGGATCGTCAAAATATTCCTGGCATTGATTAACATTTTAAAAATAGTAGTAATTACATGTTAAAAATTCTCTCTGACACTCATTTGCCTAGTCATTCAATCTCTCCAATAACCCTGAAAAGTTGTTATTTCGTTCCTGTTGACAGACAACTGGTGCTCATCGAGCTAAGGGAACTTGCTCCAGGACTCTCGGCTAAGACGTGACAAAATCCAAAATGCGTTACAGGCTCTGCCTGGTGCCAGCCCTCCGCCTCACTGTACCCTCCACTCGTATGGCATGTTGCAATGGTCTTGGTGCCTCCAACTGCAGCTGAATAATGTGAGGGCCTTATAAAGATCAACGCTGTTCTGCTAGATGTAAAATCTTCCCCAAATGCTGAATTTAGGAGACAGCCACGGTAATCCTGCCACTGGCTGGATGCAGTATTAGCGCCCCTCTCCATGTTCTGGGCCCCAGGGCTGTGCGTTCCCTGCCTCACTGTTCCCAAGTCCACCGCCACAGCCTGCAGAGACCTCTTTCCAGAGTCTATCTCTCAGGGCCACCTAGGGCTTGGGGTGACCAAGGGTCTGCTTTTGAGGTGGGGGAGTGGGCAGAGCAAATGCAGGCTGGGCTGTCCCACAGCGGCCCAAAGGCTGGACCAGGGACAGGAAGGTAAGGGGTGTCAGGGACCTCTTTGTCTGCAGTGTTAGGGACAGGCCTGGACGAGGGGATAATTATTTTTAAAATGTAAAATTAATAGAATCCAGAGAAGAAATTAATTGTCCAAAGAGTAGAAAATGGCATAGTTTCCGGTGGGTACAGGTGCGACCCCTGGGACACTGAAGGACAGCAGTGTCCAGCTTGATCACCTGCCCACTGTGCGTGTTGCCAAATGTTCAGTCCCCTCAGCTGTGGTCTCGCCAAGTGGGAAAGGCTAGGGAGGGCGAAAAGAAAGGAAGGGGCGCCAGGCGCTTGGAGAGCAGGAGCGGGGTTACAGGCAGAGCTGGGAGTGGAGAGCAGGGACCAGGTGGAGAGCGGTCTGGGCAAGGCGCAGGGTCATCAACCGGCATGTCCAGAAGGCTTCCCGGGCCCTGGGCAAGGCAAGGCCCTCCTCCATCTCCATGGGAAACCAGCACTAAAGTCTGTTCTGATAATTTGGTGGACCAGATCCTCTATACTTTTAACATGTATATTCCATAATAAAGCAAATTAAAAACAAAATTCACACATTTAGCAATACTTCAGGATTGGGTCTGTTGTTTGGGGGAAGATAGCCTCAGGAGCAGGGTGCTGAAGGGGCCAGATCCCACTGGGTACCATATGGATGCAGTTTTTTCCCTCCTTCCCTCCTTATCTATCTATCTATCTATCTATCTATCTATCTATCTATCTATCTATCTATCATCTGTATGCCATCCACTCACTTTTCCTGTATGACACTTTTCCTGCAACCTAATTTTTTTTGTTTTTTTAAGATTTTATTGTGGAATTCGGGGA
This sequence comes from Aselliscus stoliczkanus, assembly GCA_033961575.1. Lineage (NCBI taxonomy): Eukaryota > Metazoa > Chordata > Mammalia > Chiroptera > Hipposideridae > Aselliscus > Aselliscus stoliczkanus. Next base: position 6,324,582 of record CM066733.1, read on the forward strand.
GGGGAACAGCATTGGGGAACTGGAGAAGGGGAACAGACAAGTTGCTGTCCTTTTGTTCTTCAGTCTAGTTGTGGAGGACGTTGCTTCACTGGCTCATGTTGGTATTATCGTTGTGCTCTTCCCGGGTGAGGCAGATCGGTCACCGGCCTCTGGATGGTGGCTCACCGCTGCTACTCGCAGCTCACGCTGGCTGCTGGCCGCTCATGCTGCCTGCCGGCCACTCACTGTAGCCTATGGCAGCCCAGTGCAGCAGGGGCTGCAGCTATGCCGTCCCGGGGACTCACAGCAGCCCAGCTCCAGGTGGAGCTATTCATCATCTTAGCTGTAGAGGGCAGTGTCACTGGCCCTCACATGTGGGATCCAAACCAGGGTCCTGCTACTCAGAGCAGGTGTCCCAAGCCAGCTCTTAACCAAGGCGCCACTCGGTCAGCCCTCCTGCAACCTCATTTTTAAATTCAGCCCTATCTCTTGGACAGCCGCCAGCCCATGGTCATCTGTCACATCTTATCCAAAGGCTGCAGGTGTTAGAAGGCCTATTCTTGAAAGTTAATGAGATCTCATGTCCACGGTGGCTTCTGCTGCTAGAAGAGCCTACTATACATCCATTCAAGTTTTTTAAAGTGCATTTATTGGATTCTTGCAGTAGCTTCCCATCTGTCAGCCCTCACAACAGAGGCCTGGTTCTTCCTCCACCTCCCTGGGGGCTCCTGACTCAAGCCCCTGGCACATAGCAAGGCACAAGCATGCGTATGAAGTGAGTGAATGACAGGAGGGCAATTTCCAGGGCAGGGGACTCAGCTACAGCACAATTTGGTCCAAGGCTGCTCTTGCCCTGATCCAATCAGGACAGAAATTCTCCATTCATGCAAGAAGGAAGAAACAGATGAGCAATGAAATGCCTGAGTCCAGAGTAATGATGATTAAGAAATGTTGGGAAAGGACATGATTATGAGGCCCTGAAAGCATTTGAAAGCTCTTGGAGTTGGGGAGAGTGGTTTGGGCAGGCGGGGCCTGACTGTTATCAGAAGCTGCCAGGCCCCTCATTCCTGCCCCGTTAGGTCACCGTGAGCTAGCTGAGAGCAAACCTAGGTGTCATTGTTTGCACCTCACCTTAGCTCACCCCCTTTGAGAGGCAATGATGAATGGACCTGGGGCCTCTGGGTGGATTCTCAAAGAGGGAGAATGTGATCTACAACATGGGATAAAAATTATGAGTCATGAAGCGATTGAAGAGATTAAATGAGATCCTGCTGGCACAGTGCACAGCACAGGACTTGGCACAGAGTAAGCCCTCCATCAATGCAGGAGGGGCAAAATCAACTGCCTGAAGCAGGGGTGCTGTGTGTCTGTCCCCGTGATATCCCCAGAGCATGACACTGCGTCTGGCACACAATTGGCACTCGACACACAATTGTTGAGGGCGTGAGTGAACCCATTACATAACTGTCATCTGGTAACAGACCTAGAAAGGCAGGCAGCTCAGGGACCCACCACTCACTGTGGCAACCCAGCCATTTCCCCGCCTGCCCCATGCAGCCCTGACAGGCAGTGACCACACAGGGCAGATGACTTGCTGGGTACTTCTCTAAATGCTCCCTGAGGCCAGTGGAATCCCCAAGGCCTGGCTCATCAGGACGAGCAGATGACTTGGGGCCCAGCACAGCCCACCTTCCCGTTAGCAGAGTGCTACTCAGGAGCTGGCAGGACCCTGAGGTTCTGTTTGGGGACAGGAACAGAATGTGCAGCCCCAGGGAGCAGGGACACTAGCCAGACCCCCTGATGCAGGGAATGAGCTCTGGCCTGTCCCCCATACCACAGCCTCTCCTTGTCTGAAGGTCACCTCGCTCCTGCCTCTGACCCTGAGCCTGCTTTCATCCTAGAAGGTGACCAGGCTCTCTGCAGTGAGTCTTAGCAACACCAGCTAAACACTGGGGGTCAAGTTCACGGACCATCTGCTGGTCATAATGACCAGCTTTTATTGAACACTTACTCTGTACCAGCTCTTGTACTAAATGTAAAGATTGTATTTCACCTCCTCTAAAGAGGAGCCCGAGCGTTCCCCAAACATGCTGTCCATAGATGTGGCTGGGCCTTTGCACAGGCTGTCCCTCAGTTTAAAATGCCCTTCCTGGCTTTATTCACCTGAGGAATACTCACCTGTTGGCGCTCAGTTCCTCTGTCACCTCCTCTCAGAAGCCTTCCCCATCTTGCCCGAGACAAAATCACAGCCTTCCATGGGCCCCCCACAACCATCATTTGGGTTTGTGTGTCTGTCGACCCCTGAGTTGTGGTCCCTGCAAGGCCCCAGGCTGTGCCACCGTGACCTCCTTCTCCCGCATGTCCAGCTCCATGCCCAGCACATAGTAGGGGCACTGTAAATGCTGGGTTCTCCCTCTCACTTCCTTGGCACCGTGGCACTTTATCTCTTGTATGCCCCTTATTCCTTTGTCTTTATATAATAATAGTCTTTATCCCAAGAACAATGTTCATCACATTATAGGTATTTATAAATGTAAGTTGAGTGATACAAATGAGTCAGTGACCTTACTGGCAGGGTACCAGGTAGGAGAGGGCATTCAGTGATTAGCCTGTAGAATCCCTGCTTACCCCCGGCAAGAAATCATCAGAGGGCCGGCCGAGTGGCGCATTGGTTAAGCACTGGTTTGGGGATGCCAGCGGCCCCGGTTCGGATCCCACATGAGGGCCAGTGACACTGCCCTCTACAGCTAACAACAGCTCCACCTGGAGCTGGGCTGTGAGCCCCGGTGATGGTGTAGGCTGCAGCCCCTGCTGCCGTGGGCTGCCATAGGCTACAGTGAGTGGCCGGCAGCTAGCGTGAGCGGCTGGCAGCCAAGCGTGAGCTGCCAATAGCCGCGGTGAGCGACATCCAGAGGCCAGCGACCGATCTGCCTCATCCGGGAGGAGCGCAATGACGATACCAACAGTGAAGCAACATCCTCCGCAGCTGGACTGAAGAACAAAAAGACAGCAACTTGTCTGTTCCCCTTCCCCGATTCCCCAATGCTGTTCCCCTCCGCCAATTCCCCAATAAAATATTTAAAAAAAAAAAAAAAAAAAAAAAAAAAAAAAGAAATCATCAGAATAGGTAGGGAAGAGTGAAGTCAGGAGAAGAAACAGAATGAGAGGAGGTGCTGGAACTAACATTTTCTGTGCACCTATATGTGCTTTCATTAACGCCCCACCATAATCCAGTGAAGTGAACATTATGAACCCCCTTTTTACAGACAAAAATGAGGGCACAGAGAGGTGAAATGACTTAACTAAGATCACACAGCAAGTAAATGGCAGAGTGGGGATTTGAGCCCCGTCTGCCTAGTTCCATCAGCTGGATGGAGAAGGCCGTGTTGTCCCTGTAGGTGAGTGTGTGGAGGAAAGTGAGCAGGGGCTGCAGGACACTGGGGGGAAAGGAATGGGGTACGTCTGCCCTGGGGGTTAGACCCAGACCCCTGGGCATGCGCCATCCCTGCCTTCAAATGTCCCACGTCATGGTTCCTGGGGACAGATGTGTACTGGCCTGTGGGCCCATCCCGGTCACCTCCAATGCATTTAGCCACTTTCTCTTGAGACAGCTCCAATTTTCAATTCAAGTAGCTTCTTTCTTTTTTCTAATATTGATCCTGTCCTAAACATTTCCCTCTGAGTCCCTGGACCAACTTGACCCCATAGGATTGTACAACACCTACTTGAAGTCTCCAGGAATCCGCAACTTCTCAATAATGCTGAACTGGATGAAATTTCCCAGTAACCACCTCCCCCGCCTGACTAACCCTCTCTTAGTTTAGCAATGCAATGTCCTATTTTTAAGGGACCCAGTCATTCAGTTTAGATTCTGGTTTTATTTTAATGACCTTCTGAATCATTCATTTTTCTGCTTTTCAACTGATTCACGCTGGGCCACTTCCTTGTATAAAAATCCAACCTCTCCTTTAAGACTCAATGCCAGCAACCGCCTTCTCCTAGAAATTATCCTCATCTATACCACCCCCCTCTCCAGGAAGAAGTATTCCCCTCCCTCCTCTGCACCATTCATCTGGTAGCTATTCCATTGTCATCATCATTATCATAACAATAAAAATAACATGCCAGCCGCTTGAGTCGTTTCTTATTATGACCCTAGAAAGAAAGTGATTATTATTTCCATTTTATAGATAGTGAAACTGAGCCTCAAGGAGCTTAAATCTCTTGCTCAAGGTGACACGAAGTTAAGTGAAGAAGTGGAGGTGCTAAGCCAGTCTGGCTAGACTCCGGAGTGGGGCTGCGTGACAATGGTGTTGATGTCACCACCCTCCCCACTCCGGACTGTAAACTCCATGAAGTGTTTGTTCCCTGTTGCACTGCATGTAGTAAACATCTGCGCTAAATAGCTGATGTTCCATCAACGTTGAACAATGGCTGGAGGACTTCCTGTCCCTTCTAGATGTTAGCTGCTTAAAGCTTTACACAATTTTGCAACATCAGGAACTTGGTAGCGAAAACAATCAATGCACAGTGAATGGCAGAAGTAGGGCTGGGCATGGGCTTTGAAGATTCCAGCAGACATATTGTGTAGCCCAATACCTTAGATAGGAAATTTGTAAAAATTCTCTCTGTAGCTCAGGACCAATGCTGCAAGACAAGACCTCCTTATCATGTTTTTCAGGCTAAAATAACAAAATCTTAGACTAAGGATTCAGTGTAAGTTCACTCGACACACCTCTAGTGGGTATCGGCTGTGGGCCAGGCCCTGCACTCACAGGCTACGTACCGCTGGACATGGCTGTGCCCGCACCTCACCAGGTCGAGGCCCTTTGGGTGCCCACCTGCCCTCCACTCCTCTGGGAGACAAACTCCCTCCTGCCCTGAAAGCGGGCAGGGGTGGGGCCTTGGGAACAGGCGGAGGGAGCGGCAATACCCCGTCTGGTCAAAGAGGACCAGGCAGGAAAGATCTCCACGTGCCAGCAGCCTCCAAGAAGTGAACGCGAACAGCAGAGCAGGGGCCAGGAGGCGCCGGCTTGTCCCACACGAAACATGAAGACAAGCCTTTGGACCATGAGGTGACAATGGAAGCATAAGATGAGTGGCGAAGGTCTGGGAAGATGAATAAAAACAGGAAGCCAAGGGAGAGGAGCACCTGGAGGTAAAGAGAGTCAAGGGTCCCCTTATCATTCCACTGAATGCTTTTTACCTCAAATTCTCTTTTGTCTGTTGTCAGCATTGCTAGCCCTTCTCTCTTTTTGTCTTTTCCTGATAATCCTGTACCTAGCCTTTCACTTAACAACCTCACGGGGACACATTGTCTCGGGTGGGTCTTCTGTTACCAGCTTCTCATTGGCTTTTCGGTGTGGGGCTTTGGGGCCCAAACTGCAAGCTTCACCTTTTGGTAGGAACATTCTATCCGGGAAGCAGCAGGGCCTCTGGTGCCAGGCTGCCGGGGCCGGAGGGTCTGCTGACACCACGCCACTATTTAACAGTGCTCTCAGTGCACACCCCACACTCTCTCTCCTGTTCCCAATCCACGGATAAGTTAGAACAGAGCACCCCCGGGGCAGGGGGAGTCACTTTGTAAGGGGAGAAAAAGATAACTATTGCATTGTTTTGTACATCTGTAACTAATACTAAGAATAATAAATTTTAAAAAAAAATTGAAAAAAGAACAGAGCATCCCCACTTGACAGATGGGGAAACTGAGGCCCTGAGACATGAAGTCAGTTGCTCAAGGGCAGATGGAAAGAACATTTAATCGTCATGTCACGGGAACCACACATTTGGGTAGACCAGTTGGCCTCTGTAACACAAGAGCTTCTTGATCTTTGGATTTGGCCAGAAGGACAGGAAGCCCCGGTCCCCTTCTTCTTACGGTCAAAAATAAGACTCAGACCTCTTCATGGCATAGCGATAATACAGTAGTAATAATACTAGAAGCAAACATTCAAGATTCACTGCATGCCCAGCACCACACCGTGTGTTTTATGTGTTTCATCTTTACTTTTCTCAGCATAATGACTAAGAGCATGGACTCTGAAACCAGACAGCAGGGGTGTCAATCTCAGCTCCACCACTGACTGGCTGTGTGACCGTAGGTAAGTTACTTTACCTCTCTGGGCCTCAGTTTCCTCATCTATAAAATGGGGCTGATGATAGCACCTTATAATAGATCCTAGCATGCAGTAAATTGTATATAAATATTACTGTTCCATTTTAAGATCTCTAATACCAGCTTCCTCTTTCTTTGGCTTATGAATGGTGAGAAAACTAATAGAAGGGAACGGTTCATTTTTCAGAGCTGTATGCAAAAGGGAAGAAACTTTTTCAATAAGAAGACAGCAGAGTTGGTAGGCATGGTCACCATTTACAAATGGGAAAACAGAGACTCAGAGAGGATAAGCTAGTTGCCTGAAATCACACAGCCCACAAGCTGCAGAAGGAGAATTTGAACTCAGACCTATCTGATGTCATATCTCATGTCCTTAAGCCTGAGGCCAATATGGCCAGTCCTGGTGGTCATGGAAAGATCTGGTGGCTGGCCCTGCACTGAAAATGGAAATATGAGTCATTGGTGGTCCCCAGGGATGGCTGGAGAGTGTGCGGGGTGCAGCTATGGGGCAGAATGTTCCGCCAGATGCTGAGGAGCAGCTGCCAGCACCACTCAGTGGCTTTCATGCTGAGGAAAGGAGGAGGGGGCATGTGGAGCAGGGGTCACAGCCAGCAGAGCACAGCCTGGCCCAGGGCCACGACTTGCAGAGTGACATCAGGCTAGCACATCTGGCCTCTGGAATGCTGGGGCCCCAGAGGACGGACCCAAGGTTCTGCTTCTTCTTGCAGCAGGCTCCTTTTCTGAAATAACCCAGGTGGCTTCACTGAGAGAAGTCTTGGGCTTTCTAGGCTCTCCTGGACCAACCCAGGCAGCGACATGTGGGGTGAGCATTCTTCACCCACTGATGCAGACAGAGGGTCAGAAGAAACAAGACTCTGGGGTGAATCCTTGCTGGGCCACCAGGCCAGTGCCTCGGTTTCCTCATCTGTGCATCAGGCTCACATTCCTCCTTTGCAGGCTCTGGAGAAGGGATAGCAGGCCGAATGCCCAGCACCTGGGGGCGTCCAGCCAACAACTCCTCCCTGCTGCCTGAATCAATGAATGAAAAGCGCCTTCGTTGGCTGGAGTCCCACCCAGCGCCAGCATGCAGTCGGTGATCCTCACCCTGCTGATCTTTCTAGGTAGAAGCATTGTGCCTCAGATTCCTTTCCTGGTTCCAGTTTCTACTTTGCTTCAAGAAGAACCAATACCGGTCCGGCCTCCTCCACGCACCAAACTGCAGGATGAGTGTTGGGGAGCTCAGTGTTTTCACCCTGGTTCCTGTCCATTGCTGGGACGTCACCTGACTCATCTATGCTGGCGCTGGCTCTACCTGGGAAAGTTTGGGACTGGCCCGTGTGACTTGGTGAGGTTGGTGATTCATTTTGGTCCCAAAGGGAACAGAAGTCCAGGTCTTCCCAAGGCCTCTTCTGCTCAGGGAATGAGTCACCCTCCTCCTAAGGGCGCTGCCTGGACCCTCGGAAATCAAACATCAGCTTTCACTTTTCTTTGCTCCTGAGGTCTAGGGGGAGTGGGCGGAGTGAGTCTATAAGGGAAGACGCAAAGAGGAATCAAGCCACCATTCATTCCACCACTGAAGGGGACACTTCTCAGTGAAGGTGCATTTGAAGCCACAGCCATACCCCCTCATCATCACCTCTTTCTCTGCCTGGCTGCACCTCCAAATTCTCTCCCCCAAAGTGGAGAAACAACCCAACCTCCACAATCTGCTGGAATTTTAAAAAGTATCCTTGATGACATACTTTCCAGGGGCACTAGTCATGGATTCCTGCTTAGCTACACCAAATGACCTCAGCTTCCTGAGAAGTGAAGATCATCATATGGATCTGGAAGCATTGTCCTGGGCCCCAGAGATGATGAATGTGAAGCATGAGCAAGGGCCCTGGTGGGACAAATCCCTCCCCGAGTTTCACTGAGGAACCGGGCCCTGGACAGGTGGGACCGTCTGTGATTTGTGTCTCTGTCCCCACATGAGGGCTCCGCTTATCTGGAAGCCAGGCCTGTCAAAGACTGGCCCCTCAGTTATCTGTGGGCCCAGAGGACAGCACAGGAATTCTGAGTGATGAGGGAGTCACAGAGCCCAAGCTCACTGCTTTGATGCCTCAGCTGAGACCATCAGAATAAAGGGACGCAGAAACAGGATATCCTCAGAGGCCATCATCTCAAACAGTGTGACGTGGGCTGAGTCACTTCCCCACTCTGGGCTGCAGGGTTTTTTTTAATCCATAAAATACAGATAATTCCCACCTCACAGGGCTGCAGGGACTTGGGCATGACCTAGCGATGACGAGCCTGGCTCTGGGGTCCCAATCCCAGCAAGATGAGGCCATCTTCTCCACCAGAACCTACTTGCTCACCCTTGGCCCCCATGCACAGGGTCGCTGTGAGGATTCACTGAGATAATTGGTAAGGTGCTCATGGCCGGTGACTCATCCCAGCGATAACTGACCTCGGCTAGCGTGTCAGTCACCGAGTTTACTTTCTGGCCTATAGCAGGTGTCCCACCAGCGCCGGCTATTATGGGAACGATGCTGCTGTTAACAGAAAACACAAAAATAGACTCGCAGAGCTAAGTTAGCCATCAAAGGGACAGCGGACGGAGAGAGCCATTACTTTAGATTGCCACAGGGGATGTGGAGGCCCACGGGGGAGAACACCCAGCCGGGGGACACTGCGAGCTCATGTATCCCTGTCTAGAGCTCTCGGCTGACACTGTTTCACCCAGCAGACTGGGGCCATTTAGAATGAGGGCCCGCACAGGACTCAGCTTCTCCCCAGGAATCGCTGTGTGACCGCCCACGGTGGGAACAAAGGGGCTTCAGGCGGACTGGAATCATCCTGAAAGAATTGGAGGGGATCAAGGGTGGCAGTTGGGCAACGCTGGTACCTTTCAGGAAGCTCTGCCCCAGTGAGTCGAGGGACAGCCCTGCTCTCAGAAGCCATTCAGCTACCAGGGAAGCCACGTGTGTGCGGGTGCAAGTGTGTGGCTCTGAAACAACCATTCTAGACAATACCATCAGCCACCATCTGGTGAGTGTGGACTGTGGGTCATGCCCTGTGCCAAGTATGTGCATCTCACGAATCTTCATGGCACCCTTGGAATGAGCTCTGTTACCCCAGCAAACTGAGGCACAGACAGGCTAGGGAACTGGCTCAAGGCCCCCCCAGTGGTCCATGGTGGAGCTGGGACTTGAACCTAGGCTGTGTGGCCCAGAGCCTGTACCCCCACCACACCACCCTACTTCCTCAATGGGCCATGCCTTATGCAGGTGTCACCCTTCTCACTGCTTCAGTTTTCATGCCTGTGATCTCAAGGTCAACTCGTGCACAGCCCTCTCAGGCTCCAGGTGTCCCAGCGTGGGCCCAGCACCTAGCAGGGTGTCATTGCTCGGCAGGCATTTCTGATCCTTACCACATGCCTGGGCTGAGCCAGGGACAGGCGAGAGTGGGAGTGAGATCAGTCTTGGGGCTGGCCATCACCAGGGGTGTAGCCCACCTGTCCGCGGCCTGGGCCCTCGTGAGCACCAGAAGTGGGCAGGGTGACTTCTGTGGGAATGCTCAGCCAGGTGAGGGGTGTGCATGGCTGTGGTTGAGTGTCGGAGATTCTGGTCTCTGCTCTGTGCTTGATGATCTGTAGTCAGTCACCTTGGCCAGCCCCTGCCCCTTACTGGACCTCCATTTTTTTCACTGGGATGACGAGGCCAGGGTGAGGGGGTGGTCTTGTAAAGCCCATTTAGCTGGCCTGGAGTCAGCTGAGTGTCCAGGAGTGGCCTGTTCCCACTCTGGCCCCACGCGGGTCTCAGATCCTTGCTCACACCCATGACATGTTGGCTCACAGAGTGACACCACATGTCCCCGTGAGTCCCTCCCTCGAGCTGACAACCTCCACCTCCATCCTGACTTGGGAAAGGTCTCCTTTCAGTAGCATCAAAACACATCTTGAAGACACTGGGTCATGCGATTCAAAGTCCCTTTGCAGGCATTTTCTTATTTCAAATTAATCAAATTCAAAATTTTGAATTAATAATTCAAAGCAATAATAAAGGTACCATTTACGAGTTGCAGTGAAGGGGCCTTGCTATATGCTTCTAATCCTCACAGTGACCTTTCATGATATTATTGTAACTACTATCGCATTTTGAGATGAGGAGGCTTGAGGTTCCCAGAGGCAGAGGCAATTATGTAAAGTCACAGAACTGGGAATGACAGAGCTGGCAAACCGGGGGTGTCTCATTATAAGCCCAGGTTATTTTCCCCCCCAATGCCTGCAGTATTGGCTCTTCCTTCATTCAGAGCACTACTCTGTGTCAGGCACCCTACTATGTGCTGGGGCACGCAGTGAATGGGCCAGGCCTGCTCCCTGCATGGGTCACAGTCTGTAAAAATCCCACGAGGTGGTATTATTACTCATCAGAGGCACAGTGAAAGCTCTCTCTGCCTCGGCTCAGCGGCCTCAGCTCCAGCATTTACCAGCGCTGTGGCCTGGGCAACTACCTCTGCCCTCTGTCACATGGCTGTAAAATGGGGGAAACGCTTATTTTTGCTTCATTGCCTTGCCATGAAGAATGAATTAGGAAACGCATATCCAGAAGTTAGGGCAGTGCCTGGCCCAGAGAAGATGCTCGGCATCTTGTGAAAGTTTCATTATTCCCTCCGCAAGCATGCTCTGCAAAGCTGGTGTCATGGAGAGGCCCACAGACAGCTGAGGAAACGGAGGCTCTGAGGGGCCACATCTCTCAGGCCACGGAGTAATAGCTGAAGCTGAAATGGAGAACTTCGAGGACGTGGTCTCTTCCGCTGCAGCCCCATGGCACCCGAATTCCTGGGATCCTCCCTCCCTGGTTCTGAGTCAGCTCCCTAAGAACAAGGGGTCCCACCTGGGGTGGGAAAGGCCTGAGAGACAAGGGGCTAAGCAGGTTGCTGGCTCTGAGGCAGACATTTCAGGAAGTGCAAGGCTGAGAGGACTTCTAAGAAAAAGGGAAGCGGGAAGGGACACACTTGTCCCAGCCTGAGGGCCAGAGGTGAGCCTGGTTCCTGGCGCAGGGGCTGGCTCTCATGGCGGCCCCAGCCTCCAGCCCTGCTTGGCTCAGCCCACGCACGTCCACCCCGATCCTTCAGGGCTGAGCACAAGGCCTGCCACCCCCTCACCATTCGGGTCCTCTGAGAGCACTGCAGGGCCTGTGCCTGCTCAGGGGTCTTGAATTCCAGCCTGGCTCTGCCCCCTTTCCTAGGACTCCAGTTATGTACCCAATGGCTCTGAGCCCCAGCGCTCTTGTCTGTAAATGGGAGAAATAATAATAATGCCACCTGAGGGCAGGTAAACTTGAATCTCTCTGAGCACCTGGCACAGAGCAGATGTCCCAGTAATGCCGGTTTCCATCCTTGTAGGTGGGACCTCGGCATCCTCAGGGCTGGGGGAGGGGATTTCTCAGGGCTTTCCTGTGCTTTAGGTTTCCTGGGGGTCTCATTTTGGTCACTCTCAGGGTCTAGCAGGGAAACCACCTGACCACAGCCCAGCTTTGTGGGCCACAGCGTGCTGTGGGACCTGAAATAACTCAGGGGCCTGCGTGGCTTAGGACCAGCATGCGTGTGCCCTAAGCCTGGCCTCAGCGTCCTCAGCAGCAGCAAGGGGGACCCTGACACGGCCCACACTGAGCATCATATGGCAATTACATTAGGTAGGTAACGCAGCCATTGGTGGGCTCTCTGTACCTAGATGCCTGGAATTTTCTCTGAAATACCCAGAGGCAGGGCTAGTTGGCTGTGTCAGAGTGAGGTCACCAGGATGACTCACCCCAGGACCATGACCCTGGAGTTCTCAGGCTGGACTCTGAGGGGCAGCTGGCTTGCGAACCCAGGACCCCACCACCCATGGACCCCAGGGCCTGCTCCACCCCTGCTTCTCCATGACCCCGGCCCACCGGGGGTCCAGGCTGTGGGCCTAGAAAAGGCCCAGGGGCTTCTGAAGGGAGTTTGGAGGGCTGGGAGGGGTCAGCTCGGGCCTCGCTGGCTTTGCCTCATTGACTCCGCCCCCACCTTGACCTTTCCTTTCCGCTGGCTATTTTTGGGCATTTCCTGTACCTAGAATAGGTAAAGAAAAAGGAAGCGAAAGAAGGTCACCATGTAGCTTCTTTAACAGCTGGCAGGTCGTTTTATTACCCCGTTCTAGAATTTGGTGTTTTGACTAAGGGTGTGTAGGGGGCGGAGAGGCAGGGGGTTCTGGAGAAGCATCTCTTGTTCACCCCATGTCCCCAACGTCCTGGCTGGTGTGGGCTGTGACGTGTGCCAATAAGTATGCGGCACATAGAGGAACCGGAATGGGCAGCACCGTTTGTGAGACGCAGACTCCAGGCCCGGGCTGAGGGCTCACTGGCTCCGCCTTATCCCGGCCCCTCTGAGCCCCTGTAGGGGATTTTGCTGGGGCTCACCCATCCCCAGGTGAGGAATCGAGGTTCAGAGGCCAAGGAAGTTGAGGTGGTGGGTGGGTCACAGTCACCCTGTACTCTGCCTGTCCTTCGCTGCCCAGCATCCCTGTCCCCTACGAGCTGACCACCTGCCCTTGGGCTTCCCCTGAAGAGCAGGTGTTTGCTTAGCCTGGCTGCCCAAGGGCCACAAGACGGACAGCTGTGACCTTAAAAGAGCGTGTGCTTTACCTCTCTGGGTATGCAGTATTAGGGGGAGAACATAGTGATCATGACACTAACTAGTGGGTTTGGGGCTTACTGTGTGTCACTGTGCTTCAACTTGTACTGTGATGTCATCGCATCCTCACCCTCCCAAATGAAGTGAGGCCTATTATTATCCTGTTGATGACACACGTCCTCCCTGTCACTGCTCTGCCCGCAGACCCCATGCTCCTGCTCCACTCAGAGGAGCCCAGGTGCTGTCAGTGCCTCCCAGGCCCTAGGGGGTCTGGCCCACTTCGGCTCCAGCCTTGCTTTCTCTGACTCCCTCCCTTTCTTTCCTTTCTTTCTTCCTCCCCTGTCTTCCCCTTCTCCTATATGTTATATCTTTATCATCCAGATACATCAAATTCCCCAACCAAGGTTTTCATTGACCTATATCTACATTTTCTTTCTTCTTACTTTCTATTCCCTGACAACCTTTTGAAAGAGAGTAAATTGTTTATTCACTTCATTGACATACAGGTGACTTTTTTTTTTCCTTTTGCCCCAAATTCTTATTTATAGGATAAAATCACATTATATTAAATACAGAGGGTGCAAAAAGAAAACAAACGTATACACATTTTAAGAAAGGAAAAAACTGTATTAAAGTTGGAATACTCAATATATACCAATAATAAAAGATGAATACAAGTCACGTATATACATTTTTTTTTTGGCGCCCCCAGTATATTGTGCTTTTGTCACACTATCACTGTCTTTTCTATTACTCTCACACTCATGTAGGTCTCAAACAGGGACCTCACTAATGAAATCCAGTTCTCTTTCTGTCTGGCTTTGCCTTTCCACTCACTTATTCACTCATTTAGCAAGACTTTGCTGAGTCCCACACGGGCTGGACTTTGCTCTAGGATTCCACACATAAACAGTAACTTAGCGTCCTCAGGAAGCTTATACTGACACTACACAGAGGCTGTGCCTGCCACTGTGACCCATGGCGTTCTGTGGATAAAGGGGGCCATCTAGCCCAGCCTACGACAACCCAGGAAGGTGTCCTCGGTTACTGTACAATGAATCTCAACCCAAACCTGGATTTTTAAAAAAGCACAGCTGTACTGAGCTATATTTAAAATATCACAGGGCCAGCTGAGTGGCATGGTGGTTAAGTGCTGGCTTGGGAAGGCAGCGGCCCCGGTTCGGTCCCACATATGAGGGCCAGTGAGACTGCCCTCAAAAAAATAAAATAAAATAAAATAAAATAAAATGAAATAAAATAAAATAAAATAAAATATCACAGAATTGACCCTATATAAGTATAAATTCAATGCTTTTTTGGCCACTTTACCAAGTGGTGCAACCATCACGATAAGTCAATTTCAGAACATTCTTATGGTTGCCCGGTCAGATCCCTCCCTTATGTCCACTTCAGCTCATCTCTGTCTCTCCACTTCAGCCCTAGAGAACCACTAATCTACTTAGTGTCTCTATGAATCTGCCATCGCTGGACATGTAAGTGGAATGACGCTGTGTGGTCTCCTGTGTCTGGCTCCTCTTATTATCATAACATCACTGAGGTTCATCCACATGGTAGCCCATCATTCGTTTGTTCCTTTTTATTGCTGAACAGTGTTCCCGTGCATGGAGTCACCACATGTTGCCTATCCATTCATCTGTTGGTGGGCATTTAGGTTGTTTCCAGTTTGGGGCTATTATGAATAATACTGCTAAGAACACTGACTCACAAACCTTTGTGTGAACAAATGTTTTCATTTCTCTTAGGTAGATACTTAACATAGACTGGCTGGGTCACATGGTAAGTTTATGTTTAACTTTTTGAGGAACCACCAAACTACTTTCCAAAGATGTTGTCCCATTTTATATTCCCACCTGTAATGCATAAGGGTTCTGTTTTCTCCAGGCGTTAGCCAACATTTGTTATTATCTGTCTTTCTGCTTATAGTCACTCTAGTGGGTATGATATAGATCTCATTTCACATTCGCATGTCTGTAATGACTAATGATCTTGAGTATCTATCTGTTCACACCTATTATCTTCTTTGGAGAAATATCTGTTCATATCTGTTCATATAGTGTTTTCGATTGGGTTGTTTATTATTGAGTTATAGAAGTTCTTTGTAAATACTGGAAAGAAGTGCTTGATGAGATTTGGTTTTGCAAATATTTTTGTCCTAGTCTAATGCTTATCTTTTCATTTTCTTAATGGTAAGCACAAAAGTTTTGAATCTTGATGAATTTCAATTCATTCTTTTTTTTATAAACCATGCTATGAAATTTTTGCCTAACCCAAGGTTTTGAAGACTTTGTTCCCCTATAAATTCTTCTATTGTTTTAGCTCTTGCATTTAAGTCAGCGATCTATCTTGAGTTAACTTTTATGTATAGTGTGAGGTAAGAGTTTAAATTTTTCCTTTTGCATCTAGATGGGTAGCCAACTGTCCCAGCACTGTTTGTTAAACAGATTATCCTTTCCTCCAACAAAGTGCCTTGGCACTTTTGTTAAAAATCAGTTGGCCAGGAATATAGTCAATAATATTGTAATAACTATGTATGGTGTCAGATGGGTTCTGGATTTATCAGGGTGGTCACGTCCTAAGGTATATAAATGTCCAACCACTATGTTGTACACCTGAAACTAATATAATGTTGTATATCAACTGTAATTGGAAAATAAATTAATTTTAAAAATAAAGAATACCATAGCTTTCCATTGCCCAGCTGCTAGATGAATTATTAGATTGAATGCACAATTGCTCTTTTACAGTCTCCGTGTTCTCTATCCTTAAGTAGTGTCTGAAATTATTCAGTCCAAATTAGAGAACAGAAAGTTAGCCTTTATAAATGGCCAGCGCTTATAAGATGTATCAGAAAGATCCCTGTTGAGTCCCAGGGGCTGGCTCACATATCAGATTAAAATCAATTGGCAGAGCTGGGGGAATACAAATCTCCGTGGATGTGGCACATGGTTGGGGCCTTGGTTTCCTTGTCTGTAGGTGGAGACCTCCTCGAGGGGGCAGTATGAAGATAAATGAGTTGGCTGTGGAAATAGTGGCTGGCACCCACAATAAGCCCTGGATCGTGTTCACAATTACCATCCTCTCTGCTGAGCTAGCTGCTTTTGCTGACAGCTTCCATTTCACCCCGAGTTCACAGTGAGGCCACGTGACTATGGTCTCCACAGGCCATTATGAAAAATTTCAGGCAAACCGGAAGGTTGAAAGAAGAATACCACCCCCGCTGAAACTCTTAGACTCACCACGTAGACTCAACAATTGTTAATGTTTTGCTATTTCTTTCTTTGTGTGTGTGTTGTCTTCTGAACATTTAGAGCAAGTTACTAACATCATGACTTTCCACTGCTACATTCTTCAGCACGCATGTCACAAGAACAGGACATTCTCCTAAGTAACCACCAAAACTAACACATTCATCATATCATCTAACTTTCAGTCCATATTCAAATTACCCTGTCTCGGCAGAGGGTATTGTCAAATGTAGAGTTTTTGCCAATCTGATGGATGAGAATCTGTCAGTGTAGTTATGATAATTTTCCCGTCTCTTACTGTGATTACTAATGGGCGTCTTTGTACGTATTTAGGGTCCTTCTGCAGTTCTTTTTCTGTGAATTATCTGCTTGTGGCTTTTGTCTATCTTAAAATTCTTTTTTTGTTGTTGTTGTTTTTTAATCTCTATGTTTAAGAACTCCTTAAATATTGGTGAAATTAGCTTTTGTCCTTAAGTTACAAATATTGTCTCTCATTTGTCTTTTTTATTTTTTTAACTTTGCTTATGGAGCTGTTCTTGCCATGAAAAGTTTTTCTTAATTTAGCTTTCATTTTAAGTAGTTGAATTTATCAGGCTTTTCTTTTATTGTTTCTGCATTTTTGAGTCCTACATTGAAAAAAAAAAAGCTTTCTTCACTCCCAGGTGATAAAGGAATCCCCTCATGTTTTCTTCTACAAGTTGTAAGGTTTCATTGAAAAAATCTCAATCTTTGGCCCATTTGGTATTTATTTAGGTGCTTGGAGTGAGGTATGAGTCCACTTTTAATCTTTTTTTTCCAAATGGCTGTCCAATTGTCCGAAGATCACTTATTAAAAAGTCTCCCATGTCCCAGTGATTTGAGATGCCACCTTTGTCATACACCAAATTTCCGCATGTACTTGGGCAAACTCCTGGACTTTCAATTCTGTTTTGCTGGTCTGTCTGGCCACTCTCATTCCCAACCATACCAGTCTAAGTGCTAAGGCTTTATGGCCTGTTTTAGTAGCTGGTAGGGCTTACCCCCACCACACTGCCCTTTTTAAGTTTTCCTGGGCAATCTAGATTGTTTATTATATCATATCAACTTCAGAATCAAGCTATTTAATTTCAGAAAAGAAAATAATAACACCCTCAGTATTTTCATGAGGATCACATGAAATGGATTTATTTACCTGGGCCAAATGGACATTTTTATGGTATTAAACATATTATTATCAGGGGGCTATCTTTAAGGTAGGGGCCCTGTTAAGGATTGAATTATCTGCCCCCTGAATGATATGCTGAAGTCCTAACTCCCAGGATCTCAGAAAGTGACCTTATTTGGAAATATGGTCTTGAGAGAGGTGATCAAATTAAAATGAGGTCATTAGGTGGGACCCAATCCAATATGACTAGTGTCCTTATACAAAGAGGAAACTGGGACACAGACATACACACAAGGAGAAGACCATGCGAAGATGAAGGCAGAGATCAGATGATACCTCTACAAGCCAAGGAACGCCCAAGAGCCAGCAACCCACCCGAAGCGAGAAGAAGGGCCTGAAGACTCTCCTTCACAGCCCTCCGCAGGAACCAGCCCCACCGACACCTTGCTCCAGGACTTCCGCTTCAGAGCTGTGGGCCAATACATTCCTGTTGTTTTAAGCCCCTCCACTTGCATTAGTTTGTTACAACAGCCCTAGATAAGGACTACAGGCCCCTCGGAGGGTCTCTTAGGCCAGAAGTGATCAGCCCAGCCATGGCTTTAGGACATCAAGAGGCGCTTGTGTGCTTTCCTGCCCCTAAACCCAAGCAAACCCAACCAGGCCTGTTTTTTGGCCTGCCTGAAGTTGGATGAGTGAACCAATGAATGCATTGGAAAGCTGGAGGTGTGACTTCACTCTCAATGGGTGGCCAAAGCCACTGAGGTCAAGGCCAGTGAATGAATCATTTGTGCAATGTGGCTTGGTGAGTCAGGGAGTGCCAGGCAGAGAGCCTGAGTGTGGGGCATATTTCGTTTCCCCTTTGCTTTAGAAACTACAAGCAGCTCCCTAAAAGTCATCATCCCAACAAATGGTGAAATGGTGCAACATACCACCCTCATGACACACCCACTGTGTGCTGTGGAGAGATAAGGACAAAGGGCTTAGAAAACAGAGGGAGGGAGCACCAGGCACCCAGCTGAGCCACTTACTTTCTGTGTGCCTTTGGACAAGTTAGTTAACTTCTCTGGGCCTCAGTCACCTCATCTCTTCACATGGGGTGGTAACAGGTACCTGCCGCACAGTGTCACCATCACATGAGGAAATGACCATAAAGCACTGAGCAAAGTGCCAGGTTCATAGCAAGTGCTCAAGAGATTGGCAATTATTATTAATAATAATGTCCCAAAAAAACTCACCCATGAAGGTGAAACGGGGATGCACAATTTTGGAGTCTTCAGCCACTGATTCTGAACACACCGCCAACAACAGTTTCCTTCTCCTTCCCTCAGGGAAGAGTTTCACGTGGACAAACTATGACCTCATTTGCTCCTTCCAAAATTAGTGTTTTCTAATTATGAAAAGGAAATTATATCTCAATTTATATTCTGTCTTGAAAAAATTAGCTAGTAACAGAAAGCTGTCACTTCTCACCTGGTGTCAGTCCCCCAGCAGCTGGGGTGTGGCTTGGGGCCAGGTGGCCGGCTGTGGCCTCCGTTCAGAGACGGGCCTGCCTGACTCATGGAGGCCCTGCTACTTCCCAATCCTTCTTCTGGGCTTCTAGGCTCAGCTTCATGTGTTTGTCCAACAACAAAAACACAAACCTGCTTTGGGCTTTGTGCTGGGGGCTGGAAAAGGCAAGAGACCAAGTCCCTGCTCCCAGGCAAGTGGGACAGACAGAAACGGTCAGCCATGGGGACTGTTCACACACGCTACTGGGGCTTCATCTTGTTTCACAGCGATTATGAGAGTTGCTCTCTTGGGGTTATTACTGCCGCATTTTATAGGGGAGGAAACTGAGGCTCCCAAGGGGAAAGTGGTAGATAACAGAGGCCCATCTCTCAGAGGTATTCCGTCCAGACATTTCCATTCTACATCAGTCTTTGTCTCCAGGTAGGCATCCCCTCCTCCGGGCATCTTTCCCTCATAACCCTCTCGAGGTGAGTGAGAGCCCCTTGTCCGGCCTTCCCAATGTCTACCCTGGCACTTAGCATCTGGGTTATACTGATTTATTAGCAAGTCTGTCCCCCTGAGAGAATGTTTGTTAATTGAATGACTGAAACCTTTTAATTACTGTCCATCGTAAACCTTTTTAAGTGACTGTATTCTACTGGATCTAAGATGTCAGCAGTTCTAAGTCCTTCTCATTAACATATGCACCATTAAGAAACAAAAACACTGTCAAATTAACTATGATATTCCACTTTGAGGAATGTGAAAATATGAGAAATGTGCCTATTAAAAAAAAAAAAAGCAGTGAAAATGGAGTCACTTTTGCTAAGCCATGTCACCAAACCAAACTTAACAATTAACCTAATTGCAGTTTTAGCCTTTCCTAGGAGCGGAATTTTAAACTGATCTGTCTGGAATTTCCTGACGAACACCAGTGAGGTCAAATGCCTGATAAGAACCCTTACCTCCCCCTAAGCGAAGGTGTCCTTACCTGAAATAATCCACTCTTTTAACGTCTTAGCCACACCCTCTTTTTTCCTATCAAAACCTTCCATTTCGGACAACCCCTCAAAGCACCCTTCTAGCTGCTAGCTGCCCCATCATGAATTGCTTAATAAAGCCAACTGGATCGTCCAATTTACTCGATTCAATTTTGTTTTATAACATGCCTTAGGCCCAACGAAATTCATTATATGAGCAATTTCTGCTTTTAAACACATCCTAGGGGAAGAAGGTTTTATAAATATCCATATGTTAATAATATCAAAGTTTACTCAACACTTACCCTGTGCCAGGCATTGTTCTAAAGTGCTTTTCATCCATGATCTCATATCAGGAGTTGGCAAACTTTTCCTGTAAGGGGACAGAGGTAAATATTTTAGGCTTGTGAACCATACAGTGTCACAACTACTCATCGCCCAATGTAGTCTGAAAGCAGCCACAGAAGATAGTAAATGAATGGGTGTGGTTGTGTTCCAACGAAACTTGATGGACACTGAAATTTTAATTTCATACAACTTTCACGTGTCACAAAATATTCCTTTTGATTTTTCTCCCAACGATTTAAGATGTATAAACCATTCTTAGCTTGTGGGTTGTAGAAAAAGAAGGAGTGGGCTAGATTTGGTCCGTGGGCTATATAGTTTGCTGACAGACCTCAGTCTCATATGATCTTCATATTGACTCTACAAGATAGATGTCATTATTATCCTCCTTTCACACATGGGAAAACTGAGTCTCAGAGAGATTAAAGTGACCTGCCCAAGGACACACTGCAGGTGAGTGGTTAAGCTGCGATTATAACCCAGGCAGTCTAATGTTGTAACTTGCTTTTTAATAAGTTACCCTAAATACTATCAATATGGTTTAGCCTAAATATGGTTGCGTGTTCATATTTTTAATTTTTGTTCCTGATTATAAAAATTCCACATTTGTGCTGAAGAATTCAAACCATCAGAGTTATGAAGAAGAAAATGAAAATAACCCCACCCTCCACAGATAAATACTTAAGGATTCAAATACACAGCTCACTCAACACTGACTAGATTTAGAATGTTCTGAACACTGAGTGACTTTGGAGAGGTTGCCTAACCTCTCTGGGCCCTTGGAGGGGGCAGGCTGAGATGACACAGTTCTGTGGTCCCTCCCAGGCCTGACCGTGGAGATCCGCTTGTAAGGATTGTGCAATAGCAGCTGGCTCTGTCCTAACTGCCTGGGTGTGGAGGGTGAAGTCACCCTCCGCCAGCCCCAGAAGATGGCTGCTAAGTCCCCTGGCCCGTGGCTCCCCCAAGTCCCAAGCACTGATTAGGTTCAGAGAGGCAGCAGGGACACCAGAGCCTGGATGGGGGGTCCTGGGAAGTTTAGGCTCCCAACCAGAACTAATGCCAGGGACCGCTCTGCCCAGCGAGCAGAGATCCCAGCAAGCTGGGAGTCCGAGTCTCCTGCCAGGGCTGCCTGGAATGGGATCACCTAGGCAGAGGCATCAGCAGGCTGAGGTGACTATGGTGAAACATCTGGGCCCGCGCCGTCTCTCAGTCAGACAGGCCCAGGGTCTGGAGGACCTGCATCTGATGATCATCTGATGTGTGACGTTGAGCTCGTCCCCTCTGTGGGCTGGTTTCCTTGCCTGTGCAATGGGGGTAACAACCACCTCATGGGATTAGTTCATAATCATCTCATGATTAGTTCCTGAGATGATACCTGCAATGCAGGTGGCGTAGGGGAGAGGCCTAATAAATGGCTCTGTTTGTTCCCTTCTCTTCTGATAGTTTCCGACAGTGAGCTTTGCAAAAATTCTTCCACCATGCCACAAATTGTGGACCTACTATGTGCCGGTGCTGCACCCAAAGTAGGAAGGTGGGGGAGATCAAAAAGGGAGAAAAAAAATCACAGCGCTGCCCTCAAGTAGGTCAGGGAGGGGGAGATAGGATCTAAGGGACTTTGACACAATCGGAATGCTGGGACCAAGTTCAGGGCCCAGGG
The DNA here is from genome assembly GCA_033961575.1 of Aselliscus stoliczkanus. NCBI lineage: Eukaryota > Metazoa > Chordata > Mammalia > Chiroptera > Hipposideridae > Aselliscus > Aselliscus stoliczkanus. The sequence goes on from CM066733.1 coordinate 6,346,198, forward strand.
GCCCGAGAAGTTGGGAGAAACCAGGGAAGGCTTCATGGTGATGGTACTTTGGCTGGGTCTTGAAGAATGGAGAAAGATTATGGCCGAGCCCAAAGGGGACAGCATCCTGCCAGGGAGAGGTGGAACAGTGTGAGCAAAGGGGTGGGGGTGGGAAAGGACGAGAAACATCCAGGGAACACAGGCCCATTGAGTTTGCCTACAGAACTGGAGAGTCAACGAGTATAGCTGGGAGCTGCACTGGATGGATAGGTGAGGTCAAGTGGTGGCGGGCTTTAGATCTGGTGGGAGAGGGGGGCTGGCTCATGGAGGGTATTGAGCAGAGGGAGGAGCCACCAGACAGCACAGGGAGGACAGTAAAAGGGCCGTGGATTCTGAAAGAGAACACGAATGGTGGGAGCCAGCTCCCTTTCCCGAGAGCACCAGGCCCTTTCTCAGAAATGGTCTTACTTGTCCACATGGATCATAGTCCCAGTTTACAAATGGGGAAACCGAGGCTCAGAAACATTAAATTTCTTGTCCAAGGTCACAGAGCAGTGAGCTGGGGCCATTTTCTGTCATCTGTGATCCCAGGACAGATCCCAGGTTGACTCTGAGGGCAGGATTCAGGCGACTGGCAGGTAACCCTGGCTACACTGTGTCTCTCCACAGCCCCTAGAGATGCATGTTATTATCTCATACATCGCATGCAGAGCAAGTAGGGGTTCAGCACTGGGAAGTGACTTCTGCAAGGCCACACATAAAGGTGGGGAGTCTGGGCCAGCCTCCTGAGTCAAACTCTCCCCACCACCCTGCACTACCTCCAGATACCTTCCTAGGCACATCTAAAATTGGGAAGAGCCCAGGTCCAAAAGGCCCCATTCTGTCCTGAGTCAGCATCTATTGATTCATCCTCCTCCATGGCCCTTTGCCCACCAGCCCTTTGCTTCTTCTGTCACCACAGACCAGATTAAGCTGGACCTCTCTTTGGCTCCATCTGCCTACTAGACTGGGGGTCTCAGTGGCTCCACCTTTATCAGACCCCTTGACCAGAACCATTGGGTGTTTGTTGGTCTCAAGGAGGGACCTTTCCCTGAGCGGGGCCTCTGTCCCTACCACACCTTCTGGTGTCTTGTGGTGACCTTCTCCCCAGGTTCTGGTGCCAGACCTGGAAACACACAGTGGCATGGTGATATAAGAACTGTTCTGCTGGGAAGGGGAAATCCAAGAGGTTTAGTGAGTCCTAAGGAGGAGAGCAGTAGGGCCTGCGTTCCTTATACTGCCTCTCACCTGGGCCTCAAACCATCCACAAAGTAGCCAGTGGTAAACCCATTGTGCAGATGTGCGCTCAGAGACTCCGTTGGGGAAGAGATTCGCCTAAGATCACCCAGCAGCAAAATGACAGCCTGGGGTCCAAGCTATGATCTTTCCAGAAAGGGTTAAAGAGGAAAACTTCACAGCACTCAGCAGACACCTGACCCCAGGCCCGGACTGTGCCACCATCAATCAATATTTGTCTACAATGGTTCGCTCTCTTTTTTTTTAATTAAAAAAAGTTTTCTTTTTTAAAAACGTGGGTAGGGGAAGGTATAATGAATGTTCTTGGTTAAAAAAAAATTGGGGCAGATCAGACTGGTATGCTGTGAAAAGTCAGCAGCTGTAACATTTTATGATTCAATGCAAAAAATATGAATTCCTCAGCTGAATAAGCAGTATAAACAAAAAAAAAAGTTCTTTTTTTTTTTTTTTTTTTAAGATACAGGGTGGGTGTTGCTATTATCTGAGGACCTGTCTGCTGCCCTCAGCCGATGTTCATCTGAAGGTAGAAAACGCCCTTTAAAAAAAAAGCACTCAGCCCTGAAGTTTTCTAGAACTTAGGCCCAAAGTTTGGGCATGTGTGAACATGTGAACACAGTAGCTAAGGAAGGCAAATGCAGAAGTTGCCTCTGGTGATACCATCACAGATCAGCGCCCCAGGGTGGCAGTGACATCCCCCCTCCCCCCCCAGGAGGGAGGAAACCGCAGAATGTTCCTGACTCGGCACCCGAGCCCGGTGGCGCAATGTTTGTTTGTGTACCTAGCACGTCGGTACCGCCGCAGCGGGCTCCACTGCCCAGGGGGCCGTCGCTGGGGCTCAGAGCGAGGGTGGCCCGATGGGGTCTTCCCAAACGTTTGTCCAAATCCTGGAAATCTCCCCAGCACCCATACTACTGGGTTTCGAACTCAGCCCATATAGAGAGAGAGCCAGGGCGAGGGTGTCAGGCTCGGCTCTCGTTCCTAGCTGGAGTCCCGGAGCCCAGCCCCTAGTGGGCCCCCCAATCAGTATAGATTTGTGGAATAAAGAGATGGAGCAGCCCCCTTGATCTCAAGCAAACATGACCTTAAACATGCGTGGTGGCCTCTGGGGGGCGCTGTGGGTGGCCTCCCCAAGGGCCAAAGCCTCACAGGGGCGCCTTGCGACCCCCCAATCCACTGAGACTTCAGTCCTCCGCTCCGTCTTCCAGACCACACGAAAGGAAGAACGTTCTTCTCACTCGGGGTTTGATTGGAACGTGCTCTACGTATTAAATGTGCATTTATTATTTTTTTTAAAAGTAAAGTCTGGAAAACATTCCCTTGAACCCTTTGATCCCAGCTCACCCTGCTTGTTCTCGGCAGGAAGGACATTTCTATGGACACTTGGGTTACAATCTCCTGCCATCCTCATTGCAGGCTCCTCTCTCCCGCCACCCCCTACCCGGCAGGGCAACACTCGGCAAGGAAGCCGCTTGTCCTTGGACTTCTGTGTCGCTCAGTCGGGGACAAGGACACGAGAAGGGGCACGCGTGTCTGCCGGGGCGGCAGAGGCCCGCGGCGCGCCGCCCGCTCTCCCAGCCGCTCGCATCCCCGCCGTCCCTGGCCGGCGGCGCGGGGCGCCGAGAGCGGCGCAAGCCGGGTCCCCGGGGACGCGTCCGGGGCAGGCCGCACGGCCGAGCCGGAGGCCCGGGCCCGAGCCGGCGCGCGGCCGTCGGACCTCGCTCGGTAAGCGGATGACGTCTTCGCCTCTGGCTCCGCCGGCGCCAAGCCGGGCAGGGCGGGTGACGTCACCGCCCGGTCACGTGACCGCCATTCAAACAAACAAACCCCCTCCCCCTGGGCGCGCGCCCCGCCCCGCCCCTGGGCCGGACGCATAAGAGCGCGCTGCCGGAGCCGAGCTCATTGCGAAGCACCACCCGGCCGAGAGCGCGACGCGGGCTGAAAGGGCGGTCGGGGGTTCAGCGCGGAAACCCGCCCTGCAGCCCCTGCTCAGTCCAAAGGCAGTTTGGGGTTCGGCGCAAAGACAGCCGCCAGGGCCGGGCTTTTCCTCGAAAGGCTTCTCCCTGCCCTTGGCTTTGGAAGACAAAGGGCGCCGCAGGACCTGCACGCTGGGGGCGCTGGCGCCGGCCATGGTCATGGAGGTGGGCTCCCTGGACGCCGGCGGGCTGCGCACGCTCCTGAGCGAGCGCGCGGCGCAGTGCCTGCTGCTGGACTGCCGCTCCTTCTTCGCGTTTAACGCCGGCCACATCGCCGGCTCGGTCAACGTGCGCTTCAGCACCATCGTGCGGCGCCGCGCCAAGGGCGCCATGGGCCTGGAGCACATCGTGCCCAACGCCGAGCTGCGCGGCCGCCTGCTGGCGGGCGCCTACCACGCCGTGGTGCTGCTGGACGAGCGCAGCGCCGCCCTGGACGCCGCCAAGCGCGACGGCACCCTGGCCTTGGCCGCCGGCGCGCTCCGCCGCGAGGCGCGCGCCGCGCAGGTCTTCTTCCTCCAAGGTACGCGCTCGGGGGGACGCGTGGAGCCGCGGGGGCGCCCGGCTCGGATTCTGGGGACGCGGCCTGGGCTTTGTTGGGCCCCGGGAACAAAAGGCTCCCGGGGTAGCCTCCCGGTCCTGGCGGGTGGGGGAGTCGTACGAAGGTGCCCTGTCCCAGCGGTACTAATGGAAGAAAAAAAAAATGTCTTTGTGTTCTCAGGAGGATATGAGGCTTTTTCAGCTTCCTGCCCAGAGCTGTGCAGCAAACAGTCGACCTCCATGGGGCTCAGCCTTCCCCTGAGTACTAGCGTCCCTGACAGCGCCGAATCGGGGTGCAGTTCCTGCAGCACCCCACTCTACGATCAGGTTAGTAGAGAGCCGTGCCCGAGGGAAGTAGGAACCGCTGGCCAAAGGCCTGAAAGAGCAGTGCTAGTGAGAATATAGAAAGTGACCAGCAGCCTTCTAACAGAGGGGACTCGGGGATATTGTGTATTCCGTGGTAAAATGATCTGATGGAGCTGATTCTCTTAACGGTGGGCACCACAGAAGTGACCGTTTGCCCTGCCCAGGTATAAATGGGCTCAGTCCCCTATTTACACTCCCAACAACAATGCTGAGAGGTTCACCCAATGTCTGAAACGGACTTTTCCAGCAGGGAGTTTTTGTGGGTGTGGACACTGGCATTGACTTGGAGCAAAGCTTGACAAGTGTTGGACATTTCTGAATTTCAGGGTGGCCCAGTGGAGATCCTGCCCTTTCTGTACCTGGGCAGTGCCTATCATGCTTCCCGCAAGGATATGCTGGATGCCTTGGGCATCACTGCCTTGATCAACGTCTCAGCCAATTGTCCCAACCATTTTGAGGGTCACTATCAGTACAAGAGCATCCCCGTGGAGGACAACCACAAGGCCGACATCAGCTCCTGGTTCAACGAGGCGATCGACTTTATAGGTAAATGGAACAGACGCCTGGGACTTCGGCCTCACTCCCCCAGTCCTAGCCACCGAGTCCCAACTCTGCAGCAAGGACTTGAATGGCATTCTTCTAAGCCTTCCTCCAGACATTAAATATCCATCTGGTGTGGGTTAGACATCTCTGCAAATTGGGGATTTGCTGTCCCACTTTACAAATGAGTAAACTAAGGCTCAGAAAGTTGATTTGCCCAACATCCATCTATCTGCTTAACTGGATGCCCCGTCTGGGTTTAAATACCTCTGTTCTTTGCACAGTGCCCACATTGTGTAAACTAACAGTGCCCATGGGATGGCATGAGGTGACATTGACCAGCTGCGAAGGACACACATGACATTTCTTAGACATCCTATGCCTGGGGTTGGGGCCGTTCTCCTGAGCTCTCGAGTAACCAGCCGCCCTTTGTTTTCCAGACTCCATCAAAAATGCTGGAGGAAGGGTGTTCGTCCACTGCCAGGCCGGCATTTCGCGCTCGGCCACCATCTGCCTCGCTTACCTCATGCGGACTAACCGAGTCAAGCTGGACGAGGCCTTTGAATTTGTGAAGCAGAGGAGAAGCATCATCTCCCCCAACTTCAGCTTCATGGGCCAGCTGCTGCAGTTTGAGTCCCAGGTCCTGGCCCCACACTGCTCGGCAGAGGCTGGGAGCCCCGCCATGTCTGTGCTGGACCGGGGCACCTCCACCACCACTGTATTCAACTTCCCCGTCTCCATCCCCGTCCACTCCACGAACAGTGCATTGAGTTACCTGCAGAGCCCCATCACGACCTCTCCCAGCTGCTGAAAGGCCGCGGGGAGCCATCTTCACCATCCACTGGGACTCCAGGCTCCTTCCTGAGGGGAGAAATGCAATAACTCCAGGGAGGCAGCTCAAGAGGGCTGGTCCTTATTTATTTAATTTCACCCGAGTTCCACTGGGTTCCTAAGCAGTCACAGTGATGACGTAGCACCAAGACGTTTGCTGAACTCAGCACATTCGGGACCAATATATATATATATATATATATACTGGGTACATCAAGTGCCCCTGACAAAAAGGGGCAGAGAGAAAGGACTCTTGTGTGAGCCCATTTCTTTTTGCTTGCCCCTGGTTTTGTTTTTTTTATAGAAACCCTTCATGCTTGACATACCTACCAGTATTATCATTCCTGACGACACATATATGTATGAGAATATACCTTATTTATTTTTGTGTAGGTGGTCCACCTTCACAAATGTCAGTGTCAACTCCTAGAAGAACCAAATACCTCAATTTTTGTGTTTGAGTACTGTAATACCCTGTAAATATATCCTAAGTAGGTTTGTTTTCAGCACTGAGGGAAAGCACCAGTGTTGTGTTTTTTTTAGTTGCCAACAGTTGTATGTTTGCTGATTATTTATGACCTGAAATAATATATTTCTTCTTCTAAGAAGACATTTTGTTATATAAGGATGACTTTTTTTATACAACAGAATAAATTATGACATTTCTATTGAACTCGCAATGCTTTGTTTCTTGGGCAGCCCCTGAACCCTGTCCCACTAGAGAAATCGGGGAGAATCTGGGCAAGGGCCCCCAGGATGTGTGTTGGGATCTGATGCCATACACTTTGGTGGCCCCTCAGTGCCACAAGATGGCCAGGTTGCAAGGGGGGTAGATACATACAACAGAACGCGTAGTGTTGTATCCAAGTGTCCCCCCATCTATTCCTTAACATGTCACCCAGGGGGCCTGTGTCCCCAGAGCCAAAGCTAAAAAGAAATGGTCATTGCCTTGGCCTTGGGTTTTTCATTCACTACTTTCCCCAGCGTAATATAAAAACCTAGTTATGAGAATGATAGTTTTCCAAAACACTTGACATGTGTTCCTACCACATGCAAAGTAGTGTGTACTCCCTGCTCCCAAGCAACTCAGAGCTTTTGTAAACGGAGATGCTGAGACCCACAAAGCTAAGTGGCAGGAGTCGGGGAATTGGGCCTACATCTGTTTCATATTCTAATCCTATGTGCTTTGCCCTTGCCTGTTGCATGTGCTCTGCTCCCTTTTTGCTTTTGAAAATACTTTTTATTTTTTTGTGTGAAAATAATATCTCAGATGGTTAAAAACCCAAGCATGGTAAGCAAAAACAACATAGAGAAACTGCCTGAAATTCCTACCCCCAAGCTGACTGCTAACGTTCGGAACACATCCCCGCCAGCATCTCCGCCTATGCACACAGCATTTTTGGTGGCTGCCTCCAGGTCATTTGCTCTGATTTCATAATTTTGTTGAAGAAGCTAGGCAATTAAATCTGACTTGCTCCAGGGCAATGTTTTGGGTTTTCACTCTCTCTTGCCAAACAGCCCAAAACAGCAGGTGTAATTGACTACCAACCCATAATCTAGTCTATAATGTTGAATTAAATAGGAGTGAATCTCCTGGGTTACTGGCCGCTTTGCTCCTGCCCCCACTACTTGTTTCTGGACAAAGTGTTGTAGGAAACAGGAAAGAAAACATCCTACTCCACTAGTCCAGTAGCACCCACTAGTCCAGTAGCACCCTGAGGAGGGTCCTTATCCAATCCCATCATTCAAGGACTTGACACAAAATCAGTGTCCTTGACCTTTCTCCACTGGTTTGCCATCTGCCACCTGACTCCCAGGGCCTGAAAGATCCCTGTGTTCTAAGTTCTAAGAACTTAACCCTGGGCTGGCAAGCTCATTTCCTCCCCGAGGCTTCCGATTGCAAGTGTGTTCACACCTTTCAAAACAAACCATACCCAGTGTTTTTATCAAACCCTAGTAATTTACTACTGCCAATATCTCCCTTCGTGGAAATGTACCAGCAGCTTCGAGTCCATGCAGATGCCATGGCTGACTTCCCCATGGGCTCCAGCCATCACTTTCTGTTTGGCAGGCGCTGGCTGAACCAAAATTAATCTCCAATGTGATCCACGCAGTGGAAAAATACAGCGGCTGCCTAAGGGAGCCTCCAGTGAAAACAATTCACTCACTCTCCCAGCATAAGCCACTCCACCTCCCGCCAGCCAGGGAGAGCCACAGTAACAACCCCCTTCCCCGTGTATCTGATTCCCAGTCTTCAGGCCCTCCAGAAAAATGTCACTTTTGGCCTGAAACTGCTTTTCTTGGGGGGAGCGGAGGTAATTTATGACGAAAAGAAAGATGCTTAAACTATTAAAATGTTTGAATTTTTAGTGGGAGATTGAAATAGAGACAACTCGGTCATTTAATACTGAAATGTGGTAATAACAGCTGTCAATTTCAGAGCTAGTTCCCTGTGCCAGCCACGGTGCTAACAGCTTTGCATATGTTTTCATTAAACTTTTAACAGTACCCATTGTACAGAGGAGGACACTGAACCTCAAGAGAGGTTGACAGCCCTCTAATTCTAGTTCAAGGTCATACAGCAAGTAAAGGACATTGCCTGTAAGAAGAATGGGGACCAAAGTCCTAGCTGAGTCCAAAGGACAGATTGAGGGAATGGGAAAAAGATGAGCTTTGTAGTCAACCAGATGTCACCATGGTCTTACCATGTAATTTGGGGGTGGAAAGCTATTTATTCATTTGGGCCTAGTTTTCTCATCTATAAAATGAAGATAATAAAATCTGCTTCACTTGTGAGGAGGAGGATGGGCTCATGAAGTTAAGTGCCTGGCCCTGAGTGGGTCCTGGAGAAACACTTAGGCCCTTTTCCCCTCTCCTAAGGATCTCTGTAGCTCTCCCAGGGTCAGTTTTCCCAACCCTAAAATGACCAGTTTGCACTGGATCTGCCGGGTAAGGCTCCTCCCAGCTCTAATTCTAGGACATAGAGAATGTATCATGTACACTTGATGCTTTTCTGTGGTTTCCAGGCACCTATTATCCCATTAGGAACTTCCAACCCCAAACGCCTCCACAGCATCCTCTCCTTTCCTTGGAATTTTGCAAATCGTAGCTAATTTGCCTTGAACTTGCAGCCTCCGGCGTCCATTTCCCTCCCTCCCTCCCACGCCCATCGACGATGCCATCCTGGTGTGTACACCTTTAAGATTATATAAATCTGTGATCATACAGGGGCCTCCATCCCCATGGTAACGCGGAGGAGTTTCCCTTTTGTGAGGAAAGCTGTCATGTCACTTCCTGCTGCTGACAAATCAGTTTAGGAGATTAAGATACAGGGGGGCGGGAGGCAGCAGTGAGAAGTGCTGGCCGCGGTGGTTTCTGGTTGCCATACACAGAGGCAAACAAAGCCCTGGCCATGCGGGGTAGCCCAGCCCAGCGCCAGGCCGGCTGGCTTTCCCACACCTCCCTTTCAATCACCCCAGGCTGTTTTTCTCCACAGGTTGCTTTCTGGGGAGCAGGTGGGATGGCTGCCCACCTCTGGGGACTTTTCTGGGGCTCTACAGGGCAAGCATGTTGGAGAACAGCCACTGGGGACAGTGGAGTGTCTGTGCCCCTTTTCTCCTGAAAACAAAGTATGTGCATGTTGCTAGCACCACAACACCTCTCTGCTAAGGAAAATACCTACTGTAAAGCCACCTTTTTCTTGACTGTGGCCTTTTAAACTAAACAGTGGGTCCATTCATTCATTCATTCATTCATCAAAACATTTATTGGCTATAGGTCCAGGCAAACTTTGGTACAAGACAGTTTCTATTCTCAAGTAGCTAACAATGGGGTGGGGGGAGGGATATATAAACAAGGGAATTAAGAAATAAGATAAGAATGAGAACTACGAAGGTAGGATAATGAAAGGTGGGTGCTCCTTCAGATTTTGGTGGTCAGGGAGACCTCTGTTGAGGGGTGGCTAAGCTCAGATCTGAATGGTACAACCCCCGTTACCCATTGCAAAGGTGAGCCGTGAAGAGGGCTCCAGGTCGGGGGGGTGGGGGGGGGCAGCAAAGACCTGAAGTGTGGGAGGGATCTTTGTGGACTGGTGGGTATGTTACCGGCCATCTGAGCAGCACCAACCCCCACCACTGAAAAACTTTAATGTTTTCTTTTCTATAGAAATGTTAAGTATAAAAATGTTAAGTCTCCTCCCTAGTTCTTTGGTTTCTTAGCTCTTGGGCCTTGATTGCTTTTCTGACTGGAAGATCCCCCTTGCTTCTTAATTGCTTTGTAAATTAGTTCCTGAATCTGAAACAATAGAAATCTCCTACCCCTGCTTCAGATAACTATTTGAAAGCCTGAGACTTCCTAATATCCCCCAGGCAAGGAAGCTAAATGTCAAACCCATTTTGTGTCCAGACAACTGACACCACTTGAGTGATGGACTGAATAGCCACAAGTTTCATAAGAACTAACAGATTTATATTTTTGTCCTCATTCAGGAACCTTGAGGATACAGGGGATACCCCAACAAGCAAAGAAGCCAACTCGGTCTTCCAGGTGGAGCTTGAGACCCCTTCCTCTCATCTGAGATCAGCTAGGGCGAGAGTTCCGTGAACCCCAATAGGCAAGGACAGCTCTACGCCCCTGCACAGCACGAAGCAGATACAGAAGAGACCTCCTGTCCCTCAGCTTCCCATAGAGATTTTACGGGGATCACGGCTCTCAAGGAAAACCTAGGCAGGTAGTTAGAGGCAGGCATTGGGTCTCTGCATTCCTGCACGTCCCACAGTGTGACCACCTGGGGACATCCCCTCTCCACCCAAAACTCCCCTTTGTATTGTAATTACCTACCCCTGCGGGAAGAGCAAATGGGTGCAAAAAATCCAACTGGATCAGACCAGTCACTCACACCTACACAGTACCTCTTGTTAATCACAGGGGCCAATCAAGTGGTCCTACGCCCAGGAAGAACAGCCCATCCTGGAGAAAAAGGATAAAAACCCCAAGTCCTACGCCCAGGAAGAACAGCCCATCCTGGAGAAAAAGGATAAAAACCCCAAGTCCTAGGAGGGAAGCGCGCGGCTGGTACTGCTACTTCTGCTGCTGCTGCTTCTTCCCTTTAAGCCTCACCTTTGCATATGCCCCCTCCACACTCTTTGGTAATGGGCCCTTAGGCCATCCTCTAGTCTGGATGTACTGTCTTTTCTAATAAACTACTTATTTTACTGCTTTACTCTGGTATCTCGTTCAATTCTTTGCTCGAGTTGCCAAGGACCTGGACTCTGCGCCGAGAAAGGCCCACTCTCCGACAACAGGTAGAGCACTTGATTTGGAGTTAGCTAGACCTGAGTTCAAGTCCTGATTCTGTCGCTTATTAGCTGTGTGACTTACCGTGGGTAATTTACTGAATTCTTTAAACCTCAGTTTCCCCATCTGTAACATGGGCCAATAACCTGTGACCTTCAAAGGCTCCTTAAGGATAAACTGAAAGGAGGTCACCTCTAGACACATCAGAGAGAGGCTTGGGAAAGGCTCTTTGTCCTCTTGTGACTCAGCTGGTCCCCATTCTGTCACTTGAGCAGCAGCACCCCTCCCCAGAGTGTTTTGGTGAAGGGAAACAGAGAAGTGGGTAGTCTTGTTCCATCCTGACACATAACCCCGGGCCTGCATTCACATTAGACTGAGCTTTGTTTGGGGCTGACCTTTGCTTGGAGACCACTAGCCCTGCTCCGTTGACTGTGGGCAAGGTGTGCCCCATTCTGGGCCTTAGTTTTCTCATCTGTAAGAAACACCTGAAGTAACCTGCATCCATCCTTCTTTCTAGCCCAGCTGTCGGCTTTAAGTCCCCACCCACCACCTACCCAAGGCTGGGAGGCTCTGGAATCCCTGAGGTTCATTTGGGCTGATTCAGGGAGACAGAGGGGAAAGAAAATAGACACTTTCTGGGAAGATGGGTTGGTGTAATGGAGATACAACTGGTCCCTACAGAAATGGGTCCCCCACACCCCACAATGTCCTGTCGGGTATCACATATTCCTGCCCACTATCCGGCTCTTCTGTCCAACGCAGGGCAATCCTCTGTCATGTACCACCCTACAAAGTTCAGGTTTAAAAGCTTCATTAAAGGCTGCCACCAATGGACACTTGATTCTTCATTCTTTGTGTGTTCATTCATGTATTTGTTCATCCCACAAACACATACCTTTGATTTGCAGAATACTCAATATTCTCTCCCTCTCTCTCTCCTTGCCTCCCTCCCTCTCTGAACTTGTTACACTCCCCAGACCAGACTCACTTGGACACATAATCCACAGCCCTCCAGGATGTGACCATTACCTTCATGTCCAGCATCATGGTCCCTGTCCCCACTACAGTTCTTCATGCATGTTGAGACTTGTAACTTTCATAGCACAATATGCCTTCTTGCTATCCTTATCTCTGCAATGTATTCCTGTGGCTTAAATAACCTCACCCCACTCAAAATGTGGGCAAATCCTTTGACATTTAAGACTTCCTCATCTGTGCATCAAACAGCATCCTGAGCACATCTGGCTACACCCCCATCACTGTAACCTGAGGGCTGGCAACCCAACCACCTCGTGGGGTCAGGCAGGTCACATAACTGAGAATTGGGCCACTAGAGACTGTGGTGATTGGGAAAGTTCATACTCTGAGCCCCAGGAAAGCTGCCAATCAAGGTGGAAATGTAGACCCAGTGTCGCCAGAGCTTCCTATTTTTAAAAGAAGACAGGAAATTTGTATTTTTATGTAAAATCTACTGATTTCAGAAACTTTGTGTGGGCCAAACCAAAAAAAAAAAAAAAATGCAGTGTGGCTGTGATCTAGCCCATTGGCTCTGGATGTGCGACTTCTGCTAGCCACCTATTGGTGAGTCTGTCAAGATCAGGGTCCTCCCTTACATATCTCTGGGCCCCTGGGACTCAGCCCAAGGCTGAGTGAGCAGCAGGCACTTATATATGTCTTCTGAATAAAAGACTAAGTGACAGTTATCCCCTAGAAAGTGCTCAGTAGATGTCAGAATAATCCAGAGAAAATTCTGAGATATTCTTCCAAGAGCCTGGGACAAAACTGATAGACAACTAAGTTTTCACATCTTTAAGAAGGGAGTGATGGAAGTATTTGCTTCACCTGGTGGTCAAGGTTAAATGAAATAATGTACACAAAATGTTTTGCACGGCACTCCACACACAGTAAACAATAAATGTTAATGATTTTAACCATCATCATTATTATCATCATCAGGGAAAGATGAAAAAAGGAAACAATTATATATTGACAGCTATCAAACTTTAATCTCTAAGCCAGACCTCTCCCCTAACTGCAGACTTGCATATCCAATAGCTTCCTTGACATAACCATTTGGTGGTCAAATAGACTTCCAAACCTGACAATTCCTAAAACAAACCTTTGATTAACCCGCCAAACCAGCTCCCATAGTCTAACCGCCCTTGATAATGGCCACTTCATCCTTCCATTAGCTCAGGTCAAAATATTTGGAGATATCCTTGACTGCTCTCATTTTCTTATAATCCATATTTAATTCATCCACAAATTGAGACAGGTCCATTTTCAAAACATAACCATTTTCAAAATATACTCACTTCTCATCGCTTCCAAAATGCCCTCTCCGGTCCAGCTACCATCATGTTGCCTCTGTCACTGCAGTACCCTCATGGCTGCTCTCCTTACTCCTGCCCCATCCCTCTGAGTCTATTTGCAACCAGAAACCAAAGCTATCCTTTTAGCATCATATATAGTGCATATCTGATGACAAACTCTCTGTTTTTGCTTCCCTACAAATGTTTTTATTTACTTTCATTATTGAAAAATGTTTTCACTGGGCAAAGAATTCTAGTTCCAACCTTATTTTTTTAAACCACTTTGAAAATACATTCCATGGTTTTCTGACTCTCATTGTATCTTATAAAAGCCTGGCTTAATATCTAGCATTGTCCTTTTGGGAGTAATCTGTCTTTTTTTTATGGCTGCTTTGAATGTTCTCTTTGTCTTTCTTTTTTCTTTAGCAGCTTTATTACAATGTCTCTGCAGTGTTCTTCCTACTTGTATTGCTTGTGGTTTGTGGTGCTTTTGAATCTGTGGCTTGATATCTTTCATTAGTCTTACAAAATTCCCAATTATTTCTCCATTTCTATTCTTTCACAGATTAAACATAATTATTTTGATGTCTGTGACCAATAACTATTTATATCCTCTTGTGTTTATATCTATTGCTTGTTTGTTTCTTTCTTTTTTCTTAAATCATGTTTTATTCCCTCATATGCCTGGTTATTTTTTATTGTCATACACTGTGTATAAAAAATTTTAGAAATAGTTTGGCTTCAGGTGGTGTTATCCTCTTCTAGAGAGGTTTTACTTTATTGCAGGTGGCTAGGGAGCCTAGGAACCCCAAATCACCTTATCCAAGCAGAGATTGAGATGGTTTGAGAGGACTTGAAGTTGAGCTTTATTCTGAGGGCATAGCCTTTAGGGGGTTCAACTAAAAATGTGGGAGATTTACCTGCCCCCCATCCCAGCCTGGGTTACTTTTTTGGATAATATGCAAAAAGCCTAGGGATGTACCAGATTCCCCCTTGGTGTACTCTGAACTCTACTTTCTGTCCCATTAGACTCATGAATCTTCTTAAAGCTCTACTCTACCTCTTAGCTTTTCAGTCTCCTATTTCAGATACCCTTCAAATACCCAAAAGGCAACTACCCTTTGGGGAAAGGAGCCCCCGGATACTGTGCCCTTCCCTCTAAGTTTTCTTCTTCCAGATCTTAATCCCATAATTCTTCACTGCCCTTTTAGTGCTCGAATGTCTTCAAACTGAAATATTTTAAGATATTTTGTCCAACTTTCCTAGTTTTCGGCGGTAGAGTGGTTGTGAAGTATGTGGTCTGCCATGATGGGAAGGGAGCTAAGCTTTTAGAAACCCAGAGTTCAGAGACACTTCTGAAACATCATTTTTCTCCTCTACTCAAAACCCTCCCATGGTTCCCAGCTCACTCAGAATAAAGACCATATTCTTATGAAGGCTGTGAGACCTGACAGGACTCGTCTTGATGAGATGTCTCTGACCACATCTGCTACTGCTCTTCCCTCTCATGTCTTCCAGCCAAGTTGTCCCCATCGCTCTTTCTTTTCACTTTGTTATTTTTTTTTTTTGAGGGCAGTGTCACTGGCTCTCATATGTAGGACCGAACCGGGGCCGCTGGCTTCCCAAGCCAGCGCTTAACCACCGCGCCACTCGGCCGGCCCCCCCATCATTCTTCCTAGGGAGAGCAAAGTTCACTCTTGCTTCAGGGGCCCATGCCCTTCCCTCTGCCTGGACTGATCTTCCTTCGGATATCTGTTCAAAAGTCATCTTATCCGTGGGCCATTCCCTGACCATCCTGTCCCAACCCTGGCAGTCCCACATTTCTTTCTCTGCTTTATTTCTCAACAGAGCACCTTATAACCATCTTTATTTGTGTATGGTCTATCTCCCCACTAGGATGTAAAACCCTGATGGCAGGGACCTTGTCTGTCTTGTTCACTGGGGGATATGCTGCTATTAGAACACTGCCTGGCACATAGTGTGTACTCAATAAATTTGATGAATCCATGAAGAACTATGAAGATGTTAAACAATTCCCTCCCCCCACTCTTTGGGTGAGTCCTGGGCCCAAGCTATGGGGAAGTGATTCTTTTCTGCTCAACCAACTTCTTTCCCTTCCACATGAGGCAATTTCCCTTGGAGACGTTCCAGTAACACACAGTGATGTGAAAATAAAGTATGTAAAAGTGCTTTATGAGCAGGGAACAACATGAGGGCCTGGCTATCCAAGACCTGCAATCCTGGGGCTCTGTTCTTGGGGTCAAGGTTGTGATCCTGGAAAGGATGATGGTGGGAAAAATCTACTCAGGGACACCACTCTGAACCCCATCCTCCCACCACTTCCCCCATGTTCCTTCCCTCCTGTCCGAATAAAATTCCCCATGGCGTGTGCTGCTAATGAGGAGAACGGGGCAGTGGGTGATTCATGGGGAAGTCTGTAGGACTGCTTGGGGCTCATGACTCACAGCTTCTCATCTAATAGGAGGATTAGATATCCATGCTGAATCTCCTGGAAATGTCCCTTGCCAAGGTCTCTAGTGACCATTGGGGGTTCTCCCCCATTGATCTCACACCAGCACCTTCTTGGCACTCGTCACTCTGTGTAGTTGTATGCTTGTTGCTTAATCGGTATATATGGAAAGGAAAAAGGAAAGAAGACTAGGCACGAGAGAGTGGATAGGAGGGGGAGAGGGCACCTGCCTCCCCAACCAGACTGTGGGCCACTAAGGGCATGATCACGCCTTTTTCATTTCTGTGTCCCAAGCCTCCAATGCACAGCTTGACATATAGTTGGGGAAGTGAATGATTGAATAAATGAACACATATTTGGGGGGTCTTGGATGTTCTAGGATATTGTCAGCTGATAGAGTCTCAAGGTGCGGTGGTGAGGGGCTGTCAATGCCAGCTGGGTTGGGGTTTGGTGTCTACTTGGATGATATCAGAGAGGCTAAGGCAGATAGATAGATGGTCCTTGTTGAGATAGGTGCTATAGCCTATAGTGCAGTCATGTTTTTGTTTTTGTTTTTGTTTTTTTTTTTTTTTGAGGGCAGTATCACTGGCCCTCATATGTGGGACCGAACCGGGGCCGCTGGCTTCCTAGGCCAGCGCTTAACCACCGCGCCACTCAGCCAGCCCTCTATAGTGCAGTCATGAAACCAGCCCTTACGAGCTCTGGTACTGGCCCTGCACTAGACACTGGACACAAAGGAATGGAGAAGACACAATCCGTGACCGGTTCTCCTGGCAAAAGGCAGAGACTGATGGGTTGACCCATGATTTTAGTGCAGTGATCTGGGAGCCAGGCGAGATGTGGGCACGGCAAAGGGATGGGGAGATGCAGGGAGAAGCAAATAGAGGGGAGAACAAGATGGAAAGGCTTTCTAGAGAAGGTGACCCTTGAGCCCTAGAAGTCTGGTACAGGAAGGAGTCCTGTCCCCAGGGTGATGAGTAATGAATGGTCTGAAGCCAATTTATTGTTGTTCAATAGATTTTATGGAAGGAAGAAAGGGCCCAGGACTTATTCCAGGCACGATCTACTTGCCCCAGAACTGATTTCCCAGAGCCCTCATCAGAGTCCCTACTCGTATACAAATGGACCAGTGTCTCCTATGTGGCTATTTCAAAGTGTGGGCACTGTGATACCCCGAGGCCAAGGAAATGACCCCCCAGGGGAGAAAGGCTGAAAAGCACTAGCTTTTAACTTTCCTTCATGCCTTTTCATGGCTTGATAGCTCATTTTTTTTAGTGTTGAATAATATTCCTTGGTCTGGACGGACTACAGTTCATCCACTCTCCCACTCAAAGACACTTTGAAGTTGTTTCCAGATTCTGGCGATTATGAATAAAGCTGCTATAAATATCCATGGGCAGGTTTTTGTGTGGACATAAGTTTTCAGTTTTTTTGGTTAAATAACAAGGAGTACAATTGCTCGACTGTATTGTAAGACTATGTTTCATTTTGTAAGAAACTGACAGAGCGTCTTCCAGAGTGGCTGTAGCATTTTACATCCCCACCAACAATGAATGGGAGTTCCCATCGCTCCACATCCTCACCAGCATTTGGTGTTGTCAGTGTTTTGGATTTTGGCCATCTTAATAGGTAGGTAACAGTATCTCATTGTTGTTTTAATTTGCATTTCCCTGATGACATATGATGTTGAATGTCTTTTCAGATACTTATTTGTCACCTTTATATCTTGTTTGGTAAGGTATCTGCTCAGATCTTTTGCCCAGTTTTAAAATCAGGTGGTTGGTTTTCTTATTGTTGAGATTTTTTTTTTCTTTTAAAGATTTTATTGGGGAAATGGGGAAGGGGAACAGACAAGTTTCTGTCTTTTTGTTCTTCAGTCTAGTTGCGGAGAATGTTGCTTCACTGGCCCATGTTGGTATTGTCATTGCGCTCTTCCCGGATGAGGCAGATCCGTGGCCGGCCTCTGGATGGTCGCTCACCGCGGCTGTTGGCAGCTCACGCTGCCAGCCGCTCACGCTGGCTGCCGGCCACTCACTGTAGCCTATGGCAGCCCACTGCAGCAGGGGCTGCAGCCTACACCGTTGCCGGGGCTCACACAGTCCAACTCCAGGTGGAGCTGTTGTTAGCTGTAGAGGGCAGTGTCACTGGCCCTCATATGTGGGATCCGAACCGGGGCCGCTGGCGTCCCAAGCTAGCTCTTAAGCAATGCGCCACTCGGCCGACCCTTATTGTTGAGTTTTAAGAGTTCTTTGTATATTCTGGATAACAATCCTTTATCAGATATGTTTTTTGTAAATATTGTCTCTCAGTCTTTGATTTGTCTTCTTTCTCTTGAATCTGGTGAGCATTTTGGGGTGAGCGAAAACTATATTTCTATATTCCTATGTTGTTTAAGCCACTGCTGATGCTGGGCTTTTCTTGCAACTGAACCTAATTTTAACTGATACATGAAGTCATACTTCTGCTCAGAACCTTCCAGGAGCTTCCTATCATACCCAGAACAAAGCTCAACTCTCTCCATGGACCCATTAATCTGGTCCCTGACAGAGTAGCTAAGAGCAAGGCCTCTGGAATTTAAATTCTGGTGGTGTTGCTTCCTATGTCTGTAACCTTGGGGAAGTACTTTAACTTTTTGGTGCCTCAGGTTTCACATCTGTACAACAGATTCATAATAGAGCTACTTTATCAAGTTATGGTGAGGGCCCAATGAGTTACTATAGTAAGCACAGTGTCTGGCACATGTCAAGTGCTTAATACATACTGCTACTGGCATAGTACCCCTTCCCTCAGCCATGGCAATGAACCACACTGATTTTATTTACTTCAAGACATTGAGCCTTCCCTCTGCCTGGAACTCCAATCCCCACACCCAACACGCGTGAGCACACACACACGCAGACTCCAATACCTATGAGTATTTGGGGGGATGAATGCACACACAGGACCGCAGGTTGTCTGTACAGGAAGGCACCCTGCACAAACCACCGGCCAGCAGAGCTGAAGTTGGGTGACAGGCAAGGACCTGGTCCCGGTCAGAGCAGGGGTGCCTGACTGGCACTCAACTTCCTGCCTCGATGCTCGGGTCTTGTCAAAGCCCACAGGTACTTCTCCTTCCTCTGTGTTCCCACAGGAACAAGGATGTGGCCTCCACTCCCCGGTTGGGCTGGTTCTGGATCGCACTCCCTCTTCCTCTTCCACTTCCCCCGCAGAGGGCAGGCAGGCAGGCCAGGCTGGGATTGGGGCAGCAGCCCTGGGCCCTGACCCCAGGCAGAGCACCTTAGATGAGGGCTGCGAGGCTCAGGTCAGGAGGCTGGGCAGGAGTCTCAAGCCCCCACAATGTTCCCCAGATGTCCTCCCTGTCTGCTGGCCCTGGGCTCTCACCAACTTGATGGAAGGCAGGTAGGGAGCAGATGTCAAATCTTGGAAATAGTTTGAAAGTGCATAGTCAACCTTTTTCTCAACCCCAGGTACAAACAGCAAAAAACAAGCTTGACAAAAATCTTCCTGGGGGTGGAGTGGGGTGGGGTGGGGGTCGTGGAGAAATTGAGGAGAAGGCAATAAAGATTTGGAAACACTGCCTTACGAACATGGAGACATTTGAGTCACGAAGAGGAGATGCCGGTTGTGTGTGTGCGTGTGGCTGTCCTGTGGGTACTGAGGGTGCGGTGTAGGTAGGCAGGGAGGGAGCAGCGCTGAGGCCCTCCTGTGATTGTCCAGGTATGAATGCATGGAGTGTGCCGTCTTGTCTGCATGGAGGGGGAGTATGTGCCATGGGGTAGAGGAAGGCACATCTTTGGATGGAAGGGCTGACAGCTGGCCTGAGGAAGCTTAGTGGAAGCCAGGCTATTCTGTGTCCATTGCCATCAGTCGGCAGGACCAGAGGAGCTCATGGTCATTTAAGGTGCTGGCTGGGGCAAGCGGCTCATTGGGTGGCAGGCCACCTGGGACCAAGATGGTACAGGCCTTCCAGGGGGGCCCTGGGAACTATTTTTAGTGGTCCGGGCTGACTCCCAAATCCTGCTGACTATTTCTGGCACCAGAAGATTGCCCTGAAGGATGTGGAAAATTTTCATGTCAGGAATGCCTGGTTTCCCTTCAGCTATGCAAGGGCAGAGAAGGGAGATCAGGACAAAGGGCGTGGAGCCCGAGGGCTTCTGGGAAAATTCACCAGCACTGAGAGCATGCAATGGCCACCCTCCTGCCCTCTGGAGACTAGCATGGATTTTAAAAAACACCAGCATCATTATGAGTGACCATCTCTCCCACTTTCCCTAAGGTGTCCCTGTTTTAACACCAAAAGCCGGACATCCACGATTCCCTTCAGACCCAGGCAGACTGAGACAGTTGGTCACCCAAGCTCCATTTCAGCCCCTTTTAGTTCTAGAACTGAAATTAATAAGAACAGAGCTGCATGCATGATCTTCCAGAATGTTCACACTCACCCTATGCAGTACGTACTGTTATTGTCTCCATTTTACATATGAGGAAACTGAGGCACAGAAGTGAAGCAACTTGTCTAATGCAGAGCAGCTGAGTGTTGGAGCCAGGATTTGAACTCTGCGGTTCTGTTGCCAGAACTCACCCCCCCACTCCCCAATCATGCTGCTCCCCCAAAAGGGTGGCTTTCCACCCAGGAAGACCTGGGTTCAATCACTTCCTAGCCAGAAACTGAACTTGGGATAAATAATACCTATTTGGCCAGGTTGTCATGAGGGTTAAATGAGAAAGTGTCATCACAGGAGGCCTAACAGTAGTAGGTGCTCAGAAGTATTGACTCCGTTCCCCTCTGCTTGTCCCTTTTGGGGTGACAATAACTAGCCAGGAAATCTGCCCATCTAAGTTGCCCTGAGGCCCGGAATTGGTTCCCAGAGCCCACTTCTACCCGCACCTTTCCCCCTCCCATTGCTGCCCTCCCCTGCTCCCTTGCAGTGCAGGGAAAGAGAACCCTGGCCTGTGGGCCTGCAAGCCACTAGCACAGTTCCGCTCTTTTTGCCTGGGGCGTCCTTGCTCGCAGCTGGCCTCCACTTTCCTCAGCTGTAGAATGGGTGCAGGAGCTCCACCCTCGCAGGAGTGGGGGGACGTTCAGGGCCTGTTCCTCACCCCATCCCCTCTCAGATACCCCCTCCCCAGTCAGGTCCGGAGTCTGATAGCACCCACGGGGGAGGGCTGCTGGGGGCCAGTGCACTGGAGGGGGCACAGAGGTGCGGATGTGCGTGCGGGGGGGCCCTGGCACGGACGGAATGCCCAGGGCCACCAAGACACACTGTTCCTTCCGTAGCCCGCACGTCAGCGCCCGCAGGAAGGCCGGGCGGCCTCGTTCCCAGCCAGGACCCTCTCTGGGATGGGAAGTGGCCGAACAATAGGCTGCTCAGAGGGACCTTGCCTAGTGTGTGAGTGAGTGTGTGTGTGTGTGTGTGTGTCCTTTATCCCACTTAGAACCCACAGCCATCCTGGAGGGATGCAGTAGCACCCTCATTGTACAGGAAACAGGCACAGAGAGGGCCACCAGAGGCAAACCCTGTTTGTGCATTGCTTAGGGAAGGCTTTGCTGGCTTCTGCCATCTTCCAGCAGTGGGTTTGGGACTGAGGCTGGGGCCGGCAAAGAGGCTGAAAAGCTTTGCTGCATGCTCTTGTGCAGTGCACAGAAGGCATGGGGACACACAGCCTTTGATAAGAGAACTGAGTTCACCCCATGAACCTAAATGAGGCTGGAGTGCACCAGCATCCCCATTTTACAGGTGGGAAGACAGAGGCTCAGAGTAATGTACCCACACATACTGCGAGCACATATTTATTGTACCAAAGAGGATTTACACTCCTAAGATCCTAAGGAAAGGGAGATAATCATAATTCTACCTTTCATATATAAACGGTACCTGGGGGTAATCCAATGGTGGAGGAGGGGAAGTTTCTATTTCTAGACTTGTGCCTGCTTAAAATGTAGAAGGGATGATAGAATCAAGGACTCATCATTGTTTCCCCCCCACACCCCACCCCATGAATGAACTGGGCAGCCCCAGCTACTCACATCACAGAAAGATGGACGAATGTCACTCAAAGACAGACAGGATGAGCCTCCTGGAGAGAGAGCGTGGCTCCACCCATGAAGTAGTCTGGCCCAGAACTCACACCTGAATCTGATCAAGCTCCTCGAGTCAACCAACAATTTATGGGAACTATGGGAGACAGAGGAACAGGTTAAATAGCACCTCGGGGATGAAGTTAACCAACTTCAGATGTGGGAAACTGTTGATAAACAGCTGATTTCTTCTACAAATAAATTGCCAGGTTGGGGGGTGGCGGGGGAAGAGAAAGGATAGATGAATAAGTAATTAAGTAAGTCAATAAATAAATAGATGGGGGGATCGACAGAGTAAAGGAAATTTGGAGGCATTATCAACCAATCACAAGACATAAATCTCATTTAGGATTCTGATCTAAACAAACACACACAAAGCTCCAAATAAATGAAAACCATTTATGAAGTAAGAGATTCGAATAGATCCCTAAGAATCACCTGGCTGGGCTTTAGTCATCTATTTTGAATCAGTGCTCCCTTTGGGACTTGGGATCAGGCAGCTTTGAGGCTCCTGGGAACCGCCCCCAGAGCACTGATGTCTGCCTGCCTCTTCATCCAGGCACTGCTGGGACAGCATTCACTGGAGTTTGTGGAAGGCGAGAGAGGGAGGAGAGAGAGATCTGTTTTCTCTCGTCTGTCCCCTGCACTCAGGGTCATCTTTTTTTAGCGCATGCGTCCTAGAGGTAGGTAGCCAGGCTCTGTCTGCTCAAAACCCTGTGTTTAAAATTAGACCTCTTGAGCCAGGGGGTGCTGTAATCCTGCTCCCTGGGAAATGGCATAAACAACAAGCCCCAGTTGCTGGGACATTGAGTGTGTGCCCAACTTTAGGTGGCCCAGGATGGTGAGGTCCCACACTTCTGAGGACAGCCCCATTGAAATCCAGCGGTGGCCCTGGATCATAGTGGTGGGCGCTGGCATGCGCGAGCACCTCTCTGTTCCCTTTTCCGATGGTCTTTCCATTTTGAAGATGGGGAAATGGAGTTACCATGAGCCTTGCTCAAGGTCAAATAGCAAGTTATTACTTTTATTAATTCATACATATTGGCTTTAAAAGTTTCTTATTTAAAATGGTTTGCTGTCATTTTAACATGCGAAGTCATGTCCATGGCAAAAATTCAAAAGTACCCAAGGATCTGATGTGGGGTCAATCACTTCTTTCCACACCTAGCCCGGTCTCCTAGTTTCGCACTTAAGGAATTTATTATCAGACTCTCGTGTCCTTCCAGAGATGGTTTGGCCAGCCTTTCTCAGTGGGTTTCCACGAGAGAACTAGGTCTTATGGCCCCATGGGATCACTGTGCATTATGAATTAGCTTCTCTCCCTTGCATCCCAAGTGGTACCAGTTAGGCACCATCCTTGGGCAAACAGAGAATTTGTCCCTCACGTCATTTTCCATGTTCTGTGGTTCAGATCCTGACCCTCACTGCAGATCAATTAAATTAAGTGTCCCACCTTTCTTTTCTCCTCACTTTATCTTGGAGATGGCTTATTGTCAGCATGCTGAGAGCTGCCTCTCTGTTACGGCTGGGTGGTCCCTCACCACACAGAAGCACATAATTTATGAATCTCCCTCCTTTGATGGGCACGCAGGCTGTTTCCAATCTTTGGTTTCTATACCTGATGCTTCCATGTATATTCTCATGAGGGCATCTGTGAGGTAAATTCCTAGAGGACCTTCCTGATTTGTGTCAGAGCTGGTCTTCATGTCCAGGCTTCTGGGACAAGGACAGAAAGGTTTTGCAACCAGTCCAGGAGAAACCTGGCCTGGTGTGCAGTCTGGAAGTTAGAGGAGGGGAATAAGAACCCCAGATGTTCAAGGACAGGAAAGAAGAGTGATTGTGGGCTCACTATGTTAGGCCTTGTTTAATTCTCACACGGCCCTGTGATGT
The DNA here is from genome assembly GCA_033961575.1 of Aselliscus stoliczkanus. Lineage (NCBI taxonomy): Eukaryota > Metazoa > Chordata > Mammalia > Chiroptera > Hipposideridae > Aselliscus > Aselliscus stoliczkanus. The sequence continues at coordinate 6,369,766 of CM066733.1, forward strand.
GGGTTCCTATTCCCATTTCACTGCAAAAGTTCAGAGAGGTTAAGTCACTTGCCTTGGGACACACAGTGGGTAAGTTGCAAAACTGGGATTTGAAACCAAGTGAATCTGAATCCAAAGCCTGTGCTCTTTCTGCTCCACCACGTGATGGGCTGCAAATGTTTCCAGAACAGCCAAGGGTCAGACCGTTGCCCACCTCCTGAGGGTACCACTCACATCACAGCCTGTGTGCTCGGCACCACGGCTGGCATTGTGCAGTGCATGGTCTGTGAGGCTGCATGTGACAACCCAGCTGGGAGGCCCAGGTCCTGCTCTCAACATCAAAATCACTAAATTGAGCAATGTGTATTCACCTCATCTGCCATGATCCTTCGTCCTGAGGCGAGGCCCAGCCAGTCAACCTGGGAACTCCCAGGGTGTGGAAAAGGGCAGAGTGGCAAAGGGGAAGGAAGGCTGGCTTGGCCAGTCTGGGCACTGGCTGGGCCGGGCGTGCAGACACCTGGGAGACCTGCTCTCGTCTGTAAGGTGGCTCAGCCCACAGCACACTGTTATGGGGGTGGGGCAGGAGGTGGGGAGCCGGAAGGAGGAAGCCTGAGCACCTACTGTGAGGCATTGAGTACCTACTGTGAGCCAGGCCCATGCCCGGGCCCTCCAGTCACATTGTCTCATTTAACTCTCATTGAGCAGTTGCCTTATTCCCATTTCACAAATGAGGAAAGCCATGGCCCCAATTTGCCCAGGTAAAAATAGGGGTTTCCAGCCCCTAGCCATCTATTCCAGAGTCTTTTTTTCTATTCTTCACCTAGTCTTCACTGGTTTCTTTGTCTCTACTTCAGGCAGATGACAACATGGAGGCAGGGGCCAGGGTTTGCTGCCCCATTTGTTTAGGTGCCTTCCAAGCTTGAGGTCAAAGTAATATCTTCAAGTCAACCTCTCCCACTGTATGTTTGAGTAGTCGCCTATTTCAAGCCTCCATGCCTTTGCATACCCTCTGCCTCAAATATTCCTATTCCTCTTTGTCTACCTGGCAAACCCCTGTTCATCCATCAAAATCCAGGTTAACTAACATCTTCTCCTAGAAGCTATTCATGAGCTTGCCCTAGACAGAGCCAATCGCTTCTCCCTCTGGACCACCCATGTCCCTTATGCCATCTTTCTCGTGTGTCCCCTTTACAGGGGGCTGTGATTACCTATAGGCTTGTCTGTCTCCCCAGCTAGGTGATTAACAATATAAGGACAGAGGCTGCTCTTATTTATCTCAGACTCTCAGCCCTTACTAAAGAGCCTAGCACATAGTAGGAGCTCAAGAAAGCCTGAGTTTATTTGAGGTCTGTTTGACTTGTAAGACTCCATAATGTTTGTTGCGCCTGTACTGTATGCAGCACTGTTCTAAATACTTCTCACACATTTGGTTCTCACAACAACCTCATGAGGTTGGGTTAGTATTATCTCCACTTTGCTGAAAAGGAAACTGAGGCCCAGAGAGGTTAAGTAACCAACTCAAGGTTACACAGCCAATAAGCAGCATAGCCAGACCTGTTCAGTGCTGAAGTCCTCAGTTCTACCTTATATATCGCTGTTTCTCAAACCAGCGTGAGATGACTTGAACAGGTCTGGGACTTTTTTTTTTTAACATAACTGACTATTTTAATGTATATTAGAGAAAATATAACCAATGTATCAGACTGGTGTTCTTGGTAAACTTCTATTTTTATAATTTCACTATTCATCTTTAGTCTTAAGACTATATTCACTTGTTCATTTAAAAGCCTTTAATAGTTATGTGCTGAAGTCACAAAACTTATTCTCTGGAGCATTTCAGATCTTCATCCCTGGCATATGTAGTCAGTTTGGCTCAAATAAATGCTTATACAATTTTTTTTTTTAAAGTTATGTGTTTATATTGTGTGTTAGAAGAAAATGAAAGTCATGCTTTAAACTCATGGCCTTTGGCTGTGATATAATTTACTTTTAACATGGGTTTTTTAAAGTAAAACTAGCAATTGATTTAAATGAAAGATTCAAGTAAAAACCAGTAAAGTTCCTGAAAAACAACACTATAATGATGCTCGAATGATAGACTCCTGCCCATGCCTCACAGATGGAGCCTGGCCCTTAAGGAGACTGAATGCTGTCTTGGTCCCAGTTTTCCCCATACCCACCACCTTCTCCCACTCGGCCAGAGTGACCTTTGAAAAATGTAAGCCACATCCTGTTCCTCTCTTGTGAAAGCCGCTTAATGGCTCCCCATTGCATTTAAGAGAAGGCCTTACATAACCCAGCCTGCTCCCAACCTTCCACACTAGCTGTTAGCTGGGGTTTGTGCTGGCCTCATTGTTACTCCTGCCTCAGGGCGTTTGCACATGCTGTCTCCTTTGCTTCATTCTTTTTGCAGATCTTCACACAGATGCCCCTTTCTCAGCCACCTCCCCAGAGAAGCCACTTCCTCCACCCCCCACAACTAGAAGGAGTTTTTCTAAGTCCTCACAATCACCTTACACTGGTTCATTTATCTGAACATCATTTCTAACACAATCTAGATTTTTTATTTCTTTAAAAAAAAAATGTAAGGCCAGTCGAGTGGCATGGTGGTTGAGGGCTGGCTTGGGAAGCCAGCGGCCCTGATTGGGTCCCACATATGGGGGCCAGTGACACTGCCCTCAAAAAAAAAGAAAAGTGTATGTTTTGTTGTTTCTTTAGAGCAAGAACCCTGTCTTGTCACTGCTGTATCCTCAGAATAGTGTCTGGCACATAGTAGGTGTTCAATAAATATTTGTTGGGCGCGCACACATGTGAGCGCGGGTGAGGGGGCTGAAGTATGGGTTTAATTAAGCTCATGAATCCACAACTGGGAGGCAAGCTTCTCCAGAAACAGCTGAGAGGTTTGAGGTCCTCCAGCTGAACAGTACAGGCAGCTGAAACCAGAAATGCAGATGGCATTACTCACCCTTGCAGCCTGGAAACGCAGGCACCAAATACACTCCCCATCCAAACACATCACAACACTGTGGGCCTTGGGTCGCCAGGACCCCAGGTGGCATGCTCTGGCATTTGGGAGTTGGCAGCAGCTGAGCAGTGTGGGCACAGCGGGTGGGCTGGGGGTATGGAATGAGCTAAGCCAAGGGCCACGGAGAGGGTTGCCTGGCCTGGGGACAGGCAGTGGTCAAGGCAGGAGTTTGGGGGCAGGGACTTCTGAGCACAAACCTTGAGACAAGCTGCCTTGTGGAATGAGCTCAAAGCTGTTGAAAAAGAAAAATTCCACTCATAAACCAAAGCAGACCACTTGATTGTGAAATCCATTTCCAGGACACTGCATGCTCAAAAGGGGAAATTCTTTCCTTCTTCCTTTTTTGTTTTATAACAGCTTTATGGAGATATCATTCACACGTCATATAATTCACCTACTTAAAATGTATGATTCAGTGGTTTTTCAATATATTCACAGTTGTGCAGCCATCGTCACAATTAGTTTCAGCACATCTCCATCACCCCAAAAAGAAACCCCCTACCCATTAGCAGTCACTCCCCATTCCCGCTCCCTACCAGCGCTTGACAACCAGGAATCTACTTTTTGTTTTTATAGATTTGTCTCTTCTGGACACAACATAAATGGAATTCTATGTGCTCTTCTGTGTTTGGCCTCTTTCACGAAGTGGAATGTTTTCCAGGTCCATCCATGTCATAGGATATATCAGTATTTCATTCCTTTTCATGGCTGAATAATATTCCACTGTGTGGATATACCACACTTTATTTATTGATCAGTTTAAGGACATTTGGGTTGTTTTCATTTGGGGGTATTACGAATAATGCTGCTATGAAGACACATGGCCAAGTTTTGTGTGGACATATGTTTTCATTTCATTTGGGTATTTGTCTAGGAGTAGCATCTACTTTCTTCTCAAATGAAACAAAAAGATCCCTGAAGTCAAAATATGTGTAGCGTGGAGTGAATTTAGAATGTCATTTGTGGCTATGACAGAACAAGTGAGCTCCAGGACCTTGGGGACAACGGCTATGCCACGCAGACTTGGAGCTCAGTGAATATTTCTGAACGAATGCCCAAATTCTTACTCTTTCTGGTGTCCCCAGTGAAAATGCCTGGCAGGGGTGAGTGGGAATGCTATAAAAATGGGTCTTGATCCGTTCATTTATTCAATAAATACAGTAGTACATAGTTGTTAAATGCCATTTGAATTTAATAAATTATTTAGAATTTCTTGGACAAAGATGGAGAAGCCACAACCCCTGTGTGTAGAACATAGTTTAGAAGGGAAAACGACAAGTAAATTCAGCCCTGAGGCACGGAAGGGAAATACTACTATTCTCTTTCCTCTCTCACTGTTGGTGTTTCCACCCTGAGCCAATGGCACTTCTCCCAAATTCCTGATGTTGGGTTCCTCTTGTCCCCAGGGCAGAAGCTGCAGTGGGGATGGAAGGCTCTGATCTACCTTTCAGGACCTGTCCTTGGGGCTCCCCTGCTCCTGTCTTTTTGTCTGATATCGAGGGCCTATCTTAGTCTTCTATGGAATAAAAAGCGTCTGGCCTCTGCCATTGTCTGACTTTTGACATATTTCCACTGGACTCCTGAGTCAGTCCAGCCTGTGCTGGGCACCTTGGGTTCAGAGACGAGTAAGGACAATCTCTGTCCACCTGGACCTACAGCCTGGAGGGTCCACAAGCAACCCAGAGGGATAGGAGGACTCATAGGGGGCCATTGGCTTTGAAACTGTCCTGGGGACTCCTGTCGGAGAATCTAGAACCTTCTACGGTTTATTAACTAGTCAGACACATTCCTATACCCCTTCCTGGTATACTTTAAGCTCTTGGAGTTTTAACATATGTCTTGATTTTAAAGAAGGTATTCATTTATTTAGTCATAAACATCTATTGAACACCTACTATGTGGCAGGTCCTCAGAGACAAGCAAAACTTGAGCTCTGCCCTTGAATACCTCATAATCTAGCAGGAAAGAAAGACAAGTAAATTACAGAGAGCCCTGAGTATGTGTTGTAATGGGGGACTGGATAAGAACTACATTATTTTTATTCTACCTCACGTATAATTTTCTCGTTTAGAATATAAAAATACACACATATATCTCACATATTATTTTAGCCACATATCTTACATATATTCTGTTCTCATCTGGGTTATATGTAATTTTATATGTTATTTTTGCTTTTCAGTGTTATACTTTTACTTTTCTCATCCCCAAAATAAGATATTTTATACCTTTCCACTGTATCTTTGGGTTTCATTTTTTAACAATACATTACATCTTTTTTTAAGAAAGGTAATTTTTCTCATGATTTTAATGGCAATATGCTTTAAATGGAGAAAAATTTAGGGCCGGCCGAGTGGCGCATTGGTTAAGAGCTGGTTTTGGGGATGCCAGCGGCCCCGGTTCGGATCCCACATATGAGGGCCAGTGACACTGCCCTCTACAGCTAACAACAGCTCCACCTGGAGCTGGGCTGTGTGAGCCCCGGCGACGGTGTAGGGTGCAGCCCCTGCTGCAGTGGGCTGCCATGGGCTACAGTGAGAGGCCGGCAGCCAGCGTGAGCTGCCAATAGCCACGGTGAGCGACCATCCAGAGGCCCGCGACCCATCTGCCTCATCCAGAAAGAGCGCAACGATACCAACATGGGCCAGTGAAGCAACGTCCTCTGCAACTAGACTGAAGAACAAAAAGACAGCAACTTGTCTGTTCCCCTTCCCCGATTCCCCAAAGCTGTTCCCCTCCCCCAAGTCCCCAATAAAATCTTTAAAAAAAAAAAGTTAAATAAAAGAAAAATGTAGAAACTGTGGAAAAAAGCAATAAATAAAAATTGTTCATAGTCTCACACCACCTGGAGATAGGAATTGTCAACCTGTTGCTGTCTTTCCTTCTAGTCTTTCTTCTAGGCGGTCTGCAGTATTATATATATTCTTTTTAAGACACAGATAGTCTTACACGGTATTTAATTCTCGCGGTATTGGCAGAGGCACAGGGTGTCTCAGAGGATGAAGCAGCCACACACCCCTTCCCAGAGGAAGGCCCCAATTTTCTTCCTCTAGGGGTCACAAGCTTACCTCATCATGGCTACTAAATTCAGGAGCCTGGGGCACAGCCAGCCAACCCTGTGGCAGGGTGGTTTTCTGGAAGGCCTGGGACTAGGGTTCTGAGGCTGTGCCCAAGGTCAGGAGTCAGCCTGGCTCCAGAACCGGAGGCTTGGTTCACCCTGGGGTGGGGGAACAGCAGGTGAATTACTGTGGGGGAGTGGGTCCCCCTCCCCAGCAAAGGTTCTAAATAAGGCCCTGGAATCTGCAGTGTCAAAGTGACAGCTGAGAATCCGTGTGTCCCAGTGTCCTCTGCCACCCATCCCAGAATGACAAGGGGAAGTGGGGGTGGAGGGAGGTTGCTGGAAAGCCAAGACCCACCACCCAACCTTTTGCCACCCTCCAGCCTCTGAGAAAGGAACTTCTCGGAGTAAAGAAAGGTATGGGAAAGCTATGAGACAGTAAACCCAGCCTGGGAAATGGAAGTCCAGGGCATCTTGATTGAGTGGCGGTGGCCAGTTTTTCCCCGAGCTAGAAAAAAAGACCAACCAGGAGAGGTTTGGTGCTGTGAGTTGTCTCAGAACCCTCGTGATAGCTCTAGGATGCAGGTATCACTGGTCCTTTACAGCTAGGCAGAAACAGGCTGGAAGAGGTGGGTGACGTGTCTGGGGTCACACAGGGTTGGGTGGCTCTAACACAGGCATTGCCACCCCCTCCCTGTGCTCGCCTGCCCCACTCGGGCTGGCTCTCCAGGCACCGAGCATCCTGCAGGAGTCATTATTCCAGCACCCTAGTTCTCACCTGCCCCGCCTCTTTCCTCCATCACGGGGAAGGCAGAAATGCAGGCTCCTCATCTCAGCAGCCCCCAGCCCTGGTCATCACATATAAATATTTATCTAGGGAATTAACAAACACAGAGAGGAGGCCTGCAGATAAAACCAGTCTGGAGCAGAAATGTCCACCGCAGGTTTTCCTGGAGGCCTCTCCGTGCACAGCTGCACGGCGCCCTGTGCGTGTGGGTTGGTGGTGGTGGTGATGATGAAAGCGTCAGATAGTGGGTGCAGTGGTTTGACATGTGGACTCTGGAGCCAGGCTGTCTGGGTCTGAATCCCAGCTTCTCGGCTGTGTAACCTTGGGCAAGTTACCGCCCCTCTCTGTGCCTGTCTCCTCTTCTGGGAAGAGCAGGGGGGTGGTAAACAGTCCATACCTCCTAATTAACGCAGTGGAGATGGTACAAGGGCCCGCACAGTGCCCGGCACATAGCAAAAACTTTTAGAGTGACACACAATATTGGGGAAACAGAGTCAAGATTCCAAGATGAAGTAACTCTATGACAAGGAGAAGGCCACTTGCACTGGGAGGCTCCTCAGAGGAGGTAACAGCTGGAATGTTCTGGAATTCTCCTGTCTAAAACCAACAATGGCTCCTCAGAACCAACACAGAGTGGGTTTGTTTATTATTTCCATGGCTTACAAGGCTCCAAGCTGCCTGGAACCCAAACTAACCTCTTCATTTTGCCCCCACAAACCTGCTCTGCTCACATCCTCCCCCCCGCCCCCACACACAGCTTCACCGCCTCTCCGCCTTCTGCCCCAGCAGTGGCTCGGCCCCAAACCCTGGAGCTGATGTTGACTCCCTCCCTCTCTCTCTCTCATCCTACACCTTCCATCACCTGCCTGTCCCTCCAAAACGTATATCCTTAAACCAGCTGCATCTCGTGGCCTCCACCAACGCTCTCCTCAGGCCTGGCCTGTCTCTACAGCAGGAGCCTCCGGACTCCAGTCCAGGTTCCTGTTTGCACCCTTGGCCCACAGGCAGCCAGAGAGATCCTTTCAAAACACAACTCTGGTAATGGCACCTCCCAGCAGTGGACGCCCCAGCAGCTTGTAAGAAAACCCCAAATCCTTACAGCTCACCCACCCCTAGGCACTCAGGGCCCAGCTCCCCGCTTCCCTCTTCTCCTCCTGCCTCCGCACCCTTCAACCACACAGGCGGCTCAGAGTCTGTGCACCTGCTGTTCCCTCCTCTGAAATGCCCTTCTGCAGATGTTTCCGTGGCGGCCGCCTCCCCATCCAGGTCTCTGCCCAAATGTCACCTCCCTAGAGCCTCCTCTGAACCCCCAACTCTCTCTCACACACATACACCACAGAATCCTCTTTCTGCCTTAGTTGTTTTTCAAAGTGCTTATTTCTACCTGAAATTATGTTACGTTATAACCTTATGTATAAAATGGATAAATAATTTAAAATGTTTACAACATTATCGGTCTGTCTAAAGTGTAAGCGCTAGGAGAGCATGAGTATTGCCTGAAGAAAAGAGGAGAGGAAAGAACTGTGCATCAGGTCCGCTGGGTGGAGTTAGGAAGGAGGGAGGCGGAACCCAGGCGCTACCTGGGGACAGTGGGCCTGGCTCAGAGAGATGGCACTGGGCATTGCGGTACATGGAAATGGGGGCTGTTTTGGGGAACAAGATGTTCAGAGCTTTAAATACCAGAAAGGGGAACTGTGAAACCTAGAAGCAGAATTCAGTAATGACCCTACCACCTCATCCTGCTCACTGGAAGGCGAGCTGACTTCTAGAAAGGACGTTGAGGGTTGGGTCCTATAGATCATATTCCAGCTTCAGTCTGAGCCGCTCTTCCCAACCATCCTGCTAGGCAGCTGGGGAGGGTGTGGACTCAGGATCTGGGGCCAAGGAGGAACTCGCAGCGTCACATACTCTGGAATGCTGTGGCTGCGATTAACTCGCTCCAGATTCGCACAGTTCCCGTCAGAACATGAAACTGGACGAGAAAACCGACGAGGCCCAGATTGATCAGCGCAGAACTTAGTGACAGAACAACACACCATAGCCAACCCACTTCTGCAGCCGAGGTGCTTTCCGCCAAGCCTGGGGCTTGGGAACTTGGGGCCTGGCGGGCTTGCAGGCCCAAAGGCCACCCCACTGGCCACCAGAATGATGGCCTGGGGCTTATGCTAGGTGTGGAACCACAGGGGCTCCCAGGGATGGCTTAAATTCTCCCCGCCATTACCCCAGGCGTTCTCTGCAGGGGCCTGAGAAGGAAACCTGGAAGGGCATGCCCAGGCTTGCCCACCTTGGGCCTCGTGACTCACTCTGTTGGGTGATGGGCTCACCAGGTCCACACCCTTGCCAAGGATGGGGGACTTCAGAGCTTCAGAAACATTCAGACGATCCCGGCATTTCTCAGTGAGTCATGGCCTCTGGTCTTCTCCACCATCACATCTGGACTGCAGGAGCTTGGTCCACTCTTGATCCAATTCCTCAGTCCCACCTTCCTCCTTCCAGGCCAGCTACACACTCGCCGGGCCAGTGTGATCATATCATACAATGTCTCAGGCATATGGAAAAGCCCAGAAAATCCTAGTGCCAAAAGCACCCCTCACTCCTATTTAACTCTTAATGATTTGCCTTATTTGCTTCCAATCTTTCACTAGCTCTCCCTCCCCACACCCAAAAGACAGATGTACAAGACCTGTGTGAGCACACCACGGGAGGTGGCGGTGGGGTGGGGTGTCCCCAGGTCTGTCTGGGGAGACAAGTAGAGCAGAAGAGCTGGAAAGAGGGCTGGGCCCCTGTCAAACCTCACTGCATCGATCATGCTAATGAGAAGGTGCCTGGCAGACACATGACAATAAGCCTGGCACATAGTAGGTGCTCAGGAAGCAGTGGACTTCCTGATATTGTTGCCTCCCCACCCCACCTCCTGCAGCCTGTGAGGCAGGCAATCTGAAAATGAGGAAAGAGAAGGCCAGACCGGGGCTCAAGGTCACAGCCCAGAAAGGGACCAGGACAATGAGCCTTTTTGGGAGCAGAGAGGACAGTCACTGGCTCCCCCAGTGCAGTCTTTTCCTGGGGGTGCAGGGAGAAGGGTTGGGTCCCTCCAAGGGGTGCTGAGGGCAAGAACCCACAGGCAAACAGGGACTGTGAGGGAAGTCCCCTTGATTTCCCTGATGCAGCCATTTGGAGGAATACGAGGCAGGGACAGTTCTCCAGGGATGGGGGCTGTGGGCCGGCCCAGATGATCCATTTCTGTCCCTCCACAGCAGCCTGGTAAACCTGATCTGATAGAATCTGGTTGCCTGCTGCGTGGCAGGGGGTTAGGGCAGACACGTCGCAGCTAGGGGGGCCACAGGTGGAGTGAAGAAGGGTCCAGGGCCTGGGGACACAGCAACCGCTAGTCTGCTCACCTGATTTAGTGACTGTTTAGAGCAGCTTACTAAGGACAGAGCACCCAGTCATGTCCTGCAAATGCCCATCTCAGGCCCCACTTCAGAGGCAGGGCAGTGGGGGGTCCCTCTAGCTCCAAGTCCCCAGGATGGAGTTCCTGCCACGTGTAAGTAGTTTCTCCTCCCTGAGTCTCAGTGCTCTGTCATGTGAGCTGTGAGTGTTAAGTGACCCACGTGGCACGTTCCTGGTGACCCATACATGGCAGCCATACTCCTGTAAATACTGGGGTGCTCCTGCGACCCTCCACATCACTGATGTCGTAAAGCAGCCATTTGCAAAGTGGGGTCCTTGCACCACCAGCCATGGCGTCACCAGGGAATCTGTTAGCAATGAAAATTCCCAGGCCCCCTTTCCCCCAGACCTACTGAATCAGAAACTCTGGGGTGGGGCCCAGCGGTCTGTGTTGACCAAGCCCTCTGGGGGATGCCTACTCACATTCAAACACCACTCTCTTAGGGCATCAACCTGACCATGTCACTTTCCTTCTCTAAACCGTACTCTGGCTCCCCATGGCCTTCTGGATAAAGTCCATGGGCTCTAGCCATGTTCGAAGCCTTCCCCTGAAGGCCCTGACTGACGAGAGGTGCCTGGCCTGTTTCCCAAGCTGGATGACAAGCTACTGGAGGGCAGTGCTGTAACTGGTGCCTCAGTCCTGCGTGCCTGACCCCAGCTGCTGGAGGACTGCAAAGTAGGCCGGAGAAAACAACAGGACCTGATGACTACGTGTGTGGCTCCTAGTGACAGTCTGGGGTCCAGATTCTGGCCCTCACTCTAGTGAACTGGGCAAGTTGCTTCACTGTTTGGGGCCTCAGTGCCTTCATCTATCACATTGGTGCAATAACAGTGTCTGCTCAGGTTACCGTGAGGATTAAATAAATACCTGTGCAAAGAGCTCAGCCTGGTGCCTGGAAAATGCCTTCGAGTATCAAGGGTCCGCAACTCCTTATCCCAAACTCTTGGGGCTGGAGGTTTCGGAATTCTGAAAAATCTGAAAGATTTTAAAAAGGGTAATACACCACATATTATGCAACATACACAATGGGAGGTCTATAAACAAGCACACTGATGTTTCTGCATCAAAATGAATGAATATGCAACATGAGCGCAAATAACAAAGACTATCAATAAAAGCTTATCAGTTCAGGTCATGCTGTGGCTCTCAGATTTTTCCAGAAGGTGATGGGGAGCCATCAGAGGATCTAGAGCAGGAAGGTGACATGGTCAGGTGTCACTAAATGACTGGTGCCCAAACATGAGCAGGCATCAGAATCCCCCGAGGGCTTGGTAAACACAGGCCCCTGGGCTTCACACATGGTCGCTCGGGCCTCATGGCTGCCAGTGAGGAAGACAAGGCCACTCGCCCATTTTACAGAACATTTTATAGAACACTGAAGCTCAGGACAATGAAATTACATGCGTGGGTCTCACAGCTATGTGACAGGGTTGGGAACTTGCCAGATGAGTTTGGGGACCAAACTAATGAAAAACCTTTTGGTTTTCACGGATGAGCTGCCCTTACGCTGGGGTCAGCAACAGGCCTGTGACAGAGGGAAAGAATATTGGCTTCAGGAGTTAAACCCATTTGATCACTTCTTGGTTGTTTCACTTTGGCCAAGTGACCTTGCCTCTCTGAGCTTCCCCTTCTGCAAATTGAGATGAGCAGTTGTTCTTCAGCAGGGTTGAAGGAAGAATTGCTGGGCCAGCCAAGTGGCGCATTGGTTAAGAGCTGGCTTGGGACGCCGCGGCCCCGGTTTGGATCCTACATATGAGGGCCAGTGACACTGCCCTCTACAGCTAAGATGGTGAACAACACCTCCACTTGGAGCTGGGCTGCTGAGTCCCCAGGACGGCATAGCTGCAGTCACTGTTGCAGTGGGCTGCCATAGGCTACAGTGAGTGGCCGGCAGCCAGGGTGAGCTGCCAAGAGCCGCCGTGAGCAGCCATCCAGAGGCCGGGGACCAATCTGCCTCACCTGAGAAAAGCGCAATGACAATACCAACATGGGCCAGTGAAGCAATGTCTTCCACAACTAGACTAAAGAATAAAGGACAGCAACTTGTCTGTTTCCCTTCCCCTCCCCCATTTCCAAATAAAATCTTAAAAAAAAAAAAAAAAGAAAGAATCGCTGAGATGAAAGGTGCTGGGCATCCACCCCATGGGCACTCAGAAGAAGCAGCATTGGTTCTGGCTTTGCTCTCCTCTGGGGTGTCCGCCCCAGAATTCCCCTGGCCCCACCCCCAGCCCACGCCCTGATGTGCCCGGGACTGGGCACATACCCGGAATGAGGAGGAGCCCTCCCAGCCTGTATTGCCCAAATACTGCGGAGGCCTGTTGGTGCCTTTCCACGGTGACGGCACCCTGAGGAGGATGGGGCCAAGGGCGTGCCCATGCCAGGCAGCTGCAGGTGCTGTCCCCATCCCTGGGACAATGCAGGAAACAGGCTGCTCACACAGGGTGGTGTGGCCAATGCCATCCAAATGAAACTGCAGGGGTGGCTGGGCCTCAGCACACCAGCCTTCCCGGAGTCCAACAAATGGGTGCCTAGTGAGCTCCAGTCAGTGTGCCCCAAAGTTACACTTTCCACCCCAGCCCGGGAAGCTGTCACATTCCCAGCACAGATATTCTCTCTCAGTCTCTCTCTCTCTCTCTCCATCTATCCCCCACCTCCAAAACTCTTCTTTCAAAGTTTAACATTTGCTGAGTACAGCAGCAGATTGGGGAGCTCAAAGACTCCAAACCAGAGGACTGGGTTCAGTCCCAGCTCAGCCAATGACCAGCTGGGTGATCTCAGGCAGCTAACGTAACCTTGCGTGCCTTAGTTTCCTGTTTGTAAAGAGGATGACACCTCCATCCTCTGGGGGCTCAGATCCAAACCCTGGAGACACCCTTGCCTCTGCTGTTGCCCTTACCCCCACAGCTGACTCAGGAAATCCACTCACCCCACCTTCAGCTATATCTGGAATCCAATGACATTTTTCTCTCTCCAGCTCTGTCCTCCTACTCAGAACCACCACTTCTCACTTCCTTTCCCCCCCTTTCCTCCCTCCTTTTCTTCTTCCCTCCCTCATTCTTTGGTCATGTCCATATTTTCTGCCAAAACTTGATATTCCAGGCTCATCTTGCATTTTTCCGGTCTCAGCCTTGAACCATCCAAGTCCCCACGTTGCCCTGGTTCCTTTTATTGGGGAATGATATTTAGAAACCAGGACCTGGGTGCTAGGTGGGCTCATTGCTACTGGGGTGTCACTGATGGCAGGCCCTTTCAGCAGAGCTAGAACCCAAGGCTCACTTGTGTTTAAACCTATTTAGAGCATGAGCTCACTTTTACCTCAAAGTCGAGTCCAACACGGCAGATTTCTTTCTCATTGCCGCCCTTCCATATGTACAAGTCCCTTGCGGAAAACCCCAACTCCCATCAACAGCCCATTTGCTCAATGCTGCAATAACCACAGAATGACAGGTTTCAGACCTGGGGAATGACAGGAAGCCTGTCAAGTCAAGTTCAGGCTTTCTTTCCAGTTTCATTGCCTTTAAAACAGAGGAGAACATAATTTTTGGCTGTGTTAGGAGGTTGCTTGAATTTGTTCTTTGTCTCTTCTCCGTAGTGCCATGACATCAGGGTGGCAGAGTGCGGGTGAGGGCTTGGGGGTCGAAGCATAAGACTAGAGTGGAGTGGTCCACAGGGGTCAGCAGATGAAGGAAACAGAAAGCCAAGCGAAGATCTAGGCCTTGGTGCTGTACACTGGGAAGCCCCTGAAGGATTCTGAAGAATGGCATGATGTGGCACATTGCATTTGGGGACAGTCATTCGGGCACTGGGCCAGCTGGAGGGGCAGCTGGAGACTCTGTCAAGCCTGGCCCGACAGTTTCTGTACCCCAAGCCTCTACTCCTTCCTGAGCCACCTAAGAGCCAGTCTCCTGAGACAGGGGCCCCGCCTGGCACACTAAGCAAAATCTGGGCTATCCCATCTGGTCCCCTAACCCAGCTCTGCCATTCTCTGGCTGGATGATCTTGGACAAGTTCCTTCCCCCTGGAAGCCTCAGTTTCTTCATCTGAGCCATGGGCAGACTCCCCTGTTTCAAGGACAGGGAAGCTCAGCCATGGCACCACAAGTGTGAGTCCCCCCTGCATTGTACAGAGCCGTAGCTGTGCATGGGTGGATGTTTGCACCCAGTTTTTCAGACTTCCATAGCACCTGGCTGAGTCAGAGCTTCGATGTGCTTCGCTGCTCTGCTCCCACCTCCAGGCACTCCACCTGCTCCTGCCCTTTCCAGGAGATGCTGTAGGTCACGTCTTGGGGTTCATTCATCATTGCTTTGTGCACATAAGAGGTTGCCAGGACCTGCTGATGGCCTATCCCCAGTACTGGCAGCTCTTCCCACCCTGGATGGCCCCACAATGGAGGACCCTTTTACCTGGGTCACTGCTGTGAATCAGGGGGACAACACAGATTAAGGACAAATAGTCTTTCATCCGTCCGTCCGTCCATCCATCCATCCATCCATCCATCCATCCATCCATCCATCCATCATTTCTCCTCCTCCATTCAACCCTGTACATCCATCTATTCATCTTCACCGAGCCCCTTCTCTGTGCCAGGTGCAGTGCTAAGCTCTGGGGAGAGAAGAATGGATGAGATGGACTCATGCCTGCTCTCATATGCAGTGAGTTTGTTTGGAAAATGTAAGCACACCGGGGTGGTGGAGTAGAGGGTACAGGGCTTGGGGGGGGGGCGGTGGAGCGGGTGAGGCATGAGGCTGGAGAGGTCCACAGGGCTTAGGTGTGGTTCAGTGTGGGAGGGGAGCATGCAGAGATAAACACCACCCTTTTAGGATGGGAGGGGACGGGGCCATCCAGGGAGATGATGGGGTTGGCTGGGAGTGTTGGCAGTGGAGGGGAGCAGGGCCCCAGGGGGAGTGTGGACTGGACGAGCTGATGGGTGGGCTCGAGGCGTCCTGAGGAGCTGCCGCCAGAGAGCTCAAAGGGCCTGAGGAAGGATGGCCCTCAGATAGCAGGGGGCTTCCGGGCATAAGGAACCCAAATGGGGAAGACCTGGATTCAAGTCTGCCACTCCCTGACGGTGTGACCTTGGGCAAATCACCTCCCCTCTGGCACCCTCAGTTTCATTATCTTGTCATGACTCTATTCCCTTGAGTGATGATGATAATGTACTAAAAATAACATCACATAACCCCGCAGGGTGCCTGGCACCCAGGAGGTGCTAGATAGATGTTAATTTTGCTATCCATTCTCTCTTCCTTTTCCTCATCAGTTCCCGGAGATTTGCAGGTACCCTGGAGACCCTGCTTTGGCTGTGGCTTCTCCTACAGCTTTGCCAGCTGTGAAATGGGGGCTACCAGTGCCTGGCACCTCGTTAGTGCTCAGCCAGTGTTAATGGCTGCCGGGGGGTGCTGCAGCAGTCAGGTGACCCTTTAGTCTGCGCTTTGCAGATCCTCTTCCAGGGCTGGCCACCAGTGGCATGTCACAGTTGCATGCCTCAGGACCTTTGCTCAAGCTGCTCCTTCTGCCTGGCGCTCCCTTCCCTCTGGCCAGCTCCCCACTGCCCTCCTCACCTCTTCTCCTGGGATACTCCTATCACTTTGTTTTCTTTTTCTCCTGACACTTGCCAGGATCTGGAAGGATCTTTCTTATTTCCTCTATTTATCTGTTTATTATCTGTTTGGAGCTTCCAGAGGACACAGCCTTTGTCTTGCTCTCTGCTGTCTTCTAGCTCATGGTACTGAGCCCAGCACATAGTAGGTGCAAAGTGAATACACGTTGAGAGAAGGAAGGAAGGAAGGAAGGAAGGAAGGAAGGAAGGAAGGAAGGAAGGAAGGAAGGAGGGAAGGAGGGGGGAAGTAGAAGAGATAAAGGAGAGGCGGAGGGGGCACTGGAGGCCTGTGGAGCCGGCAAGGAGGAGGGGTTGGGATTGGGGAAACCCTAGCCTCCTCCTCCTCCTCCTCCGCATCTCCCCACAAGCGGTTTTTTTTTTTTTTTTTTCAGATTTCCATGGCTTTCACTTGAGCCTTCTTTCTTTCTAAAATTTAATTTGATGTGGTAAGAACACTTAACACGAGCCCTATCCTCTCAGCAGATTATCAAGCGGACAATAGAGCATTGTTAACATACGCACCCTGTTGGGCAGCACATCTCCAGCGCTTACTCATCTGGCTTAACTGGAACGCCACTCTCATCGATAGCAACTGCCCTTCCCCTCCCATGGCCCCCAGGCCCCCGCCTCCACCACTGCATTCCCTGCTTTTATGAATTTGATTCCTATAAGTACCTCACCGAAGTGGAATCATGCAGTGTTTATCTTTCTGTGTCTGGCTTATTTCACTTAGCAGCGTCCTCGAAGTTCATCCATGTTGTTACATATTGCACAAGTTCCTTCTTTTTTGTGCCTGAATAATACTCCATTGCATGTACACACCACATTTTCTTTCTCCATTCATCTGTCAGTGGACATTTACATTGCTTCCACATCTCGGCTGTTGTGAATAATGCTGCAGTGAACATCAAACTAAAAAATTTATGCACAGCAAAGGAATCAATTGGCAGAGTGAAAGGGCAATCTACAGGATGGGAGAAAAACATATTTGCAAACCATATATCTGATAAGAGATATATATCCATATAAGAAACTTCTACAGCTTAATAACAAGAAAACTAATAATCCGATTTAAAAATGAGCCAAAGACTTTACATTTGATAGGCATTTCCCCAAAGAAGACATACAAAGGGTCAACAGGTATATGGAAAGATGCTCAATGTCACTAATTATCAAAGAAATGCAAGTCAAAACCTTGTATCTGTTAGGCTAGTGTCAAAAAAACAAAGACAATGAGTGTTGGTAAAGATGTGGAAAAATTGGAACCCTTGCACATTGATGGTGGGAATGCAAAATGGTGCAGCCATTATAGAAAACAGTATGGAGGTTCTTCAAGAAATTAAAAATAGAGCCACCATTTGACCCAGCAAGACTTCTGGGTAGTCACCCGGAGGCATTGATACCGAGCTTTCTTTTGAAGTGGTCAGCGCTCTCCTTCCCTAGGTGTCCATTGGCCAGTGGTCACTGCCCTAGCCCCTCTCCCCCTGCTCCTGGGCCTAGACGTGTTGTTGGGGTGCTCAGGAAGCATTCGATGATGGGATCAACAGGCCTGGAAACTCGGGGGCACCTCTACTTCTAAGTGGTTTCTCAGCGAGTGCTGTGAAGGTTTCATTCATTGCAGGAGCGCCCACTGAAGCGTTAACAAGGGGCCTCTGCCACCACCTACTGGGCGCTGGGGAAAGGGCCTTTACAGTCACCCAGGGAGCCCCTCTTGTCATCTGGACATTCATAAATAAATGCCGACAACAGCAATAACAACAGCCATGATTTGTTAAATGATTATTCTATGTCAGACTTCGTACCAGGTACTTTCAAGATATAATGTCTTTAAAATATATATATATATATATATATATATTTTTTTTTTTTTATCGGGGAATAGTGTGTTTTTCCAGGACCCATCAGCTCCAAGTCAAGTAGTTGTTTCAATCTAGTTGTGGAGGGCACATCTAGTGGTCTATGAGGGAACTGAACTGGCAACCTTGGTGTTATGAGCACTGTGCCCTACGTTCTAACCAACTGAGCTAACCAGCCACCCCAAGACATGATGTCTTAATCTCTAACAACCTTGAAATGTGGCTGGTGTTATCCTTAATGTATTTATACAGAGCGACGAGACTCAAAGAGAATGGTCAAGGTCACATGGCTAGTGAATGGCCCAGGCTGGATTCTCACCCAGGTCTCTCTGGCCCTAAAGTGTGGCTGAGCAGAGTCCTAGAGAGGGAATGTGAGGATGGGCAGAAAAGTGGGGGAGAACAGAGTGGAGGGCCACAGAAGGCTCTGGAAGCTACTCCTGGTGCCCTTCCCAGGAAAGTTCACTGAGAGTTACTCATATTCGGGGTACCCATGCTATGCCAAGGTCTGACTGAGCGGTCCTTAGGACATCAACACACAGGGAAGGCAAGGCAGAGCTGCGCACAGGTTTCCATGGTCTATGTCAGCTCCCACGCCCCGGGGCCAAGGTCAGGCTGGCCGAGGGGCTGGGGAGCCAGTGTGCTCTTACCGCAGTTGGGAGACCTGCCTGCCGCGTTAGGAGGTCTCTCCAATGGGGAGCGCATGGCTGATGTCAGAAAGGTCAGCTCTGGGTCTCTTCCTGGCTCTGCCACTTTCTAACTCTGGGATCTTGGGCAACTTCCTTCAGCTCCCCTACCCTCAGTTTACTCTCCTGTAAAATGGGACTAATCACAGTCTCTACCGCTTCGCTCCAGTGAAAACAGGCACATAAAGCCCTGAATGCATACTCAGCGCTTGATAAATGGTATCAAGGACCCCCCCCCCCCGCCATGGACACATACCAGCCATGCCTCAAGGCCAACGAGCAGGTGTGGTGTGATGGCTCTGCAGAGTTAGGGAAACTGAGTCACTGGGCCCGGAAGTGCCTGGGCCCAGGCTTCAGCCTGAGTCACATGCCTAATGCTGGGAAACCTCCTTGCAGCCACCTCCAGAAATGCTTCACGCCCCTGTCTGCTGGCTTCGGTACCTCCTCTGCCTCCCTGTCCCACCAGTCAGGGGGTGTTCACAGAGGGCAGGTGGGCCCCATAATCTGTATCTGACCAGTGAACGATGCTGACATGTACATTCATCCCCACTCTGCCGACAAGGGAACTGAGGCTTGGAAGGGGAGGGGATTGGCCCAGGGTCACACAGTTGTGTTGGGGTAGGACCCTGACTGGCCCTCAGCAGTGTCTACCACAGAAAGCTCTGGTGGCTGGACTCCCTCAGGCTGGCTTCCGGCCGCCCAGCTCAGGCCTGGGATCAAATGCGCTGCTGCAGGAAGCCCTTCCCATCGCAGCTTCCCTGAACTAGGACACGCTTTGACGTCAACACATCCACATTCCTGCCCTCAAGCCCCAGGGCCGAGGCACTGATTTCCTCCCTCTGGTGTTGGCATCACCAACAGGAAGCCGGGTCATGTGGGTGGGTCCGGGCCAGGGCATGGGGAGGAGGGGGTGGGAGTCCAATCCAGGCTGTCCAGTTCCCAGCCGGCGCCTACCTGGCTCCGGGCATCCAGGGAGGGCCAGGGGTTCTGTTATAATGCGCCTTCAGGGTCACACTGTTTTTAAGACACTTACAAAGGGCCTTTGGAGATGGAGACGTCATCCTCTTTTGGCCTTACAAACTGTTGCACCCATTGATAAGATGAATCTCACCGATTAACAACAATGGCTATTTTGGGTTAAGCACGTACTCCAGTCTTGCACTTTACATGGGTTCTCTCATTTAATTCTTATAAACAATCCTCTTATCCTCCTTTAACAGACGAGGAAACTGAGGCAGTGGCAGCTTAAATCAGTTGCCCAAAGTCTGGCAGCTGCCTGGAGTGGGCAGGGGTTCGGACCCAGTGTCTGGCCCCGCCGGGCACAGCCTCCCCACCATCTCAGCCCTCCCTCATCACTGCAGCGTCGGAAAACAAAATCCTGCTCATGTCTTTCCAGGGCTAACCCCTTCCATGACTCCCCTTTACCCAGGGACAAAACTCCGTGCTCTGAGGGAGGCATTCTATGCCATCTCCTGCTGCCTCCACCTCCCAGCCAGCTTTCCTGCTGTAAATGTACCTAGCCGCTTCTCAATCCAGAAACCACTCTCATTTTTCCATTGTGCCCGCTCTTGATACAAGAGGAATCCAAGGGCCAAACAGGGGACAGAATTTGCATCAGGTCACAGAACCAAGGAGGAGGCGAGTCACAGTCACACTGGGCCTGGCTGGGCCAAAGCCTTCCATGCCTGAGGTTCCCAAATGTTATGGTGTGGAGGAATGGCTGGGGGCCTGTACATATGGCAGCTTCCTGGGCCCCGCAGGGGAGAAGCAGGGGAGGGGACCGGGGACATGCATTGTTAGTGATCTCCCCGGTGGGTCTACGTCCACTCTCCAATCCCCTGCAGCCCTCATGGCAATCCAAGGGGTCCCAGTTGTCCTAGAAGCTGCCAGGCTTCCATCCTGTGGACCTTTTCCAGTTGGCAGGCCTTGCCCTCCCAGGGCGCATGTCAGCCAGGGGCCACCTCGCCGGTGGAGCAGCCCTGACTTCCCCTCTTCCTCGTGGCTCCGCAGTGGCCACTCCATGCTTCCCCCCTCACTGTCCTCACGTTCCCACGGGCAGGTGTGTCTCCCACACCTGAGGAAGGGCTGGTGCAGACTGGGATTGATACACTTGATTGTGCTTCACAAAGCCCTGGGGGGGGGCTGTCAGACACAGGTGGCCAGGCTCACCCCCCAATCTCCGATTTGGAGGTCTTGGGTGCATTTCTTCTTCATTTTCCTTTTCCTTTTTTTTTTTTTTTTTTTTTTTTTTTGGTGAAGCCATCCTATGTCCCTATGGTTCCTTCAACTAAAAGCACAAATTCTGAAAATTCTTAAACAAGGCCCTTTCAGTTTGTAGTACTGTATACCTTTAGCAATAACTGACCACCAACTTTATTGAGGAATCATTTCTGGGTCTTTTCTAGAATTTTCAGCACAGCTCCTTTCTCCAAACCTTGATGCTCCCGACACATCCAGCCTTTCTCATAGTGATGCCCTGACGACAGAAGGGTAGTATTCCTAATGGCGTCGCTGGTGGTACAAAACCAACAGTCATTTTTGGGTCATTCAAGGTGAACCTTAGTATAGGATTCCTTGGGTTAGTTTCAAAATCTCATTTGGTGTTATGCGGTATCTCAACCGGCCTGCACCCTCACTAGCAATCACCGGCGTATCACTAGGACAGTTTGGAAAGAAGTACGGTTCCAGGGGAGGTCCAGGCCTGTGGTTGGGAGACCATGAATTTCTAACAAGCACCCAGGCCATGCTGCTGCTGCCGGGGAAACACACTTTGAGAACCATTGTGTGGGGGAGGCCAGAGACAGGGGCGGGGGTCACCATCCTCCCCCAGGTACAGCTGCGCTTCAGTTTTCTCCGCTATCAGACATGGACACAATGATGCCGACCTCTCAGGGTTGTTGTAAGGTTTGAAGGGCACATGAGAGTAAGGGACCAGGATTTGTTTTTCTTTCCCACTCAGAAGTCCTTTTTCATGAATGTTTTCGAGTGAATGCATTTGGTTCTCCTCTGAGGCTCCTGGGCTCCGGTTCCTCCAGGGCGGCGATTTTGCCACCACCCTGAGTTCTGTGGGAACTGCGTGGGGGAGGCGCTGTTGGGTCAACAGGACAGATGGGGACAGAGGCTGAGTGTCCTCTGCTGGCACAGCTGGGAAACGACAAGGGAGGGAATCAAACCAAGTCTCAGTCTTGAGCGGCCCGCAGAGCTGCTCGGGAGGGTCACTGCGTCCACCCCTGAAGGAGACCCCAGGCGCTGGGCCCCGTCTCCTGCCCACCGCAAATCCGTGAGTCCGCCGGGCAAATTCTCAGGTTACGGTGCCCTCTGCTGGTCAGCGTGCCAAGGCGAGGGAGGCCCGGAGCCTGGCTTCAGGACCTCACCAGCCCTTCCTCCAGGGATTTATTAATTCCTTCATGCACTCATCCACCCATTTCAAATAGTTTTGCTCTGCCTACTGAGTGCTCGCCACAGAAATAGGCACCGGGAACACGTTGGGACCAAGACAGACGGCGATGGCTGCTCTGGGAGGACAGAAGTTATTCCCATACCTATGCAGATGTATAAACACAGCCTGTGTTAGGAATGCGTGGAGGAAAAATTCAGGGTGCATGCCAGTGTGTGCCTGAGGGACTAGCCCGTGACCAAGTCAGCCAGGGTTCCTGAGGTGACAGCCTTGATTCAAAGCTAACTAGAAGGGGGTGGGCATCAGTCGCAGAATGTTAGGCAGAGGACACAGAATGTGCAAAGGCCTTGAGTGGGGAGGAAGCCCACTGAGGGTGTGGGCTGGAGCCCAGCTGAGTGGGGAAGGTGAGAGCGGGGGCTGCGGTGGGAGAAAGGCCAGGGAGGTGGGCCGGCAGGATCCCCCAGGGCCTTCTGAGCCTCAGCGGGGAGCTTTCTTATCTCCTGGGTGCATCAGGAAGCTCTCGTGGTTAAGGGTGTGGACTCGGGGCCCTGGGTTTGAATCCTGTCTCTGCTTTTTGCCCGCTGGGTGACCTTAGCCAAGTTCCTTAGGCTCTCTGTGAGCTCAGTTTCCTCACTCAGGTAGTTGGGATGGTAACAGGTTAACCAAGCTCCCGTCGTAGGGCTCCTGAGAGGAAGCAGGGAGCCTGCACAGTAACATGCCTGGGGCAGCAAAGACCTCTGGGAGTGCCCTAGGAGTGCTGGCAGATGTTATTTGCTGTTGGAGCGTTCTGGGATGGGGTGACAGATCAGAATCCGAGTGGCAGGAGGACTCGGCCTCTGAGGAGGAGGATTTGGAGGGACATGGAAACAGAGAGGCCAGGGAAGGGCTGCTGCAGCCTCCTGAGGGGAGAGGATGCTCCCCGCCCCCCCGGACCAGAGTGCTTGTGGGGACTAGAGGACACATTCCAGATGGAATTAGGAGGCAAAATCAATGGGGCTTGGTTCATGGATTAAATCTGGGGGGTGACGGAGAGAGAGGGTCCAACATCACTCCCGAGACCCAGGACTTCACAACTGGATAGAGCACGACAAGGGGACCAGAGGGTTGTTGTTGGATTGATGGACTGAGTGATTGACAGGGAGGGCGCTGGGGTACCAGGAGGTCCAGGGTTAGTTTTCTGTTCAGGAAGGTGGCCTGGAGGGGCTGCCCAGGAGATGGAGGCGGCAGGGCACAGTGCTCAGAGAGTGGCCCAGGTGAGAAAGGGATCCTGGTCACCTGCAGAGGGGCAGTTATGAAAGCCATAGTTGAGGATGCCTCCACGAGAGAGAGAACGCAGAGGTGGGGGAGGCGAGGCCTGGTTCCGAGAGCAAAGGAGAGCCCCGTGGCCATGGCTGGTTAGGGCTGGACAGGCTGGAAAGGACCCTCAGGGCTCAAGTTTCTGGTTCTACCAGCACCTGGCTCAGAAAGGTGCCTCTCTGTCTGCTGGACCTGGGCTCTCCTTCATCAAGGGGCCTAAATTCGCCATGTGCCTTCTCCCTCCTTCTTTTAAATGCCGCTCCCCTGCCGCCTATCTTCCACTCTGTGGCTATTCCAGTAATTCTTTCCACTTCCTCGCCTCCCACTCCATTTCCATACCCTTCCTCTGTGTGCCCCGGCTCAGCCGACACAGCCAAGAAATCCCCAAATGCCTCCCAGCCCAGCAACTCGCCAGGCCTCCCATTACCTCTGCACTCTTCCCTGAGGTCCCTCAAATGGGAGTGGTTTGAATTTTCAAAGCTCACAGATTCCAATCGGGTGGCATCTTTCTTGATTCCTTGAGCCTCTTCAAGGCCTCCCACCTTCTTGTAAAACACCCACTGCTCTGAGGTCCATGGCGTTCAGCTCTCGCACCCCTTGCTCGTCCACGTCCCTGGCACCGTTTCATTGACTCACTTCCCAAACCTTCCCTGCTCACTCGTGGACAGCTCGAGACCTACCGTCTTCCTGTTCAGCCCAAGCTCTGCCATCATCTTGGGTGACTTCGCCAGCTGTGCAGCAGGCCAGTCCCGTGCCACCCCTCCTCCTCTCGGGGACTGTGGACTCGATATTTCCTTTTTCAGTTCTGTCCTCTGTTACTTTATTTATCTTAGGTCTATGTCATTAAAGCAGTAGAAACTTATTCTCTCACAGTTCAGGAGACCAGAAGTTCAAAAGCAAGGTGTCTGCAGCATCGTTTCCTTCGGGCAGTTCTAAAAGAGACCCCCCCATTTAAATCACTTTAATCAGACACCGGTGTCCAGCATTTCATTGAAATTGCCCCTGTCAAGCTCCCAGGGACTCCACGTGGCTATCGAATGGCCACTTCTCTGTGCTCATCATACCACCTCTTCCAGCAGCATTTCCACAGCTGATCTCTCTCTCCTGGAGACACTCTTCTCGGCCGGGACACCACACAGGACTGGGTCTCCGATGGTTGCTCTCCCCGTAATTGATTTCAGATCTTGAGAATCCTCAGGTGTGGTCCCTTCTTTTCTCCACTTACGCTCTCTCCTCAATTGAGCTCATATAATCTCGTGATTTTAGATACCTTCTATACGCTGATAAGCCCCCAATTTATATCTCACATTTAGATTGCTCCCCCCGAGCTCCAGATGCATCTGTCTAGCTGTCTGTCCTCTAGAGTGTTCCACAGACACCTCAATATGAATATATCCCAAATGTGAAGTGTAGGCTTTCCCATAAAACTTGCCCCCTCGTTCCAAGTCTACCGGCGCCGCCACCCAAGCAGTGGCTCCAGTTGGGAAGCAGTGGTCATCCTTGATTGCGTTCTTTCCCTCCCACCCAGTCCAACTCATCGGCACATTCTGTTGTCTTTTTCCCCCCAAACACATCCTTCCTCTGTCCACTTGGGTCTATTGGTCCCGCGTCCCCTGAGGGCAGAGCACCTCCCTCTCTGCCCTGGGCCACTGCGGTACCCTGGCACGTCCCTCTGCTTGGCCTGTCCCCCACGAGGTCATTGTCCACAGCTGTCTTCAAAGATTGGCTGAGCACCTACCATGTGCCAGGTGCTGGGGATAAAAAGTGAGTGGGATAGGCCTGTCCTGCCCCCCACTCACATTCTAATAGGGTGAGAGAGAAAGTAAACCGACAAAACGTGACAAATGCTATGAAGAATATCAACAGCGGTGCTGAAATAGACAAAGATCTGCACATCGTGGTCATGAAAAGCATTAACATTTCTGAGTGACATTCAAGCTGAAACTCTGACGTGGCAAGGCCTTGTGTGTCCTGCTAAGGAGCTTCGGGCCTGCCTGGAGAATTTTTGAAGGATTTGAAGCAGAGAACTGATATACTCTGGCTTATGTTTGAAGAAAATACCTTCAGCTGCTGTGTGGACAATGGATTAGGGTGGGGTGAGGTCACTAGGAGGTGGAAAGCACGGATTGGGCAAGGCCCTGTGCACAACTCTCAGCCAAGAGAATGAGATCAGCGCCCTGACCCCCAGAGGCCCGGGCAGGGCTGGGATGGGGTGGGGTGGGGTGGGGTGGGTGGCCTCCCTGAGGAAAATCAAAGTGCTCTTTCCAAAAGAAAGAGAATGAAGGCTGGGTTGGAAAAAAAAAAATGGCTGTCCGCATCAGGGACCAAGGTGGAGTACATCAAAGAGAATAGTCTGGAGGTGAAGAGCGTAAGAAAGTAAAGGACCGGCTACACCTGGGACATGGGGGTGGAGGCTCAGTGAAAGTTTATTGAATGACGAGCTAACCTAGGTATAAAATATGGAGGGCTGTGGGTACCAGGAGGGAGGGATTTCTCAACTCCTGCCGATTCAGGAGGCCTACGAAAGAGGCGGGAACTATCCTTCATGGTGTCTCAAGGGTGTAACACATTTAAAGCCATGGTCCACAGGGTCGAGTCTGAGATAAACCCTGTGGGGATCAAGACCACAGTCCAGCAAACAAACAAAAAGCGGTGTCAACGCAGCACAATGCCTCCATGCGTATTTCTCAGTCACCAGGAAGAGGGCAGTCATCCTACTGGCCTCTCCCACCCGTAGGTGCTCTGAGCCTGGCTTCCAGATCCCTCACCATCTCTCCCAGCCCCCACCTGCACGACTCATGTGCTTCTCCCCCTCTGCCTTTCCTCTGGGGACTCTCCCAAAAGGTGGAGAGGGGAGAAGTGGAACAAAGGCAGCAGGTGGGAGGCGAGGAAGGCTCAGGACACGCTCAGGCTGGAGTAATTGTCCCATGGACACTGCAGCTGTCAAAAATAACTCCCTCTGGGACACCTCCACCACCCATCTTCCTCACCCACCACACGGTCATTGATTTAAGTGAAGGACTACCTGTGCGGAGCTCCAAAGAGCGCACTGTTCTGAGTGCTTGCCCCTGAGCAGCTAATGGCTTCCTGAGGGAGACAAGAGGGAAGCAAATTGTTCTAGCTTAACCCAGCCTGGGGGGGAGGGGCGGTGGGGGATGGGAGGAAGGCGATCTGCCAGGGAAGGTTTTCAGGAGTCATGGAAACTGTTTGAATGGAGAGCAGATGAGTAGGCGTGATGCAGGCATGTGTGAGAGTGTGTGTGTGTTGGGGGGGAGGGAACATTGCAACTGGAAAGGTAAACATGTGCACAATGAACGAATCTCAGCCCATAAACCCAGGCACGCATGCACTGAGCTTATTTCCCCCACACCTGCATTTCCATTTAGAAACCCCATTCCACTGGGGCTCCCTCCCTTTCGCCCAAGGTCATGGCCAAATTCCAGGGGCTTGTATTGTGCCAAGATGTTGATGGGGAGTAAGTGTAGAACACAGAGCCGATCCTCAATTTCATCTGTCCATACGGTAACCCAGGGTGGTCCTGGAGGGTCTATTAAGGACAGAGTCCTTGTGTCCTATTCACTTTCTGCCCCCACCCCACCGGGCATCTTTCCTTCAAGTGTGGATGGAGAGAGAGATGGCAGATAAGGAGGAAAGTGCAGGAGGTCAAAGAGACTCATTTAATAGTTTTAAAAGTATGAGCCTTCCACATTTGTGAAGGCAGTTCACTCTGGCTAGCACACAGCAAGGTGTGGGTGGTGGTGCTGGTGGTGGGAGCTGTGGAAGAGGGGAGCACAGCTGGAGGGGACCCTGCCACCCTCTCTTTTTCATCAGTAAAGAAGGGGCTGGGCTGCTCTCTCCAGCAGAGCCGGTGGGCTCTTTAAGGCCACCTGGGGGTCTCACAGTTTCACTCTACCCAGAGCAGGCAGTGAGAGGTCCTCTAGGTGGTTTGGGGTGATTAGATACCTGTTCTGTTACTAGAGAAACTGAGGGTAGCAAGTGCCTATGACTTTGCTGGGTCACGGAGGTGACAGAGACCACATCTCACCCCCACCCTAGGCACAAGTCCATCCCTGGCAGACGAGTAGGGGATCAAACAGCTTTTGGAGATAGACGCACTCTTCTGATGTAATCTGACTTAACCTTCTTTGTATTAGCTGGGCAGTTTTGCAATTTATCAGGAAAACCACCGCTCTGCGGGGAGGAGGCTTACCAGGTGAATCAGAGCTTGAGTGTTTACTATTTTATATGGAGGAGGAAGGAAAAAACACAAGGGACTATTTACAAAGAAATATTCAAAAGTGATCTTCAAAGTGGAGGACACCACCTCTCCAAACGGGCTCATTCTTGTACCTTTGTGTGTGTGTTTTGTTTGGGGAGTTTTCTCTTTTTTCTTTATTAGTTTGTTTTTCTTGTTTTTGTTCATTTGTTTTGTTTTGCTTTTTGTTTATTTGGATTTTTTTTTTTTTTGGTTATCAGCCTGATGAGTCACCCAGTTAAAATTTACCATCTTAACTATTTATTTATTTTTCAATTACAGTTGACATTCAATATTACAGTATTTCCAGTGTACAACATAGTGGTTAGACATTTATATAACTATGAAGTAATCCCCTTGCTAAGTCTAGTAGCCACCTGGCACCATAGATAGATAGTTATTATAATAATATTGACTCTATTCCCTATTCTGTACCTTACATCCCCATGACTTTTTTTTTTTTAAAGATTTTTATTGGGGAATTGGGGGAGGGGAACAGTGTTGGGGAATTGGGGAAGGAGAACAGACAAGTTGCTGTCCTTTTGTTCTTCAGTCTAGTTGCGGAGGACGTTGCTTCACTGGCCAATGTTGGTATCATCATTGCGTCCTTCCTGGATGAGGCAGATCGGTCGCCGGCCTCTGGATGGCTGCTCACAGCGGCTCTTTCACACCTGCTGCCAGCCACTCACTGTAGCCTGTGGCAGCCCAGTGCAGCAGAGGCTGCAGCTATGCTGTCCCGGGGACTCACAGCAGCCCAGCTCCCTGTGGAGCTGTTGTTCACCATCTTAGCTGTAGAGGGCAGTGTCACTGGCCCTCATATGTGGGATCCGAACCGGGGCCACTGGAGTCCCAAGCCAGCTCTTAACCAACGCGCCACTAGGCCGGCCCAAGGGTTTCTTTTTCATTGCATTTCCCCCTGCTTGTTTTATTTTAATGTGCCTCACACAGGGTTGCGTATGTGAGTTAAACTGCACAGTCAGATCAGTGGCCCAAGGCGGGGGCCAGAGTGAGGGGCCATGTGCCGTCCTCCCAGCATTACAGGGTCTGAGCGAGAACCTGTCCTGGTCCCAGCCCCAGCCCTCGTCCACCTCAGCCCAGCCCAAGTGTCACCCTGACATGGCCTCCTCCAGCTTCCCAGATCCATGAGGCCATTTGCAGGAGCCTGCCTCCCCTGGTCACCTGGTGACATCTGGAAGATGTGCTGGGGGTGGGGTGGAGGTAGAGGATGTCAGCCTCTGGGCTTTGACTATCTGTCCAGCAGTTTCCTGCTGCTCAGGTCTTTGCTGCCTCTCATCAGGACCACTAGAGGACGACAATGCTCCACCTTCTAGAAAGAAAACTGTCATCCCTCCCATGGAGCCCAGAAAGCCCCCTTCTCTGGACCTCAGGACTCTCAGGTTCACTGCTTATTGGTGAGAATGAGGGAAAGGAGGTGCTGAGCGGATGGGGTCCTCATCTGGCATCACACGGCCCTCCAGACCCCTGCCCAGGCTACCCCCACTACCCTTTGCCCATCTGTCTGCAGCCTGTGGGAGGAAGGCCGTCCAGGAGCCCCAAGCCAGGAGAGGGGTGGGGACCTCTTGGGGGAGAGGGGCTGGTTATGGCAGAAGGAAAATGTCTCTGGGACCTTTGCCCCCACCCTGGGCAGCTTGTCCAACACGCAGCCCTGCCCCTTCTGTGCTTGGGCAGCTGCCTTCTGCAGGGTGTGCCCAGGCTGATCTCTGCTGGCCAACTGCTGCCCCCCATCCGAGGCCCAGCTCTTGTGTGACCTCCTCAGAGAAGCCTCCCCCTGCTGGGGCCTCTGCGAAGAACAACCCCAGGGCAGAAAGACAGTGAGGTGGAGCAGAAGGGATGGCCCTGGAATGGATCTAGTCTGCTTTGGGACTCCCTGTCAGACGGGACAGAGGCTTATGGGAGATGGGAATTGCTCAGGATAATGGACAGGATTCTTTTTTTGTGGAGGTGGGAGATGACAGCAGACAAAGGAGAGGCAAACCAGTTAGCGCTGGAGACGGGGCAGACGGAGAAGGCCAGAGACACCTCACTGGGACCTTTCTGACGTTTCTTTCCTGTGGTGGCAATGGGAATCTTCCCCCACACCCTGTCTCTATCCCTGCATGGTGGGGCAGTTCTCCCTGGGGGACACCAAGGTTGACATGGGCCAGTGCCTGAGGCTAAGGGGCTGGCCAGGCTGCAGACAGTTCCCCGCTCAGCTCAGCTTGGGGAAGGCCTGGCTCTTCCCACGCCCCTCCTGGAATGCAGGGCTCCTGGGAGTTGAGTGAAAGTGTGACTTTCCCTTTGGAGTCTGAGGTCAGTCAGCCTCCCAGGCCTGGGCCTGCATTCTTGTCGGGGATCCAACATAAGCAAGGGGCCAGGGGCCGGAGCAAGCTCAGAGGCCCGAGCGCCTCTGCCATCTGATGGCCCCGAGCTTTCCCTCCTTGGGGGAAGAAGGTGTCTAATGCCAGAAATTCCACACTGGGGGAGGGGATGCAAATACCAAAGTTCTTTGGGAGCCCCTGTGCTGGTCACCTGTAGATGCTGCTGTAAACAAAAGTTCCACAGGACTTTTCTGAGGGCTAAAGAGTTTCATTCTGATATGATTTGCAAATCAGAAAATGTAGCCTTTGGTATAAACCAAAGATATGGCCTAAGATAGGAAGGATAAAGTAAGGCAAGGGTTTTAAAGGTGAGAGTTGCCAGCTGATCAAAAGGATGAGTTGTTAGGGAAAAAAGACCATATCTTATATCATTTGTTTTCTGATTGGTTAGAGCAAGTGGATTTTCAGGGGTCTGTTGACTCAGTGGTCAGCAAGTGGGGTTGTGAGATAAGAACAATGGGCAGTTTCGACTGACTCATGGTCAGCAGACAGAGCATAGGATATGGCCAACAGTTGGAATCATAAGACATGGTCAGCAAAGCGGGGAGGGAGGGCTTTACAAGGCAGGGGCAAATGCCTCAGTTTCTCATGCAGTCTGCAAAATAAACTAGTAAAACAAGTTTTGTAGTGAAACAGACAGTGCAAAGAATGTGGTTCATCTGGTAGACAGAGAATTTAAATTGCAAACTGGCCTAGTCACTAGAGCATGGTCAGAGACCAAACTGCAGAAGGGTCCAGACAGTCGGTCACAAATTATGATATTAGAATCCTCACTGCTAACAGTGTCACAGGGCTGACTCAGTGAGGCATACAGAGCCTGAAGGGAGGCCCAGGGGGCTGTGTGGGGGAGAGAGGGGCAGCCCTGGGCCAGCTAGGACGGGGGAATGGGTGGGTACAGCAGATGCTTCTCCCTGACACAGCTCACCCTGATACAATCCATGAGGGGAGTGACACCCTTCTCACTTCAGAGATCCAGAAACCAAGGCTCAGATAGAGCCAGTAACTTGCCCGAGACCCTACAGCAGAGGCTAGACTCCATTGCATTGGAAAAGCCTACACAGAGCCGAGCCGAGATGCTGGGACACAGCCCCCTAAGAACCTGAGAAAGTGTTCCTACAGGCGCCACCCAGAGGCAGGAAAGTGAGGCACAGAGAGGGGGCCTCCCCGTTGCACAACTCCAGGGGCATGTCCAGTCCGCCAAACTTTGGGCCCTTCGCAGGGTGCCGACATGCACTGAGGCCTGTGCAGCCAACTCCTAAGCAGGCTCTCTGGACTCTTCTGATGGCTGAAGCTTTCCCTAGGCAGCTGGGGAGAGGCAGGAGAGGCAGCCGGAGGTTCTCGATTCAGAGAGAAAGGTTTAGACCCAGGAAGCCAGAGCCAGGGGAGGAGGAGCTGAAGAAAGGGGACCAGACTGCTCCAGGCATTCTGTGTTGATGTAGCTGCCCCCAGGCTTCTGGAAGCTTCCCCCGGGTGCATTTAACAGCCAAGGTCGCGGCTCTGTTCCCACAATGGATGCCTGGAATATTCATGTTTTCCATATCCCTGTGTGGGAGCCAAAACCAGCTTCCAAGAGCCAATAGAGTTGAGCCTGAAGGGAGAGGCGAAGATTTCCCTCCCTGGAATTGGATTCATAGGCCTTGTGTAAGTCAAGGACCTTGCTTGAAGGCTTTTCTCTCCTCACCCCTCTAGTTGCTGAGCCTGATTCCCTCCCCTCCCCGCCTTCCTCTCTTCCTTCTCCTTTCTCCTCCTCCTGGTCCTCCTCTTTCTGATGACTTACGCACAGACAAGCTGTGATGCTGAGGAGAGTCAGACCTGGTTCCGCAGCCCACAAGCTGTGTGATTGGGCAGGTCACTGCCCTTCTGCGCCTCTCTTCCCTTATCTTTAAAATGGGAGGATGGGCTGTTTGTGGGGTCATTGAAATCACAAGTGTCTATGTTCCAGGCCCATAAAAACCACTGGGTCTAAAACCTGGAAAACAATTACAAAAAGAAAGAGAAGAAATCCTTTTGTCTTTGAGAGGCCACACCGAGTGGGATAAAGTTACTTAAAGTCTCTGAGTCTTCGTTTTCTGTCCTATCAAATGAAAGTGATGATGGAACCTACTCAAAGATGTAATGGATGCCTTTAGCCCATCGTAAGTGCTCGTTAAATTATCTGTTGTTCCCACTATTTTTGTGGAGGAGTATTTGTCTTGCAGGAACACAAGGAAATGAGGACAACAGGTCTCCATACACAGACAATGGCAATGCTCCCCTGAGGCTGCACGTCAGCTGGCCGGGGTGGTGGGGGTCAGGGGTGGTGGGGGTCAGGGCTCAGGCCCTGGGTAGTGAAACTCTGAGGAGAAATAGTGCGCCAGGGAGCACGGCCCAGGCGTTAGTAAGAGCCTGAACACCAAGAAGAAAGAAGAATGCCTAAATTACATCACTAAACGATCCAGAGCTTTTATGTCTTGAATTCCATCTGTCCCAGCAGCCTTAGAACTGCACTGGTCTGAACCTGTCTGGTTATCGGTCTGCCTTCCACCCCCAGATTGGTTGGTTCTTGAAGGCAAGAGCCATGTCATACCTGGCTTTGTATCAGGTATCAGCATGTCACCAAGATTAGTTCAGGGACTTGGCTTTTGATCCAAGGGGTCAATGGAAAGACAGCCCTGGGACTTCTCCTGAAACTTTTTAAAAGGGTGACTTAGCTGGCATGATGTAAGTTAGGAGCCACTGGAGGCCATCTTGGTTACCACAGAGGGACAGCCAGCCTGAGAGTGACATCAACCCGGAGGAAAGCAGAACTGAGAGAAAAAGATGCCCAGCGACATGCGAACAGTTGGGTCCAGCCATTCCTGAAGCCAGAGCTGACCTGCTGAGTTGTGTGAATTAGTTCTTAAGTTAGATTTTTCTTGAGTTGGATTTTGGTCTTTTATAACCAAAAGAGCCTAGATGAATATGTACCCCCCACACACACCAACCTTTATTTTTAAAAAAATGTTTTAATTATTAGATG
The DNA here is from genome assembly GCA_033961575.1 of Aselliscus stoliczkanus. Lineage (NCBI taxonomy): Eukaryota > Metazoa > Chordata > Mammalia > Chiroptera > Hipposideridae > Aselliscus > Aselliscus stoliczkanus. The sequence continues at coordinate 6,402,528 of CM066733.1, forward strand.
GCACCAATGAAAGTGCCCCTTAGCCTGGAAGTGGGTGATACCCCAGGAAGGAGGCCTAGGAAGGGAGAAAGGAGCCCGGGTTCTGGGAAGGCTCGCCCCTAATTGAGACCTAGAGGAAAGGGTACGAAATTTTGCCTTAAAGCTGGAGGAGGCACATCTGGGATCCAATCCCACGTCTACCTTGCAAGGACCCTGGTTCTCTCCCGTGGAAAATGAGTAGACAAACATGATTGTGATGAGTCATTTGGAGAATGTGTGAAAATTGGGGTTTCTTCTGTGATAAATGTTAGTTCATTTCTCTTACTCCACTGCTCCTAAAACGTCACCAAGCCAGGCTGTCCCTGCGAGCCAGAGAGGACAGGCCAGTGCGGCTGTTTCACCTACTCTCTTTCCCCCATTCCTGATGCCACAGCAAGGCTCCACCCCAGCACTCTGGGCCCTGAAGCCGAGCCTGGAGGAAGCCCAAATTGGTCAGCCTGGCCTGGCCTCTACGAGACTTGCAGGCCCTTATCTCCACCATGACTAAATTTGGATCTCAAACTCAGACAATCAGCCTGGGAATTCCTGACTAATTCCAGCAAGGGCCAGCCGTTCTCCTTGGTTTTTGCAGAGCAGGGAGATAATTTTTTCCGAGTAACAAGTTTGAATTAACAGTAAGAACTGGTCATGATAGAAAATTTGGAAAACACAGGGGGAGACATCCCCAATAATGCGGTCACCCAGCCCTAGCCCCCGTGGGTGTTTCTCTGTTCTCTTGGTCATTTCAATGCATGGTCAGGGTTTCGGCCGTTGTCTTTTCTTTTCTTTTTCTTTTCACATCCATGAGATCAGAGTGTACACAGTTTCCCATCTTCATTTTCCCACCACATGCACTCTGCTGAGTGCCAGGCACTGTGCGTAGCACATCACTTGCACGGTCTCAGCAATGCTCACACCCACCCTAAAATCAGCTCCTGTTCTGTCTTTGCAGATGAGGAAATGGAGGCACAAAGTTTAGTATCTCGCCCAGTGTCGTGGCAGGGCCCAGGCTGTCTGGCTTCACAGCCCATGCTATTAACCGGGTCTGTGCCTGTATCACTGCTTACTCAGCCTTTCTCAGCGCCTGCTGTCCTTGCCTGCCCAGTGCTTCTTCGTTGCTCCAGTTTCTCCCGTGGACTGTGATTCCCCACTTTCAGTTCCACTGCGGAAGCTACTGGGTGGAACTGAGAGTGTGTCCTTGGGTCTGACCAATCAGAGCCCCTATTTCCCTGGGCTCCAGATTCAGGATAGCACTCGTGATCCAGGTTGGTCCACAAAGGGATTGCCGAAAGGCAGGATGTAACATGGCTGGATGTCTTGAGAACCTGCGTGGTTCTCAAGATGGGACTGGAACAAAGGAGGGCAGAAGGAGAGGGGGAGAGACCCAGTCCTGTTACAGCATTTCAAACCCTGGGTCCAGCTGTACCTGACGTGGGCTCTTGGATTCTGTTACTGGACTTCTCTTTCTTGAGCTTTTTAATACCCTTAAGCCAGGGCGAGTTGGGTTTCTGTCACTTGCAGCCAAGAGTTCTGGCAAGAACACCCTGGTTGTTGGACCTTAAGGTTGCTTATAGTTATTTTGCCATAATAAATAATGCTGCAATGAACGTCGTTACATATAGAGCTTATCCTTTGATTAGAATGATTTCCTTGTGATATTTTCGCTGTAGTTACTTGGCAAAAGGGCTCTATATTAGACAGGGCTCTATATTAGACATTCTGCAAATTGTTTCCTCGAGGTTGGCCATGATTTGTGTCCCTCACCTCCACTCCCCAACAGTGTGTATAATGATGATTTTAAAAAATAAGCTCTGAAGAGACTTTCTTTTTTACCAAGCCAAAGTTGTATTTGTTTTCAAACAGGAAAATTATGTTAATATAAAACAGATAAAAACAGACAAAACTCAAAACACACAACACACAAAAGCACAACACACAGGACCAGTGCAAACCCTTCCCGACCCACTTGCCCCAAGTTTGAAAACCTTTATTACAGTTCCCCAAAGATTCGACTGTATTGGAGAGGTCACAGTATTGAATCAGAAAAATAAGAAAAGAAGACATTTTTTTAAAAGGCCTGTACACAGGTAGTGGGGGTGGGGGAGAGATACTTCATCACCCCAACATCAGAAACATAATGCAGAAAGATTTCAGTGATTATCACAATTTCTAGAACACTACAATGTATGCTGGTCCCCCGCCCACTTTTGAAAGTTGCTTTTAAAAAGGATAAAAAGTGCACAGACACTTTCATAAGGCACAGACATTGTTGCACGAGTCATTTCATTAGGAACTTGGAAAAGACAGTGAGACAATTAAATACCGAGAAATGCCAGGTGGCCATGTGTTCCTGAGCCGGTGTCCCTCTGCTGGAACGGGAGGGGGCGGGGAGCGGGAATGGGATCTAGCAGTGGGGGGTTACTGCCTCTCAGGCTCCAAGGCTCTGCCTCAACTGGGGATGCTCCAGGGACGTGGGAATTGATTTCCAGCCTGAAAGCAGCAGGTAGCCATCTCCCCATGTCTTTCTGGCAGGACCTAAGAGTGGTCACCAGTTAGTAGGGACTTTGTGTGTTCTGCCCAAGGCCCTTTGGCAGCAGCTCACCTCCTGCAAGGTGCCTGGCATTTCTAGTGCACAGGAGGCTCTGGGTCCAGAAAGCAGTCATTGGACACTCACCAAGACAGATTCCCTGGGGCAACAGAATAGCGAAGAAGGCCCAGTGGATTCTGCCCCTGATGTCTCATTACCCTCTTAATGGCTCTATGTCTGATGTCAGACCTCGGGCACTGTCGTCTGGGCTCCTTCCTTCCACACCTAGTAGGCACTCAGCAGGTGTTTGCTCAATGACTGTGTGCATGTGCTTTATCAAACCCCTGAACACTTATAACTGGATTTCTGATTTGTTCAGCAGATCTTTAATGAGTACCTACTATGTGCTAGCACAGACCCCGACACCAGGGTGATCAAATCCAAGTTTACAAATCTGTCCATCTCCTGCTCTGGACCCCAAGCTCCTTGTGGGCTTCGTCATTAGCCCCAGTTCCCAAACCTGGGTCCAGACACAGGCCATGCGGAACAGTGGGTGTTGAATGGCTGCAAAAATGATGCTGTAGTTATGGAAGCAGCTGCCCTGGGGAAGCTAAATCCCAGAAGGTCCCCGGTTCTGGGACTGGACTAGGAAAAGGAGCTTGTTTTGATTTGGAATCAGCCCAGTTTTTCTGGCAATTCAAAATGAACAGGCACAACACAGGGCCTCCCCTGGCCTCCGCTGTCCCAGCCCTGGGCGCCCTGCTTGAGGGGGTGGTGCTCACGAGGCCCAGGAAGGTGGTGGGACAAGATCTCCGGCCCCTCCCTAAAGCTGTCCCACCCGCTTAGCCCTGGAGAACAGGCGCCCTTGGTTTGGACCCACGTTCTCACATAGCTCGGCTCCACGGGGCCACGGTGGGCGGTGGGCAGATGAGAACGAAAGGAAGGATGCTTTGTCCTTCCGGGGTGTGGGCGGCACAGGGGCCGCAGCCTGGGCTGGGACCCTCCACACAGCACAGGTGCCCAGGCTCCCTCTAGATGCTGCTCAGCTGAGTTTCAAGGAGGAAAACTCAGGCAATCTCAGGCTTTCTGGAACTCGGGCCAAGCAGTGGAGAGCATAAGCTCTGACACCACATACTCCTGGGTTTGAATCCTAGCCCTGCCACCTCCTGCTCTGCGACTCTACGACATTTCACTCCTAGGTCCTCAGTTCTCTTGCCTGCCTAACGGGGATAATACCATATTTCATCGATTCTAGGTAATACGGTTTTGTTTTGTTTTTCACATTTCAACATCTGTGATTGGAATGAATTGTATAGTTGTGGCATCTGACAGTTAAAATTGGCAGTGTTCTTTCCTTAATGGTACATAAAATATCGGTGGCGTCTTAGACGTGACTCCATATGGTAATAAGACCTGCCTCACAGGAGCCATGTGTGCAGCCCAGGGCACACAGTGTGTGAAATGGAAGAGTGGCCTCTTCCTCCTGTCTCCAACTCGAGGCAGAGCACAGAGGGCCATGTGAGTGGTTCCAATGCAGCATTGGATAAATCAGTTTACAGCATCAGGAAACGTCTGGTTTTTAGGAGATAAACACCCCCTTAATTCCTCTCTGACACAGGGAGGCTATTTATAGCAGCTGCAGAGCAAGTCAAACAGGCCACCGGCTTCTTCTGTCCCAGGTAACAGGTCGCCAGGAGCATGGTTTGGTCCACCCCGGGTATAGGCCCTTAGTCACTGGCTTCCTGGTAGTCTCTGTACATGACCCAGGCTGGACCCAAGGGGGCAGTCAGGAAGGTCAAGTGGCAGGACCAAGGAGCTGGCTCCCCCAGAGCTTGTTGTGATGGGCTCAGGCCAGTCAGGGGGACTGTTGCCTGGAGAACCTCAGTCCTGGGGGGTGATGAGTCCTCTCACACAGGGCCTGTGCCCACATCTGGCACATGGGGAAATGGCAGGCTCCCGCTGACCAAATTCAGCAGGGTACCAAATGCTGCCTAGATTCTCAAACTCTTATCTTGGCAAACGCTGGGGTTCCAGGAGCTCCCCACAAAGATTTTTAGCAGCTGCAAAATTAAAATGTGGGCACGTTTCCCAAATTCACTAGGGAAAAGAACCAATTAGGGGTTCTTGCAAGGGCAAGAGTAGGGATTCTCAAGTTGAGATCAGAAAACTGGCTACTTCCAGACAGAGAAGCAGCAAGTGGTTTAAGACCTAGGGCATCACAAGGGCACGACTGGCTGGTCTCGTGGGACTTGATGTGACGAGGGCCCAGCCTGGCTGGGCTCTAAGCCACAGACACCCAGCAAACATTCGTTATATGAACTCATAAACCCTGACTATTCTCCTTTGCCTGCCTCCCTCAGCAGATGAAGAGATTAGGAATTATAATAAAAATGATACCTGCTCTTTGCAAGCTGTCCAGGTCTTTAGAATGTTGTGGGGTCCCCCCAAGAGCTCTGGAGGGGGCAGGTACTAGGCTTCATCTTGGACAGACTGGGAATGGAGAAACAGAGAGGCCAAAGGACTTCCCTAAAAGCACAGCACAAGACAGGGCAAATGTGGGTATCGGACCTGGGGCAAGAAAGGAGGAGCAGGAGGGGTCTGGGAATCTGCAGAGATGGGCCCAGGCAGGGGGGAGATAATGGGGGCAGGGCCAGGGTCCCAGGAAATGCCTAGCAAATAGCCCTGGGAAGCAGGGATAGTCCCAATGTCGGCATTTTTCAGTTAATGTCTCAGTTATTAGTTAGCCTCCTAATGATCAGTTGACATCTTAGTAATCAGCAGGAGCAGATAAGCTTAGAATCAGAGCAAAGATGGATTGCAAAGCCCTGGTTCCTCCTACTTTGCCCACAGGTGGCCCTAGGGATGCCCGCAGGCCCAGTGTCACAACAGGAAATGTGGAGAGTTGTCTGCGTCTTGCAGTGGCCCTTGCAGCCCCAGGTGAGTCACCTCCCTCTAGGCTTCTTTTCCCTCACCCAGGAAAAGAGAACCTGTGGCTAGTCTCCTCCTTGGACATGGAGGGGCGCTAGGTACAGATTAAAAGCATCTAAGGGCAGAGTCAAGTGCAGTGTGCTTATTATTAGGCTGTCTGGGGGTGAAGGGGTGAAAAGGCTTCTGGGACAACACTGCCCAGAGCTCTCCGTGGGCTGCAGCACCCATTAAAACTCTCCAGGACGGAGTTAGAAACCCAAGAGGCAAATTGTTCTTTTATGTTCTCCTCCCACCTACCCCAAGGAGTTGCTGCTTTGGAGCTGTAAACAATGAGCTATTTTTTTCTCCTCTTAAAAAAAAATCTGACTGTCTTTTCTATACCACCTCAGGGAGCTCTGTTTAGGCGCAGGCTTCATACATTCAAAACCAGCTGACGTCACAGCCCCAGAAAGTGAACAATTTCTAGTCATGCTAATGTCTGGGCTCCGGATCGCACATTCCTTAGTGTTAAATAACCTCCTAGAGCCAGGATCCCTGGATAAATACCGATGCATTCTCTCTCTCTCTGCCACACATGCCCTCGCCTTCTTGGTCTCCCTCCCTCCCCTCCCTCTTCTCTCACACACACAAACACAAACAATTCAACCCACCCCCAGCAAAAAGCATTGCACAGAGGACGCTGTTTCCTATCCCAGGGGTCACCGAGGATGGGCGGTCTGCCAGGCAGTTCCTGAGCTTGCTCTTGGGACGGCCTTTTGGGGGCAAGGGCTTTTGAGCCAGAAGCAATCCAGGCTCGGCTCCCCCCGGGGGGCCTTGTCTCCATGACTGTCACGCCTTGCCCACCACAGGAGAGTGGCGGACGAGATGGCTGCTGCCCTTGGACTCCCTGGTGGCCATGGTGGTTGCCTAGCCCAGGTTGGTTTCAGAAAGGTGACCTTGATCCGGCCATGGCCCATCAGTGGGCCAGGCTATGGCCTATAGATCTTAATGACATCCTTGATGGGCCGCCGACAGATGGGGCAGCAGGCCCGGGCCTGCCTCTTGAGCCGCAGGCCACAGCTGTGGCACAGGCACATATGTCCACACGTGTAGATGACCGTGTCCACTTCGCCATCGAAGCACACCGTGCACTCACCGTTCTTGCTGCCTGCAGGCTCTGGTGGGGAAAACACGGGAGACACTGCGGGGCTCAGTGGGGAGCTGGGGGCCGTCACTGTGGAAAGGAAGAACAGGGCAGACATGAATAAGGCGGTTCTCGGGTGATCTGCTGGGGCAACCCCCAGACATGGCTTCTATGGTGGAACCGTGGGAAAACAACTTTGGGAGACACCGGTTTTGAATTTTCTTCTGAGTTTTGCCCCTTTTCCTACCCTCTTACCCCAAGCAGCATGCATCATTTTCACCCTTTGGGATGCCCTATCTAGATGTTTCTCCTCCCTCCAGCTGAAGGCACAGCTGATGAAGGAGAGGACACAGCACGGAAAAGGGTAGCCCTGGGAAGGCGATGACACAGCCAAAGGAGCCAAGCCAGTGGCCAGTCCCTGCCTGTCCAAGGTTTCCATTTCCTTACCCAGGGATGACTCAGATGCTGAAGACGACTGGTTGACACTGAAGGCCATATCGGAATCGCTATCATCCTGGGAGCCGCTGAGGGACCCTGATGGAGACGTGGTCGCAGGGCTGGATTGCAGGGTACCTGAGACCAGAGAGACCCCATCAGGGGCAGTGGGAGGTGAGCACCGCGCGGAGAGGCCCTGACTCTCCACTGCTTTGCATGTTAGCCTCCCTGTCTGTCTAATGGGGGGATAAGGACTACCTCGCAGGGTTCTGCTAAGGACTGATGGAATCGTACATGTATGGTAGACAGCTATTCTTTGCCTGCCCAGCCTCCATGCCCATTTATTACAGAAACAGCACTAGAATTTTGTTTTGGAGCACTACTTGACCCTCATTCACACTATCCAGGCCAGGCCAATAACGTCCACCCTTTGGTCGCAATGGCGATTCACGGAAGGCCACCATGGGAGCCAACGAAGGCCAGGGAGGCCTTCACTAGAACTTTCCCTCAAACTGTTGGGAAAGAAGCGACTCGTGCCCTTGGGAGGTAAGCCCAACACTGTAGGGGCCTGCCTGAGAATGAAGCCAACACAGAGGAAAGTGTACTTTTGACATGGAAAGAGAGATGGGGTCCTGATGACCTTCTTTCAACACGTAGATCAGGCAACCGTTGCTGTTGTTACCATCACTGCTTATGAAACGTGTAGGTGGCAGGCATGTGCTGAAAGCGTTGTCTGCACCTCATCATTTCATCCTCAGGGAATTACTGAGGTAGGTGATTTCTCCCTTTCTACACAGAGGGAAACTGAGGCTGAGAGGCTCTGTGACTTGCCCACCGTGTCATGGCTGATCATCTATGTGACTGGGACAGTCATGTAACCTCTCTGGGCTTCATTACCTGTAGATGGGATAACGATAACGGTTTCATACAGTCATCAGGACAAAACTGAATGAGGTGACATGAAATGGTCACCGTTTCTATTATCACTTGGGCTTACCTCCTGAACCGCGCAAACGGCGCTGTGCTCTCCGGCACCCTCCCCTGACGGCCAGGCCCTGGCCACCCAGCGGCCGTGCTAAGCGTCACCCAGGGCAGCTCCCCCTTGGGGGCCTCTGTGTCCTGTTCTTAAGCGTCACCAGGGCAGCTCCCCTTGGGGCCTCTGTGTCCTGTTCTCTGCCCTGTCCACTCCTGGAGCCCCGGGCCTGGCTCACAGCTGGTGGGTGCTCTGCGATAAGTTGGGGGCATCAGGGAACGCAAGAATCATGTGAAAATAAGATGGTTCGAGCCTGCATTCCATTTTCTGTGGACAGTGTTATTCTTTTTTTTTTTTTTTTTTTTTGAGGGCAGTGTCCCTGGCCCTCCTATGCGGGACCCGAACCGGGGCCGCTGGCGTCCCAAGCCGGCGCTTAACCACCGCGCCACGCGGCCGGCCCTGGATGGTGTTATTCTTGTTTCCTCGTTTCAGCATAGTTGCATTTACTTTTTCTTACACTTACTATATATCATATATGTAAAAAAGAAAATATTGATATGATAAATTAACGGAAACAATCGCACCCGCCATTTACGGACTGCCCACAGCCTGCCAGGCTCTGAGGCCCCAGGGCGTGGACAAAGTGTGGTCCAGGGGCGACATGCGCATCCCCGGGGCACACGGGGAAAAGGCGCCATGTCAGGGCCCATCCCTGCTGAACGGAGCAGCCCAGGGGCACGCGGGTGGCTCTCAGGCGCGCTCCCGCTCCCAGCGCGCTCGTTCCCGCGGCCCAGCGCCGCCCTGACGCCCCGGGGGGCGGGGCCGCGCACGCGCGGTCGGGGGACTCACCGAGGAGGCGCAGCTGGCCGGCGGCGCCGCCGCGCACGGCGAAGAAGGCCCAGAGCGCCTGCGTGGTGTCGACGCAGAGCAGGCGGCCGCGCGAGCGCCCGTTGACGCCCAGCAGCACGTCGCCGCCGGGCCGCAGCGTGAAGCTGAGCGCGTCGCCGCCGCTCGGCACGGGCCCGGCGCGCGCCACCACCCAGTACTCCTTGCGGTCGAGCAGCGCGTCCGGGTCGGCGGGCAGCTCCGCGGGCCGCAGCGCGCCGGGGTCGCACGACGTGATGCCGAAGGCCAGCGCGCCGGGCGCCGCCAGCCCCGGGCGGCCCACCTCCACGAAGAGGCTCTCGCCCGGCCGCAGCGGGCGCTCGGAGAAGACCAGCGTGCGGCCGCCGTCGGGCCGCGGCGCGCAGGCCACCTTGCGGTCGGCGGACAGGCTGACGTCGGGCCCGCGCGTCGCGTGGAAGCGCAGGTCGGCCTCGAGCAGCGCCGGCGAGGACGCGGGCCGCGGGCGGTCGCGGGGCCCGCACGGGATGCAGGCGGCCGCGGGGTCGGCGGGCGGCGGGCCCGGCGCGCGGCCCAGCGCCAGGTGGCCCAGCTTGGCCACCACCTGGCTGTGCTCCAGCTCGTTGTTGTCGAAGTTGGCGGCGTCGAGGCTGCCGGGCGGCGGGCAGGCGCTGAAGCGGGCCTGGCTGAGCCGCGCGGGCGGCAGCGTGTCGGCGAAGGCGGTGTCTGTGGCGGGGCAGAGGGAGGGCGGGGGTGAGGGCGCGGGCCCCGGAGCCCCGCAGCCCCGCGGGCCTCGCCCCCGCCCCCACCTCGGTCTGTTTCCCGGGCTCTTTGCTGAACGGAGACCCACAGGCGCACGTAATTCGATGAAGCGCGATCCCTCGTTCCCTAAGCACACTCAGCTTTGCGATGGGCAGCTCAGGCCCTCCCTGCCATTTCCCCCCCTTCCGCCCTCCTTTTCTCCCCCTTTTCTCTCTCTCCTGCCTTTTTTCTCTCTTTTTTTTTTTTTTTTTTGAGGGCAGTGTCACTGGCCCTCCTATGTGGGACCCGAACCGGGGCCGCTGGCTTCCCAAGCCAGCGCTTAACCACCGCGCCACTCGGCCGGCCCTTTTCTCCCTTCTTCACTCCGGTCCTTTCTTCCTTCCTCCTCCCTTAGAGGTGTTAATACTTTTGAAAATTTCCAGGGCATTTGAACACCTTTGTGGTCTGTCTCCCCAACTAGAACACGAGCTCCAAGAAAAACAGCAAAACACTTTGGCTCTTTCTTGGTGGCCTTAACGTGAAACTGCTCCTTTAAGCTCCTTTCACGAGTTGCCTCATGTACTCCTCCTAGGTGTGTGCTGCCCCTGCCTGCCCTTCAGCAAATAAGGATGTTGACACACAGAGGAGAGCGTGACCGAGGTCACCAAGGGGCTGAGGGGCAAAGCCAGGACGAGAACCTATGCCCGTCAGGTCCCAGAGTGCGAGCTCGAGCTTGGCACATGCTGACTCTGGAAGGCGGAGGCGGGGAGCGCAGGGCCGGGGGGGGGGCGCTCCAGCCCTGAGGGTGTAAGCTTTCCAGACGAGATGGCCTCACTCTAAAAACAAGACACTAACGGAGTTGTTGTTGTTTTTTTTTAAAGTCACAGTGGTGAACATATTTCTCAATTTTTAGTGACATGAAAAAAATGGTTCTTGATACTACATAATATTAAGTAAAAAAAGCAAAACAGAAGTGCTGTTTAGCATGCAGGTCTTCATCCTTTGGTCGCTTCCTAGGGAATTGTCTCTCCAGCTAGAATGTGGGTCCCCAGAGGGCAAGGTCTGCCAGTAAGTTCACCACCATGGTCTCGGCGTTTGTAGCACAGTACTGGGCAAATAGTCATTATGATGTATTTTATTGGATGAAGAAGGAGTGAATGAGGTCTCGAGCAGAGACTGACTGCCACTCGTAACAAATCGGGAAGAAGAAAAAAATCACTAAAATATTTTGAAGTTTTTTTTTTTGTTGTTTTTTTAGGGCAGTATCACTGGCCCTCATATGTGGGACCCGAACCGGGGCCGCTGGCTTCCCAAGCCAGCTCTTAACCACCATGCCACTCGGCCGGCCCTGAAGTTTTTTTTTAAGTGATAAAAATATTCTTGTTAGCTATAATAAGCAAATAAAGCCAGAAAAAAAAAGTGTTTCTCAAAGTTTTAAAACAAGATCCCTCTAGCTAAGATTCTGTTAAGTGTTACTATTCTGTAATTCGTATCATGGAGTAAAATATTTCTTCCCCTTCAGGTTTCCACATATAAAATTAAGTCATAACAATGAACATGCTTTTTCAAAAAGCCTGCCCTGGCCCCTGGGGACAGTCTGATGTTACTCTGCACCCCCCACACCTTCCGTGCAGGGCGGATTTTGCAAACTGGCCACCCAGGTTCTGATCCTGGCTCACAGACCTGTTTGGTTGGTCTCCTGTTGTTTTTTTCTTTCTTTTACTCTATTTTGAAAAGTAAACCAATGCAAATAATGCTGATTATCCAGATTCAACAATTATCAATGCATGGCCAATCATTTCATTGACACCTCCACCAACTCTCCTATATTTTGAAGCAAATCCTAGACATGCAACTTCATCTGAAAAAAATTTCAGTATATCTCTAAAAATTAAGGACTTATGTGTATGAGAATATGCTTTTCTCCTAGTTTGTTTGAATGAAAATCCAAATAAAGTTCACTCGTTGCCATTGGTCTCTTTTAAGCTGTAGGTTGCCTTATCATTCCCCCCACTCCCTTCCATTTGTTTCTTGAATAAACCACCACTTGGTCTTTAAAAACTTCTTTGAATTAGTAGCCAATACTTATGAATCAGGAGATTTCACTTGAATTGGATTTATAGCCTCTTTTGGAAAATCAGGAAGTCTGGTAACAAGGGGCCTGAATTTTGGCATGACAACAACCAGCTAAAGCTTGCCCTTTTGTTGATGACACCTGCTCCCTACCACCCCCCATGGTCCTGAGCTGGCCCCCTTCACCCATCTCAGCCATTTGCTGGGACCCTATGGGCATCTGCGTGTGTATGTCTTGCCTTAGAGGATGCTTCCCCATAACCTTGAGGGGAGAGATGGGATTTTCCATGGTGAAAAATCATGCCTGGTGGGGAGAAAGGGGCTGACTCAGAAGTGGGAGCTTTCTTGGGTTGTATAAATCTGCCAAAACGCAAACCTGAGGTCAGTGCATTCATGGCAGGTAAATGACATCTAGAGCTGAGTCCAGATCCCTGAGAAACCTGCTCTGCTGTCACAACCCCAGAAATCAAGGCTCAAGTGCAACCTGTGAGTTCAAGAGCTAAGGTCACAAACAAAGCAGGTCAGTGGTTGCCAGGGACTGGGGGGGTAGGAGAGAAGGGGGGGTAGGGGGTGGGGGTCACAGCTTAATGGGTTTGGGTTTCCCTATGGGGCGACTAAAATATTTTGGAAGTAGATAGAGGTGGTGGTTGCCAACTGAATGCCACTGAATCGCACACTTTAAAATGGTTACTTTTATGGGAATTTTACCTCAAAAAGTAAAAAGAAAGTCTCAAGGGCAGCAAACTTCTATCCCCAGAGTTTCACCCGTTAGCCTTCGTGGCTGTCTGTTGGCGCCAGGGCCACACTTGTCTGCCTGCCTCCCCAGTGGACCTTGAGCCCCTTACCAGTGGGCCTGGATCCGACCCGTCTGGGTCAGATGTCTCAGTGCCTGACAGTGTAGATACTTGAGGATTAGGGCATAAGTTTGATTGCTGAGTGAGGGAGTAGATGTGGGAGTGAGGGAATGAATGAATGAGCACCCGAATTAATACATGAATGAACGAGGGAATGAATAAGCGAATGGACGAGGGAGTGAAGGAATGGATGACAGAAGGAGTGAATGAGCAAGTATGTGAGTGAAGGAATAAATGAATGAATCTGGGCCATACCATGGACTCTGGACCCGACCCATGTGGGTTCCAGTCAGCTAACCAATTCGTGCCTCAGTGTTCTCATCTATAAAACGGGGGTGGCGAGTTCTCGTGAGAAACAAATGAGTTAAAATGTGTCAAATGCTTAGAACACCACCCAGCGAAGTGCGCACTTTGCATTGGTATGCAAGAAACACATCCATGCACACACAGAACCCCTGCCTGGTCCTCGGGGCGACACCCCGCCCCTTCGCAGCGGGATCCGCGACCTACCCAGGAGCTGCACCTCGTCAGTGATGCCGTAGACGTCAATGAGCGCCCAGAGCGGGCCGCCCACGGCCACGCCGCAGTGGAAGAGCACGGGCTCGCCGTCGTTGACACTGTAGAAGACGCGGCCATGGCGGTCCGCCCAGTAGGCCAGCACGGTGTCGCGCAGCGCCAGGTTCTCAGGCAGCGCCTTGGCCCAGTAGCCGGGCCGCGTGACCAAGTCGGGGCAGGCGTACTTGGGGATGTCCTGCGCGCTCATGAGCGACGGGTCATGCGCCGTGAAGCCAAAGCGCAGCGCGCCGCTCCAGCCCGGACGCACCGCCACCAGGCGCAGCCGCACCTGCTCATACAGCCGGATGGGCCGCTGCGTGAACGTGACCCCGTTGCAGAAGCTGTTGCGCCGCGTGGCCCGTCGCGAGTGGCCGTCTAGCCGTACGTTCTTGCCCTTGGCCTGAGCGTGGAAGCGCGGCGCTTCGCCCAGGATCGGGCGCCGCTCGAGGCCGGGCCCGCAGCACGGCCGGGTGGCTAGGAGGCGCGCCTGCGGGCTGGAGTCTGCAGGAAGAGACAAGCGGGAGGATTAGGGCCCCTAGGAACTCTGCGGTCTTGATTCGCCTTTTAATAATCATTTCCATTTTAAATTCCGTTTTAATTAGTCCCATAATTGATAAACTGGAGAAGGTTCCGCCACTCAAATTAGCCCAATGCTGCTACCATGAACTCACTATCCCCACTTCACAGATGAGCAAACCGAGGCTTTGTGTGTGTGTGTGTGTGTCTGTCTGTCTGGTGAAGCACTGTTCTTAGCTGTTTCACTCCCAGACATACCAATACCAATGAGCTTGTTACAACAGCCAGGCTAAGCCCAATCGACTTCTCCATCCCTCTCAAATCCTTCCAAAACTTTCTCCAAGGGCCACTTTGGGCCGCAGCGTCCATCTAAAGGAAACAGGGGCCTTGGATTTTTGGGGACAAAGTGGGTGTCTTTGGCTGATTTTCTCTGTGCAATTTTTATTCAAAAGCAAGGCAGAAAAGGCCAGTTAAAGAAGGCAGTTTCAGGATCCTCTGACAATAGAATAGAATGAAAGGCAATAGCAAGCGTGCAGCCTGGAAATCCAGCTCTCCCGCCCTTCCGGGCTGTGTGATATGCAGGAGACTCTGTCACTCTTCTAGCCTGTTTCCTTGCCTGGAAAATGGGGACATTACTTAACTCACACATCTGCTAAAAGATCATATGAATGAACTTTCTAGAATACTGCCTGGCACAATGATGTGCTTAATAGGCAGGCGACTAATAATATGATCATAACACTGAGGTTCCAAAGAGACCCAAGCTAGAATTCTGTGACTTCCCTTCTCCTGTAACCAAAGAAAATGAAGGCATTCTTCATAAGCAAGGTGACTTTTCTAGAACATACACCTTTCAGGATTCATTTCTAAGGGAATTTTGCCCAGAAGGACCTGGAGAATCTTGTGATAATTTGTTTTCAAAGGACCTGGCTGCTAGCCATGAATCCAGGCAGCCTAGTATTGGAGTGAAGGCTTCATCCTTCCCACCTTTCTTCCTCCATCCCAGGGGCAGTTCCTGGGGGGGGGGGGCGCTCTGGCCACCAGGGAGGTGGCAGGGTGGGAAATTACTGGAGTCTGTTCAGCCAAGTATAGTTTTCATAGCAAGTGCTCATTAATTGCAGGCAAACCTTGGCATACAATGGTCTGTAGTCATGGGAGAAGAATGGAGACCCTAGGGAATGACAGGCCACTGCAGGGACCAATCCTCCCATGCCCAGCCATGGGGTTCACTGTGCTCTGGGCACATTGGGGGGCTCAATTAATACTGAGGCTAATGGGAACAAGGACAAGAGAAAATAAAGAGGGAGAGGCAATAATGAGGCAGACACACCATGGCTTCCCCTCCCCAGGCCCTAGTCTCTGGGGAAGCGGGAGGCCGCTCTACAAACAGAAGCCGCTGACCCACAGAAGACAAAATACAAGGAATAAAGCCAAGGTCCCACATAAGAAAAGGAACTTAAAGGACTTGAGTCATTCATCTATTGTCAAATGTTTAGTAAGCACCTAGTATGTACCAGGCACCGTGCTACGCACTGGAAATACAGCAGTCACCAAGACACATAGTGTGCCCACTGTGATGGTGCTGACATTCCAGACCACCTTAGGCATGAGTGACTACAGGGCCTGGAGGAGGCCCTGGACTCAACGGGCTGGGGACAGAAGGTGACGCTGGCCACAGAGCCAGGTCTTGAGGGAAGAGAGGGCACACTAGGGGTAGAGAGGGGCAAGCTGGACTTCGTAGCCAGGGTAAGTATAATACTATGGTAGGTGTGGCAGAGGGTGTCTGAGGTTGGGTAGCCACTGCCTCGCAAGGGTGAAGTTGCCATCGAAGTCACAGGGACCACACAGGAGGGCCCTGAATGCCAGCCAGAGAGGCTCAGATCACACAGCATAGGAGATAGGGAGCCACAAAGGGCTTCCAGCAGAGCGGGCCAGCACTGCCTGCCAGGGAGGGGCCCGAGGCAGCAAGGAGGGGGAACCCAGAGCCAGGCTACAGCCATCTCCAGAACCACAAGGATAAGAGCAAGGGCCCACTGGAGAGCTATTTCATCAGGACAATAATAAACAAGCGGGGGAAACACCACAGGGCATGAACCGTCAGGAGAGGACGCTCAGGGACCTCAGAGCCCGCGTTCTCCTTGCACGCATGCAGCGGCCTTGCCCAAGCCACCAGCTTCTGGTCTGTGGCCTCTTCCCGTGTGCAACAGACTGGATTCTCTCCAAGGTCCCTACAGCTGGCAAACGCTCCAGGAAGCACTAAATATGACCACAGATCAAAGCCCTTCTGAGCACCAAAGACCACAAGCCACTCTTATTTGATTATTTTGATCTCCTCTGCCATCACCGTTGTTTTGCCAACCTTATCTCTCAATCGGCGAGTTTCTATACTAAACGGCTTGGAAATCCTCAGCAGATGCTTTTTCAGAGCAGCCTCGCAATTTAAATGCATGCCGGGGTTGGGAGAAATTCTACTTTGTTACTATAAGGGAAAGTTTTCTGCAAAACCAACTATATGTTAGGATAAAAATGTAGCCAAGTAACCAGCGAAGTTTACATATTTGTTTAATCTTGATTATATGATCCAACTTCCTTCAGGGAATGAGCATAAACACTGTTTTTTCCCCCCTCTGAGGCCAGAGCCCTGATGTGAGTTAAAGAAAAACCAGAGTGAAAAAATTTCTAAGAGGATGTGTTATTTACACAAATTGAAAACGCTTGAAATAAAACAGCAACAAGCAACCTCCGAATTGTACACCAACATCTGCTTTTAGCTTGGCTCAGGGCAAGTAGCTTCTAGAAAAACAGCAACATATGGGCATGGACCCCCAAGTGCCCCCCAGAACATCCTCGTTTGGAGATATCAGCGGAAAACCTGAACTTGAGCATCTTACTGCGATAAACACGGCAGCCACATTATAGAAAGTTTGGAAATAAGGAAAATTCCCCACAGCCTAACTCGCGTTGCATTTTCATGGTGCCTGCCTGGCTCTTATCCACATCAGAACCACGGGCCATGGTTTATGCTGGACATTCTCCATCTGTGATTGTAGCTAATCTCAAAATAAATCTTCACCTACAGGATAACTGTCTCCATTTTCCAGGAGAAAAACAAGCCTCCAGGCAGCAGAGACACTTCCCACAGCTGCAAGGGGCAGCGCTGACATGTGACCCCAGCAATTTCTGACCCCAACCCACTGCTCTTTCCTCCTGCCCTAACTTCCTCCCATAAGCAGTACAGGGGTACTAACCAAAGAATATTAAGTACTTGTCTTAATAACTTTGCTGCGATCAGAGCACACATCTAATTTTCCTTCCTGCCTTTTTTCTAATTCAACACTCCATAAAAAGTTTTTGCCCCCATGGCTCGCAAGCATTCACTGTCCTTAGGTTTCATGGCTGCAGACTATTCCATCAAGGGCCAAAATGTGCCCCCACCGTTCCCCTCCTGGGGGTCACCTGAGCTGTCCCCCAAATGGCTCAGCCTATGGCACAGAGGTTTCCAGCAGCTGGTGCATCACGTCAGGACTAGATTCAAACTGACACCTCGTCACCGTGAGACAACCCCCTGCCAGGCAGAGGCCCCACACCATGCCAGGGACCAGACTCCATGCCCCCTTTCTTCCAGGCAAGGGTGAGGACCCGCTGGCTTTGTGGGGGTGCTGCCCTCCAGCTAGTGAGCCCCACTCCTCTTCTGGTCAGGAATTGGGCAGGGTGTGGAGGGGTTTCTGTGAGGTGGGAGCCATGAAAACCTCTGCAATGGCCCATCCTGTGCATGGGAGGGAGGAGGGGCCGTTCTGCCCTACTGCCTGGTTAACCAAAGGCTGCTGCAGCCCCTCCAAGGCCAGAGGGGAGGGTCTTTCTAGTCAAGAAATGCCCCAACTCTAAACTTACGGGAAGAGATTTTGGGGGGTGGGTGATGAGTGGCTGTAGATGGTCAGGGAGGAAGGACTCCGTTCTAGCTAAATAAATGCTGCCACTGCCCAGCCTTGGGCAAGTCCTTTGGGAAGACAGACACAGGAGCTGCTCTGGGGACACCTGTGTGGCTTACTTGCATCGGTGCTTTAGAATGCCCCTCTTGGGCTCTGGGTTGGAGCCTATGCTTTGCTGCTAATTTGTCTAAGGGCCTTTGGGCCAGTCATGTCACCTCCCAATGCTGCAGGTTTTTATTCTAAATGGTACACAATCCCAAACCCCATCTCAGTCTGCTGGGAGGGATTTTCTCAGCAGACCTCTCACAGGTCTTCTGTGAGAGGTCAGAAAGATTCCAACAAAAGTACTGGCACCTAGTAGATGCTCACTAAACGTTTATTACCTTCCCCATGGGAAATATCAGGTCCAACCCCCAGTGAACCCCCTCGCTTTCACTTCTCTGGTGTTTTTTATTTTCTAAATCTTAGTTTGAAAGGTGGTTAGAAAGATCACAGGCTTGGAGTCAGACCGACCCAGGTTTAAATTCTGGTGTTGTCACATCTTAGCTGTGTGGTCTTGCAGTATATGTGTTAATTTCTCTGGGTCCCCCAACCAGACCTAGAAAACTGGTAAGAGTCATCTCCATGCTGCAAGAATGCTCTGAGGATGAACAAGGCAAACTCTTCAGACACTTGGTACGTGGCACATAATAGGTGTTCACTAAACACTTGGTCCCCCTTTTAAGCCCCCTTATTTAGTTCCTATGACAAGAAAAGGCTTATTCCTGAATCAGAAACGTCTACTTGGGGGCCTGGGGAAATACATCCTAAAATGTTTCTTCTGTGGAGGGCTGGGAACCTTGGCCGGGAAAGTCCCTTTGAAAACTCTGGGGTCGCTTTTCCTTGGCATCCAAGGATGGAGGCCTATTTTTAAGCCATCTCAGCAGTGTCCCAAATGAGCATGGTGTCACCCCCTGAATGAATCCTGCTCATCACCCCAGCCTTTCCTTTGCCCTAAAAAGAGCCCAAGGAAATGGCGTTTACCACCAGGGGGGATCACAAGAAGCAACCACTCAGGCTCCTCTGGCCTCTGAGATGACAGCCTCCAGGGTGCTGGCATTCAGTAGATGGCATTCTGGCTGAAATTTTTAGCAGATTCTGCTCCACAGGAAAAGAGAGTCCCCAGTGGGAGCACAGGCTATTCTGCACCCTCCTTCTCACAACTAGCCCTTGATCGCACCCTTATTATGTGTCAGCGCGTGGATTGGGTTGAGTGTTTATGACAAACTGCAGGGTATGTTTTACCCCCTTCACTTTCCAGATGAAGAAACCAAGGCTGTGAGAGGCAGTGACTCTGGGCAGTGGCAGGAGAGAGCCAGGGTCAGGCTCTTGTCCCACACCCACCCCGTCTCCAAGGCAGCTCTGTAACTGTTGGGGGCTCGGTCTTAGGCCTCGACAGCCATACAGGCCTGTCTTTCCCCAAAACACACCCACGCTTCACACACACCATTTGACATATAACATCAGGGGCATCCTGGACCCACATAACATCCAGCCTCAGGCTGTGGACTTCAAGTGGGAAGTCTCTGAATTCTGCCCAAGTCTACAGTTCAACCCAGTGCTGTGGGCGGAAGGAAGCCACATGGCGCGTGTGTATGTGTGTGTTCTGTGGCGTGTGCTTCAGAGAGGAAAGGCAAGGCTGGTATCCGGCAAGGCTTCCCAGCACCCAAAGCAGGACAATGATAACAGTCTCCTTGGGCAACAGAGAGAGCACCTCTGCCATTGGTGGCTTTGAAAGTGGGCTAGAAAAAAATAACCAACGCTCCCTCACCTTTGCCAAATGGGGCAGTGACATGCGTCCAGGAGACAGACGCCAGCTTAATGGGACTTTGTTCTCTGCCTCAGAGGCCCTGTCACCAGCACCCTGGATGGAAAGGGGCTGGCTGGCCCATATGGGAAACCGTCACTCTGCTCCCCTCCCCTTTTCTTTGCAAACAAAACCGGTTACCCCGGTACAGCCAGTGAACCCCTGTTCACAGCTGCAAGGAGGCCAGGGTGGGAGGCCAGAGGTCACACGACGCTGCTTGTTGGGAGAAAAGCTGGCTCCTTCCAGGGCCGAGTGGCAGCCCTTTTTGCTCAAGTGGGCTGGATGCACCAAGTTCCCAGGGGATGAGGTCATCCCATCGCCCCCTCAAAGTGTGCTCAGTGGCACTGGGATTCCCAAGCCTGTCCCAACCCTCTGCTGGGCCCCTTGACTGAGGTCTCCTCTTGATAAATGGACCCAAGAAACTCCAACTTCAGAGGCGCCGGCTCCCAGGGTCAGGGCCCCACTAACGGCGGGGTGGGGGCATGTGCCCTCATTCTTTCTCAAGTACATAATTTCCTCCTTCATCTGACATTTATGGAACATCCGCTCCATGCTAGGGCCCGCGCTGGCTGCAGGGACACAGGTTCTGACGAGTCACACACAGTCCCTGCCCCTAACAGTGAGAGACCAGCAGGAGGAAAATACAGGCACCATGACTGCACAGGGTGGTCAGCAGGAAGGGCTGGGGCCAAGGGGACACTCCTCAGAGAAGCCACTCTGCAGACTGAGGAAGAAGTGGCTGGGAAGATGATAAAAGAGGGGGAAGTGTGTTTCAGGCAGAGGGAACAGCACAGGCAAAGGCCCAGAGGTGAGAACAAGCCGAGTGCACTTGGGGAACTTCAAGGAATCCTGGGCAGAAAGGAGAGGGGAAGGTGGAGAGGGGGTCGGGGGCTGCGTCCTAAAGGGTCTTGGAGGCAACACAGAGGTTAAGGTCCTCCTGAAGGCTGGGGGGGGGGGGGCAGGGATGGAACACCCGAGGGTCTGCCTTTTAAAAAAATGAGATTCAGGCCCTGGGTCTTTCCATAGAAACTGTGCCTTCCTCTTTCCCCTGCCTATCAAAATGACCCAAGACAGTGGGAGTGAGAAAAGCAGTTTCAAAAGTCTCTTCCGCAGTCCTGGCCCTGGGCACCCGCTTCCCCTCCAGGCAGCCCCACCCCCATATCCCCCACCGCCCCCCACCCCAGGGCAGCTGCTATTGGACATTGACAGAGTCTGCCAGCTTTCTCTTTTTTGCCTTGAGGGCGGTCATTCCCCCAACCTGGGTGATGCGCAGAAACCCAGCTGCTGGCTAACCTCGGCCCCGGGTGGGCACCTTTCAGGGTCAACAGCAGCCCTGGAGAAGGAAGCTCCCTTGACTGTCACTGTTCTCACTCCTGGAGCTGAGAAAATGTTTCACCAGCTCCACCTCTGGGCAGTGCTTGCTGGCCCCAAGGGGTGGGGACCTCCTCGGTGGCATTCCCACTGTGTGCCAGGTGCTGGCCATGCAGCCCATCCACTCATTGCCACTTTTGCCAGGTGGCTCCCAGATGGGGAAACTGAGGCCCAGAGAGGCAGACATCTTTGCCAGAGGCCGCCCAGCCTGTGAACGCAGTGCCTGTTTTCGAATCTGGTCCTGTCTAACCCCAAAGGCTGTATCCTTCCTGTTTTATACCTCACTTCTCCCCAAAGTTCACTCACTGAACACTTAACCTACAAGGAAAAAAGCTAGACTATGTACACTGTGTACAAGCAGCTCAGGCCACCTTCTGGCTAAGGGGGTGAGCCATGCCCTAGCTTGGTCTCAGGGCGGGGCAACGGCGGTGGTGGAGGTCATCAATCAGCTTGTTTGGAGCTGCTCAAAGGCCTTGGTTTGGAGGAACTTGGGATGAACAATAAACAAAGCAACTAAAAAAAGAAAACGGGTGACTGATTATAGTGGGGGATGGTGTCCCAGGGCCTAAAGTTCCTAAAGTCTGAAAGAGGAATTGGGGGCAGGGCATGGTCAGAGAGGCCGACCCCTCCCAGGGGGCGATCCAGAGACTGACACCCGCCCACCAGGTATCCTATGATCCCCCTCCCAGACCTACTGTGTGTGAGGAAGGGAGGCTCAGAGAGGTAGGGAGAGCTGCTCAAGGTCACACCGCCAAGGAGTGGTGAAGTGGGCATTTGAACCCATACCAGCCTGGCTCCCAAGGCTAGGAAGAAGAAAGAACTATGGCTGCCTCTGGCAACGCGTAGAAGTCATCCCTGCAGGAAGTGTCTGGCACACAGTAGGTCCCCAGCTGATGCTGATTCCTTCCCTGCTGTGTTTGGCTCTGCGGCCCACTGAGAAGAGACTCTGAAGGGTGCCTCTTTCACCCTGCTTCCTTCTCTGAAGATCCAACTTTCTCTGCTCTCTCTCCCGCCTCCATCATGCTGGCCTTCCTCCAAATGCCTGAGGGCTCACAGGAGCATGTGGGTGCGGACGGAGGCCTGCAGGGAGCCTGTGTGGACTTCGGCCCCCCTGATCCAAAGAGGTAGAGGACACGTGTTGGAAGTGCAAACTCGGGAGCCCTGATAAGAATCTCCATCTATGTATTTTAAGCTCTGATGATCTGA
The DNA here is from genome assembly GCA_033961575.1 of Aselliscus stoliczkanus. NCBI lineage: Eukaryota > Metazoa > Chordata > Mammalia > Chiroptera > Hipposideridae > Aselliscus > Aselliscus stoliczkanus. The sequence goes on from CM066733.1 coordinate 6,424,466, forward strand.
GGATGGTGGCTCACTGGGGCCTCTCTACAGCCCTAGGACCCACTGCACAGATGAGGATATTAGGTCCAGAGGGAGAGGGGCTGGCCCAAGGCCATGGTGCAAGTCCACAGCTGGGTCAGGATTCAACTCAGGTCTGAATCCAGTGCCCACGTGTGCTCATGACCGTTCCAGGCACACCTCAGAGCCACTGCGGGCTCTACTCCAGACCACCTCCATAAAGCGACAACTACAGCAATAAAGCGAGTCGTCCTCTTTTTGCTGGTGGAGGGTCTCGCCTTCCATTTGTAAAAAGGCAACTTCTGGGGAGAGCAGTACAGTGAGGCACAATAAAACAGGGGGTGCCTGACCGCAGAAACGGGGGGTGCCTGACCACAGAAGTGCTTCCCTGGCCAACCAGCAGGCACGTTAGCAGTGGATCCCAGGGCCTTGAGAGGTGCCACACAGCAGGGCCACTTGGTCTGATTGCTCCTCTCCCCACATCCATTTCAGGGGTGCAGATGTCTTGCCTTCAGCGGCCACTTACGGAGTCCTTGCCTTGGGTTGGGCTCAGACGTCTCACAGAGTCTCCTATTTATTCCTCGTCACAGCCTGAGGAGGGAGGTATCATCATTATCCCCATCCTAAAGATGGGGACATGGAGGGAAAATGACTTGCCCAGGGTCACATAGCTTAGATATAGTAGCACTGAGATTTGAACTCGAGACTGCCTCCCAAACCAGCATTCTTTCTAACCACCTCTCTTGGGATTCCAGCCAAAGACATCTGTAATCATTATGTGACCCTGCACAAGGCTGTGGTCCTGGGAACAGAGCCCCTGGGTGATCTGTGTGCAGGGATGAAGGCCTGTGCCCTCCTCAGAGACATGGAAATTCTGTTCTCCCATTTCCCGTCCTTGAGTCACCCGAACCTTGAAGGGAAGGAAGTTCTCTGGAGTGGAAAGTTACCCAGCAGACAGGGCTTTGGAGACATCGGGTATGCGTGTGCCCACCCATCTCATAAATCTATCATCCTTGGGGGAAAAGGAAAGAAAACACGTGCCTGGGGGATATAATTGTGATATAAACAATGTGCAATGTTGAGGATGTAAACAAAATACACTTGTTAATAGCTGTGGGCATCCTGCCAGTTCTGAGTGCCAGTACTGCCCCAGGCACGCCCACCCCACCCGTTCCCCCAAATGGCTTACTCATTAAGGAACTTTCCCCTGCAGCCCAGAGGTGAGGCTGAGCCACCCTGAGTCCTGGTTATCAAAAGGATGAAGGCAGAAGAATGGATTAGGGTGAGATATCCAAACCCCACTCAGAAATACCTGTTGCTGAGGCTTGGAGGTTGTGGGCAGGGAAACAGACCTGGGCAGGGGCAGGTGGCTTCATCTTTTTGGGTCTCAGTTTCTGGATCTATAAAATGGGGCTAAAATCTCCCAATATGCAGACCTGGCAGGACAATTATATAAGTGAAAGATTGTCAAGGGTCCTACAGGCGTTTGTCAGGTGAGCACTAGACAGCACTCCCCATAAGACCCTGAGGCCAAAGCTGCCTTAACGAACAATCCATCTAGGTCCATCTGACGCCTCTGTAATGTCAATGTCAAGTCCTACCTAGCTGGGCTAAACACAGTGCCACTCCAGCTAAGGGCGCTTCCTCCCCCTGCCTTCTTTCCACTTCCAGACAGCTTCCACGGTTTGAAAGTTCTTCCTTTGACTGAGCTGAACTCTGCCTCCACATGATATCCACACACTGGCCATGTCTGCATTTGGTCCCCATCCAAACTTGATGGGACAGTGCCCTTCCCCATCAAGCCTGTTCCCTGCCCTCAGGGGTCTGCAGGTAGCTCTCGGCTCCATGGCCCTCACTCTACTGTCTAGAAAGACCTCAGGACATGATCTGCTTTGAAAAGGAACGGAGATCTACACATCAGACCTTAGGGAGTATCAGCTGAGGACCCCACAGTGAACCTACAGGCTACCTGGAGACTGCCCCCAGCCCCCCTGCCATGGAAGGATGTGAGACAAACAACTAAAAAACTAATAACAAATCTGCCAGGATTTCTAGATGCTTACAGGTTCCTGCTGAATACACTGAAGGCTTCCAGAGCAAATGTGAAACGCCCTCCCCAACCCCGCCCCCACCTGGCAGTTATCCATCCCATACCAACACTCCTTCCTTCTAGCTAGACTACCTGAGCTGTGTGCCCTTGGCAAGTTACTTTCCCTCTCTGTTCTCTCAACAGTTATACAGGAATAATAATAGCAGCTATCTCACAGGACTTGTCCTGAGGGTCAAATACAGATGCCTGCTTACAACAGTGTCTGGCACAGACGGGCTGCACGATACAAGTTTGTGGTTATTGTTATTCTTTTGTGTCTGTCTCCCTCAGGAGCGTGGGGCTCAGCAGGACCAGGGGCTTGTTTGCCCAGTGAACACGTAATCATAACAGGTGCCTCCTGTGAACATTTACTATCTGTCGGATGCTCTGCATGCCTCAGAGTTAACATCATTATCCCCTTTCTTCAGAAAAGGGAATCGAAGCTTAGAGAGATCAAGCTGTGTATTCTGCTAATAAGGCGCAGGGCTAAGACTCAGACCCAGGATGGAGGACACCTGCCTGTGCGGTTACCCGCTCTGCTGGGAGTGACAGCGGGGAAGCCTGGCAGCAGGACAGAAAGGGCTCTCCCCCAGCCCACCGCCCTCGCTGACTGATTGGTGGGGCTGCTGGAGCTCTGGGTGGGAAAGTCCTGTGAGCTCAGGGGAAAGGTTGGGGGCGCACTGTGACGCCTGGCAATGGAGAGCGTGCGAGGCTGACCACGGGCCAGTTTTTACCAGGCAGACATGTCAGAAGCTAGAACCCTAGCTGGGCAGGAGGAAGGGGTTCACCCCTTCTTCAGGGCGTGATTCCCCAAGGCCACCTCCACCTTTTGAGTTCCAGGCCTGGGATAAGGTGGGGATAGACCTTTCCCCCAGGCCGCTGGCTGCTGTGGACGGAAGCATTCACCTTCCCAGGACAGAGGAGGTGAGAAGGTGTACCTGTGGGAAGGCCTGCTTGAGGCGGGCAGGACTCAGGAGTAGGACTGGGGGCAGTGCCTCCTGGTGATGGAGGAGCGCAAGGGGCTTTGGAGCCTGGGGTCAAATTCTGCTCTGCCACTTCCTGGCCGCCTGACCCAACCAAAGCAGGTCTCATCGCTGCTCTGAGCTCAGTCCCTCATCTGCAAAATGGGAGACTACCCCTGAGAGTCTGGTCCTGATGGTGTAAATGGGACGAAACAGAGAAAGCGTTTGGTATGGGCAGGCAGGCCAAAGCTCTGACCCCTCTGCTCCACTGCCCAGGTGAGCGCTTCCGACCCACAGGGCTGCTTCTCCCTCTGCTTTAAGCTCTAACCACACACCTGCCTTCTAGGCTTCTATTTTAAGCCAGTGTAGCGCACCGCTAAGTAGAGAAAGCCCTTTGGTCCAAAAGAGGGCAGAGCTGACTTCTTGTCCATGGAGAAGATTAAACAGCCTGTCCTGAGCAGTCCTTGCAGCCCAGTCCAGCAAATGCTATGTCCCTGCTGGCAAAAGAAACACACCGTCCTGGCGGGGAGTGTGGCAGCTGGGAAATCTAAGACTCCCAATTGCTCTGGCCTGGAAGAACCATCTCCTACACTCCCACCTGACCCCTGATCCTACATGCCACCCCCCTTTGCACTGGGACTCCCAGAATGCCACAGCTCCCCACATATGGCCTGCTCTCCCTTGCACATGAGCCCCTCTGCCTTGAACAGCCCTTCTCGGTCCCTTCTCGTGGCTGGCATCTCTGCTTTCTGGTCTCACCTGGACAGCACCTCCTCTAAGTTTTCCTACAGTCTCCTCTAGGCTCTCACACCCACCCCATCCCAGGCTCCCTCCTCCCCGAGTTACTGCTGCAACTGCCTGTCCTTCTTGGCCTCACCCCCTGGACTTTGAGTCCCTAAACCCAGGCTATGGCCTTAGGTTCAGCACAGTGCCCCACCTGCAGGTCTGGTGGACAAATTAAAAACTAGAAAATGCGACCTGCCAAGAAGATTCTTCTTATCAGAAACCAGGTGCCCCGGAAAGTGCTTGAGAAACCCTAGGGGATAGCTGTCAGCACACATGAAAGGGACACCCCTCAGTCCAGCACCTGTGTTGCAGGCTGGGGGTCACCAAGGCTTTCACGGCAGGAAGTGAACGGCGCCAGTCAGCCAGCCCCATCCAGCGACCCCAGGGGCAGGCAGGCCCAGGGCCACAGCGACAGTACCATGACAGCAAATGCCCTGGGCATTGTGCTAAGAAAGACTGCTCTGGGTAATTCTCACCACTGCCAGCAGCGAGGGAGCCACCCCATGCTCCCCGTTTCATAGTGAGGACACTGAGGCACAGACGAAGTGCCTTGCCCAAAATCACTCCCCTGAGAAATGGCTGAGCTGAGATTTGAACCCAGGCAGCCTGACTCCCAGATCTGTGTTCTAGACCAGGACACCAAACCTCCCACTGTAGTTGATCAGTGAGTGGTCTTATGAGCCTTAATCACTGCGACCCATGAGAGAAATACATTTCACACTATAATACATGTGCGCACGCGCATACACATGCCTGAAACAAAGGTTTATGAAGCAAAAATACTCTTGCCACCCGAATGCACTTGGTAATTTATTCTATGTCATTATTGACTGCTTGGTCTGGTGCTAAGCCTTGTTGGGGGCGTTAGGCACCGATCCCTCCCTCTCTGAGGCCCAGGGTATGAGCACCTATGTTCTCCAGTGATATAGCAACTAGTTGTCCCATTCTATTAGGACATTCTATTCCCCTTGTACCAGCAGCCAGCTCCATGAGGGCCGATAACCTTCACAGCTGAAACCCCAGTGCCTGGCACATGACAGGTGCCCAACAGATGTCAGATAAATGAGTGAAGGTGCACACACAGGAAAATACACAGCCGAGTACACCCCAGGGTCACTCCAGCCTGAACATGTGGCACTTAAGTGAAGATCAGGGTGGCCCTGGGGTGACAGAACCACAGAAGATCCTAGAGATGACATTTGAGTGAGGGAGGCAAACATCAAGTTGAACTTTCCTTCAGATGCCACCTCCTCCGTGCAGCCTTCCTGTACTCCCACAGTCCCAGAGCTCCCTCCTTTCCTGCCAGGGGAGAGAAAGTGAAGGGAGCAGAGGTGGGGGCAGGAAGAGGCTAAAAACAAAGGAAGCACCAGTTCCATCTGATTCTCCATGGGCACTGGACAGACTCAATCCCTCTTGCTCATTTCCACTGACAGATAAGACCACTCCACCCTTCCAACCCACCCCAGCCCCAGCATTCCTGTGGGCTGTCACCAAGAAGCCTTGACTTGTCAGGCCCCCGACAATGTGTTGACAGCCTTGTAGGTTTCAGGGCTGCTGGAGGAACCACTGTCACCAGGGCCTCTCGCCCAGCGGGGAGGCAGATGGGCAGGATAAGGCAGGCAAGCCTAGCCTAACTTTACATTGTGATGGGGTGAAGGAGGAATAGAGGTGCAGAGAGAGGGGAGTGTCCCTGGGTTACACATCGCTATCGTGATGGCTCTAACGAGACGGACAAAGGCCCCTGTCCTCCCAAGGGCTGAGAAAGTCCAGATCCAGGGAAAAGAGTGGCTGCCAGGCCCCCGGAGCAGTACCACCTGCTGCCAGGGAGCAGCAGACCTGACCCGTGGGTGCTGCACCCACACACTCCTCATCCACGGGCTCTACAGGGACAACATCCGAGGGGCCCGGAGAGGAGCAGGCATTTGTAGACTGTCACTCTGAGGACAGTGCCTTTGTCCTTTTCCTCTCGGAGCCTCCATTTGCCTCCCTGTAAAATGGGGGGAAATAGAGCCCCTCAAAAAGGTTGTTTCAAGGATTTAAAATAGACAATAAGGGCTTGGCACAGAGCAGGGTCAACACACTTCCCTGGTTCCAAAGCTCCAGGAAGCCAGGTGATTGAAGAACACAAAAAAGGCAGCTGACTTGTTCAAGCATGGACCGGCTCAATGATTAACCTGAAGGGCAGTTTGAATTCAGCCTCTTCTCCAACCAGGACTACGGTGAGCCCCGGAGGCACACAGAGGGAAGGGACTGAAACGTGCTGAATGGACAGTAAGGGGCCTCTCCTCAATCCTTCCCTCTTCTCCCCAGGAATTCTGCCCTCCACAGCCCCACGTGTTCACACATTTTTCCCCGTTACAAAGCCCAGGATAAGGATAATGGAGTCCAGAGAAGAGGCCCATGTGGTTTTAGGAATAAGATAGACCTGGGTCTTCTAAGCTCAGTTTTGCCACTGCCTAACTGCGAGTTGGGGCAAGTGTTTTAACCTCTCTGGACCTCAGTCTCCTCATCTGTAAAATGGAGAGCAGCACCTTATTTTGCAGAACTGAACTGCAACTAGAAAGATAATAGATGATGCACACAGCAGGAGCTTAGCCAATGCGAGTTCCCTGCTGAACCCTACACACTTCTATTTATAGGGCATTCATCTGAATTGCTGATGCCCTCTGCCAGGGCTGCCAAGGGGCGTCCCTGCAATCTATCATAAAGGACGTGCCCTTTCTTTGGTGTTTCCTTATTGTACACAACAGCATGCCGCATGGAGTACGGGGTGCCCAATAAGTGTTATCGGAGCCACAGATTGGGAGGGTACTGCCTGTCGGAAGCACAGTGCAGGACTTTGGAGCTAAATAAACCTGGATTTCAATCCTGGTTCTGTCAGCCGGATGAGCCCTGTGAGCTGTGAGTTCCTTATCTGTAAGATGAAGATGATAATCGCTACCTTTCAGGGCTGTTGCAAGAATTAAATGCGTTCATTCATTCAACATTTCCTGAACACCTACTATATACTAGCCACTGCTCCAGGTGCTGACTACACAGCCGTGAATAAAAAGACAAAATCCCCCCTGTTTAGACAATCAGCAGCTAACTCCCCACCCAGCATGGCACATGGTGACATAGGAGAAATACAATGCAAGGTGGGAGGAAAGAGAGGGCAAAGCTGGGGGCAGGGGCAATGGCAGCGACCTGAAGGAAGTGAGGGGGAAGCCATGTGGAGTCTGGGGGGAAGAAGGTTCCAGGCAGAGGGATTGGGGAGTGCAGGAGCCTTAAGAAAAAGCGTGCTTGGCATGTAAATGAAGCCACATATGCAGGAAGCCTGGCACGGAATCCAGGTGCTCAACAAATGCCAGCTCTCTATTTCAAGTCCCGTAGAAGGGACCCCACGCATGTGTCCTTTTCCTGAGAATGAAAGCACAAGGATTTCTACAGGCCAAGACTGAGCCAAATGTTCTTTCAGCCTAAAATGCAGGCAACATGTGAGCGCCACTGCCGCGTTTTGAGTCCCTGCCAGGCACCAGGCTCTGGGCCGGCGGGCAACCCAGTGTATCTCCCAGTGATACAAGGTATGAAGACACAGCCTCTGTCCTGAGGCGAGCTGTGGAGACGGGTAACCACAATGCAATGAGGTTAGATGAACAAGGAGAGACTAAAGAGGGAATCTAGGTAGCAAAAGATGAGATTGGGTGTGGGTGGTCAGGAAAGGCGTCCTGGAGGAGGAAGAGATTTTGAAAGATGGACAAGAAAGGCTACTCTAGGTGTGGGGAGCATTGAGTACTGAGCACAGCAGTGTAAAAACAGGCACAATGTGTGGGAGAAACCAAACACAGGCAGGTCAAAAAAGAATAAACGGCCCTTCACATTCTTGGCAGCTGCCACCTGATGTGGCTCAGGGATTCCAGTTTTGTCCCCTTCCTCAAACTCAGTGCAAGCTTCAGCCCCAGTGGGGAGTTTGAATTGTTCACACTTAGCTACTGCAGCAGGTAACCAGCCTAACCCCAGGCTCCCAGCCCAGGGTGGCCCAGACCACAGAGTGAAGGCAGAGCTGGATGGAGACTACATAATCTCCAGCTACAGTTAGCTCGCCTGGCAGTGTTTGTCCCTTCACCCACCCCAACCTGACCCACAGGTGGCAGATGGCTTTTTTACTAGAACAGCACAATTATTTCTTAATGAAGAACACCTACATAGGGGCCTGTGCCTCCAATCGATGTCTTTTTGGCTGGGAGATGCTGCGGTATTTGCCAACATCCCTGGACGCCTCCTGACTGGGTGGGTGGGTTCTCCTCACTGGGCAATAGTCTTTGTCAGTAGGAGGTGGAGGCCGCCTGCCAGTAAATGGACCTGAGTTCGAATTCCGACTCTGCCACTAACTAGCTAGTGACTTCACCTGAGAGTTTGGAGGTTTGAGTACAGTGGCCTGAAAGCTGCCCAGATGCTTATAAAGTAGAATGAGTTGGTTTCTCTTCCATAAGCTGACCTTGGAAATCCAGGGCTCAGCTCTGTCCATTTCAATCCTCTCCAGGGAAAGAAATAATTATTGTTTGATATAACACCTAGAAGGGAGAGCTATATGAGAGTGTTAGAGCAGAGATGAGGTTATATGTCCCTCTCCTCCTAAAACCTCACACTAAATTTATCCACAGCTGACTTGCTTCCCCACTGCGCTGGGCTTTTGTGCTTTAAATACACACACACACATCTCTTAACCTTCTGCATAAAGGATGCTACAAATGCCCAGCCTTAAACCAAAATAAAGACTTATTCTAAAGACTTGTGAGGTGGGAGGAGGGCTGGCAGACAGAGGCGGGTCTCAAGTCAGATTCTCCCCCTACTAGTGGTGTGACCTTGGGTGAGTCATTTCCACTCCTGAGCCTCAGTTTCTTCATTTGTAAAACTGGGGTTCACATCTTTACCTTTCCTGAGAAGCTTCTTTGCATACCCTCTTTGCATATCGCATGGGGATATGCAAAGTGCCAGGCACAGAGCCTCCAAGCGCTGGTCTGTTCGCACAATTACCAGGTATTTTGTAGTAAGGCCTCCTGTGCCTTCTCCATTCCCACCCGACCCCCACCCTCTATTCCCTTACTTTGGCCCCGGCAATTCTATGGTGGTTTTAACTAGGGGGCGATGCGCTCTGCATGCGGCGACTCCGAGGGGCTAGAGTCCCTAGTTGAGCGGACACCAGAGGGGGGCGCAGCCGGGGTGCGCGTGGGAACGTAGCCAAAGCAAGGCAGCTTGTGCCGCGGGGGCGCTAGGCGGCTGGAAACTGGGGTACCTCTGAGGCACCCCCCACTCCCAGCAGCTGCAGTCTCCACACAACAGGCAGCTCTGGCCGTCGGAAGCCCTGGGGAGCCCGGGTGCAGCCACCCCCCCGGGGCGCCCCAAGCTCCCTCATCTGCGCCCTCCGGCTGGAACAAAGGCGAGGGGGCGTTCGGCATCGCCCCAGCGGCCCCTTCGCTCCTCTGGCCAAAGCCGGGAGAACAAGGACGAGGGTCCCCAAGGTAACCAGGACGCGGTACCCGCCCTCCCGGAGCGCAAAGCCCAGCCGCGGGGCGCACGCGGATTCGGGGTTCGGGAGGCACGGGAGACTCTAGCCCGCTGGACGCCGAGGGCTCCGAGGCGGGGTGGCCCTCCCGAAGTCCCCCAGCGGGTTCCCCAGGGAGAGCAGACCCCACGCCCGCCTCCGGGGCAGCGCTCCCGGGCTTACCTGGCAGGGTCCTGTGCACCGTGTTGCCCATCGCTGCTTCGGGGAGCGGCGTTGGCGGCGGCGCGCTCGGGGCGCACGGGGGCTAATTGCGCGGTGGGCCGGGGACCCGGGCCGGGGTCGAGCTGCGGGGCATCGCGGCTGCACCCGCAAGCCGGCGGGCGGCAGCTCGGGCGGGAGCCGGGAGGGAGGCGGCGGCTGCGGGAGGAGGAGGCGGAGCCACCGGCGCGGCCCTCGGGCCCCGCCCCCACCGCCTGCCGCCTCCAGCCTCGGAGGGAGAGGCGGGGCCCAGGCCGCCGCATCTTTTGAAAGTTTGCACCGGGCGGCTGGAGGACAACCGCCGAGCCTCCCGCGCTCCGGGTTCCGCCGCCTGGGGCTGGAAGGCACGCCTGGCAGCTGGGTGCCCTGGGATGCCAGGCTTGTCAGTTATTCATTCCAACCTTCTGAGAAGGCCTGCTGTGCGCCAAGCCCTCCACCAGGCAGAGCGCCGATGGTGAATGCAGGTAGTGGGGGTACACACAGGCAGCAGGTCACCTCAGACAATATATATACTAAAGGGCTTGAAGAAGACAGTCCAGCCAGGTGACGAGAATAGGAGTGGGATCACGTACCTACAATTAGGAGAGACATAAGCAGTGTCCAGAGGTTGGGAGGAGGGACCCCATATTGATGAATCCATTCACTCATTCATTAAAGTCTTTATTGAGCACATTCTATGTGCTGGGCACTGTCAATACAGACAAAACATGCTCAGTGGTGAAGACAGAAATAGCAAGCAATTAAGACCACATAATGATCAAAGCCAGAAAGCAAATAAAACAAGAGTGATGGGGTGACTGGGGAGCCTCAAGGAGAACTTGGGGACATGTCAGCAGGGAATCAACCATGAGAAGAGCTGGGGAGCGTGTCCCTGGCAGAGGGAGTAACAGGCATCCTCGTTCATTCATTCACCCCACAGGTATTTCCTGAGCACCTCTTCTGTCAGTGCAGGGACCCAGACCACACTCAGCCAGAAGTGAAGCCTGCTAGTCTCTGCCCTCACTGGGCTCCATCGTGCAGATTGGAACACTGAGGCTCAGGAGGTGCAATGACTTATCCAAAGGCCCAATTCCTAACCAGTTTTTTTCTTGCCCTACCCTACTTTCCATGCTCTTGTATCCTGTAAGACTTTATGAAATATGCATCATTACCCCCACTTCACAGATAGGCAATAAGGCTCAGAGAGTGGGGTAGAGGTGCCCAAGTTTCCCCAGCTGGTAAGAAGCACAGCTGGCCTAGAGCTGTGTGAATGAAAAGGGAGCAGGTGAGCCTCCCGCCCTGCCCCCCAGCTCAATTGTTCCTGTGTCTACTGCCTGGAGTGCCTGACCCAGCCCAGAGTGTTCTCATTCTTCAAGATTAGCTCAAAGCCCGCACCTCCAGGAAGCCTTTTGTAATCCCCACCATGCCCTGACTTATGTATATCTGAACAGAAGGTTGCCTTGTAGTTGAATTGCTAACTTCTCATATTACAAGTGTTCTCTCAGTTACTTTATAAACACAAAGTCCTGTTTGGGAAAGGTACCTAAGTGCGATTCACCCTCAACCCATGTGAGTTTACGGTGCCTATAGAGATCAGCTTTATTATAAAAGGAGTCTAGGAAGTTTCACTCATATAAAGCAATGCAGTGCAAACAGGATTTTGTGACTGCGAGGGAGGGAGGTTGTGGTACCTGGGCCTTTTGAAGGTCGCTTTTGAGCACTCAAATAAGTGAATGTTGTGCAGTCACAAACGCACACCTCCAGCAAGTGAAGCCCCAACTCTCCTAATGTTATGCAGATGGTACCTGCAGAGGGGACACAGTGTCCAGTGGTCATCTGACACATGGACCAAAAGGGCTGTGTTTAGCATCTGGGGCCCTGTGAATGATACGTACTCTAGAAAACTAAAATAGCACACTCCACGCCCCCAATCCCACCCCTGCCACACACACCACCAGATGATGGGGATACTGGTGTCACGGCCACATGTGAAGAATTTGAACCAAATAGTTTCTTGAAATTTGAGATTGGACAAAAGCAGTCTTTCCAAACTAATATTTTATGTAAAAAAGATTTAAAATGTGTATGTCTCTGTAAAGAAATAAATTAAATATTTCAAGTAGATGTCCATTTCATCTCCATCCCTTAAAGTTTATATTATTCAACTTTATTTTGCAATAGAAATTGCTCTTCCCCTTTATTGGGCTTGCCTTATATTTGGACATATATGGTAGTTGCTCACCCCTCTGAGGTCTTGAGGCACTTTGTCTTTTCCTCCATTGCACCCTCAGGGCAGGTGCTGTAGCTGTGACTCCTCTGGCAGGTAGAAGCCTCCTGTGGGCAGGTCTCAGGCTGTGTTCATTATGAATCCCTAGTACCCAAAACAGGACTAGCATCCACAGGTACTCAGTACACATTTGAATAAACTGACTATAGAGATGCATTGCTCTGAAAGGAAAGAAGGAGGATAGGAAGGCGGGGGAAGAAGAAAGGGGTAGGAAAGGAGTGCAAAGGAATGAGTTTTAGTTGATAGTAGTCCTGGACCCTGGTGTGATCAATAGTGATAGGTGCAGGGAGAAGCAAACACACAAACAAAATAGGGATGCATTAACAGAAGTATAGTCTCTAGAACAATGGTGGGGCAGGTGGCTTTGGGAGAGAAGGAGACTCTTCTCTGTTACAGAAGGTGTGCAAACAGAAGCAGAGGATGGGGGCTCATTCCTGGGCAGGGAGAGCAGCCTCCAGTCATAACTAACCTCTCCTGGCTTCGACTTCCACACCCCTCCCCGCCTTAATCACATCCAGAATCACACAGACTATGCCACCCTCCCTTGGCACCAACACCCATGCTTGGGTTGCAGGGCCCCCTGGGTGGGGCTGCTCTCTAGATTGTGCAGTGTTGGCACAGCCTCCTGGGGCAGTGGGTAGAGGGAGGACTCTGGCTGGGCTTCCTGGCACAGCTCCCTCTGGGCATGCTCTGGCAGGCCCTGCCCCATGCAATAGCAGGCAGTCAGGTGCATCTCGTAAAAAGGTGCACATTAAGTTGAGGGACATATGCCTGCTGCAGATACCTAGGTGAGAAGACCCTTTCCTCTTGGGAACCCAAGGGCATTTGCTCAGAATCCTCCCGGTAACTCGAGAACCCATCATCTAAACTGCAGTCAAACCACAAAGCTGCGTCATAAAATTGCTACAGGAAAGCTCTGCTTTTCAGCAAACCCTGCCTATCAAACCCTCGATTTCCAAACCCAGCATGTCTTCACCTGCAACAGCAGTATTTTTCAGTTCCTGGTTACAAAGTGCCAACCACATCGTGGGCACAAGGCTGCACCCTTTGAGTGAGCTTCCTCACAGCCCAGCCGCATGGCTATTACAATTCCTGTTTATAGGAGAGGAAACCAAAGTGCAAAGAGAGGAAGAACTGCAGCGTTCACACAGCCAGGGAAGGCAGAGCTCAGAAGGTTCTCGAATCTCTGTCAATGAGGGCCATTAATGTTATCCAAGGTGTGGAAGGGTCACTGCCCTCTTTCTCCCACCTTCCCCCACAGTTTCTGGCCCCCACTTGTTCTGCCATCACTGGTCCCTTAACTGGGTGAAACCTCAGCAGGGCTCTATAAAACTCCATCTCACCACCATTGCTGGAGCACCCGTTCTGTGCCAGGCTTAGGGTCAGACAGTGGGGACAATGGGATGAGCAGCCACTCTTGCTGGGGACAACTGGCAAAGACTGCCCATCATAGACCCCAGCTGGTCTGAGAGAATCAGTCAGTCAAAGTGAGGTGGAAAGAGCTGGGGTCTGGGGCCAGCCAGGGGTGGGTGACTAAGACGGAGCCTCCTTCCTCTCCCACCCTGAGAGCTCCTGCAGATGGACCACCTGTGGAAATCCAACAGCTGGGGTGCCTTCCAGTTCACAGAGCCATTTCCCTTCCATGGCCTCTTTCCAGCTTCATGGGACCCTCTTTGCCCCTTTCACTGATCAAGAAACTGAAGCTCAGAGAGGTGAAGGATTTGCTCGAGCTCACACAGCTGGATGCAGTGGACTCATACTTGTCCTGGGATGCCACAGCTGGGTCCTCCATCCCCCTGAAAGAAGAGGCTCCTTAGTCTCAGGAGAAAGAGGTCCACACTGCCTTACCAAGCTTTATAATAGGTATTGGTGTCCAGGAGAACAAATCCTTCCACTTCCTTCTTTTTAAAAAAATGTCCTTTTCAAAAAATGACTATCCTTCACCCTTGGTGTTTCCACATAGATTTTACCACCTGTTATCCAAGTGACACACACATACCTGTTAGGATTTTGACTAGGTTTGTATGCATTGAATCCACAAATCAGTTTGCAGAGAACTGAGTTTTAAAAGAATATTGAGTCTTCCAGTACAATAGTGTGATATTGCTACAAGGATGGACACAAAGACCAAGGGAATATAACAGAAGAGAGGTGGACACATCTTTTATGCTAAATGTGACACAAACAAGCATGGGGGTGGAAAAGACAATCTTTTCAATGACTAGTCCTGGGCCAACTGGATACCGACATAGAAAAAAAAAGAAACTTGATCCCTACCTCATACCACTTGCAACATCAAGTTCAGCGGAATTGTAGATCTAAATGTTAAAGGCAAAACAGTAAAACTTGTAGAAAGTAACATATGAGAATGTCTTCATGACCTGGGAGTGGTAGAAAGATTCTTCAACATGCCACAGAAAGATTGATAAAATTGACTACATTAACATTTAACATCCTTTTTTTGTCAAAAGACATTAATGAGAAAATAAAAAGGCAACTTATAGGGTGGGAACAGATATATCACATATACAACCAACAAAGGACTTAAAACTTGTTACCAGAATAAACATAACTACAAAGTGATATAATAACCCAACATTAGAAAATGGGCAAAAAGCAAGCTAGAATATTCCAATGGCCAATCAATATATAAAATGGTACTGAATCACATCAATAATAGGAGAAATGAAAAATTAAAACCACAATGAGATGACACTGAGTCACATGGTTTCCCAGCCAGATTGGCTAAAATTTTAAGTTTTTTTTTTTTTTTTGGGGGGGGTGAGGGGGCCACCCATCAGCAGCTCAGCTCAAGGTGCTGTGTTCAATCTTGGTTGTGGGTGGGCATAGCCCAGCATCCCATGCGGGAATTGAACCAGCAATCTTGTTGTCAAGAGCACACGTTCTAACCAACTGAACCAACTAGCTGTAGAGCAATGGGAACTCTTTTGCAGTGCTGATGGGACTTTGGAGTGGTACAGTGACTTTGGAAAACCACTTGGCAGTGTCTTTCATGGTTAAACATACACATACCCCCATGATCCAGCCAAACCCGTCCCAGTTCTCAACACATGCTATATGCATTTGGAGACCTGCTTGCAAACGTTCGAAATAGCCCCAAACTCAGAACAACCCAAATGTCCATCAACAGTAGAATGGACCAATAATTTGGGATATCTTCATACAACGGAATACCATACAGGAACGAGAAGGCACGAAACGCAGCTGCACACCAACCTGGAGACTCCGCGGGACTACGTTCTGTGCAAACAGCAGGGCCCCAGAGGGCGCGTGCCGCAGGAGTCCATCTATCTCAGGTTCAAAACCAGGCAGGCGGAGGGATAAAACCGTGCAGCAAAGCAAGAAATGACTCTCATAAAACGTAGGCTAGGGGTCACCTTTGAACAGGATGGAGGGGTACCAATTGAGAAGACCTGGGGGGCAGTTTTCTGGGGACCTAAAGATGTTCTAGTCCTTGACTTGGATGTTTGCTTTTTGATGAATTATTAAGCTGCGCACTTTAGTTTTGATGCGAGCTTGAGCCACACACAATGGGCTTCTTTCTGCATGTTGCATTTTACAATAAAACATTTAAAAGCAAAGAATTTTTTCAGGGCACCAAAGGGAAGGCGATTTGAAAGAGTCTAGCTCCCGGTGGGGGCGGGGGCCACGGGACAGGAAAAGCAAGGTGGCGTGAGTAAAAACACAGAAGGTACCAAAGCCTTTTTTCATCCAGGCGTCAAATGCCTTACCCACCCTAGAATTAGAAATAGAGTTCAGAGAGAGGGTCAATGCAGAGATGCACGCTGGCAGGTTTACGAATTGAAAAATGAACTCATATAGTTTCCGGACTGAAAGTCAGGTCGACCTGGCTTTGCGGTTTGGCAGCGAGGGTTGGCTTTGCCATTCAGTTTGCACGGTGGAGTTTTTGGGAAAAATGAATGGGCAGCATCTATAGCTCCAAGGTGGTGATGAGATTTGATTTGAAGCATTTGTTTGGTATGTGGTGTGCTGGAAATGACGTCCTTTGCAACCGTTTGCATTGATGATGAAAACATTTAGATGCCAACTAAAAATGTTTGTGCATTGTCTGTAGTTTTCCAAATTCTTTTAGGGGCTATGTGAGCCCCCAGTCTGAAGAGCCCTGTTTTTCCAGGTGTTGTGAGTAGACGGTCAGCTGGAGAGAGGCAAGAAAGGCCCTTTGGGGTAGGCGAGTGCAAAGGCCTGTGAGCCCAGCTGCACTGGGAAGAGCATGAGGGAGGAAGGGGAGTGGGTATCTGGCCAGCGGGGAGCCCTGAAGAGTCACTCCTGGGGGCCTGAAGGAGGGGGGGCGGGAAGAGGATGGAGCCAGCTGGAAGAAAAGGCAAGGGGCTGGGGAACAGGTGGTTGAGCAGGTGTAAAAAACAAAGCAAGGAAAGGGGGGCACATCCATGGCCCCCATTGTGTGTGGCCACAGCTCTTGAAAAGACCCAACAAAGCAGGCCCCAGACTCAGGCAGCTGCCTGGAAAAGGCCGTGTACCCACCCGTCTGCCTCCGGCTCCCACCCCCACGACTGCCAGGGTCTCCCAGCAACACTGGCCCTGACTTCGCCAGATGGGGGGCAGGGGAGGGAGGTGGAAGGCTACCACTTAGCCCTCTGCCTGGGGACAGAGAATGACCCACTCCGGCTACTCTGGGCCACTGTTAGAGAGTGGGGCTCCTGCCCAGCTCAGCTGGAGTCCTTGCTCCCTCCTAGGACTCAGAGAGCCGAGGGTGATGCCCTTTCTGGTCTAGGCCTCCTGCCAGCTCCAGCCATTCTCTGGTCTCAGGCGCTGCACTTGAGGAGCTGGTACTAGCAGTGAAATGGACCAACAGCAGTTGCTAAATATGAATGAATGAATGAATGAATGAATGAATGAATGAGTGGCTGACTGAATGAAAGGGATGCCCAAGCAGACAGGTGGCATGGAGAGAGTGCTGGCTGGCAGGAGGCTCAGAGGAGAAGGCGGCCTTCTTTCCTGAAAGGGCCAGACTCAGGTGGGCCTCCTATAACTCCACCTCCAGGGTGATGCACCCACCTGTGAAATAAACCCCTTGTGGACTCTGCAGGCAGTGAGTGCCTCACCCCACCTCTGGCTCAGTTCTGACCTCTGACCGAAGGCAGTCAGGCCCCACTTGAACCCCCATGCCCGCCCACGGGAAGCCCCTGGGATGAAGGGCCCCTGCTCACAGTGCAGATCCCACCCAGAGGCCTACACTGCCAGCTTCTCAGCAGCCCTCGTTGTGGGCAGTACTATCTCTGTCTTCAAGGGCCTGAAGCAGCCACTTGGAGCCCGGTTCCAGCACAAAGTTACCCAGGGGGCAAGGGCCAGAATCGAGCCTGGATTTGGACCTCAGAGGCCCCGGGCGAGCCCTCGGCCCTGGGGCTGCAGATCCTTTCCCAGGCTAAGCTCGTCCAGGGCCAGGTCTCTGGGCATCTGTTGTGACCTTCAGCCTGAGGTGGGGATGGGAAAGGCGGGGACAATATTTCAGGGAGCAATATTCACATGAAAACAGGCTGAGGATCCCCCTGTTTTTAGCAACAGGGATGCATGTATCTGTTTCCCCTATACCGGGAGCAAAAGCTCGGATAAACATCCGTTCACACCAGCCAGGTAATCAGCTACACTCTGGCATCCCCTGTGTTTAGGATATATGCTCCTTTGATTTTTTTTTTTTTTTTGAGGGCAGTGTCACTGGCCCTCATATGTGGGACCGAACCGGGGCCGCTGGCTTCCCAAACCAGCGCTTAATCACCGCGCCACTCGTCCGGCCCATCCTTTGATTTTTAATATCACATGTGGTCCGCATGATTTTAACCCAAGCACAGCAGCCATTTACTGTCTTATGTGAGTCACTGTTAGGGTATCAAGATAACGAGAACTGATTGGTGGACTCAGTGGTGGACCCCCTCAGTGTGGGAGTCCCTGGGATCAAGTCTGGTGATCTGTGTGGGGGATCTGGGTTCTTCTGATCCCCCAGGGAAGGGACAGTAACCACAGTGAGGCCCACTAGCTACTGACCAGGGCTTCCTGTGTCCACTCCGCTCACAGCAGTCAGTGTCCTCACTCTGTGGCACGCTGCTGGCTGAACCCTCCCATGGTGTCCCTTCCAGTGAGGGAAAGCCCACTTCCTGATCTGCCCATAAGGCGCTCCCTGATCTGGCTCCCATGAGCCCCATCTATCTGGCTCCCCACTATCTCCCACCAGGCTGGCCTGTGTTCACCGTGGTCCTGGTCGCATACGCCTTCTGCTCTTCAAGCACACTGAGCTTCATCTAGCCCCAGGGCCTTTGCACCTATGGTTCACCCTGGAATGTTTTTCCCCGAGGTCTCTTCAGTGGCTCCATCTCATCATGTGGGTCTCAGCTCAAGCGTCAGCTCCTCAGAGAGGATCTTCAGACCCTGACTAGTTGGACTTAAACTTCCTGCCCCTCCTCCCTCAGTATGCCTTTCATTTTATTTTCTTCAAAGACTTTCTGAAACTATATCACTAGTGTAACTCCTTTATTGTCTTCCTTCCCACTGAAAGATTAGCAACATGAAAGCAGGAATCTTGTCTGCCCTGTTCACTGCTGCATCTTCATAGCCTGCATGGCACATAGTAGGGGCTCAATAAATATCTGTTAAATGAATGAACGCTTTCTCACCACAACCCTTAGCAATACTATTGCTATTTTTCCTATTTTACAGATGAAGAAAAAGACTCAGAGAAGTTAAGTGACTTGTCCACGGTCGTACAATGTGTTCATAGGGATCTTTCACACCCCAGGAGCCCACAGTCAGTCTAGGGTTGGGAATCCAGCACGAATCACAAACCCTCCTTCGCTCCCCAGTCAATGAACCATGAGGGGCCCGTGGTGAAAGGCTGAGCAAAGCTCTCCTGATTAACCAGTGTGGAGGCGCCAGCCAGAGAGGACCGGGCCTTTGATCACAGCTCACAGGTGACAGGACCAGAGCTCCACCCATGAAGACGATTGTGTCATTCGGGCCGGCAGCTGACAAGCAGCTCACCTGAGATTGTTGTCATAAAGTCAGGTTATTGCAGGGCATTGCTGTTGCCATAAAATGCCTTGGCTAGTGGACATGTAGTTCCTTCATGCTCTTCCAGGAAGCACAAGTTTATTTTACAAAGAACGGCGAGGCTGAAAGGTTCTGCTCTCTAGAACGTCCCTCTATTCTTGCTCCGCCTCATAGAAGCCAATGACCGGGGCAATTTGCTTCAAATCTCAATTCCCACCTGTATAAAATGGGCATCAAAATAAAACCTGCCTCACAGGCTTGTTGTAAAATTCCAAGGAGGAAATAGATATGCAGCCATACCTGGAATGTAAGTGGCCTGTACATGTTAGGGATGGGACTGTGTCAGGGACCACAAAGGTAGAAGGAAGGAGGTGCAGACAGCAGAGGAACCTTTGAGAAGGAGGTTGATTTTCCTCAAAGCTGCACTGTGTGATTTCTGTCCCAGGGCCTTTTGCCTTTGGCCTGATTAAGGCAGCACCTCCAGACTTAGACATAGCTCTATGCACACTGAAGCTGTCACATGCAATAACCTTTTCTCTCCACAGCACCTAGAGTCTCTTCTGCACAATCTGATCATGTCTGTGCAAAAGGCCTGTTTCCTGTCATCTTGGGATCCAACCCCACTTCCTGCCTATGATCTGTAGAGCTGTGCATGCTGACCTCTGCTCATCTGATTTTATCTCACCCCTTTTGGTTCCGCCCATGGGACCGGCTCCCTCCAGGCACCTGCTCTTTGTCCATTCTGTTCCCTTTGTCTGGAACACTTCCCATCCCTTCCCCTTCTCGTAGGTATAATTCTCAGGCCTCAGAGGAGCTTTGGCTTTACCCTTCCCCCCTCTCCCCTTGCTCTGAGCTCATGGATTCCCCTCACTTTCCCTTCGTGGCACTTTTCATGGGTAGAAGTCTGCATTTATTCATGAAGTTATTTAGTCATTTCCTTTTCCCCTAGTCTGTGAGCTCATGTAGGCGGCTGCCACAGCCATCTGTTCACTGCTATATCCCTGGTTCCTAGCACAGGGCCAGCACATAGTAGGTGCTCAACAAATGCTGGCTGAATGAACAAAGGAAAGAAGTCCTTAGGGAAGAAGGACCTACTATGTGTGCAGAGCTGAGACAAGCAGAGGGACCTGGATGGGTGAGGTGAGGGTGGGGAGAGGCAGACATTGGCTTCCTGGGCTAGCTGTTTCCACAAAGGACTCATTTAACCCCTTGAAGCCCCAAGAGGAGGGGCCCTCCTACCCCATGTCTGAATCAGACAGACCTGGACCCATTTGCTTGGCTCACACACAACTTGCTGTGTGACCTAGACAAGTCCCTTGGCCTCTCTGGACCTCAGATCTCTCATCTTGGAAATAATCATAGTTGTCCCTTATGCATTGCTAGAAGATGAAGTGAGCAATTGAAGGCAGAGTGGCAGGCTCTGCACCAGGCACGCAGTATGTGCTCAATAAACGTTCATTCCCTTTTCTTGGCAAATAAGCATGTAATTTAGTCCGTCAGGAGAACATGCTTCTCACAGGATTTTTGTCTCTCCTTATATTAGCTAGCAGGCTTGAAAAACCACATTAACACCATATTTTAAAAAGCTGTGTTCTTGGGAGGAGGAAAGGAAGGGAAGAGAAGACATTTCTTTGTGAATTTGATTTAGTGGCAAACGATGTTTGAGTTAGGAAATTCTTGTTTGGGGTCCAATCCCATGAACTGTGAAGAAGGCATGATGGGAACGGCCAGTGGACCGAGGCCAGTTCATGCAGCTCCGGGGAAGATGCAGCCAGGGCGCCCACCGTGCCGACAGCTCCGCTGTTAGCATCGCCCCTTTGCATGAACTGTGCCTGCTAGATGTCCCTGTGCAAAAATAGCTCAGTGGTTGTAATGGGTCCCTGGGGGGGTTAGGTGGAGGTGGGGACACACTCTGTGTGTGTGGGTGTGTGTGTGTGTAGAGTGGTGGGGGGTGTTGTGTTATACCGATGAAGTGTAAACCTCCTCTACCTGAAAAAAGCTGATAGAAAAGGCGGGGAGGAACCCACACACAAAGAAAACAAGCGAGGGTTTGTTTTTCCACAGCTTGGGCGAGACTGTGAGTCAGCGGGCGGATCAGGAGGGGACGGTTCCAGCTGGAGACACTCAAAGCAACCCTCGGTTCTCTCAGAGAGACTCCTGGGGGCCGGCCTCGGAGCTGGAAGGCACCCTCTCTGTTCCTCCCACACCCCCAGCGTGACTCAGTTCTACAGCGGGCACAGACCCCTGCTGTTGCGCCAGTCATGTCATAAAAAGGGGAGCACCTACTTCATGCCACACAGGGTAATGGGACAATCATTTGGCATCTGGTGTCTCATTTAATCCTCACAACTGCCCTGAGCGGTGGGGGATATTACACCCCTTTTAGAGAGGAGGACACTGAGGCTCAGAGGGGTTAAGTTAGTTGCCCAACGCAGCGTAGGGGGTCAGTGGTGGGGTCTCCGGGGTCCTGTACAAATTTTCCCTGAACAATTTGACAGCGCACAGCAAAAGCCCTCAAAATGTATCTGCTTTTGACCCAGTTGCTCCCCTAGAAACAGGAATATAATCAGGCAAGTGCCTCAACACCTCAGTTCTGTGTGCATGTCCTGGGTGCATTCTTTATCAGGGTGAGAAACTAGAAACCATGTTTCCACCATAGGGAATCTTTTCAGTAAGCTCTAGCAATGGGATACGATGCAGCCATTAAAAATACATGGATGCCGTTTACTGGTGTTGAAAACATTCACAAAGGGCAGAGCCAAAACTTGAACAGTCTGTTTAGTCCCTGATTCCAATCCTACCTCGTCATCTGTGTGACTTTGGGCAATTGATTAACTCTCTGTGCCTCTGTTTCTTCTTTTTAAAATGGGGATAAATTGAGAATTGGAGCTTTTATAAGACTTATAAGAAGTAGATGAGCTACTATGTGTAAGCTCTTAGAACAGCACCTGGCACATAGCAAATACCCTCAGGTATTGTTAGCTCAGTGGGAGGGTTACCCACCTGTGGTCAGAAGCAGGGGTCCTTGCTAGGTTAATGACCAACATTAACCTCCACGCTCTATTGCCTTTTTTAGGGCCCAAGATCTTTGATACAGAGAGGTAAAGTGACCTGCCCAGATTGCACAGCTCGTAAGTGGTAGAGCCAGGGTCAGTACCAGCCTTGGCTGATGTATAGTCCCTTCTCTCCACTCCAACGATTGTCCCCAGGCAAAGAGCGGGTGGCTGAGAAGCAGGGGGGCAAGCAGCCAGGCTTGTGCCTCAAGCCCTGAGACTCATATTCACCAACTGTAGGCTGGGCTGGGACTGGAGGCCAAGCTGAGGCAGGGAGAGATCTTTGCAGGTTCTGGAGCCTAAGCCTGCTGTCTGGCCCACTTGCTCCATCCCCCGAACTCTTGTGGTGCGACAGGTCAGGAGTGAGGGTCTCCAGGCCTCAGCAGGTGGGGTGGGGATGCCCTGTGCAGGTAACAGGCAGAGGCCAGAGCAGTGGGAGGGGCTGTGGGGCAAGACCCCTTCTGGGCCCTGTGTGGCTGCAGGTTGGGAAGAGGTGAAATGAGGCCTTCTCATTCATCTGTGCATCGAAGGGGCAGTGGACCAATCTAGAAGCCCTTTGGACACCTGGTGAGGTGGCCACCGTTGTGGCCTTGGTGAGGTCAGAGCAACCCTTCTTCTCCTGGATGCTACTACCTTTGCTACCCAAGAGAAAATGGGGAAGAAGGAGTGAATTTCCAAAGACTGAGGATGATCACTTAGCCATGACCATCCTGAAAGAGACTCTCAAGTTTGGAAGGGAGGCACTTCCCCTCATTAGAGATTCTCTCACCAGAGGATCTAGACATCTAGACGTACCTGGGCAAGTGGCCTCATCTCCCTGGACATCAGTTTCTTCAGCTGTTAAATGGGAATCATCCCCGGGCGATTGCAAGGATTAGACCCCACAGTTTACATCAAGTCGTTTGCCCCTGTCCCTTGTGTAATGTTCCCACTGTGGCCGACTTGAAGCTACTGGACATGTAGTCACGGAGTGAGTGCGATGCACTCCAGAACACCCAAACCCCTCTGATGACCTTTGGGACCTTGGTGTATAATCCTAATTCTTTTTTGGGAATGAATTCCCCAAAGTGAAATGGTTGTTAGAGCATATGCACCAAGCTTTTGATGAGTAATTCCAAATTGCCCTCCAGAAAGAAGTTATCAAGTTATGTTTCCTGGCCTGTGTATCTCACCCCACCCCTCCAACAATGGCTGTTACCATGCCTTTTAATCTCATCCGTGTGATAGATAGAATAATAGCAGTTCATTGCTGTTTTAATTTGCATTGCTTTTGGCAAATAACTTTTAGAAATATTTATCGTCAACTGAAATTTTATTTGGGCAACTTTCAGAACACTTCGTGAAGCCCCGGGGGATTATACGTGTCCAAGAGGCAATTTGGGAATCATGGCTTTAGTCATCGATGAGATCAAATAGTAGATCCATTCGCCCACCAAACAGCATCAAAGCTTTTCCCAGCAGGCACCTTGCTGTGTTGCTCAGCTCCACCTTGTCCCAATCACACCAACACTGCCTTCTACCTTTGTCTCAGGCAAATACACAGCATTTGCTTAGCATGCTTTGGAAACTGACACCAGCTAACATCTGTGCTTAGGAAAGGTTGAGTTGGGCCGTATGACATATCTGAAGTGCTTTACAAATAAAGGTGTGTCCTGGAGAAGTAGTTGGGTGGTCTTGGACGAGTCATTTCACCTCTCTGAGCCTCAGTGCCCTCTTCTGCAATATGGGGGTGGGCATCGTAATAGTATAGCCCATGCAAGATTATGGTGAGAATTAAATAAGCGAATACATTTTAATGCTTAGCCCAGGGCCTGGCACATAGTAGGTGTGCAAACAAGTGACAATCATCGTCCTCAATATCATCATCCTTATTATTGCACTGTCAAAGTGCTTTCTAAACCACAGCATGCTATCTGAGTATATCATGCTTCCTTCAGCCCCTCTGCTCTGACCACCATAGCCCTCATATGTCCAGCCTCAAAGCCAGTCTTCTCTGGAGTGGACAAGGCCCCCTTTGAATTCTTAGAACGCAGTGCCTTTGTTTGACCAACACTGACTTTTCTCAGAGCGGAACTAAAGTCTTCTTCAAGAAGCTTCTTCCCACAAGTCCTTTCTGGCTTTGTTTGGCTGGGGACAAAAGTGTCCTAATGAGGCACCTGTCTCCTGTCTCTCTCCCAGCCCATTTGTCCTGCCCAGAACAGCTCCTTAGTCTTCCAGGACACAGCCAGTCAGCCAGCCAGCCAGTCATCTATCCATCCATCCATCCATCCATCCATCCATCCATCCATCCATCCATCCATCCATCCATCCATCCATCCATCCATCTATCCATCCATCCATCCATCCATCCATCCATCCATCCAACACATTGATTACTTAGGTCTGTTCTCAGCTACAACCCAGAATCACAGAAATCAGTACTTAATCGGGAATCTAATTTCAAGCAAATTAAAAAAGATAAACCAAACCTCCTTACCCTGACCATTATGAATTGACCCCTGCCCATCTCTCTGATGTCATCCATTACCACTCTCCCCCTCACCTACTATGTTCCAGCCACTTGGTCAACCTGCGATTCCTTGGACACTACTGTAAGCTATTTCCCAGCTCAGGACCTACGTTCGTGCTGCTCCCTCAGCCTCATGGGCGCTTTCTCTCCTCTTCGCCTGGCCAGTTCCTTCCTTTTCATCATTTAATTTCCAGATCAAATGGTATTTCCTCCAAGAGAACTTGCATTGCCTGATCCCAACAGAAATTATACCCCCTTCATTATGCTTCCTTCATAGGCTTAACATAACAAGTGAAGGTGTGTTTTGCGTTTTGTGTTTTTACTCACTCAAGGTTTGTCTCTTCTGCAAGCTTATAAGTTCATGAGGTTGGGGATACTGCCTGCTGTGCTCATGGCATTGGGGTTGAGATGTGTGCCCAGAAGCTCCCACACTGAGGATATATTTGTTGAATGAACAAGGCAATATGTTAGCCAAAGCTCAATGAGAGAAGCAGTATTGAGCAAGGATTGCTCAAAAGGCAGATTGTTCACCTTCCTGTTCTGATATTCTCCAATGTCTCCTGGAGGCAGGCGGTTGGGAATGGAGACTCACCATAGGAACTCAGGCTGCAGACCTGAAATGTGTGTGGGCAGAAAAGCAGAAATGTGTGGAGGGAGGGGATAGAACAGGAAATCTCTCCTGTGTCCACTGCGGGAATGTTGGTTATTACACTCTGTCGACACTGGTGAGAACCCTGACGACAGGTTCTTGTCTTAGGACTATGAGATGGATTAGAGCTGAGGCTCTGACTTCTGATGGTCTGTATTCCAATCCTTGTTCCACCAGGTATGTGACCATTGGCAGGTTGTGAACTTTGTCCCCTAACCCATTAGTGAGGATAATAATAGTGCCTCCCTTGTGTAGGTATATGAGGAGTAGTGAACACCCAATAGAGGCTGGCTATTATTATAATTCTCCTGGGTAATTGGTTTGTTCAAATGGCATGATCATTGTGATTTGTGTAACTGACCAAATTTCCCTTTTCATACTGCCTGCTGGGAAGCTCAATATAAATCTTGTGACCCAGCCCTAGCGAGTATCTAGGACATCAAGTGCTTTATTCATGGCTCCATGTATGCCCCCAATTTGTCATTTGTTTCTTCGTTCACTCTACTATTTATATGTGCAGCTTGCTCTAACTTATGTATCCTTGGAAACTGCCTTTAATCTTTCTGATTAAAGAGATCTAGTATCTTGTATGAAAAGATTCTGCTGGCATGTAGCTACTTTGGTCTTCTTAGTGACACGGTGGGTTCCTTGCAAGTGGGGACTACTTCTTTTTGCTCCTCCTACAGTGCATTCTAAGCTGAAGGGATGAGTTGATGAAATGTTAGAAAAGCGAGGAACTCAAAGAAGCTCCCTGCCTGAGCCACAGAGAGGAAATGCTGACCCTGGAGGTCTCGGCTCTCTCAAATATCCATAAACCAAAACACAATTCCATGTGGGAAAGGTCAATGACCAATGCGCATGTTTCCTGTGTTGCGAGACCACAGAAAGCAGTGAGGATATCTGAAAAAAGGAGTGGACAATTGAGGGAAACTTTGGTGGTCCCAGAACTGCCTCACTGGTTGGCTAACCTGAGGAACCAAGCTCCATTTTGATTGCTCAGAGTGGCAGAGATTCCAATGGCTACCCAGCTCCCTCATCAATATCTGTGCCATCCTCTTCTTTCTAGACACACAGGACACAGATGACATATTTCATATCTTCTCATGAAAAATTGGATAATTTGGCAACTCTGAGCCCCCAGTTCCACACGGCAACCATCGGTGCTCTCTTTTGATGGACACAAACCCTTAAGTGTTGACCTGGTCCACACTGCCTGGCCTGCCTCACTGACCTATGACCTCTGCCTGCCTGAATGGGTCTGAGGCTGAGCCCTGGTTGACAGTGACATTGGTGATGCTGGGACCCGGGCAGCCTTTCTTGCCACTCTGTGCAGCCTTGGGAGACCCTTGTCCTGTTAGATGTCCTCTGTTTTCCCATTTGTAACTTGCGGTCCCCTCTGCGGCAATTCCACTTCTCTCATACACCCATCCCTCTCCCACCCCGTTCACCCAAATCTTTCCGGTCCTTCAGACTTGAGCCGCCTTATCTCTGGGAGGGCTGCCAGGATCCCCAGGTCACCCTTGTTCACACGCCCTCATGGTTTTCTGTAATTATTTACCCATGGTCCTGCCACCTACCATCCTTGTAGACCTTGTAACACATGGGCCCAAAGCACACGTGTTGAATGAATGAATGAGTTAGGGAATGAACCAAAACGTAGGGGAGGAGCCTGGCGGTGCCCAAGTTCACACTGATTCAAGTAGTAGAACCCAGATTTGAATGCAGGACTTAGTTAGAATTCTGTGCTCCTACGTATCGCTCTGTCTGGGCACCTGGACCACCTGCCATCCCCCTGATTGCTTCTCCAATGCCAGCCTTTGCTCCCTGAGCCACTGCAAGCCTGGCCAGGGAAGAAAGATGTCACAGTGCTAGCCAGTCACAGAAGTGGCCCCTGCACCATCGGCTGCCTTCGCTGGGAGGAGCAGCCCCAACAAGGAGGCTTTCTTTTCTCCTCTCTCCCCAGCCTCTCCCAGTGCCCTACCCCCATTTCACTCCCCAAGCCTCTCTCTTTAATTGCTGTTCCAGGGAGCAGGAAGAATGTCATAGATGTTGCATCTGTTTTTCTGGAAGACTGTGAAGCCGCATTAAAATATGTGCTCTGTGGGCGTTTGGTAGGCTAGGGCCTCTCTCGAAGCTTAATAATTGAAGGGAAAGAGTTGAGGAAGGAAGCGCTGGAAGGGACAGATTGACAAACAGACAAGGGGACGCTTGGAGAGAAACAGAACACAGAGAGTGTTCCCTAAAGAGAGGTGGACAGAAAGAAACAGAGGTAGAGTAAGAAACCTGTGAGATGGAGAGAGAGGGAGGAAGGGGAGGGAGGGAGGGAGGGAAAGAGAGAGAGAGAGAGAGAGAGAGAGAGAGAGAGAGAGAGAGAGAGAGAGAGACTGAGTCTGTGGCCATCGTCACGTTCCTCTGATTTTTCTACTGGGCTCTGGACAGAGATTTATGAAGGTTTATCCTAAGCCTCTGCAGTGTGAGGCCAACAAGATACACACCGCGGTGATTTTCGGGGCCAGCGGCGAATGGCTCACGGAAACCCTGCTTGATGGGGCCCTGAGGCTGCCTGCTTGCCTCCCTGTCCCCCTGTTCCCAGTCTTCTCCGCGGAGCGGGCGGGAAGCAGGACAGTTCATCTGACCGGAGGAGCCTGGGCTGGGAGAGGAGCCTCTGTGTGGCGGGCTGGTCTGCGTTAGCTTGACTTGGGGTTTGTCATCTGCATCTTGAATGATGCAAGTGGTCTAGGAGGGTCGGGCCACAGACCTGAGTTTGAGACCTAGCTCCAGGTGTGGGATCTTTGGTGGGTCGCTTCTGTCTCTGAGCCTCAGTTTCCCCACCTGTAAGATGATGACGACAACCCCTGCTAAACTGGGCTTTGGGGGCCACCAACACATTTGTTATTAGAAGTCTATGCTCTGGAACCATTGTCCTTGGGGTACAGACCAGTCCTGTTTCTAGGCTTATAGGAGGAGTCCCCAGGGATTCCACCCCAGAAGCAGGGCAAAAGAGGTTCTCTGATTATGGTCCTGGGGTGGCCACCCCGGGAGCCTGGGCATGGAGCCTCTGTCAGCTCTCGGACCCGCCTCTGGTAGGCCAGGCAGCCAAAAATAGTTGCTTTGCAAGGTTTTTAACAGGAAATCTATTTTGGGCCCAGGGAGGAGGACTTCAGAAGTCCTGGTGGACAGAGCTATTCCCATGAGCTCATGCAGGCAGGCCACAGCATCTGGGAAGCTCGGAGGCCCTCTGGCCGGCCCTCACCACCCCAGGGCCTGCTTCTCCAGGAGGGCTGGGCCAGCCCAAGGCGGGCAAATGCAGGGCAGGGGGGCTCCTCTTTGTTTCCATCATAAAAGCAACACAAGCAGTGAAAACCTGACGGGCTGCCCTGTGCCATGAGCAGGGCATCCTCAGGGCATCCATAGCAGACAGTGTGCCAGTGCCACCTTTCCACAGATATTTAATGCCTAGACAAGCAAACGCAAGTACGGCTTTCTTATACATATAGAATCGTACTATATTCATTCTTCCACAAGTTGATTTTTACAACAGCGTTATCAAAACAGAGTCCACATACCATAAAACTCACCCATTTAGCATGTACAATTAATTCAATGGCTTTTAGTCAATTCAGAGCTGTGAAACCACCGCCATAATCAGTGGAACCAACCAATGACTATCATGTTCTTCATTCAATCCTCTTTATTGACACTGCCCTCAAAAAACAAACAAAAAAAAAACATTTAGAGGGCCGGCCGAGTGGCGTGGTGGTTAAGCGCTGGCTTGGGAAGCCAGTGGCCCCGGTTCGGTCCCACATGTGAGGGCCAGTGACACTGCCCTCAAAAAAAAAAAAAATCCTCTTTATAACCCTCGGGGATAGGGTCACCGAATCGGTCAGGGACCCAGCAAAAGGGAGATTGAAGAGTGGCCCCTGGGTCTGCCAACTGTGGGAGCTGTCACCCCCAATGTCCCGGCAAGGTAAGCTGGGCGGCAAACAGGGGCTAGAGCCTTGCTTGCAGGTATGCATCCACTGCCGGCACCTGCCTACTGGCAAGGACCAGTCAGGGGAATAAATACCCAGCCTTTCTCTCCTCCCACTGTCTGGGCATCCTCAGCGCCTCCTATTGGCCAAGCTGACCTGAAGTCTGAGGGTGTAGGGGCCTGGGCTAAATGTGATGGGGGTTAGACTCCTTGCTTAGAGCAGGGTGGGTTGGAGGGGCAGACAGAGACTTCCCAGGACAGTGACTATACTGCCTTCATGGAGGGGGACACTGAAGTTGAGCAAATCAATGTTCCCTGCCTGAGGTCACTTGCTCAGGAGGCTGCAGAACCAGGATTGAAGCCTGGCTCTGGCTGACAGCATGGCACGCCTGCTGGGAGGCTGTGGACTGGTCACTTACCCTCTCTGACCCTCCAGTCAGACGATAACCCCAGCTAGGCCTCCATCTCAAGATTTCTGGGAGAGGTGGATGAGGTCATGAAGCTGTAGCAAAGATCCTGTGCTAGAGATGATAAGGAAAAAAATTTTTCATGCAGCTGCCATGTGGATAAAGGTGATTACTGAAATACGGAGGGGTTGAGATAGGAAAGCAGAGGGCAGGGGGACTTACTCCAAGCCTCGCTTTTTACAGGTGAAGAAAAGGAGGCCCAGAGAAGTTGTGTGACTTCCCTAAGGTCACACAGCAAATCAGGGGCCTAGGGGCCTGGGAAGGGAGCTCTCTCCTTGCCACTGAGGAGAGAGCAGAGGCTAGGAGTTCTCCTCCAAATACCCTCCCAGGGGCCTGGTTAGAACTTGCTCAGACCCCTCCCCTGCCCTAAAATAAAGAGGCATCCATGGCAGCCCAAGACAGGGTGTCCACGTGTCCATAAAATAGGAAGTGATGAACTAAGATAGTCTTATAGGCGATAATGTGTAGGTATTAAAAGATTAAAACGGGTCTACAACAGGGAAATACCTCCAAGGCCTATTAGGTTAAAAAAAGGCTGGTTGCTAATCAAACCATTCCCTATGTCCAGAGTACCCTGTCCACCTGACACATGCATCTGCCTTCGCCCACGAAGGTTCTGGCTGCTAGAAAGCTCCAGAACCTTAGGATCACACCCACCTTGAATCTTGGTACCAGACCAGCCTTGGCAATTAGGAAGAAACTGGACAGAAAAGTGTTATAACTTGATTCTGGGGGAAGAAACTGCTCCATCAGCCGGACAGGCTGCCCACACAGTATGTCCCCCACCTGCCCTGTGCACACAGCCAGCTCTTTAGCGACGCTCCCCACACACCCACAAGCAGCACAGGTACCACAGCCCGTGCTCTGCACCTAGCATACACACCTCTCACATTCTCAATAACATCACTCAGAACATACCTCTGTACCTGTGACACACATACTGCGGAATGCTTTCATATCTGGGGACTGGCCATCTAGACCTGGAGAGATTGCCCCCCCTGGGCTAGCCAATCTCTAGAGACAGTAAACTACTCGCCTCTGAGAGAGGCTTTCATGTGCAGACTAACCAACCCAGAGCCCACCCCCTCCACCCACTACCTCTACCCTAGTCACCCAGGGCAACTAGGAGCCGGCCCTTGCCCCAGGGCCTGTGGGAACTATTCAAACTAGCCAATCCTAAACCTGCTTACTCTGCCTCACCTCCTGCCGCCCACAGCTTCCTCCTGAGCCCCAGACTTCTGACCGACAGTGGTGCTTCCTCAGGTGGCCCTGCATGGCACGGTCTGCCCCCTCTTAGAAACTGCAAGGAACAAACTGTCTTTTCAGTGGCAGTCATCTCCTAATCTGCTGGCCTCACCGGACCTGAGCAGTAGTAAAACTGACATTTAGAACACTGGTGGTGACAGCTGAATTCCCAAGACCTCGACCTGCCACACTGCCTCCCCGGGGACAGCGCCCTTTGGACTCTGCCTCCATGGGGGTGTGAATGGCTTCCCGCATCTCTGTCTGGTCTCCCTCTCCACCGTAGTTTGGACGTGTGTGTTCCGTGTCTCTGCCTGTCTGCAGAGCCCAGCTCCGGGGTTATCTGACTAATGTCTGACTCCTCCACAGACCATAAGCCCCATGACGGTGGAGCACAGTAGGTCCTTAAGAAACAGCTGTGCTACTCCAAGCCATTCCCTCATCTGACCCTCCCAGGCACTCTCTGAGGCAGGCGGGTGTGGGGTCTTGTACCCATTTTACAGAGGGAAAAGAGAGGCCTGGAGGAGTGAGGTGACCACCCTGTGGTCACATGGCGAGCCAGAGGTGAACAGAGGTTTGAATCTAGGCCTGAGCCTCTGAAATACGTGGATGTTTTCTTGGCGACTGTGCTTTACAATCTTATGTTCTGGCCTGCTCGCTGCAGGGGACAGGCTTGTACTCAGCCATTCTAAAAACGATGAAAGTGAGAGGCCAGGCAGGCCACAGGGAGGGGACATGACAGGCTGGGCCCTCGGGAATAATGCACCATCGGCCTTTGAAATGAAATTGAAAAGACCTGGCTTATAAATAGAAAAAAATCCCAAGTCAAGTAACAGTTGTCCTGCTTTTTTTTTTTTTTTGTAGTTGTTGGAGACCCCCAAAAGCAAGCTGGTTGGGGTACTGCCAGCTTTGGAGGTTCCCTACTCTGCCTCCTTCCCTGGCCAGGGGCTGGTCCTCTGCTTCTCCTTAAACTCACTCTTACCCTCAGAGGACAGATGTCCTTACTGGGTCCCTAAGTTCTGCAGTGGACTCCTTAGCTATTCCCTCTGGCATCGCCCCCTGGATAAGCTGCATATAGGAGTGAACGCATGGGTGGACGCGAGGACAGGTTTTTCCCAGTAAGACCTTCTCTGGTCGTGCTGTATAGACTTACCTCCCTTCCCCAGCCTGGGACCCCCGTTCCCGGCCCCACCTCCGCTTTCTTTTCTCCCTAGCACCTTGCATACCCTGACAGGCCTCTTAGACCTTCTCCCCTCATCACTGCCTTTCTCCCACATTAGTGCACAGGCTCCCTGAGGGCAGTGATCTTGGTCTATTTCATTCACCGCTGGGTCCGGCATAGGCCTGGCCCCAAGTGGGCACAATGGAGAATGAGTGAATCTGCCTGCTGCTCAGTCCACCTTCCTGGCTTCAGGCAGTCCTCCCCGCCAGATGTCCACAGCGACCCCCTTCGCCAGGCCATCTGCCACCCTCCTTGCCTACCCCTTCCTCATCCCACTCACGTCAGCATTTGGCCTCTAGAACCTCCTGCAGACCGCCCCCCCCTTCCCCACTGGCCTCATCATGGGTCTCTCTCCCTCCAGTCCAACCTCAGCATCCTCTCCCACCAGAGTACTCTTCCTAAGATGCAGATCAGGCCTGCTCCAAACCTTTCTCCCTGCCGGCAAGGAAGCCTAGATTCCTTAACGTCCTTGCAAAGCCCTCCGTGATCTGGCCCTGCAGACCTCTGAGGCTGTCCCGCACCCTGAACCTGCCCCAGCACCGTGCCCTGTTTCATCTCACTGCCAAGACCTTGCCCACACTGTTCCCCTTCCTGGGGTATCTAACTCCCACTTTTCCTCAGGTCCAGACACCCCTGCTTCAGGAAGCCTTCGCGGACCTCAGTCTCAGTGAACGCCTCCTGGGCCCTCCAGATTCACAGCCTGCTCATTTCCCTTGCAGTAGCCATGGGTACTGTGGGGGCAGGGACCAAAGCTTTACTGCCTCTTTTTGAACCTGCTGACCCAACACAAGCCTGGCACATCAAAGAGGCTCAGGTCGTGGCTATGATCTGAAGGAAAACGAAGTAAGTTGAACTGAGCCAAATGAACCCAATCTAAGCGAGTGGCCTGAACAGGAATTC
The DNA here is from genome assembly GCA_033961575.1 of Aselliscus stoliczkanus. NCBI lineage: Eukaryota > Metazoa > Chordata > Mammalia > Chiroptera > Hipposideridae > Aselliscus > Aselliscus stoliczkanus. The sequence continues at coordinate 6,457,362 of CM066733.1, forward strand.
AAGACAAAGCAATTGAAGGCAGTATTCTGTAGACAGAGCATTCAGAATGAACAATTGCAAAGATGACTTTTGTCAGGCCACCCACTAAAAATAAGACAGGGTGAACAGCTGTCCCTTTGAGAAAAAGGTTGTTTGTGAGAAAATCTAAATGAATCAGCTTTGTCAGGGACAGCGATGGGGACACCTTAACATGGACATTATAACAATGTTAATTCTTTCAATCGGGGAACATGGGGTATCTTTCCATTTGTCTGTGTCTTTAAATTCCTTCATCAATATTTTATAGTTTTCAGTATGCAAGTCTTTCATCTCTTTGGTTAACTTTATTCCTAAGTATTTTATTTTATTTTTTTGTTTCTATCATGAAGGGATTGTTTTCTTACTTTCCTTTTCAGATAGTTTTTTTGTTTGTATATAGAAACATGACTGAATTTTGTATGTTGATTTAGAATTCTGCAAATTTATCAAATTTGTTTATTAGTTCTTACAGGTTTTTTCTTTTGAACCTTTAGGGTTTTCTATGTATATGATCCTGTCTTCAGCAAACTGAGATAATTTTACTTCTTCCTTTCCTGTTTGGATGCCTTTTCTTTTTCTTGTCTAACTGCTCTGGCTGGCACTTTCAGGACCTGAACAGAAGTGGTGAGAATGGGCATCCTTGCCTTGCATTGGATCTTAGAGGGAAAGCTTTTCATTTTTTTTTTTTTATCATTGATTATAATATCAGCTGTGGGCTTTTAATATATGCCCTTTATTGTGTGGAGGTAAGTTCATTCTATATCTATTTTGTGGAGAGTTTTTTTTTTATATCATGAATGGATATTGAATTTTGTCAAATTATTTTCCTGCATCTATTGAGATGATCATGTGGGTTTTTTTCTTTTGTCCTGTTAGAATGGCTATTATTAAAAGGACAAAAGATAACAAGTGTTGGCAAGGGCGTGGAGAAAAGGAGACCCTTGTGTACTGTGAGTAGGAATGAAAACTGGTACATTGCTATTGTGGAAAATGGCATGAAGGCTCCTAAAAACAATTAAAATAGAAGTCTATTATGACACAGCAATTCCACTTCTGGATATCCACCTGAAGTAAATGAAATCACTATCTCAAAGAGATATCTACACTCCCTTGTTGATTGCAGCGTATTCACAATAGCCAAGATATGGAAACAACCTACATGCCCTTCAGAGGATGGATGGATAAAGAAAATACGGTATATATTTATATGATGGAATATTATTCAGCCTTTGCAAAGATGGAAATCTTGCCACTCGCAGCAACATGGATGGGCCTGGAGGATATAATGCTAAGTGAAATAAACCAGGCACGCAAGGACCAACACTGCATGCTCTCACTTACATGTGGAATCCATAATAGTGAAAGGCATCGAAGCAAAGAGTCGGAAGGTGGCTGCCAGGGGCTGGGAGGAGGGGAAAATGGGGAGATGTTGGTCAAGGGGCACAAAGTTTCAAGCACAGACATGCAAGACAAATGACTTTTGGGGATCCCATGTACAGTGTGGTGACTATAATTTGCAATGCTGTATACTTGAAATTTCCAAGCAGGGTGGCTCTTACGTGTTCTCGCAGCACAAATAAAGATAAGTATGCGAGGTGATGACCATGCTCTCTGGCTTGATACTGGCAAATATTTCACAGTGCATGTGTATCAAAACATTGAGTGGTATACCTTAAATATATACAATTTTTGTTTGTCAACTATACATCAACAAAGACGGGAAGAACCACATCCAGCCATCACACATCCAGGATATAGATGGTAAAACAACCATAGGATACAGCCGATTGTCATCATTTGCAGTAATGTTCCAGGAGCTCATCCCAAACACTGAATTAGCTAGCCAACACTGGGCCGTTGCCCCCAGGGAAAATACAGGGATAGGGTCCTGTGAGCCTCTGGGCACATTTTATCAACCGACAGACAATACAGAACCATTTCTTTTATATGTGTTTCTGTTTAGAGGCACCTTACTTAATACACATTAACATTGAACTCACAGTGAAGCATACTATCACTCAGCCTGAATGAAGCTTATCTAACACACACGTATTTTCTCCAAAAGACACATGACAGCCTTCTTGGGCTGAGGGTCCTAGCCAGCACTTCAGCGCTATGCTGGGGAAGCCATTTTAAGCAGCAAAGTCACTTAAGAAAAAGCACAAACATGTGAAAAACACATGGCACTAAATAGACTGTAAAAAGGATAGACACATTTATAGTATGAGAGCTGAAGCAAGAAGGCAGAGTGTCACCTTGCTTGACCTTAGCTGGGAAGGTACATCATCAGGTGACTCACATATTTCATTGCTCTGCAAATATTGGAGAATGACCCTGAAAGTGCCTGGGGTATTGATTTTTAGGTTGCAAATAAATTTTAATGAGTAGGCAAATTTGCAAATATGGAATCTGAGAATAATGAGGATCAACGGTCGAAAGATGTTAATGGCAACATTATAATAACAAAACCACGGAGTGTGGCCTAAATGCAAATTAGCAGGGATTGGTTAGGCCAAGCTTTCTCAACCCAACCACTACTGACATTTTGGGGCCCAATAATTCTTTGTTGGGGGGCAACTGTTGTGTGCCTTGTAGGACGTTTTGCGACATCCCTCACCTCTCCCTGGTAGAGTTGCCAGCAGCATCCCTCTCTCCAACTTGTGACAACCAAAAACGTCCCTAGGCACTGCCTCAGGAGGGCCTCTGGGTTAGATAAGCCAAGAGGCAACCGCGTGATGGAACAGTGTGAGGCCTTCAGAAAGGGTGGTATATAAATGACTTGGGAAGATTTCCATGACAGTTTGGAGTAGAAAAAATAAAAAAGACAGGTGCAAAGCTGGATGTATTCTAAAATCTCATTTTTCCATCTGTGTGTTTGTATGCACACACGTGTAGAGGAAGGAGAGACTGAGAGAGAGAAAACATGAATGCGTTTCTCCTTTTCTACTGGACAGGCCAGTCTGAAGCCTTTGTACCAACAGCCTTGAGCCTGAATTTCAGGGTTGACTGGAGACAGACTTAAGGGCCATGGGCACTTGCCGCCCTGATTCCTGACTTTTGCCAGGGATGGTTTGGGATCTGCAGTCAGGCTTTGACTCCTCCTGGCCCTTCGGGCAGTTGTCAGTCAGCCCCTGGGCCTGGCACACAAGCCCTCTCTGACCTCAGCTTGCTCTCTGTTCTCTCCCCCAATCTTTAGGCCTGCTCTCCACTGCACATCCTTGGCAGTGGGTCTTCCTGGTTCCCACTTAGCTGGGATCTTGGCCCTCTGCTCAGCTGGGGCCAGCACTCTCCCCCAGGGACAGGGCCTGGTCCCTACTACTAATACCAAGCCCTAACTGGGTTACTACCCTCAATAGGTAAATGCCCTGACACCATGCCTCGCCCCCCCACCCCGCCCCTGCAGAGGCTTGCCCTCAGCTTGAACCCCTTGTTTATCTGGACAGTGCCCCAGAACAGCAGGGCTCCTCATTATCGTTTGTGCCCCCCAAAGAACAGCATCTGCAGCTGAGCTAGCTGTCCCACCTGTCCTCTCAATGTCCTGCATGCCTTCCTCAGACATGGTGGGTTCTGGAACCAGACAAACCCGGACTCAAATCCTGCTTTGGGCGCTTATGACCTGCGAGGTCTTGGGCAAGTTCCTGTGCTCTCCTGAGCCTCACTCTCCTCATCTATGAAATGGATCCCTCCCAAAGCCACAAGGAGAAAGAGCTGAGCTGATGAGTGTAAAGCACGTAGTAGGCCCTCAATCAATGGCAGCTTACGAGGTGTCTGTTTGGGGTGATGAAAAGTTGTAGAACTGGATAGTAGCGATGGCACAAGAGTGTGCATGTACTTATTGCCACTGAATTATCAATATGTCTTTTAAAAGGGTTAAATGGTAACTTTTATGCTATGTGGATTTGATCACAACCAACCCATCGGTGTGGCTCCCTCCTGGCCCCAGTTGCAGCCTTTATACTCTGGCCTGTCCAGGTTTAATCTTCAGACGCCTTTGCCACTTCTTCCACCTCCAGATGCTCCTTAGAAAATGGCCCTGACCTTGAAGCTAACTAAGACATCTTGTTTTTTCCTCTTCCTGAAAGGCCCAGCCCCACAGGGACCTTCCACAGGGGAGGGGAAGGACCAAAGGAGGCCCGCTGACCATCTACTGTACTTCACGTCCTGTAACTACTGTTGGCAGGCCCAGGAAGGGGAGTCAGCGCTCAGCCAGGAGCTTGGAAGGAACCTCTGTCTCCCAGGGGTGGTGGGTGTCGGCAACAGGGGTCCTTCTCAGGGTCTGTGGCTAAGCCTGGCCTGGTGATCTCGCCCCACTGCTGACTCTGCCCCAGAGCCTCCTCTGTCCACAGCCCTTCCCGGCAGGCTTTGCCCAAACCAAGTTCCTCATTCCTCATCTCCCCCACCCCACTCCTCTTCCTTTCCCCACCAGCAGTGGCACTGTCCCTTTGGCTGCCCACGTCAGAAACCCAGAGCCCACAACTCCCCTTATGACCTCACTCCAGATACCTGGGACCCCAGAATTCTCTGCTCACAGGTCCGGGGCCTACATGGATGGCTTCAGTCATCCGTGGCCCCAAGTGGTGGATGAGGGCAGCTGTTTGTAGTAGCATAGGACATTGCTGAGAACTTGAAAGTGCAGGCTTGTCCACAACATGGGGGTCAGACCCCCCAGGGGTGCAAAGAGAAAAGGGACAGAGCCCAGGCAGCAGCCTCTGTGGAGATGGGTGAGACTGCTTCCACCATCCCCAGCTGCCCAACCTTCCCGAGCAGGAGGCAGGGCCTGCTCCTCGTCTCCTGGCCTCTGAAGGGTGGCTTCATGTCAGTTCCCAAGTGTTTAATCCTGTGTTTTCAGTACACTCATCACACCACTTATCACTGTGCCTTTCTGTGGCAAGGAGCCAGGCTTCCCCCGAGTGAGGCTGAGGCACAGCCTGATGCCACCTGGGAGGTCTCCTGACAAGAAAAAGAATGGATGGCAGTAGATGCCCCCTGTGCATGTCTGCTGGGGCTGACGGAGCCACCCAAGGCATGGCTCACACCTCAGCTTCCTCCAAAGACTGAGGAAGTAGCTACTGATTCTTAGGGTCTGACGTTGCCTTCTCCACCCCCTATTTCTCCTCGTACAACTGGTCAACCTGCCCCTCCCTCCCCCATTCTCCCTGATCTCTCTGCCCCAGCCAGCCTTTCCCATCCATCCTCCACCCTGCAACCAGAGTTGACTTTCCAAAGCCCTGTCTCAGCTGACACATTTTCAGGGGCTCCTTACTGCTCTCTGGATAATGCCTCAATTCTTACAGTACACAGCCCCAGCTGACCTCTGCCTGCCACTCCCTGCCTCACCCGTTGCACCCTGGCAAAGAGCACTTATTTTCCCTCCCAGGGTGATTTGGGCCAGGCTTTTGTGCCCTTGCATACACCATATCCCCCACCTGCATTTTCACCTGGCAAGTTCTCCCTCATGCACATCCAACAAGACCTGCAAGGCCAATCTTAACAGCACCCCTGACATAGTAACACCTGAGCTCCATTAAAGGAGATAGCTTCCAGTGTTAGTCTGCTGTTAGATGGGCCTGTGCACAAGACCCAAGAGTACTCATTATTGGCCATGTGACCTAAGGCAAGGTACTTAAGCCCTTTAAGCCCTCTGAGTCTATTTCTTCATCTACAGAGTGGGGCCAATGGTATCGACTTCACAGGGTGGTCATGAGGTTTACATTAACGTGAGATTTACATGGACTTGACCCTGCTGTTGCAATGGCCCAACAAGCTGTACAGTTGTAGCTATGACCACAGCATTGTTATTTTCTGCACTCAGAAGGGACCGTAGGTAATGGATTCCCAAGTGTAACAGGGAAGATCTAATACAGAGTGTGAAAAACAGGGATTAGAACAGGCATTATATCACATCAGGTGAAATAAGAAGAATCCAAAGGTGTGCTCAGAATAACTGATTTTTTTGCAAAAACAATAACATGTTTTTGATAGAAGGCAGAACATCTGCCAGGAGGCATCCGAAAATGTTAGAGTGGTTATCTCTGCATGATGCAAACTTTTAATGATTTTGTTTATTTATGTATTACCTATATTTTCCATATTTTTTTTCCTATAATGAGTGTTGTGGGTTGAATTGTGTCCTGACCCCTTGCCAGCGGTGGTGAATGTGATCTTATTTGGAAATAGTTATCTTTTCGGATGTAATCAAGTTAAGATGAGTCATACTTGATTAGGGAGGGCCCTAATCCAATATGACTGGCGTCCTTATAAGAAGGAAGAGACACACAGGGAGAACGCCATGTGACGGTGGAGGAAGAGAAAGGAGGGAGAAGCCAGGGAGCTCCAAGTTTTGCCAGTAACACCGGAAACTCAGGGAAAGACAAGGAAGAAGTCTCTAGAGCCTTCCGAGGGAACACGGCCCTGCTGACACCTTGAGTTCAGACTGGAAGCCTCTAGAACTGTGAGAGAATAAATTCTTGTTGTTTTAAACCACCCAGTTTTTGGTGACTTGTCAGAGCGGCTCTTGGGGTTGTCTTACTTGTGTATTAGAAAAGGCCAAACGTTTTTTAAAAAGGAGGAGGAAGAGGAGGAGGAGAAGAGGAAGGAGGAGGAGAAGCTTGAGGTATGTCTGTCTGCTCAGAGCGCAGCTCAGGTGTGTAGAGGGTATTTGTTGAATGAATGAATGAATGTCTCCTTCATACGAAGCGGTCCTCTCTGCCCTGTCGCTCGCTGCAGCCCAGGGTGATCCAGGAATCAGGGCGCTTCCTAGCGAGGGCAGTCTGCTTGGCCCAGCCACTCCTGCAGGCTGGTGTGGTGTGGGTGGCTACGGACATGAAGGAGTTGTCACTTGACAGACTCACTGGGGTCCCTGTGTGACACCATGCCCTCTGCCTCATATCCGGCATCTTATTCTTTGTGACCAAGCATCAATTGTCATTGGTTAAATCCTTCATGCTGCTTCCAGCACAGTCTTCCTACAACACAGGACAGACCATGCTATGCCCCCTAAAGACCATCAGTGACTCCCAACTCCTTAGCATGGCATTCCAGGCCACTGTCTGTTCCAAGCCATTTCCTGGGTTGATGTCTCACCTCAATATCCAGCAGGTCTTGTGGCCCACTCCCCTACCCTCCGCTCTGTCACACCTTTGTGCTGTCCCAGCGCACACTCTCCGCCCTGTCTAAGCATCACTGCGCGGGCCTCTCAGAGCGGGGTCCCCTCAGAGCGGCCACGGAGGGCACAGTCTTGCTCAGCTCTTCTCCAGGAAGGGGGAACAGAGTGGGGGGCTTTTCTGGGATGTTTCCAGACTTCTTCTTAGCTAGAGGAGGGGCTCCATCTCCAGCAGGGGAAGAAACAGCAGATGTCTTCTGCTCCCCCGAGTGACCCCGCCGGCCTTGAAGAATTGCAGGAAGCAACCCTAGGATCTGCTAATCAGCTTTGGACGTCCTCCCTCAGGCCTGGCCGAGGATGGAGGCCTTCGGGTCCCCCTTGATTAGACACCTTGGCCTTTCTTTTACCATCCAAATGCCTCCTTCCTTTTCCTTCTCCAGGAGCGGGGAAGCATGACGACAAGGCTCCAGGTAGCAAGGGGAGGCCAGGCAGAGGAAGCCCCATTCGTTTTCTCTCTCTCTCTCTCTCTCTCTCTCTCTCTCTCTCTCTCTCTCTCTCTCTCTCTCTCTCGTTGGGTTTACTGTAAACAGCTCCTCATTTGCCAGATTAGATCACATTCTTAGGCAGGGTTTTCAGGACACCTCAGCTTGCTCAGGGACAGCTTGCTTCTCAGGAGCAGGAAACCCAGTCAAGATAACAGAAATTAGAAGGGAGATGGGGAAAAGCATGGGGCCCAGGGGCCACTGAGTCCACAGAGGGAGCCATCTGACACAAAGATGCCACTCCCTGTCTCTCCCTCCCGGCCCACCTCTGTCAGCCCACCTGCATCATTTCTCTGGTGAGCTTTGCAGGTCTGCTCCCTCTGTTTGCTCCTCCATCTCCCCACATGGCAGCCTTGCTCTCAAACCTCACTGGGCCCCCAGGGCTAGCCAACAGATCCAGTCTCTTCATCCCTGGAAGTGAGAATTACCACCAACAGCAAACACATGTGCCCACTGGTCGGCGGTCTTTACGTGGGCTTTTTTTTTTCTTTCATTTAATTTTCAGGCTAGCCCTACAAGGCAGGTTTTATTGTTCTCCTTCTCACAGAGGGAATAGATGCTCAGAATGATTCAGGAGCTTGCCCAGGATCACCTAGCCTATGAACACAGAAGTGAGAATTTGAACCCAGGCAGCCCAGCTCTGAGGCCTGTGCCCTGAAAATGTTTGGCCCCACTCAGCTTCCAGATTGCTTCTCCTGGATCAGCTGCTACTTCCTGGCCTGGTGAGCGATGGCCACAAGACAGGGTGGATCCCAGGCCTCTAGGGTTATGGCAGATGGAGAGCACTGGGTTTGCCCCAGAACAGAAGCTCCTCCTGGGCTGTTCATCTGTTTTGTTCCCTGACACATCAGGTGCCTAGAACAGTGCCTGGCACACAGTAGGCACTCAGAACTGTCTGCCGCGTGAATGAAGTCCAACATCTGGACTTGTCCTTGCCAAATGAAGAGTTAGATGCAGCCTTATTAGGGCCATGTATGACTTTCTCACCCTTCAAAATAAAGACATGGTTCCTTTGCAAGGGGCTTCCTTGTCACTGGTCCAACCAGGAACACCCATCCAGGAATTCTGCTCAAGGCTCAAGGCAGAAGGATGTTTACAACCATCAAGGCAACAGGCTCTGTGCTCAATATGGCGAACGGACCGTCTGGGTTAAAAAAGACTAAGCCTGTGCATCTTCTCAGCCTCCAATCGCCTAACGAGCCCCATGACGTGCATGCGTTTCTGCCCTAAGTTATTTGAACGTGAAGCCTTTTGCGAAGGCATCTCATGCATGGGGCTAGCAGGGTGAACAACACGCTCCGAGAAGTGAAATTTCAATCAATTTTGTTGCACTGATTTGCAGAGTACTTCAGTCCCTATTGCGTGCACTGGGTAGTCTCGGGGTGTCCCCAGCTCCTCTGGGTTTAGAAGGGCTTCCTGAGTGAGTCCCTCTGCCTCACTCACTCTGACTCACCCTCATTAACCCCACTTGTTGGAAGTCTCCCCAGGGAGGCATTGTGCCTCCAGGTCCCTTTCTCAGCCTCTGGTTGGTCTGGAAGACGGAGATTGTCTTCCCACACTTGAGCTGTCTGGCCTCAACCCCTTCTTTGATGTTGTGGCTTAAAATGCAATTACGTTTCCCTATGCAGGTTCTAGGCAGAACATTAAGGTTGGAAACAATTGCAGTAGATTGCACTGATTATTTCCATTTTGTTTTGTGAATCTGGAGGTTGAGACCTTAGATTAGGATATGTAAATGAATGGAAATTAGAGTTTCTTGTCAGTTAATGGGTTTCTTCAGTGCCAGGTAGGTGGCTCCTGTGCTCGGGAGACTTAGATCCTTAAAGCCTTTTCTGGGTTCCTCTCAGCTGCCTGACATGAGGAATCATCTTCTAGAACTTTCCAGGGCAATTTCTTAGACTTGGTAATTTTTATTTTTCTGAAGGGCATATATTATAAAAAATTAACTCTGTTATTATTAAACATTGTTTCTTTGTGCTCATTTGTTCACAAGCCAAAATGATGACGGTCTGAGTGTCCCGGCCACTGGAGGGTCCTGGCCTGGGTGTCTGATCTTCCTCCAGCCGGCTGGGCGCTGCACTGTGCTGGCCCATCCGGACCTCCAGGGCCCTTCCTCTGACTGTCCTCTGACTTCCAGTTGGGTTTCCCGATGAGCAGCATTGGCGGGAGAGTGAAGTCAGGGGCTGACTGCCTCGGCCCCCTCCTGGCTGAAGATCACAGCCCCCTCCTGGGTGACCCTCTCCACACAACCTCTGGGCTCTGCTCAGTTGCTCCCTCCCCGTGGCTTGAGGGTTCTGACCCTGCGGTTTCCAGCATCTTGCCTGCACCTTTGCAAACAGGAACTGAATGAACCTCTCTTTGGAGACCCCATTTCCTTGTACCATCTGTTTCCTAAGGCCTGCACGGATAGGGCCTCTCAGCTCCCCTCCCCTTCCCACCTCTCCCCTCCTCTCTGGCAGGGAAGGATCTGCTGCCCTCAGTTCTTTGGGGGGGGGGGGGTTATGATGCTGATTTGGGAGAAACGGGGAGGGAGAGGAGACCCTAGAGGATCTGCGGGGCACAGAGGAGACACCACCTGGAAGACGAAAGAGGATTTTGAGAAGTTCCTCCATAATAGGAATCCTCTTTATAGTGTTTGAGAAATATGAGTCAAGAAGTTCGGCTACTCTGAGCATCCTGTCTCGGCTGCATGGGGCTTCTGACCTCAACAGTGGGCCTGGTGCCTGTGGGCACAGCCCCAGCTCAGGAATCCCAGGTTTAGCTTATCTTTCGACTCTGCAGAGTGGCTGAATCTCTAAACCTCTGCATCTATTTATCCTACTGCTACCAAAATAGAAACCCCAAAACTAAACTTGACTCTCCAAAGTGGACCTGGGCCAATGCCACAGGCTGTCACAGCAATGCAGGGCCATTCTCTGAGGTCATTCTAACAGCTGCCAGGTCTGCCACGTGCCAGGCCCGGGGCCCATGGCCCACACACCTTCTCACACATTCCTACAGCGACCCCTCAAGGAAGGGATAATTGCCTCCACAGAGGTGGGCAGACTGTTCAAAGTCACACAGCAGTAAATGCTGAGTCTGAATTTGAACTCCCGTCTGCCTGACTCTCAAGTCTGTCCTCTTGGCCACATGCTTTGCAGCAAGTGAAACCGACTGAGAAAGGACACAGGGACGCTCCACCATGCATGGGACACAGCCAGGGGATCGCATGAAGTGTCCTTGGTGAACCCAAATCAGAAGAGAGGTTGGGGAATCCACTGGAGGGCAAGGCAGACAGGGCCAGAGTGGAACGAGCAGACCCAGCCTGGAAGGAGACTGAGGGGGCGTGGGGAGCAGGAAACTGGAGGGGAGGGCCGAGCTCAGCACTGGGTGGGAAAGCCAGCAGACCGTTACCCTGTCTATGTCTGCCTGCCCCCCGCCCCCTTTATTTCTCTCTTCCTGCTTTTTTTCTCCCTCTCCACCCTCTTCTTGGAACCATCTCTGTAGAAGCTTTGCGGAGCCCCAGTCCCCCTTACAGGGCAGATCTCAATGCCCCATGGGACACCCAGAAGGGAGTTGACTTCCAGGCCATCTTTAGTGGGTTTGGCGGGTGGGGCGATACCCTGGTGGCCCCTCCCAGGTGTTCTGTGCAGCTACAAAGGCAGCCTTCCAGCAGGGCCAGAAAAAGCAGGGCTCCCAATCCCCCACAGACTAAACCTAGCAACAGTCAGGGTTCCTATGGCAACCCAAGATTTATTTTTAGTCCTACTTTAACATTAACATGATGTGAGGGGATCTGAGACTTACATTACTCTCTTTTAAACAGTACCCCCAAACAAAGGAAAGAAAGGGAAAAAAAGAATGCCTCTTTGTACAGAGGTATAAACCATGGGGATGGGTAGGGGTACAACAACGGCCCACCAGCATTTTCAGGGACTCATCTTGGGGGAAAATCAACGGCTCAGCGTGTCAGCAGGGTCAGCGTAACCCCATGGGAACAGCTGTAGCCCTTCCCCTCTGCAGCCTCATGGTCAGAGTTGGGGGCACATGAACCTAAAGCAGCCCGGTCATTCTGTGAAGGACCTCTGAGCTTCCCATTTAACAAGAGAGAGGGGGAAAAGAAAAAGCATCATCAAGCAGGCTAAGTAACCATGTGACCTGGGATGCCAGCCCCTTGGGAATTCCAGGCATATCCAGGGACTCAGAAGTAAGAAAGACATCTGCCTCCATCCAGATGATGCAGCGGTTGGACGTCCCCCAGGAGAAAGCAGGACTCGGGTGGGCAGAGAGCACAGGTGGACTCAGATGGTGGCAGTGGAGAGGATACCGGATGTTGGCTATAAAGACATGGGTTCAAACCCTGCTCTATGCCCAGCCCCTGGCAAGCATCTGGGCCCGGGAGGTGCAGAGTCCAGTCCTGCCTCGAGGATCACCCAGGTGGGGCAGACTTAGTGTGGAAGGTGATGTCTGGGGCAAGGGCTGCACAGGAAGGAAGGGACCCCTGACCTCGTTCTAGAAGGAAGAATTGGAGATGGACAGCAGTATAGCACAGGAAAGGCCTGGCTAGGTTTCCAGCTGATTAGCTGGGGCCCTCTCTTGTAAAATTTTCCTGAATTGGTTGTTCTTTGCTGTCCAGTGAGGGCTCCTTAGTCCTCTGATCATAGTCGGTCCCCACCCTCCCACCACCATGGGCATTGGCCTGCCACTTAACATACTCCATCCCAAGCCAGCGTGATTGGCCAATGAATGGGCACATGATCCACACATGACCAATCAGAGCCCTTCCTTGGGATCGAACTACAGTCACCAGGAAAAAGCAGCTCTTCCCCGCCAGGTGGCTGAACAGGGGCTTCTGAGAGCCTTCTGGAGATGGCACAGCAACCGGAGGAGAAAACAAGGCTGATGGGCAAGGAGAGGAAGAGACAGACCATTCGTCATTCCTTAGGTGCTGGGCCCTTTGGCATTAGCCTCTTCAGTTTTCCCTTAAACTAATTTGAGTTGGCTTCTGTCTCTGACAATTGAGCCAACCTGACTAATTCATCTGGTTACTGCGATTTTGCTAACATAAGGGGACAAAGGCACCTTGTGGAGGGAGAAAGAAAGGAACGATATTTCTTGTGCCTGCCATGTATCAGGCACCATGCCGGGTGATCTTTTTTTCAGAGCTCATAACCACCTTGGAAATTAAATGTTAGCATTACCTGCAAGGAGCCTGGAGCTCAGAGAGGCAAAGTAACTTGTCCAAGGGTACACAGCCAGGAATTGCCACAGCTGGACTAGCACCCAGATCTTTCTGGCTCCTTGCTGAGCTACACCATCTTGTCTTTCTAACCGTGGAGCAGTGGCTTCAGGGCTGGTTGTCTGGCTATAGCCTGTGATTACCGAAGTGTAAACCATGGACAACCCACATGGGAAACACTTGGGTTGTGATTAAAAACAAACTCCTGGGTTCTGGATCCCAGACATCTTGGATCAGAAGCCCATCTCCCCAGCCTCCGCTCTGACCCCCTACCAACCCCACACTCCCCAGCCCCATCCCACACCCTTGCGTCTGTGCCCCAGCCATAGCTGTTCCCCAAACATACCCAAGCTCTCTGGGTGCCATGATGTTGCTCATGGTGTTTCTTCTGCCCGGAGTGCCCTTCCCTCTTTGTCCACCAACTCAACTGATATTGTCACCTTTCTCACCTTTGTTTTCCATAACTCCCAACATTCCCTGCCCCAACACACACATGCCTGGCCCTTAACCCAGGCAGAATTCATGGCTCCTTGCCCTGGTCAAGGTCGTTGACATTAAAGAGCCATATAAGGCTAAGGCGGTGATTACACCTCCCATCCCCCTCCCTGTACAAACTCTTAGAACCTCAGCGTCCCCATGCTGCCCAGGCACTTGGCCATAGTGAAAGATGATCTGACACAGTCATTCACTTCTTTGCCTTTAAAGGAAATGCCCAGTAAATAGCCTTTCTGCTCTGGATAGAGTAGAAATGATGGGATTTTAGGATCTCAGAGGGGGGTGCCTTCGGGTCAGTGTGCCTCTAAGCCTCCCCATCACCGCATATGATAAGAGGCCACCCTTGAATGGACACAGCTAACTCACCCCCACCCCAAAAGGAGGAGGGAGGGGGCCTGGCCTCTCGGCTGGCTGCAGCTGTTTTGACAGGGTAGGTGGGATGGGGCCGGGGTGGGGGCAGGAGAGAAAGCAGATCCCTGAACCCGGGGGAGTGTTTCCAGCAGGGCTTGGGCTGTAGTGTGCCCGTCTCCAATAGTTCCCTGAGCAAGGAGCTTTTCAGCCAAAAATGAGGGGGGGACTTTTCCATCTGGACAATGTCAGATTCTTGTCTAATTCAGGCTCAACGTAAACAAGGAGGAGTGGGAGTGGGGAGCACTGGGTGATGAATCAGGAGCTGGGGGAGGGCTCGTCTCAACCCTGTCCTCCAGCCCCTGACCGTGCGGAGCACTCCCCACGCTAAGCCTCAGGCCCATCTGTACAGTGAGCCGAGGCCCAGATGCTCCCTGCCTCGGGAAGGTCCCTCCCAGCTCTGCCCATTAGACCACCCATGGTGTGAAGAGGGTGACCTCATTGTGGGGAGGGGAGTCTAGAAGGGGGTTGTCGATCAAATTCCTGGCCACTGGAACCAGGAACTCTGAGGCCTTCACGAAGACTGGAACATGGGGGTTTGATAGGCCCCTCCAAAGAAAGCTACCAGCCAACAAGAAAGGATTTAAAGGGCCAGGTAGTCCTGTGTCTGAATTCTAGCTCCCACGCCCAGTTGCTGTGTGACTTTGGGCAATCCTGGGCTGAGCCTCAGTACCCCTTTCCTCCCCCATGGTTGGCCCGTGCCCCTCCATGGTCAGGCCCACAGTGTGACCACGTGGGCACTTTTGTCTCATGTGCCCTTACTCTATACACATTTGTTCAAAATCTTATTTTGTGACTGCATTGGTATACAGAGGAAAGTATCCAGAGTACATTATAGATGTATGATTTTACAAGAAATGAAAACATTCTCATGGGCTCCCACAGGGCTGGTGGGCCCTAGGAGCTGTACCTAGGAGTACCTAGGATGTCAGCCCTGGGTCTGGTGATGTTTCTTACATGCAACTGTGAAACTTCACATCAGCTGTTGAATCAAGGTTAGCACACCTGAGAGAACCCCTTTCCTGAGTGTATCTGGGCAAGTTCTATTGGCACCAGCATTTCCCACAACAGGATGGGGCTTAGAGGCTGGGAGCCTCTGAGAGCGTGGATGCGGCTGGATGAGGGCAGGTGAGGCAGAGCCCTGCTGATTTTCAGCCCAGTTAGATAAGGGAAGACAAGTAGTTTGCGTTCCTGAGAACTGAGCTTCTGGCTTGGGTACGTGTGGAGATAGGCCCAGGACCTGGGGCTCTGATTTATCAACAGCCGTCTATGGTCCAGGTCTCTGCCACACCCAGTATCGCCTGTGTATGACCTCATTCAGTGAGAGCAGGATTGCTATCCCAGCTTCCTGAGTGGGAGACGGAGGTTCACCTTGTGGATCGCACCCCTGGGCCTTTGCACGTGCCATTCCCTCTGCCAAGAATTCCCTCACTTGTCACTTCTACCCCCTGATTTGAAGCCAAGATCAAGTCCTACCTTCTCCAGGAAGCCTGCCTTGACTGCTTTGGCTCCTATGATCATCCTTTCCTTTGAACTCCCTGGACGCTTGCTATCTGTACACTCATTTAATCCAGCAAATGTTTAGTATGCATGCATCCTGGGCCAGGCCTCATTCTGGGCCCAAGGTGACTCAGTCACAGGCTGGACTGAAAGGAACTCCCATCCTGCCCCTTTGGGAGAGACAGGCATTGACCGATTACGACAATGCAGAAAGCCTGGACTCAGTGGAGGGGGTCCCTGATGCTTGGAGGCTGAGAGAAGAGTCCCCACCTCTCGGGGGCTGACATGTGAGCTGGGTATGGGGGGACAAGTTGGCATTTGCCTGGTCTGGAGGAAAGGAAAGAGGAAGGCTAAGTGAGACAAAGGCCCAGGGCAGGAAACGGCACGGCTCTTTGTGAAGGTGACACTGGCCTTGATTCTGCTCTTCAGACTCACTGAGCTCAGCCTCCACACCGCAGCGCTCGCTGTGCTGCAGCCTGGAACGCCCTTCCTTCCAGAGCTCCCCGTGGCTGGATTCTTCTCATTGTCCAGCTTGCCTCCCCTCCTCGAGAGGCCTTTCCTGACCCCTCCCTACAGCACCTCTCTGGCCATCCCTCAGCTTTCTTTTTCTTAGCACGCATCACACTCTGAAATTATATTTATGTATTTATAGGTTTATAGTCTGTCTCCCTAAAATGTAAATTCCACAGGGGCAGGGGCCTTGTCTATCCACTGCTGTGTCTGTGCTGCCTGAGCACATAGTAGGCGCTCAAAAAATTTTGTGAAAGAAGGGATGGAGGGGAGGTTATAGGTAGGAAGGGAAGGGAGGGACGGAGGGACGGAGGGAATAGGACTAAAGGCGGTGTATCAGATCCAGAAGGAAACCTGAGGTCCACACAAACGGGGTAATTTGAGGATGTTTTCAAAGGAATGGGCAGGGTGTAGGAAATCATCAAGGCTCAGTGCTGGTCACTGGGGAAGCCAGTTAGGCTGACAGGGTAAGGAACAGGGTTCCTGGGTGGGAGGCAGCTGGGGAAGCAGTGCCCTGACCTGCCATGCTCCTGTGGACTGGACCCGGCTAGAAGCCATCATGGAGGGAGCTGGTTGAGTCTATGCAGGTGGGCCTCCTGGGGCCAGCTCAGGGAGCGGAGGGTGGAGGAGGAATCAGGGTAGTGGAGGGCAAGGAGGCCCAGCCCCAGGGGCCCCTCCGCAGGCCCTGTCCCTATTGTTCAGCCAAAACCCAGTTCAAGAATCTGCTGGGGTCAGGGACCCCTCCTTCCCTGCCCATCAAGGCTTGGATCCTTGGGAGGAAATGGTGCTTTCGCCAGGTCCTATCTCGTTCCAGCATTGTTAAGATGTCACTAAGTGTCATCTGAAAATAGAAACGCCGTCTGGACTGCCATGGAAACCCTTTTGCCTCCCCAGTGCTGTGCAGGCTGCGTCACCCAAGGGCCTGTTCAGCCACCGGGAGAGAGCCGGTGTTTCCTGAGAGTGCGGGTGGGCCAGGCACCAGGCTAAGCTCGTTACAGATGTGATCACATCGGCTTATTCTTACACCAAGTCTTGAGGGCAGCGTCTCCTTCTTCCCATTTTACAGATGGGAAGCTGAGGGTCAGAATGGTCGTAACTTGCTCAGGATCCCAGGCTAGTAAGTGATAGAGCTGGTGTTTGACTCTGATGCCAGAAGCAAGTTTCATGATTTCTCAAAGATGGGAATGACCAAGAAACCAATGAACTTAAGAGCAGTTACTTTTTACCCCCTTCATCCATCCATCCAATCAGACGATCAAGTATAAGAAGAGCCATCATTTCTTGAGTGGCTACTGTGTGCCCAGCTCTGTGCCGAGCCTTCTCACACATTCTCTCAGTGCATCTTTATAGCATTGGAAAGTAGGTACAATTCTTATCTCATTTTATCAGTCAAGAAACTGAGGTTCAGAGAGGTTAAGCAACTTGCCCAAAGCCACACAATGATGAAGAGGTAGGACCAAGGCTCGAAGGCAAGAGCTCCTCAAGCTCACCAACCAGGCCCTGGGCCAAACAGACTTGATCAACATCTAGGCCCTGCCTTTGAGGTGCTCCCGAGGAGAATTTTGTGACCCTTTCCTTGGAAAGCTGTTTCAGAAAACTCAGGTGTGATCACCACTTTCCATATACTTCCAAAGATGCAAAGCCAGGTGTTCAGAGAGGGGTAGAGGGTCCCAGCCCAGCTCTGCTGCCCTGTCCATCACACTGAGCTCGTGTGATGGACAGCTCATGTGACTTCTCTGAGGGCTTGTCCTTCCACTGAATGGGACAAGGGTGTCTGTGGGTGATGGAGCAGCAAAGAGGTGCCCAGACTTGCTGAGAGTTCCTGGGAATGGCACATGATAGAGGCCAACATGATTCCTTCCGTGCTCAGATGTTAGGGGCTGAATTGTGTCCCTCCAAAATTCACGTGTTGGGATCCTAACCTCCACCACCCTAAAATGTGACCCTATTTGGAGAAATGGTCTTTGCAGATGATCAAGTTAAGGTGGGGTCACTAGGGTAGGCCCTAATCCAATATGACTGGTGTCCTTATAAAAAGGGGAAATTTAGACACAGACATACACAGACACACACACACACACACACACACACACACACACACGGAGAGCACCATATAATGATGAAGGCAGAGACTGAGTGACAGCTCTATAAGCCAAAGAACAGCAAAGACTGCCAGAAAACCACAGGAGCTAGGAGAGAGGCCTGGAACAGATCCTCCCTCACAGCTCTCAGAAGAAACCAACCTGCTGACACCTTGATTCCAGACTTTCAGCCCCCAGAGCTGTAAGACAACACATTTCTGTTGGTGAAACCACTCAATTTGTGGTCCTTTGTCACAGCAGCCCCAGCAAACTACTACACCGGCCTGCTCTGTAAGGGGCTTGTTTGCCAGCAAGCTGGGGTTTCCCACCCTAGGGAGAGGTGCTATACCGTCAGCCCAGCTCCATTATTATTATTATTATTATTATTATTATTATTATTATTATTATATTTATGACTATTACCTAACCAGGTGGCAAAGACAGATGGAGAAGGACAAGATCACAAACCTGGGTTCGAATCCCATGTTTGTGTGACTCTGGACAAGTGTCCTTATCTGTGCAGTGGGAATAAAAATCCTCACCTCAAACGATGAGGAAGAATTGGATGAAGGAACATGTATGAAGCTGCCTGGTAGCTGGTTGAAAGACAAACAGTGTCTCCTGCTGCCAAACTGCTCCCCAACTTCCGTGGAACATATCAAATGAAACAACACAGTGAAAGGCTCTGGCACGTAGCGGGTACTCAGTCAGTGCTAGAACCTGAACAGACAAGCTGTGTGTTTGTCTAAGACGTGTGTTGATGTTGCACGTGTGCGCCTGTATCTAGGTGACGCCATCCTTGGGCCCAGCTCACCTCGGTTCACCCACTCTTGTGGCAAATGACACTTTTGCTCAGGTAATAGATTAGGAAAGGAATCCAGCTTATCTCTTAAGGGTGACATGCCCGCCCCTGCCCCCCCCCACCCCCCCAAGCCCTGGCCCTGCCAACAGCAGACCCAAAACAAACTTCAAAGGAACTACCTGCCTGCCAACCTTGCACCCATAAGTGAGCACAGCCACAATCAGTGTAGCTGTCCGACTACCCTGCTGACTGGTGAGAGAGAATCAGTGATTGTTGCTTTCAGCCATTAAGTCTTGAGTTGTTTGTTACACAGCATTATTGCAGCATGAGATAACTACACAACAACTCGGCGGTTCCCCAACTTGGGATCTTGTCTTCAGACACACACACAGAGCAACAAAGGAGGGCACTGCACCATCTTTCAGTTATTTGCAATAGCCAGACACCATGAGGAAACTTACATACCCAGCAAGAAGGGAATTCATTCAGAAGCTACGACGTGTCCTTACAATGGACTTCTAGCCAACTAAAAAAGAACCGGGCAGATGAATGGCAGTGATGTCGCAAGGTCTCTAAGACAGTTTTATGACTGGAAAAAGCAAGCTGAAGAATGTCTTGCAGAGTATTATATCATATGTAAGAACTCATATAAAACTAAGTACTGGATGTTGTCTATGAGAACATGTCTGCAAATATAAAGAAAGACCTCCGAGGGGAGACAAGGAGATTTGGAAGGGACCCCTGGGTGCAATCAAGGGAGTCTCAAGTCTTACACAAGATGTTTTAACGTTCTTATCATGTGAATTTATTTATGTATTTTACTCATGTCATGAACAAGTCAAGTTTAAAAAGTGAGATCAGTAGACATAGGGATGGTGGCACATGGTCCTCTAATCCACTCCCAAATTTCCAAGATCTGCTCATGAGAAAGTCAAGGGCCTGGCTCAGGACCCCCCACATTTTATGTTCAAAATCCCATGAAAGAGGTAAACCTGTGAACAGATAATTCATGTTATTAATCACCACAGAAAAACAAATTAGAACCACGGTAAGATACCACAAACTACTATCCAAATGGCTAAAATTTAAGATTGCCAATATCAAGTGTTGATGAGGAAATGGAACAACTGGAATGCTTAGACATAGCTGATGGGAATGTAAAATGGTGCAACCTCTTTGAGAAAAGGTCTGGAAGTTTCTTTTCTTTTTTTTAGCTGAGCCATCCTGCCACCTGTTGGCAGCTCAACGGCAACTCAGCTCGGGCTGGGCCTCGAACCACTGTTGCTCAGAGCTCAGCTTGCACTCTTGAGTGAGCTCTTAACCAACTGAGCCATTCGGCCAGCCCTGGAAGTTTCTTTATAAAACTAAATGGACACTTACTATATGCCCCAGTATCTCCACTTCCTGGTATTTGCTTGAGAGAAATAGGAACGTTTGCTCACATAAAGACTTGTACTTGAACATTCATAGCAGCACTATTCATGAGCCCCAAACTGGAAGCAACCTAAAGTGTTTAACAATAAGTGAATGGATAAATAAATTGTGTCATATCCATATAATGGAATACAAATCAGCAATAAGAGGGAATGGACCACTGACCCACAGAACAAGGTAAGTGAATCGCAGAAACATCACATTGTGTGAAAGGAGCCTGATGCAAAAGAGTCCCTATGAAGGACTCCATTTATGTGAATTTTTAGAAAAGGTGAAACGAACATGACAGAGGGGTTAGTGGTTCCTCGTGGCAGAGGTGCGGGGGCACTGACAGACAGGGGCAGGCCGCAACTGGCTCCAGAGAAGGAAATGCTCGTATCCTGGTGGTTTTAGGAGTTTACGGGGTTTTACGCAAAACTCGTGCATTTTATTGTATGTTGATTATTGCCCAATAAAGCTGAGAGCACATGAAAGAATTAACCCGTCTGTCCCATCGCTGCTGACTCCTTAACAGGGAGAAAAACAGTAACCAGCACTTTCCTCCCTCCTTTCTCAGGCTCCCGGGCCAGTCTCCCAAGACAATGAGTAATTAGCCGCGCAGGAGTCTTCAATAGAGAGCCAAAAACAACAGCAGTGTCACATCAAATGCCAAGACGTTGCCAGCTAAGAGCTGAGCTCAGCCGCCACCACCCCGCACCACCCCCCACACAACCACAGCCACCCGCAGAAGGAAAACAGCCCGTGGGGCGGAGCACAGTCGGGGCTGCCTTTCTCCACCCTGGCTAGGCCATTTGGGGTCTGCTGCCACAGAAGGAACCTAGGGGGTTGTCAGCGTCAAGGAGGCTCCTCACGCTGAGAACAGGCCCTTCCTGTGTGCCAGGCACAGTGCTGGGCCCTTTCCACATTCTGTTTCATTTTCTCAAATTACAAGTGAGGAAACTGAGGCTCTGAGACATGCGTGGAAGACGGGGTAGGATCTTGAGTTTCCTGACTCCCTCCAACCTACCCGAGCCCGTGGGGCTTAGAGTTCTCCTTTACAGGAAGGACCCTGCCCCCCAGCCCACCCCATCCCAACAGTGTCTAACCGCTGTCTCCTCAACCCACCCCGGCCCCCATCCTCTGACGCCCCCACCTTTCCCGGTGCAAAAGGGGGACCAGGCTGGGCCAGGCTCCAAGTCCTCCCAGGCTGGCCTGCCATTCCCCTGGAGCAGCGTAATTCTCTCCCACAAATATCCCCCCTGAGGGAGGGCCTTGAGGAAGAAGGAGTGGGGGACTTCCGGCCACAGGGAGGACGGTGTTGGAAGGCGGATGTCTGGGGGCCTGGCGTCATGTCCTACCTCTCTCAGAGGCTGGGGGTGTGAAGTCTGGATGTGAGCATGGCAGGGTGGGAGGCTGTGGCCTGGGAGAGTGGGCTTTCCTGCGTGGGGTGGGGGCTCCTGGGGCTGGAACCTCCAGAGAGTCTTCTGGGGTCTGCCCCTGCTTGCATTGCTTCCAACTCGTCCACTCGCTCTCATGTCCGAGCTCCTTAGCCTTCAGGGCCCCGCACATCCTGGGCCCAACTTCCCAATAACTGAGACCAGAACTAGCCCTCGAGCAGGCCCTGTATGAAGTGTAGCTGTGACATGTATTATCTGGAGGCAGAAGACCTGGTGGTTATCGACCAGATGTAGGAACTCCGAATAGAGTCTCCTGTGTGTCCTTGGGCCACTGGCTCAACCTCCCTGATCTCTGGAAATGGGCACAATAATTGGACCTAGAATGGTTGAGAGTGTTCAATAGGACCACAAGTGCCTTTCTGCGCCCACACCGGTCCTGCTGCCAGAAATAACTTTCCACCTGTTAAGTGCCTCTTCACCCCAACAAGGCTCAACCAAGCATTTTCTTTCTGGGAAGGCGCCAGACCCCAGGCCACAGGATCGTGCCCCGCTTTGTCCCCACGACCCTCCTAGAGCAGTCTGAGGTCAATGCCCAGGGTGGAAAAGACACTCCCCTACCTTGTGTCTCTCTGAGGTTTAAATGCGTCAGTGCTAGTTGGGCACTTAGAACAGCTTGGGCACCTAGCGTGTATTCAGGGAAACATGAGGTCTTCTTGTCATTACTTTAATAAGTTGTCATCACTCCCCACTGGTCTGCAAGCTGCACTAAGGCAGGAGGGGGCTTTAATCCCATCTGCATCCCTGTGCAGGGCCTGGCGCACAGTAGGTATCCTTACTTGGAGGGCCTTTGGGACAGAGATAATGGCGCGCAGCAGTCCTTGGAGGGAGGGTTCTGATTTAGCTGGTGTCAGCTTTGTGTGTCAGCTTAACCCTGGCTTGGCTTAGGCCTGTCAAACTCTGGGGGGATGAGAAGAACAGACCATGATCCTGAAAATACGTCCCAACCTCAAACCGTTCCTATTTCCAGGACGCACACGGGACAGGCTGAGATAAATACTGGTGGTTTCGCACAGGAAGGTTCATCTCGGCGGGGGGAGAGGGAGTGTGCATGCGTACGCAGCCAGCTGATTTATGGGGGCCTGAGCCAAGCGCCAACAGAGTGAGGCCATTTATCTACTTGGTTGGAGGAGAGGTCAAGAGAGAGAAGTCAGAGATTAAGCTAAACATGTGACTTGAGTGGAGGCAGGAGCTCAGGTCCTTAGTTAACTCCTGGGGTGTCTTCATCTCACTTGCTTTCAGGGAATACTGTTATGAACCCCTGGGCGAATATAAGGCTGGGGAAGGCTGGTGGGGCAGTGGGGGCTGAGGACATTCTCAGCATCTGAGGTTGCCAAAGGGAAGCACAGCCAGCAAGGGGCAGGCTGCGGGGCGGGGGAGAAGAGCCCATCATGGGAGAAGGCCTA
Source organism: Aselliscus stoliczkanus (assembly GCA_033961575.1). NCBI lineage: Eukaryota > Metazoa > Chordata > Mammalia > Chiroptera > Hipposideridae > Aselliscus > Aselliscus stoliczkanus. Next base: position 6,480,311 of record CM066733.1, read on the forward strand.
CTGTCACAAGGGAACCTCACTCCAATCCTGGTCACTACTTCTGCCTTATTCCGGTGACCATCACAGCTCACTGGAATAGAACGCACAGAGTGGTCTCCCTGTCTCCACCCTGCCTTGCCCAGAATAAAATCCAAAGTGCCGTAAAAAGCCACCAAAACCTGAACTCATCGTCACTCCATTGCTCACTGGTCCCCTTCCTCAACTGAGTGTCTTTTAACATCATGGACTTTCAATAGCAAAATCTAGTGTTTTATACAACTGAGTAGCTTCGATCCCACTGACTGCATTATGGCAAGGTTTAACAGCCCCCCTCTCCCCGCCCCGCCACTAACCTCCCTCCCCCTTTACTTCTCTGGCCTATTCTCTCCCCTCACTGGTGTGCTCCAGCCACAATGGCCTCCTTGGGTGTTTTCTAACACTCCAAACACACTTGAAACTCAGGGCCTCTGCATTTGCCCGTCCCTCTGCTGGGGATGCCCCTCCAGATAGATGGGCTTGCTTTCTCCTCTCCTTCAAGTCCCTGATCAAATGTATTATCAGTGAGGACTTCCTGGGTAATCCTAGTTAGACGAGCCCCCCACCAACCCCTCTCTCACACTCGGTTCCAGCCTCTGCTTTACTTGTCCCCAGAGTGGTTAATACCACCTGAAGTATCTATGTATTTATTTACCCACTTATTGTCAGGTCTGTTTGGGATTCACTGCTATACCCTCCCTAGTGTGTGATCTGACATGTGACACGTTGCAGGCACTCCATAAATATCTAGTCAGTGAATGACTAATGATAGCTAATATTTCATGACTGCTTAATAAGCATCGTATATCTCATTTTATGAAACACCTAGTTAATACTATGATGTAGATACTGTCTTCAAGCTCAGAGAGGCAGAGTGGCTTGCCCATGGTCAGGATTCAAACCCACCAGGCGCCAGAGTCTGAGCTGTCAGCCACCACCCCAGAGCATGGACTTTTTTTGAGAAGGACTAATCACGCCCCAGTTCAGGGCGTGCTGGGGCAAAGGGACCTTGATCTGAAAAGAAATACAAAAAGCAAAGTATAGAAATATGTTTTCCTTCCACTGAATGACTTGGGTGATTAAAGAGGAAACTAAATATCAAAAGCAAATTCCAACTAAAATGAAATCATTACTGTTTACCAAGAACCACTGTGTGCCAGTCGCTGGCTAAGAGCTTCACATGCTGGACCCTGTTTATCTTCCCAATAACCCCAAGTGGCACATACTGTTATTATTACCATTTTACAGTTCAGAGCTTTACAGTTTACATTTACAGGAAAGCACAGCTCAGAGAGGTTAAGTCACAGCTTAGAGAGGGCACTAAGTTATTGAGTGGCATGTCTGTCTTGTTCCAAAACCTGGGTCATCTCCTCTTTAACCTGCTGCTTCTAATACCTCTTTCTATTAGACATGAAGTCAGAAGCTCCCAAACTGTACCGTGCATTTGGCAAGGAGAGACTCAAAGTCAGGGTTATGTTTTTACTCTCAGCACAATGCCTGGCATGAGGGGTACTCAGTAAGGATCTGCCAGCTGACTGAACGAATGAATGAGTGAACGAATGAATGAAGTGAAAGGGAGAGTGGTTTCTAGCTGGATGGCTTGATCTAAGCCCAGGCTAATATCTCTGCTCTTCCGGAGTCCATGTGGCGTCATTTAAATGTTCAGATTCCTGGACCGTTTGGCAGCCCCTGAATTAGGTCTAAGGCCCAGGAAACTGCATTTTAAACACATCCAGGGGATTCCGATGTCCCCCAAAACTTTGAGAGCCACAGCTCCAAGGTCAGCTAAAACATCTCACACGGAGCCCCTGGACTCTCCCGACGAGCCTGTGCCCGCTGCATAAACAGAGGCCAGCTGGAGGCGGTCCAGGAAAGGGAGAGAGTCTACCAAGGATGAGGAAGATGACTTATTCGGAAAGATGGAAGGAGCCGAGGGGCATGTTTGTGTGAGGGAAAGCAGGAGCCACACATAAATCCTGGGGGACGGCCGGCAGCCCAGGCTGAAAGGCATCACGTATCCTGGGGTGCAGGCATTATGGGCCTAATGGGGCAAGGATTACATGCAGGAAACTCGAACTCGGTGCCAGGGAAGACATTTATAACGGATGGCTTAAACTGCTAGCCCATTATGATTTTGCAGTGAGACTCATAGGCTCTGGGCCTGGGAGGCCCTTGGAGAACATCTCATCTATTTGTACTTGAGCCTTTTAAAGCCTTTTGTTAAAACACTGGATTCCTTAGTTCAAAGGAAACATTACACATAATCCCAGTACATTAGACATATGAAAATAAAGATGCTCAGTCCACCCCGTCCTGGGGAAGGGGGCATCTCCATAGAAGCCCAGGGCTCCAAGGCGTTCTCTGTGTCCAAGTATGAAGCCCACTGAGCTGAGCTAGGTCCTCATTTTGCAGACTCCAAATAAAGGATTTGCCTAAGGACATATGGCCAGTTGGGTCCAGGCTGCTGGAGATGCAGAGTGGAGCAGACAAGTGTCCCACCCTAGAGGTGCACCCAGGCAAATGGCACAGGCAACAATAACACTAAAAACCACTCACGCACATTGAATGTTTCCCCGGGCAGGGCCCTGCTTTCAGCCCTTGATTTGCATGACCTCGTTTCATCCTCACCACAGCCCTGTGATATGCTGTTATGACTAATCTCTTATCGATGAGGAAACAAGGCACAGAGAGGTTAAACACTGTAACCAAGATCACACAGCTCCTGAGAAGTGCAGATGGGATTGAAAGCAAGGCATGGACCTCTAGAACATGTGTTTTCACCACCCCACCAGTTTGCTGCTCCCAAGACCACAGAGGTCTCAGCTAAGTAGGGGCTGCTCTCGCCTCCTTCACAGTATCCTGATATACTGTATCCATGACCTCCAAACTTTGTCGATAGGCAACCCACCCAAAAAAAATTTTCAGCACACCTCCAATATCTGTACACTTTTTAATTTAAAAATTATCACTGTGCTAACCTAGTGTAGAGTTTTAAAACATACTCAAATATAATTTAAATAAATTAAATACAAGATAAAAAATAAATCGGGATTTTGTTGTGTCTCTCTTGCATCCTAAGGAATTGGCTTGCACAAGCCCAGGGCTGCCCCGCGGTCAAAGTCAAGACTACTGGTTTACTCTATCCCTTGGCTTGGGGCACGCATCTGCAGCCACCTGCTTCCTTGCCTGGTAACTACCATTCTTCCTTTGAATCCAGGCTGCAACCTCGCTTCTTCCAAGAAGCCCTCTCTGTTCCAGGGCACCCCGCATATCTCCCTTGCAGCACTGGGCTCACTTGTAATCATTTAATGAACTATTTTAATCAATTGTGTTTTGGCTCCCTGTCCAGATTCTGCATGCTCTCCATGAGGACAAGGTGTTTCCAATGACCCCCAGCTCCCATCGCTCAGTAGCTAAGACCATCTGTTGACCGATTAAGACACGAGCCCAGGACTGGCACATGTGGGTGCTCTAAGCCCCAGCCCAGAAGCTTCCACACTTAAGCACTCATCAGAATCACCTGACAGCTCCCTAAAACCCAGATGGCTCTGCCCCAGAGTTTCTTATTCAATTGGTGCTATGGAAGTGCCCTCAGCAGTCCCCCAGATCTGTCTCTTGCTTCCACAGTGTTGGGACGGAACAGGCCTAGGCATACCCCTTCTTCCAGCCTCCGACCCCCTCCAGCCTCTTTCATTGTCAAGCGTCAGAACCAACTCAGGCATCCTTGGCCTCTGAGACGGGCCAACATTGGTTTTTGAGCTTAACTCCTTATTGCTGAGCAAGCATGAGCTCCCAAGTTCCTCAGAATTATTCCACCGAGATGGGGGCTGCTGTCCACCGCCTGGTCAACCTGCATCTGCAGCCCTTCTACGCTTACCTGTCTCTGGACTTCTATTTCAATGGCGACGTTGTGGCTCAAGAGGGTCAAAAGTCTCTTGAGGATGCAAAACTAGTGTGGCATTCACGCCCTCTTCCAGGACCTGCAGAAGCCTTCCCAAGATGAGTCGGGTAAAACTCAGGATGCCATGAGAGCTGCCATGGTCTTAGAGAAGAACCTGAGCCATGCCCTGGGTTCTGCCCACCCTGGACTCTGCCCGCCCTGGCTCTGCCCACACAGACCCCATCTGTGTGACTTCCTGGAGAGCCACTTCTTGGATGAGGAGGTGAAACTCATCAAGAAGAAAGGCCATCACCTGACTACCCTCCACAGGCTGGCCAGCTGGGTGATTATCTCTTCAAAAGGCTCATCCTCAAGCATGGGAGCCTTTGGGGCCCAGAGGCATCCCCTTGGCTTTGGGCTTCTGCCTGAGCTCTCCCTGAAACCAGTAGGCAGCCTTCTAACCACTCTGGAGCCCTCTCCCATGCCATGGACCAAATTGAAACAATAAAGCTTTTCACAGCAAAAAAAACAAGGGCTATGGGCTGAATTGTGTCCCCTCAAAATTCCTGTGTTGAAGCCCTAACACCGAGTTCCTTAGAATGTGACTGTATTTAGAGACAGGGCCTTTACAGAGGTAATTAAGGTAAAGTGGGTTCCTTAGAGTGAGCTCTAATCCAATCTGACTGGTGTCCTTTTAATAAGAGGAAATTAGGACACAGGCTGAAAAACACCAGATACGTGAGCACACAGAGGGAAGACCTCGCTGAGGACACAGCGAGACGACGCCATCTGCAAGCTGAGGAGAGAGGCCTCAGGAGAAACCAACCCTGCTGACTCCGTGATCTTGGACTTTCAGCCTCCAGAATTGTGGGATAGTAAATGTTCTTTAAATGGCTCAGTCTGCAGTATTTTGTGACAGCAGCTCAAGCAGACGTTGACAGTGGGTCTGGCGTGAGGGCTGGAACTTTGCATTTTGACCAAGCATTCAGGTGATATTGGTGCCGCTTGTGCAGGGACCACACTCTGAGAATTGCTGCTGTCAGCTGGCTCTGAGTGATGGGGAAGCAGTGGCTGAAGAATGAGGGAGGACTGGAAGGTGGAGGGGGAATTGCTGGCCAAGAATGCTGCCCTGGCACTTCCTGGGCTCCAGGAATAGAGCTCTCTCCCCCGCGGGTATGAGCCTAGGACAGGTCGATGTGTTCTGAGCTGTTACTCTCCCTGCCCTTGGCTGGGGATGCTGAGGAGGTATGGTTGGGGGTTAGAAGTCTCATCAGGCCCATCAGATCTCCCAGCTGGGGATCGTGGAGCCCAATCACAAGGAGATGAGCTCAGCCCAGCCCTTGCTCAGAGAGTTTGCAGTCCCAGACGGGCAGAGATCAGGGAGAGCTGGCATGTTGATGAGGTCCTGGCTTACCGGAGGTGTCCCTAGCTGCAGCACACACACACACCCCACCCCAATCCTAGCAGGGGTTCTGGAATGGGAGTTCTGGCTCTGCACACTTCTTTTGGGGGAGGATCCGAAAAATGAGACCTATGGGCCCTGAAACTTTTCTAAGCCTCAATTTTCTCATCAATAAAATGGGCATGACAATATTTAAACGCCCCCCCAATGGTGGTTGGCCTTTTATCCTATGTTTATCAAGAGAGACTCAATTTCATTTCAGCCTTACAAGAGGCAAGTACAAGCCCCATTGTATAGATGTGGAAACTGAGGCTCAGAGAGGTTAAATAAGTTACCCAAGGATTCAGGGTCAGAGAGTGAGGCAGCTAGGATTCAACCCCAAAGGCAGAGCCCATAGTCAACCACTCCTAACCTTCGCCTTAGGTAATAGCTTAGGACTGGGGCCTGGCTCAGGGAGGCACTTGCTGGCTGTTTCTTCCCTCGGCTTAGCTGAAATCCCTACAGCCCAAGTTAAGTCCTCTGTCAATTCAGGAAGAAAGGTAAAGAAGGAGACTTATTAGGTGCCAGGCCCTGCTTGCCCTGTGCCAGGCACTTTCTTCCCCTCTCCAGGTAAGAGGCCCTCAAGACTGGAGACGGTCCATCATTCTAGGCCATATTTCCAGTTTGTTAAATATATGACCAATACTTGTCTATCCTCCTAACAACACTGTGAATGTTGTTGTGTGCCCACTTCACAGACACGGAAATGGAGGCTCGGGGAAATTGGGTTAAGAGGTTGCGATGTTTCCCCAAGTTCTCCCAGCTATGAGAAGTGGTGGTCTGGGTCCTGGCCCCCAGATCTGTCTGATTGCCAAGTCCTTGCAGATACTACATCACACTCCTCTTCTGGTCCTCTCTAATGCCCTCAGGTCCCATCCGCCGGACAGAAAGCTTTGCCCAGGAGGGAAGAGATCACTTTTTCTCCCAAAGCGCTGAGTCAACTCAGAGGATGTTATCTTGATGAAGACCTTTACCTAACTGTCCGTGACAATCAAGCTTTGCCCCAAGGAGAAAGAGAAATAGAGAAGGAGAAGGAGATGGAAAGGGAGAGGGCAGGAAAGAGAAAAAGGGAAAGAGAGAAGAAGAAAAGATCAAACCAACTTGACTCCCCTATCCTTCCAGGCGCCGTTCAAACTCTTTCATTCAGTAAGTCCTTTCTTCAATTCAGCCATACCAGTCGCATCCTCCTCCTGATTTGTCATGTCTCAGGGTTCATCTGGTCTCCCACACTAATGATACAAGCCAAGATGGTGTTGGTGCAGGTGACTGAAACCAGGACCCATCCTGCCAGCTGAAGCAGCCCAGCTGACAGAGCTCCTCTTCCCTAGGACCCCTCCTGGCCCCGCTTGTCTGAGATATTCACTCCTGAACCAGCCACCCGGGGGCCAAGCCCGGGTCAAATGAGCAGAGGAGGGGGTTTCCCCAAAGGAAAATGGAGGTCACACTGCCGGAGGAAGGGAGCAGAGGTTGGGTGGGCAGAAACAGAAAGACACGCTCTCCAGCACTTTTATCTGGCTTCTTCCGTCATCCTTGTGGGTGACAAGTCATGTCCCCTCCTGATCCTGTTTCCTCAATTGAAAATGGGGGTGGTACCCTAACTCAGGAATATTTGAGAAAATTCAACAAGGCACATGAAAAGCCTTGCATGATACCAGGCACATGGGAGGCACCAAGCTTTGGCCGCCCCTTCCCACTCTGGGTACCCCATACCCAAGCAGGAATGTCTGTCATTTGGAACAGTGAAGCTCCTTGGATATACTTGGATGCTGATTTAATTAAGTGCTTTTCTCCTTGCAGGCATCTCTGTACGTGTGAACTGTTCCATCTGTCTTGTCTCTGAGGAATCTTTACCAGGGTTTTGAAGCTCTAAGTGGAAGCCCCCAGAGACAGACAATAGCTGTAACTAATTCAACACATGCTTACAAGCCCCGTTAGGACCTGTCTAGGCTCTGGGGATACAGCAGAGGACCAGGCAGACCCAGGACCTGCCCTCGTGGGGTACCTACTCACTCACGAATATGCCCCACAACGTATTATCCCCTTTAATCCTCCCCAGGATTAAGGTAAATGTCACCTCCCTGACTCCTTCAAACATTATCGTGCTCATTTCACGGAGGAGGAAGCTGAGGTTCAGGGGAGTGAAACCCCCTCAGGTAGGTTGACCACTCAGCAAGCAAGTAGCAGAAATAAGAAATTGTTTCACAATTCATTCCCGGACAAAGCCTGAGTCAGAACTCAGTGAAGGTTAATTACAGTGACAGCATCTCTAAAAATCAAATGGGCCATCTTCCAGGAAGCGAAGGGGAAAAAAAGACATCTGTGTGCAAAGTCAACCTGGGGTCTGGGTGAGCCGTGTCCCATCCATACATGGAAACCCACATCCACCAGGATGGGCACCCCCGGGAGGCCAGTGAGGAGCCCCCAGTGAGGACCCGAGTGTCAGGAGGAACAGATCATCTAAACCACGACCCGAAGGTTGAGAGCAGCAGGGGGTGGTGAAACAGCTGGCTGAGCTGCCACCAGGCCCAAACCTGACCTTTGGGATGAGCCTGGGGTCCACAGGGAAGGCCCACACTCCTTTAACCAGTCAGCAGCCAGCAGCAGAGTCAACAAGAAGGTCTGGATGAGGGTCTGTCACTCCATTAGCTCCAATCCCTGAACAGACTATGAAGGCTGAAGAGCTCACCTGGCTAACATCCCAGGCAGAGAATTAGCCATTAGCAGGGACTTTGGAACCCAGCAGACCTAATTTTTTGGCTGCATTTCACCTGAGCCTCAGTGTTCTCATCTGCAAAATGGGGATGGCTAATTCCTACCTTATAGAGTGAGGAATAAATGGGGTGACAGTATAGCCACTCTACACACACTGTACCACACAACCCATGCAATTAGGGGTTCGTGTTCTCAGCGCCCATGAAGCAACAGGCTCAGAAAAGGTGAGTCCCTTGCCCAAAATGACAGCTGGTCAGCAGTGTACAGGTCTGTCTAACTCCATAGCAGGGCTCTGGCCACCTTCCCCAACACACAGTAGGTCCTCACTACATGCCTGGTGCTTGTTCTGCACACTTCCATTCTAGCAGTTTCCAGTTTAATCCCGCATATGTCGTGCTGGGGTGTGAGTTCTGAAAGTGTTGGCTGTGGATGCTCCTGGAATGGCCTGGAAGGCTTGGGAATTCAAATATACTTGTGAAATCCAAACAGATACCTTTATTAATGGCCTACCATCAGGCAGAGCCTATTAGCTGAGCAAACAGACAAGAAAAGCCTTCCTCCATGCAGGAAAAACAAAAGGCTCCTTCTTACCACCAGAGGCTGGGGGTGGGAGAGGGTGGGTAGGGGGGCAGGGGAGAGGGTGGGTAGGGTGGGCAGCTCAGCACTCTGGGGAGAAGACAGGCATTCTTGGTGGACAGCTATAGCTCACACAGCTTCTCAAGACACAGGATCCTGAATCCTGACAGAGAAGTTCTCACTGCACTCCCCTGACCCCAGCATGCCCTCTCTGTAGCCGCAAACACACTTTATTGGCTTAAGTTGCTCAGATGTTTGGGCTTCTGAGAGCCAGTCAGTGCAGCAGCCCTGCAGCCAGCAAGGCCCAGAGAGTGAAGGTATCAGAAGACAAAGAAGAGAGAGGCTCCCCTCCCCAAATCTGCAATCAGTCCCAAGGACAGCAGCCCCTCACATAGCGTGGGTTGGGGACTGTGTGTTAAGTGCTAGGAGAGAGGCAGAGAGCGAGCTGACCTGGGTCAAGATTTCAAGGCGCATGGTGGGTGTACTGCCTCAGTTTCCCCAGAGAGATCATCCCCGGGAATGTCCAAGACAAAAGGATCAGAAATATGAGGCTTATAGAATGTTCAGGGTTTCCTGGCCACGTGATCTCTATTCCCCAGCTGGTGGTTCTGGGCAAACTCTCTGAGCTTTTAGAACGGGCATCTGCTGCCCGAGTGGTTTGGAAATAATGGCACCCTCCTTCCTAGGCTGCAGGGGAGGAATATAACTGGCCAGTCTCTAGCTTAACCTTTGACGGTCCCCTGGTGTCCCTGCAGACCTGGGTTCGAATCCCAGCTCTGCCTCTTCCTCCTTGATGACCGTGGACAGCTCACTTCTCTTTGCTGAGCCTCTTTGTCTCCATCTGCAGAATGGAGATGGGGACAGTGGGGCCTCAAAGGCTTGGGGAACACCAGACAGAATGTGTGTGAAGGGCCGAGCACAGGCCTGGAGTAGGACGTTGCTTAATGGACACAGCTACATAGGATGGCTACCCAAAACCCTCCCTGGGAGAAAAAGACACCTTCGCCCAGGCGGGCAGGGACGAGCTGGGCTGGAGACCTTCCCTTTATACCTGTAGTCTGGACCTCTCCCCTGAAATGGAATCATCTATCCAATCGCCCCCTGGACATTCCCACTTGGCTGTTCAGAAAGCAACTCACACTTGATGTGTGCCAGGCTGAGCTCTGGATTCCACCCCACCCCACCCGCACCAAACCTGTTCCTCCCACGCCCTTCCCCACCTCAGTCAATGGCATCTGCACTCCCAGTTTCTTGGTTCAAAAAGCTCTTGAGATCAGTTTTGATTTTTCTCCCCTACTCCATATCTAATTCACCTCAGCTCTTCCTTCAAAATGGGTCCAGAATCGGGCCACTTTCATCACCCTAGCCCAAGCGCCCGCTATCTTTCGGGGATTAATTGAAATGCTCCTGACCTGTCTCCATTTCCTCCCAACACCCTCCTTAGCATATTCTCTGCAGAGGGGCCGGAGGTTAGATGAGGGTGGAGCCCTGATCCAATAGGATTGGTGTCCTTATAAGAAGAGACACCAGAGTTCACACTCGCTCTCCACATGAGCACAGAGAAGAGGCTCCGTGAGGGCACAGTGTGGAGGTGGCCATCTACAAGCCAGGAAAAGGTTTCCCCCTAAAATCGACCCTGTTGGATCTTGATCTGACACCTCCAGCTTCCAAGACTGTGAGAAAATCCATGTCTGTCCTGTAAGCCGCCCAGCGCATGTATGGTATTTGGTTATGATTGCCGAGCAGACTGGTGCAGTGCTTGGAAGCTTTTAATCGTGAAATACAAACCTGGTTTGGTGCACCGTTTTTACAAAGAGGATTTGAATGTCCCAACACTAGCTGGCTTCCTTCTCTTCAGCATCCCTCGTTTTTCTGCCCAGCCCGGGGACCCCGATAGGAGGCTTTGTTTTGAGCTGGTCTGAGGCTTCAGCACCAGGCCAGGCCTGAGTCGGGGCTGAAGCCACCTGTAGTGATGGGCACGTAGAGGAAAACAAGCGGTCCCTCTCGTGGCCCCCTGAGGGTCCCCCACCTAATCCTCCCAGGGCTGTGCGCTGGGGAGGGCTGGCTGGGCCTGGGAGGCCTTTCCTACCTTGCAGCCGCTGGCAGCTCCCGGCCCTCAGCTCACTCCTCAGGGACAGGGCCTCGTAACCCCCATGTGGCCGTGGGGGACACGTTCTCTGGAGACCCACTCTCGCCATGGTGGTCCTGGTCAGGGCACCCCAGCTCAGGCAGCACCCCCGGGCCTGGGAGCAGTGAAGGCTCTGAGCGCTTCACCAGCCCCCAAACGCCCACCCAGTACTGAGCCTGGTGAGTGAGGAAATCCAAGAGGGTAACCAGAGTGGCTGCCAATGCCCAGGGGAGAGACTCGCCCCTCAGCCACCTGGCCCACGGAGCCCAGCTGCCTCGCTCACTGTCCTGCCACAAAGCACAGGCGGGCAGCAGCGGGCCTGTCCGGGCGCCAGCAGGACTGTGGCCTCTCCAGCTGGGGTGGGGTGCAGAGAACAAAGTCCTGCCACAGCGTGGTTACGGGAGGCGACACCTTTGCCCGGCTGTGCCTTGCTTTCCTGCCTGGAAAGTGGGGAGAGCAGGCCGTCAGCACCTCACTTGCCCCACCCTCGTCCTGGCCGTTGGGGATAGCACCCTGACTCTGGAAATGGTGCAAATGTGGAAGCAAGAGGAAAGGTGGCACAAGATGAGGGCGGGCAGGGGGACAAATATTGACAGAGCACTGACTATGTGCTGGGCGTTTATTCACATCTTTATCATCACTGCTGGCCAGGCCCTGCAGTGAGTACTTGCCATACATTAGCTCCCTTAATCCTCACAAGATGTCTCAGGGCAGGTGGCATTATCCTTGTTTAATGAACGAGGGAAGGGTGACGTAGAGAAGGAATATGACAGCCCCCATGTCACACAGCTAATAAGACGCGGGGCTGGAATCCACGCCAGAGCTTTCCATCACTGTTCTATGTTGCCCAACAGATAATAATAATGAGAGCCAAAATTTATGGAGGGCTTACTGTATGTCTTTTAATCTTTTAATCATTTGTATATATTGCCTATTTAATCCTCCCAATAGCCCTGTAAAGTAGGTACTTCTATGATCCCTATTTTATAGATGAGGAAACTGAGGTGCAAAGAGTTAAACTGACTTGCCCAAGGTCACATAGCAGCTAATAAGTGTTACCAGCATGATTTGAACCTAGGTACTCAACTCTGGAGCCTGAAACCCTGAAAACCACAATGCAACATTTTCTCTCATCTCACCCGCTGGAGCTTCACAGGAACTCCCAGGGGAGGCCTTATTACCCCCATTTTTGTAGAGTCAAGTTATTTGACCAAGGGCATCCAGAGGGTTAAGGGCCTGAATACATCTAGTGTTGAGTACACCTGTTTCTTGTTATATTCTTCCCATAATATTACAGCTACCATTCCATGAGCACTTATGCCTGCCCAGGTGCAGTACCAAGAGAGTTACATGTACCCTCACAGCGAATCTTTACAGCCACATTGGGAAGGAGAGATTTGTATCAGTCAGGAGAGGCAAGATTATGCTGCAGTAACAAATAGCTCCCACAATTTTAATGACTGAAATAAAAAAGCACTTACTTGTGTTCATGAACATATGTTAGTTAAGGTGCTCTGTTCTCTGCTATCTTTACTTAGAGACCCAGATTAAGGCCCCATCTGTATACAAATTGGCCAGGACACAAAAAGGGAAGATTGGATTCAAGTAATTACATACTCTAACCCGAAGGTGACACATGACATTTCTGCTCGCAGCTCACAGCTCCCTGGCCACAACTTGTCATGTGGCTCCACTCAATCATAGGGAGGCCAGCACACAAAATCCTACTATCTGCACAGAAAGCAGAGCCACAAAACCAGGCTACCTCACTCTTATCCCCGTTCTACAGAAAAGGATACCCAAGGTCCCAGCTAGTAAGGAACAGAGCCTGGAACCAATCCAACCTGGAACCCATCCACTTTCCACAATACCACCCCTGAGACTTTTGGTCGTAATGGAATTTGTGTAGCAGAGGCTGCACAACTATGTATGTTTCTCAAAACTCATCAAATGGTACAATTAAAAAGTGTGAATTTTGCTTTATGTAAACCATGCTTCAATAAACCTCACTGGAAAAAAAGATGCACACCAAGCAAAACATTCATTTGACAACAAAAATGTATTGAATGCCTACTATGTGCCATTAACAAAACGGACAGGGGTCTTCCTCCCACAGAGCTTGTGTCCTCTGTAATGTGTGTGTGCATGCGTGTGTGTGTGCGTGTCACAGTAAGTATGTTTACCGTTTTCATGGATTGAAGTGCCTCTAGTTTTTGTCTGCTTTTGTTTGCTCTCTGGCATCTTTAAACAGTTATTTTTAAATTTTATTCAGAGTTTATAATTACCATCTGTGGAAGGATTAGTCTAATAGAAGCTACTCTAGCAGGACCAAGACTGGGTCTGGAGTGAGAGAAGAATGTCGATGCTGAGAAAACTGTGATTTTGCAGACATGCAGCAAATAAATCCAACAATAGGCGTATATGATTCAAGGGTAATGGTATTATTCAGATATTCTTGTATTTCACAACATGCCAGCAATCCCGGTTACATCTAGCGTTGTCAGGAAATACAAGATTATGAATGTGTTCCACTTTTTAATACACATATTTATTTAGTCCTTCATTCAGCAAACACAAGCTGGGGCAGGGCGTGCAAAACAAAAATTTAGAGCTCCTTGTTCAAAGAGCAGAAAAACGTACTGTTAAGGAAAGGTGCACAGACAGTTTCTTCTTTCTTCCGTGGTCTCTCTCTCTTGACTTCTTATGGTGCTTTTCATTTGTTATGTGGTGTCATTCTAAGTAAAGAAATACACAAATTTTAAATTATTAGTATGAATTTACTGTTCATCTTTATATTGTGCAACTTCAGTTTTAAATGTAAATAACAGGGCATTTAATTCATAAACAAAATCACTGCAATTACACAATTTGTATTTTGTGGCTTATCCCGGGAGAGTGCCTGGAGCGAGCCACAGAGATAAACAAGCAAACACAGGAAGGTTGAGAGGGGGAGAGAGGCCTCTGAGACCACGCCACTACCCTCCGTTCCCCCAGGCGGAGAGCCAGCTGCAGGCGCTCTCTGGGCTCAGGAACAGCAGCAAGGAGAGTACAGAAGGCTACCAGGCACCTACCTTCTTATTTGGGTAGGGTGAATGCTGGGTTCTCCTTCCTGACAGTCACTGGCCTGATACCACATGCCCTACATGGGGCAGGGCCTGGGGGTGTCAAACCAGGCATCTCTCCTTCCCCCAGCCTGCTGCCCCACCCACTGCAGATGGGAGAGCTTCGAGGACCTTTAAACCTCTGGGGCTAATGTGAGCTTAGAACCTGAATCGGGCTTAACCTGGCTAAGACGCAGCCTCTGGCTGGCCAGCCACCCAACCACTGTTGTGTTTAACCTGGGGTGGGGACCACATCTGCGGTATGATGTTACCAAGTGATACCACCTCCCTATGTGCCTACACTCAGGCTCCTGCTTGAGCAGCGGGCACCAGCCATCAGGGTCAGGGGTGGAGAAGCCAGGCAGTATTCTGGGCACCAGGGGAGGAGGAATAAGTGCCTGGGAACCCATGCGAGGGAGGCGATGCAAGGCAGGACTGCACATGAGCTGGGGCTCTGAGTCCCCAGTGCATGCTCCATTGTCCTATGACACTTCACTATCAAAACACAACTTCAAAGATATAATCAATAAGAATTTCAAGACGGTGACATTGGAGCATTAGACCCCAAGTGCAGGGCCGTTCTGAGCACGAAGTCTGGTGTGACTGTGATAGTCACTGGCCCATGACGCTGGCCTTGGCTGGAGCTCATCCAGGGATGAATCAGACACAATCCCTGCCCTCCATTTGTATTTGGGTGACAAGTCTGTGTCACACTGGGAAGAGAGAGAGAGGCAAGACCCCGAGGGAACGTGTCCCTGCCCTTGGGAAGCGGGCAGCCTGGCTACATGGCAGTTGTGACCTCTGCTTGTTTGTCGGGACCCACAGGAACTGGGGGGATGGGCTTCCAGCTCAGCTTCACCAGGTCCAAGCAGGCCGCTGGGAACAGTGGTGCTTGTGCTGAGACCTGGACGATGAGGGGGTTAGGCAAAGAGAATTGGGTGTGCCAAAGCCAGAGGCTGGAGCGAGGCTGGCATGCTGGCGGGTCGGAAAGAACGCATCATTATTCAGAGTGACAGGCACCACGCCATCGCATGGAGGAGTCCAAACTGCTTTTTTATTGTAATCTCGGTCTCTTATTTATTACTCTGACATGAAATGCAGTTGCCTGATGACCCACGTGGGACACTGTCTGCAAGTCTGGTGGGCGGTTATTAGGGAAAGTACAAGTAGTGCCTGCTTCTCTCCAGTGTCATTTATAGCATGATCTCTCAGTAAACAGAACAGTTGGTCTCCCCCACAAATGGGCTCTGCCCGCCGGGTTCAGTCAGGGGCACCGGTGGCCACCAGGAGCTAAGTGAGTGCTGGGGATTCTGATGCCCACGGCCACCCCCAACTCATCATATCATTTGGAAACTTTGGTTCTCCCACCGCGCATGTCTGCACCCTTGCCGCCCCCCCGCAGTTCCAGACAACTGTGAAGCCCACCCTCGTTCCCTCCACAACCAACGTTTCAGCCCCAGCCCTCCCAGTTCAGGGCAGGCAAGCAGAAAGCCTCTTTCCAGAAGCACTTTTTCAAAGTCCAGAGCTCACTCTGATCGGACCCGCTTGGGTCACGTGTTCACATCTGAGCCAACCACGGTGGTGATGGGGGTCAGGTCTGAAGCAGGGGGCGGGCCCCATCGCTGTTAATTTCCAGCCACAGGGCTGGTAATGGAAAGAACACCTTTTGGAGATGAGATAGAATTGGGTTCTATTGCTGGCTTCTCTCCTTTATTGTCTGTAGGTCTCTGGGCAACAGCTCCTTGAGCCTAAGGTCCCTCCTTTATAAAAATGCAGATAAGAATATGTAGCAAGCTGTGAAGATAGTAAAGTGTCTGAGAATTGGTAAATGCTCCATAAATGCCAATTAGCAGCTATACAAACAATGTCTAACACCCACACAGGTATACAGCCTTCGAAAACGCTGATTCATTTTTCTAGAATGTACTTCTCTCTCTTATCGGCGCATCCTCTCAAACCCCATTTTCCACACCTCACCCTTAGTGGCTGCTTCTGTGTGTCATTGAATAGCAGAGTGGTTAAGAGCGTGGGTTTTGAGTCAGAAAGGACCAAATTCAAATCCACTTAAACTTCACTGAGCTCCAATTTCTTTATTTGTAAAATGGGCAGAACAATACCCATCTCCCTGGGTTGTTAGGAGAATTAAGTGAGATCATTCAGGCAAAGCCCCTGGCACATAGGTACTTGATAAAGATTAGTCTTTATAGTATATGCATCCTGCCATTTTGTAATTCTCTTTCATGTGCCAGCCTCTTTCCCTAGAATGTGAGCTTCTAGATGGTAAGGGCTCTCATGGACTCACCTGCATTTCATTTTCACCGGTGACCAGACCTCCAACATACAACCGGAGCCTGGTTTCAAATCAGTGCCCTGGAAACGTGTGTGGGGTGCTTGGATGAAAGCCAATGCTTTCTGCAAAAGCTGCCTGCCTTCTGTGTAGAGGGTGAAGCAGGCCATTCTGTTTTCTTCCCACTTACCCCCTTTCTCATTTGCCAGCTGCTCTTGCTGACTGTTCTAGGACTGGGTGGGCATGGCAGGGAGAATAGTCTCCCATCACTTCTGTGAAGCCTAATGCTTCACCTAAAAGTTCCTTTTCACTATAAAAGTTCATTTCTGTGGCTTGTAGCCAAGACCCCCAACTCTCCAACCATTAATTTTAATTTTGGCTTTGGGGGGGGGGGTTACAAATAAAAACAATAGCTAGTATTTATTGAGACTTTTCTGTGTATCTGGCACTATGCTCAATCAGAACCATGTTCTTATTTATTCCTCCCAACAACTAGATGAGATAGATATCATGATTGGCACCACGTTGCACCCAGGAAATGGAGGGGCAGCAAGGTTAAGTAATTTGATCATATAGCTAAGAACTGGTAGAACCAAGACTTGAACTAAAGTCATTCAACGACTGATCTCATGTTTAACGAATATACTCTACCGCCTAGTAACATGTGAAATATGCACTTCAACTTCAAGACACATCCTGATTTCAGAAACATAAAATCCACACCATTTTAAAATACAGTACATACATGCTAAAGCTTTCACTCTAGGAATTCCCTGGTGAGGCGTATCTGGCGATAAAAGCTTGTGCCTAGGCTTTCCCCTGCCCCTCCCCGTCTGCACCAACGCTGGTGCTTCGCCGTGTAGCCCCGCGTGGCATGCAGTCCCTCCTGTTTCTAGGGACCTATGAGTATTAACTTCTCTCTTCCTGACACTCATTTCTGTGTCCGTGTGTCTTACTATACCTGGTTAAGAGAAACCCTGGGGATATCTTACAAGAGAAGGCCTGGGGTCAAATCCCAGCCTTGCCACTCACCTGCAGTGGGACCTGGGCCAATCATGTCCTCTTTCTCAGCCTCTATTGCCGCATTGAGAAAAACAGGGGAGAGATGAACAATAACTGCTTCATGGGGTTGTTTAGAGAAATAACGTAAACCCCAAACAAAAGAAAACCCACACATTCCAATCATGAAGCCACTTTGTCTATATGGGTTGTTATTATATTAGTCCTCACGGGGAGTAGAGAATGCCCCCATGAAGCCATAAAGAGCAGGTGGCTGAAGGTCAAGGCCATAGATAGAGAACACCCTGATGGGAACACAATCCCAAGTCCTTAACATTCAGGGAGCAGAAAAAGAGGGAGACCAAGGAGTGCTCACAACCAAACGGAGAGAACCAAGGGGTCGGGGAGCCCCAGTCTGTTCATCAAGCTTCCCTCACCCGCCCCGGCCTGGCTGAGGACTCTACAAGCAGAGAGGGGATCAGGGAGAGGAGACAGAACATCAGGCCCTAGAAGAGTTACATCAAATCCAACTGCCCAGAAGAAACGTACACACTTAGTTTTGAGCATTCCTGGCTATTCTCTGCTAGTGCTTAAAAAAATCCTTTTGCAGATAAAGACAATTGATGATATCCCGTGTGGGCAAAGGCGCAGAGAGGTGCCCTGTTAGAGGTCATGTAAATTAATGTTCCTTTCCAAGTGGTAATTCTGTATTGAGTATCAAAAGTCCTAAAAGGGCATGCTATTCTTTGGCCAGCAACTCCACTCTTAGAATTTATCTTAAGGATTTACTCAGACAAGCGCTCTAAGATGTATATACAATGATATTCATCACCGTAGTGTTTATAATAGCAAAATACTGGAAATGATCTAAATATCCATCAATAAGGGATTGTCTAAATAAAGTGTTACATCCCTACTATGGAATGCCACGCAGACTTCTAAAAAGGATGTTGCAAATCTACATTTGTTGACAGTGGAAAGATGCCCGTGGTATGTTGCTGAGTGAAAAAGGGGGGGAGGGGTTAGCAGAAGAGCACTATAGCATAAGCATATTTCTGTCAGATTACACACGTCTGTAAATCTGCATGTAAACACGCAGAGAGAGCAATTTGGAGGGAAGATCACGAAAACGTAAACGGTGCTTGTCTCTGGATAGTGAGACTCGGGGGGTTTTGCTTTCTCCTTTGTGCTTTTGTATTGCAACCAGATAGAGGCCATTTTCTTCAGCAGAATTCCTAGAATAGGATTTTTCACTCTCAGCACTGGAACATTCTTTCTGGGGCTGGAACATTCTTTGATGTGCAGGGCTGTCCTGAACACTGTATGATGTTTAGCAGCGTCTCTGACCTCTACCGGCTGGATGCCAGTAGCACCCTCCTCTCCCGTTGTGACAATCAAAAAACATCTCCAGACGTTGCCAAATGTCCCCTGGGGGCAGGATCATGCCTGAGAACTGCTGCCCTAGACGAAGAGGAAGGCAAACGGGATGGCAGGACTGCTCCCCGAGAGAAGATTTGGAATGAGAGACCGGGAGACACTGACCAGACTCCAATCCATCACCTTTTAAGTCTTCTTAAAGGTGTTCAAAATTCTGAGCAAGACTGGATGTACTGTGGAAAGTTGTGAGGAGGCCAAACCAAGATGGCAGGCTCGGGTGCAGGAACAAGGACTTGGGGACCGGTAGGAACTCGGCAGGGAGCTGCAGCATTGCGGGAGCTCTAAACTCACACAGTCTGTGAACTTGAGGGTCTGGGCCTGTGACGTTGGGGATGGGGGTGGGGGTTGCTGACGTAGAGTCTGAGTGGCTCCCTTGGGCCTTTTAATAACTCTGTGCCACACAGTTCCTTAGCTGTCACGTGTGAATTGTATCTCCATCCGAAGCAGGGCTATCTGGAGTTTGTCAAGGCTTTGTGCCCACAATGGACCTCTGACTAATAAAAATTACTAACACTTATTGAGATCGGAACCAGTGCCAGGCACTGCTCAGAAAGTTTTACGTGTTACTCACATAATCCCCACAGCAACCCTGGGAAGTA
The DNA here is from genome assembly GCA_033961575.1 of Aselliscus stoliczkanus. Taxonomy (NCBI): domain Eukaryota; kingdom Metazoa; phylum Chordata; class Mammalia; order Chiroptera; family Hipposideridae; genus Aselliscus; species Aselliscus stoliczkanus. The sequence continues at coordinate 6,499,486 of CM066733.1, forward strand.
AATTGTGACCATTCCCACATTACAGATGGGGAAACTGAGGCACAGAGCAATCAAGTAAGTCACCCAAGGTTCCTTTACTAGTATGTATCAGAACTGGATTTCAAGTCCAGCCAATCAGGCTCCAGGACCTGTGGTCTTACCCACCCCACTATTCTGCTTCTGGAGAGGCTGCTGGAACCCCAAAGCAGGAGTGACATCATGGACCACTTTGCTGAACTGCCTCTTTGGAGGCAACACCTGCCATTGGTGCCAAAAAGAAGGTGTTTAACATATGCTATTTTTGTCCCTCAGAACAGCCATATGAGACAAGCACTACCATTCCTGCTCTCATTTTACAGATGGGGAAACTGAGACCAGATTCACTGTCCCTTCCTTTGTACTAACACTGTGAGCTTTCGACTCCTATGTTACAATTTTCCGTGCCTCTATTGTCACACCCAATGGCAGGGGTTGGGCCTGACTCCGCTGTCACCTTCAGTGTCCAGCACTGGATGGGTGACGTATAGCATGTCCTCATCATTCTCTTGGCTGCCCAGCACCCGAGCCCTTTTCCTGGGTTTGGAGAAATGGTCATGGCAAGTCCTCCTTCTCTCTACAGAAGCCCAAAGACCCAGATGTGTGTCTTCCCAATCCCTGCAGCGCTGCCAGCCTGTCAGGTGACCCCATCTGGGACACAAGTCTGGATGAGGGACAGAGAAAAGCAAAAGTCCTTCTGATTTCATTTCGTCACTAGGGCGGTGGCATCTAGGATTTTGAGTGCTGGGTGGCAGTGGCATGAAGCTGAGCCAGCAGCCCAGTGACCAGTGGCAGCCAGGGCAGCCACCATGTCCTAATCAGACCACATCCGAGGGATGACCTGTCTTCTTCCAACCCATGAGCATCCCCGTCCAGCCATACTGCAAGCTGCCTACCCAGTCCCCTTGCAGTAAACTCCTTTTCTATTTAAGTAAGCCAGGATTTATTTCCGCTGTTTGCAACAACAAAAAAATCTCAGTGTGGACAAAATAAGGAAGAGAGGGAGGGAGGGAAGCCATGCCCCACCTTCGCCCTGCAAGAATCACTAGTTCCACTCTTGCCACTTGAAGTGTCAGGAAGTAGCCTGCAGGAAATGAGTGGAAGTTCTCACTTGTACGGGTTCCCTAACCAGTGGCAGGTGTGGCCACACCAGACTCGGGAGAGGGGCGGATAAGGCAGCTATAGGGAGCTGAGTGGAAGCCACTGCTGGAAAATCCAGGTCCCACGGACCCCTACTCCAAGTTGACCTGATTATAGATCATTTCTCCCTAATTGCCCCTGCAGCTCAGGTGTTAATGGGGACCCCTTCGTTTCGTACTCTTGAGGGGAGACAGCCCTGAGCACTTCAATTCTGTGGCCTGTGGATTCGTGGCCCCAAGCGTGCAATGTGTGGTCCAGCTGGGAGTAAGGGTCATGTGATACTGGATATGGTCACCCTAGCCCACAGGACGGCCCAAGAAGTTCCCCAGCTCTGGCACATTGGGCTAGACAGTACAGGCCAGGAAAGTGGCCTTGCTCCGTCCTCATCACCCTTATTCCTGGTGGGACCTTGCCTGCCCTTGGCAAGGAGTGGTCAGGAAGCCTCAAATTGTGGGTGGTTGCCCGGGCTCGCCCTGGCCTCAGAAGTTTCCCTCCTTGCCCCGGCCCCTCATTACCATGGGCAGAGCCTTGACCTGTCCAGATATAGAACCCAGCATCCAACTCAAAAAGCTGTGACTTCACTCCCAGTGCGGGCAGCTCAGCATGGAGGTGGGGGTGCTGGAAGACTGCCCCAGCATAGTCCCCCAGCTGGCTTACCAAGCACAAAGAGGGGTTTTTCAGATGGACAAGCTGAGTTGTGGGGGGAGGCGGAGGCCAGGGAACCACGTGTGCCGCACATCAGGGCACAGACCTTTCTCTTTCTTGCTCTGTCTGAGGGGAAATGTGCTCCTCACCTGCCTTTTCCAACCAAGTGCTGAAGTAGCATCCTTGTTCCAAGGAAGTAGGTCACATTGCCAGTCCCCAAAAAGAAAGTGCTACCTCCATTGTCACAGGGTGTGAAACAGCTGCCTCCACTGCCTCCCCCATGTGCTTCCTGGGGTCCGCACTCCCTGGGGTCTGCCATTCCCAGAGCAGCTTTCGTGTTCCTGCCTGGTGCTTGAGCCACACAGGGGAAATCATTAGTGGCTCCTGAGCTGACCCTAACAGAGGTGGGGGTGCAGTGGGGAGATCATGCAGCTGACATGGGCGCTGCAGCCCGCCCTCTGGCCCAACTGACTTGTAGCAAGTGGGCTGTGGTTTTTTCCCAGAAGAAAGCACAGGCAGGGAACCTCGCAAGGAAGTGTTATTGCAAGCTCTGCCTTGCCCATGGGCACGAGTGGCCTTCCTTCGGGGGCTGTAGATGCTTGGTGGATGCCTCTGGATGAGAGTAAGTCTGGTGTCTGGTCATATAGGGACCACGGGCTCTGCACTGCCTGCACCTGCTTCCTGGAGCTGTCATGGAAATTACTGAGCCAAGGCAGGAGCCAGACCTTATGTTAGGCTCAGCTAAACGACACCAAACTTTCCCAGGAAAAGTGTGATGCGGTAGAAATGTGGTGGGTTGGGAGGCAGACTGGTGCAGCAGGCGGAGCTGTCTGAAAAGGGGCCACAACCTTGATCTGTGTTGTCCCAGCAATGAGCTATTGGGGGCAGCCTGCTCCCACAGTCAAGTGGCTCCCTCTTCTCCCCACGCCCATCCCATTGGCAAACTGGCCCCGACATAACATCCCAGTGGCCCCTAAGGCCCAGGGACCCTGGTGCTGGCAGCCAATATTTCCAGACAACCCCTGTAAACAGCAGGCACCCAGATGCCCTCTGCCTGGTTCCAAGTAGCCTACAATCCCCTGCTGACTGGGCCAGTCTCTCACAATTGCCCTTTCAAAGGGTGACCTCAGGGAGGCCCCTCCCCTCTAGTAAGGGAGGGGTCGGGGAGACCCCCTGGCTCCTGAGGATTTGACCATTTCCTGCCCTCCGCCCACAGGGCCAAGAAGATGGAACGAATGCCCGAGGGTGGAAAGTCCCGTCCAAAAAGGGCTCCTTGCTGGCCAGGAACTTCCGTCTGTTGTTTTGCCAAAGTTCATTCCTGTATTCGTTTCCTGTGGTGCTTTGTTGTAACAAAGCACGGCAAACTTGGTGACTGACAGCAACAGAAAATTATTCTCTCACTGCTATAGAGGTCAGAAGTCCAAAACCAAGGTGCTGGCAGGCTGGGGATAATTGGTCCCATGCCTGTCTCCTAGCTTCTGGTGGCTGCCAGCAGTCCTTGGTGTTTTCTGAATTGAAGCTGCATCACTCTGACTCCATCTTCATATCGCTCTCTCTATGTGTCTCTGTGTATCTCTTATAAATATGACACCTGTCATTGGATTGAGGGGCCACTCAAGATACTTAATGATCTCATTTCAAGATACTTAATTATATCAGCAAAGACGCTTGTGCCAACTAAGGTCACATTCACAGGTTCTGGGGATTAGGACATGGACATATGCTTTTGGAGGCCACCATCCAATCCACTACATCTCCCTTCCAATTTCTCCTGAAGATATAGTAGGTCTTATCATTTTGCCAACTAGAGAGAGATAGGTCAAAAGAACATGTTATATACTCATATGCCAGGTACTTCTACATACATTATCTCAACTCTTTATCCAACATCTCACCAAGCTAAGTATTCTTATTTCCTCTCTCTGGATAAGGAAGAGGCTCAGAGGTGTTAAGTAACTTGCCCAGAGCCACACAGTTAGGAAGTGACACAGTGAAATTGGACTCCAGGTCTGTCTGTGTCATGCAAAGGATCGCTCCTGGGTCTCCCCCGGCATGCACCAGGACTTGGAACGAATCCTACAACATGGGCTGGGTTAAGGGAAATGTGTTACTGAAGAAAGGAGGCACTCACATGGGCCAAGGGTCATCAAGAAGTGAGAAGATAGGAGCCCCTGAGCCTCACATCAGCCCCTAGAGAGGAATGCCAGGGCCAGGGCATGGCTGTGGGGCTGGGTATACAGTGACAAGTGAGGTGAGCCGAATTCCTGCCATCCCAGGGCCCACATTCTAGGGGCTGAAGATGTGATGGATAACCCAATGGCAGTGATACCATGAAGAAAAGCATAGCAGGATAAGAGGGCAGGGAGTAGAGTGGTGGGTTTGGGAAGGCGGGGCTCGAATGGGGAGCTATGTCTGAGAATGGAGGTCTGAGTGCTGGAGTGGAGAGGGCAGAGGGAGAGCCGTGGGAGGCAGGCAGCAGCCTGTGGGGCAGGGGGGCTGGTGGAGAGTGCATTTCCTCTGGGTGCAATGGACAGGCACTACAGCCGGGCAGCGAGAACATCTCATTCACCTTTTACAAGCTCGCTGTGGGAGGAACTATCAGACAGGCCCAGGCTGAGGGACATGCTGCAAAATAACTGGACTGGACTTCTCAAAAATGCCAAGGTCATGACGGGCGAAGACAGACCAACTTAAACACAGACCAAGAATGTTCCAAGTTAAAGGAGACTAAAGGGACATGACCATGGATTGCAATGCATGCTCTAGGCTTTTCTTTGGGGACAGGAAGCAAAATGTGAGTAAGGCCTATAGATTAGCTAATAGGACTGTATCAATAGTTTTTTGACCATCACACTGTAGTTAGGTGAGAGGGTACCCCAATTTATTGGAATATTTAGGGGTAAAGGGGCATCATGTCTGTAACTTGCTCTGCAATTTTTTAGAAAAAAAGTGTGTGTAGGGTTGGGTGGTTGACAAGAATGATAAATATATGTAGGGAACTGAGTGAAGCGTGCACAGAAAGTCTTTGCACAATTTTTACAATTATCCTTACAATTTTTTCTGTAAGTCTAGGGTTTATGTCAAAATAAACAATGAAAAGAACAAGGTGAGGTTGCTGTGTGGAGACCTGACTGTAAGAGAGGCCAGGTGGGAGCAGAGAGTGTGGGGACGGGGCTGCACAGGAGAACAGGAGAGAGGCGTGTGGGCCACCGGGCTGGCAGTGCAGGTGGGAGGGGCGGGGAGGTTTGAAGGTACAGGCATCAGGACGCGCTGATGGGTTGGGTTTGGGGGCTGAGGGAAAGAATATCAGCAAGATCTTCCAGCTGAATGAAGGTTCCTTCTGAGGATGGGTAAGGCTGGGGGTGGGGGGTGGGGGTGCAGCTTAGGGGGAATATCAAGAATCCATGACTAACCGTAGCATGGGTACCATAGCTTCAAATGCCATCTAGAGAAGCGATGCCACGGAGATGTGTTTAACGCTGCTGAAGTGGACAAGCCCATGCCTGGGATCAACATAGAAAAAGGGAAGAGGCCATGGGTGCCTCCAATATTTAGAAGTTGCTTGAGAGAAAAAAAGGGACTTTCATTTAGCCTAGGGGTGAGTGATGTACAATGACCTTCCACCGAGCGCTTCCTGTGTACCAGGCACTGTGCAAGGGTTTAGATGCACTATCTTTTCTTCTCACAATAGTCTTGTGAGATAAGCAACAGAATCCCCGTTGAAAGCATGACACCACTTAGGCTCAGAGAGGCGCAGTGATTTGCCCAAGGCCACACAGCGGGGAAGCGGGACTGGCTTTTGAATCCAGTCTGTCCCTCCTGAGAGAACCTGCCTGGGAATTCTTGTTTTCTGTCATGTCTTGCCCTTCTCCCCACAAGACTGGGGGATCATTTCTTTGAGGGGAAGCCACACAGCTGTTTTTTCCTGACAGCTGTGAGGCTGGCTCCAAGGGAGGAAGCATTTTTGTGCCGGCCTAGCCCCTTCCAGGAAAAGAGTCCCTGAACTGCAGGATCCCACCCACCCTTACTCCTCGGACAGCAAAATTAGATCTGGCTACTCCCAGAGAAAGCCGTTTGGCTCTGGTATTCTCCATTTCTCCTTCTCTGAAAACAGCTCCCAAGAGGGTGGGGCTCAGCACCCTCCACCCCTGATCCGCTCCCTGGATGGGTGCCTGCTCCCGCTCCCCATACTTATCGCTGTTAATAGAAATCAATAGTAATCACTCTGAGTCATTGAGACCGAGTGCCAGGCTCTCTCATCGTAGCCAGCTTCCCCAGGGCCTGGTGAGGTTGATGTTTCCATCCTCATTTTCAATATGGGAAGTCTGAGGCTCAGAGGGGTAAGGCAATATGCCCAAGGTCGCAGAGCCAGCAGTGGCTTAGCCAGGATCCAGCCACCAGCACATCCCAGCTCCAGGCACAGGGCTGCCCCACCGTGCTCAATCACAGTGAGTTTCTGAATGGACTCAATTCTCCCCCAGCCCCACAAAGCTTTGTTCTGTCTCTGTGCTTCAGCGTCACGAACACAGGTCAAGCTGACAGGCACCAAAGGTTAGCTCCCCGATCCAGCCCCTGCTGCTCAGCTCTGGGTTTCCAGCATCCATCCCTTTTCCTGCTCTCTATGTTCCCGCCTCACCCCACCACACCCAGCCAAGCCCAAGCCAGGACATGGCCCAGAAAACCCTCGCTGCCCCATCCCACCTTGGGTCTGCTTGTCCTCTGGGCAGCCCAGGGCCTGGAAGGAGTACGAAGTAGGAGGCAGGGGCCCGGAGGGTGAGTGGGTGTGGCTGGGTGCAGCTGGGCCAAAAGAACAAAGAGAACCACTTCTCAGAGAGATAGAAGGGTTAGCATTTTTGCTGCTTTAGGCCCACATTCCTGTGCACTGCACAGCCTAGAAAAACAGGTCAGTTATGTTCAGTTCAGCAGCTAGGTATACCAAGTGTCTGTCCACTGCATTCATCAGGACTGGCTAACCGCTGTGACAAACAGTCCCTCATCTCAGTGGCTCAGGACATAAGGGGTGTTGAGATTTTTGTTTGGTTTTATTGTGTTGTGTTATGTCTTTTTGCATGATGTCTGGACTTTTAAAACTCCAGCAAACAATTTAAAAAGTAGGGTGGGGATTGTGAATAAAAGAAGACTGGGAAAACATTAATAATTTTTGAAGCTGAATGATGGATGGCTAAAATGGGTTGTTACACTATGCTCTCTCCTTCTTTTGTACATTTGAAACATTTACATACGTCTATTTCTTACTCATACAGAGTCCAGTGCTCATGCTCCTGGCCTCTGGCTCTCCTGGATGGCTTTTTTTCCCCATGTTTGTTCCAGGACACAGGCCCCTTCCATCTTGTGGTCTCCAAGATCATCCTGGAGTCATCCAAACAACAGACTGGGAGAAGAAAAAGAAAATAGCATAGCCACTACCGATCACCTAGTCTTGAAAATGCCTACTATCCCTTCTGCTCATATTGCATTGGTGAGAACTAGTCATATGACTAACAAGGGGGTGCTGGAAAATGTAGTTCCCGCTGGGCAGGCACTTCCCTGGATCACTGCCATATAATATACGGGGAACTTAAACCTTGGTTGGTCAGCTGATCATCTCAGTCACACTCACTGCCCCAAAGGTTCACAGTGAGAAGACAACCAGCTACCATTTTTGAGTACCTGCTGTGTGCTGTGCATTTTACACATATTGTCTAATTTAACCCTATTTACACCTTTTTCAAAGGAGACACTCTGGTCCCCATATTAAAATAATTATTTATTTTTGCTAGGTAATTTATTCACACGTTTCAAAAATAGGAGGTACACAGTGAGAAGTCTCATTCCATCCCTGCCCCTATACACCCCCTTCTTCAAGGAATCGTTTTTAATAGTTTCTGGTGTATCTCTCCAGAGTGTGTTTGTGTAAATATAAGAACATATTCTTAACCTCCTCCCATTTGCTTATACAAAAGGGAACATATATGTCACACTGTCCTACACTTTGCTATTTTCACCATATGTTTATCTTGAATATTTTTCTATATCAATACACAGATTCTGACCCACCATCCAGAGGTATCATAATGTATCTAACCAGTCTCCTATTAAGAGAATTTTAGGATATGGAAACCAAAGCCCAGAGAGGGGAAGGTCCTTGCCCAAGGTCACGCAGCCAGGAAGTGGAAAGAAGGGCTTGTTCCCAGATCCTCCCTTTCACTTTTCTTCTCATACCTACAGAAGCTTCACTACATCTCTCTGGAAAACCCAATGCAGAGAAGAGTTGGAAACTGTCCTGGCCCTACAAAAAGGGGCTCGTTCACTGATCAATTCTGCTGGCCCAGGAAGCCGGCTCCAAGCGCCTGGAAATGCCTGAAGGAGGGTAAGACCCGGATCCCAGCATGAGCTGGGTGGTCAGGGTGTTGGTCTTAGAGAGGCTGCCTGGGTCCCAGTCCTGGCCCTGCCACTCAGTGGATGTATGACCTTGACCACAAGACAGACAGACAGACACACACACACACACACACACACACACACACACACACACACACACTCATATTTGGAGGGAGAGAGAAGTCTGTTTTATGAAATTGGCTTACATTATTGTGGGGGCTGGTAACTCCAAAACCTGTAAGGCAGCCTAGCAGGCTGGAAACGTGACTAGAGTCTTAAGGCAGAATTCCTACTTCTTCCGGAAACCTCAGGTTTTGCTGTTAAGGCCTTTAACCTGCTGGATGAGGCCCACTGACATTATTGAAGGCAATCTCCTTTACTTAAAATCAACTGAGTATGGGTGTTAACCACATACAAAATACCTTCACAGCAACCTCAGTTAATGCTTGCCAACAGCTGGGCACCACAGCCTAGCCCCGTTGAGAACATTAACCATCCCAATGGCCTCTGATACCTAGGGTGACTTGGGAAATGGCCATCAGGCTGGAAATTGACAGTGTCTGCCTCCTCAGAGAGGTCAAACTGTCTGCTCAAAGTTACACAGTTGATAAATAACAGCTGGGATTTGCACTCAGCTCTGTCCAGTGTCACACAGCACACTGACCCCAGATGCAGCTGCCTTCCAGAGATCCATCTCCACTCCTCAGCATTGCACTGCAGCCACGCGGGGACCGCTCCTTCATTCTGTCACCTCAGCATCTGCCACTGAATCTGCTGTGCCTTCCCGCCTCCTCCAAGCGCCCTCGGCCACAGGCCAGGCGCCCAGAGCTCTGATTCCTGTTTTTATCTGTCTTTCCAGACTCTCTGACCTCCAGCCCTTCCTCCCCCACTCGCTGTCCCCAGAGGCTTCCTAACCCACAAGGCCACGGAGGATAAGTGACATCATCTTTGCTCTGAATCTCACTGGGCCCAGTTATCAGGCCATAAGTAGAAACGCCTGACATTTTCCCACAGGAAAGCACCCTCCCTCTCTCCCGACTTCACACTGTTCCTGGGGATCTTGACAGAGTCCAGGGGCTCCTTATGGACATGCCATTCAGGTACCTTTTTTATCCACGGTAGACCCTCTCAGCTTCTTCCAACATGGGAGTATTAAAACCAGCAGTTTGGGGTAACTGGTCGACCTAAACTCAGGTCCTGCTTCTCTTCCCTCCTCCTGTGTGATCACGGGCAAGTGGTTTCATGGCTCTGGGATGCTACTGGCTCACTGTTAAGTGTGAGATAATAACAGAGATCATCTCATTCAGTCCTTTTAACAATCTTCTGAGGCATGAGCGTCATTCCCATCTTACAGATGAGTAATCAGGCACAGAGAGAGTGAGACATGTGCCCAAGACCACAGGTTAGTAAATGGTGGGGCCAGGGCCTCTATCAGAACCCCGTTCATCAGGAGAGTTCTGTTCAGAGGGGTAGGGAAGGCTTCCCACAGCCCAGACACACCAAACCTGGGGATGGGATGGGGTGGGCGGTCAGGGGACACCCGGGTTCCAGAGCTGGCTTGGCCCTTGCCAGCGGTGGGGCAGAGGGAAAGTTTATTTCTTGGGACTCAGCTTTCCTGGCTGTAAAACGGGGGTCCCCACTCTAGGCCTCCACTCTTCCTGGGTTGCAGGCCAATTTTTAGCATGCCCACATCTCCCCCTGCATTATTTAGTAAAGCTTTTTTTTTCTTTAAATGGATCATGATTTAGTATTCAAATATATTTATTGGAAATGTATTGAAACTAACTTCCTATAACTATCTTAAAAAAGAAAACCAGGGGCCTTTGCCATAAATAGAAGGCATTTATACAGTGAATCCTGCAAAGGAGTGTTAAAGTGTTGAAAGTGCAAAAGACCCACTTTCACAGGTCGGCCTCGGATGCACTTTACACCTTCCTGACTCCAGGTTGGGTTATCTCAGGCCAGGTCAGGAGACCCTCGGGCCATCTTGTCCCCTCCTCTTAAGCACATGAAGGATGTCCTGGGCTGATGCATAGTAGGTGCTCAGAATCCTGAACTCCTCTCTCCGGCCCCACCGCCCTGGAACAGACATCTCAGGGGCAGAAACTGGCCTTCCTCCTCCAAAGGGCGAAGTGGCCACAGCAGCAACCCCCAATTAAGCTCTGATTCCCTCACCACCATCACTTACTGCTTAGAAAGAGGGTTGAGGTTACTGCCGGCCATGACTTAAACGTGGCATGTGGCGTGGCAGGCCATAGCCTGTTGTTCCTGGCAACTGTCACGCACCTTCTGACATCGGAGCTAAATCACTGCTCTGAGTGCCAGGGACCTGCTGTGCTCTAACACCTCCATGGCTCCCTATTCCCCCGAGGAACATGTCCACCTCAGGTGTCCAACAACATTCTCATCTTTCTCAAGGTGTCTTCTCTGCTACATTCCCCTGAGTCAGAATCCCCCCTCAGCTGCCCTAGAGGCTGAATGCCCCTGGGGAACAGCACTCAACCTTCCTGAGGACCAGAATCTTGGAGGTGAGAACCTCCACGTCACTGGCTTGTCTGGGGGCCCAAGGGACATTGTCGACAGGCAGCACTGTCCCTGCTTCTCGATGGGCCCCTTGGGGCAGCTGCGGTCCCTGCCAGTCCTGGCTGCGCTTTTGCAGTCCGCACTAGTTTCCCCAGCATGACCTCCTCCCTCCTGCCAAAGGGCTTTCGTAGTGCTGTCTCCACTGCTCAGAGGCTCTGCCTCCGCTTACAGGCCCAGTGACATCCTGCATGCTCACCTCCTCCAGGAAGTCTTCCCTGACTTCAGCTCTGGCCCCTGTTACTGCACCGTCAGAGCATCTCCCTGATTGTATGAGCCCCAGTCCCCCCTCCTAGGCTCCATGTGGCCAGGAGCTCTGTCTCTTGCATTGCCCCCGGGCTCCAATACTTCATACGGAGCCCAGCACAGGGCAGAAGCAAAAGAAATGACTGCTGTTACTAGAATATTAGCGCCCACCAGCGTGGAAAGAGAAGCTGGTGCGTTCTCCCCTCCCTCCCTTGCTCCTGCTGGTGCCTCTCTGATTGTCCTACTGTCACACAGCATTGAAATACACACACTTCTAGTTCGTTCTCTTTGCTGACTCTGCCCTACGGTTGATCATTTTCCTTGTGTAATTTGTAGTTGTTTTTCTTTAAATTACAAGCTCATCTGTTCCCAGGGCTGTGATTTCTCCTGTGCCCTGGGTTGGAGAAATGTCTCTGAAAACCAATTTTACATTTGCTTGTCCTAGAGAGCCTGAGTTTTAGCTCATCAAGACCAATCTGCACAATGTTCTCTTGGTTCGGGCCTCCCATGCTAGTTGGATAGTGTCAATTCAATCTTCATTCATTCTCATGGTACAAGCTTGATATTTGAAATTCTCAAGGAATACTCTTTCATTTCCACCCAGCGCCTGAAGTTGAGGTTTCCCTAACCAACCCCTTCCCCGGAGGGTCTGTGGCAGTCAGGACAGTGAGGTTACGCTACAGAAATAAAGAAGCCCAAACTCTCAGTGGCTTAGCATGACAAGAGGTTTATTTCTTACTGTCTCTCCATGTCTCAGGGAAGAGTGGAGAATTCCGTTCCACATGTCCTCATTCAAGGACCCAGGTTGACAGAGCAGCCACTCTCTTGAACATTCCAGACAATCTACACAAGCATTTAAATGCTCTGGAAAGGGCCGGCCCGGTGGCGCCACTGGTTAAGAGCATGAGCTCTGAGCAACAGGGTCGCCGGTTAGATTCCCACATGGGCCAGTGAGCTGCGCCTGAGCTGAGCTGCTGCTGAGCTGCCAATGAATGGCTGGATGGCTCAGCTGGTGAGAGCACATGCTCCTAACAACAAGGTTACAGGTTCGACTCCCACACGGGATGGTGGGCTATGTCCCCTGCAACTAGATTGAAAGAGGCCACTGGACTTGGAGCTGAGCTTGCGCCCTCTACAACTAAGATTGAAGGACAACTTGACTTGGAGCTGATGTGTCCTGGAAAAATACAATGTTCCCCTTCCCCAATTCCTCAATGCTGTTCCCTTCCCCAATTCCCCAATAAAATTTAAAAATAAAAATAAAAAAAAATAAATAAATGCATGCTCTGGAAATATTTGGTGACCAATTTGAGCAACAATGGCAAGGAAATGGCTTGCTGAGTGAGGTGCCCGCTTCCTGAAGGCACCTTATTCCCACCTGTCCACCACATGCACAGCAGGCCTAGTCTCCAGGCCTAATGTGGACTTCCTTTCATTTAAGTTTAGCCAAGTGTTTTAAATGCTTTTGTTTTACATCGTAAAACAATGTTTCTATCGATTGTGATGGGGAAGGAGAAGTGTCAGCTCAGTTTGCCATGTTGCCAGAATCAGAAAAATTGATATCATTTCTTCAAGATTGGAAACGTGCTGTTTTGTAGCCTTTCTTTCATTCAACAATAGATTATAATGATTTTTCCATAACCTTATACATTCTTCAGGAGCATAATTTTTAATTGCTATGCATTTAAAATTATGCACGGACCATTCATTTCACTGATCCCCTCTTTTTGGACACCTACGTTGTTTCCAGTTTCTCCCTATTGACCTTCAGGATGCGTTGAACACCCTCATATGCAGGGGAGCCTTTCAAAATATGTAATAGCTGAGGTGGTCTGGACATGGGCACCAACCAGTTGGAATGGGCAGTCGTCACTACAGCTGGTTTGGCTACTGCATGTGTCCCCACTGCATGTACATTTATCTTTGCACACACCCCGTGATTTCCCCTGGGTAAGTTCCAAGAAGCAGAATTTCTGGGTGGTCGAAAGGATAAAAGAACATTTTAAGGCTTGTGATGCCTACTTCTAAATGGCTCCAGCCTCCTTCCCACTCCGAAGGAATCCCCAGCTTCCGTCCTCACCGCTGCTCACGGAGTAATGGGCCAGGAAGGCACTGGGATGGAATTGCTCACCAGAAACTCCCTGGTCAGCATGGCTTCTGGTTCCCTATCAGAGGCTGATAATGCTAATGGCTAATGGGGTGTCGAGGTCCCTGGGGACATCTGAGAGAGGAAAGCTGGAGATGGAAGCATCCAGTGAGTCAGTCCACCTCTGCCTGGGTGCAGAGAGGCTGTGGGGCTGTGGTCTGGGGTGGGGGTGAGGGGTGCCCAGTAGCAGATGTGTCAAAGAACTGCCCTGGGTTAAAACATCACCTCTCACGTCTGGAGTCGAATCAGCCCCACTGCCAGCTGTGCGACCTTGAGCAAGTCTGTCCTGGCGGAGCCTCAGTTTTCTCATCTGTAATATGGGGATGCTTTCTCCCAGGATTGCCGTGAAGCACACATTAAATGAGATAATGTCCACACACCCCAGGCCCAGCACTGGCAGCCGTGCTAAAGAAACAGTGGGGATGAGGTAGAGGATTGTGGCAGCAGCTCATATGGTGGTGAAGACAGACTTGTGGACTCCTCATTTGTTTCTTCTGCAAGCTGAGAGTTCCTGGTTCCGTTATGGTGCTTGGGAAGGGAAGGAGGCCAGGAACCCTGGACCGACCTAACCCAGAAGGGAGGAGACCAGGATGTGCGCAGTATGAATCTGCCGCCTTGGGGCCACAGCACCTCATAATCCTCCATAAGTATCTGTCCTTACCATGACCTCCAAGGTCCCCCATGCCCTAGTCCCTGCTCTCCCCTCTGACTCTATCTCCTACCAGCCTGCCCTCCCTATAACACGCCAGCCTTCTTGCAGTGCTTTGAATATATCAAGTACCCTCCAGCCTCAGGGCCTTTGCACTTGCTGTTTCCCCCTGCCAGCAATGCTTTTCTGGATCTTTCCAGGGTTTAGTCCCTTGTTTTATTCAGGCCTCAGTTCAAATGTCACCTCCTCAGAAAGGCCTTCCCTGGTCACTCCTTCTAAAATGGCAGCCTGGCCCTGCACACCATCCCGTCTCTTTTTCTAGATTCCCTCCCCCATTTGTTTTTCTTCATAGCACTTATCCTTACTCAAAATTATTTCACCCATTTCTTTATTGCTTGTTTATTGCATGTCACCTCACAAATAAAATAGAAGCCCCACGATGACAGAGACTTTGCTTTGTTCACTGCTATCCCCCCAGCACCTAGAAGAGTAGATACACAACAAATATTGATCCCTTTTCAAAGAAGCGATCCCCATTCATTCCTGGTTTGGCCACTTCAGAGCAGTGCAACCTTGGGCAAATCCCTTCCCTCTGCCCCTCAGTTTTCCCATCCATACAATGGGGCTTCCCGTCCGTTATACCCAGCACAGTGGGACGGCCTCAACACAGTGGTTGTGGAAAGGCCTGGTACAGAGTAGACCTGCAACTGCGTGCCCCTCCCAATGCAAATCCTCTAGGAACAGGTGACACTTGTCCCCTCAGCGTGCTTTCCCTTAGCTTATGCCAGGCTGGGGAGGGAACCAGCCTGGAGGGGCTGCCGTGGGGTGAGCCTCTCCCATTTCTTACGCCATCGCCAGACCCTGCTCCCCAGCTGGGCTTTTTGCACAGGTGCCTTCAGGATCCATGAATAATTGATGATGCGTGGGTCCCTTTTGGAGCTTCTCAAAGTCCCTGGGGAAAAAAGTCTTGTTTTGATCCCCTGCCTTGGCCTTCCTCTCTGCCATGAGTCACCCAGTCCTTATCCTGCAGTTCATCTCTGCCAGCAGCCTGAGGCCTCCCCTCAGAGCCCCAGAGGCTGGGCTGGGAAAGGAGTCTCCCCAGAGTGTGGGTGGCCAGTGGGCAGACCAGGTACCAGGAGTGGTGTGCCCGGGCTGGCCTGGATCATTCCAGAAGCAATTCTAGCTCACCTGCAGACACAGGCAGAACCCACATTCCTCCCCAAGAGGAAGTCTGGAGACTAAGTCTGGAGCTGCCCCGAGGTCACACATGTGCCCAGGGATGGTCCATCTGTTGCCTCCCCTGGGAGCCATGCACAATGTTGGGCACTGGTCATGGGCAGGCATCCTGGTGGACACGTCAATGACCTCCTTCCTGCCTCCTGACCCCCTGGAGAGTAGGAGTGCTTGTTCTCACTATACAGCTCAGGAGGCAACAGAGAGGTGAAGTAACTTGCCCAAGGTCACATACTCAGCAAGCGGCACATCTGTCTGGCTCTACCTCCATGTTCCCTGTGTGACACCAGACAGAGGAGACCCAGAATTCCGGGAAAGCTTCTGGGATTGCCCACTGGGACGTAACCGGAAGTCAGGGCCTGGGGCCACATCAGACTTGAGAGGGCCCAGGCTGGTCCCGGCACCCACCCTCCCCTAGCCCACCAGGACAGTGAAAAGAAACATCCTGGGGTGATCCTCACAGCACATACACCACTCACCTCCACTTAGGAGCGTTTATTCACCACCCACACCCCCATAGGTGTGACCTTCGGGGCAGTGAATCATGGCCTCGACTGAGTTCCCCCTGAGAGGTGAAAATCCTGAATTCTACCATCAGCTCTGCCACAGGCCTTCCGTGTGATTGGGCAAGCCATGACTTTCCTGTTTTCTCGTTCATGAAACAATAGAGATTGTTGTTCTCTGTCTCCGCTGGGGAATCTAGATGCTAAGATGCTCCCAGGGTGAGACTTACAGCACTGGAGTCACACCTCTTCCTCCAGACAGGTAGGCCAGGTGCTCCCCGTGTGCAGATGCAGGTGTCTCAGTCTCACCTGTGTTCTGCTGACACTCGCTCCCTCTTTCAACCTCGCGGCACCTTGCAAGGGCTCAATGTTCCCGTCGCCTCAAGGGCACAGGGTTTTGCCACCCAGCGTCCTCCCCAACCCTCAGTCTACGTGGAAGGCAGGAAAGCTGACTGACCCTACACCAGGGTTGACCTGTGATGGGCCTAGCTACTTAAACTGTGCATGGACCAGCCGAGGTGACCTGTTCAGGGGAGGGTCTGGGGCCCAACACGACCTGTCAGATGAATCTCGAGGGTTTGCTGAAAATGCTGGAATCGGTGCTTGTTCTTCCCTGTGTGATGTGAATGAAGAAAGATGTAACTCTGGGTGCTACTGGCAGCCAGCTGGGGGCCACAGATGGAAGGTCTGCCTGCGAACAGAGGCCTCCCAGAAGAAGCCAGCCACAAAATAGATGAAGAGAAACTGAGACGTCCTGGACTGAGCTACCCTTGGGCTGTTTGTTCACTTACATGAGCTTTTTATTCTGTCACTTGCAACCAAGAATCCTAGCTGGTAGTGGCACACAGCAGAGGATTGATCGATAAACATTTTATCAAATTGAAGTTTATTTTCAGAGCTCAGCGCCACCATCTTACACAGAGTTTTTAAGGGCCCTTGGTTTAAAGAGATATAACCTGAGGCTGGTCGAGAACCCACTGGGTGCCAGGAACAGGAAATGATCAGGTACATGCATACACACACACACACACACACACACACACACGCACGCGCGCGCACACATACACACATGCACGCACGCATACGCACATGTGCGCGCACACACGCACGAACACGCGCACACACGCATACACACACATGCATGCACGCATGCACACACACACGTGCATGATGACCTATACTTTTATGAGTACAAATAACCAGATAGAAACACAGGGGACAAGCTGTAAGGATCTGACTACAAACAGTGATCACCTCTGGAGATGGGGGCTTCTTCAGAGGGACTTGAACCACATCCATAGTATTTGTCCCTTGAGGAGAATCTTGTCTTATTTTATCTGTGCCCCTAAAAATTTATTTTGAAAAAAAAATCAAATACATGAACATAGTGAAATCATGATAACTGCATGTTCCCAGGAAGAGCATCCAGGGTACTGACTGCCCATCTCTAGGAGAAGAGTAGAAGACACACATGAGGGGGAGGGGCTAAGGCCTGAAGTTCCCTCCCCCCCACCTCTAGTCTCCACTGGGGGTGCTGTACCCCATCAGCCTGCCCCCAGGGCTGGGGAATTTCCTGAAAGCCTGAGACATCCTGAGAACAAGCATCTTCTCACGGCCTTTGGGCAAAGGGAATTGGGTGGGTGTCTTTTAATTAGCATTTTCATCATTTTTGTTGTTGTTGTATTTTTATAAAATTCAACACATGGTGGTGGGGAGGGAGATGAAGCTCCAGACAGCAGAGGTCAGGGTTTCATCACCCAGGTCTGATACCCAGAAGAGAAATGTTTTTTTGGACAAATCCAAACAAGCCTTTGATAATATTTGAAAACATATTTTGTAGTTTGTGTTTTAATTATACAAATTCGTATATGAAAAGATCCTCTTTAAAAAAAAAAATCAAACCATCCTAATGAAATTTAGGTTCTGCCCCATACTCCCCAGCCCCTCTGGAACGTGACCATCCTACTTGACTTGATGAACATTCTTCCAGAACTTTCTCGAGGCCTCTATATACATCATGGACTTATTGAAATATGTCATCCTGGCTTGGCTTGGCTTTTTAATAAGTAGCAACATGCCATACAAACAGAGGGTGCCAAAAAAAAAAGTATGCACATTTTAAGAAAGGAAAAAAACTATTAATTGTAATATTCAATATATAGCAATAACAAAAGATGAATACAAGTCACATTTAACTTCTGCAATTACAAGAGGTGCTCAAAGTGGTTCCCATCAGCGTCCAGACACTTCTGATTATAGGGAACTACTGCTTGAACATAGATAACATCTCTTAAGATGTGTACACATCTTTTTGGCACCCCCAGTATTCTTCTGCAAGTTTCTGTTTTCTCTAACAGGTCTTAGAGACCTAAGTTTGTAAATGGATTTTTTTTTTCTTTTGAGGGCAGTGTCACTGGCCCTCATATGTGGGACCCGAACCAGGGCCGCTGGCTTCCCAGGCCAGCGCTTAGAGACCTAAGTCCATGCAAATCTTTTCTGTTCTTTCTGAATACCACAAAGGACCATAGTATTGAGGTGCCATACATCATTCAACTATTTAATGTAGTGATCATTTAAAATGAAACAAAAGACTTGTATCAGTTGACAAAGAAAAAAAAGATACCTGTGCCTCCCACCACTACATCTCTGCACCTCAGTTTCTTCATGTGTAAAATGGGAGCATCAGTCTAACTGATCATTATGGACGTTTGCACAGCCTGTGATTTAAACATTTTCTCTGCCCTGTAAGGATATCCCCCTGGGGTCCCCCTGCTGTGCCTACTTTCCTGGGGTCTGTTTGAGAGTCTGCTGGGGAGAGGGTCCCCCCTCCTCACCCAGCCCCTTTACCTGCTCTAGCTCCTCCTCTGATGAGCCTGTGATAAGAGAACCCAAATGGCACCCTCAGAACTCCCACAGGGGCCTTAAAATAGTAGCTGTTTCTCACTCCCATGAGCAGTCTGGAACTGTCTGGAAATGGAGACAATGGGCCCTGCACACTGTCTCCAACTCTCAGAAGCTAGAGGCCTCACGCCAAGGACCAGATCCTTTACACCAAATGTCCCTTCTGATCAGTGCAAAGAAGCAGGGTACTCAGGCAGCCTGACTGCAGGCTCCCACCTCCAGCATGGGCATGCTCAACCCTCCCTCCTCTTGTCCCAGCTGCCCCCCAGAGAGGGTTGCCCTCCCAAGGTACCCAGTGTTGTTTGCTTCTGCACAACTTTGTTCCCCACAAGATAACACCTGATGTATTCTAAGTGCTTTACATCTGTAAATTCATTTAGTGACACAAAAGCCCTAAGAGGTAGGTTCTGCTATTATCTCTAGTGGATGAGGAGACTGAGGCAAGTACCCTTGGGAAGTACAGCTACTTACTGACAGAGCCAGGCCCAGGCAGGCTATTCTCCAAACCATGACACTATACACTCCCCATGACCTCACCCGTTTGGAGGGGATGGGAATAAGTTTTTATACTGAGAATGATGGTAATGAAAGGACTTACTCCAGAGGACCACAGGGTATAAGGGAAGAGCCATTTATGAAGCCAAAGAGGCATGGGTTCCAATCAAAAGCTTTTTCTCTCCCAGGACCTTTGCACATGCAGTGTCATGTGCCTGCACTATTCCTCCATCCTACCCATCCTCCTGTTGCCAAACTCTTCCCATGGCTTACCTCCTTTTATCTTTTATGTGAGGAGTCAGAAAGGGTCACCCACTCACTCACTCATTTTATTTATTCTTTCATTCGTTCATTCACAAAATGTGTATCACACGCCTACTATATGCCAAGAGCCTGGCACATAGTAGGTTTTCAATAAACAAAAGGTGGACTTGGAGGAGCTATGGTAAGATGCAGCTGAGGACATGGGAGTGGGAGGACACTGAGCAAGCAACAGTATTCCTCTGCCTCCCCCCAGCTGCCCCCACGCTTCCTGTGCCCTCTTTCCAAGATGGCGAGAACAGAAACTGCCTTCCCCTCCCTGAGCCATTTCACAGAAAAATTACTGCCAAAACTTCCAGCTCCTCAGCGGGGCCCAGGCTGCTCCAAGTTCTCCACCCTGTGGTTGCCATGGCAGCCAAGTGGGTTCTCCCCGTCCCAAGTTTTCTGTTCATTTCATTGATTCCCTCCTGTATTCTCTGAGGCCACTTTGTGCCAAGGCCCATTCCAGTCCCGGACACACAGAGGAAATGAGACACCCCTGAGTTCAAGGAGAGCACGGTAGGGAGGAGCCTTGAAGGAGATTGGTGACTTGACTGCACACTCACAGATGCACGCACACACACGCACAGGCTCACACACTCAACTCATAGACCCCTGAATACAGGCAAGTGAAAAATAAAGGCTCTCACAAGTTTGTGGGGGTAAGAGACATATGCGAACAGATTATGAAATGATGCTCTGGTTGCAATTCACAGGAGGAGGAGAACCATTGCAGGGGGAGCACCATGGTAGCCACTGGTGTGTCCCAGCTGTAGTAGTTATCTACTGCCATATAACAAACTACCCCCAAAATATAACCACCTAAAACAACAAACATTGGTTATGTCACACAGTTTCTGAGGGTCAGGCATCCAGGTACAGCTGAGCTGGGTGGTTCTGGCTTAAGGTCTCTCATGGGGTTGCAGTCAAGCTGTCAGCAGGGCTGCAGTCTCTGAAGGGACTAGAGTGTCCACTTCCAAGCACAGTCACCCAGTGTTGGCCAGAGGCCCCAGTTCTTGGTCACAAGGCATGGTATCCCCCAGAGCAAGTGATCCAAGAGAACGGGAGAGTACACGAGTGATCAATAGAACAGACAAGATGGAAACCATAGTTTTCTACAATCTGATCTCAGAAGTGACACTCCCTTCACTTCTGCCCTATGCGATCGGTCACACAGGCCAACCAGTACAATGGAAGAGGGGACTACACAAGTGTGAACGCCAGTAGGTGGGATCATTGGGGACATCTCAGAAGCCAATTACCACACAAAACAATAATCTTTCCTCTTTTTCCGGTCAAGATGGCGGAGTAGGTAAATGCTGTGCTCATCTCCTCCTACGACCACATCAAAACTGCAACTAAACGACAAAACAACCATCACTGAGAATTGCCTGAAGTCTAGCTGACCAAAAGTCCTATAACTAAGAACATACAGAAGAAGCCACATGGAGACTGCTAGAGGCAGCCCACAGAGAACTTGTTCTTTCTGACATCTGGGTGGTCAATAATTATACCTGAGAGTGGCATTTGGACCCTAAAATGACATTCTGGTCCTCTCTGCACTGAGACAGGTGTTGTGGGCTGCAGAGGACTTCTTAGAGGATTTGCCTCTTGAGGAAACAGACATTGGAAGATGCAAGAGAAGAAAATAAATATGTGAACCCTTCACATAATAATAATCGTTATCTCAGCACAGCAGAGTTAAAAATTTAGAAATGAGAAAACACAGAAAAAGGGAAGTAGCTAAAACAGAGGGGTGCATTTTATTTATGTCTGGGATGAAGATTCAAAAAAAAATTATAATACCTATAAATAACTAGGAACAGCGGGATTTAAGTAAAAAATACAAACCATTTATTTTGGATTGATCATCTGTATCTGTGAAAAATTAAATTTTCTTCTTATGAGAAAAATAATCTTTCCTCCTCCCTTGCTAACAAAGCCCCAATTTCAATCAGATGATCCCTCACTAGCTCCAAGGAGAGAACCTGATTGATTTGAGCTAATTAGGTAATCCCGTATTCCTTAACTGGAATTGGCTTAGAGTGCAGATGACCAACCTGGCCTGGCCAAGGGAACATGAGGGGCTCCTAACAAAGTACTAACTCTGGAACCATCTTACCTCCAGACTGCCTGTTCAATGAAAGGTGTGATTCACATTGCTTCAGCTGCTATTAGTTGAGTATTCTGTTATGTTCCACTGAAAGTACACCAACAGAAACAGGCACCTCAGCAAGCATTGAGAAATCAGGGCAGGCTTCTGAGAGGAAGCGCTTTTAAGTTGGGCCTCGATGAATGATTAGGAGGAGGTCACCACATTGACCAAAAGGAAAAAACGTTCCAAGCAGTGGGGAGAGCATAACAAAGGCCCGGAGGTCTGAAAGCACACGGTTCTTTGGTTCCTTGGGCCATGAGGCACATGATAGTAAGGGGCAAAAGCAAGAGGTGGTGCTGGAGGGTGGGCAGGGTCTGGGTCATGGGTCCCACCAGTAAGGCTACAGTGGTTGGGCTTTCTCCCGGGGGTGGTGGGAGGCACGGGGCGGGGGGGGGGCGGGGGGTTGTGGCTTTGCTTTTCACAAGGACCCCGCTGGAGGCAGTGTGGAGGGTGCCAAGGAGGCAGTGGGCAGGACGAAGGCAGGAGACATGACTTTGCCTCATATTTGAACGTGTCCAGACCAGAAGCAGGGCTCCCTCTGGAGGAGTGAGCATAAGCACCACAGCAAGGTTCCGGGCTGAATGCAGTAGCTCCCACCACCCAGAGCTCAGAGAGGGACTTCACTCTAGAAAGTGGCACATTCCGACCACATCATGACACTCTTTGCTCTGAAATCACCCAGTGGCCTCTCATCACACTGAAAGTACACTCCAAATTCCTCCTCTGGCCGCATATGCCCCATGTGATCTGGCCACAGCCGACTGACACCTGGGACCTCACCTTGTGCCACCGCCCTCGTTGCCCGGCATGCTCTAGTCGCACTGGCCCAGTGTGAAACCATCATAAATTGTGAATGAGTGAAAAACAACTTACTAAAGCTGGAGCTGACTCAACCCGCCTGCACCTTCCGCATCCGTGGGAGCTCACGGAGCCCAAGGAGGCGAACGGGCTGAGTGTGCATCTTCGACTCGGCAGCTTCCAGCAAGCACTGCCGCCAGAAGTCTTCCCATTCACACAGAGTGTCTGGCGGGGGCTCACCTGTGTCTGGGGCATGTTGTCTCCAGAAGACTGGGTCCCTACCAGGGCACTTGGAATGGGGGTGGCACTCCCAGCCATAAGGAGCTTAGAGCGATGGACCCCCTCATTTTAGATGAGGAAGCAATCGATTCAGAAACAAATAGAATCTGATGGGTTTGGCTTTCAACCAGGGCTGTCTGTCTGTCCACCCCAAGATGCTTTTAAGAGAAGTCACAAAGCCCTCTGGTGGCAAGTCAGCCCTCTGTTGGAGGAGGACCTCGCGGACCCCACATGAAATGAGAAAGCAGAGACTGCCCCCATCTGGCAGGAGCCGGGAACACAGGACGCGTGCATAAAGCGCCAAGCGCCCCAACAGCCCTAAGCTGACACACCAGCTAGTAACAGCTCCCTTGTAATGACCACCTCTGCTTGCTATAGGCCAGGTGCTATTCATAACCTTGTGAGTGCCCATTCTACAGAAGAGAACATGAGGCTCCAAGAGGTTTGCTGCTCTGGCCAAGGTCACTCAGTTATTCAGTAGCAGAACCAGGGGCAAACCCAGACCAAAGAGTCCTACAGCCCAGGCTTTCAACTTTTCACCACTGAACATAATTGTCATGTATGACTTTTACTAAATTGAGGTATGGTCCTTTTTTTGTTTTTTGTTATTTCTTTTTTTTGAAGTCAGTGTCACTGGTGCTCATATGTGGGACTGAACCGGGGCCACTGGCTTCCCAAGCCAGTGCTTAACCTCCGCGCCACTCGGCCTGCCCCTGAGGCATGGTCCTTATACGAGTATACCCAATTTGTTGAGTTTTCATCATGAAAGGATGTTGAGTTTTGTCAAATTCTGTGTCTATTGAGATGATCATATAATGTTTATCATTTGTTCTATTTTATTGATTTGGGTATGTTGAAGCATCCTTGCATCCCAGGATGCATCCCACTTGATTATGGTATGACTCTTTGAATGTGCTGTTGAATTCGGTTTGCCAGTATTTCGTGGAGAATTTTTGCAATGATATTTATTAGGGACATTGACCTGCAGTTTTCTTTTCCTGTGGTGTCTTTATCTGGCTTTGGTGTCAGGGTAATGCTGACCTCATAAAATGAGTTTGGGAGTGTTTCCCCATCTTCAATTTTTTGGAAGAGTTTGAGAAGGATTGGTGTTAAATCTTTGTTAAATGTTTCGTAAAATTCACCAGTGAAAAACCATCTGGTCCTGGACTTTTCTTGTTGGGAGTTTTTTGATTCCTGCTTCAACCTCCTTAGTTATCATTGGTCTATTCATGTTTTCTGTTTCTTCATGATTCTGTTTTGGTAGATTGGATGTTTCTAGAAATGCATCCATTTCTTTGGGTTGTCCAATTTGTTGGCATATAATTATTCGTTGTAGTCTTTTGTGATTCTTAGTATACTTGTGGTATCAGTTGTAATATCTCCTCTTTCATTTATAATTTTATTTATTTGAATCTTCTTTTTTCTTGGAAGTCTAGTTAAAGGTTTGTCAATTTTGTTTTTCTTTTCAAAGAACAAACTCTTCATTTTGTTAATCTTTTCTATTTTTTTTCTCTATTTCATTTATATATGATCTAATCATATTATTTTCTTCCTTCTGCTCACTTTGGACTTAGTTTGTTCTTTTTCTTCTTGTTCCTTGAGGTGTAACGTTAGTTTGTTTACTTAATGTATGCATTTAAAGCTATAAACTATCCTCATAGAGCTGCTTCTACTGTATTCTATAAGTTTTGGTATGTTGTTTCCATTTTCATTGGTCTCAAGGTATGTTTTGATTTCTCTTTTGATTTCTTCTTGGATCCATTGGTTATTCATTGATGTGTTGTTTCATTTTCATGTATTTGGGGATTTTCCACCTTTTCTCCTGTTATTGACTTCTAGTTTCATACTATTATGATCAGGAAAGATATTTGATAGAATTTATATCTTTTCAGATTTGTTGAGACATATTTTGTGGCCTAATATATGACCTATCCTAGAAAATGTTTTGTGTGTGCTTGAGAAAAATGTGTATTCTACTGCTGTTGAATGGTCCTGTATGTATCTGCCAAGTCCATTGGGGGTACAGTGCTGTTCCTTATTGGTTTCCTTATTGGTTCTCTGCCTGGGTGATCAATCCATGTTGAGAGTGGGTATTCAAGTCCCCAACTATTATTGTGCTGCTGTTTATTTCTTCTTTTAGTTCTGTTAGTATTTGTTTTACATATTTAGGTGTTCTAGAGATTGCCTTTATGTGAAAAAATTAGACATTATTTAATACATATTTCATATATGTATATGTGTGTGTATATGCATATACATAGTCTATATATTTATATATATATACACACATATATACACATAGACTATTTTATATAATGGCCTAATATGTAAAGACTATTTAAGAAATAGAGTATATATACACATATATATACACACACACATATATAAATACAAATGTATATATATTTACATATAGTATATATAGTATACTATATAGTATATGTATATATATTATATAATACATATATCATATAAAGTATGTATGTGTGTATATATATATATATATATACACACACACACACACACACATATATGAATACTATTTCTAGAAGGATACATATGAAACTGGTAACTATTGTTCCTCCAGAGAGAGAGAGAAGTGAGTACTGGGGGACAGGAAAGCAAGACTTACTCTTCACAGTATACAGTTTTTATACCACTTGAATTTTGAACTATGTTATTACTTATGCAAGAAAAACACATTTTTTTTTAGATGTAAGGGATACTTCTGCTTCACTGGAATGTCAGGAGGTAGAAATAGAGTTATGTGCGCCCTTCCAAAAACTTATGGAAAGAAAACAATATACAAAAGAATTTGCTCAAACTATGAAGCAATCGACAAAATCCACCCTCATGAACAAAAGGCCCCCCTCGGCTGTGTCTGGCCAGCCAGCCCAGCCCAGCCTCATCCCTCCCCTTTGTGGGCGCCACACCAAGGACCCCCAGACACAACACAGGAAGAGTGGAAGCCTGGCCGAGGACCATCCAAAGGCTGACAGACCCACTCTCTGATGTCCAGAATGTCCTCAGGTATACCTGCACTGTCTTGTGTAAATGATTGGTGGTCAGAACAGCCCTGGTTTTATACCATTTCATTCCTACAGTCTGGCCTCCCTCCTTATTTACGATCTTTCAACTCATAGCCATCCATCTTTCACCTTTCATTCCATTTGTTCCAGCCCCTTCCTGTGCTAGCTGGCTTTTAAATACAACTCAATTATTAATCTTTCTCTAATTGAATTGTTCTTTTTTTCCTTCCTCACTCCATAATATATTCATTCTCTTTCCTCCCGCCCCCTGCCCCGTCCCCATTTTCCATCTTATTTCTACTTGCTTTTCATTCACAATCTTGATGTTTTAGGGCCAATTCTACTCTCTGGATTCCTGGCCTGTTCAACTCAAAGCAATAAATACTGATCTCCATTCTGTATAGTACTTCCCCATTGTCCCCAGTGCCATTTAATGCATCCATTTGTAAAGCTTCTATCTTCCTGAATTCATTTCGGTTATGATTAACTACAATAAGGGCCCATTACCACAGTCAAAGCCATCAAGGTCCTGGCTCCACCCCCAGGCGGCTTTCCTGGCCTTTGTCTCCAGATCCCCCTGTACCTCTCAGTGCCTACAGGAGCTCCCCCGCCTACCCTTCACTCTGCTGAGAAAAGAAGATGGCCCTAGGGATGCCAGATGCCAGGAAACCGAGGCACCCCAGGCCCTGGGGACACAAGGCAGAAATGCCAAGAGCTTCTTATCACAATAAGAATACATTCATGGATTTTTCTTCCTGGGTCCAAAATCTATGGAGGAAAATGGCATTCATGTCTAAGTAGTTGAAAAAGTTTAGTTTAAACTTGTGTTATTCATGTCTTGTTGTATTGTGGTCAAAGGATATGGACCATACACTTTCTACCTTTTGTATTTCACCATTCTTAGTGGTTTCAGGTAGCTGGGCCATGAGCACCGTAAAGAAGGCATAGTCCTTGTTTACAAAGTACAAAGTTCAGGGTGTGTCCATGAACTCCACCTTGTGATTCTAACGGTAGCAGTAGGAAGAGCCACCATCCCTTGAGAGCTTGCTCTGTGCCATGTTCTGTGCTGAGCTCCCTGGCGTGCATTTTCTCACTGAATCCTCTAGGACCCTGCAGGACATGTCTCTGGTGATCTTCATCTGACTGAAGAGAAAACTAAAGCTTAGACAGGCTCCATAACCTGTGGGAGGGCACACAATCAGAAGTGTGGAGCTGGGATTTGGATTTAAGTCTGATTCTTAAGCTCAGGCTCTTATGGAAGACTTTCAAGTCTTCCATAGCCAAGATTTATGGAGCTCCTGGCGGACTTAATGAGCTCCCCAGTTATGTGCAAAGTACTAACATACTTGCAGACGTGCATTTTTCTGGAGACTAGTATTCACTGAGCTCATTACAGTCTCCAAAAAGGTCAACAGCCATTGCTCCGTGTCTGCACGTCTTTTTTGTCAATTTGATCTATCAAAGAATGAGGTGGGTGTTTTAACAAGCCTCTCCTCTCTTGGGTTTCTTTCTGTTCTGCTTTATTTATTTGGCTGCAAAGTTTTCCAGCACATGATTCATATCAATGCAAATTGTACCTCTTTCTCAACATAAAATGACTTTCTACAACTAAATAGCTATTTCTGGAATCTGGCTTTACCCCTTGCTGGCTATGTGAACTTAGACCCCACATTTCCCTTCTCTGAAGTTTGGTTCTGTAACGCGGGGACTCCCATTCCCACCACTGGGACCCTGGTTAGACTTAGCAGAAAGCTCTTCAAGCCCATGTGGCTGGAAACACCTACTAAGTGAATTCCTATTTCCTCCCAATAGACATCCTTTGTCTCTCTGATCAAACAGGTAGCAGGCTCCGGGCTTCCTTGCCTCCTGGGAGATTTGAAGTGGGGCTTTTCCTTCCTAAGCCTGAGCCCCCTGAGAAGGACAGGGTTTGAAGAAGAGGGTAAAAAGGAAGAAAGCTGCCCTGATGGCCTCCTGCTCCCAGCCAGGCTGTGCGCATCCCTCCTGAGCATATGCTGAAGATACATAGATTGATATTTCCTAGAATATCAATGTCACCAGAGGACCCTGTCAGATGTGACAGTGATGAGACAGAACAAAAAGACCCCCCTTAATCACACCTAAGGAGATAAAAACAGATAAAATCTCCCAAAAGAGCAAATATCGTCTCCCACCCGACCTGAGTGACTGCTGCTCCATCCCTCCTGCCTCCAACATTAAAAATATAGTCTGATCACTACCTCCTAACAGCTCGCAATCCAGACCAAATCCCTGATTCCCCCTTCCCCAAATCCCTTAACCCAGGCCTAACGCTCCTCCTAACCCTGTCTTACCCACACGCCCAAGGCCTGCTACATGTGTGTCCTTCTCAAAGCAGCAGGTAACACACCCAACTTTGTTTGCCCACAGCTGCCTCCAAGCTGCACCTTGAGGATGAGTGGAAGGTCAGCAGAGACCTCAGTGATCACAGGGTGGGTGGATCCTTTTCTGGGGCACCCCCAACCTCCCAGAGAGCCTGCTCCTTTAGCAGGATGTCAGGCTGAGCAGGGGACATGAAGGGGCCATGTGCCTGGAGCCACAGGCAGCTCAGCAGTAACAGCTGGACATGACAACTGGAAAGAGAATCCGCTGTGTTAGAACCTACAGGAGGGGTTACCCTAAAAGTGACTGAGAATGAATTCACCCAAACAACTCAGCAGTTTGGAGGCAAAGTAAAAAATTATGTTGATTTAAGAAAATTAAGAAATGAGATCTGGGCCGGCCAAGTGGCGCATTGGTTAAGAGCTGGCTTGGGATGCCAGTGGCCCCGGTTCAGATCCCACATATGAGGGCCAATGACACTGCCCTCTACAGATAACAACAGCTCCACCTGGAGCTGGACTGTGCAAGCCCAGGCGATGGTGTAGGCTGCAGCCCCTGCTGCAGTGGGCTGCCATAGGCTACAGTGAGTGGCCCGCAGCCAGCGTGAGCTGCCAATAGCTGCGGTGAGCGACCACCCAGAGGCCAGCGACCGATCTGCCTCACCCAGGAAGAGCACAATGACGATACCAACATGGGCCAGTGAAGCAACGTCCTCCACAACTAGACTGAAGAACAAAAAGACAGCAACTTGTCTGTTCCCCTTCCCCGACTCCCCAACACTGTTCCCCTCCCCCAATTCCCCAATAAAATCTAAAAAAAAGGATCGTTTAAAAACAAAAAAGAAATGGGATCTTTCTTGGAAACCTGTATTGGCCTGAGTTGCACACTTACTACAGTAGATTAAGAAGAAAGGGCTTCAGATGGCTGGTTGCTTGATCCCACGGGTCCACCTGAGGAGCCATCCTTCTGGGGAAGAGTGGGGAAAGCATGGGTCTGCTATGCACAGTCCCCCACTGCTTGTGCCCATGTCAGGCAACACATGTGTGAGCTCCTGAAAGTGTCCAGGCATCGTCCCTACCCCCAGGAGGAAGCCCTGGGGCAGCAACAGAGAGCAGGTGGGCAACCTGAGCCAAAGTGGTATCAAGTTGCTCCTGCACGAAGCTGGGAAGCTGGCCAGGGCCTACACAGAACTCACCTGCAGAGGAGGCTTCAGGAAGAAACAGGTGAGCCCAGGTTCTCGGAGAGGTGCACAAGAAGTGCCCAGTGCCAACTCCTCCTTTCACGCAGCCTGGTTCAGACCCAGAGAGTCACTTAGTCACTGTTCTAAATTTCCAGGAGGAGCATCCATTTGTCACCAGCAGACCCATCCCAAAAGAATGGCTAAAGGACATTCTCTCAACATAGGAAATGTCAAAAGAAGGAATCTTGGGACATCAGGAAGGAAGGAAGGCGCAGAAACAGCAAAAAATGTGGGTAAATACAGTAGACTTTCTTTCTCCTCTTGTGTTTTCTAATTATTTCTGATGGTTGAAGCAAAAATTATAAAGCTGTCTAATAGGATTCTCAGTGCATGCAGAGGAAATATTTCATAATTACATTATATAATTATGAAATATTTAATATTTATAATTATATTATAAATGGGGAGGATAGAGGACATAAAAAAGAGGTAAGGTTTCTATATGTTATTTGAACCTGTAAAAGGTTGACACCAGCAGACTTTGATAAGTTTTGTATACATAATGCAATACCTGGACTGACACTAAAAAAAAAAAAAAAAAAAGCTACAAAAACAAACAAAACAAACAAGCCATACCAAAAAAAAAAAACAAAAAAAAAACCCAAACTCAAAAACACTACAGATACTCTTTTCAACAAATGGAGCTGAGACAACTGGCTATTCATGCAAAAGAATGAAGTTAAACACTTACTTCACACAATACACAAAAAGAAAAAATGCAAAATGGATCAAAGACCTAAATGTAAGAAGTGACTCGAGAAAACTCATAGAAGGAAACATAGGAGTAAATCTTCATAACCTTGGATTGGGCAACGGATTATTAGATGTGACACTAAAGCAAAAGTAATAAAAGAAAAATAGATAAATTGGACTTCATCAAAATTAAAAACTTTTGTGCTTCATAGAATACTCTCGAGAAAATAAAAAGACAACCCACAGAGTGGGAGAAAATATTTGCAAATCATATATAAGATAAGAGACTTGTATCTAAATATATAAGAGAGCCCTACAACTCACTAACAAAAAAACAAACAAATTTAAAAATGGGCACAGAACCTGAATAAACATATATTCAACAAGCGCATGAAAACATGCTCAACATCATTAGTCATTAGGGAAAGGCAAAAGCAAACTGCAATGAGACGCCACTGCATATCCTCCACAGGATCATAATATTTTTTAATGGAAAATAGCAGATGTTGGCGAGGATATGGAGAAATTGGAGATCTCATACCCTGCAGGTGAAAATGGAAAAGGGTACAGCCACCGGGGAAAACAGTCCAGCGGCTCCTCAATACCTTAAACATGGAATTACCAGATGACCTAGCAAGTCCATTCCTGAGTATACATCCAACAGAATTGAAAACAGGTGTTCAAACAAAAACTTAGACTCACATGCGCATAGCAGCACTCTTCCCAAAGGCCAAAAGGTGGAAACAACCCAAACGTCCATCAACCGATGAATGATTAAACAGCCGTGGTCTATCCACACAACAGACTATCAGTAACACCAATTAGAACAGCTTAAAATGTTAAAGCAATAAAATGCTGGAGAAGATGCAGAGAAACTGGATCTCTCATACATTTCTGGTGAAAACGCAAAACGGTATAGACGCCACTCTGGAAAATAGTTGGTAGTTTCTTAAATAGGTACAAAGCTTATCAGGCTCTGAAGGTATTTCAGTATCCTTGAACTGAAAGCTTCTAATGGGAAAATGAAATTGCAGACATAGTTAGAAATCTGGGGCTTCCGAGCAGAAGTTTCCCAAAGACCTTCCTTCTCCAAAGGGAGTGAATAGAAATGGAGTCAAGCGAGCTCTGGAAATTCACTCCAAGGAGAGAGGGGGAGGCAGCCGGCTGTGGCTGCCTCATTTCTGGCTCTGATTTGAGCCGGCTGCCTGCACCTGGAATACTGAAGGAGCCGGACTCAATAGGGGTCAAACGGGAAGCAACCTTATTTTCCTCCCACCACAGTCTTCAACAACAAGGCTCCCTCCCTGACTGAGGCCCTTGTCTGCCCAGCCTTTGGCATGGAGCTTTTTATGGCTCCCCTTGGAACCCCTGCTCTGAAGGTCTAACCCTTGGCCTCTGTCCAGCAGGAGTGACTTTTTCCTTTGTCCTTGGGCAGGGGCTTTCAGGTGGCCCTAGCCCAATTCCCTTGCCTGGTTCAAGTGGAGGCCATTGCCTCCTGATCCCTCTCGCTTGACGCTGCCCTGTGAGCTGCTCCAACCAGCCATAGCCCTTGGCATTTTCTAGAACAGTCAGGCTCCAATGGCTCTGGGCCCCACCTATTCCACGGGGCCCAGGCCATGTTCTTCAGAGGACTCCTACAGCATCCTACTAGGACCCATCCAGGGCCTGCAGCTCAACAAACATGGGGTTGTTTGGAGGCAATGAAAGGGATGTCAGTAGACCCCTGGCTGACACCCCCACTCTCTACAAATAGTTGTCTTGAAGGCTACCCCCTTTCTTGGTTTAGGGGTGGGGACAGAACCAAGAAGAGAAGGAAAACATAATCCCCAAACATATCTCTTTAAAGAGGTCCTCACTCCCTGGCGTGACATGGGGCGATGATGAACTAAGGGTCACAAACCCCATTTTATCCCCAGGTATGTATTCCTTCCCCAAGCCCCATGCATACCTGGGTGCTCTACTCAGCAAAGTATTGGCATATTTATCTGACCATGTCACTCTCCTCCTTAAAAATCCTCCAAAGTCTTTTTAGGTACTCTTGGATAAATTCCAAAATGCTAATACCACTTTCAACCCCAAGAAAAAAAGACACCTACCAACAAGGACTCCTCTTGGTCAGTTTGACTCAATTTTATAAATAGAGCCTAGCAGCCATTGATAAGCAGGGGCATCACATGCAAACCGCACTTTAGGGAGAAGCCTGCTCTGAACTGTTTGCCCTCACTGTTTGTGCTGGCTGAGACAACCCTTAAAAAAAGTTCCCAGGGCCGGCCAAGTGGCACGGTGGTTAAGCGCTGGCTTGGGAGGCCAGCGGCCCCGGTTCGGATCCCACATAGGAGGGCCAGAGACACTGCCCTCTAAAAATTTAATTAAAAAAAAAAAAAAGTTCCTAGAATCCTCTTTCAACCAATAGGACTGAGACTTTCCCCATTTAATTGGAGCTGGACAGCTATATCCTCATTAGCATCTTCACTGACCAATGAGAATAGCTCCATTCCAACTAAGCAGAACAATACTTTCTGGACTAATCAATGAGGATTTGTGAGTTCTCATTTGCATGAGGATGGGCCAATCAGGCACCAGGGGTGGGGACTTCTCTCTGTATAAATCAGCTGCCCTCCAGCTAGGGAGCACGCTTTCCGTTTCTATTGCAAGGCTTTGTACCCTTCTCCTTAACGTCTGGCTAGACTCTCACAGGACCAGGGCAGGGGACACCAGAGCAGGGCAGGTAGGACAGAGCAGAGAAGGTGGAGCTGTCTAGGAGCTGGAGAGGTGCCTCGTGTGAGGGCCAGACTCTCACCGGACCAGAGCAGAAAATACCAGAACGCAGCAGAATAGGTGGAACAAACCGGCCCAGAGCAGGCCGAGCAGACTAGAGAGTAGCAGAGCTGTCTAGCTGGAGAGGGGCCTTGCGCACAGGCCGCCTTTCCTGCGGGGAGCTGCTTCACAGCTGTGCTGCTTCATAATTGCGCTGTTTGCGCTGAATAAAGTTTCCTTCACCACGCTCCAAATGAGTGATTCCTGTTGGAGTTGAATTGGCAACAACTACCATCGGTTGACACTGCCCACATTATGTCACTCTCCTCTTCAAAGGACTCTTCACCATTCCTTGAATGTACTGCCTCTGGACTTTTACACATGCCGTTCCTTGGTCTGCCACCCAACTCCATGGCTAGGTAAGTCCCACTTATCTGTCAGTTCTCCACTTAACCATGACCTCCTTGGGGCAGCCAGCATACTGGACTGGTCGCCATCATATTCCATGCATGAGTCACAGTTATGGCAACTTATGTAGCCACAAGTTCATGTGCAGCCATGGACATACTAGCGTCAACTCGGTAGGCAGACTGCTTCACTTCAAATCCTGCTTTTGCCACTTACTGGCTATGAGGCCTTGAATGAGTCATTGAAACTGTACTTCAGTTTCCTTGTCTGTAAAGTGGGAACAAAAATAGCACGTACTGCACAGGCCTGTGATGAGGATTGACTTGTTATAAGTAATGTTGATAGTGCCTGGCCCAGAATAAGTGCAATATATTTGTGTAAAGCAAATAAATATGCATATGGGACATTAATGGTAGAGTATACAGTAAGATAAATTTTTAAAAATCTGAAGGGGCCGACCGAGTGGCACGTTGATTAAGAGCTGGTTTGGGACGCCAGCGGCCCCGGTTCGGATCCCACATGAGGGCCAGTGACACTGCCCTCTGCAGCTAAGATGGTGAACAACAGCTCCACCTGGAGCTGGGCTGCTGTGAGTCCCCCGGAAGGCATAGCTGCAGCCCCTGCTGCAGTGGGCTGCCACAGGCTACAGTGAGCGGTTGGCAGCTGGTGTGAGCTGCCAAGAGCCGCTGTGAGCAGCCGTCCAGAGGCCGGTGACCAATCTGCCTCACCTGGGAAGAGTGCAATGATGATATCAACATGAGCCAGTGAAGCAATGTCCTCCACAACCAGAAGAACTGAAGAACGAAAGGACAGCAACTTGTCTGTTCCTCTTCCTCGGTTCCCCAACGCTGTTCCCCTCCCCCAATTCCCCAATAAAATCTTTAAAAAATAATTTTAAAAAATCTGGAAATATTTTACATCTCCCCCAAAACATCAAAGATGTCTAGCCTAAGTGTCCCCAGGCCCAGGTGACCAAAGAACTTAGGGCCCATTTTACCCTGGAGGTATAACATTTGCTAATCTGACCAGTGGAGAGGCTGAATTGCCCTTGAGTTAGCCTCAAAGTGCTAGGTGGGCACACTTTAGAATCAGGGTCTGCAAGGGCAGGGAGCTTAGTAAACCACCTTTGGTCTGAGACCCTGAGAATAGGCTTCTAGGAATAGGGTGAATTAGAAGGAAGCCAGCCATGGTCCAAACTGTAGCCTGGCTTTGCAGCATCAAGCCTGGAACGACCCCAAAATCCTGTACGAAGGAAGATAATGGCATGGTAGGCCTCGAAGAATCTCCTCAAATACTTTTTCAAAGTGTCTGGGGTGGAGAAAAAACAAAGACATGAGGAGACAAGGCAAAATGAACTAGAAACAACAGACCACAGAAATAGACCCATTGAATACCAGATGTTGGAGTTCTCAGACACAGGCTGTGAAATACTGTATTCTATCAACTCCAAAAAGCCATTCATTGTAAGAGACATTATTTGATATTCTACTAAGTTAGGCTGCCAGTAGGTCACATTAGCCTCTCATTGCTTTGAAATTTATTTCAATTTCCCCTGCTTTCAGCTGCATTGCTTGGTGAATGATGGCAATCCTTCACATGATTTCAGTATCAAAATTTAATACATGGCTTCTAGCCAGGATAGAATAACAGACCAGATTTACCCTCCCATCTGCAACAACTAAAAAATGCAGCAAATTGTATGAAACAATGGCAGTCAGACAAAGGACTGAAGGATAAGAAACAAATGAGGGAGGCTTGTGATGCCCTGCCCACAGTGCATGGCTGCCTTCCTGAGCTGCAGAAAAGAAGCTTGGAGTATAGTGGAAGCCACGACAGCTAGAGTTTGCAGGGCCAAGTACTGGAGGGGAGAAAGATTCAGAGAGAGAATGCCGGAGATCTGCACAGAGTCCCTTTTCAGTATTCCGTTGAGTGTTATCAGCACATGCACATGAGGGGACTACCCAAGGTGGAGGGAAGAACCGCCTGTAAAGATTAGAAAGACATGTGCACAGTGCCCACACAGGGCCAGGAATGTGCCTATTTCCAGTAGCAAGAGTGGGAAACCTCACAACTCACAGGGCATCATTTGGATTTCTAAGAAGGCTCTTGCCTCAGTAGTGGGGAAAAAATTAACCCTAGATTAAATGCAGCCTGGTATTGCCTAAAACACGTAAAGACAAGATCTGAAAGGATCAGACTGTATCCAAATTACTTAACTCTATCCCAAAACAAAGCTCAAGTGCAATTAAATGAATATAAGAATATCCAGCAACCAACAAGGTAAAATTCACCATCTCCAGAACCTACCATCCTCAGCATCTCCA
Organism: Aselliscus stoliczkanus; assembly: GCA_033961575.1. NCBI lineage: Eukaryota > Metazoa > Chordata > Mammalia > Chiroptera > Hipposideridae > Aselliscus > Aselliscus stoliczkanus. Next base: position 6,534,761 of record CM066733.1, read on the forward strand.
CTGCTAATATCCCGGTCGGTCTGGGCCACCATCATCTCCTATCTGGATGACTACAGTAACCTAGTAGGTATTCTCCTCCCTGTGCTTCTAACAGTTAGGACAGGCCGGGTTAGGCCGCTATAACAAATAACACCAAAAAGTCCAGTCAAAGGTTTTGCTCCACACTCACCTTCATCACAGGCCCCACAGGCTCCACTTATCTCTCTTAGGCTGTTTGGGCAGAGATAACAAAACATCAGAGATTGGGTAGCTGATAAATAACAAATCAATTTTCTTACAGCTCTAGAGGCTGGGAAGTCCAAGGTCAGGGTGCCAGCATGGTTATGGGACTTCTTGTCCTGTACTCATGTGGTGGAAGAGGCAAGGGAGCTATCTTGGGCCACTTTTACAAGGGCACTAATCCCATTCGTGAGGGCTCTGCCCTCATGAACTAATCACCTCCCAAAGGCCCCATGTCCTAATACCAGCACCTTGGGGTGTAGGTTTCACCATATGAATTTGGGGCTTGGGAAGAGACATTCAGACTCCATAGCATCATCACAGTCTCTCCAGGTCCCAGGCTGGCAGAGCAGCCACCATCTGGAGCATTGTCAGGCACGGCCTGGAGGCAGCATTGCCTTTAGGTGCTTCTGCCTGGAAGTGAAGCACTTCTGCTCACATTTCAATGGCTAAGCAAGTCACATGACACACTCTGAGCTCTAGGAGTAAAAGGCTGCAATCCAAGCATGTGCCGGGGAGAACTAGAATATATTCTCAGTGATATCTGTAAAACACGTGTGAGGTCATGCTGCCCCTGTCCATTGTCTCAGGGCCAAAGCCAGAGCTCCCATGGTCCCTGCAAGGCCCTGTGGGACCTGCTACCTGTTACCTCTCTGACCCCACCTGTCCTGCTTCTCTCTTCTCTTTCCTGGCTCCCTGCAGCCACACTGACCTCCTTTCTGTTGGCAGACAAGCCAGCCATGCCAGCACCTTTGCACTGGCTGCTCCCTCCTCCTGGAGGGTTCTCACTCCAGGCACCGCATGGCCCACTGCCTCACCTCCAAGTCTTTACTCAGTCACCTTCTCAATGAAGCCTGCCCTTTCCACCCTATTTCAGATCGCCTCCTGCTCCCTCCACACCCTGCCTTCCAGCACCCATTAGTCTGCACTGTTTTAATGTTGTTCATGACGCTTTTTACTCTCTAATGTGCTGTACAATTTCCTCGTTTCTTATGTTTATTACTTATCGTCGGTCTTCTCCTCTAGAATGTGAATGCCACAAGAAAAAGGATCTTCCCCTGTTTAGTTCACTGGTGTATCCCAAGCATCTTGTACAGTGCCTGGCACATTAGGAGCTCAAGAAACACTTTTTTTATACAAGTGATAAATACTCGTGTAATAAATGCTAGTGAACACGTAACGGCCCCCTGAGTTACCTGCATGTTGTGTCACATTTTATCTGAAACACTTGATCTGTGTAGACAAGCCTGAACCATAACTTTCATATCCATCCAATGGAACAAACTTATAGGACATCCAAGCAGTGAGACTCGCCTGGGTCTGTGGGGAGTGGAAAGAAGCCCTGGAGATGGTTAAACAGTAGTTGTTGCTCTTTGGCGTGTGAGGTTGGGGCATTGGGGGCAGCCGGGACAGGCTGCCACCTTGTGGCCGAATGAGGAAATGCACTCAGTCTGACCGGTCTTTCTGAGACGGTCTTTCTGCAAGTCTCTCCAGGATGGGAGTCATCAGGCTTTCAAACTCCTGTGGAGTATGTGCCCATTGACCTGAAATGTAACCCAAATATTTTTGTGACCATCATGCTCTTTCATGCAGTCACACATCAACTCATCCATTCATCCCTTCAACAACCATTAGTTGAGCAGTTACCAGGGATCAGACACATGAGAAGGAAGACACCCTGCCTCTTGGATGGATGGAAAACACAGCACCCGTTTATTCATCAACTATTTACTAAGAGCCCGCTGGCACTGTGCTGGCATTGGCGGAAAATAACCAATGAGACAGACTGGACTGCCCTCATTGAACTGACGTTCTAACTGACAGGTAAATAAGAAGATGACAACAGTGAAAAGTGTGGTGAAGGAAACACACCTGGGAGAGAGATGAGGGGGCCTACTTTAGGGAAGGCCTCAGAAGAGATGACATTTAAACTAAGGCCTGAAAGATAGGAACGGGCCAGTTGAGGGAACAGCATGCCAGGGAGCATGAGCTAAGTGGTTGAATATTCTAGGAATGGAGGGGTCTGAGTGGCTGGAGAGGAATGTGTCTGGGGGAGGGGGACAAGATAAGGTCAAAAGGTTAGCAGACCCCAGATCCTGCTGGACTTTGAGGGCCATGGAAAGGACTTGGCCTTTATAGATGTTACCTAACTTGCATTTTTCTAAAGACCCATCTAGCTGGGGAAAGAGAATGGCTTTAGAGAGAGTGGCTTCTTCCATCTGGGCTGCTATAACAAAATGTTATAGACTGGCTATAACAACAGAAAGTTGTTTCTCACAGTTCTGGAGGCCAGGGATTGCAAGATCAAGGTGCTGGTATCTGGGGAGTACAGCAAGAGCTCATTTCCTTGTTTATAAACCATTGTCTTTTTCACTGTGTCCTCACATGACGGAAGGAGCAAGGAAGCTCCCTGGAGACTCTGTTATAAGGGCACTAATGCCATTTATGACGGTTCCACCCTCATGGCCTAATCATCTCCCAGAGAGCCCACCTCCTAATAACATCAGACTGGGGATTTGATTTCAACATGAAATTGGGGGGACACAAACATTCAGTCTATAGCAGAGGGCCACCTACTTATGGAGGGGGTGGATACAAACATTTAGAATACAACAGTCTTATCCTCAAGGGGTCTTTTATTTCAATGGAAAGAAGATGGGTCAGTCGATCTGAATTCAAATTCCAGCTTCACCATTTTTCCATGCCAAGACCCTGGGCAACCTCTCTAAGCTTTGGTTTTCTCACTTGCAAATGGGAAAAGTAATCATCACACTGCAGATCTGTTGGGCAAATTAGAGAAATGGACATGGAATGTCTGGCACGACACATAGCGCCTGGTAGGTGCTCAATAAAAGTCATATTACAATACACATACATATCCCTCTACAAAGTAGGGGAAAGGCAGATATATGCACAATTTATAAACACAAAGTAGGTAGAGATGAAAGCAGTACTGACGGACCAGGTCACGGAGGCCTTGAATGCCAGCCTAAAGTGCATGAGCGTCTGTGAGCAGAGGAGGATCATGAAGGGAACTTCCTTTTAGGAGAAAAATAATGTTGGCAGCCAGGAACAGGGAGAAGGTGGAAGGAAGGAAGAAAATTGTGATGTACGTCTCCCTGCCCCTGAGATGTAACTTCTCTCAGCCTCCTCCCCACCCCCAAGCTCTGTCCTGCAGGCTGGGCACCTGGGACATTGCTTTAAGCCTGTTTCCTTCCAGCCCATGATCTATTTCACAGGACCCGTGTGTCTGGCCACTAAGCATTTGCAGGTTTGGCCGTGTTAATTATGAGCATCTTGCCGTGCCAGCCAATCAGACAGCTGCTTGGAGGGAGAGCATCTTTTTCCAAGTCCCCTGCCTTTGTCCTGGAAAGAAGCCTGATTCCTTCTCAGAGACAGTTGGTGGAAAGAGGCAGAAAAGGAGCAGGCTGCAGCTTGCTGGGCCTGGCTGTCATCCTGGGAACTAAAGATTTGGGAGAAGTGCAGCCTGCCAGCCTGGCAGACACCAGAAATCACAAAAAGACCAGAACTTAATTCAGACGGATAGACTCGATACCCTCAAATGTGTAGGCGTCCTCTCAGCTAAACCCGCCATATGGAATGCTGTGCTTCATCTGCTTCGGCATTGATTTTCTATGGTCTGCAGCCCTCGAGGTTGCAAAACACACTTCTAGAACAGGAATTTAGAAGAATAAAGTCAGCTACGGCAGCAGATTTACCTGCCCTGTCTTCTCCACACCCCAATCAGGGAGAATGCCAGAGTTCCCAGAAGCATTGTGGACACAGTAAAATTTGGCGAGAAGACGTTCCTGGCTAGGGACAAAATTAAGCCCAACCCTGGAGAGCTGAGGACGTAGAGTTATGGAGACGGAGATGGGTTCGTTCAGTCCACAAGCATTTCCCTGGGGCCTCTCTCTCTGCTAGACTGTGCCAGATGCTGGGGGATGTGACACAAATAAGATCCATTCCAGCTCCTTGGGAGTCAGCTCTAAACATAGGCAATAATGGGCATGATAAAGCATGGTGATAGCCAGGAGAGGAAGCAATTACATATCTGGGATGCAGGGCTTTCTGGAGGAAGTGACATCCAAGCTGGACTTTGAAGGTTGACTAAGAGGTCACTGGCAGACAAGGTGGGGAAGTGAATAGCTCATGCTAAGGCATGTAGATAGGAAAAACCAAAAGGTATTCTCTCCTGGTGATCACAGGTCATTTCTGTTATTGGGACGTAAGGAAAATGGAAGCAACTGGTGGGAGATGAGGCTTCAGGATTAGGAAAGAGTAGGTCTAATTCAAGGCAGAGTTAGGATTAAAATTAGATTTGGGATTCCAATGCAGTTAGAGACATTTAGCTGTTATCAGATTGGCTCATAGCAAAATAACAAAAATGCATGTGCTTTACATATATTATCTCATTTAGACCTCAGACCTAGCCTAAGAGATCAGGGTTATTCTTATCCCATCTTACAGATGCAAAGATGGAGGTACAGAGAGGTCCATGACTTACCCAAGGTCACACACTTGGTAGGTGGTGGTTGCCAGGGGCAGGAGGCGGCGGAAGAGTGAAGTGGGGACAGGAAGTGGGGACAGGGAGTTAGTGTTTAATGGATGCAGAGTCTTAGTTTGGACAGGTCAAACTAAGAGGTGGGTGGCAGTGATGGCTGCACAACATGTGAATATCCTTAATGCCACCGAACTGTACACTTACAAATGGTTAAAATGGTAAATTTTAAGTTGTGTACATTTTACAACAATTTAAGAAGAAAGAAAAAGAAAGACAAAGGCAGGGCATGGAAAGACATAGGTACTGCATGTTTGCCTACAGGCCGCTGGGGAGGGAGTTTGTCTCCCAGGCCAGGCCTGCCGCAGCCGAAGAGGTGAACACACTCCGGAGGGTTGAGGGCCTGGCGGTGCTGCTGAGTGTGTGCCTGCGGCCGGTCTCCTCGCCTTTCTGGGAAAACCGAGGAAGCTAGCTGATTCACAGATTTCCTCTAGTGTCAGCCTTCTGTGGTTCTGCCTTATTAGGAAGGTTCAGCTCACGCAGAGGGTGAGGTAAAGGCACGGAAAAGCCAGGCCTTCACCATGCTGCAAGTCCTCTGACTTACAACTGTGCTTCATAAAAATGTCCCTTATAGGAATTCTACCAGTGAGGATCCTGACATGAAACGGATGCCGCCCTCAACCTGGGTTACTGAGGAGAGTTTACTAAGAGTCCCTTAACAAAAGTGTGGGCAGGGCTTGGGGAACCAAAAGGGGACGGTGCAGTACCAGCGGGACTGGTACCACCCTTAGCAGGGAAAGGCAGATACAGCCACCGTGAGGGAGCCAGCACAGAGAAGGTGGCTTTGGAGAGGACAAGCCTGCAGGAAGGGAGCTGGGGACATGACCACCCAGACCTCGCTCTCCTCCTGCCCCTAATCTCCTGCCAGGGCCCATGGGCCAAATCCAACAGGAAGCCAGAGGACAGGGAGCCAGCCCATCAGTGAAATCCATACAGGCCAGCCTCAGGGTCAGAGAAGGGTGGTAAAACCTGCAAAGGAGTCAGAGGGCCCAATGGAGGGGCCGATCCACAGCGATTAGCACCAAACTATCCAGCAGCCTGGCCAGGGCTGCTGAGCAGCGTCCTCCCTGGGTGCCCCCACCCTCTTCCAGAGGCTGACCTTGGACCCAGGATGAAAGGGAGCCCTGGGCTCTTCCAGGCCTGGAGGGGAGCTATGTGGCTAGTTAGGAAGATCCCTGCTTACTCGTGTGGAAATAAGAAACACCTAATCCTGCAGAGAATTTTAATGAATTTATTTGAGCCAAACTGATGACAATTGCCGGGAAGCAAAATCTCAATGGATGGAGAAAATGCTCCATAGAATGGCAGTTTTGCAGCTTATTTTATACATTAGAATTAAAGGAAGAGACGTAAAGAGGGTTACATGAAATCCATTGGTGGTAGAGTAAGGGGGTGGGAGAAAGCAAAGCAGGAAATCTCTGGGATTGGATAAAAAGTAACAGAGACACACATACTTCTTTTACATTGGTGGGTGCAGGATAACATTTACAGCACATAGAGATGGTATGCGGGACCAAGATAACAGTGAAGGGTTCTGTGATCCCATGCTCTGGTGCAGTGGGTCTGGAAAAGGAGATTTGTCTGACATTTCAAAGGTATGTTATCTTAGGTGCAGAAAGGCAATGGAAAGCCTCACTTAAGGTAAAGATGGACCTTTGTAGGGCCTGCCATGCTGTCCTTTGCTGAGCTTGTCAGGTTTGGCATGTGGTCCCTTTTTCATCCTCACTAGTGTGAGAGCTTTGGCCAGAAGTCCAAACCTCCTACCCATGCAGTGATGTGTACATTCATTCAGTCATTTGTTCAGCCAGCCTCTCCTGAAACTGGCTCAGTGCCAGGCCAGGGCTGGGAGGCAGTGGGTGAAGCGTGGAGCAGCCGCAGCCCCCCTTAGCTGCAACTTGTGAAATAACCTACAGCTAGACTGTGGTGGGTCCTCCTCCGCCAGCTCTGGGTCTGGAGGCTGCTATCAGTTACCTCCTCTGTAAAACGGGTCCGTCAGGCGCCTTTTCCGCAGAGAACTGTCCTGAGGATTCAGGGAACATTTCTGGAGAGCGAGGCAATGCGCCTAGGATGGAGCATGTGCCCCACAGTTGGGAATCAATGGCCTTGTTAACAAGCATTCGTTCACCTCACTCTATTCACCACCCTATTTCTCTGTTTTGCTACTATGTTTGCAATTATATTGCATTTGGATTTGTTATGGTTTTTCTCTTCCTTTGTCCAAATCTCTCAGAAGAAACCACCGGCACCTCTGCGCCTCCCTGAATCCCCAGGGTTGGGGGTTTGGGTCTTGGGTTTTCACAAAGGCCAACATTTATACGGTGGCCAGACACTGCCCATGGCTTTACATACAGTTAATCGGGAGGACAGTCCTGGTGGGTAGGCGGTACTACTAGGCCCATTTTATAGATAAGGAACTGAACCCAGGGAGGTCAAGCAACTCGTCCAAGGTCTCAAAGCCAGAATTGGAACCAGGGGGTCCGGCCCTAAATTCCAGCACTGGACCGTGGCTGCTGGAGTGAGCGAGCGCCCGGAATGAATCGAGCCACTCCGTGAACGGGCAGCGGATGCGTGCCCGCCCCTCCCCGTTGCGGTGGCTGGGCGCGGGGACAAAGGCCCGGAGGAGGCCGGACGTGAGCCAGCCGGGTCCCCGCGAGCCGGGGGCGGGGACAGGGGGCCGGGCCCTTTAAGGGGGGCGGGCCGGGGGGCACGGGGCGGTGCGGCGGCGCGGGGCGGGGCGGGGTGGGGGCACAGGGGGCGGGGCCGGGGCGGTGGCACTGGCGGCGGCGCCTGGGGCGGGCCTGGGGCGGGCCCCGGCCCGGGGGCGGGGCGGCGGCCCGGGGGCGGGGCCGGGGGCGGGGCCGGGGGCGGGCGGCGGAGCGGGCCGGCCCGAGGGCGCGCGGAGTGCAGGGCGGCGGCGGTGGCTGTGGCTCGTGCTTGGCCGGGGCTTCGGATCGAGCTCGGTGCCCCGCGCTCCCCGCGCCCCGCGCCCCGCACCGGCGATCGGCCCCGCGGAGGAGCGGCCATGCCGCCGCGGCGCAGCATAGTGGAGGTGAAGGTGCTGGACGTGCAGAAGCGGCGGGTGCCCAACAAGCATTATGTGAGTGCTGCGCGGCCCCCACGTCCCCAGAGCCCGTGCCCCGCGGGGGCGCCCGGGAGCCCCCCGGCCCCGAGAACTTCTGCCCCTGGTCCTTCTCCCCCTCCCCCCGCCACTGCGCTCCCGGGTCCCGCGGCTCCTCCCCTCCCCTCCCCCTCCCCTGCCCCGTTCTCCTCCTTCCCGTCCGACCTCCGCGCCCCCCACTCGCCTCTGCTGCTTCTCACCCTGTCCATCCCCCCTGTCCTCCTCCCCACGCCTGTTCTGTCCATCCGTGGACCAGCCTGGCCCCAGCCAGCGTGGGGGAGAGGCAGAGAGAGGGAGAGGCGCCCGCTCTCGGGGCGCCCGCCCTGCTCCCCCTGGTCCAGAGGCGCTCGGACCCTCCGGGAGCAGCCACAGGTCGCCCCTCCAAGGATCGCCAAGTTGGGCTCCATGCATCATCTCAGGCGATGGACGGGGTCTCTGAGAAGGGCTCCTTGGAGTGCCTGCCCCTTGAAAAGGTTAAAAAAGAAAAAGAAAGGCCCTGTTCCTCCCTCCAATAACTGCTGTTTTAAAATTCAAGTTTTCTCCTGGCACCGTCCTCTGTACAATGGGAATCGTGTGCAGAGCTGGCGAGGACCTTAGACAATGGGTTACTGGCTTCATTTTGCAGATGGGAAGGCTGAGGCGCAAGGAGGCTGCAGGTTCTAGAAGGTGGAACTGTGTGCAGGTCTTCCCTGACTGTGGAAGGTGTACCTGGGGCAGACCGTGACCCGTAGGTGGGAAATGGCTTCCACAGAAGCCCAGGAGCTGAATCTGGGGGTTCCAGGGGCCCTGGGACCACCTCAGAGGTTTTGGGTAGAGGGATAATGGGGCTGAAGGAAGTTGGGCCCAGGTGAGGCCTTGGGGAGGCCTCCCTATTGGAAGGAAGGGGGCTCTGGTGTCTCTGGTGGTGAGAGGGGGGCAGTGGCAGCGCCTAGCTGCAGAGAAGTTCACCAGGAAGGAAAAAAGAGCAAGAGGGAGGGAAAAAATCCTAACAAAGAAGAGTAGAACAATGAATAGCAAAGGGCGTTGGCTGGCCAAATTCTACTCCTGGGCCTCCCTGCAAGTCGTCTTTGGATCTATTTTCTTAAGAGCCTCATTCTTATAAATCAGATCTCCATGCCCTCCATGAGCAGCCTATAAAATTCTGAAAGGAGATAGCTGGAATCCACTCTGCGCCCTGCGAGAGCGGGTGTGCTGTGTGAGTCTGTATTGTTATTGGCTGGGCAGCTGGTTAGCCAGGCGGTGGGAAGCTATTTCCTGGACCTGTGGCATCTTTAAATAGAGTGAAGTTTCCCTTGATTCCAGAACTGAGCTAAATTGTCTTTTTTTTCTTCCGTGTGTGTGTGTGTGTGCGTGTGTGTGTGTGTGTGAACTGTTTCAGTGCTGCCAAATCTTGGTTTCTTGTCTGAGCCTGTTGAGTGTGTAACTGAGTTGCCTCTTTGGTATGACACACTTTCACCAAGATGGCAACAAGGAAGTCTGAAATACTCCATGCTGCCTCCTACCAGATCTGTGAGGTGGCAAAACCAGGACAGATACTGCCACCAAGAACTGGCACCATCGTCCATTCACTCTCTCCTGTCCTCTGTTGTCACGTGCATATCAGGCAGAGGTTCTTGAGTCTACTTGACAGATGAGGAAACTAAGGCTCGGAAAGGTGAGGTCCTAAGCCTGGGGTCACAGTCAGGGGCAGAGCAGGAGTGTAAATCCAAGTCTGTTCAATGCCAAAAGTGTTCCACCAGACCACACCGCTTCCCAGGTCCCATACCTTCAGAGTTCCCCAAACAAAGTCCCCTAAAAACCCAGGAAGCCTACTACCATCATCTGTGACCAGCCACTCTGAGGCTTTTCATTCTCTGCTCTGCCAGATCCCTCCCTACCAGTTTTTTTTAAGGTTCTGCAGCTTTGAAGGACATCTTTCTAAGCTTTCAATCACTTTTTAGTGATTGACAAGTCGCTAAATGTTCAAATACGGAATTGGGTTCAAATCTTGGCCTCACAACTTTCTAGCTGTGTGGCATCTCGGAACCTCGGTTTCCTCGTCTGTAGGCTGGGGGTGAGGGTGCCCGCTTCTTAGGGGGAGGGGCCATGTAACTGGCAAGGTTGGCTTTCCATAACCGTTAGGTGCCTACCTCCCTGCCCTGTGGTGTCCGTGTCACTCTGATTGAGAACGTGCTGAAGTCACATGGGGAGGAATTTCACTAAACTTGTTTTTCTGCATGTGGGTTTAGTCACTCTTGTGATTCAAGGGGGGGCTCCCTCCCTTCAATCCAGCCTCTTGAGTTCAGCAGATGAAGAAGGGTAAGCCTGAGTCATCCATAGGAACGGAGCAAATTTAGTGCCATGATGGCAGGGGACCTGAACCCACTGGAAACTGACAGCACCCCCCACTCCTGTGCTCAAGCCACACCCAACCCACCACTCTGGAAGGAACGGGTGTGGAGGCAGCTGTTGGCAGGGGCCTGGACTTTCATGCCAGTTGGTATTCTCCTTTCTGAACCTGCCCCAGCTACCCTACAGAGTGAGTATGAGCAGGGGAGGTGGATGGCTCCGGCTGTTACTTCCTGCTGTGTGACCTTGGGCTGGTGAATTTACCTCTCTTGGCTCCAGCTTCTATAATCTACAAGTTATAAACACTGTTACTTGCCTCTAGGGTAGAATTTCTCAACCTCAACACTGTTGATATTTTGGGCCAGATTGTCTTTGTTGTGGGGGGAGCTGTCCTGTGCTTTGTAGAATGTTTAGCAGTATCCCTGACTTAAACCCACTAGATGCCAGTAGCATCCTCCTCCCCAATTGTTACAGACAACAGTGTCTCCAGACATGTCACCCGGGGGGAGGGAGGGAGCAAAATCACACACACCCCTACCCCCACCACTGCATTAGAACATGTAAGTCAGTTATGGAGACTTCTGGTTACCAAGATCCCTAACTCCCCTCCAGCCCTCTCCCCATTTGTGGCTAGCTCAGCCACCTCCTACTCATCACTCAGTTGACTTGGAGGGAACAGGTTGCAGGTATTGGAGAACTTCACCTGGAGCTCGGGGGCTGTCCACCAGGGCCGGGTCACCTGTTCCACCTGAAATAGCATCTTCTCCATGATCAGGGTGGCACCCTGTCCATGCCCCGCCCCAGCCTCTTTCAACTGTGGGCAGAGCCACAGGCCAGATCTGAAGAATGTAGGGGTGGAAGCTCCTAGGGCCTCTGAAATTCAATGGTTGGAAGGGATTGCTGTTGATGATAATATAAAGGTTACTGTTATTTGGAGAGGGCCTCCCTGGAGCCGCCCTCGTTAGGAGGCAGGGAGGTGAACTTTGGGAGCTGCTGCCTTTCTCTGCTAGCACCTTTCCTGCCCGGATCCAGAGCTCTCTGAATGAATGGAGGGGGGCTTTCACATGTGACATACTGGGGAGTTCCTCTCTGGCTGGGCTATCTTCTGAATTTCCTGCACTGGAGTGGGATGTACAGAAGTTTAAAAGAGGTTTCGTCCTCAGGGACCAGGAGCTGCTGGCTTGCTCTGTCGTCAGACCTTTAGATGTTAACAGGAGTAAGATGGTAGTAGAAGTTAGAGCAGCAATATTCATAAGAGCCGAAGTCTGATCAGTCCCTGGGGGCCAGGCAGTGGCTTAAGCTCTCTGTATTCAGTCATCACAACAGCCCTTTAATATACATACTTTTTAATTATATTGATACACTATTTCAAATATATGGATACATAGAATAAAATAAATATCCATCCATCATCCAGGCTTCAGACCTTTACATTTTGCCTTATTTGTTTCAGATCGTTTTCATTTTTTAAGAAGTAAAACGTTGCAGATGCAAAGCCCCTGTGTACCCTCCCCAAGACCCCACCCCAACCCACCCCCCAAAAAACACCAGTCTCCTTTGGTGTTTATCATTCCCATGTATTTTAAAAAAATAAATAAATATTAGATAGGATTTTCTTTCTTTAACAGCTTTATTGAGGTATAATTTCCATACTGTAAAATTTACCAATTGTGAATGTATAGTTTGCTGGCTTTTAAAGTCAATTTATAGAGCTGTGCAGCTATCACCACAGTCCAGTTTTGTAACATTTCCATCACCCCCGAAAAAGATCTTTTGTGCCCATTTTTAATCAATCCCCTCTCCACCCCAGCCTATGCACCTTTTAATGTTTTTACCTTTTTAACACTCCCCAAAATCTTGTAGTATTTTAAAACTATGTAAAAACATTATACTTTTGAGATCTGAGTTTGTACTGTGATTCCAGTTCATTTGAACTGCTGTTTAATATTCCACTGATGAATATATCCTTGTTTATTTGAGCTCCTGTTGGGGACTTTTAGGGTGTTCTCAGCAGTTTGCTTTCATGGAGCTGCTTCCTTATGCATATGCCCAAAGTGGGATTGCCAAAGTGGGATTGCCTGGTCCTGGGGCTTATGCATTTTCACCTTTGCATTGATATCCCTGGGGAGCAGTTGTTCTGTGTTCTTGCTAGCACTCTGAATTGTCAGACTTTTTAGTTTTTGCAAATCTGGGGGGTGCAGAATAGTATCTCATGGTAGCGTTTGCTTTTATCAACCATTTGAGTTGCCTGTTTTATCTTTTGCTCCATTTTCAGGTGTATTAGGTTACTTGTCATCTGTTGACTTGTATGTTTTACTTAATACATTTAGGACCCTAATCTTTCGGGTCATTACATTAGTGTTTCTGCTTTCCCCTTGAGACTGGAGGCTCAGAGAGGTAGAGGCACTGCCTAAGTCACACAGTAGGGAGAGGCAGTGTAGGGATGAGGCAGATGCCTGTGTGTCTGAGTGAGTCAGCAGCCCTGGGATCCCAACCCTGACCCAAGTAACCTTGGGCAGGTCACTTGAGCTTATGGGCCCCAGTTTCCCCATCCTAGCCTTTCCCTCATTCCCTCAGCTTCCACCAGCCCTTAGCCATTCTCACTCCAGGGCAGCCATAGGTTAATTGTGCCCCTGGAGTGATGGGTTGGCAGGCCCTGTGCCTGCAACCTTGAAACCTCCCTCCTCCCTTTCCCAGGCTCTGAGAGCCAGGGGTCACTGTTCTGAGCAGCCTAGATTTGCAGGGTAGGTCACACCTTGCAGGCATTACTGGTATTCCCATCTGGTCTGTGGGGGGGCCTTTGGCTGGTGACCTCAGTGGTCTGGAACAAACTGGGAATCTGCTGCCCAGAATAGTTGCATTCTGTGTTTTCCAGCACCAGTTGCCTCTCCCCAGCCAGCCCTGGCATCCACTTTGCAGACACATGCAGGGCAGGGCAGCAAACTTGAGTGGAAAGAACTTGGGTGTTAGAGGCAAACATAACTGGATTCAAGTTCTGCATGGCTTTGGGTGACTCACAACCCACAGCCCGCGTGTCAGCATCTGTACATGAGTGCAGTGTCTTCCTTCTAAGACTGCTGTGTGCTTCTTTGATAACATGTACTCTGTCTGCTCCATCCCTCCAGCTTGGAGGAGGGGCTGGGTGGCTGAATGCCAGTGACTAGCACAGTTATTAGCACCCACCATGACCTTCAAGATGAAAAGACCTGGCTTTGAGTCCTCTTCAAGCACTCCTGAGCTGGGTGACCTCGCAGACCAGCTACTTGAGGGCCTGTAAAATGGGGGTAGTTACTAAGCCTCATGCCCTCTGTATAAAAGGCCCTCGAGGGCCGGCCAAGGGGCGCGGTGGTTAAGCGCTGGCTTGGGAAGCCAGCGGCCCTGGTTTGGGTCCCACATATGAGGGCCAGTGACACTGCCCTCAAAAAAAAAAAAAATGCCCTCAATCGGTGATAGCTGTGAAAAGTAACATTAACGATATAACAGCCATAATCCAAATCCTTGCCTCTTTCCTGCCGGCTGCTCTTGGTGGCATGCTGCATGTTTTCCCTGTTCTTCAATTCAAGAGGCATTTATGGCATGGCCTGCCGCAGGCCAGACACGCTGCTGCCGCTGGGATAAACCCGTAAGCAAGGCAGAGCCTGTCTACCTGCTTTACAGGTATGTTGTCCTGTGCTCTGCGTCACAAACGGGTAGCGTCCTCAGTAGGCTGTAAGGCCCCTCGTGTAGGTTTTTAAAATAATGGTTGTTGCTTTTTTGGGGAATGAAAAACAGTGGACCTCATTGGCTGCGCTGTGCCATCCTGATCCCTCTGGCCTATGGGTGCAAGGAGTCAGGCCCCTCATCTCACCTGACGAGTCGTCCTCAGTAGGAGATGTTCCAGCCTGCTTCTCTTATACTCTGGGCTCCTGCTGTGGTCTCAAGATCAAAGGGGGTGGGACTTTCATATCTTCAGATTATTTAAATGTCACATTAGTTCAGACTTTGAATCTGTGCCATTCCCTGCTTATGGGAGGCAGAGAAAGTACGCCAGACTGCCTGGGTTCAAATCCCTCCTCTGCCAGCTACCAACGGTGTGACCGCAAATTACTTAGCCCCTCTGCACCTCAGTTTCCTCATCTGTAAAATGGGAATAATACTAGTTCCAATTTCTTAGGGCTGATGTAAGGGTTAAATGGGCCTGGCATATAGTAAGGGTTCACTATCACAATATAGTATCCCAATATAATATTATATATACGTATATTACACTAATGTAGTGTACAATCATAATATCATTTATGATAATGAAAAGTTGGTAACCACTTAACTGCCCATCAGTAGAGAACAAGATAAATAAAACATTATATCCACATGCTAGAATACCATCAAGATGGTAAAAATGTATCCGTCTTCCATCGTGGGAATATTAAATACTAAAAGCTGGTTGTAAAACAACATACGCAGATTCCCACCTGATTACAAATCAAGGATGAAGACAAAACGTGTCACTGTTTTTTGTGTTTTTGTTGTCTGTTCTTTTTTCTGTTTTCCAACCGTTCCGCAGTGAACACATATTCTCGTTTTTAGTGAACATTAAAAAGCAGCGAATGCTTCACAAAGTAGCGCCCGGCTGTGGGTGGCGGCTCCAGCCAGGTTCCACATCTGCCGCCCGGCCTGTCCTGAGGTGGTGGGATTCCCCAGTGCCTCACAGAGCCTGTCCTTCTGAGGGAGGCGCCAGCCTCCAAGGCAGGCGCTGCCCCCATCCTGCCACAGAGGGAGGCCTCTGGGCGTGGGTTTCCAGCCCAAGAGCCCACGGAGCAGGGATGAGTTTAGAATACCACGCGGGCAGGCCTGAGCAGATGCTTTTCTAGTTAAAATGCTCCTTGCTCAGCGGGTCCAGGCCCTCGTCCCATGGTGCTTGCAGCTCAGTAGGGCTGGAAAGAATCACAGGCCTGATTGCTGTGGTCTGCACCCCGCGGTCACAGGAGCACCCGAAAGGTCATCCAGGTTAGAGCTGTGCCTTGCAGCCTGCTCCCCTGGGCGTTTCATATAGCCGCTTGTCACCCACCAGAAGTGCCTGGGAGTCAGCCAGCAGCACAGTGCTCACACTGCCAAGCAAGGACCAGGGGACCGCACCGTTCATTGGCCTTCTCGTCTAGAACACTCACATCCTCATTGCAAATTGTGCGAGCTTTTTTCTGCGGAGAAAGCTGTGGTCGGGGGAATGGCCTTGCTTTTCATGACCCAGTTCTCTCCTTCCCCTTGGAGATGAAGGCTAGCTGTGGGTCACTGCAGGACAGGCCAAGCGCGCCGTTCGCCTGGTAGGTGCTGGTGGTGAACTGTGAGCACCTACCTTAGTGGAAGGAGAGAAGACAGGTTTATTAGGAAGGCCATGTGGTTGGAGGGTTGTGAGTGTGGCCTCTGCACTCAGAGACTGGGCTCTAGTTGGTTCCGTCATTCACCCACTACTGGCCCTGAGATTTCTCTGGGAAGTAGGTGGCTTTGGTGGGGAAATTAAGTGAGATTTTTGTACAGAATGCCTCGGGGAGGGTCCTGTTTGGACGCTTGTCTTTGGAGCTCTTGGCCTGGGGTAATGCCCGGCAGCTGGGGCTCTGTGGTGGGGCCAGGCAGACACTGGATGGAGCTGGCATCCCTGCCCCTTGCCATGGCATGGGAACTGGCTGATGCGATAGACTCAGGAGGCTCGGTGCTTCTCGCAGTGGGCCACTGGGCAGGGCTGTGCTGGTGTGGCTCACGCCTCCCGGACTCTGCCTCTGCCGGGAGGCTGCAGGCCCAAGCTTTGCCACAGCCATTGATGCTCTGCTCCATTCTCCAGACGGCGGGACGCTCTCTCCCCATCCTCATGGCTCAGATGCAAGCAGGTGGGTGGGGAGCCCACGCCCAGGACCTTCTGCAGGGGTGAAGGGAGAAGGGCCTAGAGGCACATCTCTCCTGTCATGCGCCAGAGCCCCCGCCTGCCTCTGCAGACTCGCTCAGGCCGCCCCAGGCTCAGGGCTGCCGGGCGTACCAAGTGCAAGTGCAGGATGTCCAGTTCAGTTTGAATTTCAGATCAACATGCAACATTAGGGACATGCTTATACTAAAAACTTATTAATTGTGTATTTGAAATTCAGAGGTTACTGGGCATCCTGTACTTTATCCGGCAATGGCGCCTGAATGACTTTCAAAAAAACAACCACCAAGAAACCTTTGTACTTTTTAACATCAACAATGTTTCTTGGGAAAGAAAAAAAAAATGTTTCTTGAGAATTCACTGCACAAAAGTCTCTCCAGGGCCAGGCACTTTTAAGCACGGGGTGTTCAGACCTCAAGGTCCGTGGCCTGAGAGAGACAGGTAGATGGGGCATTTCAGGGCTAGGTGTAGAGGCCTGTGCCAGTGGGTCTGGGAGGTGGCACTTGGAGAAGGCGGCACAGCACAGATGACCCACGCAGATCACAAAGCAGAGGAGGGATGTTGCCAGGTGGGACAGGGTGAAGGAATTTCCGGCAGAGAGAGCAGGAGGGAAAAAAGAGTGCAAACCCTGGCATGCGGCATGTTTGGAAAAAGCAGGAGATTTGAGTGATGGAGGTGAAGCTTGGCAGGTGTGGGCCGGAAGGATCTGGAGCTCCTGACTAGGTCAAGAACCATAAAACAATATAAGACGTGGACCCCACCCTCAGTACACACAGGTGGGGAGCGGGCCCAGGACCAGCGGTGTCCACAGTGGGAGTCAGTGGAGTAGTTGGGGGGAGCTGGTACTCAGAGGCACTCCCCCCACCAGCTTGATGGGTGGATAGGACGGCCTTTCACAGGAAAGTGGAGGAGGCAGAGCACAGACAAACCTGGGAGGCTGGAGGGAGAGAGACCTGTCTACAAGGTGTGCTTGCTGTGTGCAGACAGAAAAATGGGGTGAGGGAAGGAGAGAGGGTTGGGGAATGAGGGGACTGTGAAAGCCAGTAGGGATGCTGAAATTTGGGAGGTATCAAATTATCCCAGAACTTATTTTGTTCTCAAGGCTTAAAAATAAGTTTTATTATTATTATTATTATTATTATTATTATTATTGTTATTAAATAGCTATCCTTTATCCGAGTGCTTATTATGTGCTCAAGTCTGCTCAGCAGCTCTGTGATATAAGGAGTATTAGTCAGGATTCTTGGGTTGTACATGACAGAGACAGACCTGGCTAATTTAAGCTCTGACAGAATCGAGGGGAAACTCAGCACCCAGTCATGGAAAGTACCTGGGCAACTGGCAGCTTCCAGAGAGTAGGAAGTGCCAAGGGGCATCAGAGCATCGCCAGAGGCAGGCCACTGCTCCATCCCTCAGTCCTTAGGGCCGCTCATAAGAGTCTAGTTTCAGGAAGAGCAAAATCTGATTGGCCCAGCCAGATCACATGACCATCCCTGGGCCAGGGAGGAGTGGGATATTGTGGTTGATAGTCCAAGTAGTGGGAAGGAGGGATTGTTCTTGTAGGAGATCCAGGGTGCTATTGCTGGGAGAAGGGGGTATGGAGCCAAGGCGGGAAGAAAAAACAGATGTCTGCTATGTGGGTACTATTACTAGCCCATTTCACAAATGTGGAGACTGAGGCATAGAAAGGTGAAGTAATTTGCCCAAGGTCACACTTGGGTCTGCTACGTGTCGTTGACTATATATAGGGTAGTCACCTCACCCCCAGATTCAAAGGGAAGCATTGCCTTAAGGCTCATAAGGATAATATTTTCTGTGCTGCTCAGTTAAGCAGAATTGCATGGACCTGTTCCACACCCCACCCCACCCCACCCCACCCCACCCCACCCCACCCCAAACTTACTGCTCTGGCAAAGAAAGCTAGAAACCCACGCGGTGGCGTCACCATTTCCTCCTTCCCAGCCAAGGTGTGAATCGTCAGCCTGTGGCTTCGGGCCACCCTTGGCTGCCAGTCAATTGCACAGATGTGAGTTGTCTGCCCTTGGCCAGGCCTGGCCCTGCGCCGGAGAGAGGCTGAGATGACCAGGCAGCCTTTGTCCTCATAGAGGTCACCAATTGCTTAGAATGTGTCACCACAGCCCAAGGGTTGTGATGGGGCCTGGCGTAGGGCTGTGGGGACAGGGCAGGGGGCTGAGGCCTGGTGTGAAGCCCATTTCCCTGCCGGGTCAGAGAGGTGTGCTGTGAGCTGGGGTCAAAAGGAGATGGGTGTTCTGAGACGGGGAAAGCTGACGAGCAGAGGCGTTCCTAATATGCGAAGACTTCAGAGGGCCCTTGAACTCGGTATAATTAGTTTCATTTCGAATTCCATGTACTTTATTTGATTCATTTTAAATCCCTCCTGAAAAAGGGGTCCACAGCTTTCATCAGGTTGCCAGAGGGACTGTGGTGGAGAAAAAAGATGAGACTTTTGGATGGAAGTTTCAGAATTTGGGCTTGGAACCAGGTGGCATGGGTTGACCTGGCTCTGCCAGTTTCCGGCAGAGCTTGTGACCTTTAGTGAGTGACTTAACTTCTCTGTGCCTCAGTTTCTTCATCTGTAAAACAAGGGTAAGAGTAGTACCTACTGTGGGTTGTTTCATATACAGGGTTTAGAGCAGTGCCTGGCACACAGACGTGCTGAATAAATAGGTAACTGTTAGTATGTACCAGCTTGCCTGACTAGCAATATGCATTTTTTTAAAAGATTTTATTGGGGTACTGGGGGAGGGGAACAGCATTGGAGAATTATTGGGGGAGGGGAACAGACAAGTTGCTGTCCTTTGTTCTTCAGTCTAGTTGTGGAGGACATTGCTTCACTGGCCAGTGTTGGTGTCATCATTGCACTCTTCCCAGATGAGACAGATCCGTCGCGGGCAGCTCACGCTGGCTGCCAGCCACTCACTGTAGCCTGTGGCAGCCCAGTGCAGCAGGGGCTGCAGCTATGCCGACCTGGGGACTCACAGCAGCCAAGCTCCAGGTGGAGCTGTTGTTCACCATCTTAGCTGTAGAGGGCAGTGTCACTGGCCCTCATATGTGGGATCCGAACTGGGGCCACTGGTGTCCCAAGCCAGCTCTTAACCAACACGCCACTTGGCCGGTCTGCAATATGCATCTTTAACAAGCAGCCCCAGATGGTATGACACAGGCAGTCTGGAATGACCACACATATTGAAACGTACTCTGACTGGACTGGCCCAGGACATAACCCCTTACGATTTAGAGCGGTTTTCCCTGAAGAATTATACATTTGGATATTCAGCAGTGTGGTAATTAATGCTGAGAATAGCCTAAATGTTTGTCATTGGAGGCGTGTTTAAATAAGTGCTATATAGCCTTGCCGTGGACTATTAAGGATCCTTTAAAAATAGTTTGTTCAGGGCCGGCCGAGTGGCGCATTGGTTAAGAGCTGGTTTTGAGATGCCAGCGGCCCCAGTTCGGATCCCACATATGAGGGCCAGTAACACTTTCCTCCACAGCTAACAACAGCTCCACCTGGAGCTGGGCTGTGTGAGCCCCGGCGACGGTATAGGCTGCAGCCCCTGCTGCAGTGGGCTGCCCTAGGCTACAGTGAGTGGCCGGCAGCCAGCGCGAGTGGCTGGCAGCCAGTGTGAGCTGCCCGCAACCAATCTATCTCATCTGGGAAGAGCACAATCACAATACCAATGGGCCAGTGAAGCAACATCCTCCGCAACTAGACTGAAGAACAAAAAGACAGCAACTTGCCTATTTCCCCTCCCCCAATTCCCCAATAAAATCTTTAAAAATAAATAAATAAATAAATAGTTTGTTCAAAGAATTTTTAATGAAATGCGGAAATGCTCACTATATAATGCAAGTGAAAAAGAAAAATCGTGTATACAATGGCATCTTAATTTTGGAAAATACTTCAGTGTATAGGAAATGGGCCTGGGAAGAACTATGCCCAAAGCATCATCTCTGGTCTTAAATGTGCAGTTAAGACATCACTCTAGCTCCCTGGGCCTCACTGCAGATCGGAAGCAGTGTAGCCTGACGGGAGGCAGATGGAGACGATGGGTGGCCATGAGCAATTCCATTGTTTTAAGCTGTGTTCTATTTTTATGGGTTATCCCAGGTTTCTGCAGAGGAGAGAGGCCGGTGTAGGGCATCTGAGTCAGGGAAGCTTCCAGGAGGGAGCAGGGGGCAGGGATGCTGCTTCCCCTTGCTCCTTGCTCCTGTCTCGTAAACTTGTGTTTGAAGCACAAGAAGCTGACAGCAAAGTCCCTGCAGGGGACTCAGACTGAGGCTGGCGGAAGAGCCTCTGCCAGATGAGGAGCCCAGCAGGGCACGGGTGCCGGGGTGGCCAAGGGTACCCACAGAGCCTGGACTCATGGGAACCCCGTATGGGTTCATGCGGGAAAAGGGCCTCTTTGGCTGCTCAAAGATTGGAGCCCCATTATGCAGCCCCAATACCTCTCTAATGATAGCCCGAATGGGTAGCTGTCCCAGGGTCCGAGAGCGCAGCCTCTCTACATTCTCGTCTAGTTCTTTTCTCCTCCTGCTTCATGTCTCCAAGCCCAGTGGTCCAGGAAGACAGAGCTGGTTTAGGGGGAGGGGCGGCTGTTTAGGGAGCATCTAAGACCATCTTAGTCACAGGTCTCTTTCTGCCTGTTACCCAACCAGGGCACGCAGCTCAGAGGCGGAGGCTCCCAGTGGGCCAACCCCATCATGGCGCCCGTACAATGGGCCCCGTCCTCTGTCCCCTTGTCTCCTCTCCCACCCGTCCCTGAGTGCCTCACTGTGCAGGGCCTGACCCAGAGCGGGTGCCAAGTGTGTACCTTGATGAAGCCATGACTGCCTGGTCCCTCTCAGTCCTGAGGTCCTGTGATTCTAGTGCGATGGCTGCTGACATCCTTTCGCTGAGACAGAACCCGATTCCTCATGATGCCTCCCGGCACCAGACCGAACGTTGAGTTCTGGTGGTTAAGACAGGCTTTAGAGGCAGCAAGACTTGGGTGCAAATTGTCAGTACCTACTATGCATCAGGCGCTATGCTTAGGGCTTTGCATGCATTGAGTCAGCTGATCCTTACCATCACCCTATGAGGTAGGGACTCGCTTCCATTTCACAGATGGGGAAACAGGCTGAGATAGAACTTACCCAGGCCTGTGCAGCTAAGAAGTCACGGAGCCAAGGTTTGAACCCAGGCAGTGTGAGGAGCTGGCTAGGGTCAAACTCTGGTTTGGTAACAAGTGTACCTAGCAGCCAGATTTGAGAACCCCTGTGGGGGCCGGTAAGTGTGCTTGGAGCCACGCACTGGCTTCTGAGCTCATGTAATCTACACATTATAAATCACCTACTACATGCCAGCGCTGTGCTTGGCTTCACTGGTATGGTCTCATTTTCTTTTCAAAACAGGGAGTTATTGCCTTAAATCACCTGGCTGGTAAGGGGTGGCGGCAGGATTTGAATTGAGCTCTGTTGTTCTTGGAGCTAGAGGAAGTGACCCCAGTCGCTTATAACCCATGCAGCTTTTTTGTTTTCTTGCCTACGAATGGGCATTCTAGAGTGAAGCAAACCTGGGTTCAAATTTCGGCATCTTCCTTAACCAGCTGTGTGGCTTTGCGCCAGTGACCTAACCACTCTGAATGTCAGTTTTCTCTGCTGTGACATGGGGTGAATGATAAGCCTCACTCTGTAGGGTTTTCTGAGAGTTGGGGCTTTCGCAAGTGCTCATCATTCGGTGGTGCTCCTCAGCTGGAGAACTTCTCCTTGTCCCTCCGGATGCAGCACAACTGTGTCTTCATCTGGAAAGCCTCTGCCGGCTCCACCAGCAGAATTAGCCCTCATCACCTCTGTGCTCCCACTGCAGCTCTAAGTGCTTCTTGGGCACTTGTGGCCTATGAGAGAACACTACTAATGTCTTCTCTCTTGAGGACCTACTATGCATCAGGCACTGTACTGGGCCCTTTAGGTGTGAACCGAGATCCACCTGACCACATATCCTGGACTTTTACCCTCCTGTCACACCCTGGGTTAGATCTTGGCCCTGTTGCATGCTGGCTGTGTGACCTTGGGTAAGCCAGCTACCCTTTCTGAGTCTCAAAGTCCTGTGATGTAACGTAAACCAAGTACTTAGCGAGTGCCCAATCAGCCCTATCCGTGTGGCCCATTAATTGGACAGCTTTACCCCTCCTGCCTGTATTCCTTGCACACAGTGGGCATGCTTGTTGCCTGTCCAGTTCTCTCTAGGCAGCCCTGTTAACACAGGCAAAGCCCCGACTTGAAATCTCTCAGCTCTGTTTCCTGTATTGCCCTGGCAGCCTTGGAGATCTCCACGAGCCCTAAGTGCCTGCACTGGAGGCTTTCCTAGAAAGCCAGCCTTCAGGTTGATCTCGGCTGAGCCTGGGCTCCCGCTGCCAGCACCTCTGCTTGCCATTGGCAAGTTCCCTGTGCCGCTTTGGGCCAGATGTGTGCGCGGCCGTGAGTTGGCAGCCAGAGGTCCGGGCTGGAGTTGCATGCCTGCATCAGTGAGTGTTTCCACCAGTTCCATGTCTTGGTCTAGAAGAATGGAGGCGTTCAGCCTGGCCCGCCTAGGAAGCCATTCCTGCAGCTCGCCATCAGGATAAGACTCCCGCCGTGAGGGGAAGACGGGCACCAAAGGTGGGCAGCACTATATGTGTGGCCTCACAATTAGGGGGCAGTTGATCGGGTTTCACAGCGTGACATTCCTGACTTCGCCTGTTCACACAGCTTACCTCGAAAGATCTGAGGCGAGACAGACTCCGTCTGAGCCTCCGGTGCCCCATCTCTCAAATGGGGTTCTCAGTGATAGCTCTGCCAGATGCCTGGAGTCAGGTAATGTGCCAAGCACCTGCTGTGTGTTAGCTCATTTAACCCTCAGCCAACCGTGGAAAGCAGGTAATGTTATTCTCCATTTTGGGAAAATGGAGGCTCAGAGCCATGAAGTGCCCTGCAAAGTCACACAGCAGCTTCAAGCTATGGAGCTGAGATTCATACCCAGCTACGCTAAAGCCAGGGCCTGTTGTATTTATTATTGTTTTTTTGAATGACATTAAGGAGTGATTGTTATTTGTAAATTTTTTTTTTTTTTTAAGGGCAGTGTCACTGGCCCTCATATGTGGGACCCGAACCGGGGCCGCTGGCTTCCCAAGCCAGTGCTTAACCACCGCACCACTCGGCCAGCCTTTATTTGTAATTTTTAATTTGCATGTGTGCAGGAAAATTCCCTATTTCGGTTAGCACCGTGTGAGTTGGTATGCATGCCTAGCACAGATGGGGTACAGAGCAATTCCATCCCCCAAAGATCTCCCTCGGGCTGGCCTGACTCTTCGTGCCACAGGATGGTGCTTCCACCTGGAGTTGAAATTGCTCCTGTGCTCACTCTGTTCCTCCATTGCCTGTTCAGAGAAACCGTGGAGTGAAATGTGGACTTCTCCTCCAGGATTGGGCCCCATGCCTCCATTCTGCCCTGTCACAAAGCGGGCTCTGTTTCTAGCACCCTTGGCAGTTGAGCTGTTCATTCAGCCATTTTGAGAGCATTGTTCGCCTCCAGACCCAGAGAGCCTTGAGTCAGGTCACCTTGACTTCTGACTGTGTGGCCCTGTCGAGGCGTTTTGTCTATCTGCCTCTCTGTCTGTCTGCCTGCCTGTTTGTCCTCTACTAGACACTTCCTGGGAGCCCAGTGTCACCAGGCTCTGGGAGGACTGTGGTGAACTAGACAGACCTGGCCCCTGGCCCCTGCCCCTTGCGGGCTTCCAGGACAGTGGCAGTGACAGTCACCCAAGTAGAATAACACTCAGAGGCATGCCTGCTGAGAGCAAGGTAAGCTGACACCTGAGAAATGAAGACTCGCTAAGCAGGTGAAGGGAGCAGTTTCCCGCCAGAGGCAGTGGCGTGGGCACGGCCTGGGAGGCAAAGGAGCCTAGCGGGTGGGAGTGGGAGGAGGCCCGTTCAGCCGGCGACGTGCCTTGTCGTCTCCCTGATGAGGCTGAAAGCTTCAGAAGGGCAAGGGGCTTCTGTCGTCCTCGTTTGCAGCCATATCCCCAGCCCTCAGAAGGGAGCCTGGTGCACAGTAGGTGCTCTGTCTGTATTTGCTGAATGAATGAAGTATTTCCAGTGGAGGACAGAGACACGAACAGATTTTCATTTTAGAGGGAGCGCTCCCCTCCCACCTGGCCTGGCACCCTTGCGCACGCAGGTGCAGCCAGAGAAGCTCAGCTCCACCGTCCACCTGCACACTCACGGTGTGCCCCATGGATGAGGAGCGGTCAGAACACAGCCCTAAACTGGAGCATCTCCTCTGCTGCTAACAGCGCGAGCACTTGTATTTGGGCCCCATTCCAAGCATTCACTTAATTGAAAAGACTGAAAAAAAAAAAGAAATCTTGGCAGCCGGCCATCCCCAGTGTGTCACTTGCTGTGGCGCCTGAACTTGGTGATTCCTGATGCTGAGGTAGGAACAGGAAAGCTCTGGGCCAGGACACCCGAGGCCTGGCCTTGGGGATATGGGACCTCAGAGGCTGGAGGGGCTGGGATTGAACCTGATGTCACCCTCTGATGTCACCCGCTTCCCGACGGCATGACCTCAGGCAGCGCTCTGTGCCTGGGTCCCCTCCTCTCCACCCTGAGGGTGGCCCCGCACAGCACCCAACACAGGCCAGTGTAGTGGCCTGTTCCCCAATGCCATCGCTGATTCTGTCTTGCCCCCACCCCCCCACTCCCCACCCCCCACCCCTGTCAGCTTGGCCCTGCCTTGCTCTGACATCCTGCGATTCCTTCCTAGGTCTCAAAGGCGTCCTGACACTTGGCGACTGTTTCTCCGCGAATGACTTTAATGTACTTTCTCTAAAAAGATAAACAGATGCTCTGCAGCACTTCCGGTGGCAATGTCGGGCTGTGGTGTTGGGAAACAAACAAAACAGGGTGTTGCAATCCCAAAAAGAGGTTGGGAGCGCTGACCTACATAGGCCAGATGTTGGGCAGACGGTTGGGGAGGGCTGACACCTCGGAATCAGAGGGAGCTCATGGGATCCACAGGGAGCAGCAGGATCACGTTTCCCAGTAGAGACGCCTGCCAAGCCTTCCGGCTGCCAGTGCTCTCAGCTCACTCTCCCCCTCTCTCCCCCTGCCTGCTCTTTCTCTCCCTCCCCGCCTCCCACTCCCTAAGCCTGTGCCTCCACCTTTGGCCAGAGCAGCGTGTTGCCAGAGAGTGTTGCCAGAGAGGCGACCTGGAGTCCAGCCAGTCTTTACCAGGCTGCTCCGAGCACCTGCCAACTGGAGATCCAACCGGTGTAGGGGCTTGATTGGGACAGGGCGGGACTGCACCCAACTTTTAAAGTGGTTATCTATTTATTTATTATTTTTTTTTTTTAGAGGGCAGTGTCACTGTGTCACTGGTCCTCATATGTGGGATCCAAACTGGGGCCGCTGGCGTCCCAAGCTAGCTCTTAAGCACCGCGCCACTCGGCCGGCCCTAACGTGGTTATTTTTAAACTGGGGTCTGCAGACCCTTGGGCACCCTCCGACGCATTCCTGGGAGCCCTCTCTGCAGGAAGTGGGCTCATCTGGATCTTGAAACTAACACTGCTGCTGACTTCAGGGCAGTGTGTGCTTTTGTGTTTACGTTGCTTTGGCTGTAAAACAGGACAGCTTTAGGGGTCCTGGGCTACGGACTTGCTGCAGAAACCGTTGGCCTCTGAGCCAAGCCTAGCCCCTCAGTGAGCTGCGCGAGAGACAGCTCTGCTGTTCAGGTCCGTTCCAGCCCTGTGTGACCTTAGCAAGTCGCTTCTCCTCTCTGACCTCAGAATTCCAACTATAAAATAAGCAATGGTCTAGAGCATGGTCTTCAAACATTTTAGTCTCAGAACCCCCTGCTGTCGGCCTGCGGAGGCCAAGGAGGATTGTGGGCAATGGAGGCGCCCAGTCCCAGGGGGAAGGCTCCACGGATGGCTGCCGTGTGGTGGTGTGGACTTGCGAGGTCTGGTGATTGGGTCTGTAGGGTGACACCCTCTTCCATATGCAGAAGAGCTCAAAGTGGCACTGCCCAGCGGAAACCGGGGCAAAGAGCCCAGAGACTCCCCTCCTCATCAGGATTCTGGGGCTTCTTGCAGGCCAGCTTGCCCGCCGGCCTAACCACCTCCAGGAACTCTCCAGATTGAAAGTCATCTGGACAAGTCGTTGTGCAGGAGGCCCAAAGGGGCATGAGGATCTTGCAAGGAAATTTGGACACTGTCATGGAACTGGAAAGAGTCCAGAGCTGAGAGTGTAACTCTGAGCGAGTCGCTGGATCTCTTGTCCCCTCTTGATCCCCATTTGTAAAATGGGGGTGTTGTTTAGATCACGGGTGCCAGGCATGCATATCCTGCCATCCGGTGCCCATGGTACACATTGCTAGTGGCCCACACTCTCTTGCTGATGCTCCTTTCTCACAGCCCCTGCAGGAAAACAGCCCCAGTCCCCGTGCCCCACTGCTACCCCCTCTTTAGATGTTTTCTGCCATCTCCCAGGTCATTCCAGGCCACCCTCCCCCACTCCCCCAGCACTGTAGAGCCAGGAAAGGGCTTCCAATTTGAGAAATGTTGTGGGCTCTTTGGCGTATAAACAACAGAACTCCAGATGGAGGGCAAATGGCAAAGAATCCCATGAAAACAGTGCTGCCCACATTCCCGAGCCCCCTCCCAGCGCCATCACAATGACTGACACATCTGCAAACCCCCTGTACTATATATTCTGAATTCAGTGTTTTTCTCCACATGGACTCACTTTTTTACTTAAATTATTTTTAAGGGGAAACTTTAGCTGACTACCATACATGGGAAACCAATAGCACTTGCTAGAAATAGGAAACTAAATACAAAGGAAAAAGCAAATCAATGTGTTGAAGTTTTTCCTGGCCAGTGTTTTTGCCCTGAGGTCTCTGGTCCCTTCTTTCAGAAAAGAGACCAGCAAGTGGAGAGGGTGTTGAAAAGCCATTCTTGCTAGCTTTCTGAGCCAGTCAGGGTGTTCCCACATTTTAGCACTGAGTCCCTGTATCATCTAAAGCCAGCACCTTCATTCCTAGACACACAGTGTTTAAGGAAAGACTATCACCTTGAAAAGACCCTTCCCCACCCCCCGCTCCCAAAGCTTCCCCCCAAAATCAAACCTCTGGCTGCTGCGACAGGTGACCAGTGTGACAGCCCCACTCCTAACTAATAACCAGCTTGGAATTTCAGCCTCCCTGCCCCAAACAGATTTGCAAAGCAAAGTGAGATGGGAGGACATTCCCTTGAGTCTCAGAGGTTTTATTCACGAGGAAAAACACCTTCTCATGTTTTCAAGCTCACTTGATGAAGGCTATGAGATCACAGCATCCCTGAGGCCTGGGGTGGGGCAGCAGCTGTGTCATAGCCTCCTACCCCCCCGGGGATGGACTTCTAGGGCCTGTCCCAGAGCTGTGGCCTTGGGCAGAGAGCTGGGCCAGTGGGTCTGCAGGCACAGGGCATTTCACTTAACCAGAGCTGCTGGGGGCATGTGGGTCACTCACCCCATTCCTGGTCCACTGCTTAACTTTGCCCAGGCCTAGCTTTTGGCATTTTTTCAAGGGCCTCTAAGCTTTGTTCTGGTTTAAATCTCAATTCATGAATGAACTGCCCCTTTGGCTGTTGTCATGTGGAAATGGGACCTAAATATTTGCATGCTTAATGGGGGCCCTCCAGGCACTCCCACCCCACTGGGCTGGGTTGGACCTTCCAAGGGAGGTGAGGGTGAAGGGGTTAGGAAGCATACATTGAGCATTCTCCCTCCATTCCCAGCCATAAGCAGGGATTCTAACCAATATAAATTCCATTTCTGGAGCTTTAAAAATAAATTGCATTCGGTCTGTATAATTGCCCATGAGGTAGAAAGAACAAGCATCTTTTTTTCTTTTCTTTTTCAAGATTTTATTGGGGAATTGGGGGAAGAACAGTGTTGGGGAATTGGGGAAGGGGAACAGCCAAGTTGTTGTCTTTCAGTCTTAGTTGTGGAGGGTGCAGCTAGCTCAGCTCCAAGTCCAGTCACCATCTGGCCGCCCGACAGCAGCTTGCAGCCACTCAGCTCAAAATGCCCTGTTCAATATTAGTTGCAGGTGGGCATAGCCCACCATCCCATGCAGAAGTCCAATTGGCAATCTTGTTAGGAGCACGTGCGCTTACCAGCTGAGTCACCCTGCCACCTATTGGCAGCTCAGCAGCGGCTCAGCTGGGGTGCAGCTCACTGGCCCATGTGGGAATCGAACCAGCTACCCCAGTGCTCTTAACCAACTGAGTCGCTTGGCGGGCCCAGGACAAGTATCTTTATCCCATTTCCCCGAGAAACACAGAAGCTCAAAGAGGCAGAGAACTTGCCCTAGCTCTGAGGTCAGGGCCAAGGCCCCCTGCTGACTCCCCTTCCTCTAACCCACGCACTCCTACCAGTGACATCAGCCGTACCTGCACCCAGTCGGTGCTCTGTGGTCTGGAAGGATAGTCCAGAGAGATGGCCCCACGACTGAGCCGGAGTAGTGAGAGAAGATGCTGGCCTGGGGTTCAAGGCCACAGATGCGTTTCTTCCTGTGCTCCTAGGAAAGTGACACCTTTTTTTTTTTCTGATTATAAAAGACATTGTAGAAAATCTGGAAGATAGAAGAAAGCTTCAAGAACAGAATTTTAAAAAGTCCTTCATATTCCTACCAACCCAGAGCAAACCGTGTGTGTATGTGTGTGTGTGTGTGTGTGTGTGTGTCTGGTTTATATATGTACACACACATTTATATACAGTACAGTCAATCTGTGTTATTCACACATTCCATATTTGGGAACTTGTCTACTTGCTAAAATTTATTTGTAATCTAACATCAATACCTGTAGCACTTTCAGAGTCACTTGCAGACCTGGGCATGTGTATAGCAGCCAAAAATTGGTGTCGCCCGATGTGCATGTTTCTAGGTGAGGTTGAGCAAGGTGACATTCTGCCTTCTTGTTTCAGCTCTTAGGCTCTAAACGAGTGTCTTTTTCGTGCTTTCTTTAGTGCCACATTTCTTCTTTACATTTTTGTGCTTTTCTCTGGTCATTTATTTTGCCGTTTAAAATGGCCCCCAAAGGTAGCACAAATGCTTGCTGCCTGTGTTCCTAAGCTCAGGAGGCCTGGGATGGGCCTCACAGAGGAAATGCATGAGTTGGATAAGCTTCATTCGGGTGTCAATTATAGAGCCGTTGGCCATGGATTCAATGTGAATGAATTAACAGCGTACATTAAGTAAGGTGTCTTTAAACAGAAACACAAAGGCTGTGTATTGACGGGTTTACTAAAATGTGGCCAGAGGCTCGCAGGACCCTAACCCTCTATTCCCCCTAGCCGCAGTGGTCCAGTATTTGCTCAGTGTTCACAGTGACTTCATAGAACATGACTACTAAAAATTACATACGTGCTTGAACACACACACAACTTATATACAATGTATATAATTTGGGGGGGATTGAGGTTACATTGTATTAACCTGTTCTTTTTACCTACATAGTGCCTGAACTTTTCCCTATACATGATACAATTTTTTTAGTTGCACAAAAACCCTCTTCACACCAAAAGGGGAATTTATGGGATGGCCCAGGCCCCTGTCATGCATCATAGAAGCCATGGGTGGACCAGCTGGCCCTGGACACAGGAACTGGAATACTGGCAGGTGACAAGCAGGGCTCTTTCTGCCTCTCTGCAGACCAAATGTCTGTCACAGAGCGTTACTTTATGGCTCAGGATGGTGGCTCGGGAAGGAGCCCACATGCTTAGGTCCGATTCCAGATTCCTGAGAGAGAACCGGATTGGCCTGCCTGGGTCAGGCAGCCATCCTGGAGCCACTCAGCTGTGGCCATGGGACAGGCAGGACAGGTGGTGCTTCTCAAGTGCGGGGTCCACAGATGGATTCTGGGCATCTGCCCGAGGGCCTCTTTCTGTCTTCTAAAAGTAGTCTAACTTGAAGAAAAGTGGCTTCTGGAGGCCCCAGGACAGGGCGGTCCTCAGAGAACAGGGGTCACTGTGACCCGGGCCAGAAGACACCTAATTCCATCCTTGAACAGATAGGGTTCTCTGACCTCTCCATATCATCTCCTGGCAAGGTCAGACTGACCTGGGACTCCCTTGGCTGGTCCCCAACCCTAGGTAGGTAGGGGAGGAAAGACCAGGGCAGCTGAAGCCCTGGCACCACGCAGGCTCACAAGTGTGGGGGCCAGACATGGAGCTCCCCTCCGCTCAGGCTGGGGCCCAAGTGTAGGAGGTGAGAGTGCCCTCCCCACAAACACCTGTGGGGAGAGGACAGGACCCTGACTCATCCAGCAGCTAAGGGGACCTGTGCCCCAGGCTCAAAGGAGCTGGGCCTGCATACCCAGCACTGTGGGGGGGCAGTCCCTCTGCACCCCAGTGGGACTCGGAGAAGACAGTACAAGAGGCAGGGCCCTGGGACAGGTGGGTGGCTGTGGGAGGCTCAGCTGTGGAAGCAGTGAGCAGAGGTGAGGTCTCCCTCAGTTTTATGTGCCTGTGTTGAGCTCATAGTGATGATGATAATGATAGCTTCTCTTTATGGAACATTTATCACATGCCAGACACGCGCTAAGCACTCTACATGCATATTCTCGTTTAATCATCGCCCCAGCTCTAAGGTTGATACTATTACGATCCCCGTTTTTGAGGTGCAGAGAGGTTAAGCCTTTTTCCCCAGACCACACAGCTGGTTGAGATGGAAGAAGTCCGGGCTGTCTGAACCCCTGCACTCCACAGCCTCCCGGCAGGCACTTACAACAGCTAGGAGAACCAGCGGGCACCTCCCTGCTGGCTCACAGTCCAGCTGTGGCCCAGCTGCCGGGGCAGGGGCAGGATCCCCTGGTGCAGCCAGGCCGGCAGGGCGTAGCCTGGGCCAGAGTCTGTGCATTTCGTATGCTGTGACCTCAGGCGAGCCGCTGCACTGCAGAGCCTCATCCTTTGCTAGGAAACCCTGGGAAGTGTGAGCTGGGCCTGCAGGCTTGTGGGGATTTGGGAGAGACCAAGGCCCCGCCGTCTTCCCACCTCTACCCCACTGCTCGCCCCTCGCCGCCAGTTCACCTCCTCGATGACTTAGAGGAAGTGAAGAAGCCCAGGGCTCTTGGCCCTGGTGACACTGAGCCCTCGTGGAAACCCTGGGCCTGGGGAGCCCGGACTCTGTGACTCACACAGGCCCCGCTGCGGAGGTTGTGTAAGAAGGGCTTTCGGTGGTGGCTGATTCCCGTTCAGAGCCTCCTGTGGTGCAGCAGGAGGAAAGCCTGTGTCCCTCAGACATCAATGTGGTCTCTGTGCTTCCTCATTCCCAGACAGAGGGAGTCCCAGCTGCGCCCTGAGACCTGTTGCTCTGGGCAGAAGTGGGGGGCAGGGCGCGATGAAGCAGGGCCATGGACAGAAAGGACGGGCCTGCTGAGGACAGGCATTCCTATCTGTGAGGCCTTGACCTCCTGGCGTCTGGATTGCTTCTTCGTTTATTCATGAAGCATAGATTTTCCATTGTGCTCAGCACTGGCCATCTAGCACTCAGTGACCAGGAGAGACACGGTCCCTGCTGTCATGAAACTTAGACCCTAGTGGGGAAGCATACGCTCAGACAATTGCAGTGGAGTGTGATTGGCTGTGGTGAGGAAGTGGGTGCCAAGGAGACCCAGCCTTCTATGTATTGGTGAGGAGGGAGCAGTCAGGGAGGGCTTTCTGGAGGAAGTAACATTTACGCTATGCCCCCGTCGTAGACTTGTAGAACGTCCCACTTTCGACCCTGCTGCACTGTTGGTGGGACTGCAGATTGGTGCAGCCACTATGGAAGTCAGTATGGAGGTATCTCAAAGAACTGGAAATAGAGCTACCGTTCGACCCAGCAATTCCACTCCTAGGTATTTATCCTGAAAAAACCAAGACACTTATTCAAAAAAAGTTATGCACCCCGATGTTCATAGCAGCACAATTTACAATAGCTAAGACTTGGAAACAACCAAAATGCCCGTCAGTAGATGACTGGATTAAGAAACTGTGGTATATTTATACAATGGAGTATTACTCTGCTATAAAGAAGAATGAAATCGTGCCATTTGCAATGATATGGATGGACCTAGAGACTATAATGTTGAGTGAAATAAGTCAGTCAGAGAAGGACAAATACCATATGATCTCACTCATATGTGGAATATGAAAAACGGTATGATTTAGCAAAGTAAACAGAAACTGTCTCATAGATATAGAGGAAAAATCAGGGTTGCTAATTGGGAGAGGAATGGGGATGAGAGAGAAGGGGAAGGGATTAGACAGCAAAAATAGGCAACTACAATATTGCCACTGGGATAGGAAAAACAGTTTGGGGAATATAATTAATAATGTTGTAAATATTCTGTGGAATGTCAGATGATCATAGGTCTTGTTAGGGAGACCATTTCATGGATGGAGTAGAGGTTTGATTACTGCACTGTATTACTAAAGTGGAGGTGGTATACCTACTGTAATTGAATATATATAGATAGTCACGGGATGTGGATTATACTGTGGAAGAGAGTCAGAGGAAGAGTAATAGATATATATGATATGGGGTGGAGTGGGGTGGTGTATTGGGGGTGGGGGGTTGTCACTTTGAGGGGTAAAATGTATAACTATTGCACTGTGTTGTACACCTGAAACTAATTAAAAATAAAATAAAATAAAATAAAAATAAAAAAGAACGTCCCACTTTCTGGATTTGTCTGATCGTTTACTTCTGGTGTCATTCAGCTTGTTCCTCTGTCTCCTGTATTTCCTATAAATTGGAACTTAGGTCAGGAAGCTTGATTTCAGGTTAAACATTTTGGCAACCATAGTCATACTTTCCAGAAGATACTGCATCACCCCAGGGCCACACCATGTCTGATTGTCCCTCTGTTGGCAATGCTAGGTTTGATCACCTGGTTAGTTGTGACTGCCAAATTTCTCCATTGAAAAGGTATGTTTTTCCCTTGCTGGGAATGTAATCGCGGGGTGATAACTTGCACACCATGTGACTACCCTGTTCCCCAGCAGACTCTCACTCAGAGCTTCAGTGTCCACCAAGGACTTTCCCCAAGTGACTGTGCCATCTTGCCTTCCCACCGGCAATGTATAAGAGTTCTAGTAGCCCCACATTTTTGTCAGCGCTTGTTTTTGTCAGTATTTTTTTTTTTTTTTAAAGATTTTATTGGGGAATTGGCAGAGGGGAACAGCGTTGGGGAATCGGGGAAGGGGAACAGACAAGTTGCTGTCTTTTTGTTCTTCAGTTTAGTTGTGGAGGATGTTGCTTCACTGTTGGTATCGTCATTGCGCTCTTCCCGGATGAGGCAGATCGGTCGCTGGCCTCTGGATGTCGCTCACGGCGGCTATTGGCAGCTCACGCTGGCTGCCAGCCGCTCACGCTGGCTGCGGGCCACTCACTGTAGCCTATGGCAGCCCACTGCAGCAGGGGCTGCAGCCCACACCATCACCGGGGCTCGCACAGCCCAGCTCCAGGTGGAGCTGATGTTAGCTGTAGAGGGCAGTGTCACTGGCCCTCATGTGGGATCCGAACCGGGGCCGCTGGCATCCCAAAACCAGCGCTTAACCAATGCGCCACTCGGCCGGCCCTGTCAGTATTTTTTTTAATTTCAGCCATTCTAAGTAGATGCATGGTGATATCTCGACATGGTTACAATTTGCTTCTCTAATGGCTAATGATGTTGAACATCTTTTCGTACTTATTTACATATCCTCTTTGATGAAGTGTCTGTTCAGATCTTTTGTCTGTCTTGTAACCGGGTTGGTTGTTTCCTTACTGTTGAGTTTTGAGAATTTTTTTTTTTTTTTTCTGGATATAAGTCCTTTCTCAGAAATGCAGCATGTGTTTTGAGGGCTATACCACCGAAGTTTAAGTGTCTTTTCTAGAGAACATGACACGGACTCTGTAAATCACTGCAGGAAATCTGCTTTTGAAAAATCATTCATGTTTTAAAAATTGTGGGGCCCGCCGAGTGGCGTGGTGGTTAAGTGCCGATTTGGGAGGCCAGGGGCCCCGGTTCGGATCCCACATATGAGGGCCAGTGACACTGCCCTCAGAAAAAACAAAAACAAAAAACAGTAAAAATTGTGATAAAATATACATAACATAAATTTTACCATTTCAGCCATTTCTCAGCTCACAGTTCAGGGGCATTAAGCCCAATCACTTTGTTGTGCAGCCATCACCACCATCCCCCCAGAAAGAGCCCCCCCAGAGCTCTTTTTATCTTCGCACACTGAAACTCCACATCCATTAAACTCTAACACCCCGTTCTCCCCCAGCCCCTGGCACCCACCCTTCTGCTTTCTGTCCCTATGAACCGACAAATACTTCATGTGAATGGAATCGTACAGTATTTGTAGTTTAGGGACTGGCTTATTTCACTCGAAGTTCATCCATGTTGTGTCATGTGTCAGAATGTGCTTCCTTTTTAAGGCCGAGTAACAAGTCTGTTGTGGTCTATGGCACATTTTGATTTCCCATTCATCCATCAGTGGACTCTTGGATAGTTTCCACCGTTTGGCGATTGTGAATATGCTGCCATGGAGAAGTCTACTTTTAATTTCTTAATGCCAGGCCACTGGGTATTAACTGGGTCTAAGGTATAACCTGAAAGCCAAGGTTGATGTGTTAGGATTGCTTTGGTTATGAGTAATGGAAACGAACTCAAATTGGTTTAAATAAGAAAGGGAAGATTTGGGCTTGTATCAGTGAAGTGTCCAGGATGCTGGCTCCAAGGGGACCATCGTGTGGCCGGGGACAGGCAGTACTCTGGTTGGCCAGGCCTGGGACACATGTCCGCTCCGTCTCACAGAGACACGGGGAGGGAAAGGGGGTCCAGATGAGCAGGCATGTCGGACAGCTACGCTCTGCACACCTCGTGTGTGCCAGGCATTGGCCAGGGCCCCAGGTCTGTTAGTCATTGAGGTGAATCCTCAGGGGATATTTTTGTCCCTGTTTCAGTGAGGACACTGCAGCCAGAGAGGTTGGTACCTTGTGAGTCTCGCCTAGCAGCACGGCTGGCATTGGAACCCAGTGTACATGCTCTTTCACCAGCCCCCAAACCCTGGGCAAGGCCAAAGCTTTGTGCTGGGACAATTCTCATTAAAAAGTTAGATCTGTGCCTAAATCACTGCAGACATCAGCTTGTGTTCAGGGGTTGATTCCATTAAGCCAATTAGGCCTGCTGCGAAGTCCTTGTACTGTACGTACAGAACTTGAAAAATGTAAACAAGAGATCAAGAATGAATTGTGTAAGCAGTTTTCTTCCATTTATGAGTGTATGCTTTTTGTTGGTTTCAAGAAAAAGTATAGTCTTTGATGATCTTTCCTGTTTTTATTTTTCTTGTTTTTTAATCCACATTTATTGGCATTGTCCTTGACAGATGGTGATTCAAACTTTGCTTAAACATCCCCCAGTGATGGGGACCTTTGATATGATATTTTCTAGGCGTCTCTCATGAGCGTCAGAGCAAAAGTCCCAGGGCTGGGGCCGGCTGAGTGGTGCAGTGGTTAAGAGCTGGGTTGGGACGCCAGCGACCCCCCCACATATGAGGGCCAGTGACGCTGCCCTCAAAAAAAAAAAAAGGTCCCAAGGCTGACTCTCACTGGCTCTGATTGGCCCAACACAGGTCATGTACTCACTCTTCAACCACTCACCGTGGATAGTGAATAGTATGCACATTTGTATCTAAGGGACTATACTGAGGTGAGGAACGAGGTTCCCAGAAGAAAAGTCAAGGTGCTATGGTTGGAAAAAATAGTTAATCAGTACTGGGCAAAAAATAACAGATACCACGTGTTATCTATCCTCATTCATGTATGTGTTGTCTCTCCAGCTAATCCTCGGCTCACGGAGGGCCGGGGCCCTGCCCGTTGCCCATGGCCTCTAACAGCACTGAGCCTTCATGTTGACATAGCATTTCTCTGTTTCCGAAGAGCTTTCACATGTATATTTTTTAATTGTCAAAACTACGCTGTAACAACAGATAATTCGTGAGAGCCGGGAGTGGGTTATAGTATGCAGATGGCTTAGCCTTTGAGTGTCCAGGTGGTGTCCAGGGCCACCAGTCCCCACCAGGTGCCTCTCAACCTCTTGCTGCCCAAATTTGTCATCAGCATGTTGTTTACTTTCTTGTGTGCCGTGACTTGTGATAAAGGTTGGAAACTTTATCACAAGTTCGTAAAGTGGTTCCTATCCTCAGATCCTCACAGTATCACACTAAGCAGATGCTGTTAGCCCAACTCACAGATGGAGAGATTGGCACCTAGAGGGAGAAAATGGCCCGGGGCCCTCACTGAAGGAAATGGTGTGATGGCTTAGCTTATGAGAACTAGAAGGAGGCGAAGAGCTGCAGGCCCCTGTGACTTCAGACAAAAGTCAAAGTTTTAAGAATGACTCTGGGACTGAGCTTGTGTATTGCCTAAATAAAATTTCACATATAACTGCCAGTCATAATTTCTGCATTTATCTTCTCTAAAAGCGTAATAAACAGTTTCAGATAGGCACTCCTTAAGACACAGAGAAAAACACTGAATAAGTTTTATTCAGTTCCATCAAAGCCACACTAAATAATAATTCACTCTAAGTGAAAAAGAATGTTTTCATAGCAAAGAGATTTTTCAAGATAGGACCTCAGCCATCCTTTCAACAATATTACCTCCTTCACTTCCCTCCATTACCAAAATCCTGGAGGCACATTTGCCAAGGAATGAGTGAGATACTTAGTGTAATTGTCACTGGCTGTTAATAAGTGCAGCAAAATAAGCACAATTGTTAGTAGTGAGCTGGCCAAAGTCACCTATATCATAACTCTTATGTACTGAGAATACATTGCTTTTCAATCTTATTGAATTTACTTAATTTTATTTTATTTAATATTTCCTCCCGGGAATTAACTCATGGCTTAATGTGAAAAAATATCAACTTTAGGTACAAGCTGTAATTGTAATCCTGTGTAACAATGTAAAGAGTCTACTTAACTGATGTTCAGTTTCATTTTAATAAAAACAAAATCAGATTTAAAAAAAAAAAAAAGAAGAATGACTCTCGTAATAGAGCCAGGCCCGTGGTTCTCCGAATTGAGTGGGGATCAAGAAACCCTTATGCTGCTGAAAATCATGGCACCTCCTGAGCTGAACAGGGTACTAATGCTTTCCCATACTTGATTTCACTTAGTCCTTGGCACAACCCTCAGAGGTGGGGGTTATTGTACCCATTTTATTGAGGAGGAAGCTGAGGCTCAGAGAGAGTGAGTAACCCGTCCCAAGTCATACAGCCGGTCGGCTGCAGAGCTGAGATTCACTCCCAGGCCTTCCTGACCCTGAGCCTTGTGCTTTGCTCTCAGGTCCTGGAGACAGAAAGTCCCTGCCTTGGTATTAACACCTGTGTTCTCTGTCCCCCTCTGCAGGTCTACATCATCCGGGTCACGTGGTCCAGTGGCTCCACCGAGGCCATCTATCGGCGCTACAGCAAATTCTTTGACCTCCAGGTAGGACTTGGGGCCTCCAGTGAGCCGCAGGGTGGGAAAGACTTTCACTGGACTCACTTTCCATTTTGGCTTCAGAGTCCTGACCCTCTGGACGTACAGTGGACGTACTGTGTTCTTTTTATTTCTAGAATTAAAAACGACATCCGTGCCCTCACTTTAGCATCACACGTACTAAAATTGAAACAATATAGAGAAGATTAGCATGGCTTGTGCGCAGGGATGACAGGCAAACCTGTGGAGTGTTCCATGTTGAAAAAAGAGCAAGTGCTGTCTACCACCTTTGCGACATAAGTCGTGTGCTTTACTGCGTTACGCGTTGGTAGTCAGTATTTTCCAAATAAAAGAGGGGCTGCTTGTTGACTGTTCCAGAATAGAGGGTGGTTTGGAAACCTGTGGCTTTGGAGCGCAGATCTTGAACTTGTGAACAGTCGCTGTGTTTGCTGCTGAGCTCGGTTTGTTGAGCGTGTTCAGAACTCTTGGGGCCGTGCCGCTCTGAAGACAGGCCCAAATCTTTTGCCTCACCTGGGTCTCCCCGCTTGGCTCCTGAAATGCCTGCTGAGCTCTGAGGGCACCACCCTCTCCCCCAGGCCTCGCGTTTGCCCTTCTCTCCAGGGACACCCCCTGTGCCCTCCTAACCCACTCGTTGGCTCAGGTAACTACTGCTACCCTGCAGGACCCTCATCCTCTAGGAAGCCTGGTCTCACTCTGTTCTCTGGCCAATAAGGGCTACCTGTTCTGCACCCCACAGCTCTGTGTGTCCCTCTGTCCTGACTCTACCAAAGTTGTCGGCTTGTCTGTCTTCCCCTGTTGACTGGGACTCTGAGGGCAGGAACTGCATCTTCATCATCTTCTCTCTCCTTCATGTTTTATTCAAGGATACAAACGTGTCTAATCAGGTTTGGTGAATGAATGAATGAACGAAGGAACAACTGAACGAATGAATGAACAACCACCATGAGTGCCACCAGTCTCATAGCGTGCCAGGCAAATGTGGACAGCTCAGTGTAGGCCCATCCCCACTGGGGTAAAAGAACTCTAATCCGTGGGGCAGTAGCTTTATCTTGATGTCACCAAAGGCTAGCCACTCAAAGTAAGTGTGTCTGTATGAAAAGTCACAGTGCCCAGTATGACATAATAAAGTTCTTTAGAAAACATGGGCCTCAGGAGTAAATGGGAACTTGCCCAGCTTCCTGAATCCACAAGTTCTCCTTCCAGAACTCACGAGACAGTGGTGAGGGACTCATCGCCTCCCAGGCGACACAAGGCCTCATCCTGGACTGATGGTCTTCCTTTCCTCTGTGAGCCAGTTAGGATGCCTCGGTTGCAAGGGACAGAAACCCAACTCAAACTGGCTTAAGTCAACAGGAATGCTGTGGCTGATGCAGCTGAATGTCCTAGGAGAAGAAATGTGGTGGGCTTCAAGCACAGCTCGATCCAGGGTTTCCCACTGTGGCCTTCCACCCAGCTCCTCCCTCTCATTCTGCATCCCCGCCCCCCATGCTGTTGGCTCTATCCTCAGACACCACATGATTACAAAATGCGTGAGGCTCACACTCAGCAGGAAAGGGTGAAAGGTCACTCCCCAGAAGTCCCAGCAAATGTGGTGTGTTTCATGGGCCTCTCCCTAAGCCTGTCAGGATGGCTGAGGAATATGGGCTTCTCTGAGGCCCTACTCTGCTGTGGGGGGGTCGGGGGGGTCGAGGGGGGCTGCTGAGATCACAGCTGTGATCTGATGTAAAGTAGGCATGGCTGGGCCGCCAGACGACAGCCCTTGTCCTCCCCACACCAGCTGCCTCTTGGCCTCACGGATTCTCTCCGAAGCTTGGCTGATATTAAGTACAGGCATTCTTGGTGGTGTGGACCTAAGCTGTTCCTGAAAACGTCGAACAGAGACTTTCCAGAGCCTGTGTTCCATTATTTTAAAGGGGGTGGGGGTGGGGGCCAGTAACGACATGCTCCTAACCTTTTTCCCAGATAGCTCTGGAACAATCTCTAACGCCTTCATAACAAACTGCCCAGAGTCATTGTGTAATGTAAGGCAATTCAGACACCCATTACCTAAGTATGTAAAATGTGATGAACTCAGTGATGTTTTGTGTTCACTATGTCACAGAACCACAAGATCATATACCAATTATGTGTTTCTTCTGGTCTGCAGCAAATAGGTGCTGAATGTAAAAACACAAAGAGGCTGTGTGTTGAAGATGCTAAGATACTGTCTGAAATGGACGTGGCAGGAGCAGACATGGGGCGGGGAAGGGCTGAACCCGGGGGAAAGGAAGGGCACAGGATAGCTGTGAGCCTAATGCCTTTAAATGCCAGGAGTCCTGGATGAGAGTGACCTGAGATCCACGACCGCTTACCCAGATCCGTTACAGCAGGTCTTCAGTGCAGAGACTGGACATTGGGTTAGCATTTTGAAGTTGCTAGACTGGCTTTTCATGCACTGACGGTCTGCAAAGGAGTGCTACCTCCCTTTCAGAGGCCTGTTGCTTGCATGACACCTCCAAGAACAGATGCAGGGGGCAGAGAACACTGACAGGTACGATTGCTCTCCTAGGGCTTGTGGCCACCCACAGAGCAAACGCCCACTCGGTTAGCTCAGTGGGGAAGAGGGGAGGAGGCAGGCATGCCCCATGGAACCCAAAGTAGGAAACGCAGCCGGTTCACATGCTCAGAACCAGTGACAGAATGACCCTCGGGAGGCCCAGCAGCTCCCTGGTTGGGTGTCACTGTGGCCGCGGAATCTCCCATGGAGCCTGCTTCCTTTTCCCAGCAGTCTGTCTACACCAGCTTCCTCCATTGCCCATTGGCTCAAGTATAGAAGTGTCCTTCGCTGTTGTCAATGCATTGCAGTTTCCAGGTGATAGTTCCAGTCTCCAGGAGAGAGAATCTGATTGTCTGAGTCCTGGGTCGGGGCCAACCCCAAGCCTGTCTGTCAACTGTGGCCAGAGGTGGGGGCCGTTGGTACAGCCTCAGCTGGAGGAGTGGGTCTACGAGAATGGGTGTGGGGAGGAGCCGTGGAAAAACTCAGGGAGATGGCAGTGTGTGACGAACTTGACTGTGTCATCAAGTTTCCTATTCCATGAGAGCCCAGGGCTTCAGACCTTGACTTCTGGGGTTAGACAGGCCTGGCGCAGATCTCAGCTTGGTGTTACCTCTGTGTGTTTCTGAGCCTCAGTTTCCCCGTCTGCATATTAAGAATGAAAGCATTTCCCTCATGTGTCTATTGTGACAGAATGTTAGCTATCATCTGTCGTCCCTCTGCTAAGATTGCACTTGCCCGAGGTGACATCGTTCGGGAATACTTGCCAGGGTGGGATCATGGGGCTCTGGCCCAAAGCCCGTACGCCCCCATTCTCCTGTTTTGACTCAATTTTTTAATTTTTACCAGAACTTAAAAGTGAGGTTTTCTTCCCCACTCTGAATAATTCGTAATAATTGGAGGTTTGCTGTAACATAAATAGCTGCCTCAGACTGCCCTCCTGAAACAAAGTCATCTAAAGACAGGCTTCAGCCGGCTTTTGAAGAATCCCAGATGGGCAGCTGGAATGGGAAAGTCATGGCATTCCAGAGGGTCCTGCTATCCTGGAAGTGGCCTGCCTTCCACCCCCGCACCCCAGAGGGGGAACTGGAAGAAGGCAGGACCAAGAGTCAGCTGTTTGTTCCCAAGGACCAGGCGAGGAGGCCAGCCCATGTGGGGCTGCAACACCCTAAAGTTCGATGATTTCATGATTCCACCCTCCCCTCCCTCCTGTCTGGCGAGTAGCCTTGGTTTTTTCAGAAGTAACTTGGCTCAGAGAGTATGGGAAGGGCCGAGTTTTCGTGAAGGAACAGCTAGGCCAGTATGGTGTAATGGAAAAAGTCAGGAGACTTGGGGGCCCAGCCACCTGTGCTGTGTGACCTTGGGCACGTCCCTTAACTCTTTGCCTGATTGTCCTCATCAGTAACATGGGGGTGATGATAATAGAAACAGCTGACATTCCTGGAGCACTGACTGCCTCTAGATGTAGGGACTCATTTAATCCTCATGTCATGCTTATCAAATTATACAGATGAGGACACCCAGGCTCAGAGAGGCTAAGTCTTTTTCCCAAGGTCACACAGCTAGTGGGCATCAGAACTCGGATTTGAAGCGAGGCAGACAACACC
Organism: Aselliscus stoliczkanus; assembly: GCA_033961575.1. Lineage (NCBI taxonomy): Eukaryota > Metazoa > Chordata > Mammalia > Chiroptera > Hipposideridae > Aselliscus > Aselliscus stoliczkanus. Next base: position 6,576,578 of record CM066733.1, read on the forward strand.
AGAGTCCAAAGTCTTAGCCAGTCCACTGTCCAGTGCTCCTCTCTCTAGTGGCTACTTAACAAGGTTCCTGTGGAGTTAAAAGTGATGATGTGTGTTGAGAAGAAGCAAAGCCATAGAGACCGAAAGCAGATTAGTGGTTGCCAGAAGCTGGGGGAGGGGAGAGGGTGGGAAGAGAGAGACTGCTGATGGGCACTGGGTATCTTTCTGGGGTGATGAAAGTGTTCTGGAATTAGATAGTGGTTGTGGTTGCACAACCTTGTGAATATACTAAAACCCACTGAACTGTATACTTTAAAAGGGTGAATTTTATGGTACGTGAAGTATATCTCAATTTCTTTTTTTAAGAAAGTGATGGCGTGTGAGAGCAGTTTCTGGGCTGTCAAGCCCTGAACGAATGTTAACTGTTGGGGTTGTTGATGGGTGTAGATTGCTGCCAGGAATTGGCCCCGTTAGAGTAGGAGACGATGCCAGTTTAATAGCGTGGTGAAGATCCCGGGCTTTCATCCACACGCCGCCACCTTCTGGCCGTGAGATCTTGTTTGAGTCAGAGCTGTTTTAGTTGCAGATGACAGAAACCCAGTCAAGATGAATTATTCAAAAAGAACATTATTAACTAAACGTCACTGAGAAGACGAAGGGCACTTGGCTTCGGGTCTGGCTGGATCCAGGGCCCACGGTGTCAGCGAGGACCTGTCTTTCTGCACTCCCTGACTTTCTTCACATCCAGGGAGGGCGCTGCCTGGTATGGTGGTGGCCACAGGTCCAGGCTGTATCCACGCGTCAGCTCAGGGTACAGAGAGCATCCCGACAGTTCAAGCAAAGGTCTCATTGGTTCATCTTGGGTCGACTGCCGGGCTGGTCAGGGCCAACTCGGCCTAGAGGAGGCTCAACCTCACGCCAATGCATGTAGAAACAGCTGGCATTCCTGTTTGCTCAGAAGAAATCAGAGAACTGCTGCCAAAGAAGAGGAAATGGCCTGTGGGTGACAGAAAGCAGTAATTGTCTCGTCTAGTGGGGCAGGACATTCAGGCAGAGCAAACAGTCTGCAGAGAGGCCACCTGGGGTAGAAGGAAGGAGTGTGACTCAGGCTCCTTTGTGGGAAAAGAGACTCACAGTTCCTCGCAAGAAGATCCCCTTTATGACAGTGCACCTTCCAATGTGATTTTCTAACTCTCTGGTCTTAGAAAAGTTGGACCCTGATAGTCAGGCCCGCTGCTACTGGTTGACGTCTGGCCACATGTCTCAGTTACATGAGGTGCAGACGGTAGAGCCCTGGGCTGGGAATGGGAAGACCTGGTGTCAGGTCCCAGCCATCTGTCTTACCAGCTGTGTGGCCTTGGGCAGGTCACTCCGCCTCTCTGCGCCTCCCTTTCTGCCTTAGGCTGGGTCCTTCTGTCCTACCTGGAGAGTCCATCAGAGTTGGCAAAGGGGGCTGGCCTCCGAGCAAGGCACCGGGGATCATCAGAATGCCAGAGAGCTGAGGGCAGCACCCAGAGGAAATGTGGCCTGGTTGAGGGATGCGTCCTCCAGGTGCCCTTTTATATGCCATCTCAATTAGTCCTCACTTACAAGCATGCAGCCAGTGTTGTGTCCATGTCACCAATGGGGAAACTGAAGCTCAGAGGGGCAGACTCACACTCCCAGAGGGCAGCATGGCTGGGATTCGAGCTCAGGGGTGGCCCAGTCTGAAAGCAGTGCTCCTGACTGCTGCTCCCACTGCCTCGGGCTGGGACTGCCCCCGCGTCCATCTCTTCAAAGATAGATTTGCCTCCTGGAGTTGGGCCAGAGCCGCCCTTTGAAGGGCCGTTTGGCACCTCCCTGTAAGATGCAGGCAGTCCGTCCCCGCAGAGGACTGCTCTGAGCAGAACACCAGCCCTTCACAAACAGGCCTCGGGGGTGTGCGGGGTCTACTTTACACTGTGCCACGCACCCTTTGCCCTATGAGTTTTCCCACTGGTTCATCGTGGCCCCCAGGCTGAGGGTCATGGCCATCTCTGGATTTAGGGCTTCCCTCATAGAAGCACAGTTAAACATTTGCTGAGCCCAACCCTCGGGTATTCAGAGAGGGACCCCTGTCCCAGCTAGGGAGCTCAGGCAGGGCTTGCTTCCTGGAGGAGGTGACATCTTCGCAGGGTCCCGACAGTGAATAGGGAACTGACCTGCCAAGCAGGGCTTGCTTCCTGGAGGAGGTGACATCTACGCAGGGTCCCGACAATGAATAGGGAACTGACCTGCCAACAGGATTGTCAGGGGAGTGGGAGCATTCCGTGTAGAGAAAACCAGGTATGCAAAGGTGCAGAGTCCCGAGGGAGCAGGACTTTTGCTTGGGCCTTTGCAGAATCCTGACAGTGGGGTGCGTGGAGCTGGGTCACTGCCTGCAGGGAGCTCTTGGGCGAAGCGCCAGCCACGTGTGTCCTGTAAGCAGGAACACCGCATACTGTGGTGACCCAGAGAGGGCGGCTGCTTTCGGGAGGACCTATTTCCTACACGCATCAAATCATAGAGTTGGCGGCAAGCCGGAAGCAGCATCTTGGTGGGCTCCTTCGTGTCTCCCCAGAGAAGGGAACTGAGACCTGGAGCCGGGAGAGACTGTCCCAAGTCACACAGCAAAAATCATTTCCTTCTCGTTTTGATTTAGATAGGACAGTGCTATCCCCCTGCTGAGAGTTGGACAACCCAAGTGTCGTCCTTAGGAGCTTTGGGGACTGGCTGCCGAGAAGGCCCCATGCTCCACCACGAAAGCCAAAGGGGAGGGAATGTGTTCTCCCATCTTTTCTGGGAGCAGGTGGCGGGTGGCAGGACCGAAGAGTTCTCACTCCCCAGGCAGCCCTTGCCAGACCGGAAGGCTTCCCAGCGAGACCCCAGCCAACCTGCTGGGACTGCACTAACCATATTTATCCACACACTGCCTTTGCCGGACCCTCAGGCACTTTCCCCAGACATCGCCTTCTGAAATTGGGGTGTGCCTCCCATGTGTTGTACACGCTTAATGGAATATTTCCCCCCTTCGGCCTGAAAGGCTGTTGCCATATTGGTGGTGTGCAGCTGAGAAAATACGGTACGGCCTTTTCCCACACCGCTCTTCTTTATATGTAAACTACGAACAGGCAAGGTTGTGTTGGTCAGTGATGTCTGAACCCCAATGCAGGCCCTGTTCCTGCCACGTGGAACATAATTTCCTCTCTCCTAGATAATGGCTGACCAAACCAGTTAACCACATCTTCTCACTCATTTGTTCATTCACTGATTCATTCATTCTTTGCACAGTTATCTACCAAGTACCCACCACGTATTGGGCTCTCAGGCTCAGGTCCATTGTCACGTCCTGCTCTGAGGAACCTTGTGGTGGCCTGCCAGCAGCAACTGCCTGTGACAGTCGCCCCAGCCCTTCTCCACAGCTTGCTCTGGCTATTCTAGGACATGGGGCTTTTGTGAGACTGAGGAAGTCAGCCCCTCCACGTCCAGCCTGCCGCTAACGTGACCCTCGTGTGGACCGCCACGCCAGCTTCCGTGGTATTTTCCTTGGACAGCGTGACTCCTTTCCCGCCGCCACAAGCTGAGGCCTTGAAAACTGCTGATGGGGTGTTCTCTCATTTCTGTTGCAGGCTTGTGATGTGGCAGCTTGATGTGGCTCCCCCGCCCCTCCTGCCCCACAAACTGACTCACTTGCTTCCTCGGTTCCCAGTTCTCCTCACCCCGAGCTCCACTTCCTTTTATTCTCTGGGAGGAGGGGAGTGGATTTTCTAGTTTCCAAGGATAGCATGTACCGTTGGACTTTGCCCAGCATGCCTCTGGTGCTGCAAACAGCCTGAGCCTGGGGTCCGCACTGAGGCTCTGGAATGCCGCCTGTCTGCTTCAAAGCCTGAGGGTGCCAAGTGGTACAGTCCCCTGGATAGAAGCAGCTGGTGGCCTGTGAACCTTGACACACTAAGACCAAAAGCAAAACAGCTCCCAGGCCCCTGGTCTCCTGTCCTTGTGAACAGCAGTCACCACTGATAGGATGATAAAGGAAATGAAGTAAAACTGGATATGGCAAAACCAAGAGGGTAAGTGTCATAGTCCAGGCCTGTGCTGTTCAATATGGTGACCGCTAGACATGTGAGGCTAGTTAAATGTAAACTTAATTAAAATTAAATTAAAAGTTGAGTTCCACAGTCGCAGGAGCCACGTTTCAAGTGCTCAGTGGCCACCTAGGGCTAGTGGCTACCATCAGGGCCAACACCGATATAGAATGTTTCCATCATGGCAGAAAGTTCTATTGGACAGCCCAGCACTGGCCACGGAGGGGAGCTGGAGAGTCTGAGGAGTTTTGCCAACCTTAAAACACAGCCTCACAACGCAGTATCACTCGGCCTTAAAAAAGAAGGACATTTCGGGCCGGCCGAGTGGCGCGGTGGTTGAGCACTGGCCTGGGAAGCCAGCGGCCCCGGTTCGGTCCCACATATGAGGGCCCGTGACACTGCCCTCAAAAAAAAAAAAAGGAAGGACATTCCAACACATGATCCGACATGGGTGACCCCTGAAGTCATGCTGAGTGAAATAAGCCAGCCACAGAGAACAAACCCTGTATGATTCCACTTGTCTGTGATACCAAAACAGGCAGATTCATAGAGACAGAAAGCAGAGAGAACAGTGGGTGCCAAGGGCTGGGAAGGGGACGGGGAGTTAGTGTTGAACGGATCTAGAGTTTCAATTGGGGATGACAAAGAGGTTCTGCAGATGGATGGTGGTAACGGTGGCACAACAGTGTGAATGTACTTAATGCCACTTAATGGTACATTTAAAATGGTTGCGATAATTTTATGTTATGTATACTTAACACACAAACACACAAAACCCCACACAGCCTCACGAACTACTAAAAGTTATTCCCAAATAGCTTTCAGAATAAGAGAACCATTGTATGAGAAGGGGAGGCTTCTTGCTGAGCACCTGGAGTGTCCCCAGGGGGTTCCCGCTCAGCATCATTTACACAACCTCCCCTGGCAGGCCGTGGGCCTCATTCCGCAGGTGGTGAATCAGACTCGATGGGCGAGGTATCTGGCCAAGGACACAGCTGGCATGAGGATTAAACTCAGGGCTGTCTGGTCCCCAGGGGTAAGGTATCTGTGGTTAAACTTTGCAGCATTAAACCCAGGTCGGCTGCCTCAAATTAGTAACATTTGGGAGACACCTCCACTCTTGGGGCCCCATATATCTGGGTAAAACCAAGTCAGGACAGAGGGTGAGAGGAACTGCCTAAGACAGGGAGGCCTGAACTTCGGCGGGGTGGGGCTTCCCAGCTGGTGTGCGCACTGGATGCGGCCCGACTGGAACCCCAGAAAATGCACACAGATGTGGGAGGGCAGATGGACTCCTTGTATACACCTTTTTGTTTTTCAAAAGTTCCTTGTCATGGTCTGCCAATGTTGTCTTAAGTAAACTGAGAGGGTGAAAAGAAGACAGTGTTAGACAGAATCTATAAACCCCTAAAGCACTCCAGAGGGGCTGGTTTTAAAAAGAAAAGCATGCTGTTCACCTGTGTGTGGAATTTTTCATGGTCCTTTCTAGGCCAGGGGAGCGTAATGATCCCATAGACCCAACCAGATTAATTGGGTCTCCATGGTTTGTTCCTTAACAGAACCTGGCAATTTGGGGGAAACAGAATGAAATGCCATCTGTGGAAGTCTGGTGGCCCCAGGGGTGTTGGCCACATTTCAGGTCCTGCGGCTGGAGACCCCCCAGGCAAACTGAGAATGGTCTCTCCCAGCTCTGAGCCTTCACAACTCTGGCAGCTGTGGACATAAAGAATTGTTTTCAGGGCGCTTCGAGCTCCCACTGACATTGCCTTCCCCATTAGCTTGGGTTTCTGAAAAGCTGAACCAAGTGCGCTTTTTGTATATCAAATCACATATTTCACATCATTCTTTTAAATGCCAGAGGTCTCTTTATCATATATATTTTTTTATATTCTTCCCCCTTTTTAGATGCAGATGTTGGACAAATTTCCCATGGAAGGAGGTCAGAAGGACCCCAAACAGCGGATCATTCCCTTTCTGCCGGGTAGGTGAGACGCGAGCTTTGAGAAGGGGCCTGTGGGGGATCCCGTTTGGCTCCCGGAACTCTTGGCTCGTTCTCCTGGGAGCATTGTCCCAATGACTAGTCTCAGTCATTTGTAGAAACGTGCTAAGAGTACGTGCCATAGGGCTAGATGCTTCACCTTGGCGAGCTTCAGTTTCTCCTACCTCTAAAACGGGAATAATTGGAGCGCATCAAGTTTTTGTAATGAGCTGCCTCTGTTAGTATGGCTACTGTGTTAGTTTCCTATTGCTTCATAACAAATTGCCATCAATTTAGCTGCTTAAAACAGCACCTGTGTATTATCTCGCAATTCTGTTGGTCAGAAGTCCAGGCAGACTCAGCTGGGTGCTCTGCTTAGGGTCTCACAAAGCTGAAGTCAGGGGTCTGGCCAGGCTGGGATCTTATCTGGAGGATCTGGGGAAGAATCCACTTCCAGCCTCACGCGGGTCATTGGCAGAATTCACCTCCTTGCAGCTGTTTCCTCCCTGGCCATCAGCCGGGGCTCCCAGAGGCCGCCTGCATCCCTCCTCATGTGGCCTCCCCATCTCCAGGCTGGCAGCGAAGCGTTGAATCTTTTTTCTGCTTTGAAGGGCTCATGTGATTCCATTGTATCCACCCGGCTAATGTAGAATACTCTCCCTCTCTTAAAGTGAACCACGGCATATGCTGTAACAGGATGCCAGCAGTGATCACATCATAGCCACAGACTCTGGGGACTAGGGTGGGACATCTCTGGGGGCCATTTTGGATATTCTGCCTGTCTGCCTACCTACCACAGCTACCCAGCACCGTGAGTGCCAGGCACCATGCCAAGCCTGGGGGGAAGTTAATGCACTAAGGGCTAGTCCTTGCTTTCTAGGCTCTCAGCGTCCCTTTCGCTGCTTCCAAAAGAAATTCCTACCAAAGGAATAGCATCAAGGCTTCAGCTCAGAAAGCGGGCCACCCAAACCAGAGTTATTGCCTCAAGTAATAATAGCTGCCATTCATTGGATGTCCACTGTGGGCCAATCGCCCAGCTAAGTGCTTTACATTCGTTAACTCATTTAGTCCCTAAAACAATCCTGCAGGGTAGACATTGCTATGCTCATTCCACAGATGAGGAAATTGAGGCTCAGAGGAATTATAATCACTTGCCCAAATGGCAGAGCTGGGATTCAGACACAGGTATGGCTGGCTCCAAAATTCATGCCTAAAGTCAGGCGGCCTGGGTTCAAATCCCAGTGCCTTGCCCCCGTCTACTCTGGTACCTTGGGTAAATTACTTCAGCACACCGAGTTTCATTTCTTCATTTGCAAATTGGAGATGATAATGGTGCATAAATAACAGAGTTGTTATGAGGGTTAGGTAAGTGCCTGGCACAGAACTAGCAGCAATCAAGTACTGACTGTTATTTTTATGTACAGACACTCAGCAAATTGACAGTCCCCCTGAATCACAAGTACTTAAGAGCTGGAAGGGCCCTTCAGATCTTTTTCATTTTGCAAAAGGCCCAGCGGTGGGGGAGACTCCCCAGGCACACAGGAGCCCAGCCTCCCCTCCCCCACTCCAGGGTTCTGTCATCGGCACGAGTGGGTTCTTCCAAGGTGTCATCATTGTTGAGTGGTTTTAGAGACAGGGTAGATGTGTTTGCCAGGCCCCCATCCACTGGGAGGATCATTTGCCTAAAAAAGCTAATGTTTTTAGTTCTTCAACGGGGAAAGTGTGCAGTCACACTGGAATTTTTTTTTTCCTATTGGAGAAAGTACTGAGTGCCAGCTGCCAACGGCCAAATGTCAGTGTTCCAGAGCACGTGCTTGAGAGTCAGACCCAGCCCTGTGACCTCAAGCGGATGACATTCACCCCACTGCCACCCCTGGGTCTCTGTTTCCACGTCTGTAAAACAGGACATGGCCCCTTTTTCACAAGCGTCTCTCCCTGGCACATAGTAGGTTCTTAGTAAAGACGGAAACAGGGGCCCGTGACATTCCTCTGGAATTTCTTGGTGTTTCGTATCTTGGAGCCGTACTTAAATGGTCAGCCTTGATATTCAAGTTGAACTGGCCTCTAAACGTAGGTTTTTATTAAGGAAAGGGTGGGAGTGAGTTATAACTCTTCACTGGGCGAAAGGCAAAATCAGCTTGGAAAAACTTCCCAGAACAGAGAGGAACTTGAGCCGACCCTCTCCCAAGCCCCTGAAAGCTTTTGTGATTACGTAATCCTTTTCTACCCACGAATTCATGAAACTGCTGTTCTCAGGGATTCGGCCCAATTTTCCTGCTCAGGGCACCCACTTGTCACTCGGAGAGGTCCCGCTAGGCCCCAGGACACCTGGAGCATCCCTTCTCAGCCCACCTCTTAGCTTTTCCTCAAGGCCGAATCCAAGGGCAGGGACCCGTGGGAGAAACGCCCCCTGTCCTACGGGTCACTCTTCTGCCAAGATGGCCACGTCAGCAGAACAAAAGCAAGTCTCATGCTAGCACAAAGGCGGGGGAGGGGAGAGCCGCCCTGTGCAATTTTCCACCCCAGGCAGCAAGAGCCGAGAAGCCAACTTGGCAGAGGACAGGGCTTGAAAATTAAAAATTACAGTTTGGCCTTCCTCCACTGTGGAAAACAAAAGCCTGCTGGTTCCCACCAAAGGCTGCTCTCTCCACTGAACACCCTTTCCACCCCAGGCAGGCAGCCAGTGAGTGGTGGGTGCAGGCTGGCTCACCCTCCTTTCCCGCAACTCACACATGAACACTTCACATCAGGCACAGACAGGGGGCTGATGCCCCATCAGCCTTTCACCCAGGCAGTACCGGCCAAAGATATGCCAGCTATTCAGCTCTGTCCCACAGCCTGTAGATAAATGACAACTTAGCCAGGTCTCAAGAACCCAAGCGGAGGGCTGAGGGAAGACATGCGCTCTTCAGTGCAGAGTGTAATGCAGTGTCATCTAACCTGTTTGAAAAGCAGAGTAATTACCCTTTTGTGAGCACCTGCGAAGGGCTTAGTCCTGTGCTGGATGTCATGGAGATTACTGCAAAGCCATAGGGCTGCTCTCCCATTTTACAGAGGAGGAGACAGCGTCTAGGAGAGGTAAATGGATTTCCCAAGGCAGCACAGTAAGAGGCAACCCGCGCACGGGCCCAGGGCCTTGCTGACTGCAGAGCCTGTGACCTCCCCGGCAGGCCCTCTGCTGCCACAGGGCTTCCTGTTTCCCTGGCTGGCAGGACACCTGACGTGTGCCCAGAGACTCCTGTCCCACTGAGGCTGCACAGAGAAAGCAGTGAAGCCCTTTTCATTGTGTCAAACTCTCAGGAGACGCTGAAGGTGCCTGAGTTCTCTGTCCCTGCCTCAGCCCCTGCGGCGGGGCCTTGGTGAATTCCCTTTGGTGGCAGCTGTTCCTGCGGACCGGTGCTAGCACCAGGCCTGTTGTAAATATGTTGAGCTGGCTCACAACCTTCTTAGTAGGAAGCCTATACACCCCATTCTCCACCCTCCCTCTGATTTGCAGAAGGGGAAATTATACCCAAATGGGACCAAACATCTTTGGTAGGGGATGTTTTCATTTTGAGAAGTAGCTTAGAGGGCAGGAAGCATTTGCTGTGTGGGATTTCTCTTCACAGGCACGCATCCATCTTCGCTGGAGGCTCATGGCGCTCCTAAGGGGTTCTAAACAAGTAGTCCCACGCATGACGGCAGTAATTTGACTCTCAGTGACCGGGGTGGGATGGGGATGGGAAGGCCACCAGCCCTTTCTGGATTGGAGACAGGGATGCCAAACGTCCTCCAGGGCGGGGGCCATTCCCACCCAGGGAAGGACCGTCCCACCCAAAATGTCTGCTGGGGAGCCCCGGCCCCGGTGCAGACACACAGGGCTCATGGAGACCCCGTCTACCGAGTGTGGGAGGGAGCAAGATCTCTTTCCAGGGAAGCCAGGTCGCAAACCCACTTTGATGCGTTATTCGCTTTTTGTTGTTCTCAGTGGCATGAAGATTTTCTGATTCTAGAAGCCATAAATGTTTATGGTAGGAACTTTGCGGAAAGTATAAAGGAGGAAAAAAAAGAAAAATCTCTTCCACCTCTCAGACACACACTCTGAACTCTGTAATGCATTTTCTTCTAGATTTTTCTTTTCTGACAAGCATGGGGTATCAGAAATTTGACCAACTCATAACCAGAATTAAAACTATCACCACTACAGAAAGGAGATTCCTAGTTATTAAGGAATGTGAGAAATATATATTTCATCTCACTGTGGATAGGTTTTTAATTGGCAGAAATGAGCAAAAAAAGAAAAACGCTCACTAGTAGGCTGACCATACCTACCTAATTTCCTAATAGTGCTCTTTTATCCAAGAGTAAGTTGTCCGGTTGTTCAAATGTCAGATTAGCCACATGGTCTTTTTGGGTGCAAACCTGCCATACCAGCTTGCATTGCTCTCCAGAGTCAGGAAGCTGTTTCTCATCATTCCTTTTGATTCTGTGCTGCTATGAAAACTTCCCTTCCTTCCATGCGGTCCCTGCTCACCTAGAGCATCTTAGCACAGTGGTCAGTCTCTCCTGACCCTGCCGGCCTCATGACCTCCCTCCTTGGACCAGAAGTAGGTGAGGCGCTTGGTAAGCCTCCGTGCTCTGCTGCCTGGAAAGCTCTGCTCGCCCTGAGCCTCCCTCTTTGTCCCCAAGGCAGCTCCGTCTCCCACCTCTTTGGCCCTCTGCGATGTCCTAGATCTGATTTTCCTGTCTCTGCCTGTGTGGCAGATCTGTACTGTGAGCCCAGACCAGCTTTATTCTCCATGCATGCTCTTTGCCACCATCTCCTCACAGGACTCTTGAGAACCCACGGATGGACTTTAAACAAAGTTCACCCTGAACATTTCAGCACCTTACATATTTCCAGGTCCCCTTGGTGGAACCATTTATATACTTGTCTTTGCCTGTGACCCACATGCTCTGTCCATATGTCATACTAGAGACTCTGGTACCTCACCCCAGTACTCAGGGTGTCACCAAGCAAGTAGTAGACTGACTGTCAGTATTCAGTGAGGAAGGAAGGCCTGGAACCTTCTGTTGCAAACACCAATTAGGGAAGAAATTGGAGGGATGCATCATCTTTGCAGGAGAAAGCCACCTTCATACATTCATTAAATGTTTGTGCCACATGGTGCGGGCACAAAACTGACTTGGGCTCAGTCAGCCCCTGTTTGTGCAGAGTCCCCTGGCTGGTAGGAAGACCAGTAAGTCGATAATGTGGTGAGTGCAATCAGAACGAGACAGGAACTCTTAACCCATTTGAAGTGTGTATAAGCTTCTCAATAGGGATGGGGGTTGAGGTTGGAGGGAGAGAGTATTCCAGGCAAAGGGATCATGAAAGAGCATGGAGTATTTGGGGAAACATAAGACCAGAGCAGAATGTGTTTGAGGCGAAGGAGGAAAGGAGACTGAACCGTTAGATTAGGGCATATCTGAGTATCCACTATATTACCCAGCCAGCCTGAGAATCCCAGAGCCAGACAGGGGACCCCAGATCATCAGGTCTGACCTTCTTTCTTCAGTGGGTAGGAGCCTCTTCCTCCCATGAGTTGGCTCCGCCTCCCTTAACTCATTGAAACTGACCCACTGGGTCCCTCTTCCTCTAGACCTTGCACTAGAGCTGTGAACAGGGCTTTGGAGGGACCATGCATGGGGTCAGGGGATCATCCAGGCCCTGTGGACATCCAACAAAGGGTACTGATGGCAGCCAGGAATCTGGGTACCACTCAGGCCTCCCAGAGACATCCACATCACCCCACAGTTTGCTGAGGACGTGTCACTGCTCCCTGACAATGCTGTGCGCTCTCTCATTGTCTGCAGGCAAAATCCTCTTCCGACGAAGCCACATCCGGGATGTGGCTGTCAAACGCCTGATACCGATTGATGAATACTGTAAGGTAAGGCTGGAAAAGGCCAGCACTTGCGTATCTCATGTTTGCCCTGTGGGCAGGTTGGTGTTTTTCTTGCTACAAGATGCTCATGTGAAAAATCTATGCAGTTGAAAGAAATATAAAGAAATTAGAAGAAAACAGGTATCGATGAGATTTCAACTCAGCGGCAACAATTACGAAGGTTTTTACATCTTTCTTTTCCCTCTGCATGCGTTTCTTAATGGTGTTGAGACCATCCCATCTGTATTATTTTTGTTGCCCTTTGTCATTTCTTTTAATACTCTTATATAAGAATTTCCCCATGCTGTTAAAAATATCTTCTCGAGCCTACTTTTAATGGCTGCATCATATTCCACTGTGCATGAATGATCCAAACATTATTCAACCAACCCCTGTTGTTGGACAGACCAGTTGGCTTTCAACCTCATGACTGTAGAGTGTTTCTTCAAAAGTGAAATTTATCATGTGATCCTTCCTAGGTGTATACTCAAGAGAATTTAGAACTTATGTCCACACAGAGCTTTGGATGCAAATGTCATAGCAGGGTTAATTCATAATAGCCCCAAATTGGAAGCAATTCAAATGTGCATCATCAGGTGAATACATAAAATGTGGAATACCCATGCAATAGAATAGTATTCAAAAATAAAATGCAGTGAAATACCTATAAATGTTGCAGCATGGATAAATCTCAGCAACATTGTACTAAATGAAAGAAGCCAGGTGTAAAAGACTACGTATTGTATGATTCCATTTATATGAAATGTGCAGCAAAGGTAAATTTATAGAGACAGAAAGCAGATCGGGGGTTTTCTGGGTTTTGGGGCAGTGGAAATTGAGATGGACTACAAGTTAGGTGGGGGGAAATTTTTGAGGCGATAGAAAAGCTCAAACTACACAGTGGTGATGGCTGCATTATATAATTTACTAAATATCATTGAATTGTGTACTTACAACAGGTGAATTGTATGGTACATAAATTATACTTCAGTGAATCTAAGAAAACCCTAACGGGGGGTCAATGTGGAGATAGATAACCCCTCTTGTGGCAGAAGGCATCATGGAAGGGAATAAAATCACTCCTGATTAGGCATCTTCTGTTTGCCAGACATGACCTCATTCCACCTCTCCAATAACCTTGAGAAGTAGGTTTTATTGTTCCCATTGTGGAGATGGGGAAATGGAGGCCCAATAAAATTACTCACAATAAGTATTGGCGGGTTTGATAGCTGAACCAGGCCTTTCATCCTCAGTACTCACAGATCACTCATGGCACCTCTAAGAAAGTAAAAACCCAGGAGGCTGCAATAGTCCAGCGTGTATTTCGTAGAGGCAGATGCACTCAGGCATAAAGACAGCACTCCTGCCTCCCACCTCTCAGAGAAAAGTTCTCATCTTTTCCTCTTTGTTTCTTTCCAAACCTCTGCAGCCTAAAATTTCTTTGTCCAAGTCCCGTTGTTAAGCAATTTGGACCCTTGGGGTCACCTTGAGCAGCCGGGAAGTTCTAGTTGGTACCTTCCCTGGAAACTCTTGTCTCTAAGTGTGCAATCCTGCCTCTCTACTTCTCTCCAGAGTCCCAGTTTCCTCAAGCCCAGGGCTTCATGAGCCCCTGGCCATTTGATTTGGGAAAGGAAATTTAAAATCCGGAAACCATAGCAGATAACAGCAGCTGCCTGTCTGGCTGATGCTTCGAACCACACAGAGATCATGAATGAATTGCCTGGATTAACCATGGGGAAGAAACTGTTTAGGTCCTACGAGCCACACGGAAGTTATGGCCCCCGGCTATTGATGTGGTGTAAGAAGCACAGCATATAGTTTGGGCTTTTGGTTTTGGCCAAATTTCCTGGGCTTGGCTTCAAGGGAACTAACTGCCCTCCTGGAAGGAGATGAAACTATCGCTTTTGTCACAAGGTCTCCAACCTCTTCTAAAGACTATATAGGCTTTGACATATAGCATTTGGTGTTTGTTAATGTCATAGTTATAAGCTGACTTAAGCCAATTTGATCCGTCACTATTAGCTTTATTTTAATAGAAATTGGTGGTCTCCAATAGGTAAAGATAGACTAGGGCTGCATAGATATCCCAAAGCCTAGCCACCAGGTGTACATTACAATGAAAGAAACTGGCCGCTCTACGGTCTGTTATAAAGTTACAGTCATTCACATACTCTGGTGTTGATAAAACTTTGGAACAAAATAGAGAAACCAGAAAGAGACCCATGTGTATCTGAACACTTCTGTACTGACAAAGGCAGCCTCGCAGATCACTGAGAGAAGGTTGGGTTCCAGCGTGAATGGGTATGCACGTTTGAAAAAAGAATAAAGAACTAACCTCTGCCTCACACCACACATGTAATTATTTCCAAGGAAATGAAAGACCTAAATGTAAGAGGCAATGCTATAAAAAGGTTTAGAAGATAAAAATGGGACGATGTGTTTACAATGCCTAGATATATAGAGAGGGATTTCTAAAGACAAAAAACATCAACCACCAAAACATTTGCTTTATTTGACGACATTAAATTTAAGAACTTCAGTCATCAGAAAACAAGACTCGGCCAAATCCTGCCACACCTACCAGCGTTTATTATCAGGCGGCTCCCCAAACAGCCTCTCGAGTGGTTCTGTGAGCCTATTGAAATACCAGCTGCCTGTCTGATGCCACTTTGCAGGAAAGTTTTCTCGAGGCAGCCGCAGTGCTATCCGCATGGAGGATCAGCTAATCTTAACCAGGAAAACCTCAAGAAGAGGCAGAACACAGAGGATTCGTAATCTGAGACTTGAGAGCACCATTCTGAACAGTGTGCACGGCTGGGCTCTCCAAGTTCTGTTGGTGCAAGGGCTGGAGTGTCTCTCGAACACCCTTCATTTCACCAGTAAAGAAAATTATTTCTAACAACTGTTACACTATGAGTAAAGGCTGTGGCATTGGTCAGAGGTGAAGGTAGCTGAAGCCTTAAAGTAGCCTTTTCCAAGTAAGGACCTGTATGATGAGTCTTTTGCTTGCTAAAGGGTTTATTCCCAGTGAAGGGACTTCAGATGTTAACTAGCCATCCGTAGGGTGCAGCTGAAATCTAACATGCACCCCCCTGAGTATGTTGCCCCTGCTGTACATGGTATTTTAAAGTAAATTAAAGGCAATAGAATAGTGTTTACCAGACTCCAGTCCCTTGAGACCGCCCCTTCAAGATTTTTACCATATACCATCACCTGTATTACTAGTATTTTTCTTTAAATGAACTCACTTTCTAAACTTCTTTAAAAATACATGTTTCAAAGGAAATTTTATATCATACCCATAGTATAAAACTAGTATCAGGCACCATAAAAGTAAAGATGAAGACGATGAACTGGCAGCAACATCGTTTATAAATCCAGCCCCACCCCCAGCCCCAGCCCTGCTACCTGCCTGCCCCAGGCTCTGCCAATTCTGCCTCTGCGCATGGCAAACAAGTTAGAGGAGTGTTTTCTTCTAGGAATTTTAGTTTCAGATCTTAGGTTTAAGTCTTTAATCCATTTTGAGTTGATTTTGGGGTACAGTGTAAAGCAAGGGCCCGATTTTATTCTCCTGCATGCGGATACCCAGTTTTCCCAACATCATCCTTTCCCCATTGGGTCTTCTTGGTGCCTTCATCAAAGGTCAGTGGACCATATGTGTGGATTCATTTCTGGGCTCTTGGCAATGTTTTCACGGATGTGATATCAATAATACAGGCAACAAAAAGAAACAAGTGAGACAACATCAAACTAAAAAGCTTCTGCACAGCAAAGGAAACCATCAATAGAGCAAAAAAGCAACCTACGGAATGGGAGAAAATATATGCAAACCACTTATTTGATAAGGAGCTAATCTCTAAAATATATAAGGAACTCTTCCTACATCTCAATAGCAAAAAAAAAAAAAAAAAAAGCTAATAGCCCAAGTTCAGATGAGCTAGATTTGAGCAGACATTTTTCCAAAGAAGATAAACAGCTGACCAGTAGGTACATAAAGCTGAACATAGAAATGTAAAGTGTCATTGAACATCAGGAAAATGTAAATCAGAAGTGCAGTGAGCTATAACTTCAGATTTATATCATGATGGCTATTTTTTAAAAAAGGTAAGTGTTGGTGGATATATGGAGAAATTGGAACCCTTGCACACTGTTGGTGGGACTGTAAAATGGTACAGCTGCTACGGAAAAAAAGCATGGAGGTTCCTCAGAAAAATTAAAAATAGAGCTACCGTATGATCCAGCAATCCCACTTGTGGGTATATGTCCAAAAGAATTGAAAGCAGAGTCTCGAAGAGAAAGTAACACTCCCGTGTTTATTATATCACTAGTCACTATAGCTAAGATGTGGAAACAACCCAAATGTGGTCTACACATACAGTAAAATACTCTTCAGCCTTTAAAAAGAAGGAAATTCTGCCACATGTGACAACGGGGATGAATGTTGAGGACCTCATGCTAAGTGAAATAAGCCAGTCGCAGAAAAAAAACAAATACTGTGTGATTCTGCTTGTGTAAGGTATCTAAAATAGTCGAATTCACAGAATCAAAGAGCTAAATGGTGCCAGGGCTGGAGGAAGCGGGAAACGGGGAGGCACTGACCAGCAGTCGTAACATTTCAGTCCAGCAAGACGAGCAAGCTCTAGAGGTCTGCTCTGCCACAGGCCTATTGTGCTGAGCACTGAAAAAGTTGTTAGAAGGGTAGATCTCATGTGAAGTGTCCTTACCCCAATAGAAGAAAATTTTAAAAATATAAAGAGAGAGAGAAGGGGTAACTCTTTGGGACATTGCTTTTGAAGTTAAAGAGGATTGAAAAGCGTTGAGAGACCACACTCTTTCTCTCC
The DNA here is from genome assembly GCA_033961575.1 of Aselliscus stoliczkanus. NCBI lineage: Eukaryota > Metazoa > Chordata > Mammalia > Chiroptera > Hipposideridae > Aselliscus > Aselliscus stoliczkanus. The sequence continues at coordinate 6,593,364 of CM066733.1, forward strand.
AGCCCAGGCGCTGTCATCTAACACACTCACCTTGCTGACTCCAGAATCACCTCCGGAAGTCACCTCACTATGGCACTTGCAGCAGTCCTGAAAGCCACAGGATGGACTTAATGTTTATCAAGCAGCTAGTTTATGATGGAGACCTTACAGCCACTTCCTCACGTGTCCTGTAGCACAACCCTCCGAGATGGGTGTTAGTTATTTCCATTTTACAGATGAGCAAACTGAGGCTTAGAGAGGCTGGGATGTGACCAGAGCCTGAGTCAGGAGCTGGGTCTGTCTGACCTTGTATCCTGACCCTCAGCAAGCCAGGCTTGCTCTCCTCACCTCTCCTCTCGGCCCTGCATCGACCAGCTGCATCTGTCCACAGGACCAGGGTTCTATCCAGGACAGAACCGAGTCTTCCTCAGCTGTGGTTCTTTGTCACTACTGACCAAATACAAGACAATTCTGGGAGATTTCAGAAGCAGAATTATTCCTCTGCCCCAGGTCATGTTTTTACTGTTGGCCTGTCCTTCCAAAAGGAAAGAGGCAAACTTCAAAGCATTCAGTGCTGCCTTTTATTAGTAACTTGGCTTTATTTTATGGTTTGGGGGTTTGGTTTGGCCTTTCCCTCCTAGGAATTGCTCAAAACCCAAAGAACTTGGCGCTTTCGGGAGGTTTCCGTGGGCCCCGTTGTCCCTCCCCTCACTGGTCCACTCAGGGCCTCTGCCCATGTCAGCAAGAAGCACCCTGGGAGGCCCCTCTAGGCAGAGAACACCACAAGGCCCCCCCAGCTCTCCCCAAACAGGGCCACATGGCCACATCCAGGCCTCTTCCTCATGTCACTTATCCAGTGACTGCTTTGGGCCAGGTCTCAGGGTCTCTGCGGCACTGTCTAGGCATGGAGGGGAGATGCAGGAGAAACCGCCGCACACCCCTGCCCTTTGTGGATTTAGGGTACAGGGGCTAGAGCCAGCCAGTCCTGGGCTCTCAAGTCCAGGTCACTTCACCGCAGCCTCCTTTTCCCCAACTCTAAAATGGGCCAGCCCCCAACCCCCAGGAGTCCATGAAGCAATGCAGACGACAGCATTTCGGGGGCCATCAAGTGCTGAGCCAACATAAGGGATGCTGTTACTGCAGTCTGGGGGGAGCCACAAGATTTCTGCACATGAAGCAGCCAGGACACTCCACAGTCCAGCATATAATCAGCTCCTTCATTATGTGGTTCCAACTGCAAGCACTGCAGGATTTCAAAGGAAAGAGACCCACGAGGGGCCCAGGACAGCAGCTGGTCCTGGGCAGGAGAATGAATACTTGCTGCTCCAAAGCAGAAAGAGGAGGGGGTCAGAAGTGGGAGGCGCGGAGTGCCTGCTCTCCGGCTTGGCCTCCCTGCCTCTGGCCTGGAAAAGCTCAGTCCCTGGGGATTTGCTACAGAGCTGGAGTTACTTCAAGGTTAATAAAAAAAAAAATCAATGAGCCATAAATACCAGGTCAGCATCCTTCACCCCAGAAGGATGGAGAGCAGACAGTGATCCTGGAAGGCACCCTACTCAAACAGCTCCACCCACATCACAGGTTTTTCCACTTTAAGGTCAGGTCACACCTGGGGATAGGGGGTGGCTTAGAGTCAGAGCCTGACTCAAAGGTCATGTAAGGTCAGCAACCCAAGTGACCATCGATTGGTGAATAAATAAACAAAATGTGGTCTAGCTGTAGCATGAGATATTATTTAGCAAAGGAAGGAAATCACGACATACGCTACCACATGGATGGACCTTGAAGACACGCTGAGTGAAATAAGCTGATCACAAAAAGCTAAATGCTGTATGATTTCACTTACATGAGGTCCCTAGAGCAATCTAATTTATACAAGCAAAGTAGAATAGTGGTTGCCAGGGGCTGGGGGCATCAATATTTAATGGGCACAGAGTTTCGGTTTTGCAAGATGAAAAGAGCTCTGGAGACGGATGGTGGTGATGGCTGCACAACAATGTGAATGTGCTTCATGCTGCTGAACTGTGCACTGGAAAATGGTTAAGATGCTAAATTTTAGGTTATGTGTATTTTTCCGCCATCAGAATGCTTTAAAAACTGGAAAAATAAATTATGTAGGGTCAAAATACCCCTGAAACTCTGCAGAAGGTGGCACCTTGGAGACCCCCATCTATCTCTCCATCATAGCCCAGTGGCAGGGTTGAAACATCCTAGGGAGGGGAGCCTTTGGAGGCTCATTACATAGAAAATACAGGCATGTCTTTCCCACCCCGGACTCACACTCAGCATGGCAGGAAGGCACATGAGAGGCTCCAGGAAACTGAGTCCTTCTGCAGAGAGAGCAAGGTCCCGCCTCACCGCAGAGCATCCACTGGTGGGTGAAATGGCTGGCTGTGCGTTTTAACTTCGTGATATGCACAGGCACTGCCCCTGCACAGTCTGTAATAAAGTGTGTGCATGAAACAACTCTACTGGACTCGGATCTGCACCCCAGGACCTGGGCCAGAGGGGCTTAAGTAAATATTTATTAAACTGAGCTGTTGATTCATTGTGGAACCATGTGTTAGTTTCAAATCCTTTCCTGATCGCATGTACCCTGTACTTCTCTCTGTAGCACAGAAACCGGTGCAGGGCTGGGTATAACGAAAAGGTTCACTCACTGAATCACCAAATGAATGAATACCTGTTGGTAGATAAAACGGCACAAAAAATGACTAGTCTCACTCTGTCCCCAACACCTACCTCCTTATCCTCCTTTTGGCGGAGACAGTTGAGGCTCCTTTAACTGATGAGCCCATGGCCTTGGGCAGTGGGAGGTCCTGACGTTTCAACCTCATTAACCTGGAAACTAACCTCTGTCCAAATCATAAAACAGCCCCCTTCACTTTAACACTTCAGACCCATGAGTTAGGACGCATGTGCAGGCACACCGGAAACAACTTACATGTTCACCAGTTGGCAGCTAGTGGACTAAAGGGTGATACACTGTACAGGTGTCCAGTACAGATGGTGTGGTAGCAGAATAATGACATGGCGTGAAGTTCACAATTTATTGTTTTGTTTAAGTTTGTACGTATTTGTCCAGATATGCTTGTAATATAAATGTGTATATACATACAGTGTGTGTGTGCGTGTGTGTTTGTGTGTGTGTGTGTGTGTGTGTGTGTGTGTGTGTGTGTGTGCACTCAGGTGTGCTCGTCAAGCCAGCAGCAGTCATCACCAGGGAGCTTACTGGAAATGCACGGCCTCAGGCCCCACCCCAGACCTGAATCAGAAAATCTGGGGGTGGGGTCCAGCACTCTGTGCTTTAACAGGCCTCCTGCCCAAGCTGGAGAACCCCTGGCTGATGGCAGTCCTGACACCCTTCCCTTCCTTCAGACTCACTTGTGTCTCTTCTCCAGGCCCTGATCCAGCTGCCCCCCTATATCTCTCAGTGCGATGAGGTGCTGCAGTTCTTTGAGACAAGACCTGAGGATCTGAATCCCCCCAAAGAGTAAGTTGGTGTATGGCCCTCGCAGCCCTCCCTCGTGGCCGGCCAGCCAGCCCCAGGAGGAACTGGAGGGAAGCAAAGGAAAAATTAAACTGGATTCCATTGAGTGAGCCCCACTGGGCCTCACTTCAGGTAGCCTTCACGGTCCCTGTAGGTGGGTAACAATACTCGATGTTTACAGGTCCAGAAAGCTGGCCGAGTGCCCGCATGGGACCCCCTAACACCTGCACTTACACCGCCCGTAGCGTTGGAACAGAGGAGACAGCCCTGGAGGCACGCCTCATCCATGAGGGCAGATGTGCTCAGGGTGATTAGGGAGGTGAACGAAAGAGCGACCCAGACCGGCTCCAGATCTCATCGCCAGTGAGTGCCAGGGCCAGGGTTTGATGCTGTCGGCAGGCTCCACAGCTGTCAGAATGCCCACCACAGCCCCTGCCTTCCTCTCTCTTCTCCCTGCAGCTGCCTGTGGGTGCATATCCCCAGCCGCTCAGCGCATGTCACAGATTCTCAGTGTGCAGTGTGCTGGCCTTCACACCAACAGCCCTGCCGGCGTGAAACACTGACATGCTGTCCTGGGGGTCACAGGTGGAAGAGCCAGCACCTGTCAGGAAGGGCCGAGAAGGGCTGGCCAGGCTGTACACGGGGGAGCTTCCCCTCTGAGCCCTGAGCCTGACCTCGTGCCCCAAACAGCTGTAATAGCCCAGGCTAGTGTTTGTAAAACAGTTACAGCGTGCTAAGCACTTTGCATATGTCGAACTAAAATGACTCATGTTGCATTTTGGAAATGAATCTATTGAAATCACAAAGCTTATTTTTGAAAATAGCCCTGCAAGGAGAAAGCATCAAAGCGCTTTAGCACATGGAGTCAGGCCATTTCTACATACACGGGCCGTGACACACTGAATCAGCTCCAGCGGTCACAGATAGTGAGCTGATCACTCAGCACCAACGGTGTAACCACCACACAGATGAGTAAACTTCATATCCCACAATAAACACATTCCCATAAAAACCATTTCCTATGACAAGCACAGAGTGAACCCAGCTTCTCAGACCAGCACACAGGCGCATGGCTTTGAAAGTAGGGAAGACATTCCATAAGGAACAGTAAACCTTTGAATCAGAACCTCATATGAGAGTGTTTTGCTGACCCATGAGACAAGATAGTTTCTTTAAAAAAAAAGCATAATAAGTATAAATCTGATAATATCTGGCCCTTGGCCCACCCTGGCTAATGTTTCTGTTCTTGATGTCTTTAGCATTTGTTTCTGGTAAACATTCCCCAGCTTTTATCGATGTAACAAAACAGGCTAAAATATTCTTTAAGCACCCTTGTCTCCACTCCCCCGGGCTTCCAGGGTTGGACTGCCAACTCCCGCTTCAGTGCTAATTTCTAGGTGAATCAGACATTGGAGCTTAAAGTCTTCAGTTCACTTCATTCTCTCATGAAACTGCCAGGTAAGGAACTGTCATTCCTATTTGACAGATGAGGAAGCTGACACTCAGAGTAATGAAAGACGTTTGCCCAAGGTCACACAGTTTGGAAGAAGTGGAGGTGAACTTTGCCCAAGTTTGCCTGAGTCTCTGCCTAAGTTCTCTGCAGCCCCTGTGTGTGCCTTTCATACGAGGGATGACCGGGCCTAGAGAAAAGAGAGTGGGTTTGCAATTTTGGTTCAGAGGCCACCTGCACCACTTGTGGGCTGTGCAGCCTGAGCCCCCGTCACTTCACCCCTGGGCCTTGATTCCTCCTGTGAAATGGGAATAGCAGTGCACCTTATTGTCACAGCAAGGAGTGAAAGGCTGCCCTAGGTACACATTCCAGTAACTTGTCAAATGCTCAGAAGCGGTGGCCTGTGATATTTTTCCTTTCTGAACACCCAATGGCATTGTTCGCCCATCTGCACATGGGTATCAGGGGCCTGCCAAGTGCCAGGTCCAATGCTGGACTCAGAGAACATGGGGATGCCGCGACAGGCGCAGTCTGTGCTGTCAGGGAATTTATAGTCTGCTGGCCAGGCAGTCAGCTGTTCCCTGGGCAGATGGGTCACCTCCTTCCCTTTCTGCCTCAGTTTCTATCTGTGGAATGAGACCACACCACCTGTCCCACCCATATCATGGGGTTAAATGAAATAACCCGTCGGAGAATTAGGACACCGTCAGCAGTGAGTTTTCTGAGGGTGTGGCAGATATCATGGGCACTCCCACCCCCACCCTGGCTATTATGTTCGATAACTCAAAGGATTTTTCCTCAATTTCCTGGAACTAGGGTTTTATTCTGATACGTTTCAGGAGAGCCCATTTCCTCACTTGAATGGGTGCTTGGTACAGTGCCTGGCACATAGTAGGTACATGGCCAGTTTTCACAGCTCCTTGGTTGTCAGGGCCATGACACTTGAGTTTTGCAATCCTTTGTAGACAGCAATAGAGAAGCTAATCGGTCCACCTGATTGTCATAAGTCTCTGGAAGGAGTGGACACCACATGGTGATGCTTGTTCCCATATGAGGTCAAAGTCGCAGGCCTTCCAGAAACACTCCTTCCTCCAGCAGAACGCCAGCTCATCCAATGCCTTCAGTCCCCAAATATCCCAGTTTTACCACCAAGTGCTTTCAGCTCCATGTCTTAGGACCCCAAGAAGTGGGACAGGGCCTCTGCTGGGCCTGACAAGGTGGGGATCAGGCTCGGTGCAGAGTGGAGACCTAACCCCTGCTTTCAGACTGCCTGCCCCAAACCCATTAGCTGTCCCCCGGGGTCCCCTCCTCTACGAATGGAGTGGAGAGCTGGTCCCCAGGGTGCCAGAGCACTTATCAGGCAGAGGGAGCATTAAGAGGAATTCATTGGTTTTTTTTTTTAAGGAGCCTGCATCCCTGGAGCTGGCTTGGATTTTATTCATTGACTAGGGATGTGTGGGCTGGAGAATCTCAATTTCCTATCAGAATAACTCATGACAATATACAACAGATACTGACTCATTATTCTTTCCTGTACAGGGAGCATGTTGGGAAAAAGAAATCTGGTAAGCAAATTTCCCATTTTCTCCTTTTCATTTAATGTTCGGCATACCCCTACTGAGTTCCTTTGATGTACCAGGACCTGAGCTCCATAATGGGGATACAGCCACGTGGATGGACAGATAGACAGATGGATGGATTGACCGATGAGTGGATGGGTGGGTGGGTGGGTGGGTGGGTGGATGGATGGATGGATGGATGGATGGATGGATGGATGGATGGATGGACGGACGGAAGAATGAGTGGGTGGATGGATGGATGGATGGATGGATGGATGGATGGATGGATGGATGGACGGACGGAAGAATGAGTGGATGGATGGATGGATGGATGGATGGATGGATGGATGGATGGATGGATGGATGGACGGACGGATGGATGGACGGACGGAAGAATGAGTGGATGGATGGATGGATGGATGGATGGATGGATGGATGGATGGATGGATGGATGGATGGACGGACGGACGGACGAATGAGTGGGTGGATGGATGGACGGACGGAAGAATGAGTGGATGGATGGATGGATGGATGGATGGATGGATGGATGGATGGATGGACGGACGGAAGAATGAGTGGATGGATGGATGGATGGATGGATGGATGGATGGATGGATGGATGGATGGATGGATGGACGGACGGACGGAAGAATGAGTGGGTGGATGGATGGATGGATGGATGGATGGATGGATGGATGGACGGACGGAAGAATGAGTGGGTGGATGGATGGATGGATGGATGGATGGATGGATGGAACAATGAGTGGGTGGGTGGATGGATGGATGGATGGATGGATGGATGGATGGATGGATGCTGGATGGATTGGTTGATACCCCACCCTGTTTCCCAGAAAGAAGGGTTGGAGAGTATTTTATGTTCTACGTAAAAACTACAAAGTGAATGAGATCTGAGAATGCCTTGGAGGAGCAGGTTAGAGAGACAGCTTCCTAACCACACCGAAGGGTGTTAAATGCCTGTAGTCTGCTTTAGTCGAAGGAATGTGGTAACTCAGAGCTTAGTGCATTCTTCTCAGGGGTCAGGGAGGAGTCAAACAGGAGGGTCCTGGGTCTTGAAGGGTGATCAGTGATCAGGAGCTCTCCGCACAGCAAAGGCCATTTGGGGCTGAGGGGATAGCACACGGGCTGGGAGGCGGGATTGGGCAGTAGATTTGGGCCAATCCACTCACTTTCCTCAGCCCCAGCCCCACGCCCTGTACTTCCTTCAGTCAGCCACTGTTCTGGGCAGTGACAAGAGCTCTTTCCAGCGGCTCCCTTACTCACTTCCACTGTCCCCAAAGTCAGTTCTCTTCCTTCCTAACGTGCTTTCCATTGCCTACACAGCACACAACTCTTCTAACCAAAGCAATAGTGGAAAAAGAGAAGGTGGGATTTGGGTACACGCAGCAAATGGTTAAGTTCTCACAAGCCTGGGGTTCATAAATTTAGATTCGGTCGCCTGACTTTTTTTCCTGTGACCCAGGGTCATCCCCCACATCTACAAAGGCCCCAGGCCGTACAACCCCTGGAGCCAACACGGTCTTCAAAGCTTCCAGAATTCTAAGTTCTTTTATTTATCTAGGACGCCAAGAAATTTGAGGGGGTTAAGGATGAGGTAAGGGGGGCCAAGCAGAGATCCCAGAAGTAAAAAAAGATGCCTCATCTCATGGGCCTCAGTTTCTTCATCTGTACAAAGGGAGTAATAATAGTAATCTACCTTATGGGATTATTATAGAATTTGTAATGATTTGTATAAACCACTTAGAACAATGCCCAGCACGTTTGCTGCAATTTTTATTACTTCTGCTACTGTTAATTCAAAGCACACAGTCTCCCTGTGCAGCATCAGTAGCAATTCCTATTTCAACAGCTCTGGTCCTGTGGGTGCAAGGCCTGTGGTTGGCTGTACAGGCCCCAAGGCCATTCTTGCAAGGAAGATTGGAGAGGAACGGAATCTCTTTGCCTCAAAGTATGGCGTCTGGAGTGAACCCTGGCCTCTTCCCAACCAGTCTGTTTACAGCTCTGCTTTCTGGTTTAATAGGTACTGGCCAGAGCCGTGGCATCCTGTTAGAGCTGCAAATAGTCCTTGAACCCCGAGGATAATAATATGTTTCTTAGAAAAGAGCAGAGTGGCCACTCTTGGGCTGGTCAAGAGTTTCTGGCTTGAGTGTGCAGAGACTTTCCTGGAGGGAATGGGTGGGAAGCAGAGAGGAAAGAGACAGCTCTGGTTTGTAAAAACAAAAGTGTCCGGTCAGACAGGCTTGATGAGGGGACTGGTCTGGAAAAGAGAGAAGAAGCTCTAATTTGTGGCAACGACTGTTACATCATTCACCTGCAATGATGGGGGACAGATTTATTTTTAGTTCAGCTGGGTGGAAAAATAGCATCTTTCTTCATGCAGACGAAGAACCCATGCTGGGATGAGCCTGAGTTTTTAGGTGACCTTTGAACACATCCTGTATGCTCAAACCAGCCTTATTGGTGGAATTTGAAAGGCCTTTAAGGTGACAGCCAAGCCCTGAGATTTCTGTGCGAGAACTCTGGGTTGGAGAAGGTTTATCTGTCCCCAGAATTTCCCAGTCACGGCTGGCTAGCTGGCTGGCTCCTGCAGACTTTGGCTAATGTGTCTTCAAATTCTGCTCATCCTGCAGGAAAAAGAATCCACCAGAATATAACAGGTCAGGTGGTTATATCAAAGGAGCACCTTTCTTCCTAATTTTTTTGCCCTTTACTTATTGGAGGATACTCTCGTTTACTACCTCTTCGAGCAAGAATGGCAGGATAATGGATTTCTGGAAAGAAAATTCCACTTTGCCATTACTCATTGTATTAGTCTGCTCAGGCTGCTAGAACAAAATACTGTAGACTGAGAGGCTTAAACAACAGAACCTTATTTTCTCATCGGTATGGAGGCTGGAAGTCCAAGTTCAGCCTGCCAGCGTGGTTGTGTCCTGGTGAGGTCCCTCCCCCTGGCTTGTAGGTTGCTGCCTTCTCTCTGTGTCCTCACGGGGCAGAGACAGGGAATAAGCTCCCTGGTGTCCCTTCCTATAAAGACACGAATCCCATCATGGGGGCTCCATCCTCATGACCCCATCTAGCATTATCGTCTCTCAGAGGCCCCATCCTGATACCATCACACGGGTTCGGGCTACAACAGCCAAATTTTGGAGGGATGCAGTTCCATCCATAGCAGTTGTTTTAAAGTTTCAAGACCTGTCACCATGAATAAATACATGCCCAGTTAGAAAATTCTATGGTAGATTAGGCACTTGCCTCTTGAGAATATTCGATAGCACTTTCTCAGTGATAAAATCACCATTCCACTGTTGCATCGCCTCCTTTCTGCTGACCTTTGCCTTGTCTCTTATTTCCTGCTGGACCACAAAATGCCATTCCTTGCCTAGGACTACTTTGCTTTCACTCTTGCAGCCCCTAGAATTTAGCTGCCGGCATCTAGGTATTCTAGGCTAGTGTCGAGATTGTGCCTTGTAGAGCTTTGCTGCAGTATCACAGGCCACCAGCAGGTGTCTCCACCTGACAGCTAAATACCCTGAGGCCTAGTTTGAGTCCTGGCATTCCTGGTTTTGATCAATTGAGTTCTGAGTGTGAAATGGAGGAACGGGGGCTGAAAAAGCAACCCACTGTACTTAATGGCGGAACTACAGTCAGGACTCGGGCCTGGCCCCTGACAAGTCTCAGGCGCGGTGCCGTGTGCCGGACCCGATCTGCTCATGCCAACCCAGGATCCTAAACTCTGCTCCTTGCCCTCTTCATTCTCTGGCCTCCTGTCTTGTTCACAGTGAGTCCCTACTTCTATCACTGCTCATAGTTATCCCAAATCCTGGTGGCAGCCTGGTTAGGCGAGTTGGTGCAGAAATGAAGAGTTTCTAGAAGTTTGCATTCATCCTTTGTTCTTTCACCTCACAAAGGTCCATTGAGTGTCTGTGCTAAGTGCTGAGTGAACAATGAATGGTTATTCATTCAGTGTTTGTTAAGCACCTACTGTGTGCCTGACAGTGTTCTATGTCCCCAGGGAATGCAAAGTTGAGCAAGATGTGGGAAGTATTCTCACCGTCTGGCAGAAAAGATAGCAGTGACCCTTCACGTGGCCACCGTGCCCTGTTCTGGTTTCCACATCAAAAATTCACAGTGCCCAGTTCTGACAAAGAGCCCTTTAGAGCACAGTGGTGTGCTGGGAAATACCTCACAACCACCAGCCCTGCTTTGTAGCATTTGCCAAGTTTCGTGGTATAAATGTTCCCACCATGGCCAACTTCAAGCAACCAACAAGATGCCACCCAAGAGAGCTGGGAAAAGATGCACAAAAATGAGCCGGCCCTCACACACCCCTTCTCTACTGGGGGGTTTTGGTGCAGTAGTGTGGGGTTTCCTGGATATTTCCATTATTTATGGACACAATTGGGAATATTTTGAATCAGGACTTTTCAGAAAACCAGGGTCATGTGGCCACAGATGTCATTTTGCCCCCAGCTCGTTCAGCCTGCTGCTCTGGAAGCACTGTCCCCTTCCCTTTGGAACGTGTGAACACAGGTGTTCCTTTACATTACCCGTATCCTGCGATATCTTTGTATTCATTTATCAGATGTGTCTTAGCACTTAACCAGAGCCACACAACTGCAGGGGGCACCGCCCACCCTGTGTCCTATGGAAACAGCATTTCCCGGAGCTCGTCTCCCCCGCTGCCCTCTCCGGCCCACAGCCATGATCATCTCTTGTGTGACAGCACCTTGATCTCCGTCTGGTCTCCTGCTTGCTTGCTTTCCAGCCTCTAATCCGCCCTCCATGTAGCAGCCAGTATTATCTTTTTTAAAGATGTATGTCTTCACTTGTCATTCCCTTCTTCAAGCCCTTTGGTGGCTTTCTACTTCAGGGTTTAAAAAAAACCAAACTTCTTGCATTGGCCCAGCAGGTCCACCTGCTCTGACCCAGGCCTACCTGTGTGACTTCACACAGGACCCCCCTCCTCACTACGGGGCGTCAGCCTCCCTGACCTCCTTCCAGACCTTGGAAGGCTCCACTCCCTGGCCCCTCGCACAGTCTGCCCGCCCTGTTCTTTCTCCATCTCCTCATGACTCCTGTCCCTCAAGTCTCTGCTCGATGTCACCGCCTTAGGGAGGTCTTGCTGGCCACCCCGTTTAATGTAGCACCCCTTTCCCATTCATTCTTTGTCTAGCATCCTGGCTGTTTGCAGAAATGCATCTATCAAAAACGAATCCTTTTTTTTTTCTGGTATACTTATTGATTGCATGTACTTGTGTGTCTGTCTGTCTTCCCAACTAGATTAGGTTTCTTGAGGCTGGGAGTCACAATCTGTTTTATTCACTTTAGTACCCCCAGCACCTAATAGAGTGTCTGGAACATCATTGAGTGACTTCATGAATTAATGGATGAGGGATTTGGGATGGATGAATGCTTGGTGAATGTATGGAGAGATGGATGGATATTTGCTCAGATAGATAAATGAATGTTTAGTTGGATGCGTAGATGGATGGGAGAATAATGGCTGATGGATGAGTGGATAGATAGATCGATATGAATGAATGAACTTTCCCACTAGTCTATCAACTTCTTCAGGGCAAGGACTCTATCTTAATCAACTCTGCACCTCCAGTGCCTAGCACAATGCTTGCACAGGACAGTCACTTGGCTAATATTGGGGGTTGAGTGAGCCAGTGAATGAAACAATGAATGGATGAGGTGACCCTTGAGACAAGTCCTGTAACAACCGTTTCTCTATTTGGAATGACCTCCTGACCCTTCCTGTTCCTTCATGCATGGGTGGTAGCCAAATGAGCTATCTGATAGCCTTTTGTATCCACAGGAAGTGACCTGACCTCGGTGGACCCCATGGTCCTGGAGCAGTATGTGGTGGTGGCAGACTACCAGAAGCAGGAGAGCTCAGAGATCAGCCTTAGCGTGGGGCAGGTGGTGGACATCATCGAGAAGAACGAGTCAGGTAGGGACCTAGACCGCCTCCCTCCCTGCCCAGCACTCTCACCAAGCCTCTAGGATAAGAAACACTTGGGAACCAGAAACTGCAGTAGCCAATCCAGATCAGCTGATGGCCTCCTAGAAAGCTGTCCCCATTTGGTCCCACTTGGTCATAACTCACCAGCATCTTGTTGGGTCAGATGTTACCAATTTGTTCTGAGGTTCACATTACATGAACATTCCTTCTGGTTTCAAAATGCCTGGAGACACAAAGTCCAGCATTCCACTGGAAATTTGCCCTGTTGATTTTCTTTGATTACCATGGGAGGCTTCATCAGCTGCAGGCTCTGGTGTAGACTGGACACACTGCCTGTGTCCTCAATGTACCTACCCATCACAGGGACCACTGGTCACATACTGATCAGGACAGGGGCCGAATTTGGTACAATCGAGTCACGTAGTCTGGATTTCCATCGGAACTCTCCATTTCACAGCAGTCCAGGTTGCTTCTTCTCTCTGACCATCAAGCCTCTCATCTGGAAAATAAAGCAATCTTCCACTCCAAAGGGCCGTTATAAGGATTAAATGACATAATCCAGAGGGAGTGTCTAAGACTGTGCCAAGCGCACAGTGGGTGCTCAAAAATGTGGGTTTTCTTTCCTTTTGCCTTCTTAGCCATAAAGCAGCCAAGGCAAAGTGCAGAGACCAGAGGGTGAGCCGATCCCCCAAGGAAAACGTGGCATAAACCCACTGGCTTTGTTGTGGCTAAAATGTGACACTGACTAATAATATTAGCGGGCCAATCTCTGTGATATTCCACTAGCTAGTTAAAGTCCAACAAATAGGGGAAAGACGATGTTTCTAGCAGTATGTGCATCCTGTCCCATTAGTCAGGAGGCCAGAACTAGCCAACCAAAAGTGCTTAATTACTCAATGTAGCAATTGATATCCCTGCTTCACAGCTAAAGAAACCAAGATTCCATCCAAGTGACTCAGTCACTCACCCAAGATCTCCCATCACGTTGCTGAGCTGGAATTCCAAACCAATCCCAGCTGGCCCCAAGGCCATGCAGCCTTCTGATTCCTGGGCATGAGGATTTGCAGGTTATGGGTGTTGCTAGGGAGCTCTGAGGGGATGATAGAAAGGAGCACCCACTCCCCTGGGCTGCCTGCCTGAGTGAAGTTGCAGAAGAGGAGGAGCTAGGATGGGGTGTTGGGGACCAGCCTGGTATGTCCAGAGGGCAGCAGGGGAAAAGGGCTGGATAGTCAAATCTTCAAGTGGCCAACAAACTGCCAACATTTATTTTTAATTATCAATATTTTTTACTTACCCGAATACTACATGGATACATTTTTCTTAAAGCATTAACGAAAAGTTAAAATCTATTTTTCCCACGGGCTTCAACTTCAACCAGTCCTCTTTCTAAACCTCAGATAGCCCTTCTATCAGGTTGGTATGACTCTTTAGTAATTGTGAACACGTGTGTGTGTGTGTGTGTGTGTGTGTGTGTATGTACAGGCAGACCTCAGAGATATTGTGGGTTTGGTTCTAGACCAGTACAATGAAGCAAATACCGCAATAAAGCGAGCCACAGGAACTTTCTGGTTTCCCAGTGCATATAAGCTATGTTTACATGGTACTATAGTCTATTAAATGTGTGGTAGCATTATGTCTTTAAAAATGCACATACCTTAATTAAAAAATACTTTATTGCTAAAAAATGCTACCCATCTTCTGAATCTTCAGCGAGTTGCAGGGTTTTTTTTGCCAGTGGAGGATCTTACCTTCAATTTGTAAAAAAAATGCAATATCTGCAACGTGCAGTAAAGCAAAGCGCCATAAAGCAAGGTATGCCTCTGTGTGTGTGTGTGTGTGTGTGTGTGTGTGTGTGTGTGTACGCACGCTCTCCCCTTCCTCCGTCTTCAGAGCCCGCAGTGTTGCATGTTCTCTCTGCCTTTCTTCCATAGCCAGCTCTTCCCCTGACTCTTTTGCCTCCCTCTGCCATATTAAGGACCCTGGTGGTTGCATTGGCCCAACTGGCTAACCCAGGATAATCTCCCTGTGTGAAGGTCAGCTGATTAGCAACCTTTATCCCATCTGCTACCTTCTTTCCCCTTTGCCATGTAGCATATTCATAGGTTCCAGGGACTACGACCTGGACATCTCGGATGGGTCATTATTCTGCCCACCAGAAGCTCTTTTCTCTAAAGATGAAGGACCTAAGTGGGTGAAAGGCCTCCAGCAGTTCCATCGGCAGCCAGATTGGCCTTGACACGAACAGACACAAACTCAGATAAATTACTGAGGTGCTGACGTCAGTGCCAGACAGGACAAGCCTGTCACCTGGTGGAGCCTCCGTTTCGTCACCTGTGCAGCGGGGATGGTAGTGTGAAGATGATATGAGACAAAGCAAGTAAAATGATTAGTGCCTAATCTAAGGTGTGTATCTTAGTGAAGGTCGCTGCGCTTTTTACTCTCACCATTAGGACCACCTTTCTCCCCCTGCCCAGGCTTAGGAGCCAGTTTCTCATTAGCCTGCCTTTAGCAGTTAGCAGTCAGCTCACACAGCTAGTTGTGTTTCACCAATAAAATAGTGTCTTTTTAGCCTTCCCCTGAGCAGTGACTCATATAGTAGCTGGATGTTATTATATTCTGACACTCGGAGCTCACGCCTGACCCTCTGCACCCTCGTTTTCCCAGGTTGGTGGTTCGTCAGCACCGCTGAAGAGCAAGGCTGGGTCCCCGCAACCTGCCTCGAAGGGCAGGATGGTGTGCAGGATGAGTTTTCCCTCCAGCCGGAGGAAGGTAGGCAGCACTCGAGCCTCAGGCTTGCTGGGGAGACCTGTGCCAGCTGTCGCCTTTTTGAGGGCCTCCTCACCCAGTCCCTGCCTTTCGCCTCTGCCTGCACGTCTCAGCTGCCTCCACGTCTCAGCTGCTTTTGTTGGTTCACGTTCTGTAGCCCCTAGACATCAAGCCAGGCCATGGGGTCAGGGCTGATGGGCCCTTTCTTAAAGTCCTTTGGGAGCCAACTCAAGTGAACCTGGTAGGAGCTGGGCCCTTGGCACCTCCATGGGACCCCAGGAGGCCCCACCCTGTTCACTGTCAACATGTCACTTTTCCTCCCTTGAATTATTCTGATGGCCAAGATGCTGGTGCTGCTTCCAGCTCATTTGCAAGCCATCTGAAGCCATCTGTAAAAATCTCTGCTTTCTCTGTCGGTTTAGTGGTCCTGACCGGGAGTCAGGGTTAGGGCTGACCCCTTCCACTCGTCACACAGGCTGCTGTTTCCCAAAGAACTTTACCTACAGGTGCCCTGAAGGTTGGCTCTTGCATGTCAGAAATCCTAAGGCGCACCTGACTCTCTCCCCTCCCCACGCCCAGAAGTGTTCCTAAAATTAGAGCATGAGTTCATCTTAGCTAAAAAACAGAAGAGTTTGGGAGTCAGGCAGCCTGAATTTGAATCTCAGCTACACCACTTACTGGCTGAGTGAACTTGGCCGGCAAGCTCTCTGCAACTCAGCCACCTCCTTTAAAAATGGAAATGGTAAAGTCTATATCATGGGGTTTTTTGGTTTGTTTTTTTTTAATTAAATGAGATCCCACATGCAAAACACTTGGCAGAGAACCTAAAACAATAACTAGGAACAGTTGTTATCATATAGCTGTGCCTTGCCAGGGGTTGAATATTTGGGACTTTTAGTTGACTGTCTAGAGAAAGCACAAAACCACTTAAGTATACATCTATTGGATAAGAGGGTGAGAAGAAGGCAGATATTTCTGTGCTCAAAGGTTAGCAAAATAATCATATGTGGTTTGGCATTTAGTGGCCAAGAGCCGTCAGAGTAAAGCGTCTATGGGTGTGCTCAGTGTAGGGCCCAGCAGGGGCTGGGCTCACATGGGGAGGCTACAGAATCGACTCAGATTAGGGAACGGAGGTGTACTGCCTGGAAGCCACAGCTCTCTAGACAGTTAATGATGACTGCCGCGGGCATGCCGCTGTAAGGGACTGATTGTTATCCCCATTTTACAGATGAGAAAGCAGGCTCAGAAAGGTAGAGACACTTGCCCAGGGTCACACAGCTAGAAGATGGGAGAGACACCATGGTTTCCTAAGGATTTGTACATTTTTCTTCCCCCTGCCACAAGCACTTCTCTTAGTGCCTCTCTATAATCATGCCAGGAATAGAATTATGTCTACCGGATGCCTCTTCACTCAAGTTCAAGGTTAATACTCAGGCGCGTGGTCCTTCTGAGACACCTGGCTTTGGCATAGACTCAGAAATAATTGGTCCTAAGTGAGAACACGTGCTTAGTGCCTTTTTTACCTGGAGACACAGGAAGTGCTTTCTTCTCATCTCTGCCTTCTGCCCTTCACCTCCACATGCTGCCCGTCCAGTCTCATGGAGGTACTGGTCTTTGCCCTGGCCCGTGGGCCGCCGCCGGACCCTGGGGGACTTGTATGCCATCAGCTGGCGTCAAGGTGTCTACCTCGGAGCTTTCTTCCCTGTTCAGTGTTTGCGGCAGGTCCCTGCGTCTGCATGCACCTCCCTGCTCTGGGATTGCCTGTGCCTGTTGCATGTAAGAAACAGTGATCTTGTCTGTGCCATGTGTGTTTTGGCATGTAGGTTTGGGGAAGAGGGAGCCTGGGGCTCTAAAGTTTTCCAGGTTAAAAAATGAGGTCTGGGGGCCTCTATAATGCTGAGCTAGTGACCTGTTCCTTTTGTTAGGCACAGTTGAGTTGCAGGGGAAATAAACCCACTTCAAACTGGCTTACGCGAAAAGGGAAGTTTATAGAGTCATATGACTAAAAAGCCCAGGGTAGGCTAGCTTCAGGCATGGCTGGATCCAGGCACTTGAAAACATCTTCGGGACCCGAGACTCACTCTCACCACCTCTCTGCTCTGTTCTCTACCTTCACTGAACCATTCTTTCACGGAGACAGTATTTCTAGGCACCCTTCAGGGACACCCACCGAAGAAAGTGCTTCTCCTTCAACACAAATCCCAGGGTTGTTTCCAACTGACCCATTTGAGTCCTATGCCATCCGTGGCCAGGGGGATGCCAGGCCAGGATCACACACCGTCCTCTCCTTTAGGAGGTGCCCACCAGAGGAAGCCCTTCCTCTGTGCCAGCAAGCACCCACATTGCAGCCTGCGAGGTCTTCCACCTTAAGCTTTGTTATAGATGACTGAGCTTCCCATGGAGCCCATAGACACCTCTGGGTGCTAGAGAATCCCCCTGTGCAGTTCAGCTGAAGGGGGCCAGCCCCAGGAGTCCAGGGCCTGTAGGACTGACTGTGCTGAGTTCGGGACCCAAGCAGCACCCCTTCTCATCCAACCGTATAGAACTGTGCACTCATCCACAGGGTTGAACGATCCCCACACCCCACTCCACCCTGCAGTCTGTGTGAGTATGGGAACAGCTGACTCTGCTGTGCACAGGATATGTGTGACTTGAGTCAGCTCAGCCCCGTGGAGCAGGTCAGTGGGCTAGATCAATAAATAAACAAATGCACTGTGTGTTCTCTGCCTCCCTCTGCACCAGCTGGGCAGGCCACAGACAGCCGCGGTGTTTTCCCAGAGAGCTAGCCCCGACACGCTAACCATCCACAGCCGGCTCGGTCACTCCCTGGGGGCTGGGATGTAACCAAAACAGGAAAGCTCTCTGGGCTCCCCTGGGACACTCATCTGCTCTCCTGCTTAGCAGCCATTGCCAACTGTGTTGGGGGTGGCAGTTATTCTCTTGCTCCCTGGAGGGCCCTGCCTGTGTGTGACAATGAGCAACCCTTTCAGCTGAGCCCAGGCCTGAGGGACATAGATGAGCTGAAGGCAGCTCTGTAGGAGGAGGTTGGGACCATAAGGATGGCCCCTTGGCTTTGGGAGAAGAAATGGGGCAACCAGAGAGAATGGGGTGGAAGTCATTGAATGAAAATTGAAGCAGCCAGTCATTTTGTTTTCTATATATATATTATATATATAGTTATTATATATATATATATATATGTATATATATATATATATAAAATCATTATGTTATACATCTAAAATATCGGGTTGTTGGAAAAGTCGTGACATATTTTTCTGTTTTTCGTTGCAAAAATGCATCATGACTTTTCCGACAACCCAATAAATACAATGTTCATTTATATCTCAATAAAAAGTGAATGGGCCGGCCGAGTGCCTCAGTTGGTTAAGAGCACGAGCTCTGAGCAACAGGGTTGCCGGTTTGAGCTGCCAACAGGTGGCAGGATGGCTCACCAAAAAAAAAAAAAATTAAAAAAAAAAATTAATTAAAAAAGTTAAACTGAGCTTCAGCCATGGTTGGATCCAGGGGCTTGGAAATGATGAGTGAAAAATGAAGATTGGGTACCAGCGAGGTAATGAAACTTGCCAGCTGTCTCTTTAGTAGTGATTTCAGCCTGAGACCAAATCCAGCTCACCCCTGAGCCCTCCCCCAGCGAGAGGGGCCAGGGGGTGGCTCCCACCAGGCCTTTGGAACTTGTCCATTGACTAAACGGTTACTAAATACTCCTGGTACCATGCCCAATGCTGGAGACAGAGGAATGAATGAGACGGAAGCAAAACTCCTGCCTTCAGGGCGTTCATATTCTAGCAGGGGGAACAGATCCGGAACACGATAATAAATAATAGAGTGTATGGTGTATCGGAAAGCAATTCCTGGCATGGGACGGAGGATAAACCTGGTTAAGGGGGAAAAGCATGCCAAGGGTCTGACTGGTGCACAAAGCGAGGCCAAGGAAGGTGACCTTGAAGGCACAGGTGTGAGGAGGGTGAGGGTGACTGTGAGAGATTTCAGAGGGATCAGAACCGCCCTTTGTCCTGCGCCCTGCTGCTGCTTGCACGGGGTCCTCCAGAGCGAAGTGAGGCCTGGGGGTGGGGGGGCGGTGCACAGAAGTCTCTGGAGGAAACCCTCCCCTCCCATGAGCAAGGGCATCTCATGGTCACAGCCTTGGCCATCAGCGTCCTGGGACTCTCAATGTCCTTGACTTACTCCAGCACCCCTTTGTCCCCGCAGAGGAGAAGTACACGGTCATCTACCCATACACGGCTCGTGACCAGGATGAAATGAACCTGGAGCGAGGGGCCGTGGTGGAGATCATCCAGAAAAACCTGGAAGGCTGGTGGAAGATCAGGTACCCGCTTCCGCTGGGGGGCTCCAGCTGCACAGAGATCTGCGAGCCATTGCAGATGGGGTGAGGGTTCGGCCTGAGCCGTGGGAGGATGCTTCTCTGTGCTGCTTGGCCTCCGTCCCTACCCAGAGCCTGCTCTAAAAATCCATAATAAGCAAAACCTTCTCCAAACACGACGAACCACAGACAGCAGTAACCCTGTTGAGCAAGACTGGTCTCCACCTCCAGATGTTTCTCGTAACAAGTGGAGGCCGAGCTGCCCTGTGTGTGATTTCCCACTGCAGCCCTCCCCTGAGACCACAGGGGCTGGAACTCATCCTGGAGCCGATCATTTACCCTCGTCTCTCAGAGGCCAGCAGTGAAGGCCTTTCGAACACTTTGTCACAGCTCTTTTACCTGTGTGATGAAATCAGAGCCCCACAGGCAAGGAGGGTGGCCAACTCCGGCTGCTCTGCCTGGGACTTTCCCAGCTTTAGTAATGAAACTCCTGGGAACCCCCTCCTTGGCCACCCCAATAGACAGGCTGCAACTGCAGGAAATTAGGGCAAGAGAGGAAGTCTGAGGTCCCTGTGACTCGGTGTCTGGACTGTGATGTGAGGCAGGACATTAGGGTTATTCACATGGGACTGAATGTGTGGCACTTCATTCATTCATCCATCCATCCATCCATCCATCCATCCATCCATCCATCAAATCCAAGAGTGTGTTCTGGGCCAAACCCTGTTCTGGGAGCTGGGAAATCAACAGTGAGAAGGACACAGAGCTTCACACCAACAGACTCAGAGGACAGACTCATACACAGTTACAGGCCAGGGCAGTGGACGGTGGCAGGATGCACGGGGAGTCCGGAGGGGCTTCTGAGCCCCAGGGTCATGGAGGGGAACCTCAGAACCAAGGTTTGAAGAAAGAGTAATGGCAATGATACCTAACATATCTTGAGTATATATGCTATCCTGCTTCAGAACAAATTATCCTCAAACCTGGTGGCTCAGTTGGCCCTGGACCCCTCATGAGGTTTCAGTTGATTGTTGGTGAGTGCTGCAGTCACCTGAAGGGTTGGCTGAAGCTCCAAGGCGACAGAATCTCTCACCCCAAAGCCCACTCACTACTGCATGTGTTGCCCCTCTGCTTAGGGCTTTATGCCCCCAAATGGAGAACTGTCTCATACTGAGGTTGTGGATTATATGTAGGCTGATATTTTCCAATTCGGACAAGATTTATTCCTGCTCTGAGGGCATTTTCACATTGGTAGACACCAAACTCCACAGATTTCTATCTCCTTGTAAATTTCCATCCAATTATAAACGACTTTTTTTTGGGCCGGCCAAGTGGCGAGGTGGTTAAGCTCTGGCTTTGGGACGCCAGCGGCCCCGGTTCAGGTCCCACATATGAGGGCCAGTGACACCGCTCTCAAAAAAAAAAAAAAAAAAGATAATATAAAGGACCTTTTTTTCTTTGAGACACAGTGCTATTTAGTTCTTAAAGTGATTCTTGACAAGATACTTGGCACTGCCATATATCACTGCTAGTCAAATTAAGTGTGTTCAGCTCTCCCCGAAAGTGTGGGCACCTGTTTCGTGGGCCAGACTGGTGGGGTGCTGGTAAGTGCTGAACAACCAGCTCTTCAAAGGAAAAATGCTTTTGTTCACAGTGTTTGCCAGTGTCCATAGTGTAAATACCCCCACCATGGCTAATTTCAAGCTCCCAGGGTGATGTCACTAAATGTAGAGTTGAGAGGAAACGTGCACAGTTGGCTGTCACAAGTGGTGTGAGCAGCCCCAGCACCCCTCTGGGCCAGATCAGCCCCTTAGGTCATGCATTCAAGTAAGTTCCATGTAGAGAATGAAGTGATCATGACACTGAATTCTCAGGGAATTCAGTGAGCTGGTCTGTTAGGGTCCCAATCACACCGCAGCTCAGTGACAGCCAGCTGACCCTTGGTAAGTCCTGGCAGCAGCCTCCAACCTGCTTTGTTCCCATCTGAATACACATTTAAACCAGACATTAACCAATGTGAATGGAGTCCCGCCCTGCCTGTGCCAGGCTTTGTGCCTGGATCTAGTGCTACTGAGAAGAGGCAGCAAAGTACACAGGTTAGGAGCACAGACTGGTGCCAGCTGCCTAGGTCTGAGTGCATGTCTGGATGAAATCCATCAATAGCTATAAAGTACATGCAACAGGCCTGACGCAGTAAGTGCCCAAGAGCCAGTTATCAATATCGTTGTTGTCATCACAGCAACTACTGCAGAGGATGCTGCAGACTCATGTGTGGTTTGTCCATGTGTCCTTTTATTTTTTTCATTCACCACACTGGCCTGAGACCCTTGACACACAGAGATGGATCGACCATGGGCCCTGCCCCAGAGATCGATTTCTAACTGGGGAGACAGGACTGCCACTGCCAAGTGACCTTGTGTTATAGGCACAGGCTTGTGATTTGTGTGGGTGACAGCGGGCACCGTGGAGTGGGGGCTTCATTCTCTGTGAAGCTCAGGAAAGGCCTGAGAGAGGGAATGGCATGAAGCCGAGCTGGGAAAGAGGGCCAGGAAGGAGAGGGGGAAGTGGCTTTCCAGGCAGACGATCTTCAAGAGCAGGGGTATGGGATTTGAAAGATGGTGGCGCGTTTGAGAGGCTGCAGGCTGCGTGCAATGGGTGGGACGTGGGGGTTGCTGTGAGAGCTGAGGCTGGGAGGCAAGCAAAGACCTTGAATGCCGAGCTCTGAGGGCTTAGGGTTCATCAGGGTTCATGCAGTGTGCCAGCCTCTAGCCCTGGGACTTGTGACCCATCATGGGATTCACAGTAGGATCGTGGCTTCTTCCCATGAGCCTGGCAGAGCCGCCTGACCCGCCTTCTTCCTCCCCCTCCCAGGTACCAGGGCAAAGAGGGCTGGGCCCCAGCCTCGTACCTGAAGAAGAGCAGCGGGGAGTCCTTACCCCCAAAACTGGGCCCCGGCTCATCCACCCACGCGGGCGTCCTCGACCTGGATGGCGTTTCCCGGCAGCAGAACTCGGTGGGCAGGGAGAAGGAGCTGCTCAACAACCAGAGGGACGGCCGGGTCGAGAGCCGCCCGCCGCCTGACGGGGACGTCAAGCAGAGTGAGTGACGCCCACCGACCTCCTGGAGGCCGAGGGCCTACTGTGCACCAGGCCCTGTGCTCATTGCGTCTCTCATGCTGTTCCTCATCCTCACCACAGCCCTGCTGCCCCCCATAAAACAGAAGCTCAGAAACCCCAGGTCACTTGTTCCAGGTTATTCAGGGAACAAGCTATGGGACCTGCATGGAGAGACTTGCTTTTCTACTCCAGACCACGTTTTTCCACCCCCTCACGATGATCGCAGTAACTATTTCGCAAGCCCCTACTGTGTACCGGGAATCTTACAATTAGTCTCATTGACTCCGCAAATAACCTTTGAGGGACTTACTACTTTTGCTTTACAGATTAGGAAACGAGAGGTGAGATGGTTTGTCCAAGGCCACACAGATGGTAAACAGTGGGGTTGAGACTTGAACCCAGGCCCTTCTGACTCCAGTGCCAGTGCTCTCTCTGCATGACCTCATTTCTGAGCCAAAGGAAGAAAACGTTGATCCTCTGTTGGGTCTTTTCCAGCAACAGTTCTTTACCCATCTTGCTTTTCAAAATGGGTAAACATGTATATTTTACCATTTAATGTTCCTAACACACCCGAGAGTAAGATTCATTATTGTCTGCTGCGTACCCAGGACTCTAGCCTCAAGCGCGTGGTCCTGGTTGTTTGGGGCAGAAGGAATATGTCTGTTGGGAAGGAACTTCCAATTAGCCGCAGGGATGAAGTCACTTGCCCCGGGCTGGGCTTCTCCAGCTATTTATAGTCAGCGAACTTCAGTGTCTCATTCTCTGCTTAGAGCTCTGATGAAAACCCCATGGCAGGGGCTCTATCCTATTCCTGGTGTCTGTGATTCTAATCTGTCACAGTCAAGAGCACACGAGGATTCCTAGAGGAGCAAATAAAAACCTAAACCACATGCCTTTGTTAGGATAGGTTCAGATACTCCAGTGAAGACGCCCGTCCACCCCAACCCTCACCACATGCAGATACCCAATAACATGGCTCAGATCATTTAGATGTTTATCTGTTTTTCTCATGAAGCAGTTCAGATATATGTCCAGGGTTGCTGTGACAACTGCATTCAGTCAAGAGTCTTGTTATGCTGCATCTATCATGTGTTGCCGTCATCCACTCGTCTGGGATGGCTCACCACTAGTCCAGCCAATGAAAAAGAGGCAGAAAGAAGTGGAGGACTCAACTCAGAAGTTTCCACTCTCTTCCCACTCCCTCATATCCCAGTGTCCAGAACTTAGTCACACGGCAATACCTAGCTGCAAGGGGGTCTGAGAAACATGGTCTTTATATAGGCAGCGACGCATCTAGCTAAAACTCTGTTGCTATTTATTCTAATAAAAGACAGGGGAGATGGCTATTTAAGAGATTAGCAGTCTTACCTTCTCTCTAACTGCCAACCTACCTCTCTGTATAGACCCTTGCTAAACCAGCTCTGGCAACACATGAGGTGCCTTCCTCAATATCCTGCTTTTTGCCAGGAGCCTTTTCCACTGCAGAGTCATCCTCCCCCATACCCTGAGACCCAGGGCAAGGGCAGCCCAACTCAGAGTAAAAACCCCCGAAATCATCAGCCAAGTTCATTTGGTTCTGTTGATATATTGTTTGTTTCATTTGGGTTTGTTCTAGAGCACAAAGCCAGGGGCAGTCACATCTATTGCATGTCTGCCTCGTGCTAACAGCCACACACGCATTGTTTACTTTCTTCCCCAGCACTGCCCCTGAGAGGCAGGCGTTATCCCCCTTCTACAGATGAGGGCCTTGTGGCTTAGAGTCAAATAACTTGTTGCAACCGCCTCTGCATTATTCGGAAGCCTCGCCTTTTGCCCTCCCTGGAAAGCGTTCCGTTGCTCCGCACACGGCCGTCCCGAGCCAAGTCTGAACAGCACCTGCCCAGTCAGGCCCTTCTCGAGGGAAGGGTCGCAGCAGCCTGCTAATGCCTACATGGAGCATTAGGCCTAATCCTCTGCAGGAGAGAAGAGGTCTTTCCTGGTGTCCACTTCAGGAATATTACCTGTAGAATTGTGCACGTGTGTGAAATAATATCTTGTCTCTTTATAGGATCACCCAAGATGAGGCAGAGACCCCCTCCTCGCCGGGATATGACCATAGTAAGTGGGTCCTTGCTACTAGCGAGCCAGCCCCTGACCTGAGACTGGCCCCTCACACATACCTCCCCCTTTCCAAAGATGTTCCCTTCCTACCCACACAGCAGCCCTGTGAAGCAGGCTGGGCAAGGGCTAGCCCTGGTAACAGGTGGAAAGACTGAGGTCCAGGGAAGTGAAACAAGCTGCCTGTGCCTTTGTGATCGTTAGGCCTTGGGATGTGCTCTTTGCTTCCTTAGCCCCTGTCCCTTTGTCTTAGATCAACCTTCTCAAATAAGGAAACTTGAAACCAAAACTGGGATGAGGTACAAATATCATTTGTGGTGCCATTCTGCTATTCTACTTTCATACTTCACTTTTAATTCTTTAGGTACCTTCCTAAGCAATACATTGAAAAATTGGCCTTCTTGAAATGTCTGCCATTTAGTGAGCACCTGTTTGTTGGGTGCCATGCCATGTGCTGGGTGCTTTACTACATTAATTTATGGAATGCTTACAGGGACCCCACCAGGTAGACCCTCTTATTACCCCCATTTTACAGGAGATGAAACTGACGCTCCTGAAGGGGATGGGATTTGCCCACAGTTGCACACATAATCAGTATTGCTGCCCTAGATGGGTCTGCTTGAAAACCTGTATTCTTTCCATAGCCCTTGCTGCCTCTGAAGGTCAGAGAATATTGTCTTGCCTCATTGTCTTGCCTCAGATTTTCATGATTGTAGACAAACGTCCCGTGTTTCTTCTCTTCGCTCTAAAGCTGAAGGACCAGAGACCCATCTAGGAGATGATCTGAGCAGTCCCTTTTGTTTTGTCCCATGGGTCCACCAGGGCCCCCTTGAGGATGATTGTATGCCCCAGTCCCTTGGCACCTCCCCACTCCCCACCTGCATCGCCAAAGTAATGGGACATACATCGGACTTAGCCCTGTGTTTCACTGTACCAGCCTCGAGGTCTCAACCTGCCCAAGCCTCCCATCCCACCCCAAGTGGAGGAAGAGTATTACACCATTGCCGAGTTCCAGACAACCATCCCTGATGGCATCAGCTTCCAGGCAGGCCTGAAGGTCGAGGTGAGTGAACCTGTGTCTCTTTGCCTACCTGTGATTTTTTTTTTTTTTTTTTTTAGTTGTGGAGGGCACATCAGAGTTCGATGTGGGGATCAAACCTGTAACCTTGATGTTATAAGCACTGCGCTCTAACCAACTGTGCTAACCGGCTGCCCCTTTTTAATTTATTGTGGTAACATTGGTTAATAACATTATATAAAGTTTTAGGCTTAACCAAGTTTTTTTTTATGATAAATTCTGTATCATCTATTTTCCTCTTCTCCAGTTTTGCTTCCTGGTTTACTTTTTTTTTTGAAGGCAGTGTCACTGGCCCTCATATGTGGGACCCGAACCGGGGCCGCTGGCTTCCCAAGCCAGTGCTTAACCACCACGCCCCTCGGCCGGCCCCATTTCCTGGTTCACTTTAACATCATGTTAGCCTTCAGAATTCTTTAATGGAACCACGGTGTCCTAGCAGTGGACCTGTTAGGAGCACCTTAATTCCTTGCCTAGCCTGTGTGCCTTCATAACATGTTTTGATGATGATGATGATGATATAGGCACCTCTCAGCCAGGTACCTTACATACTTGATAACTGATCTTCACAGAAGTCCCAAGAGGTCTATACTATATATTCAGCCCATTTTATGGATGTACCTGAGACAAAGAGAGGTTAGGCAAATTGCCCAAAGTTGCATGGCTAGTAAGGGATAGAGCTAGGATTTGAACCCAGGTCTCTCTGGTTTTAAAGCCCAGGCTCTTTTCTTTCACCCTCATTCTTGTGATTGTGCATTTGCTTTTATTCATAATAGTTCTTGGCTTCTCTCTAATAAATGAAAATTCGCATAAATCGTGATCAAGAACACAAATGTTTAAAGCTTCTGCTATAGGTCTTTGCATAGAGTGTAAGCTTATCAAATCCTCGTTGATAGATTTCATTTTGATTATTGTACATACTTAGTGTTCGAGTTGTTGAATTTGTGGATGTGCCAACGATGACTTGTATGCCTAGAATCACCTTTAATTATTACCAGAGCTACCAAGAAAGTGGTCATCCTCACGTGAGGTCTTACATTTATCAGTGCCCTTTCCTGGAGAGAATCCAGTAGGACCTGTTAAGTATATTTCTGTCACGTGCATCCTGCTCTCTCGGTGATCTCCGCTGTAATTTAATAATAGGTAACATTTATCTTTCAGCATCTGCCAAGCGCTGTTGTAGCATTCATTTATGTGGCCATCATGAAAACCTGCCAATGGGTATTATTAGTCTCTCCATTATTTATCTCTTTTTTGTGGAGTCGCAGGCATGTGTCCTGTGCAGGACCAATCAGGCAGTAAGTCGTGAAGCCAGAACTAGAACCCAGGACTGGAGGCCCCAGAGCCCAGCCTCTGCCTCCTGCACTGGGTCGGTGGCTGCCATTCCTTTGAGCTGGGCACAGAGTGCTGCAGCAAAACCAGGCCCGAGACCCTCTCTGCCCGAGCACTTGCTCGCCTCAGGCACAGCTCCTCCCTAAGCAGGGTCCCCTTTCCCGGGCAGGGTCAGGTAATGGGAAGGGCTCAGCTCCAGAGCCCACCAGCCTGCCTTTGACTCACACCTTCACCTTTGACTCACTTAACCTTTGCGAGTCCTCGGCTAGAGCCTCAGTTCTGCATCTCTAAAATGGGATGATAATCCCCATCGTATAGAGTGGTGTGAACACTGATCAGATTTCCTATGCATAGCACCTGCCAGAGAATCACAGATATTAATATTAGTTAGCTTGGGCTGCCATCACAGATACCACAGGCTGGGTGGTTTAAATGACAGAGATTTATCTTTTCACAGTTTTGGAGGCTGGAAGTCCAAGGTAAAGGGTCAGTAAGGTTGGTTTCTACTTGGCCTCTCCCCTTAACTTGCAGATGGCCACCTTCTCACTGTGTTGTCACATGGTTGTCCCTCATTCTCTATATTCTCCTCTTGTAAGGACACCAGCCCTATAGGGTTAGGGCCTACCCTAATGATCCCATTTAACTTAATTACCTCTTAAAAGCTTTGATCTCCAAATACAGTCATATTCTAAGGTATAGGGGGGTTAGGGCTTCCACATATGAATTTGGGGAGGCGGGGGGACACAATTCAGCCATAGCATGCAGCATGCATACCTTCCACCCAGGTGAATTTAGACATACAGTGCTAAACAAAGAGGCACAGGGAACATAAGGTCCTAAGTACCGTGGGCGAGTCCGCCCGCCATTCCACTCAGTGAGTGTGTATCCCAGAGGGAGAAGGAGGTGAGATAAAAGTTTGTTTTACCTCCTTCAACATCCATTCCCCTGTATCGAACTAAATGATTCCCACGTTTAAGGATACACATTTCTCATCAGCGTGGCCTGTAAACACCAGACAGCCACTTCACCTGGTTCTCAACCAAAGGAGTGGTGACCAAGGCTAATTTGGGCTGTACATGGGTTTAGCCCTGTACTTCTTTAGAATTGTAGCAGATCGGGCCGGCCGAGTGGCTCCGTTGGTTGAGCTCTCTCAAGAGTGTGAGCTGAGCTCTGAGCAACAGCAGTTCGATGCTCAGCCCGAGCTGAGCTGCCGTTGAGCTGCCAACAAGTGGCAGGATGACTCAGCTAAAAAAAAAAAAAAAAAAAAAAGAATTGTAGCAGACACTGCTGGTGGCCTTCTCCGCACCATGGTCCACCTGAGCTGACCTCCAGCTGCACATAGGTCCCCGCTGCTGGGAGTAGGACTAGGAGTCAGGAGGTAAACGTCCCCACCACAGTGGGGCAGTCTGATTCTTCCTGGTCTCTCAGAGGCTGCCTGGTGGGTTAAACCCCAGTGTCCCAGAACAATAACCTGCTTATAATAGGCTCTCACGTTCCTCATTTCCTCACTTGTACTCTCCGATATCACCTCTCAGATGAATTACCTTACCCAAGTCCATGTGTCAGGGACTGCTTCTGGGGGAATCCAAAGTTAAATAAGAGCCTATCCCCAAGGGAGATGTTCCTGATACGCGGAAGAGTCTCTAGACATGGTCCACCATAGATACTGCTCGGGAATCTGCTGAGCAGAAACCCTTGCTTCTAGAACTGCAGATGCATGTGGGTCTCCCAGAGCGAACTGGTCCACTGGCCCTCGGACCACAACTACTAAGTGCCTTCCTCTGTCCCCACTCTAGGTCATCGAAAAGAACTTGAGTGGCTGGTGGTACATTCAGATTGAAGATAAGGAAGGATGGGCGCCAGCAACCTTCATTGACAAGTATAAGAAGACCAGCAATGCCTCAAGACCCAACTTTCTGGCTCCTTTGCCCAACGAAGTGGCCCAGCTCCGGCTGGGGGATGCAGCGGTGATGGAGAACAACACGGGCAGTGAAGCCATCGGCCCCTCTCGGCCCCTGCCCGATGCACCGCAGGGTGCAGTGGAAGCTGGGACGCCGTGGTCCAAAGACTGGAAGGGCGGCAAGGAGGTCCTGAGGAAGACGTCTTTAGACGTGTCGTCCTGCTCGGGCTACGAGGAGATCTCAGACCCTGATCTGGAGGAGAAGCCCAGCCTCCCTCCCCGGAAGGAATCCATCATCAAGTCGGAAGGGGAGCTGCAGGAGAGGGAGCGGCAGAGGGTGGAGCAGCTCAGGGGCTCCTCGCCCAAGCCTCCTGGCATGATTTTGCCAATGATTCCAGCTAAACACAACCCCCCAGCCCGGGAGGGCCGGAGGCCAGATCCCAAACCTGACAAAAGCAAATTGTTTCAACTGAAAAACGAGATGGGGCTGGAGTGTGGCCACAAAGTGTTGGCCAAGGAAGTGAAGAAGCCCAACCTCCGGCCCATCTCCAAATCCAAAGCCGACCCACCGGAGGAGAAGCCGGAAGCCACCCCCCAGAATCCCTTCTTGAAGTCCAAACCTCAGGTCAGGCCAAAACCCGCTCCTTCCCCCAGGACAGAGCCACCTCAGGGTGAAGACCAAGTGGACATCTGCAACCTCAGGAGCAAGCTCAGGCCTGCCAAGGCCCAAGACAAGCCCTTGTTGGATGGGGAGAGCAGCCACCAGGTTGCTGGGGGCCAAGACGTGGTCTTCAGCCGCAGCTTCCTCCCAGGGGAGGGACCTGGCCGTGCCCAGGACAGGACGGGCAAGCAGGATGGGCTCGGCCCAAAGGACATGGCCTGCCGGGTCCCTCCAAAGCCAGCCAAGGCGGCAGACCCCGTGCCTAAGAGTGTGCCCCTGCCTCTCCAGGAGGCTCCCCAGCAGAGACCTGTGGTCCCGCCCCGGAGACCACCCCCTCCCAAGAAAACCTCCTCATCGTCCAGGCCCCTCCCAGAGGCCAGAGGGCCCCTCCCAGAGGCCAGAGGGCTGCAGCGGGAGGCCAACGAAGGCAAGGCATCTCCTGCCCCTGGCCGGGCCCTGCTGGTTCCTCCAAAAGCCAAACCTTTTCTCTCCAACTCCTCGGGGGGCCACGATGACCTTCGAGGCAAAGGCGGGCTGGGGCTGCGGATGGCGGGCAAGATCGGAGAAAACAGGGAAAAAGTGGCTGCAGCCGCCTTCCCCAGTGCGGACAGCCCGAAGGACTTGTATGTGGCTGTGGCCAGCTTTGAAGGAGACGAAGATACCAGCAGTTTCCAGGAGGGGACGGTGTTCGAGGTCCGCGAGAAGAGCAGCAACGGCTGGTGGCTCTGCCAGGCCCTCAGCGGGGCCCCCTCCTGGGAAGGGTGGATTCCTTCCAACTATCTCAGGAAGAAGCCCTAGCCCCTCCTCCCTCCTTGTCTGGAGGCCCTGGGTGTCCCTGCTGGCTTTACCCACGTATTTAATATGCCTCTTAATTTATCATTCTCCATGCAGCTTCAAAGGAAGGAAGACTGGAGAACTGCCATTTCTTCCCTCCCATGGGTAGAGTCAGCCCTCCCACCACAGCAGCCCCTGGAGGCCACGGGCGTGCTTTCTCTCCACTCAGTATCCCTGCCTTAAGGCCAGTGGCACTGCCACCCAGCTTCCCTGCCCACCCAGCAGCGGGACCATGACTCTCCAAGGCCCCCCAGGATCAGAAGCCACAGTCTGGAGAAACTGCAGAAAGGGTTTTTTGTTGCTTGGATCCAGCGTCGTACAGGGCAGCCCCCTGGAACCCCATCCTGTCTGTGATGGCTTTCCCAACTTCTCCATGTCTCTAAAAGCCCAGACGTTATTCACTTAGTTTCCAAAATGCCTGGCACCAGAAGGGACTTCGTACTGTAGAAGTGGGCTCCGTGGCTAATCCCAGGGGGTGCCCTCTTCCTGAATTTTCATGGAGGGTTTTCGCCTTCCTTCTGGTATGGAATTATGAAGCTGTGTAGATCCTTTATTCCCAACTCTTCCATTTCAGCCACTTGATGTCATTAAATAGTAGACCTATGTGACATCCTCTGGTATGGTGAGACAGTCAGGCCCGTGATGGGCCTCTCAGGTTCGACCAGATGCAGCTGCCCCAGGAGTGAGCCTGGAGGTGCACTCGGCCACCCTGCCTCCTGTCTTGTCTTGGGAGCCTGGCTGGTCCTACAGGGATGGTTCTAGCCCGGAGGATGCTTCCCTTCCTGCCACAGGCTCCGGACCATCCCTGCCCTGCTTTGGGCATTTCACTTCTGTCTACCTAGAGCAAGAGTTTCAACGCTTGTTCGAAAAGGGGGACCATCCACAAGCTATGCCTCTTGCTGAGTAGCTAGGAGGTGCCAAACTCTGTATGTGGCACTTTACATTCGTGTTTAACCCTCACCACAACCCTGTCTTGTAATAGTGTACCCGTTTTATAGATGTGGAAACTCGGGCTCAATGTGCCCAAGGCACACTAGCTAGGAGAGGAGGAAAGAGGATTAGAATCCAGGCCGGCCTGACTTCCCAGCCTGTGCCCTTCGCCCTGTAAGAGGCAAACTGGGCGGGGCAAGTTTGGTTGGGCCCTGTTTTTGGCTCCTGTGCTGGTGCCCGCCCCCCCCCCCGGGGGTAGAGCTTACGGAGCAAAGGGAGCTGAGGTGGCCTCACGTGACAGCCATGAAAGGGCCTGGTGGCTCAAGGACCAGCCGGTGTATGTCCTCCAAACAGCGTAGTAAAAGCAGTGGCCCTTTCAGGAGAGGGCCCCAGGGCCAGCAGACAGCTCCTGCCACTCTCTGCTGCTGCTCCCTGCTTCTCTCGGACCTTTGCTGTTAGTCGTCTTTTTGCCCCTGCACTCTGCCTGTCTGTCATCTCACGGGGCAGCCCTCCCACCCATTCTGATGCTGTGGTCCACTGACAGGCAGGCGTGCTCGCGTTGTGTCACGGCCACACAGCAAAACTAGAACCAGGACCCAGGGTTTCTGGCTCCCATCCCAGAGCTTTTGCCTGTCAACCAGGCTGCCTGGGAGTGACAGGGCAGCCCCGGAGCCTCCGATTCAGAGTTCACTGGCAAAGGTCCGTGTGCACAGCCCTCTTCTGGGCTCCCCCCCGCCCCCGCCACCTGGGCTTGGGATGTTCCTGCAGAGGGAGTTCCTGACACCCACAGCGGCATCTCATTCCTTCCTTCGGTCAGTCTGTGAGTCCCGTCCCCGAGAACCTCCGGGCAGCGCCCGCTTGCTCCTTGGCCCTACGCCCAGCTCCTTGGGGAAAAGAAGGAAGGCTGGGAGAAGCCACCCACCTCTTCACAGGCCCCCCTCACTTGGGAGGAGGCCCCATAGCATGTTTTCCTGTTTTTGATTCACTTTGGTTTAAACCGCCTTTGTAAAGCTGTTATGCAGGATTTGACTACATTTCAAAAGACAAAGCTCTAAATATTTTTTTTTTCTGATTCACTTTCTGCTTTCATTGCTCTTTTCAAGTGTTTTGTGAATGCCTCCCGTGTGCTAGGCGCTGGGTAGACCAGGCTGCGGGAGGCACCCTGCCTGCCTGTGAGTTTTGTTTGCTGATTCCGCCAACGGGGTTTGTCTTTGACTTCCATCTCTCTTCCCAGGGATCAGCTGAATGGGAAGGGCTGGCTCTGCTTTTCTCTGGGCAGAACGTTTTCCTGCAAATGAAAGAATTTGCCTGTTTGTATTTTTTTTTATTCTGATGGGCACTGACGGTCCTGAAGCCTCTGTCTTCTCTGGTCACCGTTATCTTCCTTTTTCCAGCTCCTTTTGCCACCATGGTGGGCCCTGCCCCAGGAAGGGGGTGGGGGGGTTTCGATGGCAGTGGCTCTTCCTAGGTGTCCTTGCCCGGGGACTTAGGTTCACACCACCCAGGGCTGTGGCCACTATTCTGTGAGCAATTGATGAAGCATATGCAAAATTCCCCTGGAGCGATAGCTGTGGAACACGGCCTAGGCCATGGGAATAACCCCAACCCCAAGCTCTAGCAGGTCCCCGAGGCTTAAACACGCTCCCTCCTTTTACTTGGTCCTCACGACAAGCCCATGAGGTGCATGGGATCAACCCCAAACTAGTCTGAGAAAATCGAGGTTCTGGGGGTGAGGTCCCATGCCCAGCTTTATCCAAATGCTGACCAAGCTGAGACTGAGATCCAGGGTTTTCTCCCCCCGCCGCCCCCCCCCCATGCCCTGCCATCAGCAGCGAAAGGTACCTGGGGCTTCCAGGGAAGCAGGTGGCCCTCCCTCGGAATTTGGATTTCTCTTCCCACCACCCTGTGATTACACTTGTCAGTAGGTCACAGGCAGATGCCAGGTTAAGGGCTGGCAGAGCTTTGGCTTTTTTTCCCTCACCCTTGCTTATTTCCCTGTGATGACTATTTTATCTTACGTCTTGTGGTGCCACCAACTCTGGGAAATCTTGAGTTTTAGGGTCACCACTTTATCAAATGGTCCTTTGCTCAAATTTTGCTCTCAAAATTTCTTTACCATTTGATGGGTTTGTGTCCTTGTCCCAGAGTAGGGGAGAGCTGGGCTCCAGCTCAAACCGCTTTTAATGCCTGGACCTAGTAAGAAATCGCTAGAGCCCAGATCAGGCTTCCTGTAAGCCTCTGCCCCGGGCTTTTCCATGTCATCAATTTCTTAGGTAGAGCTCTAGGCCTTCAAACATTCCTGAGCCCACCGGGGATTCCATTAGCAGGTGGGACAGAGGCAAACTTGCCACATTAAAGGGCAGGTGCTGCATCTCCCCAAGGTTTGGAAGGACTTTTGGCTCAGGGATGGACAGACTTACTCAGCCTGTACCAAGTACCCAGAACCAAGTGGCAGAAACAAGGAATTGCTCCCGCTCTCAAACAGCTGGCGACGCGACCTCCAATAACAAGGACAGTCGTGGTTTGGTTCCCATCCTCTCATGGTGCCAAGTCTCTAAGTGTTACGCAGGCCACTCGCTGGGAGGCCTTGCCCTTCTCTGGGCGTTGTGACAGTGGGGACCTAACAGCGTTAGCCACGCGTGGCAGTCCTGTCTGCCCTCCTTGGTTGTCCAGGCCCATCCTGAGGGCTTTTGCTGCAAACAGCCATACCATGCCATAGACCAAAGATTCCCTAGTGTCAAGCTGTGGCCTGGATGGTGATAACTGGCTCCCATCGAGGCCTGAGGGTGCAGGGTGCCCACTCTTAGCCTGGAGGAATTGCTCCCAACTTGACTAAGGTTCTGGCGTGGCTGCAGAGTTACGATCAGGAGGCTCCACAGTCCTTGCCTGCTCATGGGCCACCTGCTGAGGACCCTGCTGACCACCCAGCTCCATGGAGGAATGTCTAGTTTCTGGTGCTACCCTGCCAAATTATGGAGCCCCTCCCTCATTGGGCTTCAACTTCCCACCTTCCTGTTTCTCTCCTTTACTCCATGGGAAGCTTTCCTCGTTCCAGTCGGGGACAAGGAGGCTCAGTTTCTTTCCTTGGAGAAGCCAAACCCAGCGCCACAGCCAGTACCCTTCACCTTCAGGCCTTCTGTGAACATGACAGGAGGTGCCCCACCAGGCTTGCTACAGCAATAAGCAGTTCTGAGAACGGAGGCATCCATATCTGACCGCTGTCTATGCCTGTATGCCTCTGTGCCCGTGTCATTGTGCTCCCCGTCCACTCTTACAGGGGTGGTAAGAAACGGGTCACCTGAGTTATAACCCACATGCCCTGCTTTAGGGAGCCACCAAGTAAAGCGGCCCTTTCTTGCATCCCTCCTGGAACAGTGGGCTCTGACAGCCCCGCCACCTCGTGTCTGCTCTTACGATGACGCAGGAGATCTCTGGACACGGCACTCCTTATCCCCTCTTGGCAAATGAACAAATTCTGGTAGTGTTTTTTTGTTTCCTTTTAACACACAAAAAAATACATGAGGATATATTATGTGAGGGGGGTGATGAACAATTAGCTGTAGCATGTATAGACTATATACTTACCATTAGACTTTTTCTTTTTTTTTTTTAAATAAAATGCTTGACTGGTTTCAAGCTTCATTGTGAAGATGCAGTGTCTATGGATTTATTTGGCTGAAGAAAAACGGTGCATAGCTTTGTGTCCTGGCATCTTGGCCTAGAGTTTGGAAATGAAAGAACAGAGGCCTGTGTGAGCTTATGTTTGGGCATTGCTGAGAAATTAGGTCTCTCTCTGGGACCTAATGCATCTTGGTTCTTTTAACTACAGTGTCCAGAAACCAAGAGAAAGCTGGGTGTCTCCCACATGTCCTCAGCTCTACCTAAACTGGAAGACTTCACATGGCCAGGGAGGGAGTCCTGAGCCTCTTACTGGCATTGCCTGCAGATGGGCAAGAGTTCGGTGAACGGGGTGCGGCAATGCAGCCATGGTTCCCTGGGGAAGGGGGAAGGGGGTGCAGCCATGATTCCCTGGGGAAGGGTGTGGGGGTGCAGCCATGGTTCCCTGGTGAAGGGGGTGCAGGGGTGCAGCGTGGCTCTGCAGGGACTGCCCAAGCCATCTGCTCCTGGGGAGTTGGAGGACATTGCCTGAAGTTTTATTACTTTCCCAAAGGCTGAGGACTTCAAAGGGGGGATTTACATAAGTATTCATCCTCCCTTGGAGGCAACACTAAAGAAAGCAGTACCCTCTGGCAGACCTTGCTTAGGAATAATGGTTATTCATATACTGTATTAATCTCTGTTTTCATAAGAAGGAACATCATTATGTGGTTCAAGCCCCCCTTGGGAGTATTGTCTCCCAGATCTTCCAAACCAAGAGTGCTTAGCCATAGGATACAGGTGGCAATGGCCTGGGCTTCCCTGGCAGGTGTGGAAGGGCACCTGAGCCTCACGGGATGGGATGGAAACTGGCCTGTGGTCAGGAACCAAACCTCACTAACCCCATTGCCTCCCCTCAGGTCGCCCTTGGAAACAGCACACACCAACCCCTTTATACTGTTCCAGGACTGCCGTGCCCAACTCCCTCCTCTAAAGGATCCTGGGGAATCTGTGGGTCCAAGACTCACATTGTGAGGCCACTTTCCCCAAGTCCAGGGTCTCTCATGCCCACCCTTCTCTAGTTCAGTGTCCATCTGGTCCTCACCACCTTGCAACCCATGCCTCCCAGGCAATGATTCTCAAATTACAGTGACCATAGAATGAGCCAGGGAGCTGGTCACAGTGCACATTCCTGGGCTGCACCCCTGAAAGTCAAAATCGGTAGGAATCTGCACCCTGACAAAGTAGATTATGAGGAAATAGTCTGAATGCTCCACTTTTGAGAAACAGAATCACCTTGCCTGCTGTAGTCCAAGGTGTTCAAAAATGGTGCTTCGTACTATTATCAGTCGATGTCACCATTATTTTCCTGAGCGTTTACTGTGTGCCAGGCCTGTGGAGCACATGACACACACTCTTTTTTCATCCTCAAAATGCTCAGTGAAGTAGATATCTGCATTTTATCGAATTCCTTTCAACTTCCTGGAGCTTGGCCACACACTTAGAGTAGAGTATAGAATAGTGGTCTTCAAATCGTTTTCATTGTGGACCCTTGTGCATTACTAAATAAATGTAGCAGGTACAAGAGTGTTAGGTGGGGAATCCTTACACCCCACTCCGGGTGTTCCCTTCCATGTGAAGGGAACTCCACGAGATTAACACTCCCGCCTTCTCTGTCTCCCTGGGGGAGTGAAGGGACTTGTCTAGATGATTGACATTTAGGAGAGCCGAAGCCAGACATGCATAGCTCAGCCCCTTGTCTCTCCTGTTTGGGGTCAGATGTCCTCAGAGTACAGCTTCCCCTCGGCCCCTTGGGAGTGGGAGGCTTAGTGGTAAAAAGGGTGCTTTTCAGAGGTGCCTGTGACTGCATCAGTCAGTATGTCTAATCCTGGGGGATGTGGGCTTAGGAGACCCATGGCTGCGGCCCACCTCTCCTAAACCTGATGCTCCCATGGCTCGCTCAGAAATAAAGCTGAGATTTGTTCAGCCCCCAGGGCCCTCTGTCTCTCTCAGTTCTGAACTCAGGTGATGAGAAAAGGGAACAAACGTATTAGGCTCCTTAAAAACTATCTATTGACTACTTGATTAGGCTAATGTTAGCTGATTTATTATAATATGTACAAAATTTAAGATACCTAAAGGATAAGATAAAATTTTATAATTAAAAGTTTTTCACTATGTTCCCACGATGCTCAGACCCCACTCTGTCAACCACTGTGTTAACAGATTTTGGGGTTAGAGCTGGGCTTGAGTTCTGGGTCTGATAAACACTTTCCCTCTCTGATACTTAGCATCCTCAGCTGTGAAATGGGGGACAAAAATGCCTTTCCAAGAGAGCTGTGAAGATAAATGGAAATGATGTATGCCTAGTCTTCAAATATTTTCATTACCTAATGCAGGAGATGGCAAGCTTCTACGTAAGGAGTCAGATAGTAAATATTTTGGGCTCTGGGAGCCAAGAGGCAAAACCAAAATGTTATGCAAGGACTTACATAACTCTTCAAAATGAAACCATTTAGCATGTGAAAACCATTCTTTTTTTTGAGGGCAGTGTCACTGGCCCTCACATGTGGGACCGAACCGGGGCCGCTGGCTTCCAAGCCAGCTCTTAACCACCACGCCACTCTGCCGGCCCTGAAAATCTTTCTTAACTCTGAAAACACAGGCAGCTGGATGGATTGGGCCCAAAGGCTGGTTTGCCAGTCCCTGACCTAGTGTATATTCCTCTCCTATTTTATTACTTTTCTCTAAATGAGTTTTTCCGCAGCGTGTTTATGGAACATCAGCCCCTCACATGATCATGACCAAGCATTGTGTGGTCAGATCCACTTGGCAAACACTGTGTGAGCACCATCCAAGCCCCCCTCCTTGGGGACCCGTGTCACACACTAGCACGTTCAAGGCTCTGAGAATCCTGCTGTCAAGAAGCTGTTTACCCTGCTTTAATCCAGCATTTCCATAAAGTATGTGACAACAGACTTCTTTTTTCTGTGTCACATTTATGAACGGCCCACAGAACACACGTTGGAAAATGCCGCTCTAGATCCTAGAATGGAATTATTATTTGGAATGTCGGGGTATTGAGTTGAGTTCGTGCCCGAGAATGCGTGCATCTGAAGCCTCTGGCTGAGCTGATGTGTGTCAGTTCCTGCTTCGGCAGGCTAACCAGGCCACCTTGGTCTTCAGCTTGAAGCAGCGGCTCCTGAGCGTCTTTGGAGGAGATCCGAGAACCAGGCCATCCACGTCGTTGCGGCTGTGAGCATGGAATTGCTAAACTACGCTCACTGTATTTTTGATTGTGGTAAAATACACATAACATGAAATTTACCACTGCAACCCTTTTTAAGTGTATAGTGCAGCGACATTACATTCACAATGTTGTGCGATTACCACCACCGTCCATCTCCAGAACTTTCTCATCTGTCCCAGCTGAAACTCTGTGTTCATTAAACAACTCCCCATGCCCTCTTCCCCAGCCCCTGGGAACCATAATTCTACTGTCTGTCTCTGAATCTGACACCCCTAGGAACCTCACCTAAGTGGGATCATACAGTATTTGTCTTTTTGTGGCTGACTTATTTCACTTAACATAGCATCCTCAAGGTTCACCTGTGTTGTAGCATGTAAATTCCTTTCTTTTTAAGGATGAACAGTATTTCATTGTATGCTTTTACAAGATTTTGTTAATTCATCTGCCAATGGACACTTGGGTTGCTTCCATCTTTTAGCTATTTTAGTTTTTTTTTTTTGTTTTTTTTTTTGAGGGCAGCGTCACTTGCCCTCATATGTGGGACCCGAACCAGGGCCACTGGCTTCCCAAGCCAGTGCTTAACCACCGCACCACTCCTCCGGCCCTCTTTTAGCTATTTTGAATATGCTGCTGTGAACATGAGTGTGCAAATATTTATTCAAGTCCCTGATTTCAATTCTCTTGGATATGTACCGCAGAGGTGGAAGTGCTGGATATGTAATTCCATGTTTTAACTTTTGAGGAACCTCCATACTGGTTTCCATAGTGGCTGTACCTATTTCCATTCCTACCAATGGTGCACAACGGTTCCCTTTTCTCCACATCCTCACCGACACTTAACTGCTTGTCTTTTGAAGAGTAACCATGCTCACAGGTGGGAGGTGGTATCTCACTGTGGTTTTTGATTTGCATCTCCCTGATGACTAGTGCTGTTGAGCGCCCTTTCATGTACCTGTTGGCCATCTGTGTGTCTTCTTTGGAAAAATGTCTATTCAGAGCTTCTGCCCATTTTTTAATCAGATGTTTGTGTTTTTTACTATAGAGTTGTATGAATTTTTTATATGTTTTGAATAGTAACTTTTATCGGATTTAGAAATATTTTCTCCCATTCGGTAGGTTACCTTTTCATCTTGTTGATGGTTTTCTTTGCTGTGTGGAAACTTTATATTT
This sequence comes from Aselliscus stoliczkanus, assembly GCA_033961575.1. Lineage (NCBI taxonomy): Eukaryota > Metazoa > Chordata > Mammalia > Chiroptera > Hipposideridae > Aselliscus > Aselliscus stoliczkanus. The sequence continues at coordinate 6,632,898 of CM066733.1, forward strand.
GATGTGCTTTTAGTGTCAAATACAAAAAATTGTCAAGACCGATGTCAAGGAGCTTACCACCTATGTTTGCCTCTAGGAGTTTTAAGGTTTCAGGTATTATGCTCAAGTCTTTAATCCACTTTGAGTTATTTTTTGTGTATAGTGTAAGCTAGTGGTCCAGTTTCACTCTTTTAGAAATTATTTTTTTTTTTTTTAGTTACAGTAGACATTCAATATTATTTTATATTAGTTTCGGTTGTTCAGCATAGAGGTTAGACATTTATATAATTTATGCAGTGATTCCCCCGAATTAGGCTGGAACCCACCTGGCACCAGACACAGTTGTTACAACGTTTCTGACTGTATCCTCTATGCTGTACTTTACGTCCCCGTGACGATTTCGTAACTACCAATTTGTACTTCTTCATCCCTTCACCTTTGTCACCCAGCTCCTCCATCCCAGCTCCTCCATCCTCTCCGCTCTGGCAATTATCAGTTTGCTCTGCGTATCTATGAGCCTGCCTCTGTTTTGTTTGTTCATTTATTTTGTTCTTTAGAGTCCACATATAAGTGAAATCATATGGTATTTGTCTTTCTCAGTCTGACTTGTTTCACTTAGCATAATACCCTCTGGGCCCATCCATGTTGTCGCATCCACGTTCATTCTTTTGCATGTGGCTGTCCAGTTTTCCCAGCACCATTTATTGAAAATACCATGCTTTCCACATTGCATATTCTTGGCTCCTCTGTTGTAAATTAATTGACATATGTTCATGGATTTATTTCTGGGCTCTCTATTCTGTTCCATTGATCTGTGTGTCTGTTTTTATGCCAATACTATACAGTTTTGATTACTATAACTTTGTAATATAGTTAGAAATCAGGGAGTGTGATGCCTCCAGCTTCGTTCTTTTTTTTTTTCCCCTCAAGATTGTTTTGGCTATTTGGGGTCTCCTGTGGCTCCATACAAATTTCTGTGAAAAATACCATTGATATTTTGATAGGGATTATGTTGAATCTATAGATTGCTTTGGATTGTGTGGACATTTTTACAAAATTAATCTTTCCTATTCATGAGCACAGAATATGTTTCTATCTATTTTAGTCTTTTTTGGTTTCTTTCATCAGTGTTTTATAGTTTTCAGTGTGTAGGTCTTTCACCTCCTTGGTTAAATTTATTCCTTGATAGTTTATGTTTCTTGTTGTAATGGTAAATGGGATCGTGTTCTTAATTTACCTTTCTGGTAGTTAGTTAGTAGTGTGTAGAAGTGCAACAGAATTCTTATATATTTGTTTTGTGTCTTGCAACTTTACTGAATTAGTTTATTGGTTCTAACAGTTTGGGGTAGAGTCTCTAAGGTTTTCTATATATAATATGATGTCATCTACAAATAGTGATAGTTTTATTTCTTCCTTTCTATTTGGATGCTTTTTATTTTTATTGCCTAATTGCTTTGGGTAGGACTTCCAGTACTATGTTGGAATAAAAGTGGCAAGAGTTGGCATGGACCACATTTTTGAGGTGGAGTTTTTGATATTTAACAATAATGTTTTAAATTTGAATTTGTACCCACTCATTTTAAAGATAACAAAATTCTTATAGACGCCCAGTGTTTAGACTTTTTAATAAAAAAAATCATTTAATAAAAAATGATTTTTATTAAAACATTACCTAATGTAAACCAGGCATAAACATGTTCTCTTTGTAGTTATTAAACAAATAAAACAAGAACAGTTTTAGAGGTTAAACATACAACTGCAAAACCAAGAGTTTTCTTATCAGTAATAGAAGAGTTAATGTTGCTTTTTATAATTGTTTATTTAATAGTGATATATATGTGTGTATGTACATATACGAGTGTGTGTGTGTGTGTGTGTGTGTGTGTATGTATATATATGAACTGATGTTGCTTTGCCAAAACTATATCTCCACTCATAGTGACAGAATGGAGCCAACCACATCGGAATAAGGTTTTTGGAGTCAATCTGCCCATGTATTCTGGGCATTGTGACGATTCCTTTTTCTCTAATGGAAATATCCAGCAGGCCTTTCTGAAAGCAGCACATCGTACTGTATTTAGCCCTGATTTGGTACAAATATATCACTTATACATTGTCTTAGTCTGTTTGGGCTCCTGTAACAAAGTACCATAGACTGAGTGTGGCTTATCAGCAACAGAAATTTACTTCTCACAGTTCTGGAGATTGGAAGTCTAAGGCTAGCGTGCCAGCATGGTGGGCTCTGATGAGGACCCTTTTCTGGGTTGCAAACTGCCCACTTGTTGTGTCTTCACATGGGAAAGAGAGCTGGTTGGCTCTCTGGCTTCTCCTTAGAAGGGCACTGGCCCCACCTTCATGGGCTAATCACCTCCCAAAGGCCTGATCTCCAAATATCATCACCCTGGAGATTTGACTTCAACATATATATGACTTTCGAAGAGACACAAATATTCAGTCCATAGCATGTGTTAATTCAAACATGGTTCTTTTCTCATTAGCCCGTGAAAATTGGAAGTACTAGCCTGGGATCCCAATTTACTTGCTAACAGAACTCAATCGTTGAGGATGACATTCAGATTATCTAGAATATGCCTATCTGTCTTTTTAAAAATATTAACAAAATGGAACTGCAAAATGTAAACATTCTTGGGCCGGCCGAGTTGTGCATTGGTTAAGAGCTGTTTTGGGGATGCCAGCGGGCCCGGTTCGGATCCCACATATGAGGGCCAGTGACACTGCCCTCTACAGCTAACAACAGCTCCACCTGGAGCTGGGCTGCGCGAGGCCCGGCAATGGTGTAGGCTGCAGCCCCTGCTGCAGTGGGCTGCTATGGGCTACAGTGAGTGGCCGGCAGCCAGCGTGAGCGGCCGGCAGCCAGCGTGAACTGCCAGTAGCCACGGTGAGCGACCATCCAGAGGCCGGCGACCGATCTGCCTCATCCGGGAAGAGCGCAATGACGATACCAACATGGGCCAGTGAAGCAACATCCTCCGCAGCTAGACTGAAAGAAAAAAGACAGCAACTTCTCTGTTCCCCTTCCCCAATTCCCCAATGCTGTTCCCCTCCCCCAATTCCCCAATAAAAAATCTTAAAAAAAAAAATGTAAACATTCTCATAGAGAAGTTTTGTCCCTAAGTGAAGAAATTCTGCCTCCCTCTTTAATCTGAACCCCACTTAACTGTGCTGAGCCTGGGGGATGAGTGGACAGTCGCTCTCTGATCGGAAAGTCTGGCCACCAGCCTCTCCACTCCCGTAAGCACCCTAGGTGTGTGGAGGAGGGTGTGCAGAACCTCTGTGTTTGTTCTTGGTACTTGGAAAGTGCTGGGATCACCCAGTGACTCACTTTCACACTGGGGATAGCTTCTCGGGAGCACCCAGCAGCAGTGGGTTGAGACACCCAAAGCTGCTTCTGGAAGTTCATTTCTACCCAAACATTGGTTATGGGTAGGGGGAAAGCTGGGAGTAGAGATTTAAGCAATTTAACCAGTAAGTTATTTTACATGTGTTCATGTTGAAACAAATAGGGACATATTGTGCAATGGAACTTAAATCTCGCCTGCACTTTGAAGATAAAACTGCAGACTTCAAGGAGATGGTTTCAGTGGGTTGCTTTGGGCCCAGCCCCAGGCCCCTGGCCCCTTGAGGGAACCTGAGTAAGTAAAGTTTGAGAAACTAAGTGATTAATCACTGCTGCCACTGGCAAGTAGGGCAAAGCCCATTAGGAGATCTTCTCTTTCCAGGTATACTCTACTCATTGGGCTTATTTTCAATCAAAACCAGATTCCCCACGGGAGATGAGCTGTAGAGATTCTCAGAAATACACTCCGTTTTAGTGCTCTGCGTGTAGGCAGAAAGGGTTTGTTTATAAAAGTGAATGCTTCCGAGAACCTCCCGCTTTTCAAAACTCTTTCAGTTCTTCTGGTCTCATAATAGATAATAGGGAGTGCCTATATTAAGTTCTGCCTGTATTTAATCACCTTAAAAAAAAAAAAACAGACAGAGCAGCGGCGCGGCCTCGCAGGCGGAGATCTCTGCAGCCCCAGCGCGACTTGGCGACCCCCGGCTTCTCCGGCCACCATGCCGCGCTCCTTCCTTGTTCGGAAGTCTGCCTGCTCCCGCCGGAGGCCCAACTACAGCGAGCTACACGACTCTTCTCCAGAGTTCACCTTCCAGCAGCCGTATGACCAGGCCCACCTGCTGGCGGCCATCCCACCTCCTGAGGTCCTCAACCCGACGGCCTCACTGCCCACACTCATCTGGGACTCCCTCCTGGCCCCCCAAGCCCAGCCAATTGGCTGGGCCTCCCTTCTGTCCCAGGAGATCCCCAAGGCTGTAGAGCTGACCTCCCTATCAGATGAGGACAGTGGGAAAGGCTCCCAGCCGCCCAGCCCACCCTCACCAGCTGCTTCATCCTTCTCCTCCACCTCAGCCTCTTCCCTGGAGGCTGAGGGATATGCTGCCTTCCCAGGCTTGGGCCCATTGCCCAAGCAGCTGGTTGGGCTCTCCGGGGCCAAGGACCCCCAGTCCCGCAAGGCCTTCAACTGTAAATACTGCAACAAGGAATACATCAGCCTGGGTGCTCTCAAAATGCACATCCGAAGCCACACGCTGCCTTGTGTTTGTGGCACCTGCGGGAAGGCGTTCTCCAGGCCCTGGCTGCTACAGGGCCATGTCCGGACCCACACCGGGGAGAAGCCCTTCTGCTCTCACTGCAGCCGGGCCTTCGCCGACCGCTCCAACCTGCGGGCCCACCTCCAGACCCATTCGGACGTCAAGAAGTACCAATGTAAGACGTGCTCCCGGACCTTCTCCCGAATGTCCCTGCTCCACAAACACCAAGAGTCAGGCTGCTCAGGGGGCCCCCGCTGACCCTCAGGTCTCCTCCTGCTTCTCCAGAACCCCTGGAGTGGCCTCCCGGACTCCGGACCCCCACATCCTTCTCACCACCATGGAATTCTCTTCTGAGCTTCCCTTGTGGCTGCCTTGGCCCCGCAGGCTGCTGAGGACCACTTTCCAGTCTCCGCTCCGGGGGCCTCGGCTCTCTCTGAAAGGGTTGCCTTTTGGTGGACATTTCTATGGACGGCTGATGGGAGGGTGGCTTTTAGTGGAGACCCCTTCACGGCTACCGCTCCGAGCATCCTGGAGTTGGCCTTTTTTTGTGGGTTTGTGTATCCAAAGCTATTTGGGTACAGCTGCTTTGAGATATAGGACAAAAGCTGACAGACTGATAGGAGGCTCCCACCCCACTCAGGGGACCCCACCCCTCCCCCCCACCAAAATCCTCAAGCTGCCCCTCGAGGAGGTGTAACTAACTGCAATAATCCACCCCCAGGGGCACCCACAGGGCCTGAGGGGTCCGTCATTTGACGTGTCTAGACCCCAGGATGCCTGGGCAGCTATTTCAGCCTCCTGTTTGTCACAGTGGCACCTGTTTCATGGGCAATTTAACAACGTCTGAAAAGGGAATGTGAGTAATTGCCGTCACTTGTCCTGGGCCCAAGTAGGGTGCTTCGGCCCAACCAATGTGTCTCCCAGAACTATTTTCGGGCCCCGACAGGTGGGCCCAGAAAGAAGATGTTTACATTTTTTAAAGGTACACTGGTATTTATATTGCAAGCAACATTTTGTACTAAGGAAACATTTTGTATAGTTATATGTACAGTTTATTGATATTCAATAAAGTGGTTAATTTATAAAAAAAAAAACAAAAAAACAAAAAAAAACAAACCACTTGGTAGTTTTTCAGCTAAGGGGTACAAGTTTGGGCTCGGAAGTGGGGTGGAAAGGGAATTTCTGAATTTCCAAAGATGCACCTCAAATATTCAGAATTAGGACCCAGGACTCATACAAGCCAGGTGCCTTCCCATCCTCTGCCCTTCCCTGCCCACTCCCAGACACAACCTCAGTGAGCAGGATAAGGGCTCCCACCTCTGTGCTTGTCATTTACCATCAAAAGCCGGATGTTCCAACATCAAGTAAAGTGTCCCTTCTGTGTGGGCTGAAAGACAGGTGCCCAGTGGTAAGCTGGCAAGTACCTTTGGTGGCAGGGAGAAGAGGGAGCTGGCATCCTCCTGCAGACTGCTCTCTTTCAGCCTATAAGGGCAATATGTCCCCTTCAGAGTCAAAGTCCACCCCTCACTTCCAATAGTGGGGCAGTAACATCAGCCAAGCACACATACTGGGCGTGGTTCCCTTGCCACTCACGTCAGTTGGGAATCCGATGTGCCCTTGCTGACATTCCTTCACACACAGCTGCGCTGGCTCCAGCAGATCCGTGGCAGACTTCCAAGGGACAGAGCTGCCTTGGCACAAGATAACTGAGTCTAGAGCCTATATGGACAGCCCTGAAACTTCCATCTTCATGAATGAGAACACAGGAACAACCATCTGAACCCTGGGGCCTGCTCTGGGCCAGACTTAGTGCTGGGAGCTGAGGATAGAGCAATGAGTAGGAAAAGTATCATCTAGCCAGAAAGGCTGACCTACAAACAACTATGGCTAACTCTGGGGAGAATTACAAATAAGAGAGCTCTACACAAAATGTGGGAGGGACCCGGGGTGGGAGGGGAAACTTGACTGAGGGTGAGAATTTTGCCTGAAAGGCCAAAAATTGGGGACCCAATAGGTGAGGCTGTGTTTCTAAAACTTGAGCTGTTTTGAGTAGCACCCTGACAAATGTTGTCATGTCCACAACTCACCTGTTCCAGCATTTACTCAATATTTTACTTTAAATGGATTAACTCAAAAGATAAATGTTTCTTTGAAGAGAAGCTTTATATCATGATAATAATTGGAAAATCTGTACAGTTTTCCATAAGTAGAAGGTAACTCTAAAAGTAATGAATGAAAGCAAAATGGTGTCATTGAGTTCCAACTAGGTCCAGTTAGTTACCTATTAAAAGTTCCGACCCCGAGGTCTCTCTCTCTCTCTCTCTCTCTCTCTCTCTCTCTCTCTCTCTCTCTCTCTCAAAAGATTAGCATGTGTTAAGGAGGTGTTAAAAACAAGCTAACACCAAAAAGAATTGCAGTACAGAAAATGGTAATAACTTGCACACTGTCATTTGACGTCATTTCATGCATATGAAAATACCACCCAATTGCTTTCCCCATGCTTTAAAAAATATTGGATTAATTTTAATTCTTTTGTTAGGCTTAGAGGGCATGGGGCAATTTAACCTAACATAGACTAGACGCGATGGGAGAAATGGGACAGGGTCAACATGGCACTTGGAAGCTGGGGACTACCTTTTTTTTTTTTTTTGAGGGCAGTGTCCCTGGTTCTCATGTGGGATCCGAACCGGGGCCGCTGGCGTCCCAGGTCAGCTCTTAACCACCGCGCCACTCGGCCAGCCCGCAACTATCATTTTCATAACTGCAAAGTGACACCTGAACAGGACCTCCCCATTTGGTCACCCTTTTCTGTATCTAATAATGCTTGATGAGGTCCATGGTAGAAATAATTTTGATTTACATTGAAATTCTTTGATCCTCTTTTATAACACTACTGAATTATAGTAAGATTTGTAAAACCCTTTGTGTAGAAGGAAACAAAAGGAAGATCTCCTTATAGAGAAGGTTGCTGTAACACTTACCATGTTGCATGGTAATGCTGTGTTTATGTATCTGTCTCCCCACCAGCCTGGGACCCCTCTGGGCAAGGATCTCCTTTTACTTCTCTCTGTCCCCTGAGTATGTGGTAAATAAAGACTGGGGTGAGGGGGAGTCATTATAGTGCTCAGTGTTTGCTGTATGAATGGACCCTCCTAGTAGGATGGTGGGAGTGGAAGAAAAAAAATCAAATACTCTGGTATGCGTCTGACTTATGTTTTCTTAATGTGAGACAGTGTAACATGGTAATTAATTAGAGTTTAGACAGAATGAATGCTCGCCTACAAAGTGATGATAATAATAGCACCTGTCTCACAGAGTTGGTGTAAGTATTAAATGAGTTAATAGATGTAAAGTGATTAGAATGGAGCTAGCACACAGTAAACAGTCAGTTGGTGATAGCTATCGTTATTATTATTATAAATATAATTACATACATGAATTATCAAACGTTTGTATATAGTGGACATTGTGAGTTTTAGCTGCCTATAATCTATTTTCCTTTCTTCAGGTACTACCGCCCTCATTTTCCTTGGAGGAATTGCTTTCCCCCTGCACTCAATCCATATGATTTGGGTGGGCTTCACTCATTGGTGACAACAAGGGCCACATGACCCAGACCTGGCCAATCTGTGCAGTCCAGACTCCTGGCTACAGTTGGCTCAGTAATGGGCACACCAGCCAAGCCAAGTCAATGAGACTTGATCTCAGGACCTTTGCTGGAGATTTTGAGGAAGAGGAACTCTTTTCTATCAGGTGGTCTTGCCTCGCGGACACCCAGAAGTCTCCTAAGCACAGTCCAAGATGGTGATGGGGAGGCATTTGAGGCAATACCAAATAGGAGTCCTATCCCTCACATACCTATAAAGGGAACATATAACTCAGTTCCCATAGACTGGGTGTTTAAACAAAAAAAAATTTACTTCTCACACTTCTGGAGTCTGGAAGTCTGAGATCAGGGGCCAGCAGGGTCGGATTCTGGTGAGAGCCCTTTTCACTTTGTCATCCTCACATGAGAGAGAGAGAGAATGGGCTAACTCTCTTCCTCTTCTTATAAGGACACTAACTCCATCAGGGGGGCTCTACTCTCATGATGTGACTAGTGTCCTTATAAGAAGTGGACACTAACAGCTCTGCCTCTAAATACATTAGGGCTCCAAATGCACGAGGGCTCCACCATATGAATTTGGGGTGGGTGGGGGGACACAAACATTCAGTTCATAGCAACTATTACAGTTGGAAATATGATGATTTTCCAACTCCAGCCCTTCCTTCATGTCCAACCTACTATTCATTGCCTGCTCTGTGAAAATGGATATGGGCCCTTTAAATTTTGAGCCCTTGCCAGCTGGCACAATGTTTAGCTTTGACTGTAGAGGGCACTGGAGAGACATTGCAGAAGGAATTCCCATTCTCTCCCACAGTAGGCTCCCTTCTCCAAGGCCAGGCTCCTGGGATGTGTGCAGCCTGCCCATTGCCTAGCTCCTGCAGCACAGACAGCTGATCTCAGGTAATAACTTCAGGATACATGGCTGCTCCAGCATCAGGCCCCTGTGGCCGTGGCAGCTTATCCAAGGCCTAGATTCTGCAAGACACGAGCGAACACCTTGTAGGCAGCAGCCTCCCCAGCCATTGCCCCTCAGGCAGTTTCATAGCAGAATGGCTCTGGTGAGATACCTCCTATGAACAGCTTTCCTACCGGACGGATTTCCAGCCAGTCCTGGAGAGTGGATTTCCAGCAACTGCACCCATGCATCACCATAGTAACCTCTCCACTAGGCACCAGACAAGGCCCAGGTCCTCTTTGAGAAGGTCTGTCTCTTAACCCTAGAAGGGTTTCTTCCTTAAGCCACTATCTCAGCCCTAAGGGCATGGATGCTTCTTAGTCAGCCATCCTCTATTCTTTAGAGTTTCCTTTTCCCCCTTCCATAAAATTGAAATATCAGATACTAGAAGAATTTTAAAGAGAAAAAGTATAGACAAATGTCCCTCATAAACGTAGATGCAAAAATTCTGAACAAAATTTTAGTAAATTGAATCCAACAGTGTATTAAAAAGGACAAACATTACGATCAAGTCAGGTTTAGCCAAAGAATTCAAGATTGGTTTAATATTGGAAAATCGATCAGTGTAATTATCATAATAACAAACTAAAAAGAAAAAACCATATGACCATCTCAATAGATGCAAAAAGGCATTGGCAAAATCCAAATCCATTTTTTATTTTAAAAAAAAACCAAAACTCTCAGTAAATTAGAAATGGAAGGGAAATTCTTCAGTCTAATAAAGGGCATGTATAAAGACCTACAGCTAACTGTTACAACAAAAAAATCCAATTCAAAAATAGACAAAAGGACTTGACTAGACATTTCTCCAAAGAAAATATACAAAGGGCCAACAAGCACAACATTATCAGTTATTAGGGAAATGCAAATCAACACCACAATGAGATACCACTGCATACCCAATAAGGTGACTATCACAGTAATAATAATAATAATAATGATAATAATAATAATAATCTTTATAATAAATAATAAATAAAATTCTCTTTAGGACAACATGATCATTTAGAAAATCCAATGGAATCTCTAAAAGAACCACTAGAATTAATAAATGATTTAGCAAGGTTTCAGGATACAAGATCAACATACAAAAATCAATTGTATGTCTGTGTATTAGCAACAAACAAACAGTAACTGGAATGATAAAAGCAATACCATTTTTGATAGCATCAAAAAATGAAGTCCTTAGGAATACATCTGATAAAAGATATATGCAAGACTTGTGCACTTAAAACTACAAAGCATTAAAAAACAAACAAACAAACAAAAACTACAAAGCATTGCTGACAGAAATTAAAGAAGATGTAAATAGAGCTATATTGTATTCATGGGTTGTTGGAAGATTCAATATTGTTAATATGACAATTTTTCCCCAAATTTGTCTATAGATTCAATGTTATCTCAACCAAAATCCCAGTAGGTTTTGTTTTTTTCTTTTTTAGAAATTGAAAAGATCATTCTACAATTCATATGAAAATGCAAAGAACCTAGTTTTCAAAACTACTTTGAAAAGGAAGAATAAAGTTGGGGGATTAATACAACCCGATTTCAAGACTTATTGTAAAGCTACAGTAATCAAGACAATGTGTTGTTAGCATCAAGAAAGACAAATAGATCAACGAAACAGGGTAGAGTCCAGAAATAGGCCCCCACGTATATGGACAACTCTGTTTTGCAAAGATGCTAAGGCAGTTGAGTAGGGGAAAAGATAGTCTTCCAACAAATATTGATGAACAAATGGATATTTGTATTCAGAAACATAAACCCAAAAACCTTTGATCCATATCTCACACCATATACAAAAATTTGCCCACAATGTGATAATAGACCTAACTGTAAAACCCAAAACTATAAAGCTCCAAGAAGAAAACATAGAAGAAAGCCTGCCTGACTTTGGATTAGATAGACTTCATTTATATACTCATATGACACCAACCACAAGATCCATTAATGAACAGACTGATAAATTAGACCTCATCAAAAATTTAAAATCCTGGCTTTTCAAAAGATGCTGTTAAGAGAATAAAAAGACAAGGCAAAGACTGGGAGTCAGAATTTGCAACATATCAGAAGAGTTGTAGTCAGAAAATATAAAGAACTCTCAAAATTCAATCATAAAAAACCAAATAACCCAATTCACAAATAGTAAAAAAAATTGAACATATACTTCACCAAGAAGATATACAAATGGCAAATAAGCACATGAAAAGATGTTCAACATCATCAGTCATTAGGGAAATGAAAATTAAAACTATAACGAAATCTCAACTACACACCTATTAGAATGGCTAATCTTAAAAACTGATCCAAGCCAAGTGTTGGTGAGGAAAGGGAGGAACTGGAATTTTCCTACAACACTGACTGGTGGGAATGTACGTGGTAAGACCACTTTGGAAAACTGTTTGGCAGTTTCTTTAAAACAACAAAACAAAACAAAACAAAAAATACCATTTATTCATCCATTCTACCAGACATGGATCCTACTTAGGAGAAAGGAAAGCATGTGCCCATATAAACTTGTACATGAGTGGTCATAGCAACTTTACTTGTAATCACAAAAAAACTGGAACATCCCACATGTTGAACAAGGGATTGGGCAGACTGGTGTATCTATACAATGGAAAACTACTTAGTAATTAAAGGAATAATTGCTGCCATATGCATGAATCTCAAAATAATTACGCTGAGTGAAAGAAGCCATACCAAAAAGAGTACATGTATGGTTTCATTTATAATGCAAAGTAATCTATAGTGACATAAAGCAGATCAGTGTTTGTCTGGGGATAGATGACTGGGGAGGTGCAGTAACGAGAGATAACAAAGAGGCAAGAGGAAACTTTTTGGGGTGATGGATATATTCATTCATTATCTTGATTGTGATGGTTTCACAGTTGTATACATTTGTCAAACTTCGAAAAGTGTGAACTTTAAGTATGTACAATGTAGTGTGCTAAAAATTGTTTAAATCATGCTGGTTGCTGGCTGGGGAATGTACTGGGGGTGCCAAAAAAATGTATACAAGTGGACACTTTGGTCAACGTTGCTCAAGCAGTGGTTCGCCATAATCAGAAGTGTCTGGACGCTGATGGGAACCACTTTGAGCACCTCTTGTAATTGCAAAAGTCAAACGTGACTTGTATTCACCTTTTGTTATCGGTATATATTGAGTTTTACAATTTTAATACAGGTTTTCCCTTTCTTAAAATGTGTATACATTTTGGGGCACCCTCTATATTGTAGGAGGATGCAGGAAAGGATGCAGGAAGGCTAATTAGGGATGTATTGCAGTCTCCAAGGTGAGATGGTGGTGGCAGCAGAGACAGAAGAAGTGGAGAGATTTAGAATGTATTTAGTGGATAAAGAGGACTTGATAATGGACTGGGTGTGGGCGGTGAAGGAGATGGAGAAATTACCAAGAACTCTTAGGCCTGAGGCTTGAGCAATTGGATGGACTATGGTGCCATTTGTGGGGGATGAAAAAGACTAAGGAAAAAACAGTTTGGCAAGGAATGTGGAGAATTGAGTTTTGTCAACGTCTTGTGTTCTTTGAAATTCCATCGGTGGTCCAAACTGCACCAGGAAATGCCTGATGTGTGAGTTTAAAATGCTGGCTGCTGGACTTCACCCCAGACCCACTGAGTCAGAATCTCTGGGATTTTAACAAGCTCCCCAAAGTGACTGAAATCCATATTAGAGATTGACAGCTACTGGACTTCATTCTCCTTTCTCTTTTTTCCTCCTTCTCATTTCTTCTCCTTCCTCCTTCTCCCTTGCTAATTCGCCCTGGTAATTAGCTAAGTGAAGAAGGCCCTGAAGAAATAACAATTACAAACACGTAACACCAAACAACAAAGCCCCAAAATACATGAAGCAAAAACTATTGGAGTTAATAAGTGAGTTCAGTAAGGTTACAAAAATCCATTTATTTCTATACACTTGTAATGAACAATCTGAAAAAGAAATTAAGAAACAAATCTAGTTATTATAAATAGCAAATTATGCTATTATGCTATTATAAATAGCAAGTTATGCTATTTATAATAGCATGCCTAAGAATGAAACACTTAGAAATAAATTTAACAAAAGAAGTACAAGTCTTGTACACTGAAAACTACAAAATATCACTGAAAGGAATTTGAGACATAAACAAGTAAAAAGACATCCATATTCCTGAATTGGAAGGTTTAATACTGTTAAGATGGCAATACTTACCAAATTAATCTACAGATGACTCAACACATTTTCCATCAAAATTCCAGCTGTTTTTTTTCTCCCCAGAAATCGACAAGATGATAAAATTCATATGGAAATGTAAGGGATCCCAATAGCCAAAATAAGTTTTAAAAAAAGAACTTGCTGACTTCAAAACTTACTATAAAACTACAAAAATAAACAGTGTAGTTCAGGCACAAGGATAGACATAAAGATCAATGGAACAGAATCATGAGTCCAGAAATAAAAATCGAACATTTATGGCTAATTGATTTTCAGTGAGGGTGCCAAGACAATTCAATGGGGAAAAAGAACTGTCTTTTCAACAAATGCTGGGATACTGGAAATTCACATTTGAAAAAGAATGAAGTTGGACCCTTACCTCACATTATATACAAAAATTAAATCAAAGTAGATTAAAGACCTAAAAGTCAGAGTTAAAACTATAAAACTTTTAGAGAAAAACGGATATACATCTTTATGACCTTGGATTAGACAATGGTTTCATAGATATGAGCCCCAGAGCACAAGCAACCAAAGAAAAAAAATAGGTATATGGACTTTATCAAAATTAAAAATTTTCATGTTTCAAAGGGCACTATCAAGAAAGTTAAAACCAGAATGGGAAAAAAATATTTGCAAACCTGCTAAGGAACTTGTAATAAGAGTATATTAAGAACCCTTACAACTCAATATAAAAAGAAAAATAATCCTATTTAAAAATGGGTAAAGGATCTAAGTAGACATTTTTCCAAAAACAGATGTCAGTCTGGACAACAAGCACATGAAAAGACACGCAGCATTATAAGTCATTAGGGAAATGCAAGTCAAAACCACAATGAGATATTCTACGTATCCAAAATGGCTGCACTATTTTATATTCCCTTATAAATTGTTGGTGGAAATATAGTGTAGACATTTTGGAAAGCAGTGTCCCAATTCCTCAGAAAGTTAAACACAGAGTTACCCTATTACCAAGCAGTTCCACTCCTATGTATATACCAAAAACATACATCCACACAAAACCTTGTACACGAATGTTCATAACAGCGTTATTCATAATAGAGAAAAAATGGAAACAACCCAAATGCCCATCAACTGATGCATAAACAAAATATGGTCTAGCTACACAATGGAATATTATTCAGCCATAAAAAGGAATGAAGGACTGATACATGCTATAACATGGATGAACCTTGAAAACATTATGCTACATGAAAGAAGCCAGTCACTAAAGACCACATAGGATTCTATTTAAATAAAATACTGGGAAGAGGCAGCTCTATAGAGATACAACATAGATTAGGGCTGGGGCTGGGGTTTGGGAAGGAAATGGGGTGTGACTGTTAATAGGTATGGGTTTCTTTTTGAGGTGATAGAAATGTTCTGAAACTGATTGTGAATACACTAAAAACGACTGATTGTACACTTTAAGTTGGAGAACTATGTGGCATATGAATTATATCTCAATAAAGATGTAAAAAATAGAAAAGCACACACACACACACACACACACACACAGAATGCAGTTTCTACAGTGGGCCTTAAGTGGATTAGGCCATGACGGAAGATGAGATAGGTAAAGCCAGATGTAAAGAGGAGTGTTAACATACCCCCCTGCCCCGCTCCCCCTCCCCCCACACACAGAGTTTAAAGCATTGTTATGGACCAGTTTTACAGGTGAGAAACTGAGCTATACAGAAATTGAAGGTCATAAAGCTAGAACAGGATGGAATTTACATTCTAACCTAGGAAGTTGCTAGCAGAGCTGGGGCGCTTAACCACCACATTACTCAGAAACTTGGGTGTCTGCTCTAAGATAAAGGCAGGACGGAGAACATCCATAGCTGAGAATCTCTCAGTGAGACTGCTCTCTCCCTAGTGCCAACTCCACAGTGCTCATCAGAAAGCACTCATCACTTGGATGCCTACCATCTGTTTAATAGACATAGTGGAAGCCTTGGTTTCAGCAATTTCTGGAGCAAAATTCAGGACAAAGCAAATCCTTTGAAGATATTCAGCACGCAGCTTCTCTCCTTCAGGGAAGAGATGAGATGTGTGTCTGCCTGCGTGAATACTCAGCTGAGAACAATCGGATAGAAGGCTCTGTGCACAGGGCCCAAATCTCAGAACAACCATTGCAAACTCAGAAATGTGCACATAAAAGCTCTTTTGTATGTTTCTTCATGACGATGCAGGACAACACTAATTCATCAGGACACATTTAATAGAGCAGGCTTGTTTCTCATAAGGCATTTCTGTGCTTTAATATAAGTATAGGGTTTTGTTTGTGGAGCCTTCCTTTTTTTTTTTCTGATTATCAAATGAATACAAAGACCGAAACCTCTGCATGTTGGAATAGTTCTGTGAACTAGATTCCCACATGCGAAATAATCCCAAGTCAAAGTGGGTGAACATTTTTAAGGGCTCTTGAACCTCCTTGGCAAATTGCTTTGCAAAAAGATTGAACCAATTTACACTCCCACCAGCAGTGTATGAAAATATAGTTACATGCAAATTCCAAACTGCAGAAAGTCTCTTCCTTAGGTATTTCACTTAAAAACAATTTTTTTTTTAAGGCTAAAGCAAAAAGTGACCCAGGATGTTAAAAAGAAGTCTGATACAAAAATGGAGCAGATAGTTAAAAACAGTTCTTAGGCAGAAATCAGCTTTAGAAAAAGGTCCAAGCAGGATGATAAAAATTGAAGGCATCCTTGCAAGAAGTACAGTTCCGAAGGGACTATTAACCACTTGGCTTGGATTGGGATAGCAGGCGCCAAGAACGCCGGGCGTGGTCCATGTACCCAATTCTCGTTTAGAAAACGCAGGGTATTTTATTTATTTATTCTTCACGTTGTTCTCAAGACGATTTCAGATACTTAAAGAGAGGGGAAGGAGCATTGTGTCTGCATAGTCAGTCTTCTGCAAATGCAACAGACCCACGCCCCTTGAACTACGGTCTGCGTTTATCTCTCCGTGCACGGGACGCCTCGCCCCTGCAATCCGAGCTCAGCTTGCAACCACAGTGACCGCCTCTCTATCTAATAATGGGGCGCCGTGATTTCAGGGGGACTGGGAGAGGGGCAGGCAAAGGGAAGCGCGGGTTCGGGGTACCAGCCCGCTGAACTCGACACAGACCTTCAGCCAGGACCCTCCCCGCCAGTTACTGGGGAACCGGCCCCCGCCCGCGCCCCCCTCCACCCGAAAAAGCGCGGACGCCCCAGGGGCGGCAAGAAACTCGGCGGCGCCCTTCTCCACTTCTTTCTCACTTCTGCGCTTCCTGGCCCGCGCTCTCGCCCTTCTAACCTTTCTTCTCCCCGGTTCCCCTCTCCCTCCTCCTCGCCTCCCCGCCCGGCCTCTCCCCCCCCACCCCAGACCGACCCCCGCCTCCGCCTCCCTCGCCCGGCTTCGTGGCTCCCGGAGTGTCCCCTCCTCGCCTCTTTCCCCTCCCCCCTGCGCTCGCGGCCGCTCCCGCAGCCAATCAGCGCGCGGCCTCCCTGGGCCCCGCCCCCCGGCGGTTCCGGGCGGGCCCGGCGGAGCCCAGGCCGCGGGGTGTGGAGGGCGGCGCCGCGGGGCGGCGGCCGAGGGGGCCGGGCCGACGGGCGGCGCGGGCGCGGGGCTCGCCGGGGCGCGCGCGGGGGCGGGGCGGGGAGGGGCGAGGCGGGCGCGCCCGGGATGGGCCGGCGCGGGCCTGGCGAGGCCGAGGCGGAGGCGAGGGAGGCGCGCGGGCCCGGCCTGCGGCGCGGGCGGCCCGGGGCTGAGGCCGGAGCGGGCCGAGCCCGGACGGTGGGTGGGTGGGGCGGCGGGGGCGGGGCGAGGGCGGGGCGGGGCCGCGGCGGGCGCGCCTGTCCGGAGCTCGGCGGCGCCTGCGGAGGCCGAGGCAGCGGCGCGCCCGCCGGCGGCGGCGGCGGCGGCGGCGGCGGCGGCGGACGCGGCGCCGGGGGCCCCCCAGGGCGGGTGTGTGGGCGCCCAGCACGACTCCTCGGGCAGCCTCAACGAGACCTCGGAGGGCGCCGGAGGTAGGTGAGCGCCAGGGGGCAGCCTCGCCCCCCATTGTTCCCGGCCGGGCCCGGCCACCTGCCCCGGGCCCCCCGCGCCCCTTTGTCAGCCGCGCCGCCACGTCCCTGCGCGCGCCCCGCTTCCGGCCCCGGCCCCCGGCCCCCGCCGCCCCGGCTCCGGGGCTGGAAGCCGCCCGCGCGGCCCGCTCCCTGCCGCCCTCCTCCCTCCGTCCGTCCCCAGCGCGCTGAATTATTCAGGAGCCCGATGGCGGCGCTGGCGCTGGGGCGCGGGGCCCGGCCTCCCCTCCGACGGGCCCCGCCGCCTCGCTCGGCGCCCGTGCTGCCCCGCAGCGCCGGCCGGGCTCAGCTTCCCGGAGTTTCGGGTGACAGCCGCCCTGCTCGGCTCCCATGCGGCCAAGCAGACCTGCAAGTTTCGGGAGCTCCGCTGGGCACGTCTACAGTGGCCACGGGCGCTAGTGTAGCGAGAGGCGGGCCGGCGGGGCTCGGTCGGGGTGGCTGCTCGGGCCCCTCTCCGCCTGGCGTCCAAGAAACGGTGCAGGCGACAAGCACAGATACCCAAGGGTCCGGCTTCCCCTTGGGATCGGTCCTTTAAAAGTTTGTTGTGTGTGTTTTTTTAACTCGGCACGGCACGTCGTTGTATTGTAAATAGCAGCTTGCGGAGGAAGGGTATTTTAGTTCCATCGGTGCTGTTAATATACCAGCATAGCAAAATTAGTTCTCCCTTGGCTTCCATGGCCTTTTGCTGTATCGTCTGTGTGCAGGCTAGAATTTTAAAGAAGAAACAGCGTCTAGGACTAAAGACGCCTCAAAATGTGGAGCATGTGTATAAGCTCCTACACTAGATCGGTTGGCGATAAACGGTTTTGCAAGAACGTTGACAACTTTTTCTTCACATACTGACGTGTAGTTAGTTGTGGTCCTGTCACTTAAGCTCCCTGGATGACCCATGGACATCTAACTTTTGGCCGATGAATTTCCTGGATTACAGGAAATTCCTTGCCACTTCGTTAAAAGCGATGGGTGTCCCGTGGGACTACATTCCGCGCACGTGGTTTGAAAGCTCAGTGAAGTCTTTCTTGGAAAAAGTGTCCATGGAAATGCTACTTTATAGTGCATTTCAAGTCAGCATTACTACGTGCTGGGACAGTGACAGTGAGATCGTCAGTGACAACAGAGCAAGATAAAGGGGACACGATTTGAAAACATTTGAGTCAAGGTCAAACGGGGGGGTCACAATGATTCTTCCTGACATTGAGGTGAGCATTCATCGCACACGAGTACATTAGTGCTTGTTATGGGTGGTGGTTAGTTTTAATTAATTTTTTTTCCCCAGACGCATTTAAAAATTCTAATAACTACTTTTTTCTTTTCTTGGTAATGAACTTGAGCCAATTTATTTAAACCTTTTGGTAGTGTGACTTATGACTAGCCAGGCATTAGCATGGGCTTTTAAAAGCATAAAGTCTTAGCCTTTGGTAATTTGTTACCAGACGCTATCTAGTTAGATCACTGTGGTATCAGTTTCTTTGAGAACTGAGTCCTCTGGACCTTTTAAGCTGGGCTGTATCTTTTTAAATTGAAGTTTAGGAAAAGAGACCATCAACCATCAAACCTCTATGTTCTTCTGGAGAGAAGGCATGGTCCTGATGTCACTGGGGGAGGGAGGAGTTATGTGGGATAAAAGGATTATTTCTGGAATTGAATTTTGGAATCCTTTATTCTGCATTATTGTCATGATCGTTAAAAGTTAATTGTGGTTTAAAGGAATGAGCTCAGGTGAATGTTTCAAGAACATATTAAATAGTTCTTGCTTATTACAGCAGGTTTTTGTTGGGAAGGGAAAGACTTTTTCCTAAGGGTGTTGATACAGATCCTTCACGTTTCAGACATACAGCAGTGGTTAGTATTAATCTGGACATACTGAGTTGTGAAAAATTCTTTTATCAACATGGAGTCAGTACAGCCTTCTGATGCTTTTCATGACAGATTTAAGATTTTCATGACAAATTTAATTACATTCACAGTGTTGTGCAAGCATCACCATTTTAGAATGGCAAACACTTGTGTGTATATTGAGAAAAACTTCATTAGGTGAATTACTTCTTTGAAGGGATTTGGGAAATTTCTGCAAAAGCCTGTAAAATGTAAAAATGACTTAATTCATGTTATAAGATTTGTGTTATCTGTTGTTTTGGAATCATTTGTAGTTACCTTCCTCTATCATACCTTGCCTAGAATTCAGTTTTTGAGTTTCAGCTACTTTGACCATTTTTTAATGCCTAATTTTATTCAAGACAGGTGTATTATAGAAGTAGATTATTCAACAGTTCCGTGCAAGTTTCCATGCTCCTGGGATTTCCAGTTGTTTTGATATTTTTAGATAGCATATTCTGTATGGTGCTCTGTCTTATTATGATGAGATTGTGATGCTTGGGCTGGCACATAAGACCTCTAGATGGGCTTTTAGCCCATGCCATTTGGTAAGGAATTAAATCTCTTATGTTTCCTTAAAAGAAATATGTGGGTTAAAAAAATAAAATGAAATTAATTGAAGACAGCCAGAGAGCTTCTTATTTTGTTCACTTCTTTAATGACTGTGGTGACTCACGTTCAGTGTAGGTTCTTACTTTCTGGGTGTACCATTTATTCCATACATTCAAGTGACCTCCGGAGGACTGACCCTGGTGATCAGAAGTTTACAGGATGTAACTGAATGCCGGACATTCATTTCAGAACGTCTTGAGAATATCATGGCATTCTTTCAGATATCCATTTATAGCAGCCTTGCAGGCACTTACTTGATGAATAACAATGGTTTTTGAATAATAACAGCTACTGCTTATCCAGTATTTATTATGTAACAGGTACTGTGCTAAGTAATTGTGTTCTTTCACTTAGTCTTCAACAACTCTGGGAGGTGGGTAATATCCTTATTTTATAGATGGGTTGAATCCAGGAGAAATTAAATAACTTGCTTAACATGGCGTGGCATATAAATGGCAGAATTTAAACTTGAGCTCAAGGCTATAATAAAGTCTCCTTTTTTCTAGTTTCATTTTTAAATTGTAGTAAAATACATGTAACTTTTGCCATCGTAACCGTTTTTAAGTGTACAATTCAGTGGTGTTAATTATGTTCACAGTGTGCAACCATCACCACTATGTATTTCCACAATTTTTCATCACTCGAAACAGAAACTCTGGACCTATTAAGCAATATCTCTGCTTCTCTCTCCCCCCATCCCCTGGTAACTTCTAATCTATGTTTTTTTCTATTTGCCTATTCTAGATATTTCATATAAGGAGAATCATGCAACATTTATCCTTTTGTTTGTGGTGTATTTCACTTAGCTTCCAGGTTCATCCTGTTGCAAATATCGCAACTTCATCCTTTCTATGGCTGAAAACTATTCCAGTGTATGTATAGACTGTATTTTATTTATCCATTCACCTGTTTGTGGACATTTGGGTTGTTTCCACTTTTTGGCTATTGTGAATAATGCAGCTTTAATTTTGGTGTGCAAATAGCTGTTTGAGTCTTGGTTTTCATGTCTTTTGGATGTATACCTAGGAGTGGAATTGTCAGTAATTCTGTGTTTACCTTTTGGAGGAACTGCCACACTTTCCCAGGAGGGCCACACCGTTTTACATTCCTACCAGCAGCGTATAAGGTTTCTCGACATCTTCACCGATGCTTGTTCTATCCTATTTTTAAAAATTATAGCCATTCCAGTGGTTTTGAAGTGGTATCACATTGTGGTTTGGGTTTGCGTTTCTCTAATGACCAGTATGGTGAACATCTTTCGATGTGCTTTTTTTTTTGTGTGTGTGTGTGTGAGGGCAGTGTCACTGGCCTTCATATGTGGGACTGAACCGGGGCCGCTGGCTTCCCAAGCCAGCGCTTAACCACTGCGCCACTCGGCCGGCCCACGATGTGCTTTTTTTGACATTTGTATATCTTTGGAGAAATGTCTGTTTAAGTTCTTTGCCTGTTTTTTAATTGTTTTTTTTTTGTTGTTTTTGAGTTTAGTTCTTTATATATTCTGTATTTTAAACCCTTATCAGAAATAATGAGTTGCAAATACTTTCTTCCATTTCATAGGTTGTCTATTCACACTCTTGATGGTGTCTTTTGATGTACAAAAGTTTTAATTTTAATGAAGTCCAATTTATTTTTCCTTTTTTTTTTTTTTTTTTTTTTTTGAGGGCAGTGTCACTGGCCCTCATGTGGGATCCGAACCGGGGCCTCCGGCCTCCCAAGCCAGCGCTCAACCACCACATCACTCGGCTGGCCCTTATTTTTCCTTTTATTACCTGTGCTTCTAGTTTCAGTTTTAAATACATATTTAATCCTTTACTGATGGAGAAAAAATAAATATGTAACTAATAATTCACAAATCTTATAACGAACGTTTGCTTTCTTAACTGAATAGAAAGCTGTTCTAAGTTGCTTTTCTCCATCTAATCTGGTGAAAAGTTTGATTAGCAATGAGTTGGCTTTTAAAAAGTTGACAAAGGTAATTCATAAACCCACTTCAACTTCTTAATCAAGAGATATTGTTGTATTTTCTAGAGAAGCATTTTAAAATCAACAAGCATTGAATGCCCACAATATGCCCAATGTTGTGTTGTTGCCGTTGTTCCAAAAAAAGGAATCATGTTCCAATTTCTTGAGTATGTCAGTCTTTTTAAGGAAAGCCTAATAAAGTATGCACACGTGAAACAATTATAAATCACGATATAAACATATTTTAAGGGCCGGCCGAGTGGCGCATTGGTTAAGAGCTGGTTTTGGGATGCCAGCGGCCCCGGTTCGGATCCCATATATGAGGGCCAGTGACACTGCCCTCTACAGCTAACAACAGCTCCACCTGGAGCTGGGCTGTGTGAGCCCCGACGATGGTGTAGGCTGCAGCCCCTGCTGCAGTGGGCTGCCATGGGCTACAGTGAGTGGCCCGCAGCCAGCGTGAGCTGCCAATAGCCACGGTGAGTGACACCCAGAGGCCGGCGACCGATCTGCCTCATCCAGGAAGAGCGCAAAGACAATACTAACATGGACCAGTGAAGCAACGTCCTCCGCAACTGGACTGAAGAACAAAAAGACAGCAACTTGTCTGTTGCCCTCCCCCAATTCCCCAATAAAATCTTTAAAAAAAAAAAAAAAGAAAATCTAATTGTATACATTTAAAAAAAAGCACATATTTTAAAAACCATAGGATAAACTGTGCAAGTGCTGAAGGTATAAAACAAAATGATCTCAGCTGCTCAAAGTTGTAAGGTGTGGTCCTTCAACAAGCAGCATTAGCATCTCCCAGGAGCATGTTAGAAATGCAGAATCTCAGGCTCCAGCCCTGGCCTCCTGAATCCAAATCTGCATTTTAGCAAGATTCCCAAATAATTCCTGTGCGCACCGGTTTAAGAAGCAGTGGTATAGGATTGCTTACAGTGGGAAGAGACTAGAGCGAGGAACCCATTAGGGGGAAAAAAAATGGCATGAGTTAGTGATTTATTGGATGTAGGGATATAGAAAACACAATCCATGTTTTTGAACCTGGGTGACCAGGAATATTGAGGAAGCTTGATGGGTTTTAGGCTGTAAGAAGGAGCTATCTGGGGAAAGCCATAGTTCACCTTTCAGTATATTAGGGATTAGTTGGCAGAAGAATTTTTAAGTTGAAACATTATTTAGGGTGGCGAGAAGTTCAGATATGGAATTCCTAGATAGGTCAGGATTACAAATGTGGATTTATAGAGTCAGCTGGAGGACGTTGACTGAAGGTGTAAAAGTGAATGACTGCTGTAAGTGAAAAGAGAAGGAAAGGACTAAGAATTGAGTCATGAAAATTTCAAAAAAGGTGGAGAAATGAGAAATCACCTCTCAGGGCCTGACCTGAGGTGCTTAGTAAACTGAATTTTGTTGAATTATTTGGAACCATCAGAAAACTGGTCTGCCTGTGTAACTAATAGATCTATTTTTATCGTATTTGAACAGATTATTCTAATAGTTTCAGAAAATTAATTTGGTTTGCTAACTTTTCATTCTAGTGTGGTATTTGCAGAAATTACAGCTGTAGTTTGTTATTCATGTTCTATCACAACATGGACTTCGTGGGTGCCCAACCCCAGGATGTACCAGCAGCCCCTTTAAGGGTGGTGCACTTTAGAGAAACACATTCTTTGCACGGCATCAGTTACTTTCTTCACCCGGAATATCATGCACATCTCTTCCTTATGTATTTTCAGTGTCCCATATATTATCTCTACACATCTAACTCAGTTGTTTATTGAATTTTCTTATGCTTCTACTATTAGGGCTGTGCCTATAATAAAAAGTGAACCAGAATTGAGCAGGAGCAGGACTGAAGATTTAGTCTCCTTTTATTCCTACTGTGATAGGGGAAGTAAAATTCTTTCATATTTTCTGGGTTGGTGAGCTCTGGGGCTTTATAAGAGAATTGCATAAAATTTCGTACCAAATGGAGAGAGACATTCTTTCTGATTTTTGAAATAGGAGCCATTTACTTGATGTAAAGCAGAGAGTGGCTGATTTTACTAGGAAGAGTTGAGTTGCGGGGAGTGGACCAAAAGGAAAATAGGCAGCAAGTAGGTACAGGTTGGCAATACAGTGATACTCTGGGTGGGTAGGTCTGGTAAGTATGAGAACTGAATTCAGGTCAGAGTAGCTAGAGATGGAAAATACTGCGATATGGGGAAAGCTGAATCCTCTTTGGGAAGAGATTTAAGCACTCGTGTTTACATTAAAAATTGATGTGGGATGTTGTAGCCCCTGCCTAATCACCTACCTCCATTTCGCTAATCCCACTCTGTGTTCCATTTTCCACCAAGATTGATACTCTTTGACATTTTCTGTATAGAAATATTTATATTTCTATTTTAATATTTATATTTCTATAAATATAGTATATTTCTATATAAATATTTAAATGTTTTCTACTGTGTTTTATATTTTAACATAAAGGATTGAAATTTTTTTCCCCAGTTAAGGTATTTTGGAATTTATGTTGGAAAGACATTTTTAAAGATTTTCACTATTTTCATATTAAATGGTCTGTTGATTTTCATCTCTGGTTTTGTTTAGGCATCACTTGCTAGTGCTATGTACTATGAACAGAAGCTTTCAGTCATTAGAAGTGATGGGAATCTTCATTCTTCTGATTTTTGATAGCTCTAGTCTATAACACCTGTCTTTCTTATGGAGAAATTTTAATAGATGGATTTTCTTTTTAAATCTATCCGATTTTATTACTGTAAATGCCCCCAATCCTTCTCATGAGAAGGATTATTCAGTGTTAATCACTAGTAATGAACTTTTGCCTTTATGTTAATGATTAGTTATAGCTTTTGTGGCTTTTGACCAAAACACATTGTTCCCAAGTTGCAAGAAGCATTCAGTTGAGTTTGGTAAGCAACATGATCATAATAACTGGGCATGTTGATCAATTTGCTGATTTAGTGATTCTCTCATTTCTCCTCACTGCAGACCACCTGAATGGTTTATCTTCATTTGGTGGACCACTGCACCTGATTCTTCCTGCTGCCCCTCACCATCCCTACCCAGCTTTCTGCTTCTGCTTATCGGGCAGCACTAGGCTACCAGCAAGTCCTCATGATTCACTGGTAGTTCAAGGACCATAGGTTGAGACTTTACTAACGCGTATGTACTTAAAGATGCATGTATGTTGGCCAAGAGCAATTAGCATGTATTCGTCTTGCATCAGCTGCTTTGACTTGCAGTCAGCAAGAATCAAGCTTGTTTCTGAATATATTCCATCCATGTATTGAGCTGAGAGGTTAAATATTGCTACATATTCATTGGGTGTTATAATGCCATATTTTTTGCATGTTTGCCATAGAACTTTCAGAAGTTTCCATTATAGCTCTGTTTTCAGAAATGAAATTTCTGTTGAAATTAGATGTCTAAGGAAAGTTATGTGTAAAAGTTATTGGGTTGTCAGAAAATTCATGATGTATTTTTTTCTGTTTTTTGTTGCAAAAATGCATCATGACTTTTTAAATGCATTTTACTTGGGTGTGGGGTCTTAATAGTAGACATTTGCTGAATACTAAGTAAGTAATGAATTAGTGACTTTTGGGCTTCTCTTAATAAGTTCTTACCCTCATAGGAAACCCTCCAGATAACTTTTTGCATTTATTACAATTGGCTTGCAGGTATCAGCAAGGTGAGCCTGCTTCTTTGTATTGATTCAGATAGTTTTCAGATTGTGTTATGTGACAAGAGTATCAAAGGGACAGAGTAACAAGTAGTCCAGGTCACTTAAGGTGCCAATCTTCATGATAAACTATCACTTTCAACTCAGTGCAGACACTTTATTTTTTAGGTGAGTTAGAATGGTGGTTCTTAAAAATAGTCCGCCTCCATTATTTCTGACTGCCAGCACTTGAAGCTGACTGGAAGTAGAGATACAAATGAGGCTGGCTCTGTGATATCAAGTAGTTTGTGGTCTAAGGGAAGATGTACATTTAAATAATTAGGAAAAGTTTTAAAAGTCTCCACAGCAATGAAAAAAAGTGTGGAAGTTCAAAGAGTAGTGGGGAACAGGGTCATAAAGCTTCACCAAAGAGATGGCATAAGTTGTTCTTGCAGGAGGGAGGAGTAGATGAAGAAAAGGCAGATGGGCATTCATTCCGTATGCAGAGGAAGTTAGGCTTGTATAGAAATAGGAAAAAAAAATGGCCTTTTTCGGGACTGGCAAAGAAGCTCATGGAAGGAATAGGGGAAATGGGACATTGTTAAGGTATGCTGTCAGATTTTGGAAGGCATAGTTACCACACTCAGTAGACCAAGTTGTGAAACAGTATTGGAGGTGATACTCATTAAGTGGTTTTAAAAATTATTTTTTGCTTTTTGTGCATCTAACAGTTAAACTAATTCTCATTCACTCTTGTTTCTGAGGTTATTTTATACAAATTTCTGATGTATTGGGTTGTTAGAGCCTTTAACAGATCTTTATTCTTTTGTAATTTTGATGGTATTGTCACATAAATATTAAGCATAAGAAATGTGTTTAATTTTTTTACATTTTCATCTATATGTTTGTCCCAGATCAGTCTTTGTCTCTTGGGTCTTAAGTTTTCTGACTATGGAAAGAGTTTGGGGCTAAGCTTCTGCAGACCTGCCTGTTTTAATCTGTATTAAAGAAAGGCCTGCACTAGCTGTAGTACTTTGGGCTCAGTTTCTTCCAATGTTGAAAAACGAGAATAGAGGAGCTCATCTTTATCAAAGTTATATTTAATTATTTTTGAAACATTTTTTATGACAACTTTCAAGTATATTGAAAAGTTGAAAGACTGTCATACAACAAACACTTGAGTATCACCTAGATTGAACAAATACACACATACAAACACACATGCATTTGCTTTAACTGTTTGAAAGTGTATATGGACATCATGGCACTTCAGTATGCCGCTATGAAAAATAAAGTTGCTCTCCTACATAACAATACCATTATCACTCCTAAGAAAATTGACTATTTCCTGAGATCCAGTGCACAATCAGAATCCCACAATCATCGCAAAAATGTTTTATAGCTATATTTTCAAACTAGGAACTAATCACCATTTGAACATTGCATCTGTTTGTGTCTTTAATCTTTATAAATCTAGAACAACCCTTCCCACTTTTTCCCCCTATACATTGACTTTTTGACATCTTGTAGAATGTGCCACATTCTGTATTTGTCTGATTGTTTCCCTGTGGTATCATTTAGTGTATTCCTCTAGCTTCCGTATTTTCTTTAAATTGGAAATCAGCTAAAGGAATATGATTCTTTAATTATTTCCTGGGCTATAGTGGATCCCAAATCCAAACTTTTCCTAGTTCTTTTCTGCTAACTTTCAACACTGGGATAATCTTTCATTACTGAATAAATACGAGCCCTTATTTAATTTTCCCACCCAGAAATAATCCTACCAGCCTCTGTACTTCATAGTACTATTCTTAGAAGACTTGGTCCTCATCTCCTATTTTTGCCCCTAACTTTATTGAGGAATAATGACAAATATAATTGTATATATTTAAAGTGTACAGTGTCATGATTTGATATACAGTAATACCTTGGTTTGCGAGCACAATTAGTCGTGGAAACAAACTACTCATATTGCAAGACATCGCTTGTTTATCATGTTAAAATGTATTAGAAATGTTTGCTTGTCTTGCGGGACACTCGCGAATCACTTTACTTGCAATCCAGGGTTTTACTATACATACACATTGTGGAACTATTACCAAGATTAAGATAATTAACACATGCATCACTTCATGTGTTAACTTTTTTCGTGTGTGGAGAGAATGTTTAAGATCTATTCTACTGTCAGCAACTTTTCAATCATACAATACTGTGTGGTTAACTACCATCACTGCGTTGTACATAAGATCCTCAGAATTTAATGCTTGTTACAACAAAGTTTGTACCCTTTGATCTGCATCCCCCTTTTCCCCTTTTTACAGAAATCTTCTGTCATGGTTATTTTTATACATTATTTATCTTCTCAGAATGTAAGCTGCATTGGACCTGGGCTAGACTTCAGTTCTCTCATAATATTTCAGGCTCAATTAACAATTGTGTGAAACACATCTTTGACTTTATAATGGTGTTAGGGAGAAAGTAATATTCCCCTGATAGAAGACTTTGTTAAATGGGACCATATAGTGTAAGGAAATAGAAGGGATGTCAGTGTAAGAGCTTTGCGTCTAGTGAATAGGCTTAGCTCCTACCCCCCCCCTTTTTTTTTAAAGATTTTATTTTATTGGGGAACTGGGGGAGGGGAACAGATAAGTTGCAGCTCACAGCAGCCCAGCTCCAGGTGGAGCTGCTGTTCACTGCCTTAGCTGTAGAGGGCAGTGTCACTGGCCCTCATATGGGATCCGAACCAGGGCTGCTGGCGTCCCAAGCCAGCTCTTAACCAACGCGCCACTCAGCCGGCCCTAGCTCCTTCCCATTTTGGGGCGTTTGCCCAATTACCTTTATTTGGAATATAAATATTCGCTGTGTGGTGCTTTTTATTACAATTCTTAAAAATAACATGGCCCTTCCCCATGTTTTATTTTTTTAAATTGCTTTTAGGAATTATTTATTTCCTCTCTCACAATATTGTAAGCTTTGTGAGGTCAGAAACCTTTTCTCATTTTTTTTCTTTACTGTATCCCTAGTATACCATATAGTTCTTGGTATATACACATTAAATAGTTGCTGATTGAATAAATAAGTGAAATAATGAATGGATATTTGTGACTTATTTCATCAGTTGGAGAATGAAAAGTTTACTACTTGGCTTTAATTATTTTTATTTGGCTTTTGGGTGAAATTATTACTAGCTCCTTAGTTATACAAAAGGCCATTATCTTGAGAGACTTTCTTCATGATAATTAACTTGGAGGTAGTTTCTTACTTGCCCATTTGATGAAAGGAGGCAGTGATCTAATTTGCTGGTTAAGGTCTCCCTACTTATTTTGTGTATATTTGTGTATTATTTTATTCTGTCACCCTTCCCAAACCTAGTGGTGATCTGAATTGCTTTTCCTATGAAAAGGAGTTAACTATAATTATAGCACACCCCCCAGTGGAATTATGATAAGCTGTCCTGTGGCTGATTTTTGCTTACATTGAATGCAGCGGAAATCCTGGTTTCAGTGTGGCCCATATTAACTGGGAGTAATGAAGACACCCTTTAAGAATTCTCTGAATTTTTATTTTTTTATTTTTTTTAAGAAGACAGTTTGGGGGATGTTGAAGGAGGGTAAAGTCTGGGGACAAATTCTAGGATAGAACTGATCTTTGAAATACTTCACTAAAGACCAGTTTCACTTCGGGAGTCAGAACTGTCCTTTATTTATTTATCTTCTAAACCACGTCCTTCCATATAAACACTAAAAAGCATTGTGTTTTGGGGGAAATTTATTATTAATTATGCAAATATGACTAACATATATGTAACTTTGTAACACATATATTAAGAGATACTTACTGAGTCATACAAATATTTTTCACACTTTTTGTCCTATTTTTATTAAAATCTCCATTCCTGACTATGTTATTTGCACAACAAACATACATTGAGTGTATCTGTGTGATATACTTAAACTTACTTGTATGGAAATATCTCAACAGGGCCTAGCACAGTGGCTAATAAGTAATAGGTACATAGTATTTGTTGAATTAGTGGATCTTACTGAAGTCATTAAATAAAGTAATAGCTTTTCATTTTAAGGTTTATAAATATAATTAACAAATATGTGAAAAGAACCATGATTGCAATATTTTTTTTTATTTTTTTTTTTTTTTGTTGTTTTTTTCTCTCGAGGGCAGTGTCACTGACCCTCATATGTGGGACCCGAACTGGGGCTACTGGCTTCCCAAGCCAGCATTTAACAACCGCGCCACTCGGCCAGCCCTTATTTTTGGTTTTTAAAAAATCTTCATATACTTTTTCTTGACTCTTAGGACAACCCTCTGATTTTAGGGAAGGCTGATGTTAATATTGCCATATTACAGGGGAGAAAACTGAGACAGAAGTTTTGATCTGAATAAGGAATAAAAAGAGTAACCCAAACTAAGCTTGGTCCTCTAGTTCTCCTCAGAGATGGTGAGGGGTTTTGGTTGATTTTTCTTTCCTTGCAGCAAAAGTGTGTATGAGTGTTTTTTTTTCCTTCATGGCAGTAAACACAGTGGAGTGGAAGTTGATGGAATGTGGTTCTTAAGGACTCTTGTGTTCACACTTCAAAACAGAGATGGCAGCAGTGAAAATGAGGCGGCTCACTGGCTTTGATCTTAGTCAACAGATTATATTGCATTTCACAAGATAGAAATTTATTTTTATTTTTTTTTATTTTTTTTATTTTTTGAGGGCAGTCACTGGCCCTCACATGTGGGACCGAACCGGGGCAGCTGGCTTCCCAAGCCAGCTTAACCACCGTGCTACTCGGCCAGCCGCAAGATAGAAATTTTAAACTAAGAGTTTAATTATCTAACTGGATCAAATGGGGAAAAAAAAGTAATAACCTTGCTCATCTTTTGTGCCCTTTTACTCAGTTATCTTCTTTTTCATTGTTACCTCTGCTGCCTATCCCAGACTAAAAGTTTTCAGCTTAAAACTCAGTTTATTCAAGTGTGACTTGAATTTAGTAGTTGAACTCTGTAAGGAAACAGGTCCGTAAAGTGCAAGAAAAGAAGGCTTTGTCTAATCTGGAGAAAGCTTAATAAAATTTTTCTAGGCCTGTGTTCTTAAATCACCCTTATGGAGTATTCGAAAATCCTTCTGTCTTGAATCATAAAGTGATGATTGTCCCAAGAGGTAAGTTGAAGAAAGAGATTACGTGAAAGCTCGCTCTGATTTGTATATCCAGCAGTTAAAGGATGGGGATGGAACCAAGAAGTGAATGCGAATACATACAATATCAGCATATGGACATTTGGAACCACCTCTTGCTTTTATAGCTGATGAAAGGAGCAGAGACCACCCCCCTCCTGGAGCATCTCACTCAGAAGTGTGTGGGGGGCACTTATGGTGGTTCCCTAATAATATAGTTTCATTATCATGGCTTGTGCTTTTTCTGGCAGTCACTAGTAAATTTCTGCAACTGGACTTCAGTTACCCTGGAAATAATAATTGTAACTTGATGGTGATTCAGAAGCTGTTGAGCCTTTGATCATTGTTGTGTTGCCAGAAATGAACACAGAAGGCCTGTTGAACAAACCCTCCTGTGAATTTGGCTTTTGCTGCTCTGGTTTTGTGATGGTTGTATCATGTCACAGATATTTCTCTCTTCCTAAATGACCGAGAGTAGTTTATTTGCCCTTTAAATTCTCATAATTTTAAAGTGAAAAAGTGAGATTTGCCACTACAGATAAGTAGGACATATTGAAAAATAACTTGAGAAGCCATAAAATGATACCCAATACTTCTGGAATGAACATTGAATTCTTAAGACACTTAAGCTGTAACAAGAGCTCTGAGAATGGGGAGAATTGGCTTATCTGTTATTGAATGAAAGGTAATACTCTTAGAAGCAAAAAGGAGACTGTCTTTTTGCATTGGATGGATCATGGGGTGGAAAACAGGCTTTTGCGTGTGTTTGTGTTTTTGTTTTCTGTTGTACATACCAGCACTAAATGTACTGACTAGAAGTTATGATGTAACTGCATAGGACCAGCAAATTACTGAAAAAGATATCTTGTTTTTTTGTATAACAGATGATCCTTAAGCATTTTTTTCTTTTTTTTTTTGAGGGCAGTGTTACTGGCCCTCATATGTGGGACCGAACTGGGGCCACTGGCTTCCCAAGCCAGCACTTAACCACCGCGCCACTCGGCCGGCCCATCCTTAAGCATTTTAATAAGGAACTAGTAAATAGGGACAGAATGTACCTGTCAATCTTAAAGGTAGGTTTTTAAATTTGAGACAAGGATGATTATACTGAAAGTCTTATGTGTAGGAAGTTTCACCATTTATCAAGAGGAAAAGTTTTCAGATGAAACATTGAAGGAGATAAAAATTAAGATGTAGAATAAAATTGTTTTCATTGATAAATAGTTCTGATTTAATAATAAATAGTATAAAACACATTAGCAAGCTATTTTTGTAGCAGAATCTTGGTGGGGGACATGCTGTTCAATTTTAATAAATAGGAAAATATTGATTAATGATACCTTTGCATTTACTCCTTATACAATCTAAAAGCTACTTTAATATTGCTAAACTAAATCAATACCTGGTCAGATGTTCATATTGGAGCACTTGTAAGATCACTTTTTGCCTTCTAGATAAGAAGAGAGAACAGTTAAAACTTTTGATTCCTATATAAATACACACTTGTTTTTTTTTTTTTTTTTTGGCTAGCTACCCTTCCACCTGTTGATAGCTCATTGGAAGTTCAGCTCAGGCCTATGTGGGAATTGAACCAGAGACGCTGTTGCTCAGAGCTCGCACTCTTGAGCGAGCTCTTAACCAACTGAGCCACTCGGTCAGCCCATAAATACACAGTTTTATATGTATGTTCATTATATATAGTATATATACAACATTATATATAGTATATATACACCATATACACTGTATATATGCATATACAATATATACTCTACATACTATATATTCATTATTATATATAACCTCTTTTATGCGAAAACTTGTTTAGGACTAAACCTTCTCACTATTGTTAGGTTCATTTTAAAGCTTTTTAAAAACTCTTTGGAAAAAAAGTTAAAAGGTCAAAAAGCATATTTAAGAAAGAGTAAATCATGTTAATCCTACCCCCTAACATAAGCATTTTGGTGTCCACTCTTTCAGACCCAGGGTGTCTGGGTGTGTGTATAAGAGAGAGCATGCATACAAATGGGTCCGTCCGTTCAGAGAAGTGTGAAGTGCTTTTGTAAGTCATTGCAGCTACAGCTCCTAGAGCAGTTTGACTCGACTGATGTTCTTGCTTTGGGATATAATAGGAATGTCAGTGTTTGTTAGCTTTTCATTTTTGGAAAGCGTGGTCAGTATTTTTTGTAAAATTGACCTGGCTATCTGTTTTAAAGGTTAGGAATTAGCAGAGTCAACACAATGATGTGAGAGATGCATATCCCAGGACTTACTCTGAGGAAATGCAATGTAAACTGGAGCAAAGGGAATACCTCACTACGTTGGGCAAGTTTCCCAAAGCTTTATGTGGGCAGTTTGCAAGAATATAGTATTTCTTACTCTGATTGATAATACTTCCTTCTGAACAGTACGTTAAATAACCTAAAAGTAAGGCTTGGGATTTTGTAATGGTGATAATCATAGATTTAATTTAAAAGGATTAAATAACATCCGAGATAATACGAGTATCTCTCTTTTCCCATGGATCTAACCCAAGGGCAGTACAGTTTCTAATAGTTTTTCTGTTCCTTTGTTTGCATCAAATATCACTTTCTTTGTAACTTGGTAGGGAGATAGAGAATTTGATGTTTGAGTCTCAGTTCTGCTCTGCATTTTGTGTCAAAATCTTGGATAAGCCCAAATATCATTATGTTCTATGGTTCTGTTGAGCCTGCTCTGATTCTCACCTGTTCTTAAGAGCAAGAGGTCTTTGACTACATTTAGAAACCCATTCAAGGAGAAGGACTTGGCAAATGAACAAAATTTCAAGTAAAGTGTATTTACCCATATTTTTGCCAGGCTCTTAACAAACACGAGTATTTCTCAAGCAATGGAGACTTCAGATCGAAAAGGGAGACCACCTTGAATAAAGAAACTGCTAAGCATTTAGAACTCCCATGGCAGTGGGATTGGGGCTGGCACCAACATGCTTTTGGTAATTGGTGTATGCTAGCTGGGAAATAGTGTGTTGTTTGGGCACTTAGGATCAGTGCCAACTTGGCATGCCATCCTAAGCACTGGTTCACACCTTTGAAACCTTATGGAGCCTCAAGACCTTACAGATGGATTGATTATGTAATTTCATGTTGGGAGAGTTGGTCAAAGTCTTTGGCTATGTTGAAAATTTATTCTAGTAACTCTGAAAGCCACGAGGCTGGGTAGTCCTAGTTGGTAAGAATATGAACCTTGGAGTCAGTCAGTCTGGGTTTGAATCCCAGCTGTTCCATTTAACTATGTGATCTATGGGAGATTTGTTATTTTTATTCATTTAATAGACATTTTGGTATTGTTTTTTATGTGCTAGACACTGTTCTAATTGTGTGAAAAGTATTACCACATTAAATGTTTGTAACAATCCTATGAGATAGATATTACTGTTATCTCCCTTCTCTGCTTCCCCAGCTAGATACTTAGCTTTTTAAGTTTGTTTTTTTAATTTTATGATGGAGTTATTGAGCAGATTCAATGGGACAGTGTATACAGAGGGTGCCATTTGTGTGCCAAAAAAATGTATACACATTTTAAAAAAGGAAAAGTGTATTAAAATTGTAATACTCTATATATACTGGTTACAAAAAGATGAATACAAGTCATGTTTGACTTCTGCAATTACAAGAGGTGCTCAAAGTGTTTCCCATCAGTGTCCAGACTCTTCTGATGATGGAGAACTGCTGCTTGAGCATCGCTGAGCAAGTGTCCACTGTATACATTTTTTTGCCGCCCTCCCCACCCAGATACCACTGCACAGTGACTGGACCATCATAGGCATTCTCTGTTGATTATTGTTGCTATTGTTACTATTCTTTTCTGAGAAAAGCAACATTTTTGTGGCAGGCTGCTACCTTCTTTACCCATGATGTGACAATCAGAATGGTAGGGGTCATTCCCCCGTAAGGTCTTCTAAATGCTTACAGGAACATTCCTGAAGAATTTTGAGTTTATCAAGGAAAGTCTCAGAGGGTCGAATTCTGTCCAGATACAAACAGCACCCTTATGGTGTCCTTGATCTTTGGGGCCAAGTGAGATCTAATTTAATGTCATAATTGCTCTCCCAAACCCAAATCTGTATCCAGGGATTATCAGAGGGTCACAAGTCATTTTTCTTTTTTCACTTTTAACAACATCTGTTATCTAGTCTTACTCAGATTTATCTAGTTGTCCCAAAATGTCTTTTATAACTTTTTTTCCATACCAGACTCCAAAGTTCCTGTTTTGTCTCATTTGATACAGACCAGTTGTTCTCAACTGGGGACAGTTTTGCCCTCCAGGGGATATTTGGCAATGTCTGAAGATTTATCCTTTATATTTCCTATAAACAAGAAGGTTTACAAGTTGAAGTAGATTCAAGTGAAACATTTTGAATAAGAATGCTTGTCTCGTATACCTCATGTTGCAGCACATCCGGAGGCTACATTTGGTCCTTTGGTTAAGGTAAGGATGTCACATATTTACACTGATTCTGCTTGGCAGTTAGCAATACAGGGTGTGAGCATGATGTGTCAGTGTATCTAAGGTGACCTGACCTGAGTCAGTCACAGGGCTGTAAAGAGTGTTTTAAATATGTCATTTTCTTCTTCCTATATTACTGGCATGCTTCAGTAAAGAAGAGCCTTTTTTTTCTCTCATCTCCCCCTTTTAGTAATATAGGGATTCATGAATTTTTATTTCTTCAGTGTATTACAGTCAATTCCAGTCATTTTTGATGCTCCCAAATGGATGCAGATGTTATCTCCTGCACACTGTCTCTTTTGAGCCTTTGAGGCGATCTTATTATCATTAGTCTTTTGAGCATTTTGTTGCTCCATTATCTCATCCAAATGTCGCAGGCTTGCCTCTTATTTCCCCAGCCGTCTTCATAGAACTAGCCATTTCTCCAGGTAGTCCCCCAATACCTGGCAGTGGAGACTGGCTTTAGAACTAAGATCTGGGAGCTTGGTATGCTCATTGCTTCTGGGTTTTTCTTTTCCCTCTCATTAAAAATCTTGGTTCCTGTTGATGTTAATAGAGTTCCCTATTTGCTTTATCCTACAGTAAACATCAAATGCTTCAGAATTATGGTAACTGGTATTTGGTGGGAATTCTTAGTATTTTAAGCTGCTGAATGAAGTTTAAGATCTCTGCAGTTTGTTTTTTGTTACTTAGAATTTATCCCACTAAAGATTGTATAGTCAGAGAATCATGTTCAAAATTAACTTGAAATAACTACATGGGGTCGATAACCCCAACCCTCATGTTCAAGGGTCAAGCGCGTGTGTGTGTGTGTGCACACATATATAATTTTTATTTCTATTTCCTCAAACAAAAGGTACCACTATATGTGCACTCTTCTGTATCTTACTTTAATTTTACTCGTATATTGTGGAAATTACTCCATTTGAGTTCATAGGGCTCTCCTTATTCTTCATGGTTGCATTGTACCTCACTGTATGGATGGACCACAGTACATCCATTAGGTGGTTTCTAATACAAATAAGCCTGCAGGATACATCCTGTTACATTTCAGGTTTATAGAAGTATATCTTGAAAAGTAGGATCGTAAAACTGGGATTGTTGGGTCAGTGGGTAGATGACTAAGTGATTTTGTTAGATGTCGCCAAATCCCCTTGAATCTGGGAATCCTTTAGATAACAATCTTAGGGGATGTTAGGTTCCTACCACAAATGTAGGCGAGTGCCTGTTTCTCCACCGTCACCAGCAGTCAGAGTCCTGGACTGGCACCTGAGAGCAGAAGAAACAATTCCCACAGAGTTTTCACTTGCCTTGCTTTTATGAGTGAGGTTGAAAAGCTTTTCATAATGTCATTTCCCTTTTTTTCTTTCCCCATACAAAAATGTATTTATATAAGATTAAATTTATCAGTCTTTTCGCAGTGCTTCTGAAAAAGCATTTGCGGTTCCTAGGTTATAGAGAAATTAATCCATATTTTCTTCTAGTACTTGTATTTTAGTTTCTACACTGAGAGCTTTGATTAATGTGGAATTTATTTTTGTGTACAGTTTAAAGTATCCACTCAGTTTTATCTTTTTCCAAATGGTATTCTATTTTTCTCCCAAGGACTTAAAATAAAACCTTTATTATATATTAAATATCCATGTATATATGCATTTTTTTCTGAACTTCATTCTGTTCCATTGATTTAAATATTCATATGCTTTACACACTTTTAATTGTGTAAAACCATGTAGTGGTTTTATAATTTTTATTTTTTGAGGGCCAGTTTCCTTGGTATACTTCTTTCTCAGGATTCTTTTAACTTTTCTTGCTTATTTGTTTTTCCATATGTATTTTATTTTATTTTATTTTTATTTTTTTATGTTTTAAAGATTTTATTGGGGAATTGGGGGAGGAGAACAGCGTGGGGAATCGGGGAAGGGGAACAGACAAGTTGCTGTCTTTTTGTTCTTCAGTCTAGTCTACATTGCTTCACTGACCCATGTTGGTATCTTCATTGCGCTCTTCCTGGATGAGGCAGATCGGTCGCCGGTCTCTGGATGTCACTCAATTGCGGCTATTGGCAGCTCACGCTGGCTGCCAGCCGCTCACGCTGGCTGCCGGCCACTCACTGTAGCCTATGGCAGCCCACTGCAGCAGGGGCTGCAGCCTACACCATCGCTGGGGCTCGCACAGTCCAGCTCCAGGTGGAGCTGTTGTTAGCTGTAGAGGGCAGTGTCACTGGCCCTCATATGTGGGATCCGAACCCCGGCCGCTGGCCTCCCAAAACCAGCTCTTAACCAATGCGCCACTCGGTCGGCCCATCCATATATATTTTAGAATCAACTCATCTAGCTTCAAAAAGCTTTTTAAGAATTATTTTCATTGAAATTGTTAAATGGAGATATTATCTTGGGAAGGATTGACATCTTTATAACCTCAAGTCCAACTATGAGAGATGTCTTCATTTTGTTCAAGTCTACTTTTGTAACTCAGTTTAAAATATTTTTGCTGATATAGGGGTTGCATCCCAAGTGTTTCTTCTTTTCTGTTGCTATTATAAATGGGACCTTTTCTTCCATTATATCTTTTAGCAGGGTATTTTTAATGTATATAAGAAGGCTTACATTTTATATCTTGCTGCTACCATTATCATTTCTCTTACAATTTAATTTTAGCACTGATTTTATTGTATTTTCCAGTCATACTGTCATCTGCAAAAGATGGTTTGACCTCTTGCTTTGTGGTTCTTCTAATTGTTGTGTTCTGAGTGTGCTGGCGATCACTCAGTATAGTGTTAAATAGTGGTGGAGACAGTGGGCATCCTTGACTTGTGTGCACTTCTCCCTGGGACTACCCGTAAATTAAGAGAAGAAAAGGCCCCTGTAGTCTAAAGAATGGAACTCTGGCTACAGCCATTCCCCCCACCCAATACAAGGAACCATCTGAGCCATTAATGTAAAATTTAAAAGGTACAGTGGGCTGGTGTTAGGTGATCATACATATTCTTAGTCCCAATTTTAGATAATGTTACCCTTCTTAATAAAGTTGGTTTTTTTGTGTGTTTGTGGGATTTAATCGTATGCTTTTGTAACATTTTTAATAAGACTCACCCATTAAGAAAAGCCCTTGAACATATTATGTTGCAGGTAGGCTTTCCTGTTACCTATTTGTATGCTCAGACCATTGTTAAGTAGACTTGCACTCTGAGAAACAGGTCCAGGCAGTCATTATGAGGTAATTATGTTGTTGTTTTTTCCCTCTATAAAACTAGCTCAAACAACATTAGAAATTATATACTATATTCCTTTAATTGCTTAATTTTTATAAACTTCAGGATAGCATAGTGAAAATACTCATTTCTATTTATTATAAAATAGCATTAAAAATGCTGTATGTAACGTTCTTAGATAAGTATGCATTCATATAATCTTTAGTGCCTAATCTGTTACAGATGCTGAGTACGTCCAAGTTGAAGCTGATAGGCCAGAAAGCTCCTCACATATTATAGGATTCCTCACTGGTGAAGATGGCATCTCCAAAGGGATGGCTTAGGTGATAGATTGGATGGGCTGGGGAGCTGGTGCCGCTCGCTTAGCTTTTCCTTTGTCCAATCACATCTCCCATTGGTTATAATGAAGCAGAGGAAAGATGGATCAGTGCTACTAGAAAAAACACATGCAATATTTTGAGTGAACCTTTGTCATTAATTTGGTATGTAAAAGAAAACGTATTTCTCAAGCCAGGTAAGAAATGACGTGCTATAAGGGAAAGAGAGCTCTGGACTTTGAATCTTGTCATCTGGGTTCTAGTCATGGCTCTTTTTGATCTTGAGCAAGCATTTTATTTTTGTTAGGTCTTACTTTCCTTTCTGTAAAATAATAGTAAGGTTGGTTCATACCATCTAAGGTCTCCTCCACCTCTAAATTCTCAGACAATAGAGATGATGTGGGTATGGTATTGACTGTTGGCATGTTACTGCTCTTATTTTAGGCATTTTAATCCCCATATCCCTAGTTTTATTTTGGCAGTTAGTTATTTTAGGTAAAGGAATATATGTGTGGGGTGTGTGTGTGTGTGTGTGTGTGCGCGCACGTGTATTGCATTCTAAATTTACTTGAAAATAAAATATTTTACAAGTACCCTTTTAGGCTCGCACAATCTGCTATGGAATGGTTCTGTAGAATCTTTTCTTTTTTTTTAAAGTGCAATTTTATTATTTTATTTTTATTTATTTATTTATTTTTCGGGCAGTATCACTGGCCCTCATATGTGGGACCCGAACCGGGGCTGCTGGCTTCCCAAGCCAGCACTTAACCACCGCGCCACTCGGCCGGCCCCTGTGGGATCTATTCTTAACTCCCCGAGAGTGACAGGAAAATTTCCCTTTCATTTTCGTGATCTTAAGACTTTTCTAATATAGGAACATTGATCCCAGTCCTATTCCTTGCTGCGTTAAAGTCTTCAGAATTATTTGAAATATTTTCTCCTTTGGTGGTGATCTCTTTAAATATTCAGTTGTGTTAAGAAAACTGATGCTTCCAGTTTTCAGTATGTTAAAGCTGATATTACTTGGGTCAATTACTTTGCATTAAGTCCTCTTTCTTCATTTGAAGGGTTGGATTATTAAATCAGGATTTTCAAAGAGGACCCAAATGCAGGAAAACAATAAACATTTCATTTTGGCAATCATTGTTTTTCTCAGTAAAATGTCAAAATTAGTTTTTTGCAAAATGTATTCAGCAGTGGAATAAAAATATTTAAGATTCTGTGGCTATTTAGATCTGAGAAGCCAACCTTTCTTGGGTTTTCTCCATGTTAGATCTGTTTGTCACAGAGTGGGAAGATGTATTGAAAGATTACAAGGAAAGATAAGGAGTAAATGAATGGGATTAAGAGAATTGTGAGAAGAAGGTGAATTTTTGGCAGTTTTGAAAGTTAGTAAATGAATTTATAGGAAAAAGGAATTTTCTGAAGTAACTTATATTGATTTTTTTTTTTTTTCAGCTGAGCCATCCTGCTACCTGTTGGCAGCTCAACAGCAACTCAGCTCAGGCTGGCATCGAACTGCTGTTGCTCAGAGCTCAGCTTGCACTCTTGAGCGAGCTCTTAACTAACTGAGCCACTCGGCCGGCCCCTTAGATTGATTTTTAAACATTGGGTTTCTTTAATCTTTTGTTCCTTACATGTTAAGCTATGGAGTAAAACTAAGTATGGTTGGTTGCCTGCAATTTAAAGGTTTAGAAACAAATTTGGGGACTAAGAGCTATGTCTTGTCTTTAAATTTATTCTTGAGCCTAGTGCTTAGTCTCAGATATATGAGTGAAGCTGAGCATCTGTCTTGGCATCAGGAGTCAGAAGATGAGTGAAACAGATAACTTCGAAGTTTCAGAGCATAAAATGTTATCTAATTGAGTATACATCATTCACATCTATTTCTTCATCATTGGAAATAGTTGACTTGGTGCTAACATAGCTACTTAGCTCCAAGGGTGATTTCTGTGTTCAGATATTTTCAGAAATACAGGCTTGTGATATCAACTAAAATCAAAGCACAAGATTTGGTGAGCACATTTCTAGAAAATGTACACTTGATAAATGTACAGAAAGTGCATAACAATCGTAGAACTATTCTTTTTAAAAGGAAGGTTAAACACTTATTTGTAGTTTTATTATATACCAATCATTATTGTAAGTGCTTTACGAATACTGTCTTACTAAATCATCATAACAGTCCCAAATATTTATGTTTTCACAGGAGCATGGTTGAAATGTCTTTGCTAACTGTCCATTTTCCCCCCAGTTAGTTCATTTAGCAAAAGTAAGTTAGGCAATAAACTGCATTTAGTTTCTTTAACATGAAGCTTTTAATGTCATATTTTGCAGTGAAAATTCATTGCTCAGTGGTTTCATTAAAATAATATTTTGTGTTGCACAGTTTTAAGCCTTTTATTAATGGACATTTGATAGGCAGATATTCTGTATTACATATGTTTGTGATATAGAGAAAAATAATAAAGACCCAGACAGCTTACTTCATTGTCACAAGCATTTATCTTGTGTTATTGACTTTTGTAAAAGGTAATTACTTTGGGACTTTTGACAGCATATAGATTTGAAAGTGGATTTAGAATGATGATTATTCTTATTCATCATAATGTATCATCTGTCCTTTTTATGCCTTCTACAGATGTGGGAGATGAAAAAGGCTACTTCATATTGATATGGAAGGTGCTTTTACTTTCTCCAAAGGATTTTCTACCTTTATTATGAGATTGTTGGGTTCCTCTGTTGGAGGGCCTCTTTCACTTTTCCTTGGTTCAAGTACTGAGATTGTAGAGGTTTTGTTATTGTTTTTGTCTTTGCCTTGTGATTTTCTCACAATGACAGAATTATACCAAGTTATCTCTCTCATTTAATACATATGAGGCCAGACAGTTCTCTGGAACTACTCAGGTAGCCCAAAACTATTCAAATAGGTATCTACCTATGACCTGTCTTCCATTTCCTGCTCAGTAAGCTAATACTGAGTGTTGTTCCTAAACTATTTATGACTCATCTAAAGGTTAATGTAGCAGAAAATAAAATTGACCTTAAATTTTACCTTGTTTGTGGAATCAGCAGGGGATGGATTGAGATTATCTGATATATTCTGAACACCTTTTGGAGAATAATGCTCTATCTGCATTTATTTGTATTTGGAAGATGCAGTGAAAAGTTATTAGTATAGTATCAATTTGTTTTTCACATTTGAATTAAACCTGATATGCAAATCTATAGTGTCATCCTTAGTGGACACTCAGTAAATATTTGTTAATTAAGTAAAGCCGTTGGGTTCTGGTTCCAGCTCTGCTACTAAATAGACAGTTTCTCTGCTCTGCTATCTATACCCTTTCAGAATTCAACTGGTTTGCATTTCACTAGGACAAGTCAGAGGGCTAAAAAGTACAGTGAGTCCAAGTACTGAGTGTTTTAAGAGAAAAACAGCTGGCAGTGGGTGGCATGGTGTGCCAATGAAGGCGAGGGGACGAGACCTGATGTATGCTGCCTGGAGATCACGTGGCCACATTGGGGGAGCGAGCCTGGATTAGTCCAAGGATGGAACCAGATATGCTTTGCAGCCTTAGTTGGACCTCTCATCCGGGAACACAGTCTGGTACAAGGATGTAGAGATTGCCCAGGGGCTGGAGTTATTTTGTTGTATTTCTGTAATGAATAGTCCAAATACATTTGGCCCTGGGCCAGTAAGGGCGTGGTTAATTTCATGGGTTCTTTAGAACCATTTTGGGAGTAATTTCTTTTACATTAGTGTTCTCTTCCTACAGTTAAATATAGAACATTGAATGTTGATGCACACCCTCTCCTTCCCACCTGCTCTGTCATTTATTCCCCACCCACTCTTACCCAACACTTTTCTCCAGCTTCAATTTTCTTTTTACCTATTCTTCCACTTATTGAACTATTTCTTATCTATGGCATGGTAAAGATTAGAATGGTTCTGTATGTCAGTAGAGATCAGTGATTATATGCCAGGTAAGTATCTGGGTGCAGAGAAGCTGCATCAGATTTGTTCTCGCACTACGACTGACCATATACTACATACACTCTCTAAGGAACTTTGCTGCCATTTAAGGCAAGACAGGAGTGGATTCTGGCCCTCTTTTTCCTTCTCCTTGTGGACCAAAACTAGAGTCGGGTGTTACAGTTCAGCTCCTTGGGTTGTGGGCCTCTCCCTTGGCCTCAGGTCGAGGGTCACTTGTTCCAATTGCAGTTCCTTCATAGAGCGAAGCACTGATTCTATCCCTCTTCCTCACCCCTTTCTAAGTTCGTTCCTGTTTTGAGTTTCAGAGAAAGGCATTCACAGTTCCTGACTGAAATCCAGAGGGGAATGCTACAGGAAGCATCCATGTAGTCAGGTTTCCTCGTGGAGCTGGCAGTTGAGCTGTTCTTCTCTGGACACTGCAAAGCAGTCTTTTCCAAGCCTGGGATCTCTCAGTTCCCACTTTCTGGCTTCTTATGTCCAGGGGTCCTGAGATCAAGCCACTGTTGCCATGTGGTTCTTCCTGTAATCTCCCCTCTCAAAGTTTATCTACTTTTATGGCATTCTTTGACTTTTTAAAAATCCTGTCATTATTGTCTGGTGAAACACTACTATTTTTCTAGGTAGTTTTTTAAGTCATCCTTTGTAGAAGGCATACTGACTGGAAAAGAGCTGTGAACTTGTCACTGGAAGTTTTGGATAGAGTCATCTAATGTCTCCATTTGCTCTTGCAGTTCCAAAATCGGCTAGGGGAATTTCAGAACGCAAGAATTATTAGCTAGTAGGCAAATTTCTAGCTGTAATTTTAATGAAAGAATCAGAGAGGAATGACCAGATAATTTTTAATGCATCTTTTGTAAATCTTGGTTTTGATGTCAGCCTTTTATTTTTCTTCCCAGTTGCATTAGGTCGTAACCAGCCTTTGAAAAAGGAGAAACCCAAATGGAAAAGCGATTATCCCATGACAGATGGACAACTGCGCAGTAAGAGGGATGAATTTTGGGACACTGCACCAGCTTTTGAAGGCCGCAAAGAGATTTGGGATGCCTTGAAGGCTGCAGCACATGCTTTTGAGAGCAATGATCATGAACTGGCACAAGCGATCATTGATGGTGCAAACATCACATTACCACACGGTAGGTTGTCTTCAAGGTCAAAGGGGAACACAGCTCATTCCTCACAGCAAGAAACCAAATGGGAAGTGTTCATGTTCTTGCTATGCATCATTCTAACTTTTTTTTTAAATATGTAGCAAAGAGGAGCATTTCTCTTTGTTTCTTTGTATGTCTTTCAGCTGGAGATAAGCTTACTTTGTCTATATTTTTATGTTTTTTAAATATTTTTAATCTCAAGAAAGAGAACACTTGTTCACTTGTTAACCTATATTTTCTAACTTCCATATAACCTAGTTCTCCATCAAGGTCCCCTCCCACCACCCTGCCCCAATCTTCTAGAGCTTCAACTTCTCTTGTTTCCTACCAGCACTGCAGAGGTGTCCTCAAGCTGTAGAGACTCAGTGGATGCTCCTTTTAGTCGCTATGCTTTCTCAGAAAGTCAGTTTTTAGCATAATGAGCAAACCTAAACTTAGAAGGAGTCTCTCATATTCGTCAGGACCGTTTTCTATGATTGTAACCTTCATCATTATTAGAAACCTCTCTCCTTTGCTTAGAAATGTGACTGTATGACTGCCATAAGCTTTGAATATTTCCAGGGACACATACGAGGTATGATTAAATAAACAGTGAATGTTTAAATAAAAAAATTATACTAAAAGACACATTGCCATTAATCACCCTCAAAATACTCCTCCTCACTTCCAACACACTTATTGCATCATTCTTGACACTTTCTGAAGCAGTTCAGGAAGTCCTCTTTCGTGAGTGTCTTTAGTTGCACTGTCATGGCCGCCTCGATGTCCTGAATCATTTTGACTTTGGGGAAGAGCCAGAAGTCTCACGGTGCCAGATCCACTGAATAACGTGGATGAGGACACACTATAATGTTTTTATTTGGCAGAAATTGTCGTATACCAGAAGGGATGTGTGACACGGAGTGTTGTCGTGATGGAGGATGGCTTACAGCACACTTTAAAACACACCTTC
Organism: Aselliscus stoliczkanus; assembly: GCA_033961575.1. NCBI lineage: Eukaryota > Metazoa > Chordata > Mammalia > Chiroptera > Hipposideridae > Aselliscus > Aselliscus stoliczkanus. The sequence continues at coordinate 6,677,743 of CM066733.1, forward strand.
TCACAACCATAGTCACACCCAACTCACTACACCAAACATCTTGAAACTTGTCACACGCTGTTACTAAGTTTCAGTGCGATGCATCCCATGTTGAAGATCCCTGCCTTTCCATTGGATGGCACTTGGCAGCAGCATTCACGGTGGTTTGTGATCACAACGGAAAGGTTTCATGTCACACATCGCTTCAGGTACGGCAGTTTCTGTCAAATAAAAACATTACAGGGCAGGCCGAGTGGCGCATTGGTTAAGAGCTGGTTTTGGGATGCCAGCGGCCCTGGATCGGATCCCACATATGAGGGCCAGTGACACTGCCCTCTACAGCTAACAACAGCTCCACTTGGATCTGGGCTGCGAGCCCGGCGACAGTGCAGCCCCTGCTGCAGTGGGCTGCCATAGGCTACAGTGAGTGGCTGGCAGCCAGCGTGAGCTGCCAATAGCAGCAGTGAGTGACCATGCAGAGGCCGGCGACCGATCTGCCTCATCGGGGAAGAGCGCAATGATGATACCAACATGGGCCAGTGAAGCAACATCCTCTGCAACTAGACTGAAGAACAAAAAGACAGCAACTTGTCTGTTCCCCTTCCCCGATTCCCCAACGCTGTTCCCCTCCCTCAATTCCCCAATAAAAAATCTTAAACAAAACAAAACATTACAGTGTGTCCTCATCCACCTTACTCAGTAAATCTGGCTCTTACTGTGTGACATCTGGCTCTTCCCCAAACACAGTCAAAATGAGCATGAAAGGTAAACATTTTGAATCGATTCAGGACATCGAGGCAGCCACGACAGTGCAACTGAAGACATTCATGAAAGAGGACTTGCAGAACTGCTTCAGAAAGTGGTAAGAGCGATGGGATTAGTGTGTTCAAAGTGAGGGGGAGCATTTTGAGGGGGATTAATGGAGGATTACACAACGTGTCTTTTATTGTAATAAATGTTTTTAAATTTCAACATTCACCTATTTTTATTTTTTTTTATCACACTGCGTATGTGCTGAACCCATGCTCATCCTCTTGCTTGGTCTCCTTGATTAGACATATGTAAAAATGTTCATGCTATACTGAGATTTAGGTGTTATTTTTATATTATATTCTTTGTTCTTTTGATTGCTATATAAATTTATTTTTCTCTTCTATTTTTCAAGTTAACGTTTTTCTAAGTTGTCTCTATAGCCCCATATATACAGAGGGTGCCAAAAAAATGCCAAAAAAGAAATTGTGATACTCAGGGGCAGCCGGTTAGCTTGGTTGGAATGCAGTGCTTATAATACCAAGGTTGCTGGTTCAGTCCCCACATGGGCCACTGAGTTGTGCCCTCCACAACTAGGTTGAAACAACTACTTGATTTGGAGCTGATGGGTCCTAGAAAAAAAACACTGTTTCCCAATAAAAAATTATTTTAAAAAATTGTAATAATATGTACTGATAACAAAAGATGAATACAAGTCATGTGTATCCATTTTTTTTGGCAACCCTGTATTTACCTATATGCATTGTTTTCTATTCTTTATCATACTTTCATTGTTTCTTTTTCAATATCTTCCTTTCTTTATTTACATTTTCAGAGGAACAGTGCTTTTCACTGTTCAACCATCTGCTTTATGCTCTTTGATTCTTTCAAATAAAAGATATTTGACTTAGTATTCTTCCCAATTTTCCAAATCTCCATTAATTATCTGAACTAACTGTGCTACCAAGAAACTTTTTAAAAATATATATTTCAGAGTTGTCCTGTTCTATTTTTTTTTAAGGTTTTATTGGGGAATTGGGAGAGGGGAACAGCATTGGGGAACCGGAGAAGGGGAACAGACAAGTTGCTGTCCTTTTGTTCTTCAGTCTAGTTGTGGAGGACGGTGCTTCACTGGCCCATGTTGGTATCATCATTGCGCTCTTCTCGGGTGAGGCAGATCGGCCGCCAGCCTCTGGACGGCTGCTCACAGCGGCTCTTGGCAGCTCACACTGGCTGCCAGCCACTCACGTGGGCTGCTGGCCACTCACTGTAGCCTATGGCAGCCCACTGCAGCAGGGGCTGCAGCTATGCCGTCCTGGGGACTCACAGCCCAGCTCCAGGTGGAGCTGTTGTTCTGCATCTTAGCTGTAGAGGGCAGTGTCACTGGCCCTCATATGTAGGATCTGAACTGGGGCCGCTGGCATCCCAAGCCAGCTCTTAACCAATGCGCCTCTTAGCTGGCCCTGCCCTGTCCTTTATTATGACAGCTTATTACCATGGGTTTGTGTTAATATGCACCCTTCTACATTAAAAAATTTATAAAAGAATGCCATTTCAGTATGACTTTAGTTTCTGTTTTCCTGGGTAGTCTCTGAATTCTTTACCTTTTATATGATTGGAGGTGGGCATCATCTGCCTCCATCCCCTTGTTCAATTCTACAATTTGTCTCCAAGTACTACCTTCATATAATATAGAGGGAAGAGCCTTCTTTTACAAATAGTTCTATCATCCTTCTTTTTTAATGCCTATATCCTATTTATTTTTATTTTTTTAAATCTTTTATATTTCAGTTACAGTTGACATACAGTATTCTACTCCGCCATCTTGTCTGGAACCCTCCTAATTTTTAAAGCAAAATATGTTTGTATTTATATAGGCCTGCAAGTGGTAGGGAAGAAGAGTTATTTAGCTGTGATTGTCTTAATTTAGAAGTCTGAGGTCCAGAACCTTGGAACTTGGACTTCTTTGCTTCATACTTATCATAGTTTCTATTGGAGTATCTGATTGTGTTCTATAAATTGTGGCCTTGGTTACAAGCTCATGTAGGCAGAGTAGCTCTATTTCATGGAAGGCAAGGGCCTGTGCATACCCTATTGGATACGGGCTCAGGTCTCTATAAGGGAGACTAGTTCTTGGAAATTTGAGAGCATTGGATAAGCCTCTGCTCCTCCTCTATGTTTAAGGAATATTTTCTACTTTGGCATGAGAGAATCATACTGATATCTGAGCTTTCATCCTTCAAAGCACTGTAGTAACTTTCTGGATATTAATATTGTTGTAATTGGTACCCTTGACTGAATTCTTTGGTCATATCTGAAACTAATTAGTAGTATTTCTTAGGTGGACTTTTGAATTGTATTCTATATCTACTCTGACACCATCAGCTTATAATTTAATTATTTAGTTACATGCTTTTACCTAGACCTGTTCAGTGATATTGCTGAAATCCCTTCCATCTTTTTGGTGTAATTACATATTTGAAAATTTACTTCGGATATATTTTGTGTTATACCCTAAACATCCCGAAATACTTAACCGTTTGAATTTTAAATATTGTGTAGACTTTAGCCATTGTTTATCTCGGGCTTTGACATCAGACCTAACCTTACTTCCTGCCTCTATAATATTCCTTACAGCTATGCGACTTTAGGCAGATCATTTCTGTAAGCTTCAGTTCTCTCATCTGTAAAATACGGATTGTGACTACCTACCTCATAGGGTGGTTATGTGGATTAAATGTGATGATAACACATCTAAATTGCTTAATATAGTCCAAAAAGCACTTTATAAATAGTAGTGCTGATGATTGTATTTCTCGAACTCTGACATTAACAAGTAAATTCCTTTAATTATATTTTGGTTTAATTAAACCAGAATCTTTAATTATAGATTTTGATCATTTCCTGGATGTATTGTCTACTGGTAACATCTTTCTTTGGCTTTTAGGGGACTCTGCCTTGGGGGACTCTGAGATTGTATTGATTCAACAGCAATAGTAGTAGATTTATTAATTGGACACCAAAGCAGTGAGGACATAGTTTAGCATCATCCCAAACCTGGTCCGCCCCTCTCCCCTTCATCTGCCTGTCAGTATTACCCGTAAGAGTATTGAATTGATCACAGATGATCTGAAGAGGTCCTAGAACATACACTCCTTTCTAAGCTTTCTTCAGTCACATCTTTCTTGTTTTCAACTCATCCTCTTTGTCTTCTCTTCCCATAATCTTTTTATTTTCTCAACCTTATTTATATTATCTTCCCCATATAAATACTATAAAAAGTTCTTTAAAGTTTGAATACTGTATGTATCTTTTATTATCTGTGTTGTCTGTTATTTTAGATTCTGTGCTCAAATTAAGCAAGGATTTGCATCCTTTTTGGTTTAAGTTGTATTTAGTATCAGTGTTACGTACACAAAAATTACGTATTTGTCGATGGCCTTTTTGCCTATGTGATAACAACGGGAACAACAAAAACACCCTTTCCCCATGTTTCCTCCTTCCTTTCTATTTCTTATGGTGGTTCCATTGATATTATATTCTTGTCTCAGTTCTAGTCATGAGGTTGTACTCATTATAATCCTGCCTTGTCCAAGCACAAAATAATTCTATACATTTTAATTATCTTTCTCTGTTAGTATCAGTGACAATTCTTTAGTTCATTATTCTCAGATGGCAGTAGGGCTTGTTAATGGGGAAGTTGGTGTCATAACTACCTAGGGATTTCATATATGTGCATGTATTTTCACTTTGGAAATTATGACGCAGGCCGAGGACAGTATGGACACGTGTGTTGTGGAAAAAGCTCCCTGGATGATTTTAAAATCTGGTGCCCCTTTTGTGGAGCCTCCCCATCCTAGAAGAGCTTTATTTTTCATGATTTACACAGCATTTTTCACTCATGATCTTAAATTTTTTTCCTTTTCTTTGCAGTTTTATAACTTTATTTGACAATCAGCAGTTAGTTCTCATCCACATTAACTGTTTGTAGATTTTTGAAAGTGGTGACAGGTACGTAGATAACCAACACATAGAGCTTATTTGGTGAGCCTTCGTCCTCATTGCGCTTTCTGGACAAGTGCATTCAGATGCGGTGTGGGACAGTCCTTATTCCTTCGGCCCGGACGGCTTTGTTCAGCCTGGTGTCAGTGCACACATCCAGGGATCCCATCTCCTTCACAGCAAATTCCTACATCTCTGTGAGTCTCTGAGGGGCACCTTCTTGAAACCCACTCCATGGATGTGCCTGTGAATGTTGATGGTGTCTTCCCTGGTCACTGCCTCGTTGATGGCAGAATGTCCCTTCTTCTTTTCTCACCACCCTTTTTTGCGGGAGCCATCCTGCCAGGCCCAAGTTGGAAAGCCAAAGACAGTACCTCTGAAAGAGCTTATTTCCTTTTCAGTGATTGTTATTTTGCCATTACCTAAACATCCTGAAAAAATTTCTTAGTACTTTGCCAGTGAAACTAGATTATGGATTTAGTGGCTTGCCCAAATTAGCATAAACAGGGTAAAAGAAAAAGGTGCTTATTATTTTCATTTTTAACAGAGCATGGCTCATAGTAACTGTTGAGTAATTTTCAGGTAAAGTTTGTTCAGAAACAGTATCTGTTATCTTGTGAAGATGAGGACTTAATGCCTTTTAGAATTATTATACAGAAGATTAAAAAGGATTTAAAAAATTGCCTACTCCCCTTTCCTATCTTCTAATTTTCTAGAAAGTCTGTTTTTATTCCTTTAGCATCTACAATGAATGTGTTTTCCAACTCCCTGCAATTCAAATGGAAAAGCTCCCCTCTTATCCTCCTTGTGTAGGAGGAATAGCTGCTCACTGTTTCTTAAACACTTTTCTTGCACTTAAAGATTTAATTGCAACTTTATTCTTCGTACTTCTTTTATCCAAACATTCTAAGTTATTCATTTGGGCTTTTCAAGACCTGTTTCTTTTGTCCCTTTTCATGTTGAGGAATATGGGAGGTAGAAAAAGGTGATTCTTAAAAACTCAGCCTTTTTTTTTTTAGCTGAGCCATCCTGCCACTTTATGGCAGCTCAGCGGCTGCTCAGCTCAGGCTGGGAATCAAACCGGCAACCCTGATGTTCAGAGTTTGCACTCTTTAACTGTTTTTTAATCATCTTCAAAATATAGATGGGAAAGGAGTTGCCTGGAAAATTTCCCCCCTTTTCCCATCTCAAAATATCAAGTGTGCATAAATTAAATTATGTATATTATAATTTAAGATTTTTAAAACCAAGGTACTTACAAATCCTCTTTATTTTTTATTTATTTATTTATTTTTTTAGCTGAGCCATCCTGCCACCTGTTGGCAGCTCAATGGCAGCTCAGCTTGGGCTGGGCATTGAACTGCTGTTGCTGAGAGCTCAGCTCCCACTCTTTTTTTTTTTTTTTTTTTTTTTAATTTTTTAAATTTTATTTTATTCATATATACTTTTAATTAGCTTCAGGTGTACAGCAAAGTGCAAAAGTAATACTTTTTACCCCTCAAAGTGACAACCCCCCTCCCCCAATTCTCCCCTCCCACTCCTCCCCCCAATATCATACTATCTATTATAATTCCTTTGACTCCTTTCCACCATATAATCCACATCCCGTGACTGTCTATATATTAAATTACAGTTGGCATACAATATTATACAACGTCAATTTCAGGTATACAGTGCCGTGATCAAGCCTCTACTCCATCCATGAAATGGTCTCCCTAACAAAACATGTGACCATCTGACACCCCACAAAATTTTAACAACATAATATTCCCCGAACTGTCTTTCATATCCCTGTGACAATACTGTAGTTACCTATTTATGCTGTCTAATCCCTTCCCCTTTTCCCTCATCCCCATCCCCCTCCCAACTAGCAACCCTGTTTTTCCTCTATATCTGTGAGACTATTTCTATTTCTTATGCTCATTCATTCAGTTTTTCAAATTCCACATATAAGTGAGATCATGTGGTATTTGTCTTTCTCCGACTGACTTATTTCACTCAACATAATAGTCTCTAGGTCCATCCATATTGTTGCAAATGGTACAATTTCATTCTTCTTTATAGCGGAGTAATACTCCATTGTATAAATGTACCACAGTTTCTTAAGCCAGTCATCTACTGATGGGCATTTCGGTTGTTTCCAAGTCTTGGCTATTGTAAATAGCGCTGCAATAAACATAGGGGTGCATATATTTTTTCGAATTAGCGTCTTGGATTCCTCTGGGTAGATTCCCAAGAGTGGAATTGCTGGGTCATACGGCATTTCCATTTCCAGTGTTTTGAGATACCTCCATACTGATTTCCATAATGGCTGCACCAATTTGCAGTCCCACCAACAGTGCACCAGGGTTCCCTTTTCTCCACACCCTCACCAACACTTGTTGTTTGTTGATTTGTTGATGATAGACATTCTGACTGGAGTGAGGTGGTATCTCATTGTGGTTTTTATTTGCATTTCTCTGATGATTAGTGAGTTTGAACATTTTTTTTTTCATATGCCTGTTGGCCATCTGTATGTCCTCTTTAGAGAAATGCCTCCTCATATCCTCTGCCCATTTTTTAATTGGGTTGTTTGTTTTTTTGGTGTTGAGTTTCATGAGTGTTTTATAAATTTTGGATATCAACCCCTTATCAGATATATCGTTGGCAAATATATTCTCCCATTCAGTAGGCTTCCTTTTTGTTTTATTGATGATTTCCTTTGCTGTGAAAAAACTTTTAAGTTTGATGTAATCCCATAGGTTCATTTTTTCTTTCATTTCCCTTGCCCGAGGGGATATATCGGTAAAAATATTACTCAGGGTAATGTCTGCAAACTTACTCCCTATATTTTCTTCTAGGAGTTTTATAGTTTCAGGTCTTACATTTAAGTCTTTAATCCATTTTGAGTTTGTTCTCGTATATGGTGTAAGTAGATGGTCTATTTTCGTTTTTTTGCACGTGTCAGTCCAATTTTCCCAGCACCATTTATTAAATAGACCATCTTTACTCCAGTGTAAATTCTTGCTTCCATTGTCATAGATTAAATGACCGTATATAGATGGGTTTATTCCTGGGCTCTCTATTCTATTCCATTGGTCTATGTGTCTGTATTTATGCCAGTACCATACTGTTTTGATTACTGTAGCCTTGTAGTATGTTTTGGTGTCAGGTAGTGTGATGCCTCCCACTTTGTTCTTATTTCTCAACATTGCTGTAGCTATTCGGGGTCTTTTGTGACTCCATATAAATTTTAGGATTCTATGTTCTATTTCAGAGAAAAATGTCCTTGGTAGTTTAATTGGAATTGCATTGAATCTATATATTGCTTTAGGAAGTATTGACATTTTAACTATATTCTTCCTATCCATGAGCATGGTATGTATTTCCATTTATTTATGTCTTCTTTGATTTCTCTCTTCAGTGTCTCATAATTTTGTGAGTACAGGTCTTTTACTTCTTTAGTTAAATTGATTCCTAGATATTTTATTGTTTTTGAAGCAATTGTAAAAGGGATTGGTTTCCTTATTTCTTCTTCTGATAGTTTATTTTTGGTGTATAGAAATGCCATTGATTTCTGAATATTAATTTTGTATCCTGCTACCTTACCAAATTCGTGTATCAGTTCTAGCAGTTTTTTGGTGGAGTCTTTGGGATTCTCTATATATAGTATCAAGTCATCTGCATATAATGACAATTTTACTTCCTCTTTTCCAATTTAGATGCCTTTTATTTCATTTTCTTGTCTGATTGCTATGGCTAGAACTTCCAGAACTATGTTAAATAGAAGTGGTAAAAGCGGGCAGCCTTGTCTTGTTCCTGATCTTAAGGGGAAAGCTTTCAGCCTTTCACCATTGAGAACGATGTTTGCTGTGGGCTTATCATATATGGCCTTTATTATGCTGAGGTATGATCCCACTATTCCCACTTTGTTAAGAGTCTTTATCATAAATGGCTGCTGGATTTTGTCAAATGCCTTTTCTGTTCAGCTCGCACTCTTGAGCGAGCTTTTAAGCAACTGAGCCACTCGGCCGGCCCCAAAACTAAGGTACTTAGAATAAATAGCATTTCTATGTATTTAGGAGCCAATATGATGAAAGAACATTTGGACTGAGAATCAGGAATAATAAAATACTAATTCACATTTTGAATTGATGCTATTTAATTTTCATGCCTGTAATAATCACCTACAACAATCCCCATTTTAAACCGATGAGAAAACTGTAGCCCAGAGAGGTTATGTCATTTTTCCAAGATATAAGTAAGTCATGGAATCGAGGTTTTGAACTCAAGTCCTGAATCTAACAGTAATTAAAACAGCTTGATGACACAGTCAAGTCATTTCATATATTTTCTGCAAAGTGACTGCACAAGTAATCTTCAGTGTTAATTTCATGTATAATGTTAATTTTAGGTCCCTTGCACACTATTTAGAATACAGTTGACCCTTGAATAACAGGTTTGAACTGTGTAGGCCCATTTACATGCAGTTTTTTTTGTTTTTTTTTTAATAAAGATTTTCTATTGGGGAATTAGGGAAGGGGAACAGCCAAATTGTTGTCCTTCAGTCTTAGTTGTGGAGGGAGCAGCTAGCTCAGCTCCAACTCTAGTCGCCATCCGGCCGCCCGTCAGCAGCTTGCGGATGCTCAGCTCAAGGTGCCGTGTTCAATCTTAGTTGCAGGGGGCATAGCCCACCATTCCATGCGGGAGTTGAACCAGCAACCTTGTTGTTAGGAGCACGTGCTCTCACCAGCTGAGCCATCCTGCCACCTGTCGGCAGCTCAGCGACAGCTCAGCTTGGGCACATCTCATTGGCCCATGTGGGAATAAAACCTGTGACCCTGTTGCTCAGAGCTTGACTCTTAACCAGCTGAGCCACTTGGCTGGCCCCACAGGCAGATTTTTTTCAGTAAAACTTTAAGTATATTTTCTCTTTCTTATGTTTTTCATAATAACATTTTCTTCTCTAGTTTACTTTATTGTAAGAATATGGTATATATTACATATAATGTGCAAAATATGTGTTAATCAACTTTATGTTAATCAGTAAGGCTTCTGGTCAAAGTAAGCTATTAGTAAAGTTTTTGGAGAATCAGAAGTTATACATGGACTTCTGACTGCACGGCAGGGTAGGGTCAGTGCCCCTCACCCCTGCGTTGTTCAAGGGTCAACTGTACTTTAATATACTTGTATTAATACTAAAGAGAAACAAAAGGATTCTCAAAGACGCGTATAAGCAGGAAATGCATGTGTGTAAGCCTTGTTTCTGTGATATTTCTCTTTAGTACATTAGAGGGCCCCTTTAAGAAGCAGGCCATGAATTCTAGGTTCTTTAAAGGTCCCTGTAAGAATTTGTCATTTAATAAACTTAATTGATAAATTAATTCATGAACATAAAGCTTAGGAATGAAAGCATGAAGATACATTGCACACACATGGGAGACAGGATTTTCACAAGACTGTTGTGTTTAGAAATACAACAGAGCCTTAATAAAGGATCTGATGACTGAGTAATCATAAATTAATTGTTATATCCTTTTCCCCTCTCTATCTTCAAAGAAACAAAAATGATTTGGAGTTATAAATATAAATTCATCCACTCCTCTGCTGCTGTCATCCTTTTTCTTCCGTTATAGGAGCAGAGATCCTGAAATAACTGAGGTGGGAGTTGTCCCTGAGTCAGTAGGCTTGTCCCTGTAGAAGTCTTACTTTCTTTGCCATTCTGGGTGGTGGGGGTGGAGGGAACACAGGGATTCTGCTGTGGTCCCAGGGAGTATGCTGCACCAACTTCTACTTGTCTAAGGCCAGCTCAGCTTTAAATAAACCAGCGTGTCAAGGACTTCTGCCCCTTTTAACGAGCTGGAATTAAAGATCAGTGTCTCCTTAGAAATGTGGCAAAATGTCACCCAAGCTCTTAGTTGTGGTCCAACCATCATACCACTTGAGTAGTACATACAAACTAAACCACTTTTCAGCACTGCTTGCTGGATGAGATGATTGATGTGGTGCTTCTGAATGCCAATCTTACTAGCTAATTTGTGGGATGCGATAGCTAAACCTGCTCCTAAGCCTGACTGCCAGATATAAGCTGCATGTAATTCCCACAAAGCGTTTGCACGAAAGAGCCTATAGTTTGTTAGTCCTGAAAGACTGCTCATAATATCAGGATGAAGGGTAATTTTGATGGCCCTTTTGACATTATTGTGATTCGGGTTTGTGGAGAACCTCATAAAGCAGAAAGCAGCAGACTCAAACTTTGATCCTCGTGATATTGCTGTTGGTGAACTCTTCCCCATAAGTTTGGTTCTGACATTTTAAACTTGTGTGGGAAGGGAAGCAACATTGCTTTCTCTGTATTATATGTACTAGGCAATTTTGCATGTGTTTTATTATTTAATCCTTACAACTTTGTGAGGTGGTTTTTGTAATCCTTGAGGAAACAGAGAGACTCTGTCCAAAATCAGGATCTAAATTAAAATTGGAGTGTGATGGACTCCAAAGCCAGTGCTCCTTCTGTCGGGTTCACCTCTTCCCCTCCAGGCTTCTGTTCTCCGTCAGGCCGTGCAGCGGGCCACCTGAATCGAAGGTCTGACCACTCTCATTCCTTTACATTTGGTTGTTTCAGTGTTCCTGTCCTCTTTACCTGGTCCAACTCTGTGTTTAGGCCTTCCTTTGCCATAGGGAGTCGTGTTTGTTGACAAGTAGAGTTTGTGCCTTCTGGGTCAGTTAGAAAAGAGAAGTCAGGAAGAAAAATGACATTTCCATAGGCTTTGGAATAAACCCCCAATGTGACAAAAGCCTTGCAGTTCTAGGACACTGCCTGCCTAATTTGGGAAGGCAGTTTTCCATATCAAATTGCCAGTGTATTTTAAACATTACATTTTTCAACTACATTGAGATGTACTGGAGTACGTGAAATGGCACACATTTCGTGTACAGCTGGGTCAGCTTTGACATGTGTACACGCATGAAACCACCACTCCAATAAGGATAATATTTTCATATCCCCAGATGTTTCCCTATGCAGAAATTGATTTTTAAGTTTTTACAGATTTGTTCATGGAGCTTTGCAAATCTCAAGTGATAAAAATTTTTAAGACTGAGCAGCAGTCTTATTTATAGAACTGGGCAGAGGAATAAGGAATAGGGCCTTTGAAAGCCTGAAAAGATATTTTTCTTTTTATCCTGAAAGACTGCTTGAGGAAGAGTAAAGTGTTAGACTTTCTGGCATTTAGTAAAGCTATTTTTATTATTTGGCATGTAATTTAGTTTTATCTTTATACTTTTCTGGTGAAATATTTTGAAACCTAATTAGAAACAGCCATAGAAAACAGTTGATCAAGGAAAATAGAATATCTGAGCCAGTCATCTAGATGAAAGATAAATAAAAACAACTTCAGGAAATTATGTATGAAACCAGAGCAGAAGGTGGAATCTTGGCACCTTTCTTCCTACCATGGGGCGCTTCCAGAGCTTCCTCACCCGGGGACGTGATGCCCTGGCAGTCATTTACCTGGCGGCCATCTGTTTCTGCTAGGACTCAAGGCTGCAGTGGGTTTGCGAGGAAAAGGGGAAAAAAAGTGTGCCCTTCCACAAAGGACATTTGGTGAGGTATGTGAGCAAGCCTGGCTAGAACTCCATTAGAACTACTGAAGAATTGCTCCATGAACTGCACCCTCAATGGCCAGTGGGGGTGATTAAAACCTTTTATAAATTGCAAATGCAAACACAGATGAAAGTGATTTTGGAAAAGTAGAAAAATCCATATGTTAGCAACTTTTAGAGTGGTTCCTTCCCTTTGTGTTTAAACACACAGCGTTTCTTTAAAGCAAAACTCGCCATCTTTTAACTGTGCCCTATTTTCACAAATTCGCAATATTTTCGCAAACGTTGTAGATGAGACAGTGACAGTAATATATCCATTTTGTCACTATAGCATTTTGTGGCGTCAGACCTGACAGCACGGACGCTCCTTTTAGTCACCATTTTCTTTTGCCTGATCTTCCAGTCCCACTTTCTTGGACTTAATCGTCAGCATCACTGGCAAATACATTGTCGGCTGCATTGGAACTGTTGGTTTCTTGCTCCTTGTCATTCATGTTTGTTTTTTTTCATTCCTCTTGTGTTTGTCCCCTGCCTTTTTTTCCAAGCACATTTCCTCCTTTCCATTAACCATGTCACTCACCCGGGAACCAAGCCCTGTAGTCTTATCCCCATGAAAAAGCATTTGCTTTTTCAGGAATCCTATTATTCACTCTGTCACTATCTGTGACCCTGGACAAGTTTACTTCTCTCTGCTTCAGCTTTCCCATTTTTAAGATGAGTATCATAGACTTAATTTACAGGGTTATTGTGAGGATTAAATGTTAATGTATGTAAAGTGCTTAGAGCTAGTAAGCACTCTTTTTCCGTTTTTTGGGTTTTTTTTAAAAGATTTTATTGGAATTGGGGGAGGGGAACAGCGTTGGGGAATCGGGGAAGAGGAACAGACAAGTTGCTGTCTTTTTGTTCTTCAGTCTAGTTGTGGAGGATGTTGCTTCACTGGCCCATGTTGGTATCATCATTACACTTTTCCTGGATGAGGCAGATTGGTCACCGGCCTCTGGATGGTCGCTCACTGCAGCTATTGGTAGCACACGCTGGCTGCCAGCCTCTCACGCTGGCTGCCGGCCACTCACTGTAGCCTATGGCCGCCCACTGCAGCAGGGGCTGCAGCCTACACTGTTGCCAGGGCTCGCAGTCCAGCTCCAGGTGGAGCTGTTGTTAGCTGTAGAGGGCAGTGTCACTGGCCCTCATATGTAGGATCCGAACCGGGGCTGCTGGCATCCCAAAACCAGCTCTTAACCAATGCGCCACTCAGCCGGCCCTTCAGTTTTATTAATATATAATTGACTTACATCACTGCATAAGTTTAAGGTATATAGTATAATGGTTTGACTTACATATATGTGAAATGATTACCACAATGAGCTTATTTAATATCCATCAAGTCATATACAATAGTAAGCACCTTTAAGTATTTGCTTTTATGTTTAAACTTGTACTTTTGAAATTATTGCTCTGCAAACTTCTTTTACTCTTTCCCCAATACGATGCTTCTTCAGTTATTTTTATTAATACTTTATGATTCCAGGTATTTCAAGTTATAGACTAAAATATAATTAAATCATATTTGACTTCATGGTCTAGATTTCTCCCCTATTTAGTTTTTACTTTAAAACTAGAGCATATTTATAACCCAGATTATAATTTAACAGGCGGAAGTAAGGAAAAGAGTGTGTAAACCAGAAAACTTTGTGTTAAATACAAGTTACTTTTCCCAGAAATACTGAAGTATGGGAGCCTCTAAGCTTTTAATAAGGAGCTTGGATAGCTTATTTCCAGTACAATAGATAGGAGCTCTACCTGAGCTGGAATAAGAGATAAGCTGTCTTGCTGTACCTCTTCCATGGAGTTTTTATTCTCACCCATTTGAGATCTGAAAACTGAGTTCCTGCCTTGCTGGGCTGAAGGGCAGAAGTGAAAAGCCTTGGCTTGCTGTTGTGATGGACGAGTGAGTATTCAAATGTAGGAAGAGCCTGAGTGTGTTAGATTTTACGTGTGTGTGTTGAGGTTGGCATGCACTGCTATACAAAAGGCTGCCGTGACACCCCTTGTCCTAGTTTCCAAGGAGCCTGAACATGTAGCCACCGTTGCGCCTGCAGTCTGACTGCTTTGGTTTGCAGTCCTGCTGTTTTCTATCTGTTGGGGTGCGTGAAAGTAAAGAAGCACGTATGTGAACCTGGAAACACTTTAGAGGTCAATTTGATTTTGCCTTATTTTGCTGATGGAGAAAGGTATTTCAGGTTAAAGAATGTTGCTCAAGGCTATACAGCTAAATAATAACAAGGTTGGGAATTTCATCTTGGTTTCCTGATTCCGAAGGTTATGATTTGGAATGATGCCTCTCTAAGAGAATGTTTTACTAGCAGAACAATTATGTAAATACGCTCTTGTACCTATCAGGTTGACATGACTGACCCCCGCAACAGAAACAGTGGAATGTTTCTGACAGTATTCTCCTAATAGAGGTGGCGGGTCCCTCGTGAACTCTCCAGTTCCTCTTACTTGTTCTCCTGATGGCCAGCCCATCTGAAAGGCACGGGTGGGTCTCTTTGCCTCAGGACTAGGCCAGGTGAAGTATAGGAGTAGGAACGGTGAAATTCGCATAACTGACTGCACTTCTGTTTGTAAGTAACTGGAATTGCATTGTGATGGCCACGTGTGGAAGGAGGTGCTGGTCCCCACAGCTGCCCTAGAACCTAGTGTTCACATCAATTAGTGAGCAGCACAGGCTGAGCAATATTTTTAAGCAGAGGGAAGGGAAATTCATGTGTGTTGTGTCTGGTGACTTAGCTATCACCGCAGCCCATATTATGTAACTGAGAAGGCGGACCTGATCGTACCCATGGGGATGGATGGTGACTCTTCCAGTCTCATTTCTGATGCTCTCTTTCCAGCCGATTGGTAGTGGCCACAGAGATCAGGTCATTCACTTACCTGTTCATTGATAACCCTTTCTCAGTGCCCCACTCCCATATTCATTAGCCTGTATATAATTGTTTTGACTATGGTAGATGTTTTTGTTCTTTTATCCAAATTGAAAGTCAGCTGACATTAATGTTCCAGTTTGAGCAAAGGACACATGAATAACCTTACAGTAAAACCTTCATTAATTATGCTTTTAAGCTCCCCAGGGGAAATCCTTGTAATTACACTGCAATTTATGCTTTATAAAAAAATTAGTCATTAATACCGTCTTTTAAACCATAAATGCTTTTTTCCTTTCTCGGAGCCAGCTGGTTATAAACTTTATACCCCTTTTGTTCTCCCCCTCCTTTTTTTTTTTTTTTAAACAACAGAAATTTATTCCTCACAGTTCTAGAGGCTGGATATCCAAGATCAAGGCGTCAGCAGGGTTGGGTTCATTCTGAGGCCATTTCTCTGTGCATGTGCATCCCTGGTTTCTTGTTCTTCCTTTTTAATCCATAGCTTCTCTGTAACAGATTGATTAATTGGGGTTCAATAAAACACCTCACTCATTTGTGTGGTCATTTTTCTGGTGAGATTCATGTATAAGCCAGGAGTAGCGGCATCTCTAGTTTGTGAGGCCTGCGGACCTTAGAAAGTCTCGGCACTTGGAAAACTGCTCTGGACCACTGTGCTGTGATGAAGGGGCCGAGAGCTGTTTTATGCTTTCTCTTCCTTTTTTAAGGTAGCTGATTAAGATATCCCAGGGCAATTGGAATCTTGTGTGTTTTCTTTACCTTTGTTTTTTAATGAAAGGGAATTCAGTATGAAATGACTTAGAAGAGGTGAGAGTAAGGAGCTCGTGGTTAATGGAAAGTTAGTGAACACTCATAATTGGTCATGGGCCTTGATTATCGTCAGTGGTCGGTGAATGGCCTTATTTTTTTTTCCCTCTACAGTGGCAAGCTAGCAAGAGATGTGGGAGCATTTTGCGAATTGTAAACAAGAATGCATTCATTTAGATTAAACTCTCCATATCTTCTTCCTGAAGGCGCGCTTACGGAGTGCTACGATGAACTGGGAAACAGATACCAGCTTCCAGTCTACTGCCTAGCACCGCCGATCAACATGATAGAGGAGAAGAGCGACACAGAGACTCTGGAGATCCCCGAACCCCCCCCCACTTCTGGGTATGAGTGTCAGCTCCGTTTGCGCCTGTCCACGGGCAAGGACCTCAAGCTGGTGGTGCGCAGCACGGACACGGTGTACCACATGAAGCGGCGGCTCCACGCGGCCGAGGGGGTGGAGCCCAGCAGCCAGCGGTGGTTCTTCTCCGGCCGGCCGCTCACCGACAAGATGAAGCTGGAGGAGCTGAAGATCCCCAAGGACTACGTGGTGCAGGTCATCATGAGCCAGCCTCTGCAGAGCCCGACACCGGTTGAGAGCTGAGCTGCTCCTAGTGGCTGCTCCCCAGATCCCCCGCTCCTTTTCCTTGTTTCCTGCTCTATGGCGTGAAATTTATTTTCACTGCTCGGAATTCCTAAAGAATGGATTTCGTTCTGAGGAATTACCAGTGAAAAATTCCATCTGTGATGGAGACCAACAAAATTAATAAAACACAAAGAGCTAGCCTTTGAGACTCATGTAATTAAAATTTCTAATTTGAGGGGCAGTTAGGAAATAGATAACCATTTATTTTAAGAACACCCAGCAACTGCATAATGGCTGTATTTAAATGATTTGGACTGTAAATAGGATATTGCATCCATGAAGACAGCACCAAGCACCTTGTGAATACAGAATTTTTATAAAAACAAATCAAATATAATTTCCAGATATCATTAACAGTTACAAAACTTGAGCTTTTTAAAATGTAAACTGGAGAGAATAGTATTTGAGTTTTGCTTCTATTCTGGTCTTAATTCTTTGCTCAATTAATACTTAACCATAAAAGATTAGAGACTGGCAAACTGTGTTTCAGTATTGCTTCCCACCTCCTGTATTGAGCTCCTTATTTACATTCACACTAAGTTTTGGTGCCTTTGAGCACACTGGTGGCAGGCACCATTCTAGAACACTAGGCAATAATTTAGTCAATGTAATCAGATTTCTGATCTTCAGCTGGTACTCAGTTGAAGACTCTTGTCCTCTTGCTGCGTAAGTATTTTGCAGTGTCTATATAACGAAGCTGTTTCCATGTCCAGCCTCAGAAGGGCAATACTATATAACACTTTCATTGTTCTCCCTACTCTTCTCGGAACTTCTCAGAGCTGACTGGGCCCCCAAATGCATGGATACTGGGCCAGGGAATGCAAGGAGTCAAGTACGACTGTTCCCACTGTAAGATAATTAATTAGCTCTTCATCCCAATTTACAGGAAGGGTGTAAGGATAACTCATTCTATCTGTGCCTGGGAGAATTGTACCTATTTTCAGTCTTATAGAGAAAATTTCAACTCATATTTTCCTAACCTGAAAGATTTACTGACGTCACTTAAATATCAGCAGTGAGATCAAATGGTGAAACGTCGCTTCATACTTGAGTGCTTTCCAGTTCACTGTTACCTTAGTTATGGTGGATGACAATTTTCCTCCCATCTTTCCCAGCAAAGAGGCAAGTTAAGAACCATCTGCAGGTTGGCTGAGTGGCTTAGTTGGTTAAGAGCTCGCTCAAGGGTGTGAGCTGAGCGCTGAGTAACAGCAGTTCAATGCCCAGCCTGAGCTGAGCTGCCACTAAGCTGCCAACAGGTGGCAGGATGGCTCAGCTAAAAAAACAAAAAAAAACAAAAACACCCCGTAGATTTGGTCATAGAGGACTGAAAAATCCGGTGAGAGAACCTGATTCTTTTAACCTACAACTGGAGTAAAGCTGCTGAGGATATTTAATTTGGAGCCTTCTCAAGGTTGGTTCCATGAGAGGGGGGTTCCCACATGATCACTATATCTCTGAGAATCTATGAGATGGGAAAGTAGAGGAAGAAGGCACTTATGCAGTTTGCAGTTGGGAAATAAAGCTCCACACATATTTGGTTGTGAAGCACCATTGTTAATTTCAGTGGCAAAATGAAACTGCTAATTAGTTTAAATGTAATGTTTAAAAAGGTATTAACCTTCCTATAGCCTATTAGATATAATTTATAATTGTAATATGTCATGTTTCTGAGAGCTTTAACTACTTCCCTTTTTAATGCAACTATTTTAAACATTGTGGCTACATTTAATTTAGGTTTGCTGATAATTGAATCTAAATTCAAGAGGATACAGCAGCTTTAATTCCAAAGGAATATTTTTATATTCAGAGGTGGAGGTATGTGAGGGCATTATAATGCTCTGTCATTAAATTTTTGTTAATTTGTATGCCACACTGAATAGCATCATCTCTCAAAGTTTGTCAACTGGAAAAAAAAAGTGTTCAAATATATTTTTCTTAAGTAAATTTGGCTTTCTCATCAATCTATGGTTGGTAAAAAGTCTTTTTTGTTTGTTGAGGGTTTGAACTTTCTTAAGAGTTTATTTTAAAGGAACATGTACTTTGAATAACAATTTTCTGGGCATGTGTAACTAACCTAGGTAAGAAAACCATGGTGCTGTTTAATTGTAAATAGACTGATATAAGATTGGACCAATACTTGATGTGTACAATTTTAGTATGTAGGGTTTTTGTGCTTTTTTAAAAAAAAATGTTCAATTTTTCTCTTTGTCTTTGCCTTTATTCTGGGTTTTTAATTGTTATTACTCTCTATAATAAGGATAATCTGCCTCATTCTAATAAAACCTCTAAAAAGGTTTTCCTCCTTTATAAAACCTCAGCTCAATAAAAAAACACTTTCATTATCACCAGACTTAGGCTCTGCTATGCCAAACCATACATGGTCATTTATAGATAAGCTTTATCTTCTACATTGAAATCTTGGTCTAAAATAGGTTGTTGTTCCTTTCTTTTAAGAATCGTGCTGTAAACTAAAACTCATAATTCAGTTTTTCAGAAGCACTGAGCTCATTTCTTATCCATTTTGGATCAAAATGGCAGGCTTTGTTAAATTTTTATTTAAAATAGGTGGTACATATGCATGGAGAAAAGAAATCTGAACATAAGAAAGTGAAAAACCTTTCTTTCACTCCTGTTCTCATCCTGTTTCTTCTCTCCTGAGTTAACAGCTGTTACCAGTTTTCTGGGTATCTTTAAAGATACTCGGGCACAGTGCTTCTCAAACTCTGGCACGCATCAGAAGAACCTGGAAGGCTTGCTGGACCCTTACCCCCAGAAGCCCCCAGCCAGTAGGCCTAGAGCGAGGCCCAATACTGTGCCTTCCTGAAAGTTTCTGGATGCTGCTCTTGCTGGTCTGAGGACTCCCTGAACAGGGAGAATTGCGAGATCAAAGAGCATATACCTTTAGAGGGTATGTGCTGAATTGTCCTCCAAATAGATTTTACCAATTTAATACTAGAGCAGTACAGCTGCTCTGATTTCCCTATACCCTGACCAATCTTTTGATCTTTGACAATTGAAGTGAAAATCTGTGTCCCGCGGTTTTTACTTTGAGTGAAATTTATTATTTTAAAGCCATTGGTATTTTGTACTGTGAATTGTTCATGTTTGCCCATTTTCTAGTGCATTTTGGTCTTGATCCTCTCGATTTGTAAATATTCTTTCTATATTAAGGAAATTACTCATTTCCTGTCATGGATTATCTTTTGTTTTTGTGTAATTTACCGTGTGCAAATTTTAAGTTTTGCATGGTCAGATCTATCAGTCTTGTATTTTATGACCCCTGAATTTTCTTAACTCCAAACAAAGGTCTTATTAACCCACTCTGAGATTATAAAAAGTTTTTTCTGATGTGGTTTTTAAAAAATGGTTTCATTATATAGAGTTTATTTTGGTACAAGGAATAGAGTAGCAGCCCAGATTTACTTTTTTCCAGCTATTGAATAATTTTCATCTGCTTCCCATTGATTTGGGGTGGGGGGGGATCACTCTTTATGACAGCTTTTAAGATGATACCTTTTTTAACAGTCTTTTCTTGTTAAATGGACAAATTAGCAAATATACCTTGTGTCTGACTCTCCAATGCTATGATTTAGCTTTTTTACTTATGGAAAAGAGAAAAAAGGAAGACTGCTACTGATAACCTCCCTTGCTGTAGCCAGCCTCCTGTAGGGACTGCTCTTGTTGGGAACTGCCCACACCCGCTGAGATGGGCAGTTTGGCCTTTTCTCGTCTTTGTTTTTGGCAAGAGGTGTGTGGTGGTAACACATGAGAGCTAAGGACCCCTGGAAGAGACGTGATTTCACTTTGCTTGGTTAGTGTCCTCTAAGGTTCTTCCCTCTTTGTAGCTGATGTGGACTGTGCAGGGTCCAGTCCCGTGGCCCCGGGCTGGAACTGTAGTCATCCTGTTAGTCACGCCCGCAATTCCCCGGAAGTGCTTTGCTTCACTCCCCGGCCCCACTGAGGTCCCCCAACAGACACAAACATGCTTTGTTGTAACTCTGACACAGTAATGCAGTGTTCCCACCTAGATGCCCTTGGTCTGATAAGCTGTACCGTAAAGTGGATTGCCTCAATGTGGAAACAATGAAGCTTAACGGAAGTGTCTCTACAAACATTTTTTAAAAGTTTAGGTCACATAATATAATTGAGAAAAAAAGTCCCAATGTGAAAATTGACAGACTGTTTTATTGTACTCTTACTCCCAAAAGAGTGTCCCATTACCGGTACAATTGAATTTTAGTTTTTATACTGAGTTTCATTTGGGGCCCATCAGAGGTAAAGGCTGTTTCCTGATTTCATTCTAGAACCACACAGTTGACGAAAAGGCTCATAGTAGGAATCCAGTGGTTGGCTCATGATGCCTTTTCTAGACACCCTGGTGCTTTGCAGGAAGGAGGGGACGCTATATACCTGCTCATGCCTGAAACTCCAGTTAGTAAATTTAACATTCACTTGTTTAAAATTAATTTGAAATAACTGAATGATTTAAACATTGAAATTTTAGTTTAAGATTTATTTAGTGGGAATTAAAACCTACTATACCTATTATTTGTGGCTGTCCCTCCTCCCTCACTGCCCCCATTCTGAAACAATAAGAGGTACGGTGTCTTCATTGCCTTAGAGACTGCGTCTGAAAAAAACATATGCCATGTTTCCCCTTCATGTATCTCAGGACTGTTCCCACTGGAAAATGGGAAAGAAGCCTTTCTAAGCTCTCACTGGAGTTTCTCCTCCCAGAACTATGCCTTAGCTCCTAAGGCAGGCTGGAAGCTAAAGCCACGCAGGCTGCCACAAAAGAGGCGGAAGCTGTCCCAAGGTAAGCTCAGTGGTGAGGTACTTCGAAGTGATGGCTCACCTCGAGCTGCCATTTTCCAGCCAGATCCTCCTCGTCTCTCAGTACCAAACTCTGTGGTGGTGTCCGAGTGTCCAAACTCGTTTGCCAGGGGGTGTTCTCCTTAGAGAATAACTGCAAACCTTTCACCAAATCAGGAAGAGAAGAGCACAACACTTCGTGGAGATCTCTGCCATCATCCCCAGGTGGAAACCACAAATCAGGAATCGTGTGATTTGGGTTTGTTTTGTTTTTTGCTAGCTCCATTCAGCTTTTATAGTACCAATGTGGGGAAGAGGGAGACGTTTGGGCTACTAAACCTTACTTATGGTCATAAGTGTGTTCTCAAAATCCCATGTCTGTTAGAGCAAATACAGAGAGTATTAACATTTGTATTACAGGTTCCACTTATGAAGGAGCCTTAGATAAGCAGCATTCTTATCTGCACCTTGGCAAAATGATTTTTGATGATTATTAGGTTCTCTGAAACTCATTGAGTGTCTTACCGTCAGTTATATTGCATAATGTAGCCTGAAGAAATCCTTCGCTTATTTATAGTCAGTGAGCAGTATTTCTTGAATCACCAAATTTGTTCCTCAGAAATTCATGCTAGAAGGCTATGTGGTCATTAGCATGACGCAGAAGAGATTTTTAAGCCACTGAAATGGTAGTTTAAAACTTAAACAGAATGGGCCGGCTGAGTGGCGCGGTGGTTAAGCACTGGTTTGGGAAGCCAGCGGCCTCGGTTCGGGTCCCACATATGAGGGCCAGTGACACTGCCCTCAAAAAAAAACAAAAAAAAACTTAAACAGAATCCGCTGAAACCCAAATGGGTTACTTGGATCACTTGCTCTAAGCACAGGCATCTAATTGACCTTGAATTTGAATACCTGGTCCCACCACTAGAGAGCTGTATATTCTTGGATAAGATTCTTAATCTCTATAGGCCTCAATTTCCTCATCTGTAAATTGGAGATAGCACCTAATTCTGAGGGCTATGAGGATAAATAAAGTCATGCATCTAAAGCACCTGTCCGTCCCATAGCAAGTATATACTAAATGGTAGTTACCGTCATTGATGGTACAGTTGATAGCAATCACACAAGTCCTGTGTCAAAAACTAAAGAATTATTCAAGGCTGGGCCGGCCGAGTGTCACAGTGGTTAGGAGTTGGCTGGTTAGGAGTTGGCTTGGGATGCCAGCTCTGAGCATCAGGACCCCGGTTTGGATCCCACATGAGGGCCAGTGATGCTGTGCCCTCTACAGCTAAGATGGTGAACAACAGCTCGACCTGGACCTGGGCTGCTGTGAGTTGCCGGCAGCAGCAGTGTAGGCTGCAGTGGGGCTGGCCGGCAGTGGGCGTGCGCTTTGGTGAGCTGCCGTGAACCTCTGTGAGTGGCTGTCCAATGGCCGGCGAGTGACTGCCTCACCCGGGAAGAGCGCAATGATAATACCAACATGGGCCATTGAAGTGACGTCCTCCACAACTAAACTTAAGAACAAAAAAGGACAGCAACTTGTCTGTTCCCCTCCCAATTCCCCAATAAAATCTTAAAAAAAAAAAAAATTAAGGCATTAGTTATACCAAAAATTAAACTCGTAAAAGGGCAGAGAAAGTGGTTACTTCACATTATATTATTGTGAGTCATATGTGAGGTTATTACAGTTAGGAACCTGCTGTTTGAGGGATGCTTATTTTAACCCTTTGTATATCCAAGGCTGTATAAAGATACCCACTTTGGTGTTCTAAGTTTATTTTTCAACATGTTAACAGTTATAATTACTTACATTTTTTGAGATTCATTTATTCTGGAAAGATTTTTTTTTGACTCACATTAGCTTCACGTAATGTTTTCTTTTTGAGCAATGATTTCTCTTTTTCTTTCTCTGCTTTCTTCCTCTCCTGGTGTTTGTCCATGGTGTAGATTGTAAACAGCTTAAATTCCTTGTAAGTTAGACGCTTTTGTTGGGGGGTAAAAAAGAGAAATTATTGCAGGAAGGATTTGATACTTTGTGTCAGTTGAGAGCAGGATTGTAATCATTGCTCATTTAAAAACTTGGAAACTTAAAGAGGCTCAGTTATTAGGACAAAATTACCATCTGATAGTCTAGAAGCCAGAACAGAGTCTATTATAGACTTTAAATGAACCAAAGGTTACTTTTTTCTACATCAAGTCTAGACGCTTCAGGCTGGCATCTGAGGGTCTTCAAAGTGTGATCCATCTTTTCCAACCTTAGCTCCCACTTGCTTCCCCAACATGGACTTCCTCTTTAAATAGGCAGAATTCACTGTCTTCACCATACTGGTCTCTCAAGATTTTGCTCATGTGTTCCCATCATAGAATTTCCTCCTTTGTACTTATTCTATGTGTTCTTCCCCAATACCAACTCCTGCCATATTAATATATTTCTTTCTCTAATCGTCAAAGCAAAATTTCCTCCTCTAGGCTTCTGTAAATTTATTTTTTTTAAAGAGGGCAGTGTCACTGGCCCTCATGTGGGATCCAACCCGGGGCCGCTGGCTTCCCAAGCCAGCTCTTAACCACCGCATCACTAGGCCGGCCCTAGGCTTCTGTAATTTTGTATCCACACCGTATGCTGCAGCTCTTAGTTATTCAGTCCTCTGTCTTCCACAGGCCTGTAAGTCTCTAGTGTTTGCTGATCCCAGCGCATGACACACTTCGACCAGGTTTTCCCGCCCCTGCTTTGCCCTCATCTCTGCTGGAGGTGGTGGGACGTTGCCCTCTGCCTTTGGACAGAGAGGCTGCCAGGCCACACTTCCGGGAGCTGCACTTACATGGTCACCTGTGATGTCAAAGTCATGGTAGAGCTCTCTGAGTTCGTTTTTTTTAATATTGAAGAGAAACTTGTACATGTGGAACTTCTCTACACCAATTTTCAGCTCCCCATCCAGGTCGAGCAGCTCAAAAACAGGCCGGGAATGGCGGAAGATAAACTGTTCTTCCAAGTGGTTCTATTTGGAGAGAGGCAAGACAAGAGACAGTGTCATTGCTACTACTTTCTAAACTCACTATAATGGGCAGGCCGAGTGGCGCGGCAGTTAAGCGCTGGCTTGGGAAGCCAGCGGCCCCGGTTCGGTCCCACATATGAGGGCCAGTGACATTGCCCTCAAAAAACAATAAAAATAAAAATAAAAAACTCACTATAAGACTGCTATATTTCCATGTCCATTTCCTAGGAAGCTAAAAGCAAAAGGCAAAATCATAGACGCTCAGCGTCGAAAGGGTTCTGTGGGCAATGCATCAGGCCTGCTCTGGCATCTGCCTTCAAGGGGGACTTAGGCCCCCTGTAGGGACCAGTTCTGCTAGACAGAGCTCTAGGCACTAGGTGGCATTGCCTCACATTCAGTGAGAATTTACCTGTGAAAACATCGTGGCGCTGGTGACAACATGATAAAGACCCAAGGCCCCTTTCCTCTAGCACTGGAAGGTAGGTAAATACGCACTAAAATGTGTACACGGTAAGTGGAACCCCAAAGAAGAGCGTTTCTCATCTCCATCATCCACTCCAGAAAATTCTATGAGAAATGGGGTCACTGAAGGAACTTGGGGCTTGGGATGACTGGGGAGTCTCCAAGTATCACCAGCTGGGACGGGGAAGGAAGGGCATGCCAAGGAGGCACGTGATGGGTGAGACCTGCCCTTTAGAAAGAGGTGATGTGGGCAGGCTGAAGGCAGGCACAGGCAGCAGGGGCCCGGAGGCTGGGTGGCTCTTGGAAATTTCTAGGTTATACATGGCTCATGTAGGAACCCAAACTGACCCTTTCCTGCATTCTTTTCTTCCTGTTTTGAGTGAAAAGAAGAAAATTTCTGGTGTACTCTTAATTCAGTGTGACCGTTAGCAAGATGGCAGCAGCCGGCAAGCTCGGCCTCCTGCGCCCGGGTTCTGAGCTCATACTCGCCTGGTGTGCCAGCAGTATGCAGACCAGCATGTAGAACTGGTCAAAGCCAATCTCGCCCAGTGCGTTCCAGTCCAGCATGTTAAACACAGTCATGATCTGTCTCTGGGTCAGGTTGGTCACATGATGAAGGAAGTGGTAAAACAGCACATCTGGGAAGCGGGGAGGCAAGGACATGGATTATTCTGAAACTGCTCCAAAATGCAAAACACCTGGGAGCCACCTAAATGGCAGTGATGTTGGAAGCCTGTGACCTAGGAATAGTGATAACATTTTTCTGGCCTTGCCACTGTGCCTTCCATGATTCCTCAAACCTTCATGGCCCTTGAGCTGCGTGGAAAAGCACTTGCACCCGGAGTTGTGGAGAGTGAGGGTGGAGAGGGCTTGGTTCCTGACTCCAGCTCCCGCGCTCCATGGCTCGGACAGGTACGTACAGGTAGCCAATGAAAGGCGCAGAGTGCTTCTCTTACATGGAAGGAAGATGCTTAATTATCACTCGGGACTTAGAGTACTTGGAGAAGCCGACATTTCACCAGGGACTTTCACTTGAAGAGAGAATTACAATGAGCAATTTAAAAGTCACTCCTGCTATAAAAGTATCCATATTCCTCAGGCTTATAGTAAAAGGAATGCATTTGGCTAGGAGGTAAAGGAACAGCTGCACACCTCAGGTGCTGGGCACTTCCAATGCCGCATCGCATGGAACCCTGACAACCCTACAGAGAAAGTGGCATCACACCCTTTTCACCAGCCTCGGATAGTAAATAGCC
The DNA here is from genome assembly GCA_033961575.1 of Aselliscus stoliczkanus. Classification (NCBI taxonomy): domain Eukaryota; kingdom Metazoa; phylum Chordata; class Mammalia; order Chiroptera; family Hipposideridae; genus Aselliscus; species Aselliscus stoliczkanus. Next base: position 6,703,973 of record CM066733.1, read on the forward strand.
TATTTCAGTGCTGCTCCAACAGCAATCAGCACACCAGTCACTAGAGGATCTCGGAAGAATACAGATTCTGATTAAGGAAGCCTGGTGTGGGGTCGAGCCTGCATTTCCTTTTTTTTTTTTTTTCTTTTTTTTTTTTGAGGGCAGTGTCACTGGCCCTCATAGGTGGGATCCGAACCAGAGCTGCTGGCATCCCAAGCCAGCTCTTAACCACCACGCCACTCGGCCGGCCCGAGCCTGCGTTTCTAACAAGCTCGTAGGCAATGTGGCGGCTGTTGACCACACTGGGATCTGAATGGTCCTCCTGACCACAGCCTTGCCCTCCCCATGGGGCAGCCGTACCTTCTGTGCGTTAATGTACTCAATCCATACAATCAGAGAGAAAAAATACAGTGTGATTGAAAGAACAGGGAAGGTTTTTGCCTGAAATACTGCTCACGAATCACCTGTCTCAGAGAATAAGGTGGAAGAAACAAATGTGGTGACCCCTTTTTACAGTGGTGTGGGGCTGCACAGACTGTTTATACACGTCAGCCATGGTCCTGAAGGGATTTTCATGTGTAACTTCGTCTACTTGCGATTTCCCTTTGCCCGCTGGTTACAGACACTGTCTCCTGCATGTGATAGGGCTCCACCAAATACATAAAACATCTGTGGAGTTTGGAGCCCCAGTTCCAGCTAGCTAAGAGCACAGTGAGACAGTCACCATCTCATGCTTCTGATGATGACATTGGTGTAGCTACCCCTTGCCCCATCGGGTATGGCATGCGGGAACAACACACACACACACACACACACACACACACACACACACACACACACACAGTAATGTTTATGTAGTTGGTCCTTGAGGAATGTTCTAGTGTGCCACTTAGGAGCCACTCAAACACTGTTTTGGGGCCGGCCGAGTGGCGCGGTGGTTAAGCACTGGCTTGGGAAGCCAGTGGCCCCAGTTCGGGTCCCACATATGAGGGCCAGTGACACTGCCCTCAAAAATAAAATAATAAAATTTAAAAATCTACCTTAAAAACACTGTTTTTGACCCCCCTGGCTCTGGCCTATACATGTCTCCCGAGGACTTAGGTCACACTGCCTCCCCCCGAAGGCAAAACCTAAGGCTGTGCCTTCACTTTTTCAGGTCACTCTCCAATCCCTTGGTGCCCAGAAGACATGAGCGTGACTTTACGTCTTGGGGACTGCATGATCAGGGGTGACTGAGTTACTAGGGAGACCAGAGTCTTCTCAGAAAATGTTCCGATGAGACTAAGAGGGTTGGGCTTTGGAGTCAGAGTGCTGTGGGTTTCATCCCAGCTTTTCTAATTACAGCTAGGTGCCCACAGTGGTCTTATCTGGGGCTGGGTTCTTGTCAAGCTTTGCTGACAAACCCTGTGTAAATCTACAAGTAAAGAGAAAAAAAGGCATAAAATGATGAGAAAATGAAGGTGTCTATTTATTATTTTTTAAAGAGTGAATGAACTCTCAAAAATCTCTATGGAAGAAAACCCTTATTCACTAATGACATTTCTCTCTCAGGTCACAATAAATGGATAGGATACCTTATTTATACCCAGTCCTAAAAAAAAGAAAGTATTTTACTTGGTCTTCTATTAGCTTGTGTTAATAGGCACAAGACAGGGTCAAGATCACCAATACTTTTAGATGGTCCACAAGTACCAAGAATTAGAAGGGATCTTTGTAGCTCATCTATCTGATTCAAACCTTCCACTTGACAGATGAGAAATCTTGCTGAGGGGGTCTTCAGGGTTACCGCCTGAGTGGCGCTCAGCCCCCAGGAATAATTATAATAATAATGAACCCTTAGCAAAGCCTTGTGATGTGCTAAGCATTTTCCATACATTGTCTCATTTAATTATTTCCTTCCCTCCCCCAAGTGTGAGATGGACTCCATGATTAGAATCTTCATTTACAGATCAGAAAAATGAGACTTAAAGAGGATGATGTCATGTTCTCCAGGTCACCAAGGAATAATTAATGGGTGCAGCCAGGCTTGAAGCCCAGAGCCAGCAGTTTTATCCTCCTCACTGAACTGCCACCAGTCTCGTCTCCGTTGGCGATGAAAAACCAGGCAACAACTCAGAGGACACATTTCTGAAGGCACTGACCGTTCAAGGTGTTGTTTCGGTGCACATCGAGAAGGCGAAAGTATTCTAGCAAGGCCTTCACATTTCTCACGGAGAGTAAGCAGTATAGTTTGTCCAGGTAGAGGTACCACAGAAACGATCCTTGTTTCAGTTTCATCATGGCGCCCTTTAAGTCGAAGGCTCTGAAACAGAATAGAGAATTCCACCTTGGAACTAGAACATTGGCTAGAGAGAGGGTCTGGTAGGAAAGGTCTTCCTAGATAAAAACAAAACAAAACAAAAAAAAACACTGTACGAAACAGTCAATAAAAAATTACAGTGGCTCAGGGGAGGATCACTGTAAGTTTTATAAATGTCTGATCGCTATGCTGTACACCTCTAACTAATATATTGAATGTCAACTGTAATTGGAAAAAAAAAACTTGAAAAAAATTATAATAGCTTTGTCCCAGTTTTCCAGCCTTGCTATAGATTTTTTTTTTTTCTGGTTCGAAATCTCTTGTTGTTGACTTCACTATCCCTCTGTTGTTAATTATCTGACAAGTTCTAACCTGAAATCAGACTGGAAATGAATGAGAGAGTGTACACATGAAAACCTTGCTATGCACCAAAGTGGCTCTCGGAGGAGCATTTATAGCCGAAAAGCATTTATTAGAAAACAAAAAATGAAAAATACACAAAAAAGTACTAAAAGAATCTAGAATGAGTAAATAAAACTAAAAAGAAGGAATTTTTTATAGACCAAAGTGAAAAACAGTGGACCAAAAAGCAAAGCAGTAAACTTGATGAGTATAATCAGGACCTTTTTTCTTTCTTTTTTTTTTTTTTAAAGATTTTATTGGGGAATTGGCGGAGGGGAACAGCATTGGGGAATCGGGGAAGGGGAACAGACAAGTGGCTGTCTTTTTGTTCTTCAGTTTAGTTGCGGAGGATGTTGCTTCACTGTTGGTACCGTCATTTGCGCTCTTCCCGGATGAGGCAGATCGGTCGCCGGCCTCTGGATGGTCGCTCACCATGGCTATTGGCAGCTCACGCTGGCTGCCAGCCGCTCACGCTGGCTGCGGGCCACTCACTGTAACCTATGGCAGCCCACTGCAACAGGGGCTGCAGCCCACACCATCACCGGGGCTCGCACAGCCCAGCTCCAGCTAACTGTTGTTAGCTGTAGAGGGCAGTGTCACTGGCCCTCATGTGGGATCCGAACCGGGGCCGCTGGCATCCCAAAACCAGCGCTTAACCAATGCACCACTCGGCCGGCCCAGGACCTTTTTTCTTATATGTTCTTTATAATGGAAAATTTGAAACATATCCCAATGTAGATTATATAATAAACCACCCAGCTCCAACAATTACCAACTTGGCCAATCTTGTTCCATCTATACTCTCCCCACTCACCACCACCATCACTGGCTGTTTTTGAAGCAAATCTCAGACATGATTTGATTTCACATCTGTAAATATTTGAATACGATGTATTTCAAAAAGTGACTTTTAAAAAAACATAACCACATACTATTATACCTAAAAATAAACAACGATCATTCCTTAACATTATCAAATATCCAGTCAGCATTCAAATTCCCCTAATTGTTTCTTAAAAGTTTTTAAATTTGAATTTTAATTATAGTTCACATACAATATTATATTAGTTTCAGGTGTACAACATAGTTATTAGGCATTTATATACCTTTTAAAAATTTTAATATATGAATTATTCAAGACAGGACCAATGTATTACAGATCAATGTATTACATTTAGACTGTTTCCTAAGTATCTTGAGGTTCCCCCTTCTATCTTTCTTACTTTTTCTTGCAATTTATTTGTTAAAGAATCCAGATTGTCAAGAAGAGGAAAATACTCTGATCTTTGCAGATTTTATCTCCAATGTGTTAACATGTTCCTCTGCCTCTTCTATTTTCCATAAACTGGTAGTTAGATCTGGAGTGAAAGCTGCTTTTAGGAAAAGATCAATAAAAACAGACAAATTTTTGGCAAATGTGATAAGGAAAAAAGATTTAAAAAATTAATAAGAAAGGAAACAACTATTGATATGGAAGAGATTAAAATACATAGAAGTAAAAAAAATAAAAGAAAATACATGTAAGAATACTGTATGCAACTTCTATGCCAATAAGTAAAAAAATCTAAATTGGCTCTATCCAATAAATACATAACGTGAGGACCGGCTGAGTGGTGCACTGGTTAAGAGCTGGCTTGGGACGCCAGCGGCCCTGGTTCGGATCCCACCAGTGACACTGCCCTCTACAGCTAACAACAGTTCCACCTGGAGCTGGGCTGTGCGAGCCCCGGTGATGGTGTGGGCTGCAGCCCCTGTTGCAGTGGGCTGCCATAGGTTACAGTGAGTGGCCGGCAGCCAGCGTGAGCTGCCAATAGCCGCGGTGAGTGACCATCCAGAGGCCGGCGACCGATCTGCCTCATCGGGAAGAGCACAATGACGATACCAACATGGGCCAGTGAAGCAACATCCTCCGCAACTAGACTGAAGAACAAAAGGACAGCAACTTGTCTGTTCCCCTTCCCCGATTCCCCAACGCTGTTCCTCTCCCCCAATTCCCCAATTTAAAAAGAAAAAAAAAAATATATATATATATTTTTATATATATATAAAAAATATATATATATATATATCGTGAGTCACAAATATATATGTAATTTTAAATTTTCTGGTAACCACATTTTTAAATAGTGAGATTACTTTTGATAACATTTTATTTAACCCAATGTATCCAAAATATTTCAGTTTGTAATCAGTATATTTTAAAAATCCTTTAACCCCCTTTCCAGCTTTTATTGAGATATAATTGACATGTAACATTGTGTAAGTTTAAGGTATACAATGTAATAATTTGATAAACATGTATCATGAAATGTTTACCACAGTAAGGTAAAAACACATCCATCACCTCACATAGACACCATTTATTTGCTTAGTGTGGTGAGACCTTTTAAGATCTATCCTTCTAGCAACTTTCAGGTATTCAGTGCACTGTTAAGTATAGTCACCATTAGACGCTCAGGACTTACTCATCTTATAAATGGAAGTTGGTACCCTTTCATCACCTTCCCCCATTTCCCAACCCCTGGCAACCAATTTATTCTTTGTTTCTATGAGTTCAGTTTTTTTATTTTTTTTTAAGATTCCACATATAACTGAAACCATAATATTGTACCCAGCAAATAAATACAAACAGAACTGTTGTTTTGGAGTCTTTATTTACGGCCGGTGACTGGGAGTGGGCTCATGCCCTGAACAAACTCACAGCCCTGAAGAGGTGAAGAGCTTATAGAGGTAAAAACCACAAGCTGCTTTTCTTACAGTTTGTAGGTGGTTTCTATAGATTTCAGACAGTTTCTTATAAGCAAAAGCATTTTACAGAAGCTGAAGGCTGGCATTGATCATTAGGGGTGTCAGACCAGTGTGAGCCAGTCAACCACAGGCCATATCCTAAGTTATCTAAGTAAGTCAGCTAAAAAGGGGTTTCTCTACATGCAGAGACTCAGAGAAAGTGGGGCTAGAGGCTAGAAAGGGGGTCCTGTCAACTCAGTTATTTCATTCCCCACTCCTGTTGTGAATAATGGAAATCAAATCATTGATTGCTGTTTGTCCACCGGGAGGGGGTGAGTTGATTGGATTCTGAATAAGGAAACAAGATAGTTCAGGCAGGATGGTCCAACCAGGAGAGTGAGAAGAAGAATGAAAAGGGGTTGATTTTATATATTAAAGTCAGCAGAATGTCTTTTTTTTTCTTTCCCTTAAATGATCTATAAATATTATTAGGAGACATTAATTGGCTATCATGGCCCCGGTGTAGGTACTCTGGACCTCCCAATAATATTCATTGTGAAGGGTCTGTACAGGTAAGAACAGGAGACAGAGTAAAATCAAAGGGGATATGAAGGTTTTTTTCAGTCTTAGCTTCAGCGGCTCGCCAGTGGGCTGAGATGTCCATCCTGTGTCCGCTGGCTTGAGACGGGTGTGGTGGATCCAAGTCGGGATCTGGTCGACTTTCACTGCAGTTGGAGTGGTCAAGATCACCACGTGAGGTCCTTTCCAAGCCAGTAGTGGTCTGTCCTTGACGTGGGCCTTTACCCAGACTGAGTCACCAGGTTGGATCTGGTGGACAGGCTCCGAGGAAAAGGGGAAGAACTTCCCGACCTATCAGTGTATCCCAGCTTGAGTGGCCTGTAGCTGGAGAAACTCAAGCAATGACAGGCCATGAATTTTAGCCAGGGGTTCGGCCGCTAAATGGGGTAAGGGGGTGGCGGCTTTCTAAACAATTTTAAAAGGGGTAAATCCAGCTTTGTAGGGGGTATATCAGGTGGAGAATGGCTAGGGGGATCCCCGAAAACAGATTCTTACCGTCTCCAGGATAAGTTTAGGATGTGTAAGAATGTAGAGATCTAATGTCTGTCTTTAACTGTCTGTCTAGTTTTTCTTCTTGAGAGACGTGATCTCCACAAATTTTCTGTGGGAAGCTGAGGGACAGGAGGTCTCTTCTTCTGTATCTACTTCCTGCTGGGTAGGGACATAGAGCTGTCCCTGCCTATTGGGGGCTCAGAACTCATACCTTAGCTGATCTCAGATGAGAGTAGGGTTTTCTGATAATAGAGCAGGATCCCCAAGCCTTATTTAATTGTTGGTAGATCCTGTAAGCACTATCTTATGACTTTTGAGCAGTGTTTTTATCCATGTTAGACTGATTAACACAGAAACAACAGGTTCCTAAAATAAGCATAGCTTCCCCTTTTTGACACTGATTATTGCGGGCTATGTTGATCTTTGGAATCAAGTAGACTCAGGTGTAGGTCCCCTTCCAAATAACTGGAAGGCACAGATACGACCTAGTTCTACAGAGGGAATCCAGGGCTGTAAGACAACAGTAGTAATGAGCAGCTCCAGTAGTTCTGTTTAAAGAGGAGCTTAAGGTCTTTGATTGGCTCACAGGAACAGGAGTGACTGTCTTTCTTTTGGGGGAGTCCTGTGGAGACTTAAATGAAATTAAGTTTAATCTGAGGGAAGTGGACCCAGTCGCTGACCTTCTGAAGCCCAACAAACTTTAGGATGTTCAGAAAATTGTAAAGGGTTTTTTTGTGGGTTTTTTTTTCCCTAACTGGTTTGTTAAAGTCCTGTCTCTTTGGATATCTAATAGTACCTGGTCCCCTATAAGTGACTGTTGAAACTTTCCTAAGTTAACAACATAGGAGATAACAGAATTGAGGTTAAAACCTAAGGTAATGGACAGCGATTAGAGAGCTGTGTTTAAATGTCTTTCGACAAAACTTTTTCATAGTCCTTTTAAGTCTGATTTGTTTATTTCACATTTTCTCTAAGATATAGACCAATGGTAAGGAACCGGCTGAATAAGACAAGCCCAAATCTGGGGACTTTTTGTATCTTTACAACCAAGTAGTTTTCAGAAAGAAGGGTCCAGAATGAGCAGTGGAGACAGAATAAACAATTTTTATATTAATCTGGAAATTAACAGGCTTACCTGTCACGTCAGGGTCATCCGCAGTTTTTCCCTTGTGGTGAGAACAGCTTGGGAGCCACTGGGAGCCTCAGGCCCATTAGTCAATCACAGCCACTTGTGGGGAGGGACTTAGTCCCTGCTCCCTTAAGAACAGGGGGTAATCCCTCTTTTAGTTCCCTTTTGTATAGGGGACACCAGGACCCAGTGGTCTGGGCTTTTACATCCAAAAGCAGGCTCCTTTAACCTGGTGTTTCTTCTTCTGGGGCTTGCGGGGTGACCTGAGGTGGCTCTAGCCCTGGGATATCTATAACTGTGGCCAAAAGTCTGGCCTGTCTTTGGTCTCACTGTTTCTCTGTTCCTTGTCTTTTAGTCTCGGTTGTTAAAGACATTGAAACAAATTCCTGGCCTTCTCTAGGTTCTGGGCCTGTTTTAGTGGGCCAGAACTACTAGAATACCCGGCCAGTTGGGGAAATATTAAGGAGGCTTCCTTATATTTGCCTACGTCTGATACTGAGGAATGCACCTGAACTCTACTGGCCTTAATATATATAAGTTTATAAAACAGACAATTATTTTGATGATGTAATTTTGTTCTTTTGGTAAAATTAAGACAGGTTAGTTCGTGTAACAATTAGGCAGTTATGAATTCCCTGGTAGAATGAATATAATTAACTCTATCAATTAGAGACATTAATTATACATTGAGGTCACTGGACTTACATACAAGACTTCTGTTTCTCAGCCCTGACTAGATTTTTTTTTGGAAAAAAACTTTTTCCAGGCTGAAACGGCCAACGAAATAAATCTAACCTGTTGCAGCAGGCACCAGTTTTTTCCCTAGATAGGCTAGGAAAAACATATAAACAGAAGCTTTCCCCCCTTAATCAGTGGATACTTCAGTTTCAGACGCTCCCTCTAGGTTAGAGAGCTGTATCTCTTTGTTTTAATAAACTTGTTTTTTCTTTTTTTAGCAACCAGGATTCTGATTGCAAGACAATATGAAACATAGCTAAGAAATTTGTCCTGTTCAGCAGAGAGAGAGAGAGAGAGAGAGAGAGAGAGAGAGAGAGAAAGAAAACACTTAACTCTATTAGCTTACTTTTGATATTCAAATCTGTCTGAGTGGTTGTATTTAGCTTAACTATACACAAAACTCTCAAGACCTTTTGTAAACCTTTTATAACTTTCCCAGTCCCTCCCAGTCTAGTCTTTCTCTTCTTATTCTTTCAGAAATAACCATCTTTACTTTCTCTCAGTTCCTTCAAAAAAAGTATTTCCATACTTTACATCTTTCTTGAAACCATATATAATTATTTTTTTAAATATTAGAATCTATAACCTCTAAATCCTTAATTTTTACTGACAACCAGAAGCAAGCAATTAGTATTTTTACTGGAATTCAGGAAGATATTTGGTAACCTTAAAAACCACAGGCTGGTGATAAAACACAAGATACACTTACCAACAGATCTGAATCTATCTTTAACCATTCTGGTGACAAGAAGCTAGAAATAGATGAACTTAGTAAAACTAAAATCTTAAGTTGTTAATAGATGTTGAGAAACCTTGTCTAAGCATCTATACTACATGCAGTACCATCAGGAGGCAACAACACTGTATCACATAAAACAGAATTATTAATAATTGTAGAGAAGTTCCAAAATCCTACAAGTGTCCCTATTGGCTAAGGTGTTGGGGTCCCACCTGGGTTTCTTAGAGGGAAAAGATTCTTCTATTAGGCCCTGATTTTCCTCCAGTGACTTTCCCACGGGCCCAATAACAGCCTTTTTAGCCTCAGATTTGATCCTTTCTCTTTCCTCGGAGGTGAACAGAGTAATAATTGTTGACAATCATCCCAGGTGGTAGGGTGGGTATGAAAGATGGATTCAAGAAGACTGATTAGGGCTTGGGGCTTCTCCGAGAAAGAAGGATTTTGAGTTTTCCAGTTATATGAGTCACTGGAGGAAAAAGGGATATGTACAAGAAATGGAGCCTACCTTGAGAGTCCCTGTCTGCTGGTGGTGCCTCTCGCAGGGGGAGAATGGGGTTGTCTGCAGTGGAGGAAGCACTCTCCTGGAGAGCTCGTAGGGAAGAGCTATGGGTCCGAGGCAGGGAGAAGGCAGTCGGACCTGGCTCAGGGGTCTGTAGAACAGGGCTAGGCTTCCAGAGTGTTTCCTTAGGAGGGGGAGAGGAACGCTTCGCCAAAACTTTAATGCCTATTTGTTTGGCGCATTCCTTAACCCAAGGGGGTGGATTCTGGGCAAGTTTGTTCTACATATTTATATGTAGGAATTGATCTGGGTGTTCTGAGTTGTTAGAGACAATGGTTTACACCTGCTGAGTGGCATGAGGGTCAAAGGAGCCGATATCAGGCTATCTGACACTAAAGAGAGGCCAAACAGTCTCACACAGAGTACGGAGGGTTTTTTTGAGAGGCTGGGCCCAGAGTTGTGGTGAAACCAGCCTCCTTCCAGTGGTCAAAGATGAATTGGAGGAGAGTGGGGACCTTAGAGAAGGTTTCCCCCATTTCAAGAGGAAATAGGAGTGTGACAGTAAAGATAGTAATTAAAGACGAAAGGATGAGGTAAGGGGGTGAAGTCTAGAGGGAGACAGGGTCCGGAGCCTGCAGACCTGCAGGAGAAGGGGAGTAAATGAGACTAGACAGTGAGGCAGAGACAGAGAAGGAAAGTTAGGAGGAGGATCTCTTCTGGAGAGAAGTTTATGAGATCGCCCTGTAACCAACCATCTTCAATATAGCCAATTAAGGATCCTACTGAATTAATTTCGAACCAAAAGAGATCTCAGCACAATTCAAACATAAATTGACTAAAACGACTGGACAAGGGCCCAAGACTTATACAGAGTTCAGAATAGACTCAAAAACAACTTCTTGTCCCACTGGTGCTGATGAACAGGCTCAGCGTTACGGACCGAATAGACTCTCCCACTGGCGTCCCAGTTCCAGGGAGAGGGTGGGGACACCAACGGCCATGTCTGACCTTAAGTCTCCGACTACCAGAAAGGACTAGTCCTACCCAGAACAGGACAAACTCCAGCTAAAACACAAAACAGGTAAACCCAAACTTAATCGAACATCTCTCATATATCCATATTCATTCATACAAGAAGTCAGTATAACACAAAACATCAAGACAGAGACTCACCTCTGGAGGCAGACAGAGACTCCAAATGGGTGAATGGCCATGGGGCGTCCACAACTGGCTCTTAGGGGAGAGGAAGGCTGCCATGGGGCCCGGGGATGTCTTCAGGGGGTACCCCCCCATGACAGGACCGTCCCCAGGGGGCCAGGCGGAGAGGCCCAGACCGGGCAAGTGGCCCTGCTGGTTTGTAAATCTCGCTGGGGCCTCCAAATGTTGTACCCAGCAAATAAATACAAACTGAACAGTTGTTTTGGAGTCTTTATTTATGGCCGGTGACTGAGTGGGCTCATGCCCTCAACAAACTCACTGCCCCGAACAAGCAGGGTGAAGAGCTTATAAAGGTAAAAACCGCAAGCTGCTTTTCTTACAGTTTGTAGATGGTTTCTATAGATTTCAGACAGTTTCTTATAAGCAAAAGCATTTTACAGAAGCTGAAGGCTGGCATTAATTATCAGGTGTCAGATCAGTGTGAGCCGGTCAACCACAGGCCATTTCCTGAGTTATCTAAGTAAGTCAGCTAAAAAGGGGTTTCTCGGGCCAGCCGAGTGGCGCAATGGTTAAGCGCTGGTTTGGGGATGCCAGCGGCCCCGGTTTGGATCCCACATGAGGGCCAGTGACACTACCCTCTACAGCTAACAACAGCTCCACCTGGAGCTGGGCTGTGCGAGCCCCGGTGATGGTGTGAGCTGCAGCCCCTGTTGCAGTGGGCTGCCATAGGCTACAGTGAGTGGCCCGCAGCCAGCGTGAGTGGCTGGCAGCCAAGCGTGAGCTGCCAATAGCCTCAGTGAGCGACATCCAGAGGCCAGCGACCGATCTGCCTCATCCCGGAAGAGCGCAATGACGATACCAACAGTGAAGCAACATCCTCCGAAACTAAACTGAAGAACGAAAAGACAGCAACTTGTCTGTTCCCCTTCCCCGATTCCCCAACGCCGTTCCCCTCCGCCAATTCCCCAATAAAATCTTTAAAAAAAAAAAAAGGGGGTTTCTCTACATACGGAGACTTAGAGAAAGTGGGGGCTAGAAGCTAGAAAGGGGGTCCTGTCAACTCAGTTATTTAAATACAACCCTTTTTTTATACTAACTCTTCAAGTCAGTGTGTATTTTATACTTCTAGCACATCTCTATTTGGACTAATTACATTCTTTTTTAAAAAGATTTTATTGGGGAATTGGGGGAGGGGAACAGCGTTGGGGAACCGGGGAAGGGGAACAGACAAGTTGCTGTCTTTTTGTTCTTCAATCTAGTTGTGGAGGACATTGCTTCACTGGCCCAGGCTGGTATCATCATTGAGCTCTTCTCGGGTGAGGCATATCAGTCGCCAGCCTCTGGAGGGCCGCTCACAGCGGCTCTTGGCAGCTCACACCTGCTGCAGGGCACTCACTGTAGCATATAGCAGCCCACTGCAGCAGGGGCTGCAGCTATGCTGTCCCAGGGACTCACAGCAGCCCAGCTCCAGGTGGAGCTGTTATTCACCACCTTAGCTGTAGAGGGCAGTGTCACTGGCCCTCATATGTGGGATCCAAACTGGGGCCGCTGGCGTCCCAAGCCAGCTCTTAACCAACGCACCACTCAGCCGGCCCTGGACTAATTATATTCTGAGTTCTTAATAGTCACAAATGGCTAGTGGCCACCATACTGGACCCCACAGACTTACATAAATAATCATTTTAGGAAAATTGACTTATGAAGGAGTTAAAAATGTGAATCCGTCGATAACCATAATAAATCACCAGAAAGTTTTATGGGGAGATTTCTCAAAACCATCAAACAAATCACTTCTGTTGTATAAACTGTTTCAAAGCAGTGCTGCTTTTAGTAATGTGATACGCTATGTTATATGGATCAACCTCCTCACTAACAACTAGCGATTTAGCGATAAAATCATTGCCACATCGAAGAGCCGAGGAAGGAATGAGGCTTCTAGGAACCCGGAGGGGTCACTTTGGTTTTCATGTAAGCGTTGGGGACGGGGCAAAAGAACGCCTATGGGCCCAGTGAAAGTGGAGAGTCCAACAGAACACTCGCCATTCACCTGCTGTTTTCAGGACACAGCAAGTGACTGGCCACGACGTGAGCGAACGGCCAGGGGTCGAGGATGATATGGTGGTCAAAGACTTTCGTTTTATCTGTAACGAACTCGTTTTTTATATTGGGAAATGCAGAATGAGAAACTCTGTATTTCATGTGCAAACCGATCTGAAGGTGCATTATGAAGCATGTGAGCAGTCAGCCCCTCCCAGAGGGGCTCTGTCTGCCCGGATCGCGGTGCGGGCGCCCCCGAGAAGCAGGAGGGAACCCGGGCCTCCAGGGGCTGAGCATGGCCGCCAGGGCGCAGCATGTCGCGCAGGAGGAGGCAGCACCGCGCGCCGGACCCGCGGGAGGATGCCGTGCTTCCTGCCGCTCCCCCTTCTTGGTCCTCGGGCGACAATCCGTAGGCGCTCGCGACCAGCCAACTCGCTTCTTCCTCTCTTTCCCGCAGACATTGGGGGGGGGGGCACGCAGCGCGGCTGGCTTTCCAGACTTGGAGCGGTCCCGTGGAGCGAGCGTCCCGTGGAGGGAGGGGGTCCCCTGAGCTCGCCCCCGCGCAGCTCTCGGCTCGCTGGCGCGCGGCGGACTACAGGTTCCAGCGTGACCCGCGGCGATGGGCGGAGCCCGGGGCGCACCCGCAGCCAATCAGCGGGCCTGCGGGCCCCGCCGGGGGAGCGGCAGGTGGAGCCGAGGCGGGGGGCGGGCGCGGGCGCGAGGCCGGGTCCCAGACGGCGCCCCGGGGCTGGCGCGCTGGGCGTGGGGCGCGGCGCGAGCGCGGCTGGCGCGCGGGAGGCGCCCTCGGGGCCCGGGGCGAGCCGGGGCGGGGTCTGTGGCCGCCCGCAGCGGGACCGGGACAGGCGGGTCTGGGGAGCGGGGCCCCCCAGCGCGGCGGCGGCGCCCCCGTCGGACCGCGCGCCCTCCGCGATGGCTTTCGCCAACTTCCGCCGCATCCTGCGCCTGTCTACCTTCGAGAAGAGAAAGTCCCGCGAATACGAGCACGTCCGCCGGGACGTGGACCCCAACGAAGTGTGGGAGATCGTGGGCGAGCTGGGCGACGGCGCCTTCGGCAAGGTGTACAAGGTGAGGGCGCCCCAGGCGTCTGCCCTGGCGCCCCCGGCCCCCGGGGGGCCCTCCCGGCCGAGCCCCTGCGGGCTGCCCCCGGCTCGCCTGGCCGTCGCTTCCCGTGCGCCTGGCACTGCGCCGGGCGCCTCGCGGGAGACGGAGGGGCGCTTAGAGGAGCGTCCGAGGGCCGCCCGGGGCCCCACCCGGTCAGACTCACAGCGAGGCAGGCTCTCTGCCACGCTCGCGCTGCGAGAAGGCCGAGGCCACGGGCTGCAGGGCCACGGCCGCGCCTGGAAGGCTTGGGGCCGGTGGAGCGGGGCACGGGGGCGGGTGGAGAGGTCAGGTTTGGGAGGCGGGCTGGGCGGAGGGGGCGTGCAGGTGCGCGGCCGCCTGAGTGCTGCCCTGCGGAGCGCAGGTTGGCTTCGCTGGGTGAGCCACGGCTGCGGAGGCCCCCCGCCTGCAGCCCTTTCCCCTAGGGCCAGAGCGCTTCTGCGGAGGGCGCTGGGTGCACAGCTGTTTAATGCTAGGCACGTTTCCAGCAGCAGGTCGTTGTCTGGCTCCTGCTCCTGTGAACCAATCCCGAGTGGCTGAGTTGTGCTGGGGACCCGAACACTTAGGGCTGGGCTGCATGCAGCCTTTCCCAGATCTCCTTTCCCTCCTCCAGGAGGGCACCTCCTGCCTAAGCCACATCACCCTCGGGGGCTCCTGCAGCTTGTGGGCCATCCTGACCCCAGGATTGCCCTTTTAGGAGGCTGGACCTCAGACAGTGGTTCTCTGCCCACCCTCACCGCCCCCTCAGCATTTGCTCTCTAGTGTGATGCCTGGATAGGCAGCATTCGCATCACCTGGCAGAGCTGGTGAGAAATGCAGAATCTCAGGCTCCAACCCAGACCTGCTAAACTGGAGTTTGCATGTTAAGGAGACCCCCCCGCCCTGGTGATTGCTAAGCCCATCCAAGGTTGACAAGCACTGCTCTAGAGGCTATTTGGAAGCCAGCGAGGCCCATCTGGGCGTCTGTTTTGTTATCTTACCACCTCCCTTATGAGCTGGCATTTCCCGTCCCAGGGTGGAACCCGCACTGGAGCAAAGGTTCTGTTGTTGGAGAGGTGGACCTCAGTGTCACTCACGGGCCTCAGTGTCACTCAAACACGCGTGGCTCTTGGTCTGCTTTGCCTTGTTGCCCTTTTCTGCCTTGGGGTTCTGCGTGTATTTGGAGGGCCGCGGGCCCCTTCGTTAGGCACATCTTTTCTCTCTCATAACTGCGTCTTCCTCCTGGTGACACCAGGAAGCTGTCCTCAGCCTTGTGGTTCCCCCTGGACACCCTGCCTTCCCAGGACATAGCCTGTACTTCCCAATGCGCTCTGACCACCATGAGGGCAACTGGACCCTCGGTCAGCTCGCCACATCCTCTGCTGTCTCCAGGAGTGTCAGTTGATGTTTTCAGTGCATGCTGTTGGCTGTCAAGGGCATTATTTCTCTGTCAGTGGCTGGCTTTCAATTGCAGTCTTGTCCCTTTCCCCCAGGGTATCCTGGCTTCATGTCCTGCTTCATTTTCTTTCAGACCTAAATGCAGAACTTTGCTTGCAATGCTGGTAAGATTTCCCCTTGTCAGTTTCAGTTGTCATTTCCTCCTGCTGTCGCCCTGTAAAACTCCCCGGCTACCCTGGAAGTTTCATACAAAGGAACCCTTCTGATTCACAGGTTATTTTGTCTTCTGGTCCTTCACAGCACGTGGACCCTTTTTAAAATGAGCCTAGTTCTCAAAGCTGTGAGGTGGCTGGCAGCGCCACAGTCCCCTCACCTCTCCCTTCAAAGCTATGTTTTTCTCGTAAGAATGAGAAGGGAAAGCTAGACCCAAAGAGCTGTGTGGTGGCTGATACATCTGGACAATTTGTTATATTACCTGCCTGGCCCTAATGTGTGACCCTTTGATCAAACCCAACCTCGTGTCGCCTATAGGGAGACTGGGGCTCAGGGAGAGGAAGGGACTAGAACCCAAGGCTCTGGGCTTCAGTTTAACACTTTCCTTAGTTGCCAGCTAAGGAAGACCCATCCTACCCTGGAGAAGTGCTGCTTCTCAGCCCCTTATAGTTGAAGTTGAAGCAGGTGTTGCTTTAAAGACTCGAATCAGGGACCATAACTCCTTCCCACTTCATTGTTCCCTGGCATGGCCACTGTGGCAGCACTGGTCAGAAGTTCCATCTAGTTTCATGGCTGGGACCAGAACTCGCGTTTTGCCATGGCGCCGGGGGAGGCTGTGAGCTGGGGAAGTGATGGCCGGCACCGTCTCCTCTCCCAGTTCTAGAACCAGCAGGTCCTGGCAGCCTCGGTGGCGAAGGGCTTTCCTGGCCTTCAGAGCCGTAGAAATCCCAATTTGTTGGATGCTTGTCAAGAGAGGACTCTGATTATAGATTTCCTGATCAGTCTTGCTGAAGCTCACAGCCTAAACATGAGCGGCCCCTTTCTAGTCTTCTCCCTGAGAAAAGAAGAGGGTAGGACTGATTTTTGAGCAAAGTCATGCCCCTTCTTACCTAATCCTTGTGCAACTGCAAATTGATTTCAAAAGAAAGTCACTTCTAGTTCATTACTAGACACAAGTCAAGGTCACAAGCTACATGGTTTCAAAATTCTTGCCCTTAAAAATAATCTTGAGGGCCGGCCGAGTGGCGCGGTGGTTAAGCGCTGGCTTGGGATGCCAGCGGCCCCGGTTCGGGTCCCACATATGAGGGCCAGTAACACTGTCCTCAAAAGAACAAAAAACAAAACAAAACAAAAATAATCTTGAGTCTGAAGACGAGGTAGAAAGAGGAGGAAGTGTTTGATACCACGTTGAGTGGAAAAAAGCTGTCGTCAGCAGGGTGAGCTTGCTCTCATAGCAGCCAGTGAGACCTGTACTCGCGAGCCAAACACAGACAGCGAGTGTGCCGACATGAAGAGTTGGGTTAGCAGGCTGAGGTGATTTTTCTGTGTCTTGGAAAATTGCATTGGTTTTGGTCTTACGTTGTCTTTTACCTTTTAAGTGGCTTATGAGTTTGTAAAATTGGGGGTATACAAAAAATATATTTTTTTAATTGAAAAGAAAAGAAAGTCACTCAAAGTCCCATCAATTGCTGTTGATATTTGGATGTATTTCCTTTCAGACTTTATCGATTTTTATGGTGAAAAAATATTTTTTTTTAATGCAGGGTTGTAATCATACACACTTGTAGTGGTTTATCTTTTCTTTCACCCCTTCTGGTAGGGGAGGAAGGAGGGATGCCTGAAGTTAGGTGGAAAGTGGGTAGGTGTGGCTCAGTGCGGTGGCCGACTTGGGGGGTACGCCTGTGTGTTTCATGCAGCCTTTGTGGTGCGTTTCAGCTGGGTGCGGTTTTCTGTGTCCGTT
Source organism: Aselliscus stoliczkanus (assembly GCA_033961575.1). NCBI lineage: Eukaryota > Metazoa > Chordata > Mammalia > Chiroptera > Hipposideridae > Aselliscus > Aselliscus stoliczkanus. Next base: position 6,721,201 of record CM066733.1, read on the forward strand.
TTGTCCATTCTGGAAGACAAAACTGCGCATAAGCCAACGTGAATTTAGTGCTTTGATGAAATTGTTCCCTAACACTTCAGTGGTGTTAGGACAGAATTGGTGTTTTCAGTGTAAGCAGTATAGCCAAGCTGACTGACTGTATGTCATTGAACAGCGGCTGCCCTCCAATGGGAACCTCAGGTGTCTTCCAGGTCAGAGAGTCATTGCTAGCCCACATCCTTCAGCGGCCACATCCTGCCCCGCTGGCCGAGGTGGGAGCCAGCCGTTAGGCCTTCCTACCCCTCCCCACCAGGACCCTCCTCCCCTCCCCTCCCTTTCTGCCTAATAGTTTTAAAGCCTGGGTTTCCGTCCACTGCACCCGCCCCCCTCCTCCGGAAAGAGATCTGGCCCCAGGCAGTAACCTTATTTCCGTTCAGCCTAGTGTTTTTAAACAGAAGTCCGTGCTATTGTGACTAGGTTCCTGGCTCGATCCTACTAACACCACTGTGGCCCTGAGCTTCCTGGGGATCTCGCCTGCCTAGGGGGTCCGCTTCGTGGCCACATGGAGACTTTTTCTAGCTGGCTCCAGAGCAGGCCAGGGTGAAGTGAATTAAACAACTGAACAGAGCCCGCAGCCCCCACATTCACCCAGGGTCCTCTGGCTTCCTGAGGTTACCCAGACTGGGGGGACATCCCCAGGGACTGCCACCCCATGGCCCCCCAGAAAACAGCCCTGGAGGGGCACTCACAGGCCCAGCTGCTGCTGAGGGCAGTGGAATAGGGTGGTTAAGGGAAGAAATTTGGGGCCCAGTGGGGTCTGGGTTTCTGCTCCCTCTCTGACCTCCCTCTCTGAGCCTCAGGCTCTTGTCTGTAAATGTAGGTCATTTGGAGGGTTAGGGAGGGCTGAGAGGAGCTGAGGAGGTGATACATTTAGCACATGAGCCCCACCCAGGAAGTGGGCAGGAAAGGAAGATAGTTTATTATTGCTAATGCTCTTGGTATCAAATGAGAAGGTCCTGGCCAGTCACTGCTGCTCTGCTGGAGATGAGGCAGGAAGACTTATAGCTTGCCCCGTGTACCAGGCCTTCCTCACCTTGGTACTACTTTGGGCAGGTAATTCTTTGGTGTGGGGTCATCCTGTGCATGGTAGGGTGTTAGCAGCTTCCCTGCTTCCCCGTTCACCAGAAGTCCCACCAGTGCCAACACCATTGCCCCTCCACCCCCTACTTGTGACAGCCAAACATGTCTCCAGACATTGCCACATGTCCCCTGGGGGGGCAAAAATCCCACCAATGGAGCACCACTGCCTCATACAAATGAATGTGCCTCAGTTCAGTTTGGCAAACAGCCCCTGTTCACCTGTGTGTCAGATCCTTGGATATCCTGTGAAAGATTTGGGCCTTGCAGCCAGACAGACCGGGTTCGAATCCCGGCTGTCTCCCTTAAGCCACTGTGTGATGTCCGGCGAGTGGCTTGTCTCCGAGCCTCAGCTTCCCCATGTGTACAGTGGGGCGGAGACTACCGCTCACCCCACAGAGCTGCTGTGAGAATTAGATGAGTAGCTTCCACAAAGGACATAGCAGGTGGCCCATAGGAGGTGCTGAGGGTGGGCCAGTGGCCTGCCCTGCTGCTCTCAGTGCCACATGGGGGAGAAAAGAAGAAGGTCTGTTGGGATGAGAGAGTGTGTAAGGGGACAAAGACAGGACTAGCAGTGAGAGGGGAAGGCTTCCGCCTGGCAGGGTGGGTGGGGTGGTGACAGCTGGAGAGAAGGAGGCCTGGGCGGAGAGAGGCCGAACACTGAGGTTGCCAGCTGGTCGCCCTTGAGCCTGCTTTGGCCTGAGGATGGGTTTATGTGGTTCCCATGGTGGCTGAACCAAATCTGAAGTGATGGACAGTATTTTGACAACAGGGGATTTCACATAAAAGCCCAGATTTCTGTCTTCTCTGGAAAGATCAGATAAGCTGGTACCACCCAACCTGCAGCGCTGTCCAAGGGAAGTGTAACACAAGCCACATATGCAATTAAAAATGTTCTGGTAGCCTCATTTACACAAGGAAGGAAACAGGAGAAATGAATTTTAATAGTGTGTTTTAGTTTACCCAATATATCCAAAGCGTTATCATTTCAGCCTGTAATCAATATAGAAAGAGATACTTAGTATTCTTATTCCATACTAAGACTTTGAAATTGGTATGTGTTTTCAACTTACAACACATCTCAGCCTGTACAAGCCACTTTTCAGGGGCTCAGAATGATACGTGACTACTGCACTGGGCAGTGCAGACCTGGCCTCTCCTGGCTCACCACCCCCTCACGCCCTCCCGCCGGCCCACGCTACACATTTCAGTTGCTTCCTCAAGCCCAGGGGTCAGTGGGTTTGGGAGCTGGCCTTGGCCTTGGGACTGGCCAGAGGGGGCCAGATCTAGAGTAGTATTTGAGGGTCAAGTCAAGAGAGCCCTGAGTGCCCAGCAGAGGGATTTTGTTGTGACAGTTTTGAGCCAAGTTCATGTCTTGCCTGCCCTGCTTCCCCAGGCCTGAGCAGCCCAGCCTTGTGTCGTGTTAGAGAGGAGTTCTCTTTGAGTGGTCACCAGAGGGGGAGTGGCCCAGATTAACTGGGGGGATGCCAGAGCCAGGTGTCCTGGCTGCCCAAGGCCAGGGTGGCCACTGATGAGTGAAGGCTGGGACGGAGTGGCCACGTCCCGGTGGCTGGGACAGCCAGAGGCGGGAAGGAAGGATCAAGTCAGAGCCCAGGGAGAAGTGACTGAGGGAAGGCGAGCAGCCCGAGAGTGACATGATATGTGTGGATGGGAGGCACGGAAGATTCTAGAGAGCGAGGCAGGGCAGTCGGGGAGGAAGGAGAGCAGAGGGGGTGAGATGGGAAGGGACGCTCACGTTTGCAGGGACCAGAGATGGCACAGGACCGTGGTGAGGTCCTGGAGTTAAAGCCTGGCTCTGCCTCTTGTGGATTGTGTGATCCTGAGAAAGTGACTTACTGGTGCCTCAGTTTCTTTAGCTGCAAAATGGCAGTAGGAATGGGTTGTTGAGAATGAACTCACACAGGGGTCGGCAAACTTTTGAGACAGGAGAGCCAAGCCTGTCCTTCGAAGTTTTGCGAAACCTAAAAAACGAATGAAATCACCATTATGTGAATAATACTCTTTAAAAATTTTATAAATGAAACTATGCTAGTTTTATTTTCGTTTTCAATAGTACATCAGAGCCACATGTACATACGCACCCAAAGAGCCGCAGGTTGCCGACCCCTGAACTAACCCAGGGCAACCACTTGTCCAGGATGCTGGAAAAGCTCAAGTAAGCGTAAGCCGTCAAAATGACTAATTGAGCACCTACTGTGTGCCAGGCACTGTGGGTTCCAAGGTGAATGAGATAAATGAGTAGGTGGGTGACGTTTGCTCCATTCTTCTCTGCTCATCATTTAACTTCTAGCCCCGTGAAAGGCAGTGTTTGGTATCTCATGTCACACCACAGCTTTTTGGTGGCAAGGCTGGGATTTGAACCCAGATCGCTGGAGCCCAGAGCCCGTGCTTTTTTCTACTGCACAGAACGGAGGGGAAGATGAAGGGGCTTGTTGGGAGGAGAGGGGCCAGGGTCGCTGCACTGTGGTAGCTCCCTGAGGCCTTGGTGTTTCTGTGCCCAGGAACGTGACCCTTCTTCCCAGGCCTGCCACAACCCCAGCTGGGGCTGAGCCCTCCGTGGTAATGGTGGCCTCTCCCTCAGAGGAAGTGGTAACGGGTGCAGGCAGGACTGGCAGAGGAAGTGGCCGGGGAAGGGGCCAGGCATCACGGTGAGGAAGCTGGGTGCTCCTGGGGCCCTGGTGGGTGTGGGGCTGCTGGCGCCGCAGCCTCTGAGGCTGGCAGCACTCCTGGGTGCTGCCAGCAGGGCAGGGAGGAATACACTGGAAAGAGCGTCTTCCCCGCCCCCTCCCATCCCTTCTCCCTTCCTCCATCGCACTCATCGTCCACTTCCTCACCCCTTTCTTTCTCTTCTCCTTTCTCTCTGCTTTCTCCTTTGCCACATTATTTTTCTTCCTTCCCCCATAGCTTCCTTGTTTATTTTCTTACTGACAGGCCTTACCAGACCCAGAATTCAGGCCCTGAGACTCAAGGGTCATCTACAATGCTGGTAACTAACCAGCCTCTGTCCAGTGGGGAAGGAGGATGGGGGCCCCTGAGGAGATGAGGGAACCACCACCCTTTTCTGCCTCAGCACCTGTGCACTTGCCTTGGCTTCTACCTGCCACTCTGTTCCTGTGACTGTGCATAGCTTGGGCTCCTTCCCACCTTCTGGGTCTCAACTCACATGTCCACTCCTCAGGGAGGCCTGCCCTGATCATGGTGACAGCTCCCTGCTAATTTCCTTCAGACGTCCTGTCACAAACTGGGATTCTCTTGTGTGTCATCTTATTTATTTCCTTTCCTCTCTGGAAGAGGGAAAGTCCCTAAAGGGGACAACAGGGCCCGCTCATGAGATGCTCAGTTCATTTCTGCTGAATGAATGAATGAATGAATGAATGAAGACCCAGCTTCCTCCCGGTGTAGGCAGGCCCAGCCTTGTGATGATGAGTGCCGGCTCTGGGATCAGTTCGGGACTCTCGCCTCACTTCACTGCTTACTTGCTGTGTGATCTTGGGAAAGTCACCTCGCCTCTCTGAACCTCAGTATGTTTAGCTGTAAAAATGAAGATCAAAATAGTGTTTCCCTCAGAGAATTTGTGGAGATTGAGAGCTGTGGCCAGCCCTGGACATGGTGCCCGGCACGGAGGAAGGAGAAGTGAGTGTGACTGTTGTCATCGTTGTGATGGTGATTATGTCTGTGGGTCGACTGGAGTGTCTGGTTTCCTGAGGGGTGGCAGAGGCACATTCCCAGCAGGCTGCTCCTGGCTAAGCTCAGGTGTGTGGGGTTCCTAGGGATCAGCCTGAAGCTCACTGCTCTCGCTTGTTACCAGGATAACCATGGTTCGGTGAAGGGGAAGGCTTCAGCCAGCCTTTGAGAAGTTCGCTGCCCGGGGTGGGCAGACTCAGCTCCGCGCCTGCTCCATGGCCAGTCGGTCAGTCCAGGGTAGCTGAGGCCACTCTGGGTGGCCGGAGGGGCAGCTCATGCCCCGGGAGGAGAAGCCAGCATTGGCGCCTCACCTCCCTTCACCCTCCTTCCTGGAAAGCTCCAGCCTGCCTTGTCTGGCAGCCCCGGTCCAGTTCTTGGCCCCCCGAGGCCGTGGCCAGCATGAAAGCTGGCTTTGCCGCGCTGAGGCAGTGACCCCGTCAGAGCAGGCCTCCCTGTCAGTGCCTTGGCTTTGCCTCTCAGTGGGCTCCGGGGCCGGGTAGGGCTGGCTGGGTTCTTTCTCAAGCCTCCTTCCTGGGGCACCCTCACCCGTCCCACCCCCACTTTGAGGTGACAGGAAACCCATCGCTGGGGCCGAGGAGAGGTGGGTGTGCCTCCTCCTTAATGAGGGAGCTGGGCCCGTGCCCGCCTCCAGCCTGTCTGCTGGGCCACCTACCCCGACCAGCAAAGTGCACCCCAGAAGACCCTGAAGCGCCCACGCCTCCTACAAGAGTCCCGCCTCCCGGGCCCTGACTTGGTGATGCTCTTCTTCCCCCCACCACAGCCCTTGTCTTTGCTGCGTGACCTTGGGCAAGTGACATCACCCCTCGGAGCCTCGGTTTCCTGTTCTACAAATGGGGATGACACAAGACCTCTTACAAATGGGACGTAGGTGTCTTTACACCTGCGATCCTACAAGAACTCAGCAGGACTGGCCGAACTCCGCTTCAGCTCTAAATTATATCCAGTGTGAGCAAGGACACGGGGAGGGAGACCGGCCTGTGTGACCAGTGAGGGTATAAAGTGGCCCAGCCATTTGGAGAGCCACCTGGCAACAGGTCAGTCAAGGCCCAGGCTTTTGGGTGCAGCACCACGTGACTGGTGTAGAGTGGCCCGACAGTGGGCCACAGGCTGGCCCGCCAGTCAGTGGAATAGTAGGCAGCTGTTGCAGACGCTGCTGTGGAAGCGTTTCGTGATCCAAAGGGCTGGTCCAAATACAAGGGACAAATGAGAGGTGAGTGTGTACAGTTTATCCCATTTTATGAAGTATGGAGAAATGTATTTGTGGGGAGAGCGACAGAGAGGCAATACCGAGTGAGCATTTGTGGGGTACTTACTGCGGTCCAGCCCTGTTCTAAGCATCTTTCGCGTATTAACTCATGGAATGCTTGCCGCGGCCCACGAGGCAGGACCAACTAACAGCTTTCTTGTTCAGAGGGGGAAAGTGAGGGACAGGGACGCCTCGTAGGTCCCGGGGGCCACACAGCTGGGAAGTGTTAGGGTGGATTACCAGACAAATCTGGGTACATCTGCGTGAGGAATACTGGGAGGAGGTGCCAAAGGGATGGGGTGGGGGTGGGGTTCTTCTTTGTATCATTATGTTTTGAAGATTCTCTTTCATGTGCACATATTGCTTTATAGAATAATAAAAACAGGACGAAGGCTTAATCTCCGAGGTTTGGGGACTGCGTGGAAAGCAGGGCTGCTAAGAGCTCCCATTCCCCAGAGTTGTGGTGAAGGTTGAGGAGGTAAAGCCTAAAGGTGCCTGGATGGTGCAGGAAGTGGAGGGGCCCTGCATCAGGGGGCTTCCTTCTCTCCCTCCTCTTTGCCATTCACCCCAGGCCACCCTGCTGCCATGACTCAGCGTGTCCTCTTCTGGCTACAGGGAGCCTGGGAAAGGTGGGAACAGTGGCCTTCTCACCTCCTTTATCAGTGATATGCAGGCTTGGATTCCCCATCACTTTTGAAGAGCTGAGATCTGTGGTCTCCCACATCCCCGCCAAGTTGGACAGGCTGCCCGGGTTTTCGGCCAAGGCCATGACGTGATACCTTTGTGGCCAATACTGTTTGGGTTTTCGTTTTTTATTTGCGGGCCCAGAAGGATTCTGAAGCTCGGCGTTGCCCTGCCGTGCCAGGATGGCTTGCCAGGCTTCTCCTCCCTGAGGGGGAGAGTATTAAATGCCATCTTTGGAGGCTGTGTCACTCCTCTGCTTTTGTGCTTCATAATCTTTGTCATCCTTAAGTGTCGCTTGTTATGAAACTTAGCCGTCTTGTTTGTCGCTGAGCTGAGACTTGGCCCTGGCGATTAGTGATGGTTTCTGTCCACTTAGCAGGGTTTGTGAACGGTGTATGGCCTGGCCCCATCACAGCCTGTGGCTCCTCCAAGGCAAAGGGGCTCCGACTTCAAAAACCAAACAGCTAGAGGTTCAGCAATCTAAATGTGTTAAGGAGAAAATGGACTTTTTGTCACTTTTCTGTGGAGGGCCTCATTTCTCTGTTTGCAAGTAGGTACAAACCAGTTTGTTCATTCATTCATTTATTCATTCTTCTGTCCACCCATCCATCCATCAATCCATCCATCCATCCATCATCCATCATCCATCCATCCATCCATTCATACATCATCCACCCATCCATCCATCATCCACCCATCCATCCATCCATCCATCCATCATCCATCCTTCCTTCCTTCTTCCTTCCTCCTTCCTTCCTTCCTTCCTTCCTTCCTTCCTTCCTTCCTTCCTTCCTTCCTTCCTTCCATATACCCTCCCATCCTTCCATCCATCCACCCACCCACCGTCCCAGTCGTCCATCTATTAATGTGCCCACCATCCCATTCATCCATCTACTCACCCGCCCGCCCTCTCATTCATCCATCCATTCACCCATCTGCCTGTCTGCCCACCCAGTCTCCCATCTTGCCCTTTACCCATTCTCCCATGCTTCCATCTATCCACTGGCTATTCTGTGCCAGGCTCCGTGGGGTGGACTAAAATGAGTCAGACATAGGCTTAGCCTTTCGGAGCTCACAGCCAGGTCAGAGAGAGGACCTGTGAACACAAATGACCGTGGCACCAGGTGGTCTATGATGAAAGCCCTAATAGAAATTCCAGTATGGGGGTGAGAAGGGGTCCTGGGAACATTTCGTGGGGCAGGCTCTGTTTGAATTGGACTTTGTAGGCAGGTTAAACACAGGTGTGGGGAGAGCACTCCAGGTGGAGGAAAGAGCATAAAGAAAGGCGTGGAAGTGGGAAGCAGGAGAACACAGGCTCTAGCATGGGGCAGACATGGGGAGGTAGCAGAATCTTGGAAAAGCAGACAGAGCAGAAAAACCAGGGCTGGAGGGCTGGGCCAGCGAGTTTGGGCTTTATCGTGTCAGCAGCAGGGAGCCATTGAAGGTTCCTTCTAGGAGAGTTTCTGGTTGAAGGCAATGGAGGGAGAGGTGGGGAAGGAGGACTGGCACACACAGCCTCTGGGGGGCAGGGGACCCCTGGAGATGTTTATTCCTGTGGGCTTCTGTGGGGAAAGAGCGCTGGGCAGGGAGCCAGACCCGAGTTTGAGCCACTTCCTAGCTGTATGACCTGGGACAAGTCACCTCTACCTGGGCCTTCATTCCCTTTTCAATAGAAGGAGGTGGCAGGGCCTGTGCATACCTCATGCACCTGTGCTGGAGAAAGGTGGGGTGCTCGTTATCCTGAGAGACCTCCTATCAAGAGACCCCAGGAGGCCTTGGCAGGCGTTTTTTATCCTTAGGACCACAAGGACTGAAGCCAGTGGAAGGTCGGGCCGGAGTGCCTACACGGCCCCACTCCATGTGGGCCTCCTGCCCGCCCGCCAGGGGCACTTCAGGAATCTGAACCCAAGGCCGCACTGGGTGCCGGGCTCTGTGCCTGCTGCCCTCAGACCGTTCTGCCTGAGTTTACTTTGGGCCTTTCCCCTGCACGTAGCCAGATCGGCTGTGACCTCGGTTCCCTCTGGGGCCAGATTTCCCCCCTCCTTCACAGAGTCCAAGCCTTTCCTGCAATTGGCAACAGTCCTCACCGTGCAGGGACACCACAGCTGTTTTATTATGGGACACAGACCAAGCCCTTTCTTGATTCCAGTGGCCTGAACCGCATTTGACACATGCCTGGCACAGCCGTCCAGAATCAAGCAGATGGGGAAAATAGAGACCGTTAGCCTTGACTGCTCCGTTCTTGGCTCTGACCCACACACCCAGGCTGCTCATCCGACAGGTCAGCTGAGAGCCGTCCCTCACGCCGCGGCCCAGCCAGGCCGCTTCGGAGACCTCCCGAGCAAGCGGTCCCCGCCCGAGGTTCTGCCTGCTCCGTGCTCAGCCCTTTGTTTATTCCTGAGAAAGGAATGCCTGTTCCTGAGGCTGGGTCCTGGACGCGGGAGTGGGTTTTAGATGCTCCCTCACTGACCTCTGGGAGAATGCGTTTTCTGCCAGGTGCAGCCTCGTGTGCAAAGCTGCTTTCCAGAACTTTCTGTCGGGCTGGAGTACCCTGTGTCTGCTCGATTCAATGTGGGAGCCACTAACCACACGTCGCTGTTAAGCAGCTGGAAGCTGGCTGGTGCACCCGTTACCCTGCAAACTTAATTTCATGTAATTTAAATAGCCACAGTGTTCCTGAGAGGACAGACATGGTCAGGATGAAGTGGTCACTTTATGGGCAGCAGCCCCAGGCTGTCCTTGCTGGGACCCCTGTGGATAATTGCCAGGTGTCATGGGGTGAAACTTACTTCTGTAAACCACTTGCATTCCTTAAGGCTGTTTTCAGCTGTCACTGCCCATAGGCACACACTGGTCCAGTTATAACTTAGCTATCATTTTATTGCCCTGCTTTGTTGACTTATGGTTATGGCTTAGCTGTTGTTTTCTCATTACTATATCATCTTCCTCTTTATCATTGTCAAGGGTCGCTTGATATCCCACCAGGTTAATTCCGCCACTGTCTTACAGTGAAACATTAAGGTGTTTCCACTTTTTTGCCATTATTTTGGACTGATGTGAACATGATCTTGGTACATTTCTTTTGTTGTCTTCTTTGGAATTATGTCCTGGCTTTCCAGTCTCAGGAAGGAGGGATAAGAGGCTGAAAAGGCATTTTCAAGGCTCTTACAACCTATTGCACATTTTTGTCTTTAAAAGATGGCATCTGTTTATTTTCCTGTCAGTGATGAGTAGCCGTTTTACCACCTGTTTTGTCACCCGCGCTGGAGCGCGTGATTCCGTGTTTTGTTGATTGAAAAGTGTAAAATGACCCTGTCCACTTTTTGGGCGGAAGATTCTTTTGGCAGAAGGCCCCCATGGCACCTGTTGGCCTGGGGCCCACTGGTGACCATCGTGGATTATCAGTAGCTCCCCGCCCCTCCTCCCAGAGGTCTCAGTGAAGGGTCACGTGCACTTGGGAGTGAGGGTAGCCCTCGGTCCACATGGGTGGAGAAGTACTCCCACAGATATTTGCTGTTTGCTGGCACACCCCAGAGATGGGAGCGAATTTCCTCTTTGGTGGTCAGTGGTACAAGCCCAGAAGGGAGTTCATTGGCTCATAGGTCTGAGAGGGCAGAGCTGGCTCCAGGGCTCCGCAGACCCTCAGCCTCTGCCGGCCTGTTTGTGGGCCCTGCCTTCCGGCCTTGGCCTCGTCCTCAGGCAGCTCTCAGAAGGAGTGGCCAGATGAGCCGAAGCCCCTCCACCTTTCCGTCCTACCAGTTAACCCCAGAGAAAGAAAAAGCCTTTTTCCCTGTAACTTTAGCAAAGAAAAACCCCAACACAAACCAAAAAGCCACCGACATACACCCTTTTGGCCTGGCTTGGGTCCCATGTGTGTGTCTGAACCACTGGCTGTGACAGAGGGTCGGGACCGACTGGCTGGCCTGGGCCTGGCGAGCTCAGCCCCTCATGCGTCCCGCACCGAGTGAGGGAGAGGCGGTTCCTGAAGGAAACCGGAGCTGTGAACCCTCGAGGGGCATGGCTGCTGCCCAGTTCCCCTTGAGGGGCATGGCTGCTAAGCTTCAGCTCCCAGGTCAGGAGCCCCTGGTGGGCCCTTTTGCTCCTGTGTTCTCGCTTACTCTGGTTGAGGCCGAGTCTGTTCTACAGGGAAGGCGCTGTCACAGATCGGACACTGGTTACCGCATTCACCTTTGTGGACTCTGTTCCTTCATCTGCAGAGTCGGGGTTGGGGAGTTGGGCTTTAGGAATGGTGGCTAATGTTCTTTCTGGTCCCTAAGCTCTGTGATATCAGCTCATTCCCTGGAGGAGGAGGCAGGGTACACCGTGATCAGCCTGCAGCCAGGAGGGAGGGCCTGGGGGCTGTCCCCAACTGGCTGCCACTGTGCGGTTGACTTTCAGGAAGCCCCTAACCCCTGCCTGGGCTGGCTGGGCCCCTGGGTGGGGCAGGGCTCCCTCCTGGCAGGGAAGGCTTTCCCCACCTCCTTCAGGCTGGGCCCTGCGCCACACAACGGGGAGGACTGTTCCCACAGAGGTGCCTGGGCCAGAAAACACAGTGGCTGCTGTGTGTCTGCTCTCAAGGATGTGGGCTGAGGCGTTAGTCGCTGCCGGCCGGCAGGGCTGGGTGAGAGGTCCCCCACCCTTCGCTGAACCCCAGCCCTGCCTCAGCCGCTGGGAGAAATAGACGTCAGAGGCCACAGAGAGCCACTTGTTCTTTATGCCCCTCCCTGCCTGTCACCTCCTACGGGTGCCCCTTCCACTTGGACCACCCTTAGCTTTCCAAGACCTACCCATTCCCCAAGATGCCCTCAGACCATGGAGATCTTGGGCATAATTTTCTCCACTCTCCTGTGCAGAGAGGGAAACTGAGGCCAGAGAGGACTTCTGCAGGATTTACAGGCATCTCTGGCAAAGCTGTCAGGAGCATGGGCTTTGAAGCCATACAGGCATGTCCCAGCCCCCAACCTTGTTATTTACCTGCTGTGTGACCTTGGCCAAGTGACTTGACCTCTCTGAGCATGAGTTCTCTTGCATATAAGATGAGGCTCTTACTAGTAGCACCTCTGTGGTGTAAAAATTAACGAAGGGGATCAAACAGTGTCCTCTTGTGCCCTCCCTAGACTCTGCTGCTTCAGTTCCAGACTCAGCGAGTTTCCTTTTCAGGCTCCCCTTGGGGGCAGGATGGCCCAGCAGCCCCAGGCCTGCCTCAGGTAGTGCTGGAGGCCAGAAGTACCGCAGGATTTGGGGCCATCTCAGGGGTCTCAGCAGTGGTTCTGAGGTTGCATTTCATTGGCTGACTTGATCACGTCCCTAGCCCTGAGCCAGTCACTATGTTCTGATTGGCCAGGATGAGTCACCCACGTGTAGAGATGGGGGTGGCATTTGCTCCGTTGCATGTTGAGGCCTGGGAATGAGGGTGGGTTAGCGCTGCTGCAGAAAAACCAGGGGTGGGTGGATTATGTTATGGGAGAGTGGTGATTCCAACCCACAAAGGCCCCTCTAGGCAGCAACTGGCGTGTTCACTAGAAAAGCCTCACACTAACCTGGGCCTGGTAAATACTGGTTGAATGACTGAATAGGGGATAAGCTGATTCCTGGCAGCCCAGTGGGGTGGCGAGAACACTGGGCTGGACGCCAGGAGACGACCACGGATCACAATCCTGGGGGGTCCTCATACCTCTCCGAGCCTCAGTTGGCTCGTCTGGGAAATGGACGTGATGGCTAACGTCTGCCTTAATGGCTTGTGGGCAGATTCAGTTCTAGCAGTTTCAGTAATTCACAGCTGTCAAGCACACTATTGGCTGTAGTTGTCATTTATCTTTAGCAAAGGGAGACTGACACTGGGTACTCTCCAGAGGGGCCCGTAGGAAGCGATTCAGAGCTCAGGCAGGCTTACTTTTGGACCCAGCCCTCACCCTTACCCCTTGCTGTGTGACCTGAAGCAGATCACTGTGCCTCTCTGAACCTCAATTTCCTCATCTGTGAATTGGGAATGCTAACATTTTTCTCCAAGTGCTGGATGGATGATGAAGTGAGAAATTCTATTTAAAGCCTGCCCTACCATGGCACACAGTGAGTGCTCATGTACCGCTAGCTGTTTTTCTTTTGTTTGTTTGTTTGTTTTTTATCATCAGCCATTATTATTTCCTCTGGGGCCCCATGGTGATGGATTGCTGCCTCAAGCAGGCTTTTAAAGAGTTTAAGTTTGGCCAAGTCACTTTGTGTGCCACGACGGCTGCTAAGCCCTTTCCGGCAGGCGCTGGGCTCTGTGAAATCTGAGCCAGGTGCCGGGCACTGCGAGTCCCTCCATGTGGACACAGGGGCCCCGCTGGAGGCCCGTGGTCAGTGCTGCCTGTCAGGGTGGCGGGCAACCAGGTTTTGTGCAGCCTGGAAAAAAGGTCCCTGCCTAGGCCTCCCCCACCTCCAGGAAACCCTGGAAAAGGTGACATGCAGCCTCCTTCGCCAGCGCTCAGGAGTGAAGGGTGAGTGATGGAGGGCCTTTGCCCAGCTCAGCCCAGCTCCTTGCTGCTCTGGCCGGGGCTGCGAGAGCACGGTCAAGGCCACACGCTGAGCCCTCCACCTTCTCTGTAAAGGAACAGTCTTAGCTGCTCTTCTGGGGTTGGAGAGGAGGCAGAGCTGAAGTGGTGAGTGATGAGTCCGAAAGGATGCTCTGACGTAGGACAGAAGAAAATCAGAAAGAAATGAAAGGGCAGGTGTATAATCATTTGAGAGAGAGAGAGAGAGACAGAATGCCTGACGGCTCAGCTGATGGGGTTTTAAGGTGTTCTGAACAAGCTTTCAAAACTGAGTTTAGGGGAGAGGACCCCACCCAGGTAGGACCGAGTGAGCAGGGAGAACCCGAGGACAAAAACTGACCCTGGGGAATGGCCTTCTCTGAACTGGGCTCCTGGGCCCGATGTGGATGGTTTCTTAGGCTCTGAACTCGTAAGGGACTGTGATGGAGGAAGGATGTGGACACCGGGAGCGGGACCCCCAGCATTCCAGACCCAGCTTCGTCACCAAAGTCGCTGGGGACTCTGCCTCAGTGTCCTGGTCTGGACACGAGATAAGAGCTGCTGCATGGTAGGGCGGTCAGGACATAAGTGAGCACGTGTTGACATGTAGCCCAGTGGCCCGTGCAGGGTGGGCCTAGGATACATGTGGGACCCTGGGGACTCCGCAGCTCAATGAACAGAAACGTTTCTCTACACAGAATAAAGTTACACGTGACTGTAAAAAGTGCCTAATGGCATCACTTCCTTCTAGAAAGCTTCCTGTTAAGGTTCAGCCCTCACCCTCCTTCCCAGTTCCCACTCTGCCCTCGTAAGTGCTGTCTCCCCACTGGCACCAGAAGGGGAGGGGATCTCTCCAGCTGGACTTTGAGCTCCTTAAGGCCGGGAGAAGGAATGTCTCCTGTCATGGGTGCCCTGTGCAGGGCTGGCCTGGCAGCACTTGGAAGTTTCTGTTGGCATCTGGTCTTGGAGGCTCTGAGTTCTGGAGTTGATAGGGAGACCTTGTGAAGTATGGAACGTGCATGGAATATTGGAAGTTAGAGGACCCACATTTAAGTTCTGGTGCCACTGCCCTGGTTCCAGCCACGTGACCAGCCTGGACTTGCCTGCCTGTAGGATGGCTACTGTGGTGAGGTGATGTGAATGCCCATCATCCCCCATGGGGAACTAGGTGCACGGAGCGAATGGCCATGGGCCTTTCCAGGGGATCAGGTTGCAGAGTGCTCCTGCAGAGTGCGCCTGTGAGGCGAGAGTGCTGTGTGCTGCTGTCCCCAGGGAGCCACCTCAGTGAAGACCAGCTCGGCTGCTCACGGAGTCCAGGGCAGCCTGTTCACCCGTGCTTTCCAATCGATTGCCATTCAAAGGCTCCAGGTACATGGCGTGCTTCTAGGGCCCATGTTGTAGGAAAGGGTGCTCTCTCTAAACGCCGGAACCCCGAGCATCACGGTGGGTGAATGCTCCCAGCAGCCCTGAGGCTCACGGGACCACCTGAGGGAACCGCGGGCTCCGCCTTCTTTCCCCGGGTACCAGCTCGCCGTGTGTGGAAGTGCCTGCACCAACCCACAGTTCATCTCTCCTGCTCTCAGTTTTTAAAATTGTTGTAAACTATGTGTAACATAAAATTGACCATTTTAGCCATTTCTAAGGGTACAATTTAGGGTTATTAAGTACATTCACAGTGTTGTGCAACCTTCCCCACTGTCTGTGTCCAGAACTTTCTCATCTTCCCCAAACAGAAACTCTGTCCATGAAACACCGCCCCCGCCCCTGGTAACACCTCTGTTCCACTTTCTGTCTCTATGAACCTGATTCCTCTGGGGACCTCATGCACGTGGGATCATACAGTATTTGTCCTTTTGTGATTGGCTTGTGTCATTTAGCATAAGGTCCTCAGGTTCATCCATGTTGTAGCATGTGTCAGAATGTCCTTCCTTTTTAAGGCTGACTGATATTTCAAGGAATGCACATGCCACAATTTGTTTAGCCATTCATCTGATGGTTGCTTGGCTTGGTTCCACCTTTTGGCTCTTGTGAATAACGCTGCTGTGGACATATTTCTCGAATCCCTGCTTTCAGTTCTTTTGCATATATTCCTAGGAGTGGAAATGCTGGGCCCCGTGGTGGTTCTGTGTTTCACCTTTTGAGGACACGCCACGCTATTCACAGCGGCTGCACCATTTTACATTCCCACCAGCAGTGCACAAGGGTTCCGATTTCTCCATGTCGTCACCAGCACTTATTTTCTGTATTTAAAAACAAATGATAGGCATCCTTGAAGGTGTGACATTCTCCTATTCTCTTTTGGATCAAATAAGAAAGCAGTTGTTATGCCCACGTGAAGTGCATTGAGGCAGCTTGGCAGTGTCACCAGTGGGCACTTCTTAAAACCCTTTGTCATTTCGTTTATCATTTGTATGGAATGATACCAAATAAATGCATGAAACATTCCCATTAACACTTCTAAACAACATGGAGAGAATGAAAGTGCCCTTTGAATTTCTCCTCGTCTCAGGCTGTTCCCCAGTCTGCTCTCAGGCAGTATCTTCCCAAAGTTTTCCATGCATTTATGTACATGTGAGCATTTATGAAAGTGTCGTTACCCCAATTTTTTTTTTTTTTTTGGTATAAAAGTATTGTATCACTTTTCTTATTCAGTGACTTGGATTTTTTACTGAACAACTTGACAGTCTTTCCATGTTTATATTTGTGGAGCTATGCCGTTCTCGTATTTTCATTTATCTCACAGTATGGGTGTGTTGTACTTTTTAAAAATACACATTCTTATTGAACACAGAACATTCTTTCTCACGTGTGCTCCTCTGTGCTGGTGTCACGAGCCGCACTGGCCATTGTCATGAACGGCGTGTGTCCTGCTTCTGCCTCGCGGTCCCCAGCTGGGCATCCGGCCTCTGTTTCGATGAGGCTGTCCGTGCTGTTCCAGGGGCAGCTTCCTGCCCAGCATGCCTTGCTGACCTCTGTGTCTCCACTTCACAGGCCAAGAACAAGGAGACGGGTGACTTGGCCGCTGCCAAAGTCATTGAGACCAAGAGTGAAGAAGAACTGGAGGACTACATTGTAGAGATTGAGATTCTGGCCACCTGTGACCACCCCTACATCGTGAAGCTCCTGGGAGCCTACTACTACGATGGAAAGCTGTGGGTAAGGGTGCCACCCACTCCGCTGCCCCCCTCGGCCCTCATAGTCCTGTGCTGAGGTCCTCAGCTTTTTCTCAGCATCTTCTTGGAGGGCAAGGGCTGGGGCAAGGAGAAGGTGAAGTAGGGGGGCTCTGGGTCCCCTGCCTTCTTCTTTCTGCAGCACCTCCCCAGTTCTGGGCTTGGGGACACTGGTTCAGGCAGGAAGGAACTCTAAAAGTCTCTTCCTGGCCTGGAATCCCAGCTGTGCTGCTTATAAGTTGAATAACCCGAGGCAAGGTCTTAACCACTCCTTGCCTCCATCTCTCTGTCTGTAAGATGGGGTGATCATACAACCTAGCTCATAGAATTGTTACTGGGATTAAATGAGTTAATTCATGGAAGGTGCCTAGCGGACTACCTGGCACATGTCAGCGTGGTGAGTGTGGGCTGTCTGTTATTTGCAGGAGTCGCAGTTATCACCACTGCTCTGGCTACCACCCGGTGATTCCTTTCATTGGGGTCCTTTAACATCCCCCCACTTTCCATCTACAGCCTCATATTTTGGTGTGCACAGTGCAGGTGCAGATTCAAGCCCCACCTTCCAAACTCAGCATCACCCCTCAACCCCAGAGGCACCTGGAGTGCCCTGTTTTCATGGGACAAGCTGCCCTGCTGAATGTCTCCCCCTGACGCTCTCCTGGTAGGAATACCTCTCAGTTTGTAAAACCCAAACTTCCCAGAAGGCTCCTGTCTCTCCAAACTTTTTTTTTTTTTTTTAGCCAGTGTTTCATGTGTAAAACAATACATGTATATCCCCCAAACTCAGTACATTTGTAACAAAATGATGTGCCAGAGAAGTCTCAAGGGCATTCGGGATGCACTTGGAAGCCTTGTCCAATCACAAGTGGACTTTTTGGAGAGGGAGTTGAGGCCAGGGCGGGATGGGGAGCCTGGGGGGGATAGGGTGGGGGGTGGGGATGGGCAGCACACCCCTCTGGCTTCTGGAACCAGGAGCTGGGAGCAGCCAGACTCACATCACGGCACCCAGCACGGTTATTGTTAATGATTTGGGGGTCAGCAGGGGACGTTTGAAGCATTTTGCCTCCTAGCATGCTGGTTTATTATATATAGAGAGAGCGTTACTATGTTTTAGTTACATCTTAGGAACTCAGTGGGGAGTTTGGAGTTGACATATAATACTCTATATGGGATAAGCTCGGCAGCGGTCTCTAAACGCGCCTTTGGTTTCCTGAGGCAGCAGGATCCTTTTCTCAGATGAAACACAGATTTCCCTGTTAAGCCTCAGTAGTTCCGTTCCTAAAACCCAGGCATTCTGTGGGGAAAAAAAAGAAGAAAAAAAAAGGCCAAGTGGGCCCATTATTTTCAGTAGAAAAATTGTATGAGTACACCAGCATTTTCTGTCCCAGGGTTGTCACTTTTGGCTGGTATTTTCTCATCCAGGGCTGCTGCTTTGGCCAAACAAACCCGTTTCTCAACATCCTCTTTTGCAGCCGCCCCTACAGCCTGTATTGTTACCATATAGACCTTGAAAAGTGCCATCTCCTCATTTTGGGGACTTGGGATTTAGACAATGTGAAGTCAAGGAAGGTGGCGCGAGACCTGAGTGGGTCGCAGGGGAGGAAGGGTTTCGAGCAGAGAGGACAGCAGGGGTGCGAGGTTAGGCCTGTGGGGGGAACGGGTCTGAGGATTCGGGCGGCACATGGTGAGAGACAAGGGCAGCAAAGTGATTGGTGGCTGGGTTGTGCAGGACCTGGAACGCCAAGGCAAAGGTTTGCACTTGACCTTTTAGATCGGCGGTTCTCCCAGTATAGTCCTCGGACCTGCAGCAGCACCTGGGCCTTGTTCAAAATGCAGACTCTCAGGCCCCAGCCCTGACCTGCTAAATCAGAAACTCTGAGCAGGGGTGGTGCCCAGCAAGCTGTTCTAAGGACACTTCTAGATGACTGATGCTTGTTTAAGTTTGAGAAATGCTCTTTTAGGTAATGGGGACCCACTGGCAATTTCCCCAGGAGAGAGGCACTTATTCTGTGTTTTAGAAAGAAATCATATTGGAGGGAGCAGGAGTAAAAGCATTGAGGAAGTGATCAGAATAGACTAGGTCAGAAGCCAAAGGATGTGATGTGAGACCATCGTTTGATCAGGAGAGGCTTCAGAGGAAGGAACATTTGAACTGGACCTTGAAGGATGCATAGGAGTTCTCTGGAGGGAGATGAGAAGGAAGGGCAGTCCAAAGAGAGGGGCAGCATGTGCAAACGTGTGGGTGGAAGTCTTGTTCTGAGATGCAGCATTGAAGGATGCACCCACTTTTTGGGGTTTCCTTCTATGTGATGGTTCTTGGACCCATCTTGTGGTCAGGCCCAGGCCTTCTGTGTGGCTCTGGGAGCCAACTTTTCTGGGTGGGTGTCTTTGACAAAACCAGTCCTGGACCTGGGGTCTGCTCTCAGGGGCGGGGCTTTGGGGTGAGAAATGCACTGTTGCCCAAGTGTCCGGGGCCCCTTCCCCAGCCATGGTCCCCAGGGACAGACCTTTCCCCTGGATGGGCACAGCTCATTTACCACACCACCCACCAGCAATCTGACAAGATTAGCTCATTTTCTTCCAGAATCTGTAATCTTAGCAAAATCCTTCTAGCAGTTTCTTATGACCACTTCTGCTTTTGGATATCAAATGGTGCAAGTGTGGGGGGTGGAAACACCCCAAATGTTTCTAGACCAGCACTACCCAATAGAAATACCGTTTGAACCACATATGTAATTGTAAATTTCCTCATAGCTACGTTAAAAAAACAAAAAGTAACAAATGAAATTAAGTATTATAGCTTACTTAACCTAGTATATCAAAAATATTACCGTCCTGGGCCGGCCAAGTGTGCTGTGGTTAGGCGCTGGCTTGGGACGCCAGCGGCGCCAGTTCGGATCCCACATATGAGGGCCGGTGACGCTACCCTCTAAAAAAAAAAAAAAATTACCATCCTGATATGTAATCAATATAAAAATGAGATAAGTTACTTTTTTTTTTCAGTCTAAGCTTTCAAATCCAGTGTGCGTTTTACACTTAGAACACATCTCAATGCAGGAGCTAAATTCTTATCAGAAATCTATATTTAGATGTCAGGCAATTGACAGTTTATCATAAAATTGCTCTATATTTAGATATTTTTCCAACATTCTTAAATGTTTCCCAATAACAGAAGCTAGTGTCAGTTTTTTTTTTGTGTTGTTTTTTTTTTAAAGATTTTATTGGGGAATTGGGGGAGGGGAACAGCGTTGGGGAATCCGGGAAAGGGAACAGACAAGTTGCTGTCCTCTCGTTCTTCAGTCTAGCTGCGAAGGACATTGCTTCACTGGCCCATGTTGGCATCGTCATTGCGCTCTTCCTGGATGAGGCACATCAGTCACCAGCCTCTGGATGGTCGCTCACTGCTGCTACTCGCAGCTCACGCTGGCTGCTGGCCGCTCACGCTGGCTGCCGGCCACTCACTGTAGCGTATGTCAGCCCAGTGCAGCAGGGGCTGCAGCCCACACCATCACCGGGGCTCGCAGCCCAGCTCCAGGTGGAGCTGTTGTTAGCTGTGGAGGGCAGTGTCACTGGCCCTTATATGTGGGATCCGAACCGGGGCCGCTGGCATCCCAAACCAGCTCTTAACCAACACACCACTCGGCCGGCCCGTAATAGAATTTTTAAAACTAAAAGTTATATAACTTAATTTTTACTAATGGTTTTGTTTAACAGCCAGCTTCTAAAAATTCCTGACAACGTAACACTCGGTGACTGTTGTCATGAGCCAGTAACAGTGGGCTCCAGTACACCCTGGAGCCAGACCATGCGTGTGCTGACTGAACCACAGAGTGCTGTATGTAGCTGGGTGTTACACAGCCAACCACTCATTCAAAAGATGAGACAACTGTGGGCCAGAAAGGGTCTGGGATTTACCCAGGGTCACACAGCACATTAGTCACAAGGCCAGACATACAGAAGTCCTCAACGACATTGGAAGAGGGACTCTACTTATGTCACACTGCCCTAAGAAAAGCTCTTCCATGGCTTGCTGTTGCCCTCAGAATACATTTGTTGACAAAAGAATGTCCAAACCTATAGAAAACTTTTATAAGAGTTTATTTGAGCCAAAATTTTGAGGAAGCAGAATGTCACCGGACTGAGAAAATGCTCTGGAGAATGGCAGTTCCACAGCTCATTTTAAACATTTAGTGCTTTTTTTTTTTTTTTTTTTTTTTTTTTTTTTTTTTTTTTGAGGGCAGTGTCACTGGCCCTCATATGTGGGACCGAACCGGGGCCGCTGGCTTCCCAAGCCAGTGCTTAACCGCCGCGCCACTCAGCCGGCCCTTCATTTTATACATTTAGAATCAAAGGAAAGAACTTTAAGGAAGGTACATGAAACCCATTGGTGGTAGATTAAGAGGGTGGGAGAAAGCCAAGAGGGGAAATCTCTGGGATTGGATAAAAGTAACAGAGAGACACATATTTCTTTTGCATTGGTGGATATGGGGTAATACATAACATTTACAGCAAATAGAGATGGTACGTGGGGAACAAGATAACAATGAGGGGTTCTGTGGTCTCCTGCTCTGGTGCCTTTGAGCGGTCTAGAAGAGAAGATTACTCTGACATTTCAAAGGTATGTTGTCCTAGGTGCATGAGGAAAAGGGACAGGGCCCACTTAAGGTAGCGATTGACCTTTGCTAAGCAAACTAGGAGCCTGGGATGTGACTACCTGCTGTGACCTGCCCAGTTAGGAATTTATGATCAGACCATCCCGTGTGGTTACTTTCGGTCACTAAGCATATCAGACCTGCCAAGTCATCCCCTGAGCTTGTGGGGTCTACTCTGTTACAGTCCCCACCCCCCTTCATTCACCTATCCTGGACCCATTGCCTGGTAAACAGGCTCATTATGGTCTGCCATCTGTTGGTCCCTTCCCAGGCCTCTTCTCTGGCTCATCTAAGCTGCTTGCAGGTGACACCTCTAGGTCTTTGCTCATCTAGTGCCTTCTTCCAGGCAGGCCCTTTCCATTGTTATCTGTGGACTTTCTCCCTGCGGCCTTTTAAGTTCTCCCCTGGTACTTCTAGGTGGAAGTTACCTTCTCTTCCTCATCTCTCTGCTGCCTTTGTTTCTCTCATCCTACCAGTCTCATTTTAGTGCAGTTGTGAGTCTTGGTGTCTCCCTCCTGCAGTCAGGACCTTGGGTGGTCCTCGGGACTTGAGCCTGCAGCCCTGTCAGACAACTGTTCTTTATTCATATAAACAAGTCTCTGTTGACTTCCTTCCTTGTGTCAAGCCCTGTTCCAGGCCCTAGGGATACAGGAATGACAAGACAGGCTAGGTCCCTGGCCTCACTGGGCTCAAAGTCTAGTGGTAGAAGCAGATACTATGGAAGCAAATAAAGAAGTGAAAGGACTTCGGCAATCAGTAAGTATGTAGAAAAACAATAAATGGGGAAATGGAATATATGTTCTTGGGGTGGGGCTCAGAAACAGGTGCTTTAAATAGGATGGATAGAGAAGACCTTTCTCATGAGGTGGCACTTTAGCCAAGGCCCATAAGACAAGATGGAGGGCAGACCTGCAAAAATTCGGGGGCAGAAAGTGTCAGGTAGAGAGAATGGGAAGTGCAAAGGCCCTGAGGCAGGACCAGACAGAAGCTGTTGTGGCTGGAGCATGGCAAAGCGAGAGACAGACAATACTAGGAAGGGAGATGAGGTTGTTTGTGGCCTTGAGCACTTACTGCTGAGTACCTACTGTGTGCAGGGCCCTGTTCTAAGGGCTGGGGGTTCAGCAGTGGAGCTTATCGTCTGGTGGGGCAGACAGCCAACAAATACGGAAGCACATAATTCAGGTTATGAAAAGGACCCACCATGGATATAAAGTTGGAGGTGTGGCCTCGGGACAGGACAAGTTGCCTCCGATGTGTGACCTTTGAGAAGGAGCCGGTTGTTAGCCTAAAAATTATAAAACTAAAGTGAGAGACAACAGGAGGTTCTCTCAGATCAAAGAGTAGCTACTCAGGAAGGACTGATGCAGGCAGAAACCCAGTGCTCCAATGACGGGGTGAAGGCAAGGGGTTTTATGAGAAGGGAAAGGAAGTAATTACATGAATAGAAGGTGCTAATAAGCCATGTTATTCTTTACCTCTACGTGGTGGTCTAATTTGTTGTGTGGAATACATTGTTGGTTTGGCCCAGTCCGAAGGTTACTTTGCCCTATTCAAACATTCTAGGGGTTTGAGGAGTAGGAGGTACAAGGCCGCTCCTCTGGAATGGCCGCCCTAGCGCCATGTCAGTGCTTCACCCAGGGGAAGGGAGAATCAAAGCTACAGCAAGTGCAAGGGCCCTGAGGTGAGAGCATGCTTATTGCGTTCAAAGACAGCAGAGGGCCAGGGCGCCTGGGTTGGGTGAGAAGAGGGTCAGGGAGGTAGGACTGTGATCTGATTGTAGGTGTTGTGAAACCTCTGGGGCGTTTCAAGCAGGGCAGTGTCTGGCCCCTCCCTCAGCCATGAATCTGATTAGTCTCAGCGGCTCTTTGATTCTTCTCCATGTGTGTTGCATGCATTTCTCCTCTTTCCTGCCCTGCAGTGGAGACACCAGCTGCAGCCCTGTCTCCTGGTGCAAATAGGGATCTTAGCTAACCTCTGAGTCTATCACTATATCTCTCAAATGGGGCTGATGATAAAACCTTTTCCCATTGTAAGGATTAGGTGAGCCATGCAGGCCGGGCATCTGTGAGCAGCAGTGTCTGGCACAAAGTGGGTGCTGGGTGAATGCGACTGTCCCGCTCTCCCCACCCCCCCACCCCACCCCCACCCCAGCCCTTTCCTTCCATTCCCACTACGCCCTCTGGCCTCCCGGTTTCCTGTAGACCTGTCTTCTGGCTTCTCTGCCTTTCACCTGGTGAACCTCCCCTGTGATCATGGCACCCCCACCCATAAGAAAGGTGACATCAGGGCAGATGATGACACCAGCACAGAGTGAGAGAAGGTTTTCCTGTGCACATAGCAGGCCTGGCCACCCTGGAGACCGGCACAGGTCAAGTTCAGAAGTCCCTCTGCCCCCTGGGTTTCGTCTGGTCAGAGTTTTGCAGGGAGTTTATCTGCCCAGGAGTCTCTGCTGACCACTAAACAAAGCAGTGACTCCTTTGCTTGGTGTGGAAGGCGTCCAGTGTCGTGGCGTCTTCCTGGGGTTCCCGCCCCCCCTCCAGGTATGAATATACTGTTCTTGGCACTAAATATCCACAATATTTATTTATATGACACTCTTGGTAGGGCTGCCTCTCCCAGATCTAATGCAACCTCTGTAATAGTTTATATATATATATATATATATATATATATATTTTATTTTTTTAAGGTGACTCACTTTTTAGAAATTAAATACATCTATTTAAAGGAAACTTTCGTCTCACTACCTTAAATGGAAAACTAGGACCCACTTGCCATAAATAGGAGTATAAGAAAATAAACCAGTTCTGTCAAGTTCTAGCACGATCCTTTTACCTGCCAAAGCCTTCAGCCTGGGCACTGTGCTCCCTGTGGGAAGGGAGGTTGTCGCCATGGGGACTCTTTAGCACCGAGTGGACTTGGAGGGTGAAAGAGACCTGAGGAAGGACTGCTTTGCCCCTGGTGCTGTGCGGCGCCCTAAACGCACCCCTTATCTCAGGGCTTCCACTTGGGGATGTGCCCTGGGCACTGGGGTGTTCAGGCCTGGCTAAGCCCCATAAGGTCAGAGGTTGGGGATGGGCCTCTGAGCAATGAGGTGGCCAGCCAGGCTTCCTGACTTGGTTAGGGTCCCTCAGGGGGACAGAGACTGGGCTTGGAGCCACCTCTACTGGTCAGGAGACCAGTGGTCTTGTCCCCACAGCTCACTTCTCAACTCCGGGATTTTCTAACATTTTTAGCTGTGGATTTCTGTTGAAATCTTCGTAGAAGTCCTTGTGGGCCACAGAGACAACAGCAGCTGTCCTAAGTTGGGGTGGCAGTCCTCCCCCAGCCTCAGCCCCTCCCCCGCACTCCCAAGGTGCCCCCAGAGTCCTCTTAGGCCTTGTGGATTCTGTTTGGGCCACACCAGGATTTGGATCATTTTCTGAGGGGAGGGGAGCTATCCTGTACATTATCGGGATTTTAGCAGCAGCCCTGCCTCTACCCCCTAGATGCCAGTAGAACCCCTACGTACCCCCTCAAAATGTCTCCAGATGTTGCCAAGTGTCCCTTGGTTGCGAGCCACAGGTCTCTTCCAGTCACGGCCTCTCGCTGTTGGGGGTGGGGGGGTGTCCCCCATGGCAGGCAGGCTGTGAGCCACGGCCCCCATCTGTGTGGTAAACCTGAGAGCCAGTCGCAGACAATGATCTCAGGCCAGGTAGGGCCTGCAGACACATTTTGTTTGGTTTTATGGGATGTTTTTAGAAATTTGTTGCTAGTGTTTTGCCAGAAGATGTCACGTAAGATTCTGGCCTCCTGACTCTTTTTGAACAACCTGGAGATGGGCTGTCCCAGCCATGTTTCCTTCCGCGTGGCAGCAGTTGTCTGGGGCAAGCGGGGGTGTGACCTCCAGGTGGCCTCAGACCTCCCCACTCCCTAAACCACCGCCTCCTGAGGCTGAGGGCTGTTGGCCATCCTCGTGTGCTGCTGGTTTTCTTCATGTAGAATTGGAAGGAAATATTTCCTATCCCAGGTCTCTGTCAAAACTGAGGAAAGTAAAGATATCCAAGAGAACCCTGTTCCTAGAAGTGTGAGAGGGGACATTTTTTTTCATCTATAAGTTAGAAGCTACCCGGATGCGGTAGGCATGTAAGCCAGGCCTCCTGGTGGAGGGAGTCCAAAAATAGGCTTGTGAGGCGTCTGTGCACTTCCTGTACATGCACACCAGGGTGTGTGTGTGTGTGTGTGTGTGTGTGTGTGTGTGTGTGTCACCCTGAAGGAGGGGCTTCTCAGGGTGTGTCTTCAGGGTGTGTCTTCTTGCCTGAAAGTGCAGGTCTCGGGGCCACTGAGCAGGGTGTGGGTGAGAGAGGCCTGCTGGGCACACGGGGCCACGTGACCACACGACACCGGCCAGGGTTTCTGTGGATTGTTGCCTTGGACTCAGAGGCCAGCTGTTGGTCATCGACAGAGATTGTATCTCTGACCTTAAACAAGCCAGAACTGTAAAGACGCTGTGACTTTAGAAAGGAGCTAGCAGCGCTGTGTGCATCTCGGAAGCCGCTCAGTGTGGCAGCAGGAGCTTTGGCTGGACCCAGGAGACCCGAGGTCTGCCTGGATCTGGGCTTCGCTGTGTGGCCTGAGGCAGCCTCTGTCTCAGGCACAGCGGACCCTCTTAGCGCAGCTGGTGTCCCCCAGCTGGACGGACTGGCCCAGGAACCTGGGGTTTGCCTGGAACCCTGCTGTTGGAGTGGCCGGGCTGGGTCTGTGTGTCACATTCACAGGAGGTGACTCTGTGGCCTGCCCACATTCCCAGGCATGTCCATGTGGGCCTAGTGTGCCATCTGACTCTGTCCATCGCTGTCATCTCCCGCAGGGCACTCCATATGCCCCTCACATCCCTGCTCACCCCTCCGCTTTCACACCCATCCCACCTGCACACTACCTCGGAGTGGGTCCTATAGTTACCCCACTCTACAGGTGAGCAAACTGAGGCTGCGGTCTCTGAACGTGTTCCAGAGTCATCCTGTTAGTGTCAGAAGGATCGGAACGCAGGGGTGTCTGACTCCAGTGTTCAACCCCTGTATTCACCTTGATTTATTCAGGTGTTGGTTCCTTGGTGGCCTGTGTCCTTCAGGGATGTAATAAGACATGAAAGCGCACCCTGTGCCGTCTTCCTGGCTCTGCCTTCAGGGCCCGTCTCTCCACATCACCACCTCCTCCTCTTGGTCTCAGATCCTGCTTGTCCCTCAAGGACCATCTCAAATGCCACAGACCTTTCACAATTTGAGTTGAAAGCGCTGCCTCCTTCCAGGCGGGCCTTCCAGTGTGTGTTGGTGTTTCCTGCGGCTCTGCTCACTCCTGGTCTTTCGGATTTGTGAGTCTGTCTCCTGACCCGTCCCCTGGGGTCACGTCCATCAGGCCAGCGGCATGGTGCCGGCTCATTCCTCTCTGTGTCCGGCACAGCTGGCCTTAGGGAATGGTCGCTGGACAGACGTGATCAAATGGATCAAAAATGTGCAGACACAGGACTGCCTGTGTCCAGCCCCAGGGGCCGAAAGCCCAGAGCTTGCGTCTGCCCAGGGTCTGGTCCCAACCCTGCTCTTGGCATCTCCTGGAAGGTGAGGTTGGAGTGATGGGGATCGCCAGAATGATGACAGTGATTGTCATTTGTCACACGCTGGCTAGGCGCCAGGCACTGTGCTTGTTGTTT
Source organism: Aselliscus stoliczkanus (assembly GCA_033961575.1). Taxonomy (NCBI): domain Eukaryota; kingdom Metazoa; phylum Chordata; class Mammalia; order Chiroptera; family Hipposideridae; genus Aselliscus; species Aselliscus stoliczkanus. Next base: position 6,747,993 of record CM066733.1, read on the forward strand.
TCACACGTGCTCTCCCATTTAACCCTCCACCAGGGTAAGGGATGTGTTGTCCCCATTTTACAGCTGAGGAAATAGAGGCTTACAGAACTTAGGCATGTTGCCCAAAGTCACCCAGGGACAGCATTTGGACTCAAGGTCAGGGGATGTTGACCCTGAAGCCAGTGCTTCTGACCTCTGGGCTAGAGAGTACCAGGAGTTGGGCACCCCTGAATTTGAATCACCTGGGTGGCACCCAGAGGTGCCCCGGGACTTGGGCCAGCACACTGGGACCTGGGACCCCCTCAGTCACCTCACTGAGGAATTCCTGCCCAGGGCTTGTGGCCAAGGGGCCAGACAGGCTCAGAGACGCCCAGGCCGTAGTCCCTTTGCCTCCCTCCAGGAGCCCCAAAGTCACCCAGGTTCCCTTCCTTCTAGTCGGGGGTGCTCAGTTCACACAGGCTCAAGGGCTCCTGCATTCCTTCCCCAGGCTTCATGTGAATGGGGTGGGTGGGCGGGGGTGGACGAACAAGGCCGCGTTCCTGGGAGGCCTGTGGTGTGGGCCGCCCCACTCAATGGCCACATTGTGTGGCCCGGAGCTCAGAGGTGCGGAGGCCTTGGGACCCACCTCCAGCTGGGATGCTGGAGACATCTGTGGGTTGACTGCTGTGCTTTTTGGTGGTTGCCTCTGGACTCCTGTCTGCAGGCTTCTGTTGAGCAACCAGAGCCTCTGTCTTCTGCGTGGAGGGGTGTCCGCATCGCCAGGGGACAGTGCCTCTTGGTGAGGAAGGACTGGGGGGTCTGAGTGCAGCACCTGTCATGCTTCCCCAGGAAGAAACAAGCCTGAGAGGGACAGGAGCTCGCCCGGGGCTGCACACTTCAGCGTCTGTGTGTCTTGGAGTCAGGCAAACCAGGGTTAATATCTGGTTCTGTCACTTAGGAGCTGAGTGGCTTTGGGGAAGCCCTTTCCCCACCAAACCTCGGTTTTCCCTTCTGTAAAACAGGGATAAATATAATGCTCACAGGAGTACCTACAGGAATGCTCGTAGGATGTGTGTCAGTGCTCATCATGGCAGCTGGCATCTGCACTGTCTGCGGTGGCAGAAGATGGTGGGAGTGGCGTGCTTTGCAGAATCTGACTGTTATCTCTGTTAGTCACCCTTTGCCTGGTTTGCCCTGATTCCTGGGCATCTTAAGGACACTGAAATGTTTCATTCATACTGATTCATTCACTCATTCATTCGTCAAACACTTGCTGTGTACTAGGTCCCTCCCAGCCTCCACTAGTGGCCGATATGAATGGACTTTTATAAATATAAGCTGCCTAGTCAGTGATAAAGTGACTTCAGTCACTTTGAACCCTAAAATGTCAGTGTTGCAAATGACCTTGCAGCTGTTGAAGGCTTGATTTTTCAGACGGGGAAACTGAGGCTCAAAGCAGGAAAGGGGCTACAACAGCAGCACAGAAAGACAGTGGCAGACCCGGCACTCTGTCCAGACCTCCCAGCCATGGCTAGCTTAATTTTATATTTCCAGGCGCATTGCCAATATTTGTTTATTGAGCACTTCTGTGTACCCAGTACCCCTGTTGGCTTCAGGAAAGGTCTGGGAGGTGAGGAGACCCAAGCCCAGAACCCCGTGTGGTCACCAGGATGCTGATGCCTCATCTCGGGCTGGAACGTGCCTCAGTTGTCTCTTGGGGACGGGCGGGCTGGGGCATTGCTGAGCCGCTCTGCCCTGCAGCCTGTGGACTGTAACAGTCTGAACCCTGTGGGTGGTCCAAGCCTGCTCTTATCTGGGCTGGGACATCCTGGCTCTCTTATCTCCTGGTGAGTAAGCACACTTGGTGTGTGCTCACTGATCAGTGGGGCTCAGGGAGGGCTGAAGCAAGGAGGCAGAGGGGCCCTTTCTCCCACCCACCCCGGGGCTGTGTATGATTCAAGCTTTTTGTGGCTTCCTCCTTGAGGCACATGGAAGGGGGGATGAGGTCACTAGGTCTCTTCCATCGGGGAGGTGAACAGAGCCCAGACTTGGCACCCAGACAGGTCCCAGTTCAGCCCCCAGCTCTTCCACTTACTGTTTGTGTGGCATTAATCATCTTCCTGGGCCTCAGTGTTCCCATCTGTAAAATGGGAACAGAATATCACCAAATGCTGACAATAACTGGTAACACTTACCGAGCATTTACTGACTCTGTGTCTGGTAATGTTCCAAGTGCCTGGCATACATTATCCTGTATAATCCTCACAATAAACCCCATGAGGTATGGGCATGTTTTAGGATACCTGCCTCAAATAGTGAGTATGAGATAATCCATGCAAAGTATTGGTATAGGACCCGGCACAGAGGAAGCTCTCAATTCCTGTTAAACGTCCCTGGTGGGGAAACTGAGGCTGGCACAGGTAAACTGACCTGATGACCGCTTACCTTGTGAGGAGGTCAAGGGCATGGAATGATACCATATGGGTGAAACAGCCGCTCACGGGGGTTTCTGTGTGTGTGCCATTGAGAAGTTGGACGTAGCTCGGCCCAGTACCTTGGTGTCAGTATTTCGTCCTGAGGGGTCGGCCTGGTAGAGAAGAGAGAGTTTGAATTCTGGCACCCGCAATCCTGAGGAGGGTTGAACTGAGTCCTTATTTTCCCAGAAGGTTTATAGAAACAGGGCCCAGGGCGACTCTGAGAGGACCCTGGGCCCAGGATTGAGCCGTGTGGGTATGGTGCAGTATACCCAGTGGCTAAGATAGTGCAAGTTTGGGGGAGGTGCCTGATAATCCACGAACGAATGAATGAGTGAATGAATGATGGTGAGGCGATGTGGCCCCAGGATCACGTAGCAAGGCCCTGACCCCAACGCTGCACCCTGACAGCTGCTTAATCTAAACTGGTGGGGGATGGAGGTAAACACAGGTTTCCAGTTTCTTTGGCCTCCAGCCAGAGAGGAAGGCCAGCGACTACAGGCTGCCGTACAGCCCCCCGCCGGGCCCTGGGCACCATCTGAGCGTGTGTATGGGCAGAGGTCTCCAGGGAAACAGAGCTCCTGAGAGCCAAGCAGGGAGACCCGTTGTGCAGAGGGTACTCATCTGACAAGAGGGCTGGGGAGAAAACAGGAGCCTCCCTTACCAAAGCGTGCTCCCTGTATTCAAGCTCAGGCCGACCTGCTTTCTTACTTTTAAAAAGCACTCATTGAAGTGCTGCATCTGTTTCAATCTTACCATCATTCATAAGGCGGATCCCTAAAGCCTCGTTGCCAGTGGCCTCAGGGCTTCTCAGGCCATCACTTGGTAAAGGCTTACGGGGTGATCTTACATCCTACCCGAGCCCCTAGCTCTTGGGTCAGAGGCAAGAAGTAAAAGCAACACTGATGATGAATTTCAGGTTAATACATGATAATTCTGCCCCCAAGACTTCTCTGCCACCGTCTTACATTATGTTTTTGTTTGGGGGAGGAGACACATGGCCCCAAGGTCCAAGCCTCTTGCTCTTTTTTTTTGAGGGCAGTGTCACTGGCCCTCATATGTGGGACCTGAACTGGGACCGCTGGCTTCCCAAGCCAGCGCTTAACCACTGCGCCAATTGGCCGGCCCCGGAGCATTTGTTAGAAATGAAGAGCCTTGCTTTCTCCCCCAGACCTACAAGCTGAAGCTCTGGGGTGGGGCCCCCCTCTGTGTCTTACTTTAATAAGCTCTCCCGGTGATTCTGATGCATGCTCAAGTTTGAGAACCACTGGTAGTGTTTTTAGCTGGTCCCACTTAGAGATTTCTAGGGAAACATTTGCCCAGTGGGATGGCATCTCCCTCCTCCCCTCTCGTTGCCCTAATTCAGCCTCATTATCTCTTGCCAAATGTGAGATCAGATGCTTTCGGTAACAAGTAACAGAAATCTCAGCTCTAACCTAAACGACAGAGGAAATTAGTTGGCTTGCATGTTCTACTTGAAAAGTCCAGAGCAAGGTCAGGTTTGAGGGGGCGTTGGAGCAGGGCTTCGTCATGCTGTGATTTTCTCTGCCCTCCTCTTTGTATGGGTTTTGTCTTCACACTGGCTCCCCTCTTGGTTGCGAGGTGCCTGCCTGCGCCCTTTAGGGCTGTGTGCTTCCTAACGGGCTCCAGAGGGACATGTCACAGCATCCTACAACACCCAGCAGAGCTAACCAGCAGAGCTCTGATGAGACCGGCACTGCACCAGGCATCAGGGAGGTGGCAGGGAATCTCCCTGGTAGGTTTAGGCCCCACTTCCTGCCGGGGATGAGATGAGTCCCATCCAACTCTCCTGGCTGTTTCACGAAGGGAAAGGAAGAAATGCTGTGTGCACGGGGAGGGCAGCCATGATGTCCAGGGCACCGTGTTGAAACGGCATTTTTTGTGGTTTGTCCCAAATGCACTCTTTCCCGTGCTTTCCCAGCCTCCAGGGACAACACATCCAGGAGGATCCCCCCAAAACAGAAGCCTGTCAACCACACCGCTTGTTAAAACTCCTTGGTGCCTCTCCCCAGGCGTGCGTGCGCACGTGCGCGCACACACACACACACACACACACACACACACACACACAGCTCTCAGGATAAAGCCCATGCTGTGAGATGTTCATATTCTAGTTGACCTTTGCAGCCTGCTGTCTTCCCATCCTTTGAACCCCATGGAACACTCCGCCCTTACCCCTTCCACACTCTTCCATGCAGCCCTGTCTCTGTACTTGTACTTGCTGTATGCTACCTGGAATGTCTTTTTCTTCACCTGGTAAATTTGCCCTTCAAAAGCCCAGCCCAGATGTCTGTCTCTTCCTCTGGGAAGCCCTCCAGGATAGCTCCAGGCCTGGTGAGGCAGTGTGGCCACAGGCTTCTTGGTGACCCAGTCACAATGTGCTTGCTCCTCTCTCCTCCGTGTCTGCCTCTGCCTCTTGGTGTAGGGACCTGTCTGATTCGTCCTGGGTCCCCAGGCCCCAGGCTTGTCACAGACTGGGAGCCCAGACAGTGTTTGTTGACTGAATACTACTTTAATGGGCCCCCGCTCAGCCTAGCAATATGGGGCTCCTGGTAGCCCCTCAGCTGGTCATTGTCAATGGATTAAACTGATCACAAACCTCACTTCTCCAGACTCGGAGGAAACCCTGAGCCACAAGCTGCTTGCCGCCCTCTTGAGGGGACAGGAAGGACGAGTCTCTAATACGTTTATGGAGTGGGTCCTTGGTACCGGGAGCTGTTGGGTTTGGGGCTTGATGAGGGCTCCGAGGCCATGAGCTTGGCACTCAGGAACCCTCCAGCCCAAGGAGCATCTATCCCAGGAAACTGTGGGCATAGGCCTGCTGGGGCTTTCATCACAGACGGGTGCAGACACCCCATCCCCCTCAGATGAATAGATGCATCTCTAGCCAGGGGTTATTTTAGGCCAGTTCTTTCCATTCAAAAAGCTTATTTCTAATATGAAATTTTGTAACACATATTCATTGACTAAAATGTGGAAAAATACATACAAGTATAGACTACCCTGGTAGTAATCCTTCCCTGGGCATATTGATGTATGTGCTTCCATTGTCTTTTCTAAGTGTGTGTATTTAGTAACTTCCCAAGGCGTTGAGGTGATTGTTGTATTTTACTTTATTCTATTTTATTTATTTTTAAAGATTCTATTGGGGAATTGGGGAGGGGGAACAGTGTTGGGGAATTGGGAAAGAGGAACAGCCACAGTGTTGTCCTTCAGTCTTAGTTGTGGAGGGCGCGGCTAGCTCAGCCCCCAAATCCAGTCTCCATCTGGCGGCCCATTGGCAGCTCATGGCCGCTCAGCTCAAGGTGCCGTGTTCAATCTTAGTTGCTGGGGAGCATAGCCCACCATCCCATGGTGGGAGTCGAACCGGCAATCTTTTTGTTAGGTGCATGTGCTCTCCTGAGCTGAGCCATCTTGCCACCTGTTGGCAGCTCAGTGACAACTCAGCTCGGGTGCAGCTCACTGGCCCATGTGGGAATTGAACCCGTGACCCTGTTGCTCAGAGCTCACGCTCTTAACCAACTGAGCCACTTGGCTGGCACCTTATTGTCTTATTTTTATTTATTGTTATTATTTAATTTATTGAGAATTATTTTGTTAATGAACTCCCCTGCGTGTCTGTAAATGTCCCTCGTAGCCCTACTGCTGACAAGCTGAATGGTAAGTGTTACGACCCCTGTAATGGGACCCTTAAGAGCCATGTCATGAGAGACACTTTTTTTTGCATCACACAAAAGGCACTAAGATGGGAAACTTTCAAAACCAGGAGGATGAAAAAAACCCACTTTCAGAAAAGAGAAGACGAAAACCAAACATTTTGCCATGTGTGACAGTACAGGTGGGCAATATTTACAAGGAGATGGATGGACCATCTCGGACACACGCTCCGGCTCATGCTGAGGATTGCTGTGTCAACAAAAGCTTCAAACATCTGAGGTGCGGGCGCCAGGCAGCAATTTCCTAAAGGCGCTTCGTCGAGATCCATATACAAATTGTGAAATAGTGTGGGTTTAATCCTGGCATAGAACCAAAACTTGGTACATTTATTCATGGGGATAAAACCAAAGCTAAGCTCAAGGCTTCCCAGCAGCCAAGGCAAAATAAAATAAAAGGGAATCGCAGGGGGTCATGGAGTCCGTGAATTGCAGAAGAGGAAGCAAACCAGATTAGCGGAATGCTCCAGCTTTCCTAGGGCTGAAATCTGGAGAGGAGAGTTCATGAGGACCTTGGAGAAGGGTGTTGTGTGAGGGACAGTTCTGCTGAACAGCGCAGGGACCGCTGGGTTTGGCCACATCTCCTACTGACTGTTGCTAATAGCTGCAGGTGTGTTGGTAAACTGTACTTCTGGGAAGGCCTGTTTTCTTGAGAAGGCTAAGCAATGTGGTCTGAGTATGACGCTTTCTGGTGATTTCGTTTGCTAGAGATTTAACTAGAGCATATTAACTGGTGTGGCTTTCTCTTAACTCTCTGGAGGACGTTGGAGGTAGAGGTGATGAGTGCCATTTTACAGATGGGGAAGTTGAGGCTTGGGGAGACTGAATGACTTCCCCGAGAAGGTAACAGCCGATGAAGTGGCGCTCCAGGACTCACACCTTTGCCTTTTCATCAGCACCCTGTTAGGGAATGGGAGGCGTCTGCGCCCTTCTAACTGCCCCACTGGCAGTGTCTCTGCCTCTTGGTTGGGCGCATTTCTCAACAGCAGGGCCCAGGCGCCGGGCGCTCAAGACTGGCTTGAAGTCTGTGTCACTTTCCACCTTTCCCATCCACTCAACCACACTTAAGGAAAAAGAAAAAGTACCTTTGCACATACGATAGGTGCCCAGGGCGAGCGAGAGCGAAGGTGGGAGTAAACCAGAGCGGGAGGGCCTGTGTCAGTACCCACCGCGCTTCCTACTCTTTCTCCATCCCCTGCACTGCGCTGGGAGCCTGCTACCGGTGGGATGTGTGGTAGGCAAATGTTGAATGAATGAGTGAATAAGTGAGTAAGTGAATGGATGAAAGGATGAGTGAATGAATGAGTGAATGAATGCCTGAATAACCTGGGGATTAGAAAACCTGCTTCCTAGCCAGGGACTTGCCACTTTAAACCATCTGTGTGTCCTTGGTCAGTCACATCCCCTTGCTGGGGCTTGGCTTCGCCTCCTGAGCTGGTCTTCAAAGCCCTGATGTCCTGATGTCCTGGGGCAGCCAGGGCCCCGGGCTCTGACTGATGGAGAGAGGCAAGAGACAGGTGCTGGGATTCCAAGAGGACCTGGCCGGCTTGTGTGGGGGTGGAAGGTGGCCTTCTTTGAGACCCCCGCTGTGGAGTGCAGGAAGTGGGGCAGCTGCAGGTGGGGACTCGTGAGCAGGACAGGTGGGAGGGGAAAGGGCGAGTGCGGCTTGGCTGAAAAGGCTGAGCCTGCAGGTTTCCATGGCAACGTGGTTTTTCTTTTTCTGAAAAGTGAAGCGCCCCAGCAACTCCTTGGGGTGTTAGAGCCTCCTGTGAGGGTTGGGGCCAGAGTAGGAGGGTGGACAGGCCCTGGGGCAGTGGGAGGAGGAGAGGCTGTGAGGGAGGGTGCTGGGCTCCGGCTGGTCCTGCCTGGGCGGGGACTGGGCCCCGGGGGTCCTGCCCTCTCTTGGGCTGTGCGCCCGCCCCAAACTCATCACTATTTCGCCTGGTGTTTTCTGCAGATCATGATTGAGTTCTGCCCTGGAGGAGCTGTGGATGCCATCATGCTGGGTGAGTCCCCCTGATGCCGTGCGATGGTGCCAGGGTCAGCTCTGTCTAGGGTGGGCGTCCTTCACTCCCCAACCCCAGGGGTTCCCCTGACCTGTTTGAGCACCTCCCCGCCCTGTCCCCTTTTTGGAGCAGGGGTTGGGTTCTTAGAACACAGGACATTCGTTGGAAGATGAGGAACACTTCCTGTTAGAAAAGCCACATGTCCTTGAGCTGGTCAGTAGCCCCCTCGAGGTTTCTTGGCCATAAGACAGATGTGATGGCTCCTTTGCCTGACCCCACAGCTCTTTTAGGAGATGAAAGGGAGACACCTGAGGGAGGTTCTCTGAAAAGTGGGGATCCCCGCTCATTTTCTAGGAGCTCAGTGGGAATGTTGTCAGGTCTTGATGTCCCAGGCAAACCTGAGCAATAAAAAAAAATATATCCGTAACCACCACTGGTTTGTGAGGAGTCGCTGTGTGCCAGAGATTGTGGTAGCTGATTTCACATGCATTCTCTTGTATTAAACCCAAAGGAGCATCTGTCTTATTCTCGATCAGCTGACACTTAGAGAGGTGAAGGGGCCGGCCCAGAGTCACACAGTGGAGTTGAGACGCGAACCCAGGTCTGGGCGGCTTGGACGCCCCGCGTCCTCCCCTGCTCTTGCCAGCCTGGTGGGCAGTGAGTGAGGAGAGGCAGAGGGTCTGGGGCTCCAGAAGACTGAGTGACACATCTGGGACTCCGGGTGGCTCAGGACAGGAGAGGCGCCCTCAGTAGCACCATCCAGACACTTTTTTTTTTTATTGTGAAGAAGGTGTCTTCCCCACGTTTATCTCAGGAATGCCTCAAATTTATGGCAGCCCTTCCCCATCCTGACCTGTAGGAATGCTGGCCTTCTTTGCAAAGCCCCTTGCTACCCCCAGAGTTCCCAGGTGGGTAAATGACAGTAGGGAACAGGATGCAGCCATTTGCAATATGACCCATGGGTGTGCCCTCTCTCAGCAGCCTTTGAAGATTTTCATTGGTCAAGGTAGAAGCCAAGAAAATAAAAATGGTGATCTCGGATGAGTTGAGACTCTCTAGGTTATAAAGACTCAAAGACGATTCAAACTAGGTTAGGGGAAAGAAAAGGTAGAGGATGTGGGAGGGGGAATTTATCTGCACAAATAACTGAAAAAAGTTCAAGGGTCTAGCTTCAGGCACAGCTTTCTCTAAGAGATTTTTTTTTAAAAGTTGTCACAAGAACTTGATTTCACCGTCCACGTTTCCAGTGCCACCACTGTCAGCCAGTTGACATTTCTCCAACACCAGCTCATGTCAGTTCTCTGGGCCTCCGCTTCTGCTGGTTCCTTGACCTGGAATGCCCTGGCCCCACCTTTTCTCCTCTCAAACATCTCTTCTTCTCAAGTCACAGTCCCCTCTGCTGGGGCACCTCCCAGTCCCTGCTGCCCATCCTGCCCTCCCTTCCACACACTCGTGCCCCCTTCTCTTCCAAGCATGGCTCACCGTTTCCGTGTCCCTCTCTCTGGGTTGCTGTACTGAACACAGAGCCTGACACGGAGAAAACGCCACTCAGTCTCGCTCACAGAGCGATCTCTCCCTCTCAGAAGGGATGTGTTCATGAACCTGAGGTCGGAAGCCAGACTGGCTGGCTTGAATCTCAGATCTGTGACTTCCCAGTTGGGGGACCTTGAGCAAGTGACCTGCTGTCTCTGAGTCTCGGTTTTCTCATCTGTAAAGTGGGATAATAATTGTCCTGCTCTCTAGGGTTACTGTGAGGACGAAAGCGGTAACAAGGGAGGTACTTACAGGTGGACGTGGTACACAGGAAGTGCATGCTAATGTCGGTGGCTTTTGTATTTCTCGTACCTGGTGTGTGTGGGCCTGACACTGAGCTGCCTGCCGTGAACACCTGCTGAATTAACAAGTTCTCTTGGTTTCCAGAGCTGGACAAAGGCCTCACCGAGCCCCAGATTCAGGTCGTTTGCCGCCAGATGCTGGAAGCCCTCAGCTTCCTGCATGGCAAGAGGATCATCCACCGGGATCTGAAGGCCGGCAATGTGCTGATGACCCTCGAGGGAGACATCCGGCTGGGTAAGGACGCCTGCGGGTGTGGGCGGGAAGGCAGAGCCCCACGCCGCCTGCCTGGAGGTGTCCTGGCCTCACGGCAGCAGGGGGCGAGTGTGGGGGCCTCACTTGGTGGCCGCCCAGGATGTGACAGCCCTGCTTCGCCTGTCCTGGACCACAGGCCACATACAGTGCCCATTGGCTCAGTCTGTCTCAACTGATGGTGGTTTTGTCCCCCAGGGATATTTGGCAGCATCTTTGGTTGTCACAGCTAGAGGCAGGGGGAGACTGCTGGCATCTGGTGTGTAAAGGTGAGGGATGCTCAACACCCCAGAGCACACAGGACGGTCCCTTGACACAAAGAGTGGCCCCGCCACGAGGCCCACAGTGTGAGGTGGGGGTGCTGGCCCAGCCCTTAGCTCACATGCTCAGGGGAATTCAAGGGAAATCTTCAGCTCAGTCTTCAAGAACTGATCACTTGCAGGAGGCAGAAAACCTGGGTCAGGGCCAGATGAGGGCCTGGTCAGAGCAGGGAAGCCCTGGGTTGGGGGACAGGGATGGAGAGATGGGGTACCCTAGCAGCCTTGGGCTGAGACGTGCCCAGTGCGATTCTCATTTCCCATGCTGTCTCCCTCGCACCCCCCCCCCCAAACCTAGAGGGTGCTGACGTGCGGGGCAGACTCCATAATCTCACTCCGAACGCAGCCAAGGGTGGGATGGAGCAGACGTGCGTGTCAGGTTTCCAAATGAGTTGGCATATGCAGTTGAGAAAACCAAGAAGCCCATGAAGAAGGAAAAAACGTTCAGGGAGAGTTCAGTGTGCCAGTCTTTACCCATTTTCTGCCTGGGCTCCAGGGCCCCTGCTGAGGCCTGTTGTTCTGTTTTGGAAAATCCTCCTTCCCAGCCGGTACCTATAGCCTGGTGGAGGAGGCCTGGGAGATGGGCTGGTGGTCTCCCTGCCTCTTCCTGGGACCACCTTGGGCTCTGGAGCCCCTCCACCCCGTGTGTTTATGTGACTAAGGGGGGCATAAGAGCATTGCTCAGCAGCTCTTCCTCCCAAGCAGGGGCGTCACCTCGTTGGGGGTTATGTCTGTGCCTGTCAGTGGGGCACAAACAAATAGGAGGCAGCAGGGTGAGCTGAGCAGAAAGCGAGGGCTCTAGACACAGACAAACTGGTTCAGATCCTGGCTCTGCGACATCCGAGCTGGAGCAGCATATCTAACCATCCACGCCTCCGTCTTTCATCTGTACAATGGGTCTAATGAAAGACCAGCCTCATGGGGCTGTTGGGACCCGTAGGGTGAAGCAGACACCGCCCCGTCCCAGTGAGGCTCAGGGTCACGCCCCTCTCTGCTGCTAGGCGTTGCTTTTTCCTTATGTTAAATATTTACTTCTGTCCAGGATTTCTAGCTTCCTTTGAGATTCATTTGCTAGTTGCCAAGTAAAACACAAGTTTCAGCCCTGGGTGGCTGTGAAGCAGGTCTCCGTGACTGCTGGGTATCCATTTGTACAGAGAGAGCAGGAACCGTGTCTGCCGCTCTGAGACAGTTGGGATATTAAGTGGGGCATGGGCGTTGAAGTCCAATCTGTGTTCTTGTCCTGGATCTGCCACTTGGCATCAGGTGACCTTGGGCAAGTCACCTAACCCTTTTGAGTGTCAGTGTCTCAAATGCAGGGTTGGGTAATAGTTGCCGCCTCATACAGTTGGGGTGATGATTTAGTGCGACAGTGCATCATGCAAAGCGCCCCTGGGTCCCAGCGCGTCGCAGAGGCCCAGCAAATGTTAGGTGTCTTCCTTGGACTGAGGAACGTCTCAGAGCAGCTGCTTCTGGAAGGGATGTTCCCCACTCTCTAAAGAACCTTTGTTCCTCTCCCCAGAGGTGCTTCTCTGAAGATGGGAGGTGAATTTCACAGCTTTTAAGGGTCTTTCAATTCTAAGCCGAGGTCTGAACTGGTCTCAAGATCAAAGTGCCCAGCACAGAGCCTGGCAATAGTAGGTGCTCAATAAATACCAGCTTCCAGCATTGCCAGTACTTTGTCAGTTTATGATTACTGTAGACCCCTAATTCCCAAAGGCCCCCTGATGTACAGCAGGTTTGGCATGTGGGCCTGGCAGGAACCACTTACCCTCCTCTCATCCCCGCCTTGACCCCACCCAGAATCCCTCTTTGCTGCTACCAGCAGGCTGGGGTGCTGGTTCTTTCCCTGTGCCCACCATGCGCTGAGCCAGTGTTTGATATGCAGTCACTCATTTAATACTCAAAGACCCCTGATGACATTTTGCAGAGGAGGGGTGTGGCAAGCAGAGAGGTTAATGTGCCCAAGCATACAGCCAGTAAGAACAACTGGGGTTCAGACTAACGTGTCTGGCTTCCGAGCCCACATACTTAGCCACTACCCTCCTTTTTAGACTTTTTTTGGTGGCAAATGATAAAAACCACCTCCTGTGACAAAGGCAGACAGGAGCATATGTGTATATGGTGTGTGGAGCTGAGTTGGGGAAGAGGTACAGCTAGCTGGGCATCGAGGTGAGTTGGACCCTGGAATGCAAATGCTGCCAAGACTCCTGGGTCTCTGCCTTTCTGTGAGTGTATGTTTAGGCTCTCAGACCAACCCCTCCACAAAGCTGCGCCAAGGTCTAGGTTTGCAGCATCACCTCCTGCAGGATGAACTGAACCTCCCCATTTCAGATCTGAGTATATGGTCCCAGTGAAGGGCTCTGATTGGCCCAGCTTGGCTCAGGTGCAGATCCCTGGACCAATCAACGAGGCCCTGTAAGGAGGGCTTCTTTGATAGGCCCAGCTTGTGGTCTGTCTCTTGAGAATGAGGGAAGCCCCCTCCCCTGCATGGTGCAGCGTGGTTGGGGAGGGGGAGATGGTTTTCAAGGAGAGAGCGTTTGGACTGGCTAGAAAAACAAACTGTTGTCCCCCTGACACAGCTTCTGGCAATGGCACAGCCTATTTGAATAGCAGAGACCCAGAAGAAGGGGAGTGAGCGAGGCAGAAGTGTTGAGGGGTGGGAAACAAGAAAAAGCACTGAATTTGTGTTTGGGGGTTAGGGAGAAAATACCGGAAAAAGACAAGGTTATGTGGGGAGAAATGAAAGGTCAGTGAAAGCAATGGGGGTAGGATGCCAAAAATGGAAGGGAATTAATGGGAAAACCAAGTCTTCATTCGTGGTTACGTGTATCTAGTTGGCTAGAAAACAAAAGAAAATAAGAGCAGAAAAACAGCAGTCCTTCCAGTCTCACATTTGGCTTAGATTATATCCCCATTGAATAGAGGAGGAAAGTGAGGCTTAGAAAGATGAGGCATTTTGTCTCAGATCACAGTCAGGTCTTCTCACTTCCCTGCCTGGACTGTTTCCATGACACTCATAGGAAGGCAGATGGTCCTGATAATTAAGAGAAGTCACTTGGGTATCCCGGGGAAGGCTTCTTCCTAATGAGCCCAGGCAGGCCACTGGCTGCTGTAATCTGGAGGAAGGAGGCCCTGGAATTCCAGGCTAGGGGGTCTGAGCCTTCGCTTTTTCCCGTCCCCATCCCAATTTCAGCAGGTCCCAAACCTTCTCTAGGCTTCACCTGCCTGTCTGTACCATGGGCGCCCTGGCTAGTGTCTGTCCACAGGGCCACTGTTGGCATTTTGGATGGGACAGTTTGCATCCTGTAGGAGGTCCAGTGTCCCTGTCTCCCCACTAAATGGCAGGAGCACTCTTGTTCATTGTGATAGCCAGATCACCCCCTTCATTTCCAAACACTTCCTGGGGCACATGGCACCACCGTTGGTTAGCACCACCTGGGAGGTTCTCGGGCCTAGAATTGGAGGGCAAGCCCCGACCAAGCTGGACTGTAGACTCTCCTGGCGTGGGGTGGAGAGTCGAGGGGAGAAAAAGGGCAGAAAAAGACTGCACCTGGACAGTGGTTTGGCTTTAGCTGGCCTGGCATTGTCTGGGAAACTGCTCCTCTTATCTGGGGTTCTTTGGGTTGCTTACAGTTAAGTGGACAAGAGATTCTCATATATTCTCATACATTCTAAGTTCACTGCTTGTGTGTGTATATATATACAGTATATAACATATAATGCATTTTACACTGTGTATGTAATTTTCTCATTATAAAAGTATTTGATATACATGTACACATATATAGAATGATATTCATTGCAACAATGTTTATAACAGCAAGAAATCAGAAATGATTCAAGCGTACCCCAGCAGGGGATTAAACAAAGTATGATACTGTCATACGATGGGATCTTTTTCAGTTGTTGAAAATTACCTTGTAGAAAATGTGTAATCTCTTGTAAAGATGTCCAGTTGACCCTTAAATGACACAGGTTTGAACTTAATGGGTCCACTTAGATGAGGATTTTTTTCCAGAAATACCGGCCCTTCGTATCTGCAGATTTCACATCCAACTAACTAACTAACTAACCTTGGATGGAAAACAGTTACTCCCAACAGTGGATTGAACAGTCCTCAAAACTACTGTTTTCAGTTGTGGTTGGTTGAATTCATGGATGCAAAAGGCCCACCGCAGAGTCAAAACTTAGATGGGGACATTTGACTGCGCGGGTTTGGCTCACCTACCCCCTGAATTGCTCAAGGGTCAAGTGTATATACATACTGGGAAGGGGAAAAAAACAAAATGCAAACTAGTATGCTTAATCTGATTTCATTTTTTTCAAGGTAGTAAATACATTAAATTTATATCATTTTAATTTACATAGTTTTTATTTATACAAATGATACAAATAAATACATCTGAGCTATAGGCAGTAAACTCCTGTTTATCTCTGCCAGGATTATGGAGACTTTTTAATTGGTAAGCATTTGAATGTTTGACAAGTTGGTAATCAGGAAAAAAAGCATGTAGGAATGAATATAGAAATAGGGATAGTCCTGTAGACAATTTGGAATAAGTGGGCCCACAAAGAAGGAAATTGAAGTCGCCTCCTTATGTTGCCAGAACACACCACTGTACATTTCCTTCTAGTCTTTTTTCCTGTGTCCTGAAAGGTGGGGACAGATAGTAGTAAAGAGCACAGACTTAATGTCACATCTGTTCTTAGAGCTGGTTGACCATCTACAAATTACTCTGAACTTCAGTCTCCTCGTCTGTAAAATGGGGATAATAATTTTCCCTTCCCCAAAGGATGGCAGATGGAAATGCGTTGCATAGGAATATATATATATGTATATATGCAGATGATACATAGAAGCAGACAGACACGAGATGCGTAAGTCTCTTTACGCAGAGCTGTACACCTGGCAAGGTCTCAGTTTTTATTAGATAAATGTGTATTTTTTAAAAAACTCTGGATTGTATTTTTTTTTTTTAAGATTTTATTGGGGAATCGGGGAAGGGGAACAGACAAGTTGCTGTCTTTTTGTTCTTTAGTCTAGTTGCGGAGGATGCCACTTCACAGGCCCATGTTGGTATCATCATTGCGCTCTTCCCGGTTGAGGCAGATGGGTCGCTGGCCAGTGGATGGCTGTTCACAACTGCTCTTGGCCGCTCATGCTGTCTGGCTGCCAGCTGCTCACGGTAGCTTTGCAGCAGCCTCACTGCAGCCTCTGCTGCCTCCACTGGCGACTCGTGGCAGCCCAGCTCCAGGTTGAGCTGTTGTTCACCATCTTAGCTGTAGAGGGCGCAGCGTCACTGGCCCTCATGTGGGATCCGAACCAAGCCCTGCTGCTCAGAGCTGGCGTCCCAAGCCAACTCTTAACCAACGCACCACTTGGCCGGCCCTGGGTTGTATATTTTTTAAAAACTGAATGTCAGCATGTTTTACCCATACCCTTTAAATACTCCTCATAAAACATGATTATTGAATGTTTTTCTTGCATTCCAACACATGCACAAACTGTAATTTACCTATGAAACCCTTAAAGTTGGATATTTAAGTCGCCCACATTGTTCTCTAACCGAGTCGGGGCTGTGGGCGCTTGCTCATGGATCTGAATCCCTTTCGGAAATAGTACCTTTAGGAGGGGCTCCCAGAAGTAGAATTGTTGGGTTTGCGCAGTGTTTCAGCAGTCTGTGAATGCCTGGGGCTGTGAGCCCCTTCCTGGGGGCTGTGCCAGTTACTCCCCTGCCCCCCACCAAGTAGTTCCACCATATCCTGGCCCCCACTGGGTTTTACTGAAAAGAAAACGAAAGCAGAACTCTGTAAACGCCCAAATCTTTGCCATGTGCATTTCAGCTTTTTAAACCATAAAAGCAATGCATACTCTTTATCAAAAACATTTTAAAGAGTAAAAGTATATAAAATAAAAAAATGGAAGACCCCCTCAATGCCCTGGCCCAACCAAAACACCGCTTCCGGGGAGGTGGTCACTGTGAAGTTTGGTTTGCAGCCCTCCAGACCCCTTTCTGTTTTGTAGCACATGTCTCCACACAGTGTGCATGTGTCTTTCCTTTAAGATGCTACTGGAATCATGCTGTGCATTCTGTGATATGATCAGTCAGAGGCATGTTTGGGACAAGGTGTTACAGACAAACTCTCAAATGAGTACAGTCTCAACCTTGTTCTTTTTCAGGACTACATATTATTTCGTGGTCAGTGCGAACTATAATTTATTTGAGCATTCCCCAACCTCGGCTCCAGCAGCAACTTAGTTTGTTTCCAATTTTTCACTCTTTTGAATAATTTTTTCATAAGCTTCCATATGTACAGAGAGTGCTAAAAAAAATTACATATTTTTTTTTTTTAAAAAAACCAAACATGCTAACCAACTTTTGAAGTCACCATGGGTGTGTTTTTTTTAAAAGATTTTATTGGGAAATTTGGGGAGGGGAACAGCATTGGGGAATTGGAGAAGGGGAACAGACAAGTTGCTGTCTTTTTGTTCTTCAGTCTAGTTGCAGAGGATGTTGCTTCACTGGCCCATGTTGATATCATCATTGCACTTTTCCCAGATGAGGCAGATAGGTCGCCGGCCTCTGAATGGCCGCTCACTGTGGCTATTGGCAGCTCACACTGGCTGCCAGCCACTCACTGTAGCCTATGGCAGCCCACTGCAGCAGGGGCTGCAGCCTACACTGTCGCCGGGGCTCACACAGCCCAGCTCCAGGTGGAGCTGTTGTTAGCTGTAGAGGGCAGTGTCACTGGCCCTCATATGTGGGATCCATACTGGGGCCGCTGGCATCCCAAACCAGCTCTTAACCAATGCGCCACTCGGCCGGCCCCAAAATTACACATTTTAAGAAAGGAAAACTGTATTAAAATTGTAATACTCAATATATGCCTATAACAAAAGATGAATGCAAGTCACATTTGACTTCTGCAATTATAAGAGATGCTCAAAGTGGTTACCATCAGCATCCAGACACTTCTGATTACGGCAAACTACTGCTTGAGCAACACTGACCGAAGTGTCCACTTGTGTACATTTTTTTGTAACCCCCGGTATTATAAATCTGGTTTGGGGAGCCTATTTGTAAAATAGAATTGCTGTTAACATGTTTATTAAAACCCAGTGTTATTATTTTTTCCTAAAGACAGTAGTAAAGGTATTCTAGCTCTGTCTGCATGTTCACTTATTCACTTGTTCATTTGATCACCCTGTTGAGGGCGTCATGGGCCACATATGGTGCCAGCAGCACAGCTGTGGACAAAGCAGAAACGGCCTCTTCCTTGTGGACATGACAGTCTACAGAGGGAGACCCCTTAACTGCCTGCTATGCTTGTCTGTGACTTGATTTCAGATGGGTGCAGAGGGAGCAGTGAGTGCTTGCATCATATGAGACAGCCTGGTGGAAACCCCCCCTTGAATTGTATGAGGGCAGCCATCCACCTATCAGGGAACACCGCTCATAAACTCCATTCAGGGAGCAAAAGGCAAGGCCACCCTGCCCCATGCCCAGGGAAAGCCTGACATCCCTGGGCTGCAGGGAGGGGCTTCCCCACCCTCCTGCCAGGCCCCATCTTGTGAGGCAGAGGGGAAATAGCAGTTACCCAGAAAGCTGGCCAGCACTTGCCTCAGGGAGGGCCCTGGGGACCAACTGTGTCATTGTGAAAGTTGGTGGTTTCCGTTTTTTCCTGTCCCTTCTCAGGAAGGAACCACCCAGGCCTGATGGGGGGGCGAGTGGCAGAAGCCTCACACTGAGCCTGAGAGGCAGCCACCGGCCTGAAAGATTTCCTGGGATGGTGAGCCAGCTATTGTTGCTGTTTGCAGGGGAGGCGCCCCCTCCACCCCCCACGGACCCAGCAGGCAGGCAGTGAGCCTCCCTGCATTCTTAACCGGGAGCCCAGAGCCGGGGTGACTTGGCCAGACCACCAGGGCAGTGGGCAGGAGAGCTGGGTTCTCACCTGGGTTTGTACCTTTGTAGTTGCTGCTCCTACCCTGGGAGGTGACAGGGCCCTGTTCCCTCTCATGGCCAGACTGTCCCTGCGAGGGCTGTCATCAGCCGACCGAGTAACTACTGGCTAGTTAGCACCCAGGGCTCAGAGACCAGCTTTCCTGACAGTCCCCGGAGTGGGTCTCAGTGCAGCCCCAGCCTGAGAATCTCAGGCTGCTGGCTCGCCTGTGCCGCAGCATTTAGCCAGAGCTGGGCTTGGAGCTCAGTGCTTTCCGTGTGTCATTGAAGCCTCACAACAACCCCACACAGTGGTTCTGCAGTCATCATCCCCACATTAGACAGGGAAGCTGAGCGTCATCTGGGTGACTGTCCCGGCCCCTGTCGTCTCCCACCTTACCTGCTTCCGTCCCCCTCCCAGCTCCTCTAGCCCTCATGTTTCCCAGAAATATCTTCTTGCCCCAGGTCTTGACTTCCTGTCTAAAGCCGCTTCTCCCCCCACCCCACAAGCACTCTCCACCCCTCCCCCTGCCTTCCCCCTACATGGCCCTTCTCCGTACCAGGAACCGCATGGTGTTTGTTGAGGGCCAGTTTCCAACACTAGAATAACAAACCACATAAGGGTAAGGATTTTGGTTCATTTCTGCACCTAGAATACTGACTGGCACATAATAGCTGTTCAGTTAATATTTGTTGAAGGAATGAGTAGTTTCGAGGCTGTTGTTTCTGCAGCCCTTTCCTCCCACCCTCCCTCCACTGGAGACTCTCCTAGCCCTATATGCCCATCTTTCCTTCACTTTGCAGTTATGAATAGGTACTTGCTGGTGTTTATCTGATTGCTGTCTGCTTCCACCACTAAACTCTGAGCTGCCGGAGGACAAGGACTTAGTTTGCTTTGGCCCCCACCATCTTCTCTGCCCCTGGCTGGTGTCTGGCTTCTGATGGCACCTGGATAAGAGATGAAAGAACTAGTGGAATACGGGGGCCAAGACTGGAACCCAATTTTCCCAGATTCAGGCCCATGCTCTTAGCGCGATGCTCCCTCTTGGTTTGAAATCGTGAGCAAGTGAATACAGATTGTCACCTGGCTGTGGTTTGGGGCCAGCTCATTTCAAGACCCTAGCAGAGGCTCCGGGAGTGGCCGGCAGTTATAACACCATGGCCTTTTCCTGTGGCAAGGCTTCACACTGAATGTCACCAGTTCTCTCAAGGTGTCGCTTCCCTGGTTGATTTTTGAACTAAGATAAAACTTTGTCCCAGAAGAGCAGAGCAGGGGAGAAAATCCCTCTTGGTGACCCTGGGTTCTTCTCAGCACAGTGGGCGTGTGAAGGCACCGGGTGGTGTTGGGTGTGGACTTAAAGATGAATTGTATTTATTTACTTTTTGTTATTCCTGAAAGTCATACATGGTCGTCATAGCAAATTTACAGAATTCAGAATAGTAGAAGAAACCTCATCTAGTCTCAGCGCCCACAGACCACCATTTAATGTTTGGCTATTGCCTCCAAACCAGCTCGCTGTATAATTTTGCCCTTTGTTGTGGAAGAGGGGTATAATTCTGACCATAGGATATATTCAACTGAGCGTCTCCCCTTTTCCCCACTTGACCTAGTAAGTATATAAATAAAACATTTTAATATTGTTAAATAGTAAAGTATTTAAATACATAGTAAACATTAATATTAAGTACACAGTAAATGTTTAATATTGATATGTAGTAATATGCTTAGTTTGGTGTTAAAATATTGGATAAAAGTACTTCAAAATTAATTTTAATGACTATAAAGCATTGTATTCTATGGGGTATATCACACTTTTCGTAATGTGTTCAGTTGCTTACCCTTTACCTTATTTTTCTTACCTCTCCTCATTTCTTTGTGTGTGTGTGTGTGTGTGTGTGTGTGTGTGTGTGTGTGTGTTTGCTACACCATCTTATATCCATTTGAAAAGCCAGGACGTATTATATATTGTATATAAAACATTTAACAGTCACTCCCTAAGCTTTGCTCAGTGGCAGTGTCGTAGCCACATGAATGAGGTGTACCCGAGATGCGATCATTGCTAATTACAATTGCTCCCCGAAAGCTAAGAGATTGTGGTTGTTGTTTTTTTTTGTTTTTTTTGAGGGCAGTATCACTGGCCCTCATATGTGGGACCCGAACTAGGCCGCTGGCTTCCCAAGCCAGCTCTTAACCAATGCGCCACTCGGCCGGCCCATTGTGGTTGTTTTTAATTTGTCACTATTACATTGGCACTTGGATGAACATCATTATGCGCCATTTTTGTTTATATTTAAGATGATTTCATTAGGGGAATTGGTCCCTGGATTTGGGATTCCTGGATCTGAAGGATGGGGATACTTTAAAGGTTCTTGCGATTTATTGCCAAACTGCTTTCCTGAAATGCGCGTCGGTTTATACTCTCATTAGCAAGTCGGAAAGTGTGTGTCTCCATACATCCCGGCAGCAGTCGATGGAGTTTTAATGATCACCCATTTGCCACTAGAAGGTGGCATCTGTTGGTTGATTCGGGGCACATGTCTTTGAGTCCATGCCCAGGGCTGTGGGGGAAGGAATGTCTGTTGAATCCTCCATCTAAGATTTTTGTCTTGCAGCTGACTTTGGAGTGTCTGCCAAGAATCTGAAAACTCTGCAGAAACGAGATTCCTTCATCGGAACGCCTTATTGGTGAGTTGTGTAGCTGCTGGCAGTGGATGATGGATGGAATGGTAGACCTCCAGCTCTCCAAGGTGACTGCTGTCTGGTACAGCGGAGAGAGGACAGCCGGGGGCGAGGGCCTGAGTCCGCCTGCTGGGTCTGCGGCCGTCTCCACCACTGACTATGCTGTGACCTTAGCCAAGGTGCTTAGCATTCCTGTGCCTCAGTCTCCTGACCTGTAAAACCAGGGATTAATAGCATACACTTCATGGGTGACTGTGAGGATAAAATGGGGTGATACACACAGAAAACGCTCCCTTAATCATACTTGAACTGGAATTCCTGAAAAATGGTTCCGTGCTTGATACGTTCAACCAGTATGGATTGAGGGCTGGGCTGAGTGTGAAGGTGAATAAGACAAATTCAGTTCTGACCGTTGTGTGAAATCTCCCTGGACTTCTCTAGACCATTGTGTTTCCTTCTTTTCTAAAACTATTACTTAAAAAAAAACACTCAAACCACGCTCTCACTCAGTTTCACACCTAACTATCTTCTGTTTTTCATGTGCGTTACTTTTATTGTGCAGTTAGCCTCCTTCTTGCTTGCTCATTTCTCACCCTTTCTCTCTCTCTCTCTGCCTTTGTTTTCCTTTTTATTTTCTTCTCTCCCTCCCTTCTCTCCCTGCCGTTGTATTCTCTCCACCACCCCTCCCACCCCAGCTTTCTCTGGGCACCTTTCTCTCTGCCCCCGCGGCCCTCCCCCAGGATTCTGTGTCTGGATGGTTGCTGCCATCTTGTGGTAGGCATCAGGAACTGCAGCGGGACGAGCTGGAGCCGTGTGGATGGCGTCTTTCTGTGCCAGGATCATCGCGAAGAAGACAGTGGGATGGACAGTCATGCAAATCGTGATTCAGGAGTCCTGCCAGCCCTGACCCTGGCTTGTGCTGGTCCTTGCCCTGAGTTGCCGAGAAGCCCGTGGAGGCCAGCTTCTTAGCCCTCTGTTGTCCCTTGGTTGGTTCAGGATGGCCCCCGAGGTGGTGATGTGTGAGACCATGAAGGACACTCCATACGACTACAAAGCCGACATCTGGTCCCTGGGCATCACTCTGATTGAGATGGCCCAGATTGAGCCCCCGCACCACGAGCTCAACCCCATGCGGGTCCTGC
Organism: Aselliscus stoliczkanus; assembly: GCA_033961575.1. Taxonomy (NCBI): domain Eukaryota; kingdom Metazoa; phylum Chordata; class Mammalia; order Chiroptera; family Hipposideridae; genus Aselliscus; species Aselliscus stoliczkanus. The sequence continues at coordinate 6,770,329 of CM066733.1, forward strand.
TCAAAATCGCCAAGTCCGACCCTCCCACGCTGCTCACGCCCTCTAAGTGGTAAGGAGCAAGGGTGTTGCCGGGCGGGGAGCGAGCAGGCAGGATTGGGGGAGGTGAAGTATCAGGGCGCGCCCGTCCCTGCTAGGCCCCACCGTGGGGGAGTGGCCGGGGTCTGGGGTTCCCAGGCCTTTCTGCGCTCCCTGGGTCCTCTGTGCCTCTTCCTTCTCTCTGGGCGCTCCACACAGGCGCTCCATCAAAGCAGACTAGTGACCTAAAGAAACCAGGTGCCACTGTGGGATAGGAGCCCAAGCAGCCATGTGGCACAACCCTGGGCTGGGAGGTGGGGCTCGGGCTTGAACCCCAGGGCTGCTGTTTTGCTCTGTGGCCTCAGGCAAGTCCTCGCTCCTCTGATTTCCATGTCCCCGTCTGTATAGTGATGTCCGTGATGAGAAGGTCATCTTGAAGGCCCCGCCGCCTCCGCCTTTTAGCTCATGAAGGCGCCCTTTGTCCTCTGATGGGCGTGTTTGGGAAACACAGGACTCCGGGGAGAGTGGAGCCTGTGACATGGGGAGTTTTCTCGGCCCTCGCCCTGCTCTCAGCTTACTGCCGCCACCTGTCCTCCCAGGTCTGTGGAGTTCCGAGACTTCCTGAAGACGGCCCTGGATAAGAACCCCGAGACCCGGCCCAGTGCCGCGCAGCTCCTGGAGGTGAGTGGGTCCCCTCTGCCCGGCCCTTTCTTCGGAGACAGATGACAGATGAGATTGGAAGCTGATGCCTTCCTCAGCCAGCCCAGGTCCATTCATTCATCAGCCCACGTTTTCTGGGCCCCTCCTACATGACAGCTGTTGTGCTGGGAGCGCTGCAGTGAAGAGGCCCCTCGGGCCCTTTCCTCATGGAGCTGATGTTGTAGTGGGGAGATGCGCAGGTGTGCACATGACGGGGAGACGAGGGCTTTGGAGGAAACGGCACAGGTGGGTGGCGCGCCTCCAAGGGGTCGCTGTCCAACAAAGGGGAGACACAGAAGGGCTCTCTGTGTGAGCAGACACCCAGAGGCGGCAAGGGAGCCAGGCCAGAACGGGACGTGAGCATGCGTGGCGCGAGGCTGGAGGAGCCAGGAGACCAGGGCGTGGGAGCTGGGGTGAGGGCCGGGGGACCGGAGATGAGATCCGAGAGGTGCCAGTGTGTCCGCCCCCAGATCCGATGGTTCACTGAGAGGACACACAGAACTCGGCATATGTTGTATTCAGCATTGTGACTTATTATAGCAAAAGGATACAGAGAAAAAGGCACATAGGAGGAACCAGGCACACGCTTCTAGAGTCACACGAGATGTGCTTAGTTCCCTCAGCAATGAGTTGTGGCAACATGTGTAAAAGGTCTGCCAGGGAAGCTGGTGAGCTCAGGACCCGTGGGTTTTGCTGGGGGCTAATCACTCATGTAGGCACCCTTTGCCTGGCATATACCAAAATCCCAGACTCTAGAAGCCGGCTGGTTTTCTTCGTGAGCCATACTGTTTATACAAATAGTTTAGGCAGAGTTGGCCCCTCTTACTAGTCAGTGGTGGGGGCCTGCCCCAAATGCGAGTTCCCGGAGGCCAGCTGAGGGCTGGCCTTGGAAGCAGCCAATCACAGGAGAGCGGCCAGGCCCTCTGTGCCCACGTCCGCTGTGGGGCCAGGTCGCACAGGCCTCACAAGCCCCAACCAGGACTTGGGCTTACCCTGTGTGTGATGGCACCCCTGAGGGTGTGGAGCAGGGGACGCCATCTGACTGCCGTTTGCACGGGCCCCTTTGGCTGCTGCGTGTGTTGTCTGGACACCAGTCTGATGACGCAGTGAGCGTCGCCTTAGCTGCTGTGCATCTTTGGGTGGGGACATAGACGGTCCCCCTGAAGCTTTCTGAGATTGTGGAGGTTGCTGTGAGCCCTTCACGGGCTGATGCCTTGTGTTCTGAAAGCTGCGCACGTCACCCGTTCAGCTGTCCCCAGGTCTGCTGATGCCTGTCCCCATGCCACCAATGCTGCTGGGTGCCGGGCAGGGCTGCCCCTCCACACCCTGTCCATGCTGGCCCTCTGCCCGTGTGATGGCCTCAGATGTGCGGTGGGAGGACAGGAGGATGAGGCCACGCCAAGCACAGCCTCTCTTCACGTCCCCCTGGCGTGTGCAGCCCAGTGATTATGTGGACTGGGGTTGGAAAGTCCTGGGGTCAAATCCCAGCTTGCTATGTACTGGCTGAGAGACCCTGGGTGAGTGGCTTGACAGTCCTGTGACTCAGTCCTCACTGAAACGGGGATTAGAGCAGCGTCCCCCTTATAGGGCCGCTGTGAGGATTAAATGGGAAGATGCTTTAGAGTGCTCAGCTTACTGTCAAGCACTGTGCTCAGTGAAGGTTTGATGAGTGGAATTATTAAAAAATGGAAAGAAACCAGGGGTCTGTCTACTAGGGGATCCCAATCGTTCCTTGTAGATTTCTGCAGTGTATTTGAAAGCAAATGTCTGGAGGGCCAGAGTTTGGTGGGGCAGTGTCCGGAAGGGGCTGGACTTGGCCAGCGAGAGGTGGGGGTGGGGCGGGCCTGCTGTCACTGTCAGACGCAGAAGCTCCAAGCCGCTTGGGGCCAATTGTTTCCTGTAAGCAGGCACCTCCTGGCCCGATACGTCCGGCCTCCAGGACATTCCACCAGGAGGAGACAGCTGTCCTCCGTCCCCACGTGGCAGCCCTGGAGCCCTGGCCTGAGCCAGGAATTTCCGTTCCATAGTTGGAAAAAATGTCCTGTCAGAGGATTCTCGGCGGGAGACAGGAAGGGTTGCGGAAGAGAGGAGAGAGCCTTTGCCATAAATGAAGCGCCTTTCAGAGCCTAGGCCGCAGCCAGCTTTTCCCACGTGCCTTTCCATCTCTGAGGGAGGAGGATGGAGCGTATCACTCCCTTAGGTGAGGGCCCGAAGTGTAGAGCAGGCTTCCCCAGGTGAGGCCCCAGGCGTAGAGCAGGCTTCCCGAGGTGAGGCCCGAGGCGTAGAGCAGGCTTCCCCAGGTGAGGGCCCCAGGCGTAGAGCAGGCTTCCCGAGGTGAGGCCCGAGGCGTAGAGCAGGCTTCCCGAGGTGAGGGCCCGAGGCGTAGAGCAGGCGTCCCCAGGTGAGGCCCCAGGCGTAGAGCAGGCTTCCCGAGGTGAGGGCCCGAGGCGTAGAGCAGGCTTCCCGAGGTGAGGCCCCAGGCATAGAGCAGGCTTCCCGAGGTGAGGGCCCGAGGCGTAGAGCAGGCTTCCCGAGGTGAGGCCCCAGGCATAGAGCAGGCTTCCCGAGGTGAGGGCCCGAGGTGTAGAGCAGGCTTCCCCAGGTGAGGGCCCGAGGTGTAGAGCAGGCTTCCCCAGGTGAGGGCCCGAGGCGTAGAGCAGGCTTCCCGAGGTGAGGCCCCAGGCGTAGAGCAGGCTTCCCCAGGTGAGGCCCCAGGCGTAGAGCAGGCTTCCCGAGGTGAGGGCTCCAGGCGTAGAGCAGGCTTCCCGAGGTGAGGGCCCGAGGCGTAGAGCAGGCTTCCCGAGGTGAGGACGCGAGGTGTAGAGCAGGCGTCCCCAGGTGAGGGCCCAGGCGTAGAGCAGGCTTCCCGAGGTGAGGGCTCCAGGCGTAGAGCAGGCTTCCCGAGGTGAGGGCCCGAGGCGTAGAGCAGGCTTCCCGAGGTGAGGACGCGAGGTGTAGAGCAGGCGTCCCCAGGTGAGGGCCCAGGCGTAGAGCAGGCGTCCCCAGGTGAGGGCCCAGGCGTAGAGCAGGCTTCCCCAGGTGAGGGCCCAGGCGTAGAGCAGGCTTCCCCAGGTGAGGGCCCGAGGCGTAGAGCAGGCTTCCCGAGGCCGCCCGGCTTGGGGAGGCTGAGGCAGTTCCAGCGCCCCTTCCTGAGGTGAACATGCCTCCACCTGGGCCCCTGTATCTGCCTGCTTCTAGAAGGTTCCTCCCAGCTCCTTGTCTTTTCCTGACTTCTGCCGCGAGCTGACTTGACTTAGGCCCCTTTTGGTTTATGGTTCCTTCATTGACTTGCACAGATATTCTTTGGGACTGTATCACACATAGTGGTAACCAGGCTCTGATGTCAGGCTCGCCCACCTGGAACTTCAGTTCTCACTTCGTGTCTCGGTTTGCTCATCTGTAGGCTGTGGATAGGGCTCACTTCCCAGAACTGTGTGAGTGAATGAGATTCCGTAGGCACCGTTTTTAGCATAATGGCTCAGTCTGCACCTGTTGAACTTGACTTTAAACCCACCCTACTCTGTCACAGCGTCCTTGTCAAGGATGTGAGCGTTTGACTTGCAGTCCCCACGTCCTCTCGGCTCCCTTCCTTCCCACCGGTCATCCCTTCTCAGTCTCCTTCACTGCCCCTCATTTCCCAGAATGCATGTGGAAGCGTGCCAGGCCCGTCTCCGCCGTCTCCGCTACCCTTGATGATCTCATCTCGTTTGTGATGACTCTCACAGACTGCTTTCCCTGCCCCCCACCCTCGTATCCAGCCGTTTACTCTCCATCCCCCGTGGATATCCACCTGGCACCTCAAGTGTAACACGTTCACCACTCACTGTCTTTCCCTGAAGATGCCCCACCCGTGGCGACCCCACCTTTCCAGCCCAAACCTTATGAGCATCCTTGAGCTCTCTCTTTCTCGCACTCTCCATATCCATCCTGTGGAGAAACTCTATTGTCCCTGCCTTCAGAACATGCTAGAATCTGACCCCTCTCACCACCCCCATTGCGACCACCCGCCTGAGCCACCCTCATCTCTCCCTTGGATCACTGCCTCTTCGCTGGGCTCCCTGCCCTGCTCTGAGCAGAGCAGCCAGAGGGAACCTTTCACACAGAAGCCAGCTCCCATCCTGTCTGGGTCCAAAGCCCCTGAATGGTAAAATCTAGAATCCCTCTCAGGGTAAAATCTAGAATCTCAGTGATCTGCAAGGTCCTGTGTGACCTGTCCACCCCGCCTTAGCCCCTCACTCTCCATCAGATGCCCTGGCCTTGTTGCTGTTCCTCAGATACGCCGGGCACCCCCTGCCCCAGGGCCTTTGCACAAGCTCTGCACGCTGCCTGGAAAGCTCTTCCCCAGACGCCCTCATGGTTGACTCTCCTTCAATCGTTGTGCAGATGTCAGCTTGTCGGTGAGCCCTCCCCCCTGCCACCCTACTTAACACTGCCAACCCACTGCTCCCCCCACATTCCTAACCCCCCTTTCCCTACCTACTTTTAATTTTTCCATGGCACATAGCATGGTGGTGTATAACTTACATATTAAGTTTACTATTGATCTTCGTGACTAGCATGTCAGCTCCCTGAGGACAGAAGTGTCTGTTTTGTTTACTGATGGACCCAAGCACCCAGAGCAGTGCCTGGTATGGAGAATGCCTTCAACAAGTAATTGTTAAATGCTCTGACGTTCTTTTACTTGACGCACTGTTGTTGTTTGACCAGGTGATCCTGTACCTGTGCCTGGTGTTATTCTGAATGTTGAACAAATGTTAACTGATTTAATCATCATAGCAGCTCTGTGAAGTGGGTGCTGTTCAGATCTCTGTCAGCTATAAGACAGAGGCACAGAGAGGTTAGGTAGCTCGCACAAGGTCACACAGCTTGTAAGCAACAGAGCTGGGATTCTGATCCTGGTCATCTGGTTCCAAAGCCTGTTCTCTTGACCACGATGGTAAGCTGTCTCCAAACGAGTGAAGAAGAAATGAAAGAGGGAGACAGAGAGAAGTTGGAAGGGAGGATTGAAGGGAAGATGCTGATACCTGAAAACTTGAGAGCCTTATGAGGCATTTTCTAAAGCTGGTGATGGCGTGTGGGACTCCCTGGCTGATAGTTTCTAAGCACACAGAGGAAAACAGGCTTGAGTTCTTGGACGGATGCCCGTGTAGATGGCTGGAGAGGTCCTGGCCAGAGGGCGGGTGCCAGTTGGTGAGCTGTGTGGCATCTCGGGGCGCCCCACAGAGATGGCACGGAGCAGCTATTCTTCTTCCTGAGGGAGCAGACGGCAGGTTCCCCTCGGATCTGGGCTGTCGTATTTTGTGCAATTACTATAATGCTTAGAACAACCCTGTTATACAGAGGCGCACACTGAGACTCAGAGAGGTGGCTTGCCCAAGCTGGTGGAACAAGCAGGATTTTATCCCAGGTGGCCTGGCTCCGGTCCTGTGTGCATCTGCCCTCTCCTCTCCCACCATTTCTGGGGCTCCGGCCTAGTGCCTCCCGCACACCAAGCTCAGTCCTGTCTCAGGACCTTTACACTTGCTGCTCCCTCTGTCTGGAATTCTCTGTGCCTGGGTCTTTCCCTGGCCGGCCCCTTCACATCCCTCAGGTCTCAGCTCAAATGTCACCTCTTCAGGGAGGCCCCTCAGACCACAGACCTAGGACAGGTTGTTCCAGCCTCACACTATCCTGTTCCCCTATCTGACGTGATCTTGTTTGTCATTTGGTCACATACCTGTCGTGTCCCGTTCAGCTGCTGGCCTTACCGCTTGGCTATTGTGTGAATCAGTGAATAAAGCGGGGCATGGGGAAGAAGTGAAATGAAATGCTTCTGATCTCTGCTAGTTTGGATGACCGAGAGATGATCAGACTGATTTGGGGGAAACTGAGTGACAGTTTTTTAAAGGGGGTGAGGCTTACTGCTGTCAGGTGCGCAAATTCAGGTGCCCAAGCTGAACAGGGTGTTGCCTCGTGGCCAGCCCCACTGAGCTGTTTTAAATGAACAGATTTCAAAAAATGATTTTAGTGGACCTATCAGTTGTGGATGTGTTTTCAAGGTGCCAGAAAAATCTATTTCCTTGAGTCCTTTGCGTACTTTCCTGCAATCTTGACGTGGTTCCTCCGCTGATAAATTTTCTGACAGCAAAAACTGAATTTCATGAGATCCTTCCCATAAATTTCAAATAAGCAAATTCCAACTTACTGACAGCCCCGCCCCCAGCATTCCTTCTGCGTAGCCATGGGTGGGCGGTGAGTTGGACGGCCACATCCCCGGGGCTGGCAGAAGGTGCCCAGCCACAGCTCCCTAGGGAGGTGTTCGTGCTGATTTCACATCTGCTCGGGCCTGGAGAGCTTTGGTGTTTTGCAAGGTCTGTGGAAGAGCTGTGGGCTTTCTGTACACGCCTCGGGAGGGAACATACGCCACCCTGCCTCACGCTTTTGCAAACACATGTCCACCCAGACACACGAGCGTTGTTTATAGCAGCTTTATTCATAGTCGCCAAAACCAGGAAACAACACCCATGTGTCCAGCTGCAGAGTGAGTGACCAAACTGGCATATTCACGCACTAGAAGGCGGCCCAGGAGTGAAAAAGTCACAGAGTTCACTGATACACACGACCGTGGAGGCAACTCAGCTTCACTCAGGTTGTGTGAAGAAGGCCAGCCATGAAAGACAGTGGTGCTGTTCACACGAAGTTCAAGGACAGGCTTGACCAGTCAGAGCCAGGCAGTGCCGGGGCGTGGGCTTGACTCGGGGCCTGGGGACCCTTTCCGCCTCGAGCTGGGTGGCTACACTGCTGTGTGTACATGAGGAAACCAGGAAAAGTCACTGAGCGTAATATTTGTGGGCTTTACTGTAATAGTTCAGTAAAGTATTTGTGTGTGTATGTGTGTATAGTGTGTGTGTGTGTGTATGTGTATATATATATATATATATTTTAAAGATTTTATTGGGGAATTGGGGGAGGGGAACAGCGTTGGGGAATCGGGGAAGGGGAACAGACAAGTTGCTGTCTTTTTTGTTCTTCAGTCTAGTTGTGGAGGACATTGCTTCACTGGCCCATGTTGGTATCGTCATTGTGCTCTTCCCGGGTGAGGCAGATGGGTCGCCGGCCTCTGGATGTCGCTCACTGCAGCTATTGGCACCTCACACTGGCTGCCGGCCACTCATTGTAGCCTATGGCAGCCCACTGCAGCAGGGGCTGCAGCCTACACCGTCGCCGGGGTTCACACAGCCCAGCTCCAGGTGGAGCTGTTGTTAGCTGTAGAGGGCAGTGTCACTGGCCCTCATGTGTGGGATCCGAACTGGGGCCACTGGCATCCCAAGCCAGCTCTTAACCAATGCGCCACTCGGCCAACCCTGTATAGTATATTTTTAAGAAACATCTATTGAAACCTTTTTAAAAAGAAAAGAAACAAATACACAAACAAACCACCCCAAACATCACTTGAGCTCCAGCTTTGGCTAAGCACTTCCGTGTGCATTAACTCGTCATGACCTCGCTGTGGCCTTGGCATCGTTTTCTCTTCAGAGGGGAGATGCCTGCAGCTCAGAGAGGGAAAGCGACATGTTCAGTGTCACACAGCTGGTGCGTGGCAGAGCCGCTCACACACAGGACTTTCTGAGCTGCCCCTGGGTCTCCCTTCCCAGGTTCATGCTTCCCCAGCCTTTGCCTGCCCTCCTCACCCCCCAGGCCAGAGTGGTTCTAAGCCAGGTGTCTTGTCCCCGCAGCATCCTTTTGTCAGCAGCATCACCAATAACAAGGCTCTGCGGGAGCTGGTGGCCGAGGCCAAGGCCGAGGTGATGGAGGAGATTGAAGATGGCCGGGAAGAGGCAGAAGAGGAGGACCCCGTGGAAACCACCTCTGTAAGGCCCAGAAGAGCAGGTGCTGGGGAGGTAGGGGGCCCTTTCCGTGTCTCCACAGCTTAGAGGTCACGGCTCCCACGCTGCAGGGCGGGTGGGCCAGGGAGAGGCCATGGGGCATGTTGGCCGGATCCATAAGTGTTCAGGAAAGACCGAGAATCTTGATTTCACATGAGACCTTCCAGTTTTAAAAGTTGGTAGCTGACACGTGCTTCCCGGCCTTTTTCCTGTTGGGCTCACATACAAAACTAGCGTGTTTTTAGTGTGCTGTGTGGTCCATGCAGATAAAGGCTGCACGTGACCAGAGGCAACAGGCTAAGGGGTCCGGCCACCCCAGAGCCCGCCTGGCTGCTCGGAGTGCCCAAGGGACTCTGGCACATTTGTAACCCAGCTGGTGCTCCAGCCCTTGGCTGAACTGAAATTTAAGTAAAAGCTAATTTAAAAAAAATTAAAACCATTTGAGCCAAGCCAAACATTTCTGTGGGCTAGACCCTGTCCTGAGCAGCTGCTGTCAGATCGCTGGTCTGGCTGTTTCCGCCTGTGTCCTGCATTCTAGATCCGCGCCTCCCAGGAGGGGCCAGTCGCTGTCCAGATAGTGCTGTGGACCTTGTGAGGCAGGGGCTGGGCCTTGGTGTGGCGGTGACAGGACTCTGGCTGTTGAATAGAAGGTGGACTAGAGTTGCCTCTGGAAGCTTCCATATCCGAGGTCAAAAACCAGTGGCCTTCAGGGCCATCCAAGGAAATGCTTGCAGTGTGAGTCCATTAATATCAAGTTTAAAAGCAGGTAAACCAACTGATAGCACTTAAAAATCAGTCAGGATAATGATTTTGTCACTGGAAAGGATGCACGGGGGGTGAGGGTCTCTGGGACAGGTCCATGTCCCGCTCCTGCCCTGGGAGTGGCCATGTGAGTGCCCGCTGTACTTATTAAGCTGGACATTGATGTTTTATCCAGAGAAGATGGGTGTTCTGTTTCATAACAGCAACAGTCCCAGTACTTCGCAGCCCCCCAAAGCTCTAACAAACAGGCTTCCTGGAGAGCGCTGCCTTCTCGGCTTCCTTGGCATCGGTGCGCTTGGCCTTGTAGTGTCGGACTTCCCAACTGCACCGGATCTCCGACTCCTGCCTTGGACATACCACAGCATGGCCCTGACTGTTGTTTTTTTTTCTCTAGCCTCTGGGGAACCACACTCCTGACTCTTCTGAGGTGAGTCAGGTGAGCCTTGATGCTGACAAGCTTCCCAAGGAATCATCTGTCACCCCACCGCTGCCGGACCAGCCTCAGGCCAGTGTGGATGGGCCCAGCGAGCCCTCAGGCAGCAGATGCCTCCAGACCACCAGCCCCCCAGATGCGGCCCCTGGAAATGAAAACGACCTGGCCGTGCCTGCGCCCCTCAGGAAGTCCCGACCTGTGTCAATGGGTGCCAGAATCCAGGTATCCGAGGAGAAGCAAGTCGCTGACCAGGATGGGGACGCCAGTCCAGTAGCCATCCGGCCCCAAAAGACAAGCCAGAGCCGTCCCAACAGCAGCGCCCTGGAGATCTTGGGCAACGAGAAGCTGGCCAATGGCAGCCTGGAGCTCCCTGTGCCGGCGTCCCCACGCCCTTCCAAGAGGAACTCGGACTGTGGCAGCCTCTGCACCTCCGAGAGCATGGACTACAGCTCTTCCCTGTCCGCTGACCTGTCCCTGAACCGAGAGACGGGCTCTCTGTCCATCAAGGTAATGCTGCCTTGTGTGCCACAGGCTAGACGGGAGAGCTGCAGGTCGGCTGCTTGGGTTTGGTTTTTGAAAGTGTTTACTGGCTGCCTCCTGATTCTAAGTGGCTCACAAGGACTGCTTTTTCTTTAAAGGGCTCTTCGTTTCACTCACAGTTTAATCTCCAAAATATCCGAGTTCAGTCTGGGCGTCAGTCATGTCAGAGGCTTAGTCTGGGTTTAAATTTCAGTTTGGGTTTACATTTCAGTTGGGTTTGGTTAAAGGCCCTGGGGAAATGTGTGAGGGGGAATTCTAGAAGTGGAAGTTCTCTTATTTTCCCGTCAGCCATGTGGCCCAGCTGGTGACTGGTAGATTGAATGAAAGGGCGTGGGCTCCAGGCTCAGTGGCCTTTCTGGAAGAGGGTGCTTGAGCACCGGATGCTGCAAAGTGATTTAAAAAACACAAAGTGGGGGCCGGCCGAGTGGCTCAGTTGGTTAAGAGCTTGCTCAAGAGTGTAAGCTCTGTGCAATAGGGTCGCCGGTTCGATTCCCGGCTGCTGCCGCTGTGCTGCCAACAGGTGGCAGGATGGCTCAGCTAAAAAGTTAAATAAAAATTAATAAATAAATAACACGAAGGGGGCCCCTCCATCATTCCTTCATCAGTGGAGCGATGAGCAAATGGAGGCTTAGGTAGGAAGTGAGGATCAGACTCCCATCCCCAACCAAGGCCGATTTTAGGGACGGTACTGAATCTTTTCGTTTCTTCCTTCAGTCGCTTACTTGGTGAGAAAAACACAGTAGAGACTGAAAAATATATGCTAACTGAGAGGGAGCGAAAGGAGGAGAAGCAGGCAGCTAGCACAATGAGCTTTGGGGACAGAAAGAAGGCACGGCTCTAACAGGCCCCCGGATAGGCCCAGACAGCCGCTTTTATGTTTAATTAGCATCAGGGCTCGTCATGCCATCATCTTCCTTAGGACGGAAGATGTTCCTTCTCTTCTTAAAAAGACACTGAAAGAGTGGGAAAAAGGTAAGTTTTAGACACTTTAAAAGCCGGCCCACCCAGAGCAGGGTTTCCCCGCCCCTTCTCAGGGGTGTGGAGCACATTCCTTGCTGGCCCACTGGCAGTGCGCCAGGGAACACGGCTGTCCTGAGAAGAGTCCGCTGGCTGCGTCAGCATCCCTGGCGTGAGGAGCAGCCTGTTCTCTCAGGGCCCCGGGGCCCCATGCCCAGGAGCAGTCCTAGTGTGAGGGCTGTAGCCAGGCCCTTCTTTCTTCTGTGCCACTCTCCTGCCAGCCTCTATTCCCCACTGCTCATCCGACCCATCTTGAATGGAGTCCTAGGATACAGTAGGGAGAGGAGATCTGGGTGTGGCTGTTCAGTGGACATGCTGACCAGAGTCCCTGGGTCTCCACTGAGCAGGAGTTGGGAGTCAGCACAGACTTGGAGGGCACAGAGACTGCTGATGGGAGCCCGCTGGCCCCCTCCGCCACCCCCAGGGAGTGTTGGAAAAGCAGGGCTGGGTTGCACCAGGAAGGGCCTTGGGAGCCCTTGGAGAGGTCAGAGGCGGGTGACGCCGTGACGAGCCGGGCAGGCCTGCGAGCCCGCATCCGAATCAGGATGGAGAGCTTGGAGTCCTGGCGGTGCCCTATAAGCAGTCTCATGTGAAGTGTGTGATTACTCACAAGAAAAGGTAAAGATTTTGATACTCATGGTGCCTCCAGACGGGTGTGGCTTTCAGTGGAATTCAGGTCAGATCAGGTTTGGCTGCCAAATCAGTTAGGCTCTTGCTTTTCCGGGCTCTTTGGATTTTGGCATTGTGGACAAAAGGTTGTGGTCTGAAATAATAACTGTCAGAAATAAATACCAAGCCATGAACCCTTGCGGTGAGCTGGGTGCAGTGCTATGTGTCGCCCCATGCATTTTCTCAGAGCCTTTGTAACCACCCTGCGGGGCAAGTACTGCTTATCTCCTCTAACAAGTTTAGGAAGCTGAGGCTTGGACAAGACAAGGGACCTGCCCAGGGTCACAAAGCCGGTAGGTGGCAGAGGAAGGATTAGGACCCAGCTCGTTCTGACGTCACAAACTGTGTGCGAGTGCTGACAGCTAGGTGGGGGAGGGCATGGGGCAGTGCATGAAGGCCAAGATCAGAAAGAGGAAAAGGCTTAAGTTCACACACTCAGGCCCCCAGATTGAGAAGCTGGAAGCAAGGGGACGATGGACAGCCATGTTCTTCCTGGGCAGGGCCAGGGCTTGGGGCCAGGCAGGCTGTGGGCCATACCCCATGTCCCCCATGGATTCTTCGCCGAAAGGCTGAGCTTTGCCTCATGATTTCCCCCTGCCAGGACTTAAGGCTGCACAATAAAACCCTCAAGAGGACACGCAAGTTTGTGGTGGACGGCGTCGAGGTGAGCATCACCACCTCCAAGATCATCAGCGAAGATGAGAAGAAGGATGAGGAGATGAGATTTCTCAGGCAAGCCGGGGAAGGATCACTGATGGCGCTGACAGGGCAGGGTGCAGCGAGAGGGAGGGGGTGGGGTAGGTCTTTTTGATGAGAGAGCTGTCCATCTACAGCATGAAGTGATGAGCAAGGAGACAAAAGGAAACTGGTTTTGCTCGCGATTCTGCACACCCCAACCACCCAGCCACCCACCCACCCATGTGTCACCCACCAGGTGGAGCACACAGTGATGACCCAGACAGTTGAGGCCGTTGGCTTTGTAGAACTTAATGGGCCAACACCCAATGCACAAGATAACTGAAGGAAATAATGGGTGATATAGTGAGCGCGTGGGCTTGGGGCGGGGGTGCTGCTCCAAGGGAACCCCCTGAGCCGAGCTTGGAGGGTGAGAGGGGCTAGCCTCAAGTAGAGCTGGGGGATCACAGAGGGGTGACTGCTCAGACTGTTCGGGGAACTGAGAGGACAGAGCTGGAGTGTGGAGCGTAAAGGCAGCAGACAGGGAAGGGGTGCGGTCCGTGGAGTTTGCAGGGCCTTGGAGCTGTGGAGCTCCCCTGGGGCCAGGCCTTGACAGGGTAAACTCATATTTGTTTTAGAGAACATTTCTAGAACATCAAGCACATTCATATTTTCAAAAAGCACAAATATCTTAAAGCCACAAAGAAGCAGTTTTGGATGCTTTGGGGGCACTTCTCTCTAGGAAGCAGGGAGATGACAGGCAGACTTTTCTGGGGCGTTTCTACATGAACACACACACACACACACACACATTGGTGTCCTCATCTAGTGTGGGTTGGGGAGGTGCTGGGGTGGTGGAGAGACGGAGTGGGTGCTGTTGGCAGATGGCACCGCCTTCAGTTTGAATGGTCACCTGGGAGGTGACGTGTACTCTTCAGGCTTCGGACCTCAAGGGCTGGCTTTCCATCACCTGTCTCCCCTCAGGGCAGTTCAGGTTCCTGGGCCTGAAATGCCGGATTTCCACACCCCATCTAGAAGTGATGCTCTCTGGCCTGTCCCTGGGCCTGCGCCCTCCTCCCTAGTAGGAGCGTGTGCTGTTCAGGTGCGGAAGGTGAGACGTAGCACAGGACAGGTGCTCATGAGGCTTTTCTTGTTTGCCTGCCGTGGTCCTGCGGGCTGGGCATCCTGTAAACCCGGCCTGGCTGCAGGGGTTCAGAAGGCGCTGGTCATTCCCCGGCTGGCCCATGGCCCTCGTCTCACCTGGATCCCAGCATTGCCAGAGGATTGGGTCACACTCCGGCTTTTGAACCATGTGACCCAATAGTCACTCTCCCAGATTGAGGCCTCTAGGCTTCTAGGTCTTTCTGTTTTTCCCCAAAATTGCCGGTGCTGCTTCTTTCCTTCTGAAGACACTAGCCTGTGTCTGCCTGCATCCCCTGTGAGAACTCGGGAGAGTAGGGAGGTGGTGTTAGAACCTGGCTGCGTCCCCTCGCACCACTGAAATCGCCTCCTGCCTTCTCACTTCCTAGAGAGCAGGGGCTCAGCCGGAAGCCTCGACTATGGCTGTACTAAGCGTCTCTGGCTTTTCCCAGGACTGGGCAGCTTATCACTAGAGAACTTACCACTTAGGGTGTTTGCCGTGTGCCAGGCTGGCACTGCAGGCACCTTCCCACTTAACCCGCAAAGAGCCTGAGAGGTAGAGGTTATCTGTCCCGTTTTACCAGTGCGGGCTCAGGGGCCTGCAAAGACTGAGTGACGCCTGAGGGCACCCAGCTGGAAAGTCGGCAGAGCCAAGATGCAGAAAGGCCCCTCTGCCCCCAGAGAGTGTGCTGGCCTGTCCCTGTGCAGCTGTTGGCTGGCAGGTCCATGAACAGCTCTGTCTTCTCAGAGCTAAGGAAGGCCTCACGGTGGGGTTGCCATGGTGCAGACTGCCTGAGCACCCCATTCCGTCAGGAGGCCCAAGTTCTTTCCGCATCATTTTAATTTCTTTTTCTTTTCTGACTATATAAATGATACCTATCAATTTTTAATGGATATGTTCAGAAAGTGCCACAGGCGACACTTTGGGGTTTATCCGGTCAGTATTTTCTGTGAGTACACCATGCACACATTGACAATATACAGGTACAAAATGAAGGTGTAGTGTGTGGTTTAGGTCAAGTTTTTATTGTATTTACATTTTGAATAGGTAATATAATATCATGGTGCAAAATTCAAAAAGAAAAGGTGGGTAAACTGAAAAACCTCTTCACTTTTCTGCCACACATCCAGTTCCCCTCCCTGTGTTACTGTTTTGGTTTTTTTTGCATTAGTTTCAGGTGACAAAACAGTGCAATAGTTACACAAAGTGACAACACCCTACTCCTCCCCGTGTTACTGTTTTATGGTGTAATCCTTCCAGAAACACATATATTGTTTCTTTCCGTAATAGACTGACTCGTCAACTTTTTTCACTTAGAAATCATTCCGTATCTGTTCATAAAGAATTGTTGCATTTTTAATCCATGTTTTTCCGTGTAATTAAATATCTTCTAAAACCTGATTTTTTTACTAGTTGTGTAAAATTACATCAGATGGATGTATTTTAATTTAATTAGGCCTATATGGATGGACATTTAAGTTGGCTCCAATTTTGTACTATTACAGATAGCATTGTTACTAATATCCTTATTCAGCTTTGTTGTGCATCTATGAATACTTCTTTAGAATCAATATCCAGAAGGGGAACTGCTATCTCATAAACTTATTACCAAATTATCTTCCAGAAACGTGGTACCAGTTTATACCTCAGCAGATTATGAAAGTACCAATTTCTCTTGTACTCTCACCTGTGTAGTTAATCAAAATGGTATTTTTAATTTGCATATCCTATCCATCTAGGTTATTTAAAAAATTTTCTGTCTTTTGTTTCATGTCTGTTCATGTTCTGTGTCGCTTTTAAAAATTACGAGAGTCCTGTTTTTCTTATTGATTCTGTGTACACTAAGATTATTAGTGATTTGTCTGTCCGTAGTGTCTGTAGTTTCAGTCAGGCCTCTGCCCCAGACTCGTGGAACGCTGTTCCACGCTCCAGCCTTCAGTGTCCCAAGCTATGAGTTACATGATCTCTGAGGCCACTTTCGGGCTGAAAGGTCCCCATCTTTTAACCGTCCAGGCGCCAGGAACTTCGAGAGCTTCGACTGCTCCAGAAGGAAGAGCATCGGAACCAGAGCCAGCTGAGCAGCAAGCATGAGCTGCAGCTGGAGCAGATGCAGAAGCGTTTTGAGCAAGAAATCAACGTGAGTGCGAGAAGCGACGTGGCCCTCTGGGGCTTCCTGCCTCCATGTTTTCTTCAAGCAGAAGTTGCAGAGTCAGGCTGACTAGGCAGTGGGGAGTGTGTGTGTGTGGGGTAACTCACAATTGCCTAATTCCCCTGATTTCCTGATCTCATCAGGCCTTGACTTGTGAACCCAGAATCCCCTGGAGGTCAGAGCTCTCCTCTGAGTCACACAGGAGCATCTCCAAATGGAGATTAACCTGTGCTGAGCACCACACAAGGACCTTGCAAGGTGGATGGCCTGGTCTCCCTTTTGCACTGAGAAAACTGGGACTCAGAGAGGTTAAGTGATTTGTCCCAGGTCACACAGTAAAGTGGTGACAGAGCTGGGATTTAAGCCCAGGTCTGAGGTCAAGCTCCAGGCTCTCCCCATCCTGTCCCCCCCCTGCCACCTCCCAGATGTAAAGTGACTTTGCTGACTTTCTCTTCCTGCTCCTTCCAGGCCAAGAAGAAGTTCTTTGACACAGAGCTGGAGAACCTGGAGCGCCAGCAAAAGCAGCAGGTGGAGAAGATGGAGCAAGACCACGCCGTGCGCCGCCGGGAGGAGGCCAAACGGATCCGCCTGGAGCAGGAGCGGGACTACACCAGGTTCCAGGAGCAGCTCAAACTCATGAAGAAGGAGGTGAGTGTGCTGGGCACAGGCGGGGGTGGGGGTGGGGTCGGGGTGGAGGGCAAGGAGTGCCGGGACCCTCTCGGTCGCAAGGGATCCAAACCCCAGCTCCACCTTGCCTCAGCAACAGGTAGTTTTGGGAGCTCGTTTTCCTGAAAAGCTCACGTCCAGGTACGTCTGGATCTACGTGCTCCCGCTGCACCCTCAGGAGCTGCGGCCTGCCGTCTGGGCTTGGTTCTAGTAAAAGCTTCGGTGGTAGCGGCTTTCCAGGAATTTGTCTGTTTTCTCTAAGTGGTTAAATTTCCTGGAATACAGCTATTAATAATGTTGCTTTAGCATCTTTTTTTTTTAATTTTAATTTTTTATTTTTTAGCTGAGCCATCATGCCACCTGTAGTCAGAGCTCAGAGGCTGCTCACCTCCGGCCAGGAATCAAACCGGCAACCCTGTTGCTCAGAGCTTGCACTCTTGAGCGAACTCTTAACCAACTGAGCCACCCAGCCAGCCCTTGACCATCTTATTATTTATTTATTTATTTATTTATTTTTTTTTGAGGGCAGTGTCACCGGCCCCCACATGTGGGACCCGAACTGGGGCCGCCGGCCTCCCAAGCCAGCGCTTAACCACCGCGCCACTCGGCCGGCCCGCTTTAGCATCTTTTTAATAGATGTAGGAGCTGTAGTGAGGCTCCCTTTCATCCCTCAGGCTGATAATCTGTGTCCTCGTCACCTCTTCCTCCTCCCTCATCTCTTTCTGTCAATCTGGCTAAAGCTTTATTCATTTTATTGACTCAAAGAACGGGCTTTTGGTGTCATTGATTTTCTGTTTTCAGTGTTATAGATTTTTGCTTTTATACTTGGTTTGGATTTAAATTGCTCTTCTTTTTATAGTTTCTTAAAGGTTGAAGCTTAGATCACTGATTTGAGACTGTTCTTTCCTAATATAAGCATTTAATGCTATAAGTGTCCCTCTAAGCAGACTGTCTTAACTTTGTCCCACAAACTTTGATATGTTGTATTTTCATTTTTCTTCAATTCGAATTATTATCTAATTCCTTTGCAACTGCCTTTCTGATCTGTGGGTTATTTCGAAGTTTGCTTTGAAGTTTAATTTTAAAATGTCTTTGGATTTTCATGTGTCTCTGCTATTGATTTCAGTTTAGTTTCATTATGGCCAAGCAACATTTTTTTAAGATTTCAATTTTTAATCTTTTTAAGGTTTGTTTTCTGGCCCAGGGTGTGGCCTATGTTAGTGAACAGTCCACGTGCACTTGAAAAGGATGTGTACTCTGCTGGTGGGTGGAGTGTTCTATAAACATCAGGAAGGTCAAGTTAATTGTGTTGCTCAGGGCGTCTATACAGCTTTACTAATTTTCCATCCATTTGTCCTGTTGGCTACGAGAAAGGAGTGTTAATGTCTCCAACTATAACTGGGGATTTATCTGTTCTCCATTCTGTCAGTTTTTGTTTCATGTTTTGAAGTTCATTATTTAAAATTGGCATATCTTCTTAGTGAACTGACCCTTCCTTTTATCATTATGTAATGTCTCTCTTTACTGCTGATAATATTCCATGTTCTGAAGTTTACTTTGTCTGATAGCCAATCCACCTTTTCCAATCCCTTTAAATGTGGTCTGCCTATGTATGTGATGGAAATCGGTTTCTTACAGACTGCGGGTAGTTGCACTGCTTCCTTGTGTTGAGTGTCGCAGGCAGCCCCCTCCAGGGTGCCCCCCCCTTGGCCTGTATCCTCCCAGTTTGGCAAGCCCAGGGGACAGAGAGCAGCTTTCCCCTGCGAGTTCCAGCAAACGTCTTAAAGCTCCCACTGGCCCAGTGGCGGGTCACATGTTCATTCTGAACCAGTCACCGAGGCCAGGGCATATAATGTGCTGACTGACAGCCTGGATCATATATACTCAGCCTAGAGTCAGATGGGGTTTGGGTGTCAGCCCCACCTGAACCCCAGGAACTGAGGAGGGGTTGGTTACCTAACACATGCCTTCTCAACTGGGGTCATATACACCACCAAGGGATTAATTTAAAAATCTTAGGCATTATAATGGTTTAACAGACTGGCAGTATATCTGCAGGATTGATATTTCATGGGGGTGGGTGATTAGGAGAAAGATGTCTAAAAGGGCTTCTGAAGGGACAATAATGACAAAAGAGAGGTGAGAAATGCTGCCCTGAGGGAAACTGCGGTGCTGTCATCAGAAGGAGGGGGATGGATACCAAGCAGCAGAAATAGCGCCTGTCTGCCGGGGGTGTGTCTGAAAACCACGTCAGCAGCAGTAAGGAGTGGGCCAGTAGGTGCCACCTGTCAGCGTGGCTTAGTGAGAGCGGGGCGGGGGGGCAAAGTCTCGGAGGCTGAGCCCTGTCTTCGGTTGCCCTGGCCCAGGAGTTCTGGGTTGACAACTTGGTTTTCAGGAAGTGCGAAGCAGTCCTCTGACTTGGCCACTGTCCGCTGTGTCTGTGCAGGTCAAGAACGAGGTGGAAAAGCTCCCCAGGCAGCAGCGGAAAGAGAGCATGAAGCAGAAGATGGAGGAGCACATGCAGAAAAAGCAGCTTCTTGTAAGTCCGTGGCCCTCACTCGGAGTGGAGGGGCTGGGACGGAGCCCAGGTTGGAGACCTTGGGTTGTTTTGCTGTTTATTTCGCATGCCCCTCTCTGTCTACGCCCTGCCCCTCGAATGCCCATCTCTTATCCTGAATACCTAAATCCAGCCCATCTTTCTTGTCATCCCTGCTGTCACCTCTCCCATGCAGTCTTCCTTGATTGCCCTCACTCCACCTGGAAGTGAGCTCTCCCTTTTCTGGACACCCCAGCCCTTCACATCACTTCTCCCAAAGCCTTACATGCCTCCTGCCTTGTTTTAGGGTTGTTTGTACATCACATCTCATTGACCAACCCAGTACATCCATTTGCTCACCTGGCATCTTTTGGCGACTCAAACCCATGATTTCCCAGACCTGGTGCTTGTTGTGTTTGGAGGGGGCACCATCGTCCATCCTGTTGCTGGGCCTTATGCCTCCTTTCCCTGCAGTCCTTCACCACCGCCTCAAGCATGTTTTTTGTTATCTCCAAACTCTGGATCCATCAACTGGTTCACATCTTCGTGAACTCCTAGCCGCTGTCATCTTCTGCCTGCACTGCTGCAGTAGCCTCCTAGCTAGTCACCCTGTGTCCTCTCTTGGTCCCCTGCAGTTCTTTCTGCCCCACCAGAAAGTGTGATCAATTCGAATTCCAAATCTGATCATGTCGCCCTCCCGCCTAGTTCTGTGCTTTGAGAACCTTCAGTGGTAACCCCCTGGTCCATTTGATAAGACCAGCCTCCTCATGTGCTTATAGGGCCCTGCAGGCCTGGCCCCTGCCAGCCTCCTTTTCATCCCTTGTCTGCCATGCTGTCATTTTCACCCACTATGGAGTCTGCATATTCCACTTCCTCTGCCCCCAAATGCAGACTGTGTTTACAAAGCTTTGTATATGATCTGTTTTAGCGTTCACAGCTGACCAGGGTGGTGCTGCTCACCTTCCCCTTTGCAGAAGAGGGAATGAAGGCTCGGAGAGGTGACACTGCAGAGTTCCTAGTGGGGTCAGCAGCGGGAGGCAAGGCCCCAAACTCAGGCTCCCTCCAGACCTCACATTCTCTCCGGGTCACCGTCATACTACAACCTGTCCCTTGACACTGTACTTGGAAAAAGAATGCAGGGCTGGGAGGGCACAGACAGGCCCTCATCCCCACAAAGTGACAGCAGATTGGCCCTTTAGGAGGCCAGTCTGGCAATTGTCTCGAGAGCCTCAAAAATGCTCACATGCTTTGGCCTGGATTTTCTGCTTCTAGAGACTAATCGTGAGGATTAATCATCACAGAGACTCACGGGCACTGAGCTAGCAGAGTGTGAAAAGCGGCACTACCTAAAATAAAGAACCTGGAAACAGCCGATCACATATTGGGTACATGAGTTAGGGTAGAGCCAGACTATGGAAGACTTGCAGCCATTAAAACTCGTTTGCCAGATTAGTACATTATAACATGGAAAGGTCTTTTACATAGTTTTTTAAGATTGTGGTAAAACAGACATAATATCAAATTGCCATCTTAACCATTTTCAAGTGTCCAGTTCAGTGGCATGAAGCACATTCACATTGTGGTGCTACCATCACCACCATCCGTCTCCAGAGCTCTTTTCATCTTGTAAAGCTGCAACTCCCCCCGCATTAGACACTAACCTCACCGCACCCCCATTTCCCCTCCTTGCATCCCCTGACAGCCACCCTTTTACTTTGTGTCTCTATGAATCTGAACTCATATAAGTGGAGTCATGCAGTGTTTTTGCCTTTGTGAGTGTCCTCCAGGTACCTTTATGTGGTAGTGTCAGCAGTCCCTTCCTTTCTAAGACTGAACAGCATTCCACCGTGTGTATATACACGTCTTGTTTCTCCATTCATCCGTCTGTGGACACGTGACTTGACTGCAGTGAATAATGCTGCTGTGAACACGGGTGTACACGCCTCAGGCATCTCTACAAAAGGACCACACTACCACAAGCACACGTGAAACATTTAAATGTTTACCAACAGTTTAATGACACGTTTGTAGTCAGCTTGAACTCACATTTCCAATTGTCTCCTTTAAATTTTTTTTTTTTTTTTTTTTTACAATCTGGTGTTTGAATCAGGGTGCAACCAAAGCCCACTTCACCACTGGCGGATGCGTCTCTCAGTCTCTCTGAAATCTCCCCTCTGCATATTTCCTTTGGTCTGTTTTCTTTGTGAACATGAAGACTTTCCTTCTGTCATAAAATAAAACCTGAGACGGCACGAAGTCACAGGCCTGTCCGCCCGCCCCCCCCGCAGGACCGCGACTTCCTCGCCAAACAGAAGGACGACCTGGAGCTGGCCATGAAGAGGCTCACGGCTGACAACAGGCGCGAGATCTGTGACAAGGAGCGCGAGTGCCTCACGAGGAAACAGGAGCTCCTTCGAGGTGGGTGCCGAGCGTGGGGGCCCCACATGGGTCAGTGGGCATCCCAGCCCCGGGCAAGAGAGAACTGCTGGGGCTTCCCCATCCTAACACGAAACATACTGTTCATGGTGAAACACGAGGAAAAGCCCCGCTGAAGTTGGGGCCGAGGCAAAGATAACAGCACCAACGCTATTTGACATTACCGCAGATGTTAAGGGGAAATGGAAGCGATGTGGAGTGGGTGGAGACTGTCAGTATGTAAGTGATCTGGGCCAATGGGGTGGCAGGGTGAGGACAGCACTGAGAGCCCTGTGTGACAGCCATCACATTGAGCGATTGCTCTGCCAAGCTGTGTGACAGCCAATTTTCATACCTAATCTCATTGAATCCTCACCTTACAAAGCAGGTCTCACTAGTCTACCCCTTTTTATGGATGAGGAGGCCGAGGCTTAGCGTGATTATTCTTTGGCTGAAGTTGCAGTGAATGCGGGGCCTAGAATGCAGATCTCATCTTGAAGCAGAGCTCTTTACACTGCTTCAGTGGCCTTTTGACAGGTCTGCATGCTGCGACTTCCCTCACAGCATGAGCCAACAGTGTGGGCCACTACCCAGAGGGAGGAGGGCAGGGGACCATCTGGGGAGGAAGGGGATCAGAGAGGGGACTCATCTCCCCGGGGGAACTCAGACAGGGAGTCCCTGGTTTAGAGAGCTCCTAAGGGTTTGGGGTCTCTTATAGCTCCGGGGTTTGTCTTATCTTCGACTAGCAGACTTTTTGTGCAAAGCACGCTGGCTCTGACTGGCTAGAAATCTGTTCTGTGAGCTACACGTAAAACCGTTGGGTGGATGACTATTTGAGTTTGACACCTGTGGGCTTTTGTGAAGATGTAAACAGCACAGGGCCAGGATACCAGCCCCGGCTTTGGCGGCCCGTGCAGTTAAGCAGTGGAAACCCCTCACTACTTGGTGTGGCCCAGCAAAATGGGGTTCTTGATGTTCTGACATTCTGAATAGAGCCACAGATGTTTCAGGAAAGCCCTCGCTTCCTTTGTCTGGCGATATCCATAAGAATCAACATACTTGTGGGGTGGTAGTTTAGACTTTGGTTTAGAAGCCAAATCCTGTTCCAATGTACCACAGGTGTTTACTGCTTTTCCTAGGACAGGGATGCAGTGAAGTAACTGACCATTCACAGTGGGCTGAGCATGGGTCCATGAACAGCCTTCCAGTATAAATGCCATACTCTTGTCTCGGTAATGCATCTCGGGGACAAGAAGGGTTTCAGCCATTTTCCAAAGGAGGAAATAGTGACAAGAGGCCGCCCTGTCATCTTCGTGGGGTCTCCACATAGCCCTTTCCATGTGCCTGTTAAGAAAGCAGAGGTGCCATGCAGATAGGACATAAATGTCTCCCAGGGACATTTCTCCCTCTGTGGTCTGGTTGTGCCCATTCGGCACCCGTGGAGGCTGAGGCCTGGAGAGGGATTTTTTTCCTGTCCTAAATCCCAGCGAGGGAGCAAGCTTCCAGCCGAGCTGTGGGGTTTCTCAGGCTCCTGGCTCGGAACACTTCCTGCAGTAGCGAGCTCTCATTCCGTAGGTGGTAAGGAAGTTTCTGGGAGATGCCCACCCAGCGTAGTGTAAGGAGCTGGCACAGTCAGCAGCTACATGGTGAGGAGCCCAGAGAGGGCCGAGTGGGGCTCAGGCCGTCAGCACCTCACGCTGCGGTGTCCTCCACAGACCGGGAGGCGGCCCTGTGGGAGATGGAGGAATATCACCTACAGGAGAGGCACCAGCTGGTGAAGCAGCAGCTCAAAGACCAGTACTTCCTGCAGCGGCACGAGCTGGTGCGCAAGCACGAGAAGGTGAGGCTGCCCCGTGATGGGCACTGCATGGGTACCGTCAGGGTGGGCACGGTGAGGCCTGGGAGGCCTTTGGGGGATGTCTTACCTCGACCTAAGGGGTCAGGAATAGGGGAACTGTGCGGAAGCCGATGGCCCCAGCTGCTCCCTCCCTGACACCCAATGTGGGTCGCTTTCATGCTTTTTTCTTTTCCTTTTCCTTTTCCTTTCCTTGTCCTGCCTTTCTGATTTTTCTTTCTCATGCATCAGAGCACTTTTAGGTACCAGTTTAAACACCACCCCTGTCAGGACACCTTTTCTAACCTCCTCAGACCAGCTGAGGGCCCCTGCTACCCTCTACCTCTGTGCAATTGTCCCCTTAGTGGGGACACAGATAACCCTAGCTCTGGCTGCACAACTGGTGTGGGAGGCTTCTTGCAGGTGAAACATGTACTGAGTTTTGAAATACAAACAGGTGCTAGGTAAAGGAATACCTCATATTTATCAAGACTTTTAAAAATAAGAATTGACATCTGCGGTGAAAATGAGGAACTATCCGTTGTAGTGTACACTTGGCCTTGAGATACCAGCTCGTGATGGCATGCTGCCATTGATTAGATGAGAAGGCACTTAGAAGACTCCAAAATGTTAGTCACAGTCATTTTAAAAGTGAGAACAGACACTGTTACTTAACAGCAGACATGCAGTGACTCAGCCTTGCTGTGCTGAGCGACCTGGGCCTCGTGGGTGCTGGGCCCCTGACCTCGGCGCCGGCTGGCTGTCTCCTCAGGAGCGGGAGCAGATGCAGCGGTACAACCAGCGCATGATAGAGCAGCTGAAGGCGCGGCAGCAGCAGGAGAAGGCGCGGCTGCCCAAGATCCAGAGGAGCGAGGGCAAGACGCGGATGGCTATGTACAAGAAGAGCCTGCACATCAGCGGGGCGGGCAGTGCGGCCGAGCAGCGCGAGAAGATCAAGCAGGTGGGTCTGCAGCGGCAGGGAGCGCAGGCCTGAGCCTCACGCGGTTGGAATGTAAAATATTAGATGCGGCACAGGGTCTCGGGGGGAGGTCTGCAAGTCCCCGCCGGAAGCCTACCGGTGACCCGGCCTCTGGTGGACGCAGGAAGGCCGGCGGTGCTTTCTCGCGCCCCGTGCCGCTTCACACTCCATTGCTTCGATGCTGCGGCATCCTCTGCTGGTCAGCCCCTTCCTCTCATCACCAGGACCCCACTCGCATGTCACTCACGTGGCTCGGGGACATGGAGTCCGTGGCCCTGGGCTCCTGTGATTCCTGCATGATACACATGCCGTCCTCGCACATGTCAGGCACGGTGTCGTGTCCTCCGCAGCCTCCAGGGCTGGGTCTCAGCTCAGAGGGAGGACTTAAAATGGGGGCACAGCCAAAGTGGGGCGGGGCACTAGGGCAGTGCACAAACGAGTCCTACCGCCAGGCCTCCCCGGGACACCCACCCTCTCTCTGTTGTAGTTCTCCCAGCAAGAGGAGAAGAGGCAGAAGTCTGAGCGGCTGCAGCAGCAGCAAAAGCACGAGAACCAGATGCGGGACATGATGGCACAGTGTGAGAGCAACATGAGCGAGCTGCAGCAACTGCAGGTACCCCGTCCACTGCCCCCTGTCGCCTCAGTTTACCCCAAGGCAGTGAGCTCAGGGGCCAGAGACTCTTAACACAAGGAAGGGTTTTCATCAGACAAGCCTGGGGTGGAATGGTTTCAAACCTGCTGTGCTGTATAACATTGGCCAAATCACTTCACCCTCCCAGGCCCCAGTTACCACATCCACTCAGTGGGAGTGGGGTGAGGGGAGAATCCCCATTTTGCAGGATTGAAGTGAGGCTTTGAAAATGAGATGAAAGAGCTGAAAGGGCCTGGCCAGGAGCAAAACCAGACAAGAAAGAAAAGCTGCAGATCAGTATTTCTCATAAACAGATGCACAAATCCTCAATACGGTATTAGCAAATTGAATCGAACGTCGTATAAAAAGAATCACACACCATGACCAAGTGGGATTTATCTCAGGCTGGTTCAACATTTGAAAATCATGACATCAACAGGCTGAAAAAGAAAAGTCACTTAACCATATCAGTAGATGCAGAAAAAGCGTGTGATAAAAGCCAGCAGCTGCTCATGATAAATACTCTCAGCAAACTAGGAATAGAGGGGAACTTCCTTAATTTGATAAAGAACATGTACAGCTAATATCATTTTCAATGGTGAGACGCTCAGAGCTTTCCCACTAAGATCCGCAAAACAGTGTCCTGGTGTTGCTAAGACCCTTGGTGGCCCCTTTCCCTAGGGAGATACCTGACCTCTAGTTTCCTGGTTCCCGAGGTTGCTGCACCCCAGGAGCTGGAAGTTGGAGCCCCCTTGTGGTGGAGTGAGGCACTGTCACAGGGACGGATGGGCTGACTCAAACCTCTCACCTCAGGAGCTTGCTCAGGCTGCTGGATCCATCTGGCAATTTCTGGAGGCATGGAGGTCTGCCAGGTTGGGGCTGTGCCCTCTGCTGCTGTGTGGATCTAGCCAAGCCACTCACATTCTACCTCTGTGTTCCCATCCCTGCCTCATGGGGTTGCTGTGAGGATAAGTGGGAGAACCCACATCGAGTGCTGGGAGCCCAGCTCCTGGCTGGTGACAGGTACTCAGTGCTGCTCTCAGTGTTATTCCTAACTAAACCAATTTCTAAACTCCCAGAACCTTTCAGCTTGAAACCCAAAGTAAAAATCCCCCAGGGGGACTTCTGATCAAGATGGCAGAGTAGATAAATGCAGTGCTCACCTCCTTCCACAACCACCTCAGAATTACAACTAAATTGTAGACTAAACGTCATTGAGAACCACCTGAAGTCTAGGTGAAGAGAAGTCCTATAGCTAAGGATACACAGAAGCCATGTTGAGACTGTTGGGGGACAGAGACACGTAGTGGGCAGGCCCCACACCTGTGGTGTGGTGATAAGCATTGGGAGGGATGTCTCAGCTGAAGAGGGTTCCTCATAGCATCTGGCTGTGAAACCAGTGGGGACGGTGTCCATTGCACAGAGGGCCGCTGTGGGGACTGTGTCCAGCACACAGAAGGCCGCTGTGGGGACTGTGTCCAGGACACGGAGGGCCGCTGTGGGGACTGTGTCCAGGGCACGGAGGGCCGCTGTGGGGACTGTGTCCAGGGCACGGAGGGCCGCTGTGGGGACTGTGTCCAGGGCACGGAGGGCCGCTGTGGGGACTGTGTCCACGGCACGGAGGGCCGCTGTGGGGACTGTGTCCAGGGCACGGAGGGCCGCTGTGGGGACTGTGTCCAGGGCACAGAAGGCCGCTGCAGACCTAGGTGCAGCAGGTCTTAATGGGCCCAAGCACAGACTCACAAACTCACTTGCTCTGGGCTCCAGCACACAGGTAGCAACTTGAAAAGCACCAGGGACATATGGGGATGAACTAAATTGACTAGCTTCAGGGCGAGGGCTGGAGGGGTAGGGGTTAGGACAGTCTCCTATATGGAAGTGCTGGCAGGCACCATGTTCCTTTGTTGAGTCTTCTGCCCATCCAGCTGGACCAGCAGAGGCGGGCACCAAATCCGAGTTCTCCATTAACCTGGCTAAGACTGTTCACCCCACCCCACCCCACGCACGTGGCCCAGCCAGACCTCTTCCAGTGGCTCCTCCATATAAGCAGCCTACCTCAGCTCGCACTGCTAAAATGTCTCAAAGGTCTCCAAACCCCAAAGCGGCAGCACATGGCCTTGGTATGCCCTGTACCTCTTGCTAAGCTACCCCAGGCCTGGTATAAGCAGTGGCCAGTCTTGGCTTGGAATGTAGCTTCAACTAAGTGGCCACAAAATTGGCACAAGTGGCAGCTGACCTCAGTTCACACTGTGGTGCCTCCCCAAAGGGTCCCCAGCCTGACACTAGTGGCAGCCAGCCTCGGTTGGCAGAACAGCCTGTCCCAAGCATCTCCAAGCCCAGCACAAGCATCAATCAACTGCAGATCACAGTATAGCTCCTACCTCAAGATAGGCACAAAGGGTAGCTGACCTTACCTGCACCAGAGCTCCTCCCAAGAGCCTCCAGAATCAACACACCCAGTGGCCAGCTTCAGACCATACCAGAGCACCATCCAACCAGCTCCACAAATGACACACCTGAAGGGTGGACTCGACTGGCACTAGAGCCCCACCAAAGCTACTCTTGCTCCATAAGGCCAACCCCTGCAAAACAGCTTGTCCACTGTAGTCAGGGCCAGTTGTCAGCCTGAAGGTCAGTCCCACCACTGACATGTCAACAGCAATCAAGACTCAACTAAATCAGGAGGACACACACAACCCACAACAAGGACACTCTTGGAGTACCCAACTCAGGTGATGAGGGAGACTGCCAGGGCCCCACAGGACACCTATTACATAAGGTCATTCTACTAAGACTGGGAGATGTAGCAGATCTTCCTGATACATAGAAACAAACACAGAGTTAACCAAAATGAGGAGACAAACATGTCCCAGATGAAAGAATAGGACAAAACTCCAGAAAAAGAACAAAACGAAATGGAGACAAGCAATAAACCAGATATAGAATTCCAAACACTGGTTATAAGGATGCTCAATAAACTTAGGGGAAGAATAAATGAATTCAGTGAGAACTTGAACAATGAGATAGGAAACATAAAAAAGAACCAGTCAGCAATGAAGAATACAATAACTGAAATGAATACATTAGAGGGAATCAACAGCAGGTTAGGTGAAGCAGAGGATCAAATCGGTGATCTGGAAGACAAGTAAGTAGCAAATAAAGAAGAATAAAAAAATGAGGCTAGTTTAAGGGGCATCTGGGAAAACATCAAGTGTACATACCAACGTTCGCATCAGAAGGGTACCAAAAGGAGAAAAGAAAGAACAAAGGATTGAAAACCTATCTGAAGAAATAATGACTGAAAACTTCCCTAACCTGGCAAAGGAAATAGACATACAAGTCCAGGAAGCACAGAGAGTCCCAAAGAAGATGAATCCAAAGATGCCCACACCGAGACACATCATAATTAAAATGTCAAAGGTTAAGGACAAAAAGAGAATCATAAATACAGCAAGAGAAAGGCAGTTGGTTACCTAGAAGGGAGCTTCCATAAGACGTCAGCTGATTTCTCAACGTAAAATTTGCAGGTCAGAAGGGATTGGCACTAAAGTCAAAGGGATGAAAAGCAAGGACCTACAACTAAGATCACTCTACCCAGGAAAACTATCATTTAGGATAATTTTCAGTGAAGGAGTTTCCCAGACAAGAAAAAAGTAAAGGAGTTCATCACTACTAACTCAGTATTACAAGAGATGTTAAAGGGACTTTTTAAAAAAGATAAAATATATGAATAACAAATATAGGAAAAAAATTTTCACTGACAAAGGCAAATACTTAGTAAAAGCAGTGGATTGACCCAACTATTAGACTAGTACAAAAATTAGAAGGCCCAAGTAGGATCATCATATGTAGTAATTACAATAAATTAAGGCATACACACACACAAAAGAAGTAAAAAATAATGACAAAACAAACATGGCAGAGTTAAAGCTGTGGTGATTTTAGAATGTATTCAAACTTAAGTGACCATCAACTTAAAATAGACTGCTATACACATAGCTTGGTATATATGAAGCACATGGTAACCACAAACCAAAAATCTATATGAGATATACCAAAAATAAATAGGAATCCAATTTAGAAAGTCATCAACATAAAGAGAGCAAGAGAATAGAAAGCAACAGAGAAGAAATACAAAGTCAGGAAACAATAAAATGGCAATAATTGCATACCTATCAATAATTACTTTAAAAGTAAATGGACAAAATGCTCCAGTCAAAGACGTTGAGTGGCTGAATGGATTTTTAAAAAGACCCTTATGTATGCTGCCTACAAGAGACGCCCTTCAGATTGAAAGACACAGACAGACTGAAAGTAGAGGGATGGAAAGTGCTATTTCATGCAAATAGAAACGATAAAAAGTTGGGCAGCAATAATTGTATCAGACAAAATAGACTTTAAAACAAAGGCGGTAATAAGAGACACAAAGAAGTGCATTTCATAATGATAAAGGGATCAATCCAACAAGAGCATACAGCTCTTGTAAACATTTACACACCCAACATAGGTGCACCTAAATAAACAAATATTGATTTATATAAAGGGAGAGATATAGTAGGGAACTTCAACGCCTCGCTGACTTCAATGGACAGATCATCCAGACAGAAAGTCAAGGAAACCATTGGCCTTAAACAACACATTAGACCAGATAGATTTAATTGATATCTTTACAGCATTTCACCCCAAAGCAGCAGAATATATACACATGCTTTTCAAGTGCACATGGAACATTTTTCAGGACAGACCACATTAGGCCACAAAACAAGTCTCAATAAATTTAAGAACATTGAAAGTATATCAAGCATCTTCTCTGATCACGATGGTATGAAATTAGAAACCAATTACAAGAAGGATACTGAAGGCTACATAACATGCTACTGAACAATAAATGGGTTAATGAGATGAAGGAAGAAATCAAAAGATACCTTGAGATAAATGAAAATGAAACACATAACACACCCAAAACCTATGGGAAACAGACAAAACAGTTCACAGTAATACAAGCCTAACTCAAGAATCAAGAAAAATCTCAATCTAACCTTACACCTAAAGGAACTAATTAGAAGCCTTAGAAAAAGAACAAAGCTGAAACTTGAGTAGAAGGAAGGGGAAAAAAAGAAAGAAAATATCAATGAAACCAAAACCTGGTTCAATGAAAAGATAAACAAAATTGATAAACCTTTAGCCAGACTCATCAAGAAAAGGAGAGAATCCAAACATAATCAGTAATGAAAAAGGAGAAATGACAATCCCAGAAATACAAAGGATTATGAGAAATTACTATCAACAAGTATGCCAACAAATTGGACAACCTGAAAAAAATGGATCAATTCCTAGAAACATACAATCTCTCAAAACTAAATCAGGAAGAAACTGAAAATCTGAACAGACTGATGAAATCAAATCAGTAAACAAAAGACTCTCAACAAAAGTCCTGAACCAGATGGCTTCACAGGTGAATTTTACCAGAGGAAGAATTAATATCTGTCCTTCTCAAACTATTCCAAAAATTGCAGAGGAGGGAAGTCTTCCAAACTCATTTTCAGAGGCCAGCATTACCTTGATACCCAAACCAGACAAAGACACTACAAAAAGAGAAAATTATAGACCAATAAAGCTAATGAACATAGATGTAAAACTCCTCAACAAAATATAAGCAAACCAAATTCATTACATTAAATGCAATACATTAAAAAGATCATACACCACGATCAAGTGGGATTCATTCCTGGTATGCAAGGTTGGTTCAATATCCACAAATCAATTAACATGATACACCACATAAACAAAAGGAAAAATAAAAATGATTATGAAAAATGTTTAATCTTTATAGAAATGTTTATATTATAACGTTAAGTGGGGGAGGGAAGCAGGATTCAAAATTGCCTATATAGGGTGAGCTAAACAATATGCACAATAGAGCCTGACAGGAAATATATCCAGATTTTTGCAGTGGTTGCCTCTGTGTGGTAGGAGTGGGGGCACATATTATATTTGTTTATTGTTAATAGTTTTGTTAAAATGATATATGTTTGTGTTTAAAAATTCAAACAATGCACAAAGAAAACAGTTGCAAAACCACTGCAGATCCCACTACAAAATAAGAAATGTTAACATTAATATTCTGGAATGCTCCTGCAGGCACCTCTCAATGCATTATGTATTTACTTAGAGTTCAATATAAATGGGGTTTATAATCAAGCAGAAGAAACGGTAAGTGAATGATGCTGGTGCCCTCGTGGCTCTAGTATGAGGTACGTCTAAGCTCTCTGTGCCTCTGCCTTCTGAGTTTCTTACCTATTCTGCCTGGAATTTGTTCCAGAATGAGAAGTGTCACCTCCTGGTGGAGCATGAAACCCAGAAGCTGAAGGCCCTGGATGAGAGCCATAACCAGAACCTGAAGGAATGGCGGGAAAAGCTCCGGCCACGCAAAAAGGTAACCGTATCCGGGCTGATGGGCTCTGCTCCGTGTTGTGCCACAGGTGTCTGTGTAGGATGTAGATAAATATAGATAAGACATATCTATCTACATATTTAAGGAACTAGCACATACGATTGTGGGGGCTGATAAGTCTGAAATCTGCAGGGCAGGTTACATCAAGGAAGAGTTATTGTTGCAATCTTGAGTCCTAGTCTAGAGGCAGAATTCCTTTTGCCTTAGGGGGACCTCAAGCTTTTCTCTTAAAGCCTTCACCTGATTGGACGAGGCCCACCCACATTGTGGAGGGTAATCTGCTTTACTCTGAGTCTACTGAGTTAAATGTTAATCACATCTAAACAATTCCTTCACAGTGACAGCTAAACTGGTGTTTGACCAAACTGGGTACCATGTCCTTGCCAGGTTGACAAATGAACCATCACAAGGTCTCAGTGTGGCCCCTTGTAAAGTGGAGGTATGAACATGGTACAGTGTTATGCAAAAGTCACCAGCCCACAACACAGGCCAAGGACATACTCACTTCCTTCCACTCTCCTAAACTCTCTGAGGAGAGTACTACCCCAGTTACCCTTGGTCACGTGCCCTGAAGCCCGAGGTTGGTTCCGCTGTCATACATCAGCTCTGCTTGCTGTAACTGTGGTCTGGACAGGAGGTAGCTGCCTACCTCAGCTATGCAATGGCCTTGGGAGTCCTTGATTTGAGGCTTCCCTCCCTGTGCTAATGGAGCTTTCAGGCTGGAAGCTGGCCAGGGTCCCAGAACTTTCTGTAGCAGCCCACGCTCATCAGTTTCTGTAAATGTAGCCTGCTGGGACTTTTGATACTTGATACTGAAATCAATAATGCTCCTGCTGACACAGGTTGGCTCTGACATCAGGAAAGGTTAACCTGGTTCCTTTACCTGGGGGTTCTATACCCTTGACACATTCTGAGAGAGTTTGAAAATGAACAACTACGTTGCCTGTAGCAACTGCCTCATATCGCACATCACATCATGGGGGTGCCGGCACTTAGGGGAGGTACCTCAGTGTGTTTGGGGAGCCAGCACTGGATTTTGTCTGTGAGGGCTGCCTCTTTGCAGAATTCCCTGTAGAACTATTCTATCATTAGCTACCTGGGTTGCTGCTGGGACACTGTCCCAGAGGTGATTTTCATTCTGGAATAAATATTCTTTTACACTCATGTATTACCATCAATCAGCAGCCTTGGGCTGCTGTCCGTGTGTAGGTGCAGGGGAGATGACTGCACATTGTTGAAGATTTTTAGAAAAATTTAGACTTATTTCAGGTAAGTACAGAATATCTGGCAGGGTCAATAAAGGGTTGATTGGGTCATAGTTAACAGAGAACCTGGCCTCAGACAAGTTTCCTGCCCAAACCTTGCTTTTCTGGGCTGTAAAATGTGGCTAACATGTAGTCCCTTAGAGCAGGTGTTAGTAAACTACCCCCCATGAACCAAATCTGGCCCACCACCTGTATTTGTAGATAAAGTTTTATTGGAACAATGCCATGCTCATTCATTTACATAGGGCTGGTTTTGCACTACAGCCGCAGTGGAGTGGCTGTGACAGAGACCTGATAGCCCGCAAAGCCAAAAATATTTACAATCTGGCTTTTTACAGAAAAAAGACTGCCGACTCCTGCCTTAGGTTATATACAGGAATGTATGTGGCAGGTAGAACAGAGTAGTGCTTAAGATCACAGGTTTGAAGTGAGAGACCTGGATGAAGTCCTAGCTCTCCCATTACTACCTGTGAGACCCTGGGCAAGTTGCTAAACCTATCTGTGCTCAAAAAGTGGTAATTAAATTGGTATTCCAATAGCAGGGGTCCCAAACTGATGGACATGGGCTGAAACTGACTAACAGATGTTAGGTGTGGCCAACATATAGCAATTTAATTTTTTTGAAAGTGGCCAACTTTTTTTTTTTTTTTTTTTTAAGAAATTTTATTGGGGAACATTGTTTTCCCAGGCCCATGAGCTCCAAGTCAAGTAGTTGTCTTCAATCTAGTTGTGGAGGGCGCAGCTCCTTGGCCCATGTGGGAATTGAACCAGCAGCCTTGGTGTTACGAGCCTGCGCTGTAACCACCTGAGCTAGCTGGCTGCCCTTGAAGTTGCCAACTTTTAAGTATAAGGTAATTTGACATTAAAAAATCTGGATTTCCAGTTTCTTTTGGAAACCTAGGAGCTCTGGCAATACTACCAGGCCCAGCATGCCACATGACAGCCACCAGCTGAAGCTGAGCAAAACCACCCCCAGACTCGGGCTCTCATCTCCCCACAGTTCCCACCACTCCCTACTGCCTCACAACCAGCTCACTCCCCTCGTTCAATCACCTGGCTGGTGATTACAGGCACTAGGTTCTGTAACCTCTGTTACAGGAGCTTAAACAGTACTGCATCTCTCTTGCTTATGAATAACGTTTGCTTGCCATGGACACTTTCACATTAATACATCCAGCAGAGGAGAACTTCAGCCAAGAGTCTGTGAATTCCCAGAAATTCCAAGTCACTTATGTCCAACCAAGATGAGGCATGACTTCGAATGCCTTGCCTTCCCCTCACGTTGATGTCCTATAACAGGATGGAAAAATTGGTGTTGTGATTCAGTGTCCTTTCCCCATCTTTCTTTAGAGAAACAGAACTCACTAG
Source organism: Aselliscus stoliczkanus (assembly GCA_033961575.1). Taxonomy (NCBI): domain Eukaryota; kingdom Metazoa; phylum Chordata; class Mammalia; order Chiroptera; family Hipposideridae; genus Aselliscus; species Aselliscus stoliczkanus. The sequence continues at coordinate 6,804,442 of CM066733.1, forward strand.
AACTTAGTACTATTGATGGAAGAAGAACTTAAGGTTGGGAATTCTGGTAAATATTTGTTAAGCAGAGACCATTTCAGGGCATCCAAAGAATATCTTTAAAAAGATGTAATGGTGTGCTGGTCATATCCTGTGACATCTATAATAAAAATAAGGAAATCTGGCTGATGGGAAAATGCCTCTTAAGAATGAAGCCACATTAACTGAACAGCCTTTGTATGCCTGGCTTTGCAGAATGGTGGAGCACAGTGTTTCGGAGCTTGAAGTCTTAAGTTAGGCCTAGGTTCACATCTCGGTTATGCCGGAGCTTGCTGAGTGGCCTTGGGCAAGTGACCTAAGCTCTATGAGCCTCAGCCTCAGTTTCTCCATCTGTAAGATGGGGATCATAGTATCTGCCTCATAGGGTGAAGCTGAAATAAGATATCATGCACATAGCACAGTGCCTGACATGTAGGATGCACTCAGTAATTGTGACCCATCAGTTTTATTTAATTAATTAATTAATTTATTTTTAGCTGAGCCATCCTGCCACCTGTTGGCAGCTTAGCTCGGGCGCAGCTCACTGGCCCATGTGGGAATCGAATCAGCAACCCTGTTACTCAGGGCTTGCACTCGTGAGCGAGCTCTTGACCAACGGACCCACTCGGCTGGCCCAATCCATTAGTTTTAATTCAACCGTCACAACAGCCCTGCCGGCAGGGAGGAATATTGTCACGTTACACCTGAGGAAGCAGACTCAGAGGAGAGAGGCAGCATGCACGGCCACACAGCTGGTGTTGATAAAGCAGAAGTCTGCCTGCCTGTGAAGCTCGTGTTCTTTCCACTATATGCTGCTTCCTTTCTCAATTGAATGCTTATTATTGGAGAACCCTCGAGAAATGTTTCTGGTAGGATCTAATTTATCTAGATAAACTCACGTGTGACCAAGGGAATCGCCTGCAGTGCCTGTCAACCAAATGCTCCCTGCAGTCACAACAGAGAACCCTGAGCGTACCAGCGATTTGCAGAATCAGAATCTCTGGGTGGTGTGATGGCATGTGTATTTAAAAACAAACTCCCTGGGTGATCTCTGTGGGATGGTGACTGGGGTATTTCCGCTCCCCCCACTGTTAAATCGCTCCCCATTTTCTACCTCCAGGTTTTCTCCTTTCATTGGGCTGCTTTTCTACCAGCAGATTTGCTTCTGCTTTCCCCTGCACCCCATCCAGATTACCATTTTTGCAAACGGTGGCCTGTGGCCTCGGGACACTTCCTGTATGGCTGCGGCAGGAGGAGGGAGGAGGGGCGTGCTTGCCTTCTGGGTGATGGGCTCTGGGAAAGGAAAGAGGTTACCCAAGCACATAGGCCTGGGAGGGAAATTCCCAGAGGACACTTTGGTGGGGGTGCTGTGCTTAGAGGACCTGTGTCCTGCAGGGTCTGACTGGGCTCCTTCTACCCTGTGTCCTAGGCTCTGGAAGAAGATCTGAACCAGAAGAAGCGGGAGCAGGAGATGTTCTTCAAACTGAACGAGGAGACCGAGTGCCCAAATCCCATCACCCCAAACAAGGCCACCAAATTCTTCCCCTACAGCTCTGCAGATGCTTCCTAACAGCCACCCAGGGTGGCGGGCCTCCGGGGTCCCCCATTCTCTGCGAACAAGTAACTCAGGACCCCCTTCCCTCTTGCTTCCATGCCAGCTCGAATCCAGCCCCTTGCCTGGGCCATCCCAGTGTCCCTGATTTCTTGCTCATTCATGGGGGGCGAGGTTTTATTATGTGCCACCGGATTGTAATATGTGTTCTCCTTGAACCCCAGATCCCTTCAAGCTGTGATTTGGGCTGTGTGTGGGGTCAGAGTCCAAGGAGGAATGGGTGTTCTGTGGCCTCACAGCCCCTGCTATTTGCCAAAACACCAGTTTTGTTCTCTGGACGCAAAGTGCTGCTGCTGAAGTCACCATGAGCTCATGCATATTGGAATTCTTGGCTGCTTTCAGCCATTTCCTGCAGTGTCAGACAGAACCACAGCTCCTAGCAGCCATTTGGGTTTCCAGTGGTGCCCGGCCTGCAGCCAGCTGCTCGGGGGTGCCCTCATTTCTCCAGTTCCCCCAAGTTGCTTTCCTCTTGAGACAAGGCTGTGTCTATAATGGTGAGAAGGGGAGAGCCGGAGTCGTTCATCCTGCTGGTCTCAGGTGTTTTGTGCCAGATTGTGTCCCCACCTCCTGCGCACTCACACACACACACAGGGCTCGGGCCCCTGGTATTCCCCAGGCTTGCCTCAGCCCTGGGCCTCTTGTGCCAGGTGCGTTGGAACACGTTAGCTACCTGAGCCACTGAGCATGTTAGGTGGAGCCACTTACCAGTGGGGCGTGCTGGGTGCTGATACCAGAGAACAAGATGGCACAGGCGGACCGGCCCGTCTGCGTTTCCTTTTGGTCCCCACGTGAGATCCTGCATTCAGGGATAAATTCCTCACCACACAAGACTTTCACAGCCCAGCCCACTCTCATCTCACAGTTGCCCATCTTGTCTGCAGGTGGTACAGGAAGGCCGGCTGTCTGGGCCCTCCTAGTTCTGGAGTCCAGCCTTACACTTCAGACAGAGGCTGGCAGTCTCTAGGACTTCCGGTCAGGAAGCAAAGCCTCAGGGAGAAACATAATGCTTCCTGCCCCCAGGAACGTGACAGAAGCAGCGCTTCTATATCTCAGTCAGAATCTGGGGCCTTCTGGTCACTCAGCTGGAACCTCGAGATTCTGACCGCCCCCCCCAAGGCTGTGGAGTGGCAATAGCCCAATGAAGGCAAATGCTCAAACCAGCATTCAGCTTATTTACAAAGAAAACCTTTTTCACTTTGATTTCTAACTTGAAACAAATATAAATGAATGGCTTCTTTAGGAAGATACCTGCTTTCAAAGAGCAGGACAGAAAACGGAAGGTGATTTGGACGCATCACATGGGCATCCTGAGTGTGGGCACTTACTCTGCTGGTGATAGCATGACACACACAGGGAGGACTTTCCTCTTCACTCCGATGCTTTGTCTTTCTAAAGCAGTGCCCCGGAAGTTCTCTTGGCACTGGCTGTAATCCTCTGATCTTGCAAAGGTAGGGCAGCCATTCCACAGAGAAGGGACTTGGGGCTACCAAGTCATATGTGCAGGAACGATGCTCCCGGGGCCCCGGGAAGGCAGTGGTCCTCTCAGGTTAGTGAGTCCTCAGCTTGCCCACTTCAGTATTTGACCCAAATGGGACAGTTTCAGGTCTCAACAAAGACAAGTGAAACAATTGTCCCCTTTGATCCTCTTAGGTGCCCAGGTGCTGGGGAAACGTGGACTGGCAGCGGTGCAACCAGAGCGCACACCCAGTCCCGCCAGGCGTCACCGGCCCTGGCGATCGGTCAGGCAGGGCTGAGCGGGGCTGTTCACAACATCGCCTTTGCAGCCTGGGGTGTGAGAATGAGTATTATGTGAAATGCGGTTTCGTGGCTCAGGCAAGCCTTGGGTCATTCCCTTACTTGGCTTGTCGTTCACACTGGAATCTCGTGCAAGAGTTGCTGCTTCCCTGCTCAGTGCCGCCCGAGCCCCGGTAGCTCCCATCCTTCCTGGACGGGGTCTGCTTGGGTCTTGCAGCCACATGACTGAGCCAATGTGCAAAGCCCATCACTGAGAAGGCCCACACAGTTCTCGTGCCCTGTGCTACTGCTCCCTCTGTAAGGGCCGCATGGAACTGTTTCTCGTTTTCAGTCAATTTATGGCGGAGTAAATATAACTAACTTATATTTTCCCATTATGAAGGATAGAAGTTATTTTTATGTAGTTTCCAAACTTTATAGAAAGATTTTTGTAAAATGTTCTCTGCAAAGTTAACTGTAAGGATGTAAATATACTTCTAATAAAGTAACAAGGTGAGAAACTATTTGCCTTTGGGGTTGTTCTCTTGGATTGGGGTAGGAAAAGCAGGGCACACTCACCCACATTTGCCAGACAAGAAAAGGGTTTACTGTTGTAGCTTCTGAGGACACTGATGCCTCCCAGGACATACAGCAGGTCTGACTCTGGAATTTCTGAAGGTTTTACTTGGCTGTGTGTGTGTTTTCTAAGATCTTTAATTATTCTCATTCAGCAATAAACATTTGACCACCAAGAGTTTTCACATATTAACTCACTGAAACCTTTCAACAACCCCTGAGGAAGACATTGCCATTCCCATTTTATTTTTTAAAGATTTTTTTATTGGGGAACCGGGGGAGGGGAACAGACAAGTTGCTGTCCTTTTGTCCTTCAGTCTAGTTGTGGAGGACGCTGCTTCACTGGCCCATGTTGGCACCATCACGGCACTCTTCCCGGGTGAGGCAGTCGCTTGCCGGCCATTGGATGGCTGCTCACATGAGGTGCCTCACGGCCGCTCATGCCAGCTGCCGGCCAGCCCCACTGCAGCCTACGCCGTTGCTGGCGACTCAGGGCAGCCCAGCTCCAGGTCGAGCTGTTGTTCACTATCTTAGCTGTAGAGGATGCAGCATCACTGGTCCTCATGTGGGATCTGAATTGGGGCCCTGCTGCTCAGAGTTGGCGTCCCAAGCCAACTCTTAACCAATGCGCCACTCGGCCGGCCCACCATTCCCACTGTATAGATGAGGAAATGGACACTGGGCAAGGGGACGGTGAGGCCAAACCTCACAACGCTGAAAAGTGAAGCTTAGACCTTCTGGCAGTGCTATCTCCACTGCACCTCCCCTCTTGCCCCCAACTGCCCATTTCACTCAGCAAGAGTCCCACAGACACTTAGCCACTAGCCATCGCTGCTGTATTTGAAAGCTTTTTTCTGCCTCTAAAGTTCCATTTAGGGGTTCTTAAGCTGGGGTTCCCAGCCCCCCACCAAGGGATCCATGGATAGAATTCAGAGTGCCTTTGTACTTGGAAGGGAAGAGCTGGCCGTCAGTTTTACTGACCTCTAACTGAAAGTCAGCATTTCCTTGCCTTACGGATGTAGGCCATAAACTAGTAGTGGTTGCAGTACCTGTAACTGTCAGCAATAGAAGTCAGGTTTCATCTCACACTACGACAGTTGCAGACATCTCAAAATATCATTTTGTTCACCACTTTGAAATTATAGTAGCAATTAGACCTGTTGCTAGATGTTATTTAATATGATACATGAAAATATATTGTATCTATATATGTTATCACATTATACATACATGAGTCACATATAAACAAGTTTTTCTAATATCTTGATACCTATATTTCATTGTGATTGATTTCACTTTCTATGTGCTTTTTTTTTTTTTGAGTGCTGTGTCACTGGCCCTCATAAGTGGGACCCAAACCGGGGCCGCTGTCTTCCCAAGCCAGCGCTTAACCGCGGCGCCACTGGGCCGGCCCTCTATGTGCTTTTTATTGTAGATTTGAAAATATTCGGAGAAGGGGCTCATATTCTTTGTGGGACACCATAAGATAAAGAACCCCTAGGGCCGGCCGAGTGGCGCATTGGTTGAGCGCTGGTTTTGGGATGCCAGCGGCCCCGGTTCGGGTCCCATGTGAGGGCCAGTGACACTGCCCTCTACAGCTAACAACAGCTCCACCTGGAGCTGGGCTGTGCGAGCCCCGGGGATGGTGTGGGCTGCAGCCCCTGCTGCAGTGGGCTGCCATAGGCTACAGTGAGCAGCCAGCAGCCAGCGTGAGCGGCTGGCAGCCAAGCGTGAGCTGCCAATAGCCGCAGTGAGCGACATCCAGAGGCCAGCGACCGATCTGCCTCACCCGGGAAGAGCACAATGATGATACCAACATGGGCCAGTGAAGCGACGTTCTCCACAACTAGACTGAAGAACAAAAACCAGCAACTTGTCTGTTCCCCTTCCCCGATTCCCCAACGCTGTTCCCCTCCCCAATTCCCCAATAAAATCTTTAAAAAAAAAAAAAAAAGAACCCCTACTCTGTCTGCAGCCCTGAGTTGTCACTGTCCTAGAAACTTTCCGACCAGCAGGTGGCAGTCCACTGTCAATGTCTCAGGTCTGTGAACTGGGTGTGTTTAGGGATGCAGGCAAATAAGCAGCTGGCATGCCTCCCATTAAGGGCTAGAAAAATGGGGTTCCCAGGGAAAGGATTCATGAGACTGGTGAAGAAGACAAAGCATTAGGGGTTGTGTGGAACTTAGGAAATGAGATTATCTCACATTAATCGATACCTCTTAATCACCAAGTACTAGAGATGCTGAAATGAGTGAGATATTGACAGTCTTCAAAATGCTTGTCCTGATGGGGAAATAGACCTGGAGAGGTCACAGCCTGAGAGACTCAGGGAAGACTTCCCAGAGGAGGTGATGCTGAGTCTCGGAGGACAAATTATTAGGTGCAAAAATGCATTCCGAGACTGGGGTAGAGTTGAGGCTGGAAGGGCCAGGCTTGCATGCCAAGCTCAAACTGATCCTTACTGTCCTGTGGACAGTAAGAAGACTGGGAAACAGTTTACTCGGGAAGGACTGTCGAAATCATGAACAGGGCAACTCAAGAGACCAGCTGAAAACGATAAAAACAATGCTGATACTGAATGGGAACATTGGTCCACACAGGTTGGAGGCTTTAGAAAGTAAAGGGCAGACGGCAGGCTCCATGAAGGCGCACGAACCCAGCATGTTGGAACACTTGGGATGCCCAGTCTGGGTTCTTCATACCGTAGAGTTTGCAAAGGGAGCTCTGTGTGTGTGTGTGTGTGTGTACTGGGAGTACATTAACCCACTGTGGTACCAAAGGTCCAGTTAATAACAGGTATGTCTTTGGTTAAAAACAATACTGAGAGAACTTTCACTTCCAAAGCTGGCAAACTAGGTGATTCAGGCCAGTTCTAAAACCGAGGTCGATTGGAAAAGCCGGACAAAAACTATTAAACACGTCTAGTCTCTTCACTTTACAGGTGCAGGGAAAAGCAGCCTCTGACATTTGGAAGCTGGCCTGCTCTGTTACAGCCAGGCTGTGATGTTCCTAGATGACGGCCTTGCCCCTCTTAGCCGGGTCTTGGGTGTTCTGTGGAATAGAATTTCACGGAATGTAAACATCAGACGAGGCCGTTCTGGAACCATGACAGATCAAGACAAAAACAAGACGGCTCCTGACGTGTATCTGCACGCAAAGAACACATAATCATTGTTCAAACCACCAGGAACAGCAACCCAACATCCCCCATCCTGCTTCTGTACCGATTACAGCCTTAACCTCAGTCTGGTATTGCTCCCTTCCAGGGACGATTTCATGAGCTGCCCGATCATAGAATCACCCCCACCCCCTTCCTGGCACCATCTAAGTGAAGCCCCACCTCCTGAGACCCTCTCCCACGCCGCCTAATCGCCCTTCCCGAGATGCTCACGCCCCACGCTTCCTCGTGGGGTGTGTTCTCCCCCGCAGCCACCAGCAACACCCCCCGCGCCTGCAGCTCCGGGCGTCTCCGGCGGTCTCTGGCCCCGACACGGCGCGCACAGCGCTGGCGGCCGCCGGTCTCCGGCTGTGTCCCGTCCCGGCACCGGCCTTCCTGCCCACTGGCATTCAGCTCCACGGGCGCAGAGGTCTTGTCTGTGATGCTCGGAGCGGATTCCCGGGCACAGCAGAGGCTGGAGGTATAAAAAGACATTTTCTGAATGAATAAGAGACAGGGGCTCCATATACACACCGGTTCCCTTGCATCGCGGGGCCCCTCCCAGTTCGTGGTGCAAACAGGCAGCACCGCAGCTCACCCCCCATCGGCTTCCCCAGACACCCCGCTGGGATGCCTGAGAGCGCAGGACGGTCCTGCTTGCCCCCCCTCCCACGCCTGCGCCCCAACACCCTCCCCTCCTAACGCACTGAGAACCCACCGGTCTCCAAACGCGGCCCAACCGCCAGGCACTAGCCGAGCGCCGCGCCGCTCCCTAGGCGTCCAGGGGCCCTGCGCTGACGGACCGCGCATGTGCGGAAGTCGGTCGCACCCGCGGCCCCTCCGACGAGGCAAGCGCTGCCCGTGAGTTTCGGTTCCGGTCTGAGGAGCCTCGGGCTGCCAGGAAGTCAGGAGCCAGTAGCCGGAAGGACACCCCGCGCGCAGGGCTCTCGGGGACACGGAGCGGCGGCGCTGCCGAGGCCCTGCTTTGTGGGAGCCCGTCCTGCTTTAGGTCGGCACGTGCCGCCTCCGCTGGCCGGGGCTCGTGCCGCCCCCGCGTCCAGCTTGGCGCTGCCCCGGAGCGAGCGGCCTGGGGGGCGGCGCCGCGTTCCCACAAGGCTCGGCGCGCGCGCGGCGCCTGCCGGGAGCCGGAGTCCGGCCGGCGTCCTGCGTCCGCCGAGGGGGAGGGCGGAGCTGCCGGCGGCCCGGGCGGGCTGGCAGCGCGAGTGGGTGCGATTGCCGCCTCCGCCTCCGCCGCCGTCGCCTCCTCCGCCCGGGCCGTTCGCTGCTGCTGCGCGGGGAGAGCGAGGCGGGGCCGCCGGGGCCGCCATGGAGCCCGACTCGGTGATTGAGGACAAGACCATCGAGCTCATGGTGAGTGCGGCCCGCTGGACCGTCTGGTGCTCCGTCCGGGCGGCCGCGGGCGGGGCCGGCCCAGCTCCGGGCCCTCCCCGGCGCCCCGGCTCCGGCCTGCCGCGGGCCCCCGAGCCCCCCCGCGTGGCCCCGGCTCCGGGCCCGGCTCGCTGACGCCGTGGCCTTCGCTCCCACTCGCGCCAGCGTCCCGCTCATTATTATCATCCATGATTATTCCGACTCATTATTGTCCCTGTGCCTGTTTCTTCCCCGCCCCCTGCGCCTCCGGCCAGGCCCGCGCCGCTCCCGAAAGCCCGGCTCAGGCCCCGCTCAGGCCCCGCGAGGCGGTGGGAGGGGGCGCGGGGCGCCGGGCCGGGGGGCAGGGCGGCGGCGGCCAGGGGCCTCTCCCCCCGGGGCCCCCCGAGGTCCGGCGCCTCTCGGACAAAGGGCTCCCTACGGGGCCGGGAGGGATGCGTGCCTGGCCAGGCCCCGGGTGCCCCGGGTTCCGTCTTCCAGGAAAGGGAAGCCGTGACTTCATGGTTTCGGACCTGGGGCGGGGGGTGGGGCGCCCTCCCCACGGCCGCCCGTCCGTCCCTAGAGAAAGGTGTGTGTTGGGGGGAGGGGGCCCCCAGGCCTCCGGGGCGGCGACCCCGCTGGTGTCAGCCCCGCGGGGACCCCATCCCGCCCCCCCCGCGCCCCTCCTCGTCGCCCTGGAGCCAGAAGGAGGTTTTTAGACGCAGGACCCCGGGAGAGCGGCTGGTGGAGGCGAAGCCACTGGGGGAGGGTCCGGTGGGAGGCGCAGAAACATGGCCCCGACTCCCTGCCCGTGTGGACGCCAGAGACCCGCGGGGCTGCGGAGCGCGGGGGGGACGCGCGGACAAGCCCAGGCTCCGGCCCGCGGGAGCCCCGGCGGCTCCTTTGTATCTCTCCCCACACGTGACGGTGAAAGAGCCCACTTCCCCCAGCTTGAGAAGGCTTCCCTGGCCAGATTTTCTCCAGGGCGAAAATGCTGTATGGAGTCAGTAATTCCGCTGGGCAGGGTCGGTGACATCAGAGCCACTTCCCCCGTGTCACGCTATAAATAATAAATGGCGACACTGAAAGTCTGTGGGACCGCCGCGCGGTTGCTGTGCAGGGCGGCCCTTGGGGAGCCGAGATGCAGGCCTTAGAAACGGGAGGCCGGGGCGTGGATGCGGAGGCGGCGTCACACTCGCTGCCCATCGCAGGGTGCACAGAACTAGGCTTTTCCAGCAGTCTCGAAAACTTAAAAAAAAAAAAAAATAGCTCCAGTAGTTTCTGATTTGTGTGTGTGCGCCCGTGTGGTGGCTTTCTAAGGGATACTGTCACGTGGGTTTTTTTTTATTTGATTTTCACACGTTAAGCAATTTTTTTTTTTCAGTATAATGTATCAGACTATTGTAGTCAAGTCTTTGATATTCTGCAACTTTTGGAGTGGGTTATTTTGGTAAAATAATGTGAGTTAGAATTACAAATAGAGTACATATTCTTATGGATGTACATACATGTACTTAACAGAGGAGCGCTTCCTATGGGAAAATTGTATCCAGCTACCTCTTTGAAATTGGCTGTCCTGTGCTCCTTTCATTTCCATTCATTTAAAAAGTGACTAAAATGTCTTTATTTTCCAAAGAGTTAGAAGAAATACAGTGTAACTTATTTAGTGTCTTTGGGTATATTGCAAAAAAAAAAAAAAAAAAATCTCCAGCCTAAATGTACTGGCTTCCAATGCTATGCTTATAACCTAAAAAAGTTTTGATTTTTACATGCTTGTGCTTGTCTGTGATCTGAAGAGATATTTCAGCCTTTTAAGGACATTATAAACTGGGATTCTTAGGAAATTTAGAAAGAGTTTAATAGTTATCTAGATCAATTTTGAAATGACTCTTTATATGTGGAGTTTGATACCCCCTTAGAGGGGTAGCAGTTAAGGCTCTTAGGCAACCCTTTTCATAAACATAGATGTATGTATTTTAGTGTAGTAGATAGCACAGGACCTTAACTGATTTAGTAAATCCAGGAGCAGATGTGGGAACAATAATGTCTTAAAATCTAATTGCATGTAGCTTTCTGTATTAACTGCATTTTAATTACAGTTTCCAGAAGTAGGTTAAAAATATTTTTTACATTGGTTTCAAAATAACATGATTGAAGGAGGGGAAGGGGTTAAACTGATGGTATTTTGAAAGCCTAAAGCCTGAAATATTTTTAGATTTTTATGAGTCAGCTTCAATACTCAAATATTTGTGATTGTTCTGCCTGTACCAGTTTGGTACTTAATGGTTAACAGGATAACTTCCCTTTGATAATTTCAGAGTGTGCTGTATTAAAGAGAGGATACAGACTTCATGGGTATCTCCGGTTTCTTAATCTGCAGCCCTCTACTTTGATTTTGATTCTTGCTCCTTTTTTCCCTTGCACTTCTTTACTAGGAAATAAAGCTGGTGATAGCAGAATAATTAAAATCTCCAAAATATAACCTCTTTGTGACTCCCCATCTGCCAGAGGCTGGGTCCACAAAGAATGCTTTTCCAACAGACCTATCTCATTGGGCTCAATCTTTAATATAGATTAGACACTTTTGATTGAGACAACTAGCTGTATTTACAGTTGCTGATGGTGAATAATTTAACCACCAAATGATTTTCATGGTTGGCCCAATATTGTACCTAGCCTGTGGGACGGTTTTTCAAACTTCTGGCTTCAGTAACATCAGTTTTGTTATGTTAATGAGTTAGAAAAGTAGTAATCCTTTTGGAAATGTACGAAGTTTACCAGACTGTCTAGTGCAGTGGACTTAATTGGAAAGAATGAAAGTGATGCATTATGTATTATATGATATTTATTAATGCTTGAATTAGGAATAGGAGTTCATGTTCAAGGCTCGCATTGCTAGAAAGCACTCACAGTGCTGCTTAACTGGAAGAGAAAGATGGTTAATCTGCTATTAGAAGAGAACAAAAGTTGATGTTTAGAAGTTTTAGAGGGGGAATCCTGCCTTCTCTTTGGGTGTGAATGCACCCCTCCCCCCACCTTTATGCAATTAATGGGTAGTTTGTATTCTATTGTTAGCTGTTGAATGGTTCCCCTCTTTGCTAAGTGACCCTAAGTAAGCCATTTCACTAAGTGGCTAATTGTTATAATATAGGTAAAATACATTGGACCTTATAAAGAAGGTGTGATATCAGTGCTTTTTTTTCAGAGCTTTCAAGTACAGGCAGGCCCCAGGGCCATGGAGATGCAAGAAACTAGGTGAAATTATTGGAAAAATTTCGCTTTTCCCCCCTCCCCCTTTGGATTCCCCTCCCCCACCTCTCCTACCATTGGCTTTCTAAGGGGAATGTTTTGTGGCTCCTTTAAGAAATTGGATCTTTGTCATTATCATTTATCCTCATCTAAGTCTAACCTTGTGCTGATTTACCAAATGCAGATTATATAGACAGAGTAGGGTCCAAATGAAACAAATGTTTACAGATCTCATTGACCTGCCTCAGGAGTCTGGCTCAAATGTATCCATTTTTGCCCCTGATTTGGGGTCCGTTAGATACCCCTTCAGATTTGACAAAGAGAAACACGATCCTGCACACAGGTCTGGGCACTCTTGGGCCCTGACTGCTGACCTTGAAAACTGAGAGAGCTAGCTAGCACGGGAATCACTAGCCCATTGCTTAGGTTCACAGAACAGCGCGTATATTCCTCTGAGTCTTGCTGTTTGATCCTGTGGATTCTAGAAACCAACTTCTCTGCACTGTGACGTGCCTGGGATCCTGGTTCCACACTTTAAGGGAAAGAAGGCATTTCAAGTCCTAGTAATTCCGATTCCAGCCTGGCTGTTCTTCCCATGTTCCTCACTTATTTTATGTTCCAGCCAAAGTGTGGAGGACCATGGTTCTGATTCTGCTCACACTGTTTCTTGTGTTAGCACCGATTGGAACTGACCTAAGCCCATGTATTTAAGGCTACTGGTATTTATGGGAACGACCAAACGGGCTTAGGTCAGATCTCAGCAGTCCTCTCTGCCAAAAATCCTATCCCCTCAAAACACAATTTAGATGCTACCCCATGATGTCAATTTATATTTGTGGTGGCAGATACCATTTTGTTTTTACATCTGTAGTACTGCCTACATGGTAATCATTTGTTAAGTGAATGAATGAATACTCCTACTTCGTATTTATCTTGTGGAGCTTAACATATTCCAGGCTTGTGTTGTAGTTTACTGTTTGTGTCTCCTATTGAAAGATAAACTCAAAGCACTTTCTTGTAATAGGTATTCCGTAAATGTTGAGTTTTTTGGTTGTTTATGTGCATTATTGCTGCCTGGCTGTATCTTGACCGTCCTCTTTTCTGGAATTTCCCAACTGTATCACTAATTCTCATAATAATCTGTTCCTGTTATGGGACATACCATACCTTCCTACAGTATCAGAAAAGCCCTTGATCGAGTCTGAGCTTCCCTTCCAGAGGCTCTTTGTGTTCTTTATCAGAATGTTCTTTGATTCCTTCATAATGCTTAGCACTTGGGTGTGCAGTAGATATTTACTGATTTAAATTAATGTTAGGTATTTTTTTTTCTTGTGAAACCTTTTTAAGGTCCCTTTTGATAACCTTAAGACAAGGGTGGAGATGAATGGAGAGGAACAAACTGGTAAGGGTAAGAGGACTGTGGTACGTGGCACATAGGCATCCGCAGATGTTTTAACCATTATTTACAGACTTTTACACACACGCAGGTTGATTTCCATACAGCCCAGAGAGGTTGACAGCCAAGTATGGAGGAAGCCCAGATTCCTTTTATGTCTGTCAGTTCACCTGCCTGTGCAGGTGAGGGTGAGGGCATGGGCTTTCGAGAGAAACACCTGAGTGTGTGTCCTCGCTCTGTCACTTGCTAACGGTGTGACCTTAAGAAAGTTAACCTCTCTGTGTGGTTTTATTATCTATAAAAATAAAATGTAGGTATTGCCCCGAGTTGTTGGAAGGATTATAGGAGAGATGTATGTGAGGCTTGGAGCTTCCCCCACAAGCACAGGGACTGTGTTTTGTAAAGCACAATCAAGACAGATGGTGTGAAGGGGTTTTAATCCCCCCCCCCCCCCCGTGCATGTATTTATTTGTGACGCTTTGCAGAGGCCTAGGATTCAAGCGCTTTTAGCCATACATTCAGTGAGGCATCTGGGGGAAAGGATGAAATCGTACAGAATCGGTTCTCTTGGAAACCTGGGAAGTACTGTTACAGTTTACCAAGAACTCCCAATCAGACAGCCCCCACCCAGCCCTGCCTCAGGTGTGCTGGTGCGCGGTGCCTGGGGATGAGTCGTATCAACTTTGAGTCTTGTGATGTGCACTGGGTTGGTTTAGGTTAGGTGAGAAATTAGGATCTTTGAGTTTTTGTTTTGGCGCATCTTGGTGATTTTGACCTTGAACAGAATAGGCAGCGAGTACCCTACAAGGTTTCCTCCTGGGTTGTGTTTGAGTTGTTCGTTGAATTAGTTGACAAAGGGGAGAAACCTGTTGGTCAAGAATGTGCTTGTTACCCTCAGTTAAGTTTCTGCTGATGACGATTGCCTAACAGGAAGTTTGTCTTTGTAGGCAAATGAGACAAACCAGGAAGACCTGACAGTTGAGTAGGGTATCTCTAACCTGGATCTTATTATTGTTTTAACAAAATTCAAAGATTGCAGTGCTCTGTGATGTCAGCAGGAAGCAATTTTAGGAAATTCCCTCTCCAGGTTAGTCAACAATGAAGACCTTCACAGAATGGAAAGCTGTGAAAAACATTGGGACATTAACATGTAAAACAAAGGAGAAAGAAAAAGTCCCTTTGTGAGTAGAGAGCAGATATAATGTATGTGCAGATATAAGTATAATGAATATAGGAAACCATTCCCTAACAACAAGCTTCTGATTCACAGAAGAAAAAGAAAAATTAAGTGAGAGCTCTACTACTGAGAAAAAAAGGAACTTGAATAGTTTTTTATTTCTATTTTTTAAGAGTTCATTGGGAACACTTATGAGAACTGATAATAACATATATATTTAAGAGCTCAGCCTTCACACTCCTGGCTGGGCCTCTGTTAATCTTTCTGTCTCTGGCTTACAGTGCGCATTCAGCAAGTGTTCATTTGAAGGGAAGGGGGAAAATTAACTCACTGATGCAGAGAAAATGTTCAGAAATGAGTTCGTTAGTCAGATAGTTGTGGTTCTGTTTTTTATACTTTTCAGCATTTTGGTCATAGCAGTAAGTTAATACTTTGAAAAGCAGAGTATATTGCTTTGGCACTTAGCTGCTAGCCATAGCTCACCATAGCCGCTTTGATCAAAATGGGGTTTCTGGTTTATTCTTAGGTTCCAGAGTAATGTCACTTAATGGGAAAAACTTGAGCGCTCATTCCATTCGTTGCTTGAGATTTTACCTACGTGATCTCTTTTATGTTGTAGGGATTAAGATACTTGCATCTGATTGTTAATGGTGAGGTTAATCATAGACTGGTATTTTAATCACTTCATTTGCTTTGCCTGCAACCTGAAAAATCAGAACATCTTTTGTCATTGTCTATGAACTATTAACAAATCTTGGAATTTAAAAATTCCTCCGTTTCAACTAGATTTGAGATCTTTACTCACAGACGTAATCTTGTCTTTGTCTTATAAACAGACTACTTGGGCAACATTATACTGTTTTGTTTTAATATTAATATCATAGGCCTTAGAATTACATGACTCTTTGTTAATGAAATGCTTTTTTAAGTGGCAAGATCTAGGGAGTTAGCTGTTGCAGGATGGCGCACCCAGTTCAGTTGTATTTTAGTTCAGCTAGGTTGAAACATTTACTCTTTTATAATTTTTTAGTTGTCCATTCTGATGTTGATTAACTTAGGACCTTGGTTTCTTTTTTCTAATCCTTGGACTTGGGTGCAGCTGTGTTCAATGCAAAGGTCATGGGCTGTACCGCCTGGTAGATGTGGGACTTTGGGGCAAGTTATTTCTTCTCCCCTTTTTTGAGAATTAAATATGAGTAATGAATGTATAGGGAGGGACTGGCCCATTGTAGCCCTTCAGTAAAGGTAGGTATTTTAATTAATGCAAGACATTTGGCAATAGTGTGGCAGTTGAGGAAGCAGGAAACTTATATGCAAGTTAAGTTCCGTAGTCTTTTGATTTTTTTATGTCTTCATTTATATCATCCTGTCGAATGCCTTTTTTTCTCTCACTTATAGTTTGTTTAGAATTTGCAGTGTAATGGAAAAGTTGGTGTGGTAGTCAAAGAATGTTGATATAACGTGCACTGGGTTTATGTATTTAAAGGTGTCATCTAATAAATTGTTTATTAGTTTCTCTAGTTTACCCATCAACTGGCCATTGTGTGAATTGGCCTTCACTGAATCAAAAGTTCACTCTTAAAATGATGTCATGTGTTTTAAAATGTCTTGTGTTTCACCTGAAGGTTGAAGATTTGGGTAATGTGTAGATTCGATGTCTTACATGTAGCAAACCAAAAGATTTCTTGTTAGGTGCTTAAATAAATATCTTTCTTGGGCGGTATTTGAGCCCTCCCATATCATTAATTTTGGCTGAAAAACTTTCGGTAATGGTGGAGGAGCTTAGAAAACACATAAAGAGGTGCGTTGTAGCCGAATGGTCTGGGACAATTTATGTAGCTAATGGTGGCAGCTTTTTAGCTTGTCTCATTTGGAACTTGCATGATATTAATATGAGTAAATATTCAAATTAGGGATGTAAGCCTTTACCATGTAGAGTTTCTTATCCTTCTCTCAACACTGGTGAGGAATGCCACTGCAGACCTTTTATCCAAATAGCTTGTGCAGGGGTCCGAACTCGTCTGTGCCTCAGACCCACCATTCCACGGACCCCTCCTTCCACTTCCTGGTGGCCGTCCTTTGCCGCTGGTGCCATGGTGGGTGTATGGATTGCTTTCTGTCTTTCAACAGTTACCGAAGTGCATGTTTGGGATTTTGTTGAAGAAAGCTGGCTACAGTAAACGGAAAGCATCTTGGAAGCTGCTTGACTGCTGTCTTTTGTCAGACTAGTCTGAAAGGGAATCCCCCCTTCATTCTGGATTGGTGGCTCTGAAGTACAAAATATTTCCCAGGTAAGCAATTACCCTGCATTGTTTTGTTTTTGTGGAACGCAACTCACTGAAAGAAACTGAAAAACAAAACTTCTGTACTTTTTTCCATGGATAGGGGAAGGAAGAAATGTTAGATATTTGTGCTTAGTGTTCATGTTTGGACGTGGACTAGTGGCAGAAGTGCCAGTAAAAACTTTCAGTGTAAAAAGTGCAGTTATTTCTATTATAGGCTGAGGTGGTTTATGGTAATAGTCCAGCAGGGAGTTTTGTTTGGGGAACAGCTCGTAAAATATAGAACACAAACGATAATTTTGAGGCATTCATCTCATGATGTATAGCTAATACCTGGTCAAAATAGCTTTTGTAGTTGCCATGTAAAGTAGTGGTCTGTTATTCTCAGGACTTGTAGAGGGCCTTCTCAGGAAGATTTATGAATGTAGCAACTGCTCAGGGTCAGGTGCTGTTGTAGGCTCTTTCCATGTATTTCTTATTCACCTGGCACACACGCTGTACCTGTATTTTACAGAGTGAACTGCAGCTCATAAGCATTAAGGAAACGCGAGTTGCCCGGGGTCACACAGCTAGTAAATGGCAGAGCCAGGCTTTGAGCCTGGGCTTGTGCCTCTGAAGCTCGGCCTCTCTCCGTCTGACGAGAGCTGAAGTCTGCACTTGAATGTCTGGGTTCTAAAATTGCCCGTCTGGAAGAGCAAGGGGCGGTGTTTCCCAGCAGGTTTCCGCTCGGAGAACACATGCTGGATCATTGTTTGCTGTGGTATTTTAATTACATCTGGTGCTCTCCCTGCTTACTGAAAACATTAGAAGAGCTTCTGTCAGTTCATCAAGCAAACACCCAGGTCACCTAGGGAGTCTCAGGGAGACAGTGCATGTAAATGTCAGAACATGCTTCATAAAGGGAGGTAGCATTTGGTCCAGTGAACTCAAACTTGTAATTTTCCAGTTCCTCCTTAGTTTTTATTGCTTAAGTAGCTCAGGAGCTTATTATGTAGACTTCCTTTGACCAGTGGTTTATCAGTCCTATAAATAAGACATTGTCGGGAAGTTTTCTTGAAAACATGACTTTTTTTGGTATTTAATATTCTCCTCATATTACCCATTCCTTTTATCTTAAAAAAAATTCCTTTTATTGGAGATACTCTGCTTTGTGATCCTTCTTTTAGTTTAATTCCTTTATATTTGCTAATAATTCTCCTGGATGAGCATTTTTCACACCTGTCATCCAAAGAGCTGCCAGGATGGTGGTGGTAGCAGTTAACACTCACTGGGCGCTTACTTTGTATTGAGCACAATTCTAAGCCCTTGATGTGTCTAGACTCATTTTATTTTCATAGTAACCCAGTGAGATAGGTACTAACAAGTTCAAGATCACACATGTGGTAAGAGACAAAGATGAGGTACTAATCCAGGCAGGCTGGCTTCCGAGACTCTGCTTGTAACCTCTCCACTAGGGCGCCTCTGGGCTAGAGTATCACCCAGTGATCAGGAAGGGCGGGATCCTGAAGACCAAACTGGATATTCTGATCGGAAGAAATCACCGCAAAGGGAAAGGAAGCCGCTGTTGAGGATCCCTTCTCCCCTGTAGAAAACGGTCTGGCTTGCAGATTCTGTCCGCCATTCAGGACTAGCCCAGGCTGCTTCCCAAGAGGACTCCTCGTAGGGTCAGTCAGAGGTGGTCTCCCAGAGTGGTGCTGTCCAATAGAACTTTCTGGAACAGTGAAAACGATTAGTGGCCGTGCAGTTCCAGCTGTGGTGACTTGGAAATGTGTCGCTATAACTTAGGAGCTGGATTTTTCACTTCAGTTAATCCTACTTTACATTTAAATAGCCAGATGTGCAGCTTTAGAATTTGCCTCCATACTGGGCCTGGTCCTTGGTGTAACACCCTTAGAAACCTGACCTGGGCTGCATGCTCAACGCAGCTTTTATCCCAGGGTTGGACTTCCATTAACCAGCTGTGCACGACTGATGTGTAAAGCCAGAATTCCAGTTATAGTAATTTATAATGACATGTGAGTGTTGGCATGATTAATATAAACCTGGTCTTAGTTAATATGCCAGTTTAATTTGAAGTAAGAAACAAGAGTTAGAGGGAGCTGAAGACTCAAGCCGGATGACTGGGACATGCATGTAGGTAGACCTTACCTAGCAGGTCAGATGGTAGTCAGGTAGCTTAGTTAGTTAGCATGGACTCCACCAGGGGAGTGAGACACTTGCTGGACTGGGACTCACACAGCCTTATTCAGCCTGGCTTAGGGGTAGATGGGTTTCCCTAAGTCAGAACCTCTTCTTTCAGCCCCTGTGCTTGCTTTTACCTCCCGATCCTTTTCTAGCTAAGGCATCCGTCCTTAGACACTTTAGTCCATTCAGCCTCATGTCCTCTAGACTTACAGGTCTGGGGAGCCCTTTGTTTTTCTGAAGATGCCTTTATCACTGCTCTGATTCAGTTTGTGTTCATCTTTGACTCTAAGAAGGCAGTTGAATTTTCCTTGTTTCCCTGTGGCCTCTTTCTATTGAAACACATGTATTAGCATATTTAACTTGGTGGGGTAGAATAGGACATACTCATAAACAGTACACCTGGTGGTGCATTCTCTTTGCATTACATCACGTTATGAAATGAGCTTGTTTTTAGCCTACTGTATCATTACTTGGAGACTTGTTCTTGCCCTGTTCTTAAAGTAGAAAGAATAATGTAGCTAACTTTGTATTGGGTTGTCGAAAAAGTCATGACGTATTTTTTTCTGTTTTTCGTTGCAAAAGTGCGTCATGACTTTTCCGACAACCCAATATTTAGCTGTTGACTTTTCAGGTGTGTGCAAGGTGGATTGAGGTGACTAAGGCAGGGAGACCAGTTAGTGATGAACGATGAAGGGAAACCAAAGCGTTGGCCAAGGGCAAGATGGCGCAGGGGGCTTAAAGAGATGCAGGTGGCAGGGTCTCCAGAATTGGGAATTGGCTCTGGGAGTGGGAATAGATGGAATGCAGTACGAATCTTAGTTTTTTGCCTTGGGCACCAGGATGGATGTTCTTCTCTTTTCCGAGGCAGGAAATACTAGAAGAAGAGCAGATTTTGGAGAGGAAAGGTGTTGGGGGAGAAAGAATGAGTTCAGTTTATAATGAATTGGAGTTGCCCGCGGATGAATCCTCTGAGAAGTAGCTAGTAGGAGTACTAACCTGGAGCTCACCCGGGAGATCAGGGGTAGGCAGGGCCGGGAGCTTTCCTTTAGCCTTCCTGGTAGCTAACTTCTCTTAGAGGGCGGATGGAGGACTCTGCATCTGTGTGTGGGAAAGGCCACATAAAGGAATGGGTGGGCGACAGCCAGGCTCATGGCACCTTAGGAGCTCACGTGGTGCTGATGAAAGGTGTTACCCCTCTCTTGTTTTCACCTTGACCTGGCAGTTCTGTCCCACCTGTTCCTGTCAGCAAATTAGCCCATTATGCTTGGGCTGTGATGTTCTGTTCCGTTGTAATGGTTTGTTTAATGAATAGAGGTGGTTTTTGAAATGTGTTTTTAAAAACTCCATGTTGTTGCTATACATCTTCTGTACATTTATGCAAATCCTAGTCTATGCATCTGGTGACAAAAACAAGGGAAAAAGTAACCTAAACGCGAAGGTCTGGATCCGTGTAAGTTGGAAATGGGACCCTGCCCTTCCTTCTCTCAGACCGTCTGAATTCTTAAATCCTTCTCATCCAGCTGCCATCGTTGTGAGGACGGCATTTTTATTTACTTACTTACTTACTTATTTATTTATTTATTTATGGGCAGTGTCACTGACCCTAATATGTGGGACTCGAACCGGGGCCACTGGCTTCCCAAGCCAGCACTTAACCACCGTGCCACTCGGCCGGCCTGAGGATGGTATTTTAAAGACACATTTTTACCCTCACAATGCGAGACCTAAGTACAAGCCGGCTATTTTATCCACTAGTCAGGTGAAGAAACAGTGAAGTTTCATGTACTGAAGTGAAAATTAGCTGTGTTGGGATTATTGAGATGTTGTGTCGGTCCAGTGTGGCACGTATTAAAGGGGTTTTTAAGGCAAATTTTTACTATGTGCTATTTTCACTGTACGCACTGACTTCAGCCCCTAATTCCCAGGTGAGCTGTAACCCCACTGTAATTAGGTTTTGGTAATGAAAGCATGGAGGTGTGAAGGGCGCATTACAGCTACAGTCAGTTGATACTTAACAAAACAATTTTTTTGAATACATTATGTCTCTGGTTCAAAATTCATAAGGTACAGAAAGGAGCACATAGGAAAAAAGTCTCCCATTCCCTGTAGCTCCAGCTACTCAACCCCATTCTTTCTTGTGTAGCCTTCATCTGTGTGAATGTGTGCTCTCACGTGGTGCGCCGTACACGTCATTCTGCACCTTGATGTTTTTCAGTGTAAAATATGGCGTGGTCATCTTTCCTATCGTTCCCAAAGATCTCTCATTTTTTGAATAGATAATTTAAAAGATGCATGCTGATTTATTGTATGTGTTATAATTTGTGGAACCAGTCTGGACGATATACATACATACATACGTATAGGTGATTTCCAGTCTTCTGCTATTAACACAGAGGGCCATAAAGAATACCTCAGTGTATATGTCATTTCACGTATGGAGGAGTGTGTCTTCAGGACAGATTCCTGGGAGCAGCATCACTGGATGGATAGGTGCTTTTAAAACTCTGATAGACTGGACCACATAACTCACTGCAATGATTTATGCTTTCACAGACTTTGTTTGAGGACCCTTGTTTCCTGACACCCTCGTGGTGTTCTGAATTTTAAGCTGATTGCTTTTTTAATTGGTCTTCTCTTTTTTCTCCCATAACTTTTTATTATTAAAAAATTCATATATGTTGAAAAGTTGGAAAAAACAAACTACAGACACCTATATACTCTCTCCACCTGGATTCAACAATTGTTAACGTTTTGCTGTATTTGGATCATTTCTCTGCTTCCCCCCCAGCCCCCTCCCCTCTCCTCCCTTCCCCGCCTCGCTCTCCCTCTTCTCCTCCCTTTGCTGTCTTTCTTCCTTCAAATACGTACCTACCCTTTTTTGTTGTTAAAATATTTGAAAGTAAGTGCACACATGATACTTTACTCTCTAAACATTTTGGCATGTATCTCCTAAGAATAAGGACAGTGTCTGTCCCAAACCACACACACAGCCATGTGTATATCTCCATATATACTACATATTATTATATATAGTTGTATACATTTTATACATATATGAAACCACAGTACTATTTTTACATCTAAGAAAATGAAAACAATCACATAATATAATATCAAATATTAAGTTAAATTTAAATTTTCCTAATGGTCCCAAGAATGCCTTTTCTAGTACCCACCCGCTCTTTTAAAAAAACCAAAACACTAGAATGCAAACAAAATACAGCCTTGTATTCGGCTAGATCTTTTAAATTTCTGTTCATTCAGAACAGTCCTGCTGCCCTTTTTCTTCTCCTGGCGTTGATTTCTCTGGAAGAGTCCTGTTCAGCTGTCCTGTAGGATGTGCAACATTCTTGTTTGAGTATTTCCTCCTGGTGTCATTTCACTTGTTTCTCTAACTCCCATGCTTCCTGTAAACTGGAGATTATGTGAGAGGCTTGATTGCAACCAGGTTGAGCATTTTGGCCGGAATGCTTCATCATAGGTGAAGTGTACTTCACATTGAGTCACAATGGCAGGCCCTCAATGACAGGTTATTTCATTATGAGCTATGCTAAATTTGATCCCTTGGCTAAGGTGACCATAGCCAGCTTTCTCCATTATAAAGGTACAGTTTTATCCTCTGCTGTTAGAAAGGAATCTATGGGATATTTTGCACCTTGTAAATACCCAGTTCCATTACAGCCTTGCCCCGCTGTGGTTTCAGCCTCCTGATCCTGAAATCAGTTATGACAATAGGAGTTAGAAAACCATGGTTTTCTGTCGTTCTGGCTACGTTTATTGGCTCACGTTCATAGAGGCCACGTTTCTCCCTCTTGTGGATCGCCTGCTCTCGTGGGCTTTTATTCACTCCCTCTGTTACCAGTCCAGTACAGCTCGTATTGATCCCACACCGCCCAGATTTGGCTCATGAGACCCTTTCGAGGCCACTCCTGCTTCCTTTTGACATGATCCCATCAGTCTGCGTGTGTCTCTCCCTCAGGAAGCAACTGCTTCTCCAAGAAGCTTTGGTTCCCTTTTGTGCAGATTGATATTTTAGAAACCAGAATCATTGCTGTTGGGTTGTCATTGCTTCTAGAACCTTTTGTGGATAGAGCTAAGAAGTACCATATTTGGATAGAACCATCAGTTCATGTTAGTTCTGATTCAGATTTAATATTACAGGGATATTTTCCTGAACCTGTTAGCCTTTTGATTTTTAAAATCTAAGGGACTATATCAGTGCAATGGCCACCAGTGGAGGTACAAATTGTTATGTAAATAGGCAGATAAATAGTGTTATTCATTCGTTATTGAACATGTACTTGAATAAGTACAGTTTGTTAGTGTGAGAAATGCAGAACAGAATCAGATGTGTACCTTGCTTCCAGAAGCTTACAGTTGTTTATATGAAAAAGTACAGTATAACGTGGAAATTGGTAAGGGTTGTGAGGAGTTAGACATACAGTAAGTGAGAGTTAGAAAAGGAGGGAAATTTTATAAGGGACGTCTTTTAAAGTCACCCTTTGAGGCCTGAGCGGAAATTGGACATGGATGTGGATGCATTGGAGCAGGAGAGAGCTTTCATAGCTAAGATCACCCCGTGAACAGTGCCTGGCAAGCAGCGGCTTGTGTTGTTTTCAGGAGGGACAGATAAGTATTAATAGTTCTTTGGATTGTTGGCAGCTTACAAGGGGATTGAGGTAGACGGCATTTGCAAAGATAGGTTATCACCAAATCTTGGACTTTATCCTTTAGGTCATAAGTTATAAACAAATAGCGTATGGATTAATAGAGCTCCACAGGTATATTTTACTTAGTCTGCATACATTTAAAAAAATTGAGACATTTCATATCAAAACACTAATTTCTGGTTTCACCTGAAGATTGGAGCTGAGCAGTGGCTGCCTTTTGGAGTCAGGGCTTGCATTCTTCAGGTCGCCATGGCTCTTAGAGGGCCGGCTGTACCGTTCGTTTCTTCTTGGCCTTGCAGGGGGTTGGAGGAAGGGGAAGGCCGGGGTGTGGTTTGACAAGAGAGGTGACCAGGCAAGTTTGAGCAAGATCTGTGCTTTAGAAAGATCACTCTGGCAGCCGGTTTGGCGGATGCATTGCAGCGGGGAGACCAGTTAGTAGACTGCTGGAATATTCCAGGGAAGAAATGACAAGATAGTAACAGATGGTGTGAAGAGGAGGAAATGAGACATTTTAAATACAGAATGGATAGATTGTATTGATAGATGTGTGTGTGTGTGTATAGAGACAAGAATGTAAATTAGACTATATTAAAACATGAAGTCCTATGTCTAAAAAGCTTTGCATTCATAAATCAGTTTCTAGAAGTTAGCCATATTTTTATAATCTATTGGTTAATTTTGGAAGACAGTAGTAATAGTTTTGTGGTGGTTGTTACTGTGTTTAGTTTTATAATATGCAAATGACATGCTTTCAGAACAGTAACTCTGACCTGGTTGTATTTCTGAAAATTGTGTATGTAAAGTGAAAATTTATATTGTGATTTAAAAAAAACCATTTTCCTTTTACAGTCATGCACCATGTAACAACATGTTGGTCATTGACAATCTCATTATGATGATGTTCCCATAAGATTATAATGAAACTGAAAAGTTTCTATCACCTAGTGATACTATAGTCTTTGTAACGTAGGGCTACCCATTACACAGATGCTTCCACTAGGTTACAGTACAGTATTCAGTACAGTACCATGCTGTTCAGGTTTGTAGCCTAGGAACAGAGAATTTGTCACTCCCAAATAGGCCTATTTGGCATACGGTTATTTTAGGCTGGCTAATTTTAAGAAACAGCAGACATGGGAGACGCTCTGAAAACCCAGTAGAAGTTACCTTCATAAAAGGCATTTACATTTGTGAGGGTGTCTCCCTGGCTGTACCAGGAAGACAGGGATGACTTTATCTCTAGAAACTCTTACCTATGCCGAAGACGAAGACTTAAAATCTGCTTAACAACTTTACCCTTGTTACTTGGCTCTTCCTGGTAGCCTCCCATAATTGACTCCTCCACCCCCAGCATTTTTCGTCTTCCGCTGGTGACTTCAGCCATTATGGTGAGTTACTCAGCTTTCCTGGGTCTCTCCCATGTATACAGGAGGAGGTGTATGTGTTATCAAACTTTTGTTTTTCTCCTTTTAATCTGTCTTTTATTATAGGGATATCTCAACCAAGAACCTAGAAAGGCAGAGGAAAAAATTTTTCTTCCCCTGCAGAGCAATAAACAGCTATACTATTGGGTCATCAGGAAAGTCATGGCTTATTTTTCTGTTTTTCAACACAAAAACGTGTCATGACTTTCCCGACAACCCAATAAGTAGCCTAGGTGTGTAATAAGCTGTACCATCTAGGTTTGTGTAAGTGCTCTCTATGATGTTCGTATGACAATGCATTTTTTTTTTTTAAAGATTTTATTGGGGAATTGGGGGAGGGGAAGCTGCTGTCCTTTTGTTCTTCAGTCTAGCTGTGGAGGACATTGCTTCACTGGCCCATGTTGGTATCATCATTGCGCTCTTCTCGGGTGAGGCAGATCGGTCGCTGGCCTGTGGACCACTGCTCACTGCAGCTCTTGGCAGCTCACATTGGCTGCCGGCCGCCCACGCTGGCCGCCGGCTGCCCATGCTGGCTGCCGGCCACTCAGTGTAGCCTGTGGCAGCCCACTGCAGCAGGGGCTGCAGCTATGCCTACCCGGGTACTCACAGCAGCCCAGCTCCAGGTGTAGCTGTTGTTCACCATCTTAGCTGTACAGGGCAGTGTCACTGGCCCTCATATGTGGGATCCGAACTGGGGCCGCTGGCGTACCAAGCCAGCTCTCAACCAATGCACCACTTGGCCGGACTGACAATGCATTTCTTAGAGCATATCCCCGTTGTTAGGTGAAGCATGATTTAATTATAGAGCTAAATTTTCAAGCAAAAATAATAGCAATCCTATATACTTATTTTCAAAGAGCTGGTGGCTTGTATTTTCCTCACAATCTCTGCATGACGTTAATCAGAAGGATCTTGAATTGTCAAGGGACTGTCCCGTACACTTAAAATTACACCTATATTAAGACTATCTATCCTGTTAATGAGTATTTTGGAAGTCTTCCCTGTCTGGTTGGGGCATGACTTGATCCAGTCCTACTGTCAGCGCCATTACTCCAGCTATGTAGTAGCGCCACCAGCTCTGAGAGTCTGACAGAGACAGGAAGAGCATGTAAATGACTAGACCGGGAGTGAGAGTGACTCACTGACAGGAGCCACACCTGGATACTGGTAATAAGCTTCCAGTTTCAAGGGATGAACAAATACTGGTTAAAGGGCGTGCGCGCGCGCGTGTGTATTTCACTCTATATAACTTACATGTAGTATAGAACACAAACGTAAGTGCACAGCGCAATGAGTTTTTATGTGGTGCGTACCACACTGTGTGCCTACCACCCAAATCAAGATACAGAAAGTTCCCAGAGCCCCTTGGGGGCTTGCTCTTGTCTTTCCCTCACTCAGTCAGTAAACTTTCCCAAAGGCCTGTTCTGGCCTCGTTCACTGTAGGTTAGTTAGGGCTGTTTGGGGATTTTAGGTAGATGGAATCATGCAGCATATACTCTTGTGTGTCCCCCCTCCCCGCCCCCCGCTCATTATTACGTCTGTGCAATGCATCTAATTTGTTGTAACTGTAGTCTTTGTCTCCTGTGCATTATTCCATTGTCTATATAGCCCGTGGTTGGTTTATTTTACTGTTGACGAATTAGTTGGGTGGTTTCTAGTTTGGGGCTGCTATTATGAATAACACTTCTAAGGTGGACATAAGCACTTGGTTCTATCAGTTATAAAAACTCCAGAGTGGAATTCCTGGGTCATAGGATAGGCATATGCTTAGTTTCAGTAGATAATGCTCCAGTGTTTTCCAAGCGCTCATGCCGATTTACACTGCCATCTCCAGCCATCCCCAGCTTCTGCCAGTCCTTTCAATTTTAGCCAGTCTCGTGGGTGTGGAGTAGTGTCTATATTTTTTTTTTGTTTTTTATTTGAGGTATTGATTACATGCAATAAAGTGCACTGATTTAAGTGTACTGTTTGAGTTTTGAGAGCTGTATACGCTCATATAACTGCTACCAGATCAAGATATAGAACATTTCTACCCCTCTCCCCCACCCGCAACTTCCCTCATTCCTCTTCGCAGTTCCCCCACCCCCATCCCTCGCCTCAGCTAACCTGCTTCCTGGAACTAGATTTGTTGCGTGTTCTAGAATTTCATATAGATGGAATGGTATGTGCTGCGTGCACTCTTACTATGTTTGGCTTATTTTGCCCAGCATATGTTTTTTACTTCATTCTTGTTGTATCAGTTGCTTATTCCTTTTCATTTGCTGAGCAGTGTTACATTATACAAATACACAACAGTTTTGTTTGTCCATTCTCCTGCTGATGAATATTTGGGTTTTTTCCACTATTTGACTGTTACGAGTAAAGCTTGTTTGAATGTTTGCGTTCACATATTTGCTTGGAGATTTCTTTTCTCCTGGATATATCTAGGAGTGGAATTGCTGGGATAGAGTGTAGATGTATGTTTAGTTTTTCAGAAAAACTACCAGATCTTTTCTCACAGTGGCTGTGCATCCCTCTAGTTCCTCCTGCAGTGTCTGAACTTTCCGGTTGCTCTCTGTCCTTGGCAGCCCTTGCATTGTTGTTCAATCTCAGCCATTCTCATAGGTGTGAAGACATGTCTTATTGTGATTTCCCTAATGGCTAGTGACATTGAGCATTTATTTTTTCATGTGTCTGTTGCCCATTTAGATATCCTCTTTGAGAAGTGCCTGTTCAAATCTTTGGACCCTTAAAAAAAATTGAGTTGTCTTTTTCTTACTAATTTGTGGGTGTTCTTTATAATAGTCTGGAAACGTTCTTTGTCAGACACACTTATTGCAGACTTGTTCTCGTTCTGTTGCTTTTTCAGTGTCTTGGTACTGTCATTTGATAGACAGAATACTAATGAAGTCTAATTAATGCTTTCATTGTTACTGTTTTTTGTGTCCTAGTAAAGAAATTTTTGCTTACCAAAGGTCTCCTTCTAGCTTTATGGTTTTACCATCTCAAAATAATTGTTTTTTTTTGTTTTTTTGTTTTTTTTTATGGTTGAGCTAGGGATCAAGATTCATTCTTCGCCCCATATGATTATTCAATTAGCCAGTACTGTTATTTACACATATATTTAAAAAAATATTGAAACATTGTTGATTAAGAAATTTATATTTTCTTTTTATGGAAGTGATGCCTATTTATTTTAGAAAATTTAAAAATAAAAATAATATAAAATAAGAAACAGAAAGAATAAAGTTCTCCTGATGACTACTATTAATATTTGGTGTACTTCCCTTGCTTCATACACATATTTTTTTCTTTCATGTGTGTTTCATATATATATTTGTTTTTCATATCTAAAATTGTTTTACAAACTGCTTTTAAAACTCAACAATATTTGCGGCGTTTTTCTGAACCATTATATATTTCTTTATGCTGTTTTGAAGGGCCGCCTAATGCATGTGCAAATGGCTGCCTAGGGAAACAACTCTTTTATTAGACATATAAATTATCAAATTCATAGCAACTTAGGCTGGATTGCCTTTTTTTTTTTTTTTTTTTTTTTTTTTTTAGCTGAGCCATCCTGCCACCTGTTGGCAGCTCAGCAGCTGCTCAGCTCGGGCTGGGCATCGAACTGCTGTTGCTCAGAGCTCAGCTCGCACTCTTGAGCGAGCTCTTAACCAGCTGAGCCACCTGGCCGGCCCTTAGATTGCTCTTTCTTATAGGTTAATCTTTGAGCGCATCTGTGAGTATTACCTTGGGATAAGTTCTAAGAGGTGGAATTGTTGGGTGAAAGGGTGTACACATTTTTAAGAGCATGTTTATTTTATATAGGTGAAGATTTGATGCACTTTCTGTACTTTCAGTGAAAGTGCTGTTTTCTCTACATTTATGCCATTTTAAGGTATTAATAATTTAAAAAGCAGCAATTTGGTTAAAGAAATTTAAAAAAAATGTTTTATTGCCAGTGATATTGGACATAGTTCTCTGTGACTATTTGTATTTCTTTTGTGAAAAAAGGGAACTGTTTAGATTAGCTATGGTTCTATGCTGCTGATTTCTAGATTCAGGTGCATTTGGGGACCCTGGTGGAAGGAAGTCCCCAGGGTGAGGAACTTGGGAGTTCGTTGTGGCTGGGCCAGGGCTGCCCTTTGTGATCGGAGTGGCCATTTTTAGTGGAGGGCGGCTGCTGCCGAAGCATCTGCTTACTCAGCATGCTGTTCCTGAAGCTTAAGCCAGGCCCCCTCCCTGTGCTGGCAGGACCCTGGCTCCAGACACTCTCCATGAGGCACTTAGAGCCAGTCTCACTGGGCCTCACTGACACTTCAGGGACACTCACGCCCACTGGCCTTTGGCTTGGAGCTAGGAGGTGAGGTTCCAGAATGCCTTTCACTTGGAGGTAGGCCTTCCTTTGTTTACATACAGTGAACCCTATTTCCAGTCCAGGGGCACCCTTGTCAGGTTTCCAGTGCCAATTGCCATTCATTTTGATATTCCTTTGATGATTTCAGTTGTACGTCAGAAATCCCATCCTTGGCACCTCTGGAGTCATGTTGCTTCTTGTTGATTTTTGCTCTTTTTCACCCCTAGCTTTTAGCACTTCTGGCACAGTGATTCTGCCCCCCAACCCTTGGTGCACCAGATTCTGTCTTGACCTAACAGACATTATCATGTTATCAGGGTGTCTCCACCCTTTCCTCCTGTCTTGCTTAGTTAACCTCCGCTGAGCTCAAGCGTGAATTCCTGTGACTGGTCCCCTAGGTATCCATCCCAACAGGTTCAAGTCCCCTGTCATATTCTTACAGCACTCGCTCTTTTTTTCAGAGCCCTTAACATCATTGTAATTGATAAATGTATTACATAACCCCTCACTGAAGAGTCAGTTCCTTTATTTGAAAGTAATTTCCGCGGGGACAAAGTTTATGTCTGTCACATCACATTTAGTTCATAGCATATTTCTAGCATCTAGCACATTACATGCTGTGCAGTTGCCCAGTTGAACGAAGGAATGAATTTGGGAGGGCAAATGAGAATTGGCATCTTGTATCAGAAGTCTGTATGTGTGTGTGAAATTAATACATTCACTCCTTAAACTCTTGGTGTTTTGTGTTTCTCAATATCATCTTTTAATTTTAAATGACTCGATTCTGAATATTGAGCTTTGGCATCAGAGACTCCTTTAAGATCAAAAAGCATCCCCTGGCTCCCTGCTCTGCCCGCACACCAGATTTTAAAGCCTGTCATTGACTTCTAATCTGTCTAAGATAGCCTTATCTCACAAATACTTCCACTGTCATTTTGAAGTTGTCAACTGCTAATCTTTCTTTTGTTTTCTCCTCCCTCCCTCCCTTTTCCTTTCCGTCCCCCTCTGCCTCCCTCCCTTCCCCCTCTCTTTCTTTTTCTTTTTTAATATGGGTCAGTGATTAATAATCCTGTGACTAGTGCTTCCTTAGGTTAAGTAAATTTAGTAAATGCTGCATACAGTCTCCTCCTCTTGGAAATTCACTTGATAATCATCATTTTAATCATGTGTTTCCCAAACTTTCTGACCCCAGAATTACTCTCTCCTTTATTTTGGTTCAAAACCAATGCAATCCAAGGACTGTTCTTGACTGCTTTTGTGCTTTTCTTCCCAACTCCTTTTAAGTGTGTTTATCACTCTGCCAAAGTAAGGAGGGAGGGAACTAGCACTTGTTAAATGCCAGATAGAAATCTGCTATCCTTTTAGCCTCCTCTGTAACCTTGAAAGGTAGGCTTATTTTCCGCATTTTAGTGTGTGAGGAAGTGGAGACCGGAGAGGGAATTATTGTTTGGGCCAAGCCTTGTGTGTGCTGTTTCTTATCCTCACCTGGGATAAGAAAAGAAACTCTTCTGATTAGTTTAGAGGCTGCATGTCTAGCTGTCACCTTAGCTTGAGGAGCTTTAGGGGGCAGCTTGGGACTCTCCAGAGAACCCGAGGCTCAGGAGCAGCAGGGGCCACTGTCTCTAGGTGTGCAGCCGCGGATTCTCAGTGTTTGTGGAGATTGGAAGAAAAGAGGGGGAAGCCTTGCCTGCCTCTTAAGCCCTCACGCCTCCTTCCCTCCTTCACTCCAGGGTGCACTCATTTCCCACAGTTCGTCTCTTCTGCTGGCATGTGGCATGTTTGTTGGAGTTACAGGTTGGCTTTTATCAATAATGTGGTACCGAGATTTACTGGGTGCAGGCTTGGGATGTAGCGGGTGGTGTACTTCTAGCCCTTCGAGTCCTGACTTGCTTAAGGTCACAGAGCGTTGGGCCTGGGATCTTCACCTGTCTCTGCCTGGGTTTTTTTTTAGCCTCAACAAAGTTTTTCATAAGGAAAACCTACAGTAAGGAATTAAAATTAAAATGATGTGCTAATTATGTTTTTTTATTTTATTTTATTTTATTTTATTTTTAATTAGTTTCAGGTGTACAACACAGTGCAATAGTTATACATTTTACCCCTCAAAGTGACAACCCTCCACCCCCAATTCGCCACCCCACTCCCCCCCCATATCATATATATCTATTACTCTTCCTCTGACACTCTTCCACAGTATAATCCACATCCTGTGACTATCTATATATATTCAATTACATTAGGTATACCACCTCCGCTTTAGTAATACAGTGCAGTGATCAAACCTCTACTCCATCCATGAAATGGTCTCCCTAACAAGACCTATGATAATTATGTTTTTTATAATATGTATTTAAATTAAACATATAACTATTAAACATTAAAACACCTTTATGTACCACCCAAATCATCTTGAACACCAGACCTTGGGCAGCATTGCTGTAACCTACCCCCTGTCTTTATTCTTCTGCCCATTCATGAATAGTTCAGTACAGAGCCATAAAAGATAAGGACTTAAAAACAAAAGATTGTTAAACAGAGGCCAGTATGCATGCAATTCCATTATTGCACCTAAAAAACTAATAACTCCTTAATATCTGATAGTGTTTATACTTGCTTAATTGTCTCATAGATAATTTTTAAATTAATAGACTTCATTTTTTAGAATAGTTTTAGTTTTATACAAAAATTGAACAGAATTCTCATATATTCCTGGTTCCCCTGAACCTATTCCTCTTCTCCCATTATTAACATCTTTCATTAGTGTGGTACATTAGTCAAAATTAATAAACCAATAGTGATGGCATTATTTGTAACTGAAGTCCATAGTTTATTCAGACATTCTCAGTTTTTATCTAACCTCCTTTTTTTTGTTCCAGGATCCCATCCCAGGGTACACCTTAGTTGTCATCTGTCCCTTAGGCTCTTCTTGGATGTTGCAGTGTCTCAAGCTCCCTTCTTTTTTTCTCCTTACTTCTTTTTTCTTTTCTCTTCTCTTCTCTCCTCTTTTCTTCATAGTTTTGAAGAGTACTGGTTAGGTATATTGTCTTCATAGTTTTGAAGAGCACTATTGGAATTTGTCTACTGTTTTTCTCATAAACTTTTTTTTTTAACTTTTATTTTTTTATTTTTTTTATTTTAATGGCAGTGTCACTGGCCCTCACATGTGGGATCCGAACCCTGGCCGCTGGCATCCCAAGCCAACTCCCAACCACCGTGCCACTCGGCCGGCCCCTCTCATAAACTTTTTTTTTTAAAGATTTTATTGGGGAATTGGCGGAGGGGAACAGCGTTGGGGAATCGGGGAAGGGGAACAGACAAGTTGCTGTCTTTTTGTTCTTCAGTTTAGTTGCGGAGGATGTTGCTTCACTGTTGGTATCGTCATTGTGCTCTTCCCGGATGAGGCAGATCGGTCGCTGGCCTCTGGATGTCGCTCACCACGGCTATTGGCAGCTCACTCTTGGCTGCCAGCCACTCACACTGGCTGCGGGCCACTCACTGTAGCCTATGGCAGCCCACTGCAGCAGGGGCTGCAGCCCACACCATCACCGGGACTTGCACAGCCCAGCTCCAGGTGGAGCTGTTGTTAGCTGTAGAGGGCAGTGTCACTGGCCCTCATGTGGGATCCGAACAGGGGCCGCTGGCATCCCAAAACCTGCGCTTAACCAATGCGCCACTCGGCCGGCCCTCATAAACTTTTTTAATGTTGATTTTTTTTTTTTTTTCAGTTCAGCAACCAGACTTGTTTCACACATTGCTTATAGTTAATAGTCTCTTGAATCCCTTTTAATTTATAAAAATGGTCTCTCCCATCTTTTTTTCTTGCCATGTACTTATTGAAGAAACTGGATTGGTCATTTGTTCTGTATAATGCCCCACATTCTGGATTTTGCTGACCGTATTCTCATTAAGTCTTCATATTCTGTTTTCCTTTGTATTTCTTAGAAATTGATAGCTAAATCCAGATGTTTGTTGGATTCAGATGCAGTGTGTTTCTGTCTCAGAAAATAAAAAACAGAATCCGGGCTTTTGTATTTTTTGTGATATCCTTTCAAAGTAAGTGATTCTTGAAGAAACATAGGACTTGTAGACATGTGCCTTATTCTGAGTTAAAAGCTGTGTAGTTTATTAACGGTAGATAGTAAACAGGAACTTGCCTGCAGGAATGCCCTCATGTAGTTGCCATATTTGCCAACGACGATGATGACACACGTTATGGCATTCACAATTATACAGTATTAAAGTTATTTCCTGTAGGTTTTTTTTTTAATTTTTAACTTTTCCCTGTTTTTTTTTATTAATAATCTAATGAGCTTTGCTGTTGTTAGTATATACTTAAACCTTACTTTATTCCGAAAAGAAAAAGGAGGGCGATTACAGCAACACATACAATGGAGGGAGATAAAAACAAAATTAGTAGGAAAATGGAGATGAACCCATAGGGAAATAGGATGAGGGCAGAGATAAACTTATGCAGAAACGCCTAGAGTAAGAGGAGTTGTCATAGAGGGGCACCGCTTAGCTTCCGCTTGTAATAGCATCCTGTTTCTGCGGCAGCTTGCAGGATCTGGTCATCTTAGATGAGAGGATATGAGGTTATTTATTCATTCATCTGGCCGTTGCACTTGGTAAGACCAGTCTCGTGTTTTATTTGGGATGAAGTGCCTGTAACCATGTGGGTTAGGTTTCTCAGGACTGGCTTTCGAGCCCTTTGGAAAATCCAAACTGTCATTTTTTTCTGTGGTACTTCCTTTCTTCAGTCTTAGAGTTTTGATTAGTTTATCCTGTTACATACTTTTTTCTTCCTATAGTATTCAGTGATATAGCACGAATGGGATATTCTTGGAACATTTAGTTTTGAATACCTTTGTTTATCAGAATAAAATGACCTAATAGGAAAGTAAATATAAATTTAATCATTTATATTTCATCCACAGAATATTGGATCTTTATGACCTTGGCCTTGCCAAATACCTTTTTTTTGAGTTTCATCTGTTTTATATGGACTAAATATTTAAGGTTGGTTACGATTTTTCCAGTTGAAAGTGGCAGAAAACCCAACTCAACACGGGCTTAATTCAAAAAAAGAAATTTATAATGTGCAAAACCCAGAGGTGGATGTGGATTCAGGTTTCTTTCTCAGGCCCACACTGTCCTCTGTGGTGGCATCATGGCACCAGCAGCTCCAGCGTTCATTCTCTCATGGTCCAGTGTAGTGGGGAAAGACAGGCTCCGCTTTGGAGTGCTGGGATTCAGTTTTGAAGACATGGCCTTCCCTGAATCAGTCACTGTGAGTAGGCCACGTGGCCAAAAACAAGCGTCCACCATCAGCCCCTTAAAATTACGGCATCATATTCTTCTCTTGCCTCTGAATCAACTTTCTGCTTTACATGTAAACTGTCTGGACTTGACGTGTTAATTATTTGATAATATAACAAATATTTGTTGAGTTCCTACTGTGTATAGACATTATAAGGACCCGAAAACATTATATTGTAGATTGGTGAATTGCTTTACCAATTGCTTATAAAATGCCTTATTATTATAAGTTATTTTGGAAATAAAACATCCAGTTTATTTGAAAATGAAGTACAATTTTTATAAGAAAATTTATTAATTTTCCTGTGGTTTGTAGGTCAATTTTCAGACTTTCTCAATTTTGGTAGCTGTTTCTGTTGTTTCTTTATCTACTTTTAACTCATCAGTTAAAAGAAATATGGATTATGGATTAGTTTTTCTCTTAAATGCGGCCAGAAATGTCCCCATGAGTTTTGTCTTCCGATCCTCCTCAATTCTGTATTCTCTCAGCGTTAATGAAAAGTTTATTTTCACCGTGACATCTGGATTCTGTGCTTTGTAGTACATCTTGACTGATTGCTTATAGCTGAGTTATTGAGAAAGTAAATTAAGTTATTGATAAATTAAAACAATGGAGTTGAATGGGGTTTTGACAAGGAAGTCCAGTATCTCTTAAATTTCTACGGGCTTTTACATCATGACTTCATACGTTCTTTGTGTGAGACGCTCCAGTGTTGTCGTCCGTGCCTCATAGGTTGACTTTCCCGGAGCATGTGTTTAGCAGTAATTATCTGCTGTTGAGACTGTGCTCTCAAGGGGCACATACCACAAGCGCCATGTGAGAGATTTAGAGGGCTAGAAAAACATCTTAAGAAGATGGACAAAATGCTCTGTAAGGTCCCTTTCAGTTCCAGAATTTAATGCAATCTCTGGCTTCAAGCAGTGAGAAAACTGTTTACCCAGTTGCCTGCAGGAAACAGACAATGTGAGGGGAATCAAAGAAGTTTTGGCTGCACGGGAAGCAGCAGGAGCCCCTTACTCAGGCAGCCCGAGCCCCTGGCTGAAAGGGACACAGTCATTTGTTCTTAGAGGCCAATGGATTGTGAGGCACACAACTTCCTATTTGAAAACAAGGTCAGCTTAGGATAGGAGAACAATGGACTGTGTGAGAAACTAGAGCAAGTGTAAAGCTGCTTATAAATTTCATTTAGGGATGGTAATATGTGCCCCTTTATACCTGTTAGCGTCGACAACTCTCTTTTCATACTATTTATTACTAAAGAAGCAAAGTTTTGATTACCACTGTTTCCTAACCACCCGTGTGTGTGTGTGTGTGTGTGTGTGTGTGTGTGTGTGTGTGTGTGTAAAATTTTAAAGGTTGAGGCTCTACCAGCTTAAAATATGTATTTCTCTGGGATAGGTTTGGTTAGGTCTCTGAAAATGAATGTGTATTTGAGAAATGAGCAGTGTTTAAAAAAGAGTTGGGCTAGTTTAAATGGTGTACGGTTTGAATAAACAAGTTTTTTCTTAGTGGGACCAGCTTTCCTTCTGCAGGTGCTTATTCAGGAATAAGACAGGAAGCATATGAGATGGAAGCTTTGACAGTCTTTGGAAGTGATTTTTAAAATACCACTAGTTGGGTTTTACGTTAACACTCTTGAAAAAACAGTGAAACTGCATTTTAAAAAATATTTTACACTTGTTTAGGAATTTAGTGTCTTTCCCCCTTTAGTGAACTGGCAACTTTATTTCCAGGAATAAGTTTTTAATACCAGAACACTCGGTTTTAAGAATTCTTGTGTTGTCCATTGAAGCATTTGGTGTACTGACATGTTCAGTAAACTCTTTTTATGAATAAGCAGTTTAAAATGATAAAATTAAAATAGAATTATGATGTGGTCTGCCTCTGAGTCAAACGCATTGAGCGTAGATGTAGTGATATTCCCCAAGTCATGTTCCTGAAAGTGACATCTCTTCCTAGAAGAAATGAGACTGTGCATTATATCAGGAGAAGAAAAGTTTTCACTGTGTCCTAATGCCTTTAAAACCATGGTAAACTTTGCACTCCTACATGAAATAGGCTCAGTATATCATGGGGCAATCAGATCTTGTGCAGACGCTTCCAGAAATTCTCTGATTAAAGTTTTTTGGCTTGCAAGAACTGGTGGCAGGACTAGGAAGGGATGCAGCCAGCACCTGGGCTGGGATGGTGAGGGCTAGTTCAGCCAGGCCGGGGCCCTGGTAGAGATGATGAGAGCAAATCTCTTTCAGTTCTCAGAGGATGTCTAAACAACAAGGCAGATTTGTGGTTCTCGCACTTGGAAGTCCTCTCGGGTGTCATGCAGTATGGACCGTCAGGTAGTTAGAAATTGTAGCCTCATAAGACAGACATTACTTAAAGAGTTTGCTGGTTAGGTATCCTCAGATAGCTATCTGGAAGACAGACATTGACATGAATTTAGGTGGTGTTTCTGTCCTTTCAGAGTGCAACCAAACTCTGAGCAACAGTGAGACTAGCTTAACCTCATCTGCTTTTCACCTTCATTGAAGGAGAGAATGGCCCAGAATCAAGGGGCAAGGTGTATGACCAGTCCCCCAGGTAACTGCGGAAATGCCCAGAGGAAGGCTGAGAAACAGTACTGCCAACTGTACACCAGCTGCATCTAAAAAAAATATGGAAGACCAAAGAATCAAATAAAAAATCACCTATATTTAATTCTGGATTTTTTATATGTATTTTATATTTTATTAAATGAAAATGGGATTATAATGGAAGTCCTGGTTTGTAGCCTTTATTCACACAGTGTTTCTTGAAGTTTTCCAGTGTATTGTCACTTTCTTATATGGTAAACCTCCTTCTGGGCCAATAAATACACTACTTCTAGAACATGATTTTTATTTAGCAGACACATAATAGTCTGTCTTCTGTATAATCTGTAATTTAGTTAGCCAGTCCCTACTTGTAGGTATTTTTTCCTTGGCTATAATGACAGTGACATATACGATGAACATCTTCTTAGCTACCTTTTTGGACTTATCTTTGTTTTTTTTCTTGTTGTAATTTCCTACACATGAAGTTGGTGAGTCCAATGAAATGCATGTTTTTCATCTTGAATATGTATTCAGAGGTTGCATAAAAGAGGTTTTACCAATTACATGTCAATCAGCAGTATAGATGAATGACAAGTAGATAAAATTTGAAAGTAAATCAGAGGAAATTGCTGCTTTAGGGAGTTTAAATGTCCCAAAAATGGAATGCTGGGCAGTCCACTTAGGGGACATGTAGGGATTTGGAGTCGGATGGAGCTGCGAGTCTGTCACTGTTGAGCTCTGGCAGTTATTTGATGTCTGGCTCACTGCCTTCCTCTGTGACACTGAGGTACCTGTCTGGCCAGAGGTGGCCTGAGTTAGTGAGAGCACGGTGACTGTACAGGTCTGGCACCCAGGAGGCCTCGGAAAATGCCGTTTGCTCTGCCTCCCTGTTTATCATGTTTTGTACATTTTCATTTACGTCTATCATTTTCATTGAAAATGGGGTTAAACTTAGAGTTTAGTGGTCTCCCCTAGTCCTGAACAACATTCCTCATTGGACCACAGATGTTAATTGACAAAGGCTCAGATGCATTTAACTGGTGTGTAATTCTTTACAGCCTCAGGATTTGTGGATCTTGGATAAACCCCATTGGAACTGGGTTCAGACTGATCTGACCTAGGGCTTGCTGGGGGAATCTGTTCCTTCTTGGCAACTGAACCCACCGCTGATCCTAGCACAACTGAGGACCCATGTGGCTATGCTGGAAGTAGATTATTTTGTTATATTCTGTTCTGTGTCATGCTGCTGAGAATAGAGATTCCGCTTCCCGCCTCATACATCTAAATCCTGCTCCTCTCCATCTTCTGTAAGAGCTCTGAAAAGCCTGGAGACATTTTGGAATCATGAATGGTGGTTGTGACGTGAACAAGGATTTTTCCTTCTGGAATTACTCAGGAATAAGCAGTTATTTTCATCTTCACTGCTGCTTCTGAGGGTTACTAGGTACAATATTTTTCTAGCATCCAGCATTTTACACATTTTAAATTACAGGTGTTTAAGATGGACTCGGAATTAATTCTTGGGACAAGAATTTGTTTTTATTTCAGTTGTCAAATTACTATTTATGACTTAAAACAATTTATATAATTAAACAAAATAAAGCATCACTTACAATTACAGAAGGTAATTTTAAAATATTGCCATAAGTACTAGATGTTCATTGGAGAAAAAATCAGAAAATACATATGACTAAAAAAAGTTTTTAAACATTACCCATCATCCTCTACCAACAATAACTGCAAAGATCCATTTGAGTTTCTTTAGCTTATGGGTTCTGGTATTGTAGATAATCATTCATGATGGCATGATTGGATGTTAAAAGTTTTTTTTTAAATAGTAGTGTTTAAGGAAAGTTTGGGCTGTGGCTTTGAGTTCTGATTCTACTACTGTTTGGCTGTGTTTGAATCTCTAAAACTTGGCAGATAGCTAACGTCAGTGTTCCTCATTCTTACCCTTTTTTTCTCCTCCTTCCACTGCCTCCTCCTCCCCATGCCCTTTCTTCCTTCAACATATATTCTAGCCTGAAAATACTCTATGGTGTATTATCTATAAATATATAGTTCTACAATA
The DNA here is from genome assembly GCA_033961575.1 of Aselliscus stoliczkanus. NCBI lineage: Eukaryota > Metazoa > Chordata > Mammalia > Chiroptera > Hipposideridae > Aselliscus > Aselliscus stoliczkanus. Next base: position 6,843,577 of record CM066733.1, read on the forward strand.
CAGTTGCTAGGAGTTAAAGTATATTAACTTTTTTAGTTACATGTACATGGTTACTGTCAAATTTGTTATAAAATACCATTATAAGGATAAGAAAGTTGTTTATACATTAAGGGAGTGGACTAGAAGTCAGTTCTTTAAAAAGGCTTTGGAAAATGCCTTTAAATTGTGATATAACTTTTATTTCACAACCTGATTACTGTATTATGATTCTTGGCTTTAGAAACAAGTTATTTTGGTGAGACTTTGCTATTTCTTATAGGTTGCCATCCAGCATTTTAACAGCAGAGCCTACAGTCTGAATCTTTTAAAAGCTTTGTGGCCCTATTTTCATCACAACTGCTTGTTGCAAAGCAAGTGTTGAGAATTCAGTATGATAGTCCATAATTTGGATTAAGGCTTGCTTTATTTGCTCTGAGGTGAGGACAGCCCCCAACAGAAACGGAATGGATACTCCCTAGCTGTCACACCTAGGTTTAGAGAGCTTGAGTTAACAGAGTCTGCTTGAGCCCACCTACTGGGTGATTTTTCCGAACCACTTCCCTACTCAAATCCCCAAATCCCCACTCGTGGACAGAGATTCCCAGTGGGGAGGGTGTGATCACCAAATAGTTTCATAAAATGGACCTGTACTTCACTCCTGTACCTGGTAGCCCCATTTCATTGTCACGGTGCTCTTTGATTTATATTCTATCAGTAGGGCATGGTGGAAAAAAGAACTTAGACTGAGTATGAAAACTGACTTTAGACATGTACTTCCAAAGGTAAGTGCTGGCACTCTATGTAGCCCATCTGAAAAGAAAACGTACATTGGTTGTAAAACAAAAACGACAAGACTATTTTGTAGGTTCTCTAAGAGACTTATCTTTCTCACTTCTGTCAACGAAAAAAACATCCAGCCTAAAAGAAAGCTTATCAGTTTATTTAAACCAAACTGTCTACAATTGCCAGGAAGCAAAATCTCGATGGATTGAGAAAATGCTCCACAAAATGGCAGTTTGCAGCTTGTTTTATACATAGAATCAAAGGAGGAAGGTTACATCAAATCCATTGGTAGTAGATCAGGGCTGTTGGAGAAAGCCAAGCGGGGAAATCTCTGGGATTGGATAAAAGTAAATTGGAGAGAAAGGTACTTATTTTACATAGGTGGGTACAGGATAGTTAATAGTTCACTTTTTACAGCACATAGAGATGGTAATCGAGGAGCAAGAATAATAATGAGGGGTTCTAGTTTCTTGTTGTGGTTCGGAAAAAGGGATAATTGACATTCCAAGGGCATGTTATACTGGATGCAAAAAGACAATAGCTCACTTAAGGCAGAGATTGACCTATGTCAAAGAAGCTACAGGCTAAAGATGTGACTTCCCACCATGGCCCACCTTAGTTAGGAATTTTTATGTTCACACCATCCTCTGTGGTTATTTTGAGACTCCTGAGCTTGTCAGGTTTAACAGGTGGCCCCTTTTTCATCCGCACTTCTCTTTAACATGCTTCACTCCAGCTGCCAAAGGTCATGCCTCTGCTTAAGACAGTTTAATAGTTGTCTCATCATTGCCTCTAGCAGTGGTTTGATTATTCAAACTTTTGATGTCTCACTTGAAGGAATTAAAAGATTCAAAATACTGTTTTACAATATCTATAAAAACATAACATGGTTTCTGTACTACTTACTTTCTCTCTTCATCGTCGAGGTACTATTGAGCAGACTTCTTTTCTCTCTATTCTTTTTTTTAAAAATTTTTTAGCTGAGCCATCCTGCCACCTGTTGGCAGCTCAACGGCAACTCAGCTCGGGCTGGGCATCAAACTGCTGTTGCTCAGAGCTCAGCTCGCACTCTTGAGCGAGCTCTTAACCAACTGAGCCACTCTGCCAGCCTGTTTCTCTCTATTCTTGTATATGGCAAACACTCCCCACATGTTCTAATAAACGTAGGATCTTTCTTTGACACTGGCATGAGTTGACTTGGTGGAAAGCTTTACCCCTATCTCTTAGTCAGAGGACGTCACCTCCACCCTTGCCAGTGTGTCGCGTGAACCACTTCTGTCTCTAACAGATGTAGTTGAAATGGTGTGTACGCTGAGTTACAGGAAGATGGTCTTGTACACATAGATCAAATATTGGACCACACATCTGGTAAGGATTCTCTATATACCGATGAGCTGCAGCACACAGTGTGAGGGCTGTCGTCTTGCAGGATGAAGTCGCAAGTTCAGTTGGAAGGGTGTAGGGGAGACTGGAATCTGGCTCCTCTCTATCCCTAAGTTTTCCTCATCTCACATTTAAATACTTGAGGAATGCTACATTCATTGCATATCCTTGAATAATTAGGATGTGCCATTTCCTTGCTCGCTGGCTTTGCTTATGCTATTTATTCTGCCTGGAATGGCTTTCTCTTTTTTTTTCCCCTGGCTACTTCCTATTCATTCTTTATGGCTTATTAGTTCAGGCATCCGCCTCCTTTGGGTGGGTTGTCTGTTTGCACATGCGTGTCTGCGTGTGTGCGCTTACACTGCACAGTCTCCAGATTCCCTCCCAATGAACCTGGGCCAGAGAGGATGTCTTAATCGCTTTTCTATCTGCAGATAAAAGTTCAGATAAGTTTTTTGTTGAATCGTATTTAAGCCATTCAATTTGGTTATTTTAAGCATGATGATAAGAATTAGAAGAGGCTGATAATGATTCTGTGGGAAGCGGTTTAAAGAAAAAAATTTGTGGGATTAATAGAAACCTATAATAAAGCATATTTCTAAATCAGGGTGACATTAGAGAGATGATTAACATAAAATACCTCTTTGGATAGCTTTTGGAAGAATTGCCTCTTTGAGAAGGAATCAGGGCAGGATATTCAAAACAATCTCATCTGGAAACAGACGAAAGTTCGCTTCTGTGAGTTCTTCAAACCAGCCAATCAGGAGACAAGGTGCCTGTGACCACTTTTTCCTTTTGATTTGTGGTTCCTATGGCAATATGAAGAGAGCCTAGGACATTTCTTGCCTACCTCTTCTCATAACTTTTTGCTTTTGAAAAATGTCAAAAGCTATTCTTCTCATTGCCTGTACTGACTGACGGTGTTTCTCAGCATGGTGGCCCTGATTTGGGTTTGTGATTGTACAGTGGATATGATAAAATTAATGAATACCCCCAGTTTCATTGACTAATGTTATTTTCTTTGGCTATTATAGAACCTACAAATATAATCAGTCCAGTTGGGTGTTTGCTAATATTAAGACCCCATCTGAATTATTTCCTGTTCTCCATGACCAATCGTAAATCAGATTACTGGTCATTACAAGTAGCTTAATGTAACATTATAACCAACATTTCTTGGGGGTTTTCTAGCCTGAACCCCCCCCCCCCCCCCCCCCCGTGTGACCCCCTGGGTCTCTCGAGCTGGAGGCTGAAGTCTCAGAGGGAAAGAATCCTAGTTTGTGTTGTTAGCTTGATAAGTGGGCCAAGAAGGGTTTGTTAGAATTGGTAAATATCCAAGATGTCAGGGTAAGTTCCTTGGACATATAGAAGTTTAAAGATAGATGACTCTTAGAGAGGAAGAGGGAGAGAGACAACAGTCTACATTGTGAATATAGCCAATGTGACAAAATCTACATTATTCAGTTAAAGAATGATGGATAATAGTTATTCCACAGTAGTCAACATGCGTTTTCAACTAGGTCTCTGCATTTAAAACCCAAGGATCAGTTGCTCTATTTTAATGCTCTTAGGTTGATAAATGTGGAACTTTTATTTTTGTCCATTATTTTCAAATCAAATCAATGTCCTCTTGGTCCATTGGACCTGAGGGGAGCCTTGTTTACACTAGCAGTTTAGACTTCCTTATTAAAAGATGGGTGTATTTCTTAGAGTGGCATTTTCTGTTGAGTAAAGACTATTTTTCAGCATTGTGTTTGGTCACTTACTTTCAAGGTAATGGAGTGTGAAAGTAGGGTGGGTCTATATCTTTTATAAATACCGGCATCACTCTGTATCCCACAGTTATCTTTCATGGCTATTACAAAGATAAATTTTTGAAAATTAGACCCTCAAAGGGTCATTTAAAAATCTTTTCCTGAATATACAAGTTCAATATCAAGCTTTTAAAAACTTATAATAGACAGTTAATATTTTGAAATTAAGTTCTTAGAATTTTCTGAGTTCTCAAAATGTTTTGTATGTTGTTTTCCCTGTTTTTTTAAGTATGGATTAGATTGTTCGATGATTGGGAAACCATCTTTTCCTTCTTTCAGCCTTAGTGTCTTCGTTTCTAAAATCAGGGGTGGAAGTTTGCACTAAATGATCTTCCATTTCTCACAGTCTATGTATGATTCTTTGATTTATTGAATGTGAAAATTTATTTCTTTTTTAAGTTTTGGACCCCAAGTTATTAGCAGAATCTAATCAGGGTACAGTACCTTATAAGGCCCTCATGTTTTTTACCCTTTGAGGCAGATAAATGCATATTAAACCTTGCAGAGGGAACGTGTTTTTACTGAATAATTGAAAATTGATTTGCAGGTGAGCTTTGGTGTTAATTTGGTATTAGTTGCAAATACAAGTTGTAATCCTTAAAACTCTATTCTCAGATCTGAATAATCCTATGATGTGGATAACTACAGATTCCAAAAAAGAAATTTAAATTGAACTCATATGTTGAGAGTTTATTTAAATCAAATAATCTGTGTCATGTATGTACACCATAAGTACTGTGTCTGGCCTTTTCTCTGTCCATCTACTTCTGATAACATGCTGATGTGTTCTAATAAGCATTTGCTGGATATCTCCGGACAGAGAGAGAGTTTGTTGTAGGGGAAGTTTGCTTAGAGTCAGACAGGATTAACTGGAGTCCTAATTTTGCCATTGATTAGCCCTTGTGCTCTTGCACCTGGGACGAGTAGCTGTTCCAACAAATCCAGCCTCCCTGTCTCAACCCTCAGTTTCCTCATCTGTAAAATATAAATAATACTTGTCTTACAAGGCTCTTGTGAGGGTTTACCATGTCAGCTGCCTAGCATACAAAAGAGCACGATCAATGGCACTGCTTTCATTCTATTATACAAGCATTTATTCAGCATCTTTTGTGGCATTCTAAAAGTGTTGGGGTGACAAAATACATGTGTCCGGGGCGTCATTGATACACTTATACTGTATTGGCTATGGTGAGCTTTAGAATAAAAGCATAAGCGGGAAATGTATTTCCTTTTTTTTTTTTTTTTTAAAGATTTTATTGGGGAATTAGGGGAGGGGAACAGCGTTGGGGAATCGGGGAAGGGGAGCAGACAAGTTGCTGTCTTTTTGTTCTTCAGTCTAGTTGTGGAGGACGTTGCCTCACTGGCCCATGTTGGTATCATCATTGTGCTCTTCCCGGCTGAGGCAGATCGGTCGCCGGCCTCTGGATGGTCACTCACCGGTGCTATTGGCCTCTCACGCTGGCTGCCGGCCACTCACTGTAGCCTATGGCAGCCCACTGCAGCAGGGGCTGCAGCCTACACTGTCGCCGAGGCTAGCGCAGCCCAGCTCCAGGTGGAGCTGTTGTTAGCTGTAGAGGGCACTGTCACTGGCCCTCATACGTGGGACCCGAACCGGGGCTGCTGGCATCCCAAGCCAGATCTTAACCAACATGCCATACTCGGCTGGTCTTGTATGGCCTTTTTGTTGTTACCAAAAAGCGGCTTGGTTTTTTATTCCATTCAGTTCCTCTGGTTTTGTATTTTTTAGCTGCTTTTTCTAACTAATCTCAGTACTCTAGTTACATTATAGGTGAGCTGTAACTAGTAAGTGGAAGGTGCTGGATAGGAACCCTGGTCAATCTGATTTCAAGCAGAGCAGTCTTTGTTTCTAGTACAGTTGGAGTGACCATAGAATTTACCAAGCTACCAAACTAGAACACTTTGAGAGTGAAAATCATGCTGGGACAAGTGTAAACCTGGACTGTCCCAAGAAAATGAGGATATTTGACCATCCTAATTATAGCTGGGATAAACAAATTTATGAGTTTGGGCCGAAGACTTCTGGAGTATTTTGGTTAAATGCAAGCATCCACCTTCAGGTTTTTTTTGCAAGTATTGATTTTGCCATAGTAAATTAATTGACCTTAGATCTGAAAAAGTACTTATTGAATACCATAAGCAATCTAATGGTTTTAAAATACTAGCCATAATGCATATGTTTATATTTATATTTTACCTTTTTCCTTAATTCCCTGAGAACCAGTAAGCTTTTAAAAGAGAATGGGAATAGGTAAATTAAAGAAGCTTTTAATTCTTGCTTGTGTCAAATGTACTTTGTAAACAAAGTCCTACGTTTTTTCTTTGGGAAGGTAGAGATGTGGATGACACTGAAAATCAGATGTGTTTTTAATCAGCTCTTTTTTATTTTCTGTGTCTACTAGTCTTATTTTTCTTGTTCCTTTTGCCTTGTGTCTCTAGGTCTCCTCTGATTTTATTTAGGGAAGTCCAAAACTGTCCCCGCATACTAAAAATTCAGGTGCTCAAAGTTTTTACGATCGAGGCGTCAGAGTCTTGTGGAATGCATGTGGGTTTCAATAGCAGATAAACCATGGTTCCGAATTCTGCCTCCCTCCTCTGCAGTGTGTCCCTGCAAATGATTGAAGCTCTGAGCCTCAGTTTCCTTACACTGTGGTGTGGGGATTAGAGAACACATTTAAAGCGCCTGGCACAAAGTTGGTTATATATTGATGGCAATTATAATGCTATGACATGGACCAGAAACTGTTACTTTTATGAAGCTCCAGTCACAGTCTCACCAATAATCTTGTTTTGTACTCAGACTTTCCCAGTTTCCTTTGGTGGGGTTTTAATCATTCTCTCTCTCCCTCTTGATTCTGTTCACTGTATCCAGAGGAGTTAGTGTTGGCAGCAGAAACCTTTTAATAGGACAGAAAGTGGGCCCTCTCCCAAGGTTTCAGTAAGTCGTGGATGACCACCGCCCCTGCCCTCCAAACTGCCCAGGGTGCTGCCCCTGCCCGCCTAACATTTAGGTTGCGTGTGTGAAGGAGTGATCTGTTGCGGCCTCTAACTGCTTCTTCTCTCCCTTCCTTTTTGTCGCCCTGCAGTGTTCTGTGCCAAGGGCTTTGTGGCTAGGCTGCGCCAGCCTGGCAGAGAGCATGTGCGCACTGAGTTGCCCACGGCGCATGCCCAGTGTCAGATGTCTCCAGGTGCCTCTCTTCTTTCTTGTTGTACATGTGTTTTTACGTATGCCATGAACATTTGTTGAAACTTGCAGTAGTGTGTTTAATCCAATGTTAAGTCTGCTAAATGTTCTGTGTAACCCTCTGCTTTCCTCCAGCCTGGGTGCCCACGCGGCGGAGTTTAGTACCAAGAGGGCCCCTTCTGAGCAAATGGGTCTTCGGCTGGGCCCTGTTCTGCTCTCTTTTTCTGCTCCTGCTTTTTATTCTTTTCCCTCTACCTTGAGGTTGTGATTCTCATGTTTAACAGTTGTGCATGTGCCCAAAAACCTTGACGTTTTCCATTTGGCTACTTTTAACAGTTCTTTGTTGAGTTGGGAGGCTTTTATAATTAAACTGGTGGTTTTTCTCTATTTCGAAACTCATCTTTTTGGCTTGCTTTCTCTCCCTCCTTCCAAAAGGGAGTGGGGAGAGAATCACTAATGGAATAAAGCCTCCAATTGAAGTTTATAAAGATCACAGCTTTATGCTGCCAGTGACTGTCAGTTTGGACCACTTCCCAAAGGCCAGATCCGACACCTGTCCTCTGGGTCCACCCTGTTTTCCAGGCTGAGGCCGGCAGAGAATTCCACAGATAAAAGTAAAACTTTGGGATGGGGGGTTGCGGGGGGGAAGGGTTGCTCAGGAAAAAAAAAAATCTGTTAGCAGGAGTGCAGCTGGACTGATCTCACTCACTGGGACAGATTCTAAGAGTGCCAAGGCAGAAAACATTGTGGCTTTATTGGGGAAGCTCTGTTTAGAGAAAGCATGTATTTAATTAAGTATGGTTTCAGTGGCAGCATTCAGTTTTCATCACTGCATATTCCAGACAGTTTGATGTATCTTTAAAAAGCATTATTAAATTCCCGGCATCCTGTTGAGACTGTCGTGTTTTAGGGAAACACTGTAAAAATCAGGAAATGAGTTAGAGGGATAGCGATGGCATGGGTGACTTGACTGTTTCAAGGTTATCTTTCTGTCCACGTTACAGCCCTTAAATGGAGCTGGGGAGCCAGGAAGGAGGAAAATTTCCTTCTTATTGGAATTGCGCATTTTATTTACTTGTTGGCAAACGTTCTGAGTAAGCGTTGGTATAGTTATTGATTCCAAGTCCTTTCTTTAGATAACTGCTTGAACGTCACTACCACAGTTAACTAGAGAATGGATTTCGTATAAAATCCAGTTGTCTGAGAGTCTATATGAAAAGGTGGTTTGTAAGTCTTAGGGTGCAGGCCTCGGGTGTTTCAGTGAGACTCCTATGTAATGTATATTTATCTTCGGGAAAGCAGCTTCTCTGTATGAATGTAACTTGGACAAAAATGGCCTTGAAATGGCCCTTATTGCACGTGCTCTCCTTGGCGCTCAGGAATGGATATCTGGGTACAGTAATAGTGTGCATTTTGGTCTCTGTTTTCCTGAAAACGCTGACTTGCATGTTACGGTTGCTTTTTAGTGGACTGATCCAGCTTTCTCCAGAAATTGAAGTTGGGAAAGAATTGTAGCTGTTAATGAGGTTTGGAAGTGTAGATTTTTTTTATTGCATTCAGTTAACAATAACTGACCAATGGAAGGCATCAGTCCACATATTTTTGTACCAGTGTTGTGAATGCTTGAGGTGGGGCGAGTGGGAGGGAGTGTGGGATCCTGCCTATCTGAAAATGGAAACCCAAATGTGTTCAAGGTTCGGTTTTTGACTCATCTCTCCCAGTGAAAATAATTTAAGGGAAAAATTAGAAACTTTGCCCTGATTGGACCTTGAAATAAGGTGAAATATTGAATGATATTCACTGAAATGGAGCAAATGTTTTATAGAGGTGTATAGGGAACTTTGTTTACTTAGGATTTTATTTTCTTTAGTGTATAATTGAGAACATACCACAGTCAAATGAAATATGTACTCAGCAGATTGGAATGAGTATATCATTACTGCTTTGTTCCATTTGTGAATGGAAAATAAACATGTACTAATGAACCCTCTTTTCTTCTCGTTGGTTTTACATACTGTTTTAATACCAGCGTTCCTCCTCTCTACCTCCAGTCTCCAACCTGTGCTAAAATTTAATGACTTAATTTGGGGTTGAGCGTTCAAAGAATGCCTGTTGCGTATATGTTGCCTCTTCGGTTTATCCCAAGGATGATTCTTGCTTGATAACGCACACCTCTCAGCCAGTCCATTTTAAGCAGGCCCCTGATGATAAGGACAGGCTACCTGAAGAGCCTGGCTGGCTTTGCTTGCGCTCCTGAGTTGCAGGAAAAGGGTCCCCCTTAAAATGATCACATTGGACCCATGGACAGTTGCTGCCTTAGCCAATTGATCTCTCTCTATGGCTCAATTATGTATTTTCTGCAAAGTAGGAGTTAAGGTATAGATGCCTTTAGGTATAATGCAGTCCCTCTAGTTTTGACTAGGGAGAAGCATTAAAAAGTAAAAATCATTTACTTCAGCTAAACTGTTAAAAAAGTAAAAATCACTCACCACCAGCTGTATTTGGTGCTTCGCATATATATTAGTTTTGTGATAATTGTATGAGGTGGGTGTTCTTACCCCATTTTTCAGATGCGGAAACTAAGTCTTTCAGAGGTGATTAATATTTACATAGCTGTGAAATGGTGTAATTGGCATTTGAAACCCAGATTTGCCTGATTCCAAAATTGGTTTTCCTTCCTTTACACTGAAATGCTATTTCTAGAGCTTTCCATCTTAGTTTTGTACGTGAAAACTTTACTGTTAATATCTGGTGTAGAGCTTGTTTAGTCATTATTTAGTGAAAATTAAGAAAAGATATACCTGCCAAATATCTATAGGGGGAAAACATTGTAGTCCTTTTGCCAAAATGAGCCCTCTGACTCTTAAAGTGATGTTCCTGAGTGGCTTTTCTGCAGATTTAATTCCATGACAATTTACTGAGCAGTTGGTATGTGCCAGGCCTATACTGGTGCTGGGCATTAAAGGTGAACAATACAGACTTGTTCCCGCTCTCAAGGAGCCTATTGTAACAAGCAAACCTTCTGACTAAAAATCTAGACTGAACCACAAACCAAAACGAAGTCAGAGAGAGAGAGAGAGAGAGAGAGAGAGAGAGAACTCTGAAGCTAGCCAAACCTATAGGTGCTTTTAAAAAAATGTGAACTGGTTAAACTGGGATAACTCTCAACATTTTTTACAATTGTTCAGCTGGAGTATCTGGACGTCTGTGAACCAAGTTGAACTGAATAAATAGTTCAGTTGGTTCAGAAATCTAGATGCAACCAGTTGATTGTTGCATCAGATAATCTAGAGTTCTTACCATACAGAGGATTTGCTAAGACTCCGAAACTCCTATGGCACAAGAGTGAGACCAATGTTAATAGGATTTATCATTTATATTCTGCCTTCTGTATGTCAGGCTCTAGGCACCAAGTTCACCTCATCTCATCCTTTACCATCATGCCTTTTTTGGTATATGAAGTTGAAGTGAGCTGCCTAAGGTTATACATTTATTTAAGTGGTAGGAACTGGGTAATGAACCGAGATCTGGGTAACTGCAAAGCCAGTGATTTTGTCACCATGCTGTAGTGACAGTAATTTGGCAACTGCCATTTTTAGGTTGAAACAAATTCCCCTTTATTTTTAGTGTTAAAAGCTTAATGCTACCTACCATACCCGAACGTAGAGGCCCAGTGCAGTGGGCTGGTAGCTTTTCTTGGGAGTGCCATCTGCAAGCTCTCAGCCTGTGTGTGTGGGGTTTTTTTTTTAGAGGGTAGGATGGTTACTTGGAATGACAGTGAGGGTCATGTGAGTCAGGCTTTAGTGCCCACTGCCCAGCTCCAGTCGAGGAGTGCCAGGCAGTGGGACAACTTCTTGACAGCTGCCTTTCTAGTTTCTTGTTTTCCTTTCGGTCTGTACAGGGAGCCACAGCAGTTTGAGGACAGTGGTGTCGGAACTCATCATGGATACCAACATAAGAGGGTACTTTTTAGAGAAGGGAGGTAGCTTGGTGGAAAGAATCCTTGTTGTGGTACATACTAACTTCAATTCTAGTCTTGTGCCTGCTATTTAATAGCTCTGTAACACTAGGCAAGTTAGTTTACTTTCCCAGACCTCAATTTCCTCATCCTTAAAAATGGAGGTAGTTTTGATCTACCCACAGGGTTTTGTGAAGTTAGATGCAGGTAACAGCTACCTCTCTTTCTGATTGCCTACTGTGGAGGGGATGAAAATCCATTTCGTTCATTGCTTGCTCCTGGTTCCCTATTCAAGAGCAAGGGATTCCTGTCTTACAGTCAGTTTTCAATTCCAGGGGAGGAAGGATAAGGAAAAGACTGTGCATATGCTTGATGTGGCCCCTCCTGTCAGATGTTCTCTTTTTATTCAGGGCCTGTCTCCTTTAGGTCAGACATGACTGTTCCAACTAATTGCCTTTCTTTGTCTCCTTTCTAACGACCATTGGAGAGTTCTCATTTCTTGTTGATTATCCGATTGCGCTCTGGGGCTAATAACGTGAAGAAGACTTGGAGTGACCTTTTGGGTTGTTCAGTGGTAGAGTTTGTAATACTTTGTGAACACTAAAAAACATTTTTTTCTCTATAAAACTTTTACAAAATACAGTTACTAAAAAAAGAAAAAAGTCCATTGGAAATCTCACTACCCAGAAACATTTGTTACTATTTTAGGGTTGGTCTTCTTTCTGCCTGTTGGGCAGGAAGGAATCCATCAAATTGTGCAGGTTTTCTCTGTGATGATGATGATGGTGATGGTGATGATGATAATGATTTTAACAGTGGTGTTTTAAATGCTCCATGGAACCCAGAGCTGACTTCAGAGACTAGAGGGCCTGGCATCCTGCCCTCCTGCTTCTGTCTCGCCCAGAATAGCTCGAGATTTATCTGCTTTACATAGCAGGGCTCTTAGAATTTTTTATATAAAATCTTACTACTATGAAAAATTTCAAATACACACAAATAAAGAGAAACATTCAATTCAACCTTGAACAATTCTTAAAATTATGCAATTTTCAGTTCCACTTTCCCTTTCTCCAACAGAGTTTTTTCTAGGGCATTTTAAAGCAAATCTAAGATGACTTAAATAAAAAAGTAGTTTGACACATCACTGCTTTATGTCAGCATTTAAATTTTTTGTTTTTTTAGCTGAGCCATCCTGCCACCTGTTGGCAGCTCAGCTGGCACTCTTGAGCGAGCTCTTAACCAACTGAGCCAGTCGGCTGGCCCTTAACAAAAATTTTAAACAAGGTTCAAAAAATTTAAAATAATACAATTAGTACTGGAGGTTATCAGAGATATATAAAGTCTCCTTTGACCCAGGTCTCACTTGCCAGAATTATCCCTTACCAGTTTCCCATTATTTTTTTAGATAAAAACTTAAAAAAAAAAAGGAAAAAAAAGCATACTATACATACTATTTTCCAATTAATAAATTTTTTCAATTAAAATACATTGCTCGTCTTTCCACATCAGCATATAAAACCCTACTGTTTTATAACTACAATAGTATTCTGTCACATGGCTTTATCATGTTTAAATTGTAGCCAGTTTCCTATTGAAGGAACTTGAGGCTTCTGGATTTTTTTTTTTTTTTTGGGCGGGGGGTGGGGCGCTATCATAACACTTGACTAATTTCATTGAACATGTATCTTTAGGCTTGCATGATTACGTCAGTAGAATAAAATCTTAAAAGTACAATTACTTGGTCAAAAAATATCAGTGCTGTTTTTTTTTTTTTTGAGGGCAGTGTCATTGGCCCTCATATGTGGGACCCGAACCGGGGCCGCTGGCTTCCCAAACCAGCGCTTAACCACCGCGCCACTGGGCCAGCCTTCAGTGTTGTAGTCTTAATTGTTATCTGTATACAGGCAAGTCGAATCATCTCCCCCCCCCCAATAGATGTGAACAGTTTGTTGTCTACTGTTGCATATTTGTTTTCTTTGTTCATAGGATATGTAACTCTACAATTATAGGGATCCCCCCCCGTACCTCCCTTTTGCAAGGGGTAAATGGGCTCACCCTAGAAAACCATACTGCAGCTTTACTTTCTTTATTTACTTAACATTATATTGCAGACATGTCCCCAGATTCATCAAATCTAACTGTTTCACCAGTGGTACTTTTATTATCCATAGATTTTGGGGGTGTGGGGTGAGGGAGAGGAGGACAGTTTTTGTTTTTAATTTTTTGAATTACAACATATGTATAGAAAAGTGCAAAATCTTAAGTGTCTGGCTCAGTGATGTATCACAAAGTGCTTTATTTTGATAGGTATAGTTAAATGGTTTTCTTGGAGGGTAGGCCAGTTTATACTCCAGTCATCGCTGTAAGCTCTGGATAGCGTTTATTTAAAAGTGTTTAAATTTTCCTTTTAAAATATTATTAAAAATAGCCTACACTTGTTTGAAACTAAACCAATAATAAAAGTGACAAATAGTATCATGATGAATTAAGACTTTCTATCATTTTGAATCACTGCATAATATTCCATTTACTAGAACATTACTGATTTTAAGAAACCCTCCCTTCTGTATAAAGACTTTTCAATTTTTCAATTTTAAGTCTTGTTGAATAGAACATTATTCGACCTAAGTCTTTGTAGACTTCTGTGCTTATTTTCTTAGGTAAAAGACTGTGCACATTAAAATACTTGAGGTTGCTAAATTGTATTTTTGAGAGCCTGGGTCAAATTATATTCCTCAAAGCAGTGGATGAGAGTCCCTTTTCATATGGCCTAGATGGCATTGGATATTTTAATCTTGTACTTCTTGCAATTTTGATGGATGAAAATTTAAAAATAATATCGTAATATCGTAATGTACATTTATTTGCTTGCTAGTGAGATAGAATATACATATTTATTTATTGACCTTTTTTATTGTTTTATGAGTTATCTCTTCATACCTTTTCTCCATTTTTCTATCGATGGCTTTATTTTTTAAAATCTAACTTATAGGGACCCTTTCTATATTAAATATAGCAACTGTGATTTATTGCAAATATTTTCCCCAGTTTGACATTTGCTCTTCCATTTTGTTTATAATGGGCTTTGCCTTGAAGAAAGTTTTGACAGAAATTTTTACTTTTTATGTAGTCATACTTATTCCTTCCCTTTACCATTCCTCTAGTGGTTTATAGCTTTATGTTTTGCATTTTAATTCCTTCAGTTTTTCTGTACTTTATTGGTATGTGCTCTGAATTAGAGATCCACTTCTTTCTAAGTAGCCAGTCTGTTTTCTGATCTAGGTTTGTCCCATCAATTTGAAATCATGTCCTCATGTTTCACTTCCTTGTGTCCAGCGATGGCCACTTGCAGAAGCCTCTTTCCAGCTGTAGTCAGTCTTTTTTTTTTTTTTTTTTTGAGGGCAGTGTCATTGGCCCTCTTATGTGGGACCGAACCGGGGTCATTGGCTTCCCAAGCCAGTGCTTAACCACCACGCCACTCGGCCGGCCCTGTAGTCAGTCTTGATATCCCAGGATCATCAGCTGTCATCAGCCTCTGTACGCTTGTGGTCCCCACGCTATCTCATACTGTCTTTTAAATGTAATGCTAGTTTCAGAGTGTCTTGTAAATGATGATAGGCTTTGCAAGTGTCAAACAGAAAGATTTGTTTTAGCATTTTTCTAAGAGTGATTTTTCCGTTTTTATTATGAATTGGGAAAAAAAATTTAAGTCATTTTCATGTCATATTTTCTGAAAACAGGGTGACGTGACTTGGTGATCAGCAAGGAAATTCGTGTTTTGTTGGAAGTTCTGATGATAGCACAATGCCTGATACATAGTATCAGCACTCAAGAAATCACATGCATTTCCTAAGGCAGAGCGATTCTGCTTTGCGAAAATGAAAACTAAAAACTGGTTTTACTAACAGTTTTTATTTATGGTTTCCAAAATAGTGCATATGATAGATAAAGATTAACAGTGTAATTCGAAGATAGAGAAGCCGGTAAATGGGATTCAGACCCCATTGGAAGATGTCTTTTTACATTTTCAGCAAGTGTCGTGATATACCTCACACTACCAATGTTTGTTATGTTGCTTGGGAAAATGCTGGTTTTATATATTTCTATTGATGTATATTATTTTGTTTATGAGACTAACACTTTTTCATTATAAAAATTTTAGATAGTAAAGAAGTATAGAGAAGAAATTAACCATTCAGCCATAATCTCACTTTATTTTCGTGTCCATTCTTTATTGTTTACTTCTTGATATTTTATTTCTGTATAAGTATTTGTATATATTTTTGTTTTGTTTTTATATGGACTCACACTCTGTATATGGAATTATGACCTGATTTTTACCAATATGGTTCATATTAATAAACTTAGGTCTACGTTTTTAATAACTGTAGACTTTATTACCTGGGTTTACAATTTAATTAATCTCTTATTTATGGGCATTAAGGTCATTAAATTTTAGTGTATATTTATGATTAATTCCTTAGGTTGTATTCATGGGAGAAATTTTGAATCAAAGGATATAAACTTCCTTAAGTTTTTTAAACTTTGGCCAAACTTTGATCATAAAGGTTATTCTAATGTCCTGGAAAACAGGAAAGAACAAAGAATAAATTGAGTAAAACACATAGTATGTTAGGTAGTAATAAGTGGTATGGTGAAAAGCGGGGAATAGGGCACTCCAAAGTTGGGGGCTTTAATTCTGCACAAGACGGGAAGTCATTCGGGAATTTTGACCAGAGGAACAATTGACCCGAATAACATGTTAACAAGATCTGTGGCTGCTGTGTAGATAATAGACTGAAGAGAGGAAGCGAGGAAACCAGTTCTAAGGTTGATCAGTGTTATTAGTCAGTCCTCCGGAGAAGCAGAACCAATAGTAGATAGATATTTTAGAGAATTGGCTCATGTGATTCTGGGGACTGGCTAGTTTGAAATTTGGGGCAAGTCAGTGGGCTGGAAACTCAGGGAGGATTTCTCTGTTGTAGTCTTGAGGACGAGTCTTTGCTCTCAAGGCTTTCAACTTGTTGGATGAGGCCCACCTACAGTAAGGAAGTTAATATGCTTTACTCAAAGTCTACTGATTATAATGTTGATCACATCCAAAAACTACCCTCACAGCAACATCTAGATTGGTGCTTGACCAAACTGACCACCATTAGCATGGCCAAGTTGACATCTAAAATTAACCATCAGAACTGTTGACATGTCCCCAGATTCATAGTCTCTCCCACCAGTGGTACTTTTAGAAGAAGCCAAACTTTGAATTAGGGATACAAAATGGGAAAAAAGGCAGTTCATGATCAAGTAGTGTTAAAAGGTGGGCCCGACATTAGTAAAAATGAGTCAGTGTTGTCAAGCCAATATTATTTATATCACCAATACCTAACAAGCATTTAGATAGAAATGACTTGGACTTCGGAGTTTCTGGTATGGTCAGAAGATGAAAATACGATACGCATCTACTTGCGGTAATGAAATGCTTGCAATGATGATTCTCATTCAGCATCCAGCACTCATTTTGTGGAAGAGCCATAAGCACGCAGAGAACGGAGTTAATGAGCACTTATGCCAGATACAATTACGAAGTTGTTTTCCATACCGTATCATTCTTAACTCTCTGAACAACTTGAAAACACAGTTGCTATTAGGTCTGTTTTATACATGAGGAAATTCAGATTCATAGAGAGATAGAGAGCTTGTGACTTGCCTAAGGGAACACATCTACTAAGTGATAAAGCCAGGATTTAAACCCAGTCTCTATTCCTATATACCTTAACCTGCTCTTGAAGTAGAAACTATTTTCATAGAGATGATTATCTCTATTTTAAGTTGTAAACAGAGTTTTCTAAATCTTAGGACAATTATGCAATAGGAATGCTATTTATGTTTTTGTATCGGCAGCTTACACAATCCAATCTCTTCTTTAGATACCTTCTCTGACCACCCAGTCAAGACCAGCTTCCTGCTTTTCACTCTGTTCCTTTACCCTGCCTTATTTTTTTCTTCATAGCGTTTAGCTCTGCCTGAAATTATATTCCATGCCTGTTGTTTTCCTCGTGTCGTCTTTCTCCCTCGCCAGAATCCAAGTTCCACCAGAAAAAGGGTCATATTGTTCATAGTATGGTAAATACACGTTTCTAGAATAGGTCCTGAGTAAACATAATAAACTGGAATGTGGAGGAATGGCTGTTTCCAAGCTTTGTTAGGATTATATGGTGCAGTGGTATTTGCTGTCATAGCCAGAACTACTTAATCCTTAGAGTTTTTTGAATCCAGGTATTCATGTGAGTTGAAAGAGAACCTTGCATAAAAATTAATTTTGCTTTGAAGACTAGCTTCTATTTTTATTCTGCTTAAAAACATACTCTTTTCTGATTATACAGTGTATATACAGTAGAATGTTGAGATACAGTGGAAAGAAAAATGAGAAATTATCTTCAATTTAGGGAGTGCCACTCAATATTTTAGCATACTTTTGGTTTTTAATCTGTGCATATTTTACAGAGTTGAGAATACACACAGGCACACTTGACTCTTGAACAACATGGACTTGACCTGCGCAGGTCCATTTATACATGAATTTTTTTTTTCAATAAATCCTGTTTTTGATCTCTGGTTTGGAGTTCGTGGATGTGGAGGGTCAACTGTATGCATTGATCCCGACCATTTTCCATATGGGCATTGAGCAGCCTCGGATTTTGGTATTTGCGGGTCCTGGAACCAATCCCTCCATGGATACTGAGAGACAACTAAGTTTTTGTGAGAGGTCAAAAGTTATACATGGATTTTCAACTGGTCAAAATCCCTAACACCTGCATTATTCAAGGGTCAACTGTAATTTTTATATGCTTTATTTTACTTTATGTGCTTTGTACGTTTATTCAGGATAAGTTAATGTTTCTCTATTGCTAAAAATTTCTCATAATTCGAAAGTACTACATAATGTATTTCATGAACATCCCATAATTCATTTTTCTGAGTGCTTAGAATCTTTGTTTTGAATTATTAAAAAACTAATCACATCTTTGTGCATAAACCTTTGCCTTCATTTTGAATGACTTAAGATCTGTTTCTAGGAGATAAACTATATGTATCTTGTCGAAATGTTTGTTTTCCAGAGGGTTTGCATCTCCTTGTACCCTCACTAGGATTGAACATTATTATTTTCTACGTGATTAAGTAGTATAGTCTAAATTCACAAGCCTCTTGACAAATGGCAGCTCTCCTGTCGGAGCAATTTGAGTATATGTTGCGTCAGCTAAGGCATGGCTTACTAAAAGATCTCACACTACTGGACATACTTGGCCAAGAAAAAACTCCAGAGGCATTTCAGACATATAACAACTGTGCCACCCTATGCCTTCCTATCGGATTGCCTGGGTGCTGTGACTGGGGTTCAAAATTGAGATCGTTCAGGTAGAATGAGGTTATTCAGAAAATACCAAAGAAATCATAGAATCACTCATATATTGTGTACGTATTTACTGATGACCGACTGTGCCATTCACTCTGCTATGGCCTGGTAATGCCAAGAACCAGCTGCCACCCTTTGTAGGTAGATTGCATGTAAAGACTCTTTACAGTGCTGTAAGGAATCCTCTTTCTACCCCATCCTCCCTTTAGAAAACCAGCAGTCACTTATTGGAGTCCTTGTAAAAACCTCTTGTTAAAGGATGCTCCTCAGTTATTTAATTTGGAGTAAAAGGCAGATGTTAACTTCTTCATCTTTAAGACAACAGGAAATGAAAAATTAGGGGTTAGAGTAATGGTACCCGGAAGAAACGATCACCTAATTAATTACAAAGAAAAGACTTCGCCAAAAGAAACATTGCCCTGGGGGATCTGGCAGAGTTCTCAGTAAAAGGGGTGATGGATGAACCCCTAATTGTCAACTAGGAGTGAATGGGGAAGACGTGTACCCGAAATGTTCTCAGTCAGTACTAGTTTGAGAAGTTTACTAAGATCTGTGACAGTGGTGGTGAAAAAGGCACAAAAGATTTCAGCACATTTTTTTCCTGGGGATATGATCCCGCAATTTGAAGTGTTGGGTGTTAATGTGAAGCAGCCATTGAAAGATTTGCTTTTTATTTATTTTGAGACAATCTCAAGTTTAGTTTTAAGTACATTACAATAGTTTCCCAAACTATTTGAATTTAAAGCTGGTTGACTACTTCTTCATGCCCGAATGCTTTAGTGTGTATTTCCTACAAAGGAGGGTGTTTTACATAATCATAACATGAGAATCAAATCAGTAAATTAACATTGATCCATTACTGCCTTCCAGTCCTCAGTCTCTATTCAGTTTCATCAAAGGTCCCAGGAATGTCTTTTAGAGCAAAGGTGTCATTCAGAATGATGCATTGTCTTTACTTGTCCTACTTCTTTGGTTTCTTTCAATCTGGAACAGCTTCCCTCAGTCTTTGCTGGACTTTCTCGAGAGTTTTGAAGACTCCAGAGTAATTATTTTGTGGTTTGTCAGTCAGTTTGGGTCTGTTGTTTCCTTACGATTAGGTTTAGGGCATATATCTTCGGTAGGAATATCGTAAAAGTAATGCTGTGTTCTCGTCTCATCACCAGTGGTGATCGCTTTGATTCCTTGAGGTAGACGATGTGTAGTAGCTTTCTGTACTGTCTTGTCATGTTGTGTTTTTTCTCTTCGTAATCAAGTTTTCATGGAGAGAGAGAGGTACTTTGAAATGGTATAAATGACCTCTTCTCATTAGAATTTCATTGTATTCATTTATTTCAGTATACGTTTGTGGTTCCCTATTTTATTCGGTGGGATATAATCTGTTATTATCATTTATTTTGATGGTCAGAGTTTGTCCGGGAAGTGGGAGGTCCCTTTCAAGCTCATTTTTGATCTGTCCTCATAATTCTTTAAGCGCTTCCTTACTTTCTGCTGCAACGAGAATCTCCCAGGCTCCTCTTGTGTTTCTGCCTCCTCAGCCTTGGAGTCCAGCGCATGCCCGAGGGGCCTTGCTTCTAGCAGTGAAAGTGGTATGAGATCTGTGGGGTTGGCGTGCTTCCTCTGCTATTGGGATGTCATTGCTTCCCGGCCCCCTTAGCCAGCCACATTTGGTGACGTCTATATGATTTTGTCTCTCTGGATTACCTCCTTTTCTATGCGTTAAACACCAAGCGTTCACAATGATGTTGCCATTCTAGTCTTCTGTAAGGTAACCCTTTTCATGTTTATAATTCCCTTTTTACATACTCTTTTGCGTTTTGCTTTTTCTTCACCTAAAAATGTATCCTGAAAATCACTCCTTTCAGTCCACAGAAGCCTGCCTTGTTCCTGATTCAGGCTACATAGTACTCCATTGTGTTGCCCTGCCTTAGTTTATTAAGCCAGTATCTTACGTATGAGCATGTAGGTTGTTTCCAGTTTTTTGGTGTTTTTTTTTTTAAAGATTTTATTGAGGAATTGGGGAAGGGGAACAGCGTTGGGGAACCAGGGAAGGGGAACAGACAAGTTGCTGTCCTTTTGTTCTTCAGTCTAGTTGTGGAGGACATTGCTTCACTGGCCCATGTTGGTATCGTCATTGCGCTCTTCCCAGTTGAGGCAGATCATTTGCTGGCCTCTGGACGGCCGCTCATTGCAGCTCTTGGCAGCTCACGCTGGTTGCCAGCCACTGACAGTAGCCCGTGGCAGCCCACTGCAGCAGGGGCTGCAGCTATGCCGACCCGGGGACTCACAACATCCCAGCTCCAGGTGGAGCTGTTGTTCATCATCTTAACTGTAGAGGGCAGTGACACTGGTGCGCATATATGGGATCCGAACCGAGGCCCCTGGTGTCCCAAGCCAGCTCTTAACCAACGCGCCGCTCGGCCGGCCCAGTTTGTTTTTTTCTTATTACAAACAGTGCCCTAGTGAATAACCTTGTGTATATACGTATTTCCATATTATTATTTAATTATAGTGTATTTTCAGGGAAAATTCCTAGAAGTGGGGTTACAGGATCAAAAGGCAAACGCAAGATCAGAAGTAATGCTAGGTTGAAATGTAAAACTGCTTACATAGTTTAGTTAGATATTGCCAAATTCTCCTCTGAGAGCGCCTGTTTCATTGTTGTTTCATTGACAGGATGTGTTGTGTACTTCTGAATATTTGCCACTATTAGGTGAGAAATGTGGAGCTTTAATTTGCATCCCTTTAATTATAAGTCTGAAAATCTTTTATTTAAGCATCATTTGTATATCTGTTAAAAAGTCTGTTTATGTCTTTTGCTCATCTTCCTATTGGGATTTTGGTAATTTTTGCCCCACTGAATTTAAAAAAGAAATTTTTAGGCATATAAGTAAGTCCTTTTATCTGTGACATATGTTGCAAATATTTTTTTCCCAGTTTTTCACTTAACTTCTGACTTTGTTTATGGTATTAAAAAAAATGGTGCTATGTAAAAGTTTAAGTTTTTATCAAGCCAAATTTTTCTCTTTTATTGCATCTGAATTTTGATTCATAGTTAAATAATCTTTCCCTTCACCCAGGTTTTAAAGAAATTCACACATGTCTTTTTCCAGTACATATGGTTTTACTCTTTAAATTTCTGAGCTGTTTGCAGTCTATTCATATATATTCTGTTCAATATGGATCTCATTTTATCTTTTTCCAGAGGGCTAACCCTTTGTCCCAGCATTTCTTATTAAAAAGTTCCCCAGTGATTTGAGATGCCACTTTTATCATGTACTAAATTTCCATATGTAGTTGGGTCTATTTCTGGACATTCTATTCCACTAGACCTGGGTTTGGCAAGCTGTGGTCTGCTGGCCACACCCAGCCCTATTTTTGTAAATAACATTATATTGTAGGACAGCCACACTTATTCATTTACATATCGTCTGTGGCTGCTTTTGTGCTACAACACAAGGGTTGAGTAGTTGTGACAGAAACAGTGAGGCTTCCAAAGCTTAATATATTTACCCTCTGACTCTTTCAAAAAATGCTTGCTGACTCCTACACTGAAATTATTGTGTATTCATATGCCATAAAAGCACCTCATTTTTAATTAGGCTGTCTACAGTGTTATTTTTATATCTTGTAGGGTTTAAATGCCCCCCATCTCCTTGTAGCCTTTCTTTTTCCGTGTTTTTTTCTGAGTATTCTTACAAGTTTGTTTTTCCATATGAACTTGAGTATCAACTTGCCTTTTCCATAAGGAGCTTTCTGTGTGATTGTTGGGCATGTGTTAAACTTATAAATTAGGGTGAACTGTCATCTTTATGATGTTGATCAGTTTTACTGAAGAATGAGTTATGAAGAAAAGAATAAAGAAACTTATCAAAGAATTAATCCACAAAAATACATCAAACCAACATTTTCACAGGGGAATTCTACCAAATTTTCAAATGACACACAGACCAAGCTTCATAAATCGTTCCATAGCATTGAGTTGGAAAGGAAACTTTTAATTCTATTTTATAGGAATTTTTTCTAGTTTTATTATCTTTTGATCAGAGACTATTTCTATTTCATTTTTCTCCTTTGTGGAGCTTGCTATTTCTTTGTGACTTAATATAAGACCAATTTTTATAAAATTTGCATGTGTGCCTGAAAAACAGGTTTAATTAGTCTCTGTTAATGGTGTAAAATTTGACAGTGCCAAGGTCTGCTGGCCTTCTTAATTATATTTATTCTTCTGAACTTTATATTTTTGTCCTCTTAATCTGTCTTATTGGGAGTAGTGTGTGTTAGTATACTTTTAATCCGTATCTCTGCATATCTTTTAGTTTCTTTTCATGGTGTGTTTCTTTGCTTTTTTTTTTTTTTTTTCTTTTCTTTGAGGGCAGTGTCACTGGCCCTCATATGTGGGATCCAAACCAGGGCTGCTCGCGTCCCAAGCCAGCGCTTAACCACCGCTCCACTCAGCCTGCCCCTCTTTGCTTTTATTTGTTAAATTTCTTTTTAAAATTAGGAAGGCTTGTATTTTTGTTCTATTGATTACCTTTTACTCATAATTTTTTAAATGCTACTTATTTTTAAAATGCCTTGAAACCTTGGTTACTTATTTAATGTTTTATTAACAAGTTTATCAATCTTTAGTGGTATTCTTTACCTCCCTCCTGTTTCTTACACAATAATCAGTTTATTTCTTTCCTCTTCCTGTTCCCTTCTTCCGATTCTTAAGTTGCATTATTTCTACTTTGTCAGAATATATGACATAGTTTTTTACCCTCATCTTCGTCTTCACTATTCTACAGCCAGTAGTTAATTATCTTTAACATTTACCATTAATCTTTGTGCTAGAGTTTTCCAAGTCATCTCTTGGTTACTAAAGAAGGGCTCATAGATACAAAGTGCCCTGACCTGTTACTTATTTAAAATTATTTTCTGTTGCCTTTGTATATAAAATTGTTTTATACTTTCTTTGCTACAGTTTTTGAAAAATGCTGCTCCACCGACACCTTGCTTGGTACATTGTTTTTAAGTCGTTTGATGCCAATCTTACTAATATTCTTTCTCTTGTAAGGTTTGTCAATTAAAAAATTATTTGGGACTAGAGAATGTGAGAAATTGTTTTCTTTAAAGTATAGCAATTTTCCCAGGATATCTCTCAAGAGTTTAACGCTGTGGGCCAATTTTTGCTGGTACCTAGAGACCATTTTAACGTGCAGTTCAGGTTTCCTTTTATTTCTGGAAAGTTTTCTTGAATTACAGTTTAAAAAATATTACAGCTTTATTGAGATATAATTTACATATATAGTTTACCCATTTGAAGTATACCATTCATTGATTTTCAGTGTATTCATAGAGTTGTACAACCATTACTACAATCAATTTAGAACATTTTCATCACCCCAAAATGAAGTCCTTTTAGCTGTCATTGCCCATTTCCTCTCACTCAGCCCTTGGTAACAATTTAGATTACAGTTTTAAATGTTATTTCTGTTTCTTTTCTTTGTGGTTGCGCTAGCATACACTCATCTCTAGAAACTCCAATTATATGTAGGTTGGATTTTCTCTGTCTCCCATGTCAGCTGCTTTATCTCTGTTTCATTTTGCTTCTTCCTTTATCTCTTTTTCATTCTCTTAGGTTATTTTTCTGCTTTTTGTCAGTGCCTCATACATTTTTCAGTTGAATTTTTCATTCTTGAGCATTGTAACTTACTTTCATTTGTTACAATCTTGTTTTTATTTCTTTCCTAAGTCTTGTTTCATTTCTTTCTGCTTTTGGTACATTTCTGTTCTTAAGTTTTGAATATTTGATTCAAAGCATTTAAAAAAATAACATTGAATGCTTGTTTGAGCATATTTAATTCAATTTGGAGTAACTTTTCAATTAGACTCCATGAGAGCAGTACGGCATAATGCGCTGAGGCATACACGGTATTCAGTAAGTTCACTTCTCTTATGCATAACTAGAATGATACTGTTTATATACTGTACTTAAGAAAGTAGTTACCGAAATCACTCTCATTAGAGCTTATTATCTTGCAGAACTTCAGTTAAGAAAGGCTGGTATGAGCTGTTGTTTTGGTTTTCTTCTTGTTTTTCTCCCCCCCTTCTCTCTCTCTTGTTCTTTTATGTGTGGGAGTTTCATTAACTGAATTTTCTCCTTTTTTTTTTTCTGGTGTACATGAAAATTGCTTGTCACTACATTTTTTTGGAGGGGGCAGGACTGGAAGTTTGAGTGGACTTACAGGTTAGATAAATTAGAAGAAAACATTACTGCATTATAAAAACCGTGTAGCAGCAAAGCAAGTTCAGTCAAACTCGCAATAGATTTTAAATCTGTTACTTTTAATTTTTATTATAAAGTAGAAAGAAAACAACTGGTTTGTTCCTCTGCTTTAGTATTGCTGTGGAGAGAGGAGGTTTCTGATTAAGCTGTGTTTAATGGTGACCACAGTCACTGTATTACAAAGTATATAGATGCATTCATGACTTGCTTCCTTTTGAGCTGGAGGAGGAGTATGAGCGCCAGGGACTGCTTTTTTGAACAAGCTCATCTCTTCTTTTCCCTAATGAATGCCAGTGATCTCACTCCTCCCGCCCCATGTGTTGCTAAGATTTAGGTTAAAGGGAAAAGAATTTTAGGCTAGATTAGGAGGCTGGTGGAATTAACTATAACAAAACAAAGGTGTTTGGTTTGCCTCTGCCAGTCATTATTCTGTGTACTTACCTTTGGAATTTATGGCAAGTTGTAATTGGCAAACTGGATTTAGACTTGTCTGTTTGGCCTGATCTTAAACATATAATAATCTCTTTCTGTTTTCTAACTGTATGGGAGATTTCTCCTGTGTCCTAGGATGCTCTGTCAGTTTTTTAAAATGGTCCATGGATAATCAAATGGTTTGTTTGTTTGGTCTATTTGATCCATCAAATAAGGAAAGGTGTTTTAAATTTTTTTTAGTATTTTTTCCTTGATATACTTTGTGGTATTTTTTTCAGTACATAAAAGTACACATTATCCTCTTTTAGAGATTTTTCAAAAACTTTTTAGGCTATTCAATAGTTTGACTTCAATATTGCTCTCCTTGCTTAGATAATGACTTGCTTTTCTTCTAATTTGAATTTTCCTGTTATGTTTTTGAAAATTCCTCTTAGCTTTTGTGTGTGATTTGTCTTGTGCTTACCACTGTGGGCAGGGGAATTCCCAGATTCAATTTCATTTCATTAAAAAATGCTGGTTGCAGCCCATTAAGTTGATTTCGTCGGCTACAGTCAGCACTTGGAAAACACCTGAGATGTGTTTTCTGTGTGGAAAGTACATGAGTTCCACGTGGAACCGGCCTAGACCCGAGCGTCGTGGCTCTCATTGACTAACAGTGACTTTTAATCAGTTTCACTTCTCTCATCCTCAGTTTCTTCTGTAAATTTGGAATATCTACTTTTATATTTTTTTCTGAAGATTAAAAGACACTGTATGAAACAGGCCTAGTACAGTGACTCAGTAAAATTATCTAATAGGATTTCGCAGTATATATCTGTCATACATAATACCTTAAGTCCAAAAATTTAAAAACGCCAGAGAAAATGGCAGACTAGCCCCATGTTTTCTAGATCCGTTGTAAGTTTGTGTTTTTTTTTCCCTCCCTCTCAGGAGTAAAGATGCTTTTTATATTTTATGAAAAGCTTACGTTTATATACATTTTTCATCATGAAACTCAATGCAGAATTTGTAGTATTTTTAAAGTAGGAAGTTGATTCCTCTTATATAACTCTTAAAGTATGGAGTTTTCTAAGTGAAATATAGTCGGTGTCAGTTGGTGGCATCTCCTGGCAGAGGTATATATCATGCCTAGAGCCTGTTGTGTCTACACACGGACCAACCCCACACAGCAGTCTGGGAAGGATGATGGGGACTAGGAAAGGTGTATGTTGTATTTACCCAAAGTGGGCATTTCCTGTCTCCCAGAAGTATTTGTCTGGTGAAGCGGGAGGAGGCAGGAATTACACCATGCTATTGCCCTAGTCCAGGGTTTGCCAATATGTGCTGAAGTATTAAGAGAGATTATTATAAAAGAAGAATGTGTATATCCAACAAACTTGGGAAAGCCAAGTTCAATTAACTTAGTGTGATTTTTTTAAATTTTTTTTATTTTATTTTTTTTTTGAGGGCCGTGTCACTGGCCCTCATATGTGGGACCCAAACTGGGGCCGCTGGCATCCCAAACCAATGCTTAACTACCATGCTACTTGGCCGGCCCAATTGAGTGTGATTTTTATATTACGAGATGTTGCAGAGCCTTTACTATCTTAATGAAGATTGGCCGGGGTGTGGGGTGGGGAGAGCACTCATGCAGTACACAGCATTTGTGATCCTTAATTAGACACTGTGACCCTTTTTTCTCTGTGCATCTTGTGTCACCTGGAATACATGTTGGAAGTGATGCCCTGATTAGTGCAGCTTGGAGGGCAGCATTGTCCCTTTGGCATCTCCTGAAGGCTTTGTAAGAAGGCATTAGTCCCCGTGGCATTTGCTCGTCCTGAGATACCGCCTATTGGATGGAGTCTGTTGTGAGGGTCTCCGAGCATTTCCTTACATAGGATGGACCACATCACTTTGCCATAGCCGTGAGTGAGAAACAGATATACATACAAATGAACCTGGAGACTTAAGAAAACAAGACAAAACACATGTCCCTAGGCACCACCCACTCTGCACCGCTGTTTGGTTAGCTCATGCTTTTGCTATCTTATTGCACTTGGGACGCCTTTGAGAATCTAACGAAAGCTCTGGATTTTTCTTCTGGAGGCAGGTGTACACAGTGACTTCTCTGCTCGTGACTTCATGATATTTATAGCCTGATCCACACCCCCAAGCCCATACATCTCTACTAAAGAACCCCTGAGTTAAGTTTCCGCAAACACGAATTTAAAGGCAAGCAGGATCTACTCCAGAATTTAGGTATCTGTGTACTCCATTAATTGCTTGGCCGTAGTGAGATCAGACTGTATTTGAAGAAATCGCATACAGTCACAGGGGCCCAAGAAAGAAGCCCAAAGAGGAAAAAGGCCAGGTGTGAGTTGGTGGTGATTTAGTAAACCTTCCCAGGGAGGCAGGTCTAGGATCTCACGCCCTGACAGCTGTGGCTCTTAAGGGAAAGGGACAGTTTTGCCCCTGAGACATGGGGCAACCTGGAGATGATTTTGGTTGTCATCATTAGGGCGGGGAAGGGGGATGCTATGAGGAGGTAGAGGCTGGGATGCTGCCACACATCCTGCAGTGTTATCTGGGTCCAGTGTCATTAGTACCAAAGTTGATCTGCCCTAGAATCTAGCTGCTGCTTCCTAGATTGTATCTTTCATGGGTAGTTACATCAGAATAAAAAGGTCTGCATTTTTATTTACATGTGACGCTTCTTGGTAGGTGTAGGAGGAAAGAGATGATGATGAGAAGGGTAGGAAGTGAATAAACCAGGTTGGTATTTCAGAGAACTTGACTTTCCCAGAAGTGTTGGAGGCTTAAAGAGGATTTCAGAGCTCAGATTGGCTTACCACATGGTTTCAGAGTTTGGAGGTGGTAAACCACCTTCCTTTTCCCTTGGAAGGCTCACTGCCTTTTCTTACCTCTTCAACCTGTGACCTTTTGTCTGTTACACCTCTTAAGGAATAAATGCCAAAGTGATTTTAAAAATTGTGGCTCCTGTAAGGGAATTCTTTATTCTTGCCACCCCTCCTTATTCCCACAACCCCACATAGCAATTTGGGAAAGATGATGGGGAATAGAAAAGGTATATATTTTATTTACCAAAAGGGGGTGTTTCCTTTATCTCCCAGAAGTATTTGTCTGGTGAAGTGGGAGGAGGCAGGAATTACACCATGCTATTGCCCTAGTCCAGGACTTGCCAATATGTGCTGAAGTATTATTAAGAGAGATTATTATAAAAGGGCTGTGTTCATAGTCAACCAACATGAGAAAGCTAGGTTCAACTAACTTGATTTTTTTTTTTAAATAACTTTTTTTTTTATTTAAATTTTATTGGGGAACAACCATGATCATTGGTTACACTTTGCTTTCATGCTTCAATGGTATAGTTGACTCATTTTTTTTTTTTTTTTTTAAGGAAGGGCACAGCTCACAGAGTCCCATGTGGGGATTGAACTGGCAACCTTGGTGCTATAAGCACCACACACTAACCAACTGAGCTAACCGGTCACCTCTTAACATGATTTTTAAATTATGAGATGTTACAGAGCCTTTACTGTCTTAATGAAATGTATTGTGATATGTGTCTATTATTGTGACTAGAGAGAGAGAGATGAGGAAACTGCACACAGTACACAGCATTTGTGATACTTAATTAGACTGTGGGACCCCTTTTCTCTGAGCATCTCGTGTCACCTGGAATACACGTTGGAAGTGATCCCTTGATTGTAGCAGCTGGAGGGCAGCATTTGCCCTTTGGTGTCTCCTGAAGGCTTTCTAAGTTAAAAAAAAAATATAATGCGGTGCTCTTCAGTCCCCACAGTACTTCATTAAATACAATTTTATTGACTTGTATATCGATCAACTTTTATCAAGCCTTAAGAAAATAGTTGCTGTTTTTATCAGAGGGGTTGTTTCCTTTTCAGCCGTATAAACACCATTTCTCTGTTTTGGAATGAGTGAAAGGAAGAATGAAGTTGTTACTGCAAAGACCATTGATTGTTGTGTAGTCTGCAGGGACTTCGGCCTTTTTTGTTTTCCTCCCTGAGT
Source organism: Aselliscus stoliczkanus (assembly GCA_033961575.1). Lineage (NCBI taxonomy): Eukaryota > Metazoa > Chordata > Mammalia > Chiroptera > Hipposideridae > Aselliscus > Aselliscus stoliczkanus. Next base: position 6,872,839 of record CM066733.1, read on the forward strand.
GAGGAAAGTAGTGAGGTAGCTTAGATGAGAATAGCTCTCGTGTATTCAGGCTCCTATATTTCACAAGTTTTTAGTTGAAAACACTATATATAGGTCCATCCCTTGTACATTTCCTGGGGTGCCTGGAGACATGGGGCGGCAACTTAAACTCTCAGCTCGCTTCCATTTTACATGCTCAACTCTTCATGTGTCCAGCCACTGTTTCTTCTTGCTGCCCTCTTGGAACCCAGGACATTGTGATGTTGCAAGGATGGCCTTGTAACTAACTACCAGACTCCGGGTGTACTGAGTCACTGTTCCCACTTTATTCATTCCCCTAACAAAACCTGCCAGCCTTGTTAATAGAAGGCCTTCCACATAGCATGGAGACAGAGATCCTGCGTGTTTCCGTATCCTCCATTCCCTTCTCATTCAGGATCCTTTCTTGCTGCCACCATTCTAGATCTACCTGTTTTGGACACGTGGTCACACCAGTCCGCTAGCTCGTGGCTGGTTTCAGATTGGGGCCCAGCTCTCCTGCCCCCTCGCCTACTGCGGACCTTGGTGCTGTGGGGCTCATAGGATTTTATTGAGGAAGCCAGTGGCTTTTCTATGTTGGCGACCGTCTGGAGCCATTCTTCAAAATCTGAGGTTAGAAAAGCGTGAGAAGGTACCACATGGGGGAAAGGAGTGTCTTCCCAGCAGGGCGTGAACAGATTTTTTGAATCCCTGGTACACACCAAGACCTGTGCTGGGTAGCCTCAGTCCCAACAACTCTGTGTTTGTCCACGGGTAACACAGCTTGCGGAGGGTCACACACACACACACTGAGTGAGCTGCCTAATCAGCTTCCCACCTTCTCTCTCTGGCTTTCCCACTACATCATACCCCGTTCCTGATAGACGGCTGGTGTTCAGTGCTGACTCGCCAGCCGTTACCTACATTGGGTGTTTTCAAACAGTTTGGAACTCCAGTGTGGGCCCACACATTCTGTGACTTGAATGAAGAACATAAAGGAAAAATAGGGCAAATCATAGAGATAAGCTTATCCCTCCAGGCAGTAAACAGGATCTCTCCAGGGTCCTTTTGAGTAATGCCGTAGGGCAAATGTCCTAGTTTAAATCTTGTACCCCAGCCTTCTAATTTTGTTTAGGTTTAGGAAGGAATCTTAGAGGGACCGAGTTGTTATTCCTCCCTCAGCACAACTCCCCTACTTCCCCTTCTCATTAAGTTTCCATTTAGCTATTAGGTAGGAGCTTCAAAAGGGAAAATCCAATCATGTATAATCTCCAGTTAATGGGCATCTATTGAGCGACTAGGTCACCAGAAAGAATAATTACACAGTCCCTCTTTGTGCAGTAAACACAAAATCGAAAGCTAATGCAGTGCTAAGGCCAGCCAGGTTGTTACTGGCTAGCAGGGCCCTCCTCTTCAGGGACAGGCTGGGGCACCCACAGGGCTTGCTAGGGGGCACTGCAAAGCCATTCCAGAAACACAAGGCTGACCAGGGAGGAAAGAGAGAGGCCTGGTGGGGGTGGGGGTGGGGGTGGGGGGGCGCTTGCTTCCAGGGCTTTCTCAGCTGTAATTGCTGATGGCTGGGCTGGATTACTGAATAGCAGACATTCTAGTAAATGTTTTGTGCAGTCAGGAACTTAGTGGGTCTCTGGGGCCTTTTGCCACAAGTAAAATAATAACAGAGTTGACTGAGGCAGAGCCTCAGCCCCACTCCTGTAATTGAGGCTGTTTTCTAAGTCTGCCCAACCTTCGTATAAGTCAGACTTTACGCTTAGTTTGGTCCAGCCACTAACTGTATTGATTTATGAAAGATGAGCACAGCCCCCTTGACCCAAAGGGCACCTGTTAGCCAGAATCCAAATAGCTCTTGGGCTTGTGTTGGTACCTTCTAGTTTGGGTCTTCAAAAATATATTTTGGTAGAGTTATTTAGGATTTGCAAAACTTGGCTTAATTCAAATAACCTGTTTTTCCCCCTTTAGAACACTTCAGTTATGGAGGATCAAAATGAAGATGAGTCCCCAAAGAAAAATACTCTTTGGCAGGTAGGAATGATCGCGCCCAGATGAGATAGCAGTTGACTTACTGTAGATGAGATGCTCCCTCAGCTCATGACCTCAATGAAAACAAGAGCCACGCAGTTGTGTTTTGTTTGTGTGCAATTTTGCTAGCTTCAGAATTCACATGAATTTATCCTTTGTTCCTTAGGGAGGTGTCATTCTGAATAGTAAAGATTTTGGACTTTTCACAGTAAAGAGTCTGAAGTGACATGTTAATGTTCTGTCTCTGGTCACTGCCTAAGCCACAGATGATCACTGCTGCTGTCCCATGTCATTGGAATGGTGCCACCCCACATGCACCAACCACTGTGTGCACCGAGGGCCGCTCTCCCTGCCCCCCCCCCCGTCCCTGGGGCCCCTGCCCCCGCCCCCCCCCTTGTCCCTGGGGCTTTGTCCTTTCCTTTCAACTCAGTTTCCTTTCAACCCAGTGTCCATCTTTCCTGGCTCTATTTTAGTTTGCCAGTTTTCCTCCCAAATCCCCAGTTGTTGTTTTTTTTTGGGGGGGAGGGGGAGGCATGTGATGTTTCACGATTTGGTGTTTTCATCAACCATTATGGTACAAATCATTTTTCCCTTCATGACGCAAAGGGCAGAACAAATCTAAATCTGAAGAGAATAATGTGGGTTTTTTTTTGTTTTGTTTTTAAAGATTTTATTGGGGAATTGGGGAAAGGGGAACAGCGTTGGGGAACCGGGGAAGGGAAACAGACAAGTTGTTGTCTTTTTGTTCTTCAGTCTAGTTGTGGAGGACATTGCTTCACTGGCCCATGTTGGTATCATCATTGCGCTCTTCTCAGGTGAGGCAGATCAGTCGCCGGCCCTGGATGGTTGCTCATGGCTCTTGGCAGCTCACGGCTGCTGGCCGCTCACTGTAGCCTATGGCAGCCCACTGCAGCAGGGGCTGCAGCCTACACTGTCCCCGGGGACTCACAGCCCCGCTCCAGGTTGAGCTGTTGTTCACCATCTTAGCTGTAGAGGGCAGTGTCACTGGCCCTCATATGTGGGATCCAAATCAAGGCCGCTGGCGTCCCAAGCCAGCTCTTAACCAATGCGCCTCTCGGCCGGCCCTGAAGAGAATAATGTTAAAAAAAGAAAAGTTCTCTAGGTTCATCTGATTTGAAATGAAAGGATAGATTAGTTGGCAAGAATGAAGTATCCCCAACAAGTTTAAAATGAAATGAAACAAAGCAAAACGATGCCAGGAAGGTCTTTGTGGGCCAAGCAGGTGGTTAGAAGTGGAAAATGTACCGTAGAATTGTGCCCATGCTGCTGTTTCGGGGACCCGTGTGCACCCTGACTTCTGTTCCTTCCTAACATTTGGCGTTTGGCAATGGGATTCTCAGTTACTAGTGATTTTTCCAGTTCAAGCGGTCGCTAGCATGTTGGTTTCAGGTTTTCTTTCATCGGTCTTTCAGTCAGGTAGGCCAGGGCTCTAGGGGGTTGGGAACCTTTCTGCAAGTGAAATAACAGCCTTCTGCTTATCAAATAAAATAATGGGTATGGAAGTATTTTGTAACTGAGAGAGCAGTACACAAATGAAAGTTGTTACCATCATTATATTTAGCCTGGCAGGAAAGCAATGATTTTGGCAAGTTGTTATGAAAAAAGTATAGTCAGAACCGGGGGGCTGGGGGTCAGCGGCGAAGAACATACATAGCTTTCTGGCTCTAGATTAAGCAGTTTTAACATTATCTTCCATGTTCTTTTATTCTGTCCTGGCATGGTTCCCTCACACAAATGTGATTGTGATTATGCTGTGTAAAAATCGGCATCTTGCCTTTTGTTCCTTAATATTATTTCATAAAATATTCTCTGGTTATTAAAATCTTACTCTATAAACCTAATCTTAATGGCATTATATTGGGTTGTCTGAAAAGTCATGATGCATTTTTGCAACGAAAAACATAGAAAAAATATGTCATGACTTTTCCAACAACTCAGTAGTACTTTGGGAAGATGTATTAAAATTTGCTTTAACTAGTTGCCTATAATTGGGCAATTATTTCTAATTTTTCTCTGTTATTAAAATATGGTGACCATTGTTCTGCTTAAAAGTAGCAAAGATGCTCCTTATACTAGTTGATATTCACCACAGCAAATAATTTTCACTTCATCTCACTGTTTTTAAAGGTTGACTTGGGTCTGAATGTACTAAAGCAACATCAAAAATTTCTGTTCAATGCTGCCCTCTGGTGGCACTCGCTGTCGGTGCGCGCTCCCTCATCCACATTGAAGGAAAACCTGTTCCTAGACAAGGAAGTGGTTAAGATACGTGAGATGGGAGATCAATGCCTTCGGACTTTATACCTCTAAATGTGGACTTAAGAACTTGCCTCAGACAGGAAATGTTTATAAGATTTTATGAAGGAAGGCCAGAAACTCCTTTGGATATTGACAAAAGCTATTTTCTTTCAATTAGGGAACATACTGATAATTAAAGCTCTTGGTTCTTTCTATGTGAGACTTCTGAGAGAAGCTCCTAGTGGAATTATGGGTACTTGTAATGCACCTCTTCAGTTTTCAAAACTCTTATATGTTCTTCCTTCTGGTATTACGCATGAAGGGGCTGCCAGAAGAGTGATGGGCAGACAGCTTGGCCAATGTTTGACAGAAGCGTTGAGGTTACTTTTGTCTTTAAACAGTTCAGTTCCTGAGCCTCATACCCTAGTAGCTGTGGCTTCAGTCTAGGGATTCCGATTTGTTGTTGTTGCTACTACTGATCCGATGCAGTGTGTGTAGTTTCAATTTTTGTTTGTACAAACATACTGGTTTTGTACAAGGACCGTGCAGATTTGGTGAGAAAGCACAGTTAGTGTAGAGCCTGTGGGACATCCATGAACCAGCTGTGTAAGACGTAGAGTTTTTCAGGCACACGTGACCTCCCTTGGGTCACTTTCTGAGCAGGCGATCCAAAGGAGGGAGTGAAAGCCTAAAGCGTACTGCCAGCAGTTTAGTGGCCCTGGAAACAATATGGAGATGGGAACTGTTGGGTAAAATGAAGCTGTTTAGATTCAGTTACCATCAGGTTTCCCCAATTGGTAAAGCAGTGGTGTTCAAAGTGGGGTCCCTAACGTGTGCTCTCTGGACCATCAGTAGCCGCAGCCCCTGGGAACTTGTTCGAAACCCACGTTCTTGGGCTCTATTCCAGACCAATGGAGTGGGCAGGTCTGGGCGGGCCTGGCGATCTGTGTGTCAGGAACTCCTTGTGTATTCTGGTATACACGCAAGGGAGAGCCACCGGCTTAGACGGATATAGCATTAACTTTCAACTTGGAGGAGGTCAAGCGATTAATTGCCACTTGGCCAAGCAGAGCAGTTTTTCTAAGATGGTCTTCTCTAGCATTTGTTATTTGATGACAGCGTGGTTTGGGAATAAGCATTGGGGAATGATGCTTGAAGGTACCATTCAGTTTTAGAAATAGCTGTACTTCACCCTTTGCTTTAGAGACTAATTCGAGGACACAGGTCCTGAATACATTTAAAAGTAGTTCCTGAATGAATTACTAAAGGAATGAATGGTAAAGGCTTTAGCGTAAAATGGGCATTTTAAGATTAAATACACAGGGTGAAAAATGTTTCTAATGAAATACCAGTTAAATTTCTTTTCCTTGTTGAACTCATTGTTCGTTTGTTGTTCTAAACTAGATAAGTAATGGAACATCATCTGTGATCGTCTCCAGAAAGAGGCCATCGGAAGGAAACTATCAAAAGGAAAAAGACTTGTGTATTAAATACTTTGACCAGTGGTCTGAGTCCGATCAAGTGGAGTTTGTGGAGCACCTTATTTCCCGAATGTGTCACTACCAGCATGGCCACATTAACTCGTACCTGAAGCCCATGCTGCAGCGGGACTTCATCACTGCTTTACCAGGTAACTCCTCGTTTGCCCGGCCCAGGAGGCAAGGCAGGGCACAGGCTGGGACCCGTGCTGTGTGTGTTTTTTTGTGTTTTTTTTTGAGGGCAGTGTCACTGGCCCTCATAAGTGGGACCCGAACTGGGGCCGCTGGCTTCCCAAGCCAGCGCTTAACCACCGCGCCACTCGGCCGGCCCTCGTGCTGTGTTTTAACATGTGGCACTTGGAGATGAGCTCTAGTTTAGCGGCTGTCTAGGAATTGGAGGCAGCTTCTAGGATTAACAGTGTGGCTCAATGGGCAACATTATGTGTTTCATTTCCTTTTTTATTTTTATTTATTTATTTATTTATTTATTTAGGGCAGTGTCCCTGGCCCTCATATGTGGGACCTGAACCGGGGCCGCTGGCTTCCCAAGCCAGTGCTTAACCACCGCACCACTCGGCCGGCCCATGTGTTTCATTTCTTTAAGGAGTTCATGCTATGCTGTTTATTTTGATGTAGTCTGTATATAGTCTGCATTTTGCGTTTACAAGTAACCTAATTTTTACCATGGGACAAGTTTCCCTATAGTGTTTCTGTTTGGGAAGTGCCCCAAAGTTTAGGGTGTTCATTTGTATCTGAGGTGACACTTAGGGAACGGCAGAAACATATCAGGAAAACTGATAGCAGGTCATTATTGCATTTCTCAAAACTTATTCTGCATTCTCTCCCTTACCACCCGTCTCTCTCTCTTTCGCGCATGCGCACACACACTCTGATTAAGTTTGAATTATTTTTTCAATAGACTATTTTTAGAATAGTTTAAGGTTCAGAGCAAAACTGAAAGGACAGAGTTTCCATATTCTTCACCTCCACCACCCTCACCGCAGCTTTCCCCGTTGTCAATAGCCCGTGCCTGAGGGGTACATTTGTTATAATATGTGGACCTACATTGACATGTCATTATCACCCAACGTACATACGTTACATTAGGGTGTACTCTTGGTGTTTTAATTGTGCAGCTTTGACAGACGTACTCGTATAATGTCATATATCTACGCTTATAGTATGGCACAGAGTATTTTCACTGCCTGGCACATCCTCTGTGCTCTGCCTTTTCATCCCCTTTGGGTTATTGATCACTCATTAATTCTTTTCTCTCTTTTTTAGTTTCTCCCTCTATCTCTTTTCTGTCTTTTTTTTTTTTTTAATTTTTAAATTATCTTTGGCTACATAATATAAGATAGAGAGATTTTGTTCCTAAAGAGAATGCTGGCCAGAACATTTTCCACCCTGGTCATTGTATTCTGGAGGTTACAGCTGCCAGGCCAGGGCAGGCCTAGAAACAGCCAGGGGTACACCAGTGCCATTACCACCAGCCCTGCCCCCAGCTCTGCCCCTGTCAGAGCTTCTGGGTGGCACCTCAAAGGGTTGCTCCTCCACCAGCCTCTCTGTGGTTTGCGGTGCATCAGAACTCCAAGGTCTGAGTATTTGCGCAGCTCATAGGACCGGGCCCCAGGTCTCAGGCCTGACCCCTGGGGCTGCAGAGGGACAGGTCAGCTTCTGATTTCTTACCCTCTCCTAAACCTTGTGAGCTTACTTTCTACAATGAGAATATTTAGGATATTTGAGGGGCAGCTTGGAAAATTTTGACTTGACTGTTGTTCCCATGCTGAAATGTAGCGCTGTTTGCCCGTTTCATCCATTAGTATTTCTAGAAAAGCAAAATAGGAAGCCTGTCTTTCTAGAGTCGTAGTAGTCAATAGCCATCACTTAGTCCTTTCTTACCGTGGAGACCCGGAAATCAAGGATCAGAGAAATGGGGTGAAATGGCCAAGGTCAAACCTATTGGCTATGGTGATGGCTGTGCAGGTTGGTTCCAAAATTAGTACAAAGGCCGAAATCCTTTATAGTGAAGATTACTCTGGAAAAGGCCTTAAATTGGCCATAAGTATAGAACTCATGGTATGCAACCCAGTTCAGTAATATTGACTCTTACAAGAAAGGGAGAGAGGGGTGAGAGAGAGAGAGAGACTTTGAATTGTATGAGAGGGAGGGAGGGGGAAGCGGGCGAGTTTGAGAGTTGCAGGTGGACTTAAGTCAGATGAGTGCACATGTGCTCCAGGGACTCTGCAGACCCAGGGCTCCGAACACCCTCCGCCGAGGCTGTTCCGCTGAGCCGGGCTGCGTCTCACACCAAGGACATCAGGATAGTTTTCAGAGCCGACGCTGCAGCCGGTCCTCACAAGTGCTTTGGACTAAACAAAGCTAAGCGCCATTTTTCTCAAGCAAATCTGTTTGTTTGTTTATTTATTTGCTGCCTTCTATAGTTTTGGTTTTATTTTATTTTCCCCTGTAATTTGCTTCTCGAACATTTTCCAGTGCCAAGGCACTCACCTTACGTTTACAGACTGCCCACGAGGTGGCACTGTTGTTCCCTTCAATTGTAGAGGATAGTTCAGTCCACTCGGGGAGTGTACAGTCTTGGAGGAGAGTCAGAACAGATGAACATGTGTTCTGTATATAAATATGGTTAGCATAATTGCATACAATTCAGTCTTCATTACAGCGAATTTTAAGGCATTGTCCATATCTCTGTTAAAGTGGAATTTTGTGGTATTGAATATTACATGAAATGAATGGACCATTGGCTGGGACGTGGAAATATTTTTGTTAAAATGCTATTTGTTCTAACAGGATTTGATTTGAACATATATACATATGTCAGTGTATATCATACACATGAATCTAATAGCTGGGGACAAGCAGGCCAAGTTGATTGTGTTAGTCAGTCTCTGGTAGACTTGGATTAAACCTGGCATTAGCTCCCTAACACAGACCCAAACGTAAGAGTGTTGGGGGAGAAACAGGTCCACGTGTGTATTCCACGTGTATACTTCGATTTAATAATGTGTGGATCAACTTGCTAATCAAAATGCTAGTTTGGTGTTTTACATTTGTTGTAGATCTTAAATTTGAATTTTTACTCTACTGAAATTGACAGTCAACGTAGGACTTCTTTTGATTGCGAAAACCATTAATTCTATAAGAATTGTCTAGAGTTTTGACTTTTTGATGCTTCTTACTGTGACTGTTGTACCTGTCAGTATAGGGAAATGGAAAATGTGGTCTCTGGCTCCTTTTGGTTCAGTGGAAAAAGTGATAATTATGATATGCTTTTCTAAAAATCATGGTAAATGTTTAGTCTGCAATGTCAATTTCTGCAGGCTAAGTTTGTGGTTTGTAAAAACTGATGTTAAAGGGAAAATTTATACCATTTGAAGTAGAGGCTGATTGTACTTCAAAAAGGATGATAAACATTGGCGATCCATTTGGTGAGGTGTCTAAGCAATTAAAAATGTTGAAGCATTTGGCTTCTTGGCAATGGTTTATTCATTTGTCTTATCCCTGAGTAAGGATGCTAAGTCATCACAGACTATACGTGTGACAGTCTTGGGAGCTGTGGAGCCCCAGAGCGTAGCTAAAGCTGTAGGCTGGATGCGGGTCCAAAGACCGGCAGAAAGGGAGTGGTCACGGACTCAGACAGCCCTGCTGTGCGGATCCCAGCCCTGTCCCTGAGAGCATGTGAGCCAACTTTTCAAAACCTCAGTGTCCTGTCTGTGTGGGAATCCTACTACCACTGCTCCATGGGATATTGTGAAGATCAAAGAATGTATATAATATGCCTGGCATCTGGTGGGTATTCGGAGGATGGCAGCTTTAACAACAACAACAAAAAAGCCCAGAGAGGCAGGAAACACCTGCTTGTCCCGAGGTAATGAGATGTATTGCCAGGAAGTTTTAATTATTCACCCACTAATTTCCAAATTGATTCATCCTGACATCATATAGGTAGGTGTACGTGGCACTCGGGCACAACAAAATTTTGGACCCTGTGACTTGAGCATCATCCTGCTTCCTTTCTGTCCAGATCCTCACGCCTGTATGTTCCGGGTTAGAGGCATCCACTGATGACATACTATTGCTGTCAGCGATTGCATTTTTATTTATTTTATTTTATTATTATTATTTTTTTAAGGTTTCTAGCTTCAGATTTTATAACTATATAGATCTGTGACTAGAAAGGGGGAAGGGCCAGCAGGGGTGGGTGGGGAGAAGGAAGTTTCTTTGCAGCTGTTCTTTGAAATGCGTTTCTAAAATAATAAAAGTTTCTGTAATTGTATGATCTAAGCAGCTGTGTTAGAACTGGCTGTAGTCAAGGGCACTGAACTGACATTACACATTTGAGTTTGATTTTGATACAGTGTTTTGTACATTTTGAGCTTTGAAACTTGTGCCTTTTTAATTGTTTTAATTATTGAAATTTTTCCAGACCTTCATCTGGTGCCTATAATTATCAACAGCAGCACTTCTTCAGCATCGTGCGTGCAGTATTCTGGCCTTGTTTTCTGAGGCCATACTGTGTTCTCTTGCTGCTTTGGCAAAGGGGGCGGTGGTGGGATGGGGGAGTCTCAGCATCATAGAGTAAATGAGAGCCAGACTTGGTATGAAGCAGATGCCCGGTTTTCACACCTCACAGCACTTTCTAGCCCCGGCAAATGGGCCACCTCATTCAGTAACTTCTTTGTCTCCAGTAGGCTTGAAACCAGAAAGTCGCAAGGTCTGCATGGCTTTTGGGGATAGCTCTTAGGTGCCCTGACGGGAGTTGTGTGATCCCTGTTCTTCAGACATTTAAGGGGATGTGAGGCTTCTAACCAAAATCCCAGAGGGGCCTTAGCGCTTTGCTAGAGGAAGTATGTAATATTTTGTCTCAGAAAACCACAAAGAAGAGGAACACTGCTTAGCTTTCCTGACCAACAACATCAGCTAAGGAGGTTTGGAGACGAGGGAAGGAGAACAGAGACTGACCCTTACCGAGCACCTGTTCTGAATTGGGCTGCTTTGTAACCTCCTCTTAACCTGCCCAGCCACGGGAGCAAGTCCCTTCCCCACAGAGTGACCTGGCTCAGAGGATTACTATGCAGATTGTATGAGCTAATCCATTTCAGACATTCACTATCATGTCTGTCTTATGGAAGACTGAGATCCAAAAACAAGAGCTGATTTGCTTCAACCCAGGCTACCTGAGTCTATAGCAAATGCATTTTCCAGGGGACTAAACCTGCTGCCTCCTAGAAGGATGAAGTGAATTTAAAATATCCAAAGGAAAGAAATCAGATTTCATAGATATCATTGAATTCGAGTGATGGCCTTTGAGCGAGAGGAAATCTGTGTTAATAAGAGATTTCCTTAGGCAGAAACTCATTCAAAGCCCAGTGGGAAGCTACTGAGGAGGAAAAATCAAAGAGAACTAAAAGGGTGCTGTAAAGCAGTAGTTGCCAGCATGTCAGAATTACCTGGTGGAACCTCTTAAAAATGCAGCTTCCTGGGCTCACCACCTAACGATTCTGATTGAGTAGATCAGAAGAATGTCCAGGGAATCTGTTTTTGTTGCTGTTGTTTTTAAAATCACTAACCCTGAATGATTCATGTACCACCACACAGGCTCCTGAGAACAAGCTCATAGACCCACCGGACCAAGGAGGGCTTTTGGGCTGCTTTCCCAGGTCACACAGAGACGATGGGGATGGTGCAGCCTTTGGAGCCCAAAAAGGCAACTGTCTAATGTGTCCTTGTCTGGCAATTTGTTTCACCTCTCAGAGAGCGGGGGACTCATTGGAGGGCGGGGTAGGGTGTTAGGGGGGATTTTTATAACCAGTTAGGAGGATTTGGTTGATGATATGGAAGTAATGCAGATCTTCAAAAGTGACTGTGTTCTAATATCAAGTGTAGAACTAGCAGGTAGTCAGCTAAGTACCCCAGCATTAGAAAAGTTCAGAGAAGATAAGTTTATTAGCCCATGGATAGAGATTCTAAAAGATAACATGATTCGAGAGGGTCGAGAGATCCTGAAATTTGATATTTTGATGTATACAGTGTCAGTCCCTACAGTGGAGAGGCACAAGTGAAAACCATGTGGTTATCTATGGATTTCCCTGATTATAAATAAACTGCGCAGAAAGGTGGAAGAAAAGGGCACATAATCATGGAGATTCACAAAAAGGTAGCCTTGGCCTAGGTAGCCTTGGCCTTTGAGAATGGTACCAAGGCAAAACCCTGGATGATGTGAAATTGCCCGGAAAGGTGAAATAACCTTGGGGTGGGAGGGGGTGGGGGAGGTTGCAAACAAACAAAAAGATTAACCATTTGGAGCTCAGTGTGAAGAATGAAAGGATATGTTCTTGGAATTGGTGGTACAGTGATGATAAAAGCAACCAGCCCGCTTTCACTCCTCACTTACCTTACTCTTTTCTCCTTTCCCCACTAGGAATAACAGTGTTAAAACCAGAAAAAATAGAAAAATTGTAGTCCCAGAAAGCTAAGAAAATGTTTAGGGAACACGTAACTCCTGCAAGCAAGCAGAACTGAAAACATTGCATGCTAGGGTGGTGACAGAAGCTGTAGTCGTGATTTCCAGAATTGTGGGACATTGGAAAGTAATCGTAAACCGTAGGCAAAGTTGCTGGGTACAATTGTGCCCTTTCCAGCTTGTCAGCTGTGTTTGGTAATCCTGCGTGATGGTACCCTGAGATGACTGATGGGCAGATTTCCTGGTTGTAAGAACTGGAAAACTGGAGGTATTTGGGGGATATTAGCTGGTAAATTTCATGTTGCATTGAAGCGAAGTCCTGAAAGGGATTATCAAAAGTTAATCAGCAGCTGAAAAGACTGTGTAGGTTTGTGTATGCCTAGAAGGATATTAAAAGCCGTTATCTCAGAGAGGTGGGAATTAGGGATTTAAAATGTTTTGCTTATATGCATTTTGTAATTTTTTAATAATAAACATGGGTTATATGTTAAAAAGGGCCACAAAGCAGCTAGTGCCGACCTGTAAGGGAACACACAGGGCCAACTCACCTGATTTCCCTTATGGTAAGGTTACCAGACTGGTAGTTAGGCAGGTCAGAAAAATGATGTAAAGGTGGTCATATCTTCATGGGATGAAGTATCTCCAAATATCCCCGAGGACTGAATAGAGAGATTTGGGCTGGACAGTAGTACATCCATGTGGTTACAGGATGACTCAGTGTTGGCATCTTGTGAGTATTTAATGAATGGATCAAGGGTAGTCTGGAGGGAAATATCTAAAATCATGGGTGCTGAGGCTGGCCGAGTGGTGCGGTGGTTAAGAGATGGCTTGGGACGCCAGCGGCCCGGGTTCGGATCCCACGTAGGAGGGCCAGTGACACTGCCCTCTAAAAAAAATAATAAAATAAAATCATGGGTGCTGTCCTTGGTTCTGACCCATTTAACATGTTTGCTCACAAATTTGGGAATAAATTAAGACTTGCTCCATTTGCCTACTATATACATCTGGTGTGGAATACCCCTCTTCTGGATGACAGAATCGGAATTCTACAGGCTGAAATGGGACAGTCAGACAAAGCTTTGAAGGTGAATTATAGTAAAGACAACTCCTGCACCAAGCTGACCCTTACCTCTCCACTAGCCGTATAAACACAGAATTAGTGGGAATTGTCCTAATAGATGTTCCCGGGGGAGAGGCCTAGGATTTTGACTTATTGCCATCTTGGCAGTCTAGCGTGATAGGACTACTAGGTGAAGGTAGGGTAAGCTTCAACTGTGTTTGCTGTAATATAATCACATGTGCAAGAAAAACAAGTGGTCCCAGTGTAGGCTTCATGATCAGATCATGACTTGGCTCTTAGATCTTCTCCAATGGAGGAGAGTTAGTCCAGGAAGGCCTGTAAACCATCATCAACAGTGTAAATAGTCCTTCTTAGTCTGTGAAGCGTTTTTTGTGCATCACCTCATTTTGATGTTTTCAAGATGGGGCAGAGATTCCTGTCCCCCTTGTATCCAGGTCAGGAAACTGAAGCTCGGAAAGTTTAACGATTGACTTATACCCGCCAAGTTAGTGCCCCTGCACTGCTTCTGTTTCTCTTGAAAAAAAGAACAAATAGCTTGTATGGTGTTTTGTTGTATTTAAAATCTTTTCATAAAACTCATTTGAGTTTGACCAATAGAGTAAGAAAGGGCAGTTATTACTGGTGATTACCATTTTATATGGTAAAAAACCAAGGACCAGCCATGTTTCAGTATTCGTGTCATGTCAGAGAATAGCTACGTAGTGGACCTAGACTTGAAACTGGAATTTTCCGTCTGTGTGTTTCATGTTCCCACCACTACACAGGATAGGCCTGGGGATGAGCTTGTATTTCCTGTAGCTGCAGACGACGTGCCTGGAACCACAGGACGGGCATTTATAGGAGGCAGCAGCGCTGGCCGTAGTGCTCCTGCATGGTGAATGTCAGGCAGAGGCCAGATCTGTGAGAGCAACCTCACATTGTGTGGGGTAAACCTCTGAAGGTTCTAGAATTTGTAGACATGTGGCTCTTGCTTTTGAGAATTTCACCTGCACAGATGGAGAAATGATTGACAAAAATACATCTAAGTACACCTGACTTGAACTCTTGGATTGTCATTTTAACTTTTTATAAGCTGTTTAAGATGTCAGCATTTCATTTTTTGTCTCCTCAGCCCCACGGGATTCACACTAGTCATGGATTAATAGAATGATTTGTTACGGGAGACAGTAAATCCGAGGGGAAAGAACAGAAACTCAGGATAACAGACCGGAGTTCTGCTCTTGGCTTTACTATTCTGTAGCTGGAAAACCTTGAGAGCTTTACCTCTCTGTGCCTCATCTGCAAAATGTGGGGTGGCATTACCCCCATAGTGGTTTTAAAAGAAAATGAAAGTAACTCTTGTATCATAATATCTGGCAAATCTAGAACTGTCTGGATCAGCTTTTACACACAGTCACTGTTGCCATCAATTGTTTTACCCTAAAAAAATCAACCAAGAAGACGAGTGTGTTTACGTGTTTACGTGCTCGTGCACATGCATACCTGCAGACCGATTGCGGCTCCTCAAGCTGGGGCCTGGATCAGGGTTTCCTGATTCCTCTTACCCCTTCGGAAGTGGTGACTGGTACAGTCCCATCTCCCTGCCCATTCCTTCATTGTCTTTTCTCTTCTGTAGAGCAAGGCCTAGATCACATAGCAGAAAACATTCTTTCCTACCTGGATGCCAGGTCTCTGTGTGCCGCAGAGCTGGTATGTAAAGAATGGCAGCGGGTGATCTCCGAAGGAATGCTTTGGAAGAAGCTGATTGAGCGAATGGTGCGCACCGACCCTCTGTGGAAGGGGCTTTCAGAAAGAAGAGGGTGGTAAGTGCTGGGGCTGTTTGTTCCTCTCGGGGGGAAATGTTTCTGACCTAGGGCCATTTTGATTACTCAAGAAACCAATTATACTTGCCAGATGTGGTGGCCTGTTTTAAACACGCAGGGAAACACGAGTGGTCAAGAGTCAGGGGGAACAAAAGTTAAAACTGTTAGAATTTTTTCTTCTGAAATGTATATTTCCTCTATAGTTATTAACTGTTAGGAAGTATTGTATAGTTTGAGTGATTTGGCTTTTTAAAGCTATGCCTTTACACTTTTCCTTTCATGTTTTTCTTAGGTGGTAACACCATTACCGAGAGATAGATAGGAAAAAAGAAAATATGAGAAATCAAATAATGCCATTTTGTTATTTGTTAGTGTTGCTGGTTGAAGATACTGGGAGGCACGGCAGGCAGGCTGTTTTAGAGAAAACCCATGAACTTTAAAACAGCTTTATCGCTCCGTGCATGTCAGTCACCTGGGCCAGTTAGCACAGAGAGAGCTAACAGTACCTGGAAGCACAGGGACCAGTGGTGGGAGCGAGGGCTGCATTTTCTTTAAGGGGGGGAAGTTTGATGTGTACTAAGTTCGATTTTTCACAAGGCTACTGTAGGACTTTTTATGAAAGTATAGAATGAAAGGCTGGATTATTGTGTGTTGGGCATTCAGAAAATAAAAATCCAGGATCATGGCGTAGAGAGCTGGAAATTGAAGTAAACTTGTGTCTCATGTGTTTAAACTCAGCCACCCTGCTTTTAAATTGTTAGAGCTCAGTGCAAGTCAAAAGTCTTGAATGACACAGTATCTTTGTAAGCACCAGTTTAAGTAAAATTCACCCTTTTATGTGCAAAAATGTAACCTCTGTTTGTTTTTATTTGCCAGGGATCAGTACCTGTTTAAAAACAGACCCACAGATGGCCCTCCCAATTCATTTTATAGGTCGTTATACCCAAAGATTATCCAGGACATAGAGGTAACTCGACAATTCATCCATTCTATGGGCTCTTCATGTCTTGTTCTCAACCTTTTATGTCGCCTTGGAGTGTTCCGTTGATCTAAAATCGCGGAACAAGTACCACTTTTTAAAATCAAACTCTTGGAACAAACGTGTCCCAATCTGTATAATCTGCAGCTATTCTTCTGAGTCGATCATGTCTTTTTGTAGAAAATGAGCTAACTTTTCTAAAACACAAAATGCTTCTGCAAGGCTGCTAGTTCATTAAAACATTTTTCCAAACTCCGAGGCCCAGTTTTTCAGGTAAGCAGTTGCACATTGTTGAGCATATCTGGAGAACTAGAGAAGGCACCGTCTCGGTTTCCTCTGTACGTTTCCCACAATTTTTCATAAAAAATGATTCATATATGATTGTAAGCAATAGTTAAGTGGGTTTTATAGAGCAAATTATGCTTCTGGACCATTTTGGATTGGAGTGCAACTTCACCAGACCAGTAAAACTCTGTAAACTTGATGAGAAACATCGGAGATGTTTGATATTGTTCGTGTGTTCTAATTAGTTCAGTTTTATTATTTAGCCCTTTTCCTTGAACCAGGAAAGACACGCACAGGCATTTCTCATTAACTCTTTCACATGTGTTCTTGGCAGGTCCTGGTTACTTCACTATTTCCTCCTTGGCAGAAAAATTTAGCCTTCTCTCAGCAATGCTGTATCACCCATAAAGTTACACTCAGTTTCCCAAACGTGAAGTAATCCTCTCCCCCAGGTGATAGACATAAAAGTTATTGTGCCAAAATTCATTAATGGAGAAACATGTGCTTTTTTGGAGGGTCCCTCCCCACCCCCCACCCCCCCTTTTGAGGCAGATGTGAACTAATCATTTGGTTAACGGTAAATCTGAATGTGACGGGAATATCATTATTTAAAGCACAAGCCCTTGTCTTGAGGATTCTGCTCCCTAAAATGAGCTACAAAGTAACCTTTTAAGGAGGGTTAAATAATTTAAAACTGCCAGACAGATCATAAAGGTTAGGGATTAACTGACCCATTGGCGGCAAAACTTCGAATAAATTGCTCCTGCAGTATTGGTAGCTGAGACACAATGTTAACTCAACTCTTAGGCTGGTGTGTTTGGGGAGAGGGGCCGTCTCTTATCCCTAGACTGTTAGTCGTACTGGGACGTTGCTTCTGCATCCACCTTAGAAACTACTTTCTGTCCCCCCGCCAATTATTCTTTACAAAGTGTCTCCAAAGGCCCTTGAGTAATTTAGTAAATCCTCTGTTATGGGAAGGATGGTGTCTAAGGCCAATCATTAATAAACAGGACTTTTGGAACAACTTTGATCAGGTTGAAGCTTTGGTGACATGGATTGTTTTATCTCCATGAGGACTTTTACAATTGACAGTATGAATTCAATATTCCGTGGCGTGACAGTCTGTGACACCACCTACCATATTCATTTCCTCAGGCTGAAATAATATTTTTCAGTTAGTAAAGGAGGCAGATGTGAGTGAAAATGGAGCTGCGGGGAAAACCCTATCTGACACAACCCTCTGTCATGGTGGTCCGCCCAGTGGCTGTGACGTGTGGTTTGGGGGACGCCACTGGCTGGTCACGAGGGTCTCCTCCAGATTCCTGTGGGCGCCGGCTCTGCGTGTAGGGAAGGATGTTTTATACTTTGGTGTATTCACTAATGGTAATAATAATAATAATAAAACAGAGTGTTTACTTGGCCTAGAACTCTGTTAAGCATTTTATAATATATTTTCTCACTTAACACTCTGGACAATACCTGACCAGGTCATGTCCTTATTAAAGGCGAGGAAACAGGCTCAGCAAGGTTAAATAAATTGCCCAGAGCACACAGCTCGTGGATAATAGAGTCCGTGGTCAACCTTATCGTCTTCTGTATTCATGCCACCTTTTTTGCACTGTAGATCTCTGGTGCCTCATCGAAATGGAGTCCTTAACCTTTGTTTTGGGAGTGTGTTGTTTTCTCTTGAGGGTGGACACAGGGAGAGTTGTGTCAGTGATCCGTGGGTTAAACAAACGACAGGCTCATGGGCCTCACTCTTGCCTGTATGGCTGATAGGAGACTCTCAGAAGCAGAATATAATAATTATTGGTCCCTGCCTCTGAGCCCTTAAGGTGTACTGTGAACTATGTTGTGTGACTTACATAGATTATTGTATTTAATTCTCCATCTTCATAAGGGGAAACTGAGACTAAGAGAAGGTTTAGAATTTGCTATGGGATTTTAACTGAGGTCTGGCTAGCTCTTGGTGTTGTTGTTGGTCACTTTCAAACTGGAAATTTTCAGAAGGCAAGGAGAAAGAGGTATGTCATTATATGCCTCCAGACTTCAAGGTGACCTTCTCATCTTTCTCCACCTGTGTGAGTACTCAGTGTCCTTGACTGTTAGCTGGAAAAGGGCATGAGCTAAGATAAGATTCGTTGGCTTTGCTTTAGTCCAGTTATGGGAAAGGGAGTGCTTTACAAGGTGTTAATTAAGCACGTTGCCAAAAGATAAATTACACCCTGAACGTCAAGTGGGTGTTTGTGACCCCCTTCCCAGTTGCCCACACACAAGCTGCAGAGTATCTGTGGTTTTGTCCCCCATACACTGTTCAAGGTTGCCAGTTCACAGCACCTTTTTCTTTTTTGCCCTTGACAGCTCTAGTTCACATGCTGGCTCCTGTCATCTATCCATTGCCAGAGTTGGCTCTGATGAGCAGATGACCTTGTCTTCCACATTGACCCGCCAGAATTGGCTCATGTTGAAAGAAAAGTAGAGAACCTGGCTGGATGTGGCCTGCCCCTCCGACTCAGAAAATGAGAATGAGAGAAATGAAGTCTAGGGAGAATAAATAAGAATTCTTATCTTTCTGGAAAGGTTCATCTCTCAATGTGGTCTTCCCACAGAACGAGGGGGTTTAGAGGGCACCTGAATTGAGAAGGAGTTTCTGGAAATCCGAGGCACGTTCCTAAAGGAAGCAGCTCTATTTCCTTTGCTAGCTAGAGTCATAATTGTTATTATTAGCATCGTTGTTATTAAGGTGAGCTTGCTGTTAGGTACTTCGCGACAGTGATTTCAGTTAAGCCTCCAATGGCCAGAGCTGAGATTCTTAGCTCAGAGCCCGTGCTAGTTTCACTCCATACACCCGTAAGTGTCTCTCTGCAGAGAGGTGGGAGTTGGTACAATACAGTCCCTCAGCAGAGTTCTGACGCCTTGACCTTGGAGTTTTCCCCTTTGCCATTTCAGAGCTCTCTCATGTGAGATGCCTTTTGCCTCCTTTTGGTCACTGGATTAAAGCCTTTGCAGCATTCTCCTTGGAATGGACCACTGGTAGAGTGATGGTGTGTTGTATCGCACCTTTTAATAAACCACATTTTATTCACGGAAAGTGGGGAACTTTTTTGTGGTTTACAAACTTGATATTAACATTGTCCTGACCAGAAAATGCTGAAACTTGCCCACCCACCCAGTTGTGTTTAGGCTTCTAAAAATAATGTTACTCCTCCATACTCAGACATCTGTTTTCACTCTATTGCCAATTTAAATGCCGCTGTATACTCTGTGTATCATGGCTACTTTCCCAGTATTTTGAAAATTTGCACAGGGTAAGGGGATTTTACAAGTTCTCAAAAACACGAACTATTTCTCTACAGTAGCCACACCACATGATGTCAAAGTGAAATGGCAGGTATCTGCATAATTACAGAGGTGCACCTGTGTGGCCTCTGCTTGCCTGCTGCTGAGGTTAGTCGAATTTCATGGAGGCTTTGCCCTTTCCTGGGAGTGGTCGGGGAGGGCTTCGGCCTCGGCATTAAATATCAGCCCAGATGGAGACCGCCATTCCTGGCGGTTGGGTGGGAAGATTGCCTTGGTCCGTGTTCTCCACAAACGAGGAAGGTGATCCCTGCCGCCATTCGTAGGCACTCCGATGAGCACTCACATGTGTCATTGCATTTGATCCTAACAGTTTTGAGGAAGTAGGTATTATTATTTTTCCCATTTTTACAGAGGAGGAAACTGCAACTCAAAAGTCCAAGTCATTTGCCAAAGCTGCTAATGGACCCAGGCGTTTTCTACCACAATGGGCTGCCTTCCATTTTTCAGGGTCTAGTTTTTCTAAAAAAGACCTGGCTTGTAAGCATTCTAGTAAGAGTTGAGGTCATGAAATAAGGTGGTAGGTAGTATTTTGGGCAGGCACAGTCAGCAGGAAGTGCTGCTTTCTTTTGTGGGTGGCCTTGGGAATCGAGAAGATTGAATTAGGAATGAGACGGCTTGGTGTGCAGCAAAGCAGTCCCCTCCCTGACCTGGGTTAGTGTCTCTTTCCTGGAAGTCTGAGACAGACTACACTTGTTTGGGGATTAGGGAACCTAGTAATTTTTACAACAGTCCTAAGTGGGACTTCTCAAATGATCCATCAAGAATTATTTGGCAAACTACTTTTAAAATTCAGATACATATGTTAGGAAATTGGGCTTTTTCTAAGCATTGAGAAGCTAAGCCATTTCCTAACCTCCATCTGACTTAGAACGAAAGCCTGGTGTCTAGCAGAGCTTTGGAGAGGCCCTGGCGCCTGGCTCTTGTTTGAGGGCAGGAGGCGGAGAGCATGGCTCAGCCTTTCCGCTGGGTGGTGGTATCTGTCCAGACGCCCTGGGGTGGATGTAGCACAGGCTGATGGGGTTGAGTCAGCTCCCCTGTGCTGTACCAGGCTCTAGGCACAGTGAGAGAGAGGCAAGCCACCCAGTTCTATCTAGAAAACACTGCAGAGCAGAGAGAGGGCATGTAGGGAGTTCTTTTTGGTATGAGGAGTTCCCCCACTCCTTCATTTTAAGTTAAATAACTTTTCAATTCCCAGGTGATAGTAAATGGGCTCTTTTAATTCATTGAAATATACAAAGTAACAAAGCTACTTACTGATTCAGTAATATTTAAAAAATAATTATATATTTTAAAACTAAGAACAGCGAAATGAAGTTAAAGAATTACACCTGATGTGTATGTATGACATGCCGCATACTCATCTTTGTAATACTTTGGGTTTATAGCAGCAACTCTGAGCCCCCAGAGGGTGTAGCCTGAACATGAGTAATCAAGTCCCTGGCTGTGAGGAAGACTTGTTACCACTGTGTCTGCCTCCTGAGGCAGCATTTTCCCGGTGTGCTTAGCATGCTGAGGTATGTCAGCCGTTACCTGAAAATACTGTTTCTCTAAATGATTCCAAGCACTGGGTACAGTTTAAGAAATTCTTTCTATTCTGGACCCCTTTTAAAAAAGTTGCTTATCCCGACAGATCTGTTACTGACCTTGATAGAGGTAGCAGAGGTAGGTGAAGTAAATTTTTTTTTGGCTTTGCAATGTGCTTTCATGTTGGATGTTTACAGACGCACTGGAGGTGGTGCTGCTGGCTCAGAAGCTCTGACTTGGTAGCAGATGGACAGGCGGGCATTGCCTTGCTCCTGGCATCTCATGGCACCCCCCTTGGTGTGCCATCCTGCCCTCTCTCAAGGCTGTGTGTGCGAGCTCTTGGAGAGCAGGGGTTGTGTTTCCAGGCTCTGTGCTAATTATTGAGGCCACAAGTGATGAAACATTTTCCCTTTTAGATCTGTGTCCGTATCTCCAATCCTCCGTTTCTTTTTCTGTAAGATGAAGACAATAATCTTGGTTTCAGCGTTGTGATGATTAAGTCAGCTATAAACCATGTAAAAGCACATAGCCTAGTGATATGAAAGCATAGTACCTAGCACGTAACGTTCAATGAATTTTAACATTTTAGAGCGACGCAGAAGCACACTGCCTTCAAAATAAAGAGGAAGTATGGTTTGTTAGATGTCAGCAGAGCCAGTAATTTAAATGCTTACCATGAATGAAGATGAGATTTATCTTCTTTCTTTAGCAAAGCAACTAATTAAACTTTTAGCTACTCATAAGTAACTACTCAGAGCTAATCTTTTAAACTACATCCTGAATTTAGGTGTAAACAATTATTCTGGTACCTGTCGCCCCCTCATTTCAAGGATCAGGAGTTTACACTTTGGTTGTTCTCAGTAGAAACTTTGTATCTTTTCATCCTGAAAATCCCTCAGGCACACTACCAAAGGCTAGGCCTTCCAGTATCCTCGGTATGACCCGCTTCCTCTGAAACGTTGCCTGTTGGTCCAGTGCCACCGCGCTATGTATCTCCTTAAGTCCTGCAGACTGACGTTGTTAATCACTCATTTGGCACTTATATTTTATCTGAAATGGTTACTGATCTTCTTATATTCTGTGTTTACTGCCTGAATAGCTAGGACTATAGTACTTTATAGACATTGCACATCTTAGTGGAGAAAGCATGGACTCAAGAGTCAGGAAGAACTGGGTATGATTTCCAATGTGTCCAAGTACTAGTTTTGTGGCCTCAGACAAATTAAACCCCTTCCTTGTTTGAAAAAGGGAAATAAGAACTTCCTTCCAAGGTTAACACGTGGATCATTTAACCCAACAAACATCTGGAGTATATCCAGTTCTAGATCTTGTGTGCCTAGACACTAGAGCGGCACCTCCTTTGAGAGCAGCGTTTCCTGTTGATCATTTAATCCCATGTCTGTCTAGCACAGTTAGTCCCTGGAATATATTGGCATCTCAGTGGTGCATGAATGATGAAAGAGCGAGACTCCAGGACTGAAATGTGCCATTCTTATTCTAAGGGTGCTTCAGTCTGGTGGACCATTAAAAATGGCTAACAAATAAAATTGTTCCTATAGTAGTTGGCGTGTAGTAGTGGTTTACTATCTTTTCTCAATTGTCACGACAATGCTTTGGGTGGAAATGCAGATTGTCAGTATATGCTTGATGTTGGTGGTGGTCTCCTGCCAAATATTTTAATTGGCATTAGAGAGTGACCCAATGAGTTACTATTTATTTGTATGTTTTGGATGCAAATGGCATTCTTTAAACATACTGACTTCTGTCTAGGCTATTTTTTTTCAAACCCAACCCAAACTCATTGGGTTGATAGTTGCCAGACGGGCAGGGAATGTTGGAGAAAAAAACATTGTTGGGCTAATGTCTTACTTGGAAAAGAGCATGATTCCTGTCCACAGACAGTTATGCAAACCAAGATGGGGTATCGGTGGTATGCTGTTCCTGGAAGCAACGCCCGAGTCTGAAGCCTAACAGAATAGTTGATTCACAAAAACTCATCTGTTGCCTTTTTTTCCCCAGACTATAGAATCTAACTGGCGGTGTGGACGACACAACTTGCAGAGGATTCAGTGCCGTTCTGAAAATAGTAAAGGTGTCTACTGTTTACAGTATGATGATGAAAAAATTATCAGTGGCCTACGAGATAATTCAATTAAGGTGAATGACTGTATTTTGCATGTATTATTTTTAGAATTGTGGTTACATGTTAGACACGAGACCTGACAACCTGGTCATTTATTCCAGATTGGTTTACCTGTTCCACTCAGTGGTTCTGAACAACTAGGGGCACGGTCTTCTCCGTTTGAGCACTAGACCCCTGTGTTGTCTTCTGATCCTCACCCTTCTCTAAGCACATCTAGTGTCTATATTCTGTCTTTAGGTGTGCATGGAAGTTACCTCAGGTAGAGCAGTTTGAGTTACCTTTTCAGTAGTGGATACACGGGATTATTTCTCTGTGTTTAATGTTTGGTCGCTGATCTGACAGTTTATTGGTTTACATTGTTTGTAGCTTATTTTCTCACATTTCAGAAAACATTGAGTTTTTTTAACCACTTTTAAAAGTTATAATTTACATATAGGAAAATTCACTTGTTTTGGTGTAAAGCTCTGTGAGTTTTGACAAGCACAAAAATTGTGTAACCTTGACAGTAATGAAGATACAGAACAGTTGCATTTCTCGAAAGTTCCCTTGTCCTGCCCCTTTCTGTTCAACTCTTCCCATCCTTCTCCTTAGGCACTCGCCCCCACCTATCTCTTTTCCTGTCCCTATAAATTTGCCTTTTCGAGAATCCTAAACGACTCATATAGCGTGGAGCCTTTTGAGTCTGGCTGCTTATACTTAGTATAGTACATTTGCGATTCATCTGTGTCATTGCATTTAGCAACAACTGATTTCCTTTTTACTGCTGAGTAGTATTCCACTTAATGGGTATGCTACAGTGTGCTTATCCATTTACCTGCTGAAGGACATTTGTGTTTCCAGTTTTTCTCAATTATGAATGTAGGACACTATAAAAATACACATGCAAGTTTCTGTGAGATCATAAATTTCAGTGTACTTGAGTAAAAATCCAGGAGTGGGATTGCTGACTCATATGGTAAGCGAATGTTTCACTTGCTAAGAAACTGCTAAGCTGTTGTCCAGAGCGGCTGTGTATCCCACTTTCCACTCGCATCAGCAGCGTCTGCGAGCCGCTTGTGCTCTGCCTCCTTGTCTGTCCTCCGTGTTCTCAGTTGTTTGGCATTAGCCATCCTAATAGGTATGTAGACATGTCTCGTTTTATTTCCCCAGTGACTGATGTTAACGAGCATCTGCTCACTTACCTGTGTTTATTTGTCATCTGTATATTCGTTGGTAAGGTGTTTGTTAGATCTTTTGTCCATTTTTTAACTGGGTTGTTTGTTGTGACATTATTGAGTTTTGAGAGTTCCTTTGTATATTCTGCATGCAAGTCCTTTGTTAGATATATTTTGCAAATATTTTCTTCCACTCTGAGACTTCTTTTTCATTTTCTTAATGATACCGTTTATAAAGCAGTAGATTTTCGTTTTGATGAAATCCAGTTTATCAGTTTTTTCTTTTATGAATTATGCTTTTGATGTCATAGCGAAAGAGCCTTTCACTGAGCTTTTTGACTGTAAATTTATGTCTTTCACCAAATTTCAGAAGTTGTGACCTACTTTCTCAAATATTTTTCTGCAGCTATTTCTCCTTTCCTGCTGAGACTAACTACATAAATATTTGATACTGTCTCTCATTTTTTTTTCAGTCTTCCTCCCTGCTTCACTGGATAATTGCTATTAGTCTGCAAGTTGACTGAAGTTTTCATCTCTCATCTCTATTATGCTATTGCCCCTCATTGAGAATTTTTTATTGTAGATACTGTATTTTGTATTTTCTATTTCTCTGCTGAGCACATCTCTCTTTTCCTTTACCTCAAATAATTGTTACCATGGCGTGTAGTTACAGTAACTGCTTTGACGTCCTGACCATGACAACATCTGGGTGATCACCAGCTTGTCATGGGTCCATTTTCTATTCCTTGAGAATCGATCACTTTTCTCGGTTTTTGTATGTTTTGGACACAATTTTGGATTGTGTCTTGGACATAATGGGTGTTATATTGTGAAGATAAGACTATGGCTCTGCTAAAGCCCTCGGGAGAATTTGTGTGAGTACATCTTTAAGCAGGTGGTTAACCTAGCTAGTTAGGTTCCGAACACAAGTTTTGCCTTGACCTCAACAGAGGAAGGTGGGGATGACAAGGTGGGGGTTGGTTCTAATGTCTTTTCTGCTTTTCAAAGCCTTTGTCTTGCTCCTTTGGGTTAGCCTTGGGCTTGCACTGCTCAGGAGTTGGTCTGAGACTTCAGCAGCGTTTTAAATACCAGTTCCCTTTTTGCAGCCCTTGTTATGCAGGAGCAGACTATCCAGTCATGTGTTGTGTGAGTTTTCATAGAGAATCAGGGGACCCTTTTTTCCAGATATTTCCTCTCTTGGATTTCCCTAAGTCTCTCCTGCCCTCGGGGTTCCTTTTTACCTTTTCCTCAGGACAGAAAATGGGGTTTCCCTTGGAATTTTAGTTACCTGTGCCTCTGCTTCTGCAGTGCCTCTGTGTGACTCGGGCCTGCCCTTGGATCAGAGCCATGTAAGAAGGTGGGGAAGGGTCCTCCACATATTCTTTGGCCCCCAAGGGCCCCCTTTTCCTGTCTTTCTGTCTGGAAAGAGTGGTTTCTCTCAGAATTTTAACTGCCAGTGCCTCTAGTTCACTGTGCAGCTCTCTGATCTGGACCCATCTGTGGGCCAAAGCCGCAGTGGAAAGAAATGAGAAAACAAGCAAAAAGAGTGATAAACTCCCCCATGTGGATCGTGCCTTCGTATTTTTACTCCTTTCCATGATCCACTTGTTTTTTTCTCCCTCCTGCCCTCACACTTTTCAAAGTCCTCAGCTGGCTGTTTTTATATTTTGTCTAGAGTTTTTAGTTATAGTCAGCTGAGTAGGTAGTTTGTAGTGAGTACTCTGCATCTTGGCCCTGTTTTCTATATTGTTTTACTTGGGGTGAGTTAAAGATGTTTTGGGGTTTTTTTGCTTGTTCGTTTTTCATTTAAAAAAATGTAAAATAGTGGAATTTCAATAATTCAGATAACTTAGGGCAAACAGCACTCTGAATTACAGCGTGTAAACAAACCATTTCACTGGTTTCCTATATGTTTGGCATATTTCCCAAAAGGTATTTTGTGGATATAAATCTAAAAGATGTTAGTTTGAAGAGTAATGCCCTTCGAACAAATTTAGAAAACACTGCGTGCTGTGTATCCCTTAGAAATTCACAGGATACAGTAGCACATAAAAGCTTTGAGAAGGCCTGCAGTGGAGACACCCAGTATTTCCCAACTGTCAAAATACATTTGGCCACAGAACTCTATTTATATGTAACTTATCAATTGCCCTAACCTGTGGCTATAAATATACTCTAGAAAGGATGACTAAATAGAATGTTGCTATTTAGTTTTGGCAGTTCTTTAAGGAATAGATAAAGATGGTTTATAAGGACCTTGCAAAGCATAGGCTGGCCATGCATGGGCTTGCATTTCATTTACACTGGATGTGTTTCTAAAGAGTTCTCTTAACGGAGGCACACCCAGGTTTAAATTCAGTTACATTTGATTTATAAGACAGAGCAGTAGAGCAGAAATGCACTGCAGAGCGAGCATCTGAATCCCTAGATCCAGCCACCATTCCAGTGGTTGAAAACGTTTTGTGCTTCGTTCTGCATGAGTCCTTGATCACTAATCAGTTTTTCAAAATCACTGTGGTTCCACTAGGTCAGAAATTAAAAGCAACCCTTGCTGTTTTATAGAAAGTCACTTAACTGTCTATAGCACTGCAGCATCTTGGCCATTTGTAATGAACTTTAAGGACACTGCAAACTATGGTATTCTTTCACAAGGTCAGAGACAGGTCCACAGAATATATTTTTAACCATCCAAAAGAAGGGAGGAAAAGCACTGAGAGTACAAAACTATTACATAATACTTCCTTTTAATCTATTTTTTCTTTTTTAATGGCATAACAGTCGTTATGCCATTATATAGACAACTTTCATTATAATTTATTTAAAAACACCACTCTGTAATAAAGAAAGCATTACATTTTCTCATTAAAAATTTCATAGTATACATTGAAATTTTTCAGAAACATTGAACATTTTTCAATTAAAAACTTCTGTAAACAAATAGAATGGATTAAGGGGTATGTGTTTATAAAGGCATTGTTTTCCAGAGGGCAAGCCAACTCTTCAGTAGAGTTTATTTTAAAATTTCCCTTATAAGGCTGTTAAGTATAATGAGTACAGGGGCAGAGTAAACAAAATAGTACATCTATTCTGGAAGTTATTCAATATTGTTTCTTGGCATTTCCCACCCGTTTGATGTTTAACTCTTATTTACTGTAAGCAGTTTGTATTATTCGATTCAGAAAATAAGGTGAGACAAACGTGTATCAGAACATGAAATACTAAATCCCTGTGGTTGATCTTGTCTCAATAGATCTGGGATAAAACCAGCTTGGAATGTTTGAAGGTGCTGACGGGGCACACTGGCTCTGTGCTGTGTCTCCAGTACGATGAGCGTGTCATTGTGACTGGGTCTTCAGACTCGACAGTGAGGTGAGTGATTGGATGTCACTGGTCTGAACGCGCGTCCCTTCCGAAAGGAGACTGAGGATTCACACCATTTTCGTGATGCGCACACACACGCTGTATGTGTTTTTGTATGCTGTATTTTAGAACCCCTGTTGGTGGAGGTGCATTTGAGCTAAGTAGGGAGGAAAGCTAACTTTTGTTTAGGTCCTGTTGGCATTGCCCCACAGTACAGAGATGGCAGCGTGCTTTCCTATAGAAGCACATTGTCTGGAATGCGGCTGCCTTTCTCCGTGCTCTAGGGCCGAGAAGAGGAAGGCAGGTGCTGTAGAAGTGTGGCGGGCAGTGACCCACCCATCCTGGGAGAGGCAGGAGCAGCTGTTGGCAGAACCCTGTGAGGGACACAGCGTGTGTGCCAGATGTTTTATAGGCTTATCCTATTGAATTCTCGCATCAACCTTTCTAAGTAGATATTATATTCTTTTTCTATAGATGTATTAGGAAACCAAGATCAGCGAGATTAAGTAATTTGTTCAGAGTCATATAGTTAATTTTGAACCTTGAATTTATATATCATTCAAGACCGCCTTCATATTATGTCACCTTTCCAGTATTGGACACACTAGTTTTCAGATGTCAGCCCTTGGGCAGAGTGATGAAGCTGGGAATGGCAGCATCCCCTAGTAGAAGGGAAGCAGTGATCGCTGATTGGAAGTTGAGAGTAGAAAGGAGACACTATTGGGATCCCCTCCTAAACCCCCGGAACACACAGTCCTGATGGCTTTGTGCTTCGGCGTGGCGAGGAGCCCTCCAGAGCCTGGGGACCGTAAAGTGAAACCTTGGCTGGATTGCCGGTGGCCAGGGGAGGGCGTGTCATGTGAGGTGCCAGGAAATGGCTCCTTTCGGCCGAGTCAGAGACTTGGAGAGGACTGTTTTACAGGCACGGCTGAGGGACTGCAGTGGTCATCCGTGTCCTTTCCCTGACTTGGTGCTTCCAGGCTGCTACGTCTTCCCTCCTCTGCTCTGCGTGAACTTGTCCTCCTAGTGGAGATCAGGGTGACAGGAAGCTATGACATGAAAGGGCTGCCCCTAACAACCCTATATCTCCAGCTGAACCAATTGGGAGACACTGGCCTTGTCCATAAAGCAGTTGGGTAAATAGGTAAATAGAGGCACGTGGGCCTTGATGAGACATGCCTTACAGTCCATGGATTCAGAGGTCTATCAGAGGTCAACGAGAACCTCAAGCTTGGAACTGTCCTCAGTTCCCGAGCCACTAAGTCCCTCCCCCATCATCTCAAACTCCTTGCAGTTAGAGAATCTTTTTTTTTTTTCCTGCCATCAACACAAGCCTGCAGACACAATCCCTGAATCCCTGACTATCAAATAAACCCAAACCTGGGCAGAGCCAGAATTGGCCCTCGTTTCTGAAACCATCTCTGCGCTCCTCAGCAGATAGAGAGATTGCTTCGATGGCTCCTTTTAAGCATGTACATAGGTGTCCGGTCCGAGTCACCCAATGCAGGTAAAGTCCGCACCTCCCGGCCTCCTGCTGAGAGCGGGCCCAGCGCCAGTCTTTCCCGGCTGTCTCCACAGTCAGCGCTGCGCTTTCCTCCTCCAGAGTATGGGATGTGACTACGGGCGAGGTTCTGAACACGCTGATCCACCACAACGAGGCTGTGCTGCATCTGCGCTTCAGCAATGGCCTGATGGTCACCTGTTCCAAGGACCGCTCCATCGCCGTGTGGGACATGGCCTCCGCCACCGACATCACGCTGCGCCGCGTCCTGGTTGGCCACCGCGCTGCTGTCAATGTCGTGGACTTCGATGACAAGTACATTGTGTCTGCCTCTGGTGACAGGACCATCAAAGTAAGTCTGTCTGCAGCCCCAGCGCTGCTTGCTGCCATCTCATGTAGAATGGAAAGAAAGCAGAGGTGGCTTATGCCACAGCTGGCGCCAGGCAGGGTCTTCGTGCTCAGGAGCCCTTGCGGGGCCACCCCGTTCTGCACGTGGAGTTACAGGCAGTGAGGAGAAAGGGGTTGTGGGACCAGGACCGAGAACAGTCCTGTCCATAGAATGGCATGGCACATCACCTTTTTGAGGAGGAGAGAACTAACCCATTGAACACACACCGTGTGCCAGGAACTTTCGCATCACCACCTCACTTACCCTCCTGCACTCTGGTGTCGCCTCCGCTTTACAGATGTGGCTCTGGGTGAAGAACTGTGCTGGGGACCACACGCTAGCAAGCGGCAGAGTTGAGGTTTGATTTAGTTGCCCGATTTTAAGAGCCTGCCGTGCCCTACCCCTGGGCTGGGTGCTGGGTAACACGTGTCCCTACCTTCAAGCAGTTCACATGTGGTGGGAGACAGACATGTGACAAGCACTTGTAGTCTAGGGTGATCCTCAGGACGCGGTAAATGCGCTTCTGATTCCAATATCCATGTTAATTTTTTAAATACTAGCTTTCTTAAATTTTTATCATATGTAGCTTTAATGAGATAATTCATATATCATGAGAGTCACCATTTTAAAGCACACAGTTCAGTGGCCTGCAGCCCATTCCCGTTGTGTATAACCATCACTCGGTCCAGAACATTTTCATCACCCTGCAAAAACCTTCATACCCACCAGTAGTCATCTCTTGTTTTCTCCCCAGGGCCCTTGGCTATCACTGATCTACTTTCTGTCTGTAGATTTGCCTGTTCTAGACATTTCGTATACATGGAATCATACAGTATATGACAATTTGTGCCTGGCCTCTTTCATGTAGTGTATATTGTTCTCAAGGTTCATCTATGTACATCGCAGCGTGTGTCAGGGCTTTGTTCCTTCTAATGACAGAATAAAATTTCATTGGGTGGATGGCTGTACCACATTTTCTTTATTCATCAGTTGATGGACATTTTGGTTCACACTTTTTATCTATTATGAATAACGCCTTAAACATTTGTGTGGACATATATTTTCAGTTCTCTTGGGATGGTAACTCTGTGTTTTAACATTTTGAGGAACTGCCAAACTGTTTTCCAAAGTGGCTACTACAGTTTACAGCTCCACCAGCAATGACTGTTTGAATATGGCTGAAAAAACCTTTTTATGACCAGCACTGGACAGCATTCTAGTATCTCACCCCACAGATCTAGGTAGCATTGAACTTTAGATTGGGTGGTCTGGATGCGGTAATTCACTCACCACTCGGTGACTTCCAGTGCCTGGAAGTCCAGAAAGTTTGGGCCTTATTACAAAACAGCTGTTGCATAATAACAGCCGGGAGGATTTCTCCATATCCTCACCTGCACTTGTTACTGTCTGTCTTTTTTATTACAGCCATCCTCGTGGGTATGCAGTGATAGCTGTTAATTTCACTTTCCATTTCCCTAATGACCAGTGATGTTGAGCATCTTTTCATGTGCTTATTGGCCATTTTTATATCTTCTTTGGAGAAACATCTAGATATTTAAATCTTTTGCTCATTTAAAAAATCGGATTATGTGTCTTTTTTTTTTTTTTTGGTTTTAGTTGTAGATGTTTTTTATATATTCTGGTAACAAGGTCCTTATCAGAAATGACTTGCAAACCATTTTTTTCCATCTTGTGGGTTGTTTTCATTTTCTTGATAATGTTCTTTGAAACTCAAAACAATTTTAATTTTGATGAAGTCCACTTTATCATTTTTTTTTCCTTTGGTTACTTGTGTTTTTGTTGTCACATCTAAGAAACCATTGCCTCCTCAAGGTCACAGAGATTTACTCCTAGGTTTTCTTCCAAGAGTTTTAAAGATTCAGATCTTACGTTAGGTCTTTGAACTACTTTGAATTAAATTTTTATATATAGTGTGAGGTAGGGGTTCAACATCATCTTTTTGTATGTGGGATATCTAGTTGTCCCATTCAACTACAAGTGCAGCTGGTAAAATAATTCTGGGCACTTTGCTTGCTTTGCGTCTCCTTATTTGGCTTATAATATATTGTGTGTCTATGAACATCTAAGTCTTGCAGATGGTTTCACAAAAAAGGCATTATTTATTCCACATTCATAATATTAGGAGTGATGTGTCAAAACAAATGGAGCTGTTCAAGAAACGATGCTGAAAAGAGGAGGATGTGAAAGGTGAAGCTTTTTCACGTCAGTTACATTGGGTTTGACATGTCAACTGGCATGAAACACAAATCTGGCCCAGACTCTTCCCTGTAGGCAAATGAATGTCTGAGCCATCCTGGAGATAATCTCTTTGAGACAGTCTCAAGGCTCGGAGATGCCGCAGCTTCCTTTGGTATTTCATTCCAGTTTTATCCCTCAGCAGCCAAGGAAATTTTATGCTGTCCAGCCTGGCCCCTGCGTTCCAACCACATTTCATAATCAAGTATTTTGATCATTCCTAGAAGTTCTGGTTTTTTTGTGAGGGGACTTTCCTGCATTCATTCTTAAAAATATTGCTGATTTGTTACACACAGGTGTGGAGCACGAGTACCTGTGAATTTGTTCGTACTCTGAACGGGCACAAGCGAGGCATTGCCTGTCTCCAGTACAGGGACCGGCTGGTTGTCAGTGGATCATCAGATAACACCATCAGGTGAGTAGAAATCGGAGTGTGGAAGGAGCCAGCCAATTGATGTTTGCTGTTGTGTTGGCTCGTCTTCCAGTCCTAATGCTCAAAGACTCGGAGTCTTTGGGAAGCTTCAGACGAGAAAACTTTAGGCAACTTTTATTAATCTGGCTCTGCATTCTAAAGGGGGCAAACTGCGTTCTTCCAGGATTCCCCCAGTGCACAAGGCTTTATAACCCAGGTTCAGTTAATACCAGGACACCTCAGGACAGAGGACGCTCCAGCCTGACTCTGCTTTCTCGCCTGTGTGCTCTGCCTCCCTCCCTCTCAGATGGGCGAGCACCGTATCTGTCTCTTCCAAGGCTCCTGATGGTCATTTATTTTATTTCCTTTTTTCTTCCCAACACTCAGTGTCCTTGCTTTCCAATAAATATGACTATCCTTACACACTTTATATCTTATTAAGAACTTGTCTTAAATATCTAATTATCCCAAGTCATTTTCCCACTGTCCCAATATATGCTAGTAGCTTTTTTATAACCAAATTGCCTAATGTTTGGGCAAAATGAAGATTAGGCTCAAGATTATTTCAGGGGGAGGAAGGGGAGGGAGTGGGGAAAGAGGAGCTACGACTGTTATAAGCTCTTCATTATTTTAAGTTTTAAGATACTGTAAAAGTTCAGTTTTGTAGTTGAATGTTGGCTCTGTTGTATTACTTAGCATTTCAGCAATAAATAATCCTTAACTTCTTCATTACAATTGCTGAGGTTTTACAAAATAATAATGAGTATTGCTCCACAGCTTATAGAAAGGAAGCACTTTGGAGTCATAGTGGTAGCGCTGAAGGACCATTCACAGTAGATTAGAGAAGCCATCGTCACTGGCATTGAGGAGATTTGCCGAGGGTGGCTGGTAAAAGACACATCAGCTGTATGATGGGAGCTACTGGCCGGAAGGCTAAGAAACTGTCCTTGTAAAATTAGTCTGCTAACTTTGTTTTATGCGTATTTGCTCTAACTTCTTTTTGCAAATAATGTAGAAAAATCAATATGAGGGAAAAGCTCTTTGTTTCCAGAATTGTTATAGAAATCATATCCAGAGAAAAGGCTGGATGTAGTCAGTGGGCTTGTATTTCCAAGGCACTACACACACCTAACGAGTCTCCCTCTCTGACCTTGCAAACTGGACAACCCAGTGTGCAGTGTGTACCTAGGAAAGGCTGTCATGAAGCCTCAGGAGGGGGGACCAGCATGCTGGTTCTTACCTCAGTGGGCCTCATGGCCTCGCCTGGAAGCGCGTGGGGTGGAAGGCAAACCTCTGGCTGGATGTGTCCCCCCACCCTGCGGCCAGAACACACCTTTTCTCCTTTACTGCCTGCCATCCCTGGTTCCCCCAGAAAAGGCCTTCCTAGACCATTTGGCTACGTAGCTTCATCAACTCAGACATCAAAAGAATGTCTAAAAACTAAATATAATTGAAGTTTCCTGTTTGTTGACCTTATTTAAATAGTAACACGTGATTTTTAAAAGTTTCAAACTGCACGAAAGGAAATACAACAAAAAGTGACGTTTCCTCCCAAGAGTGTTTAAAAACACACAAATGGCCTAAATGTACATATGTATCTTTGTATGTGCATAGTATGGACTTGAGAGTGAGATATTTAGAAATAAGAATTCCAGAATAGTGAAAAGCACGTATGGGACAGATATAAAGAACTTGAGGGTCATGCGATCGTGTGTCGAGTTTTTCACAGAGATCTGTTTTTCATTCAAGGCTCTGGGATATCGAATGTGGCGCCTGCCTAAGAGTTCTAGAGGGACACGAAGAATTGGTCCGCTGCATCCGCTTTGACAACAAGAGGATTGTCAGCGGGGCCTATGATGGGTACGCACCTCACGTTTTCAGATGCACTGCTGTCACCTCCCAGGAGCAGGGGGCGCGCTGTGTGATGGTGGATGGCAGGTGTCATGACACCACTTGATAAATCACGTGAGACCACTCAGGCCTAGAAAGAGGATCTGCCGTGCCCCAAACCCCACAGTAGCAGAGCCTCTGAGCTTCCATACTTACGCTTTTAACCATTATTATAAACTAAGGGAAGAACTCTGATTGTGGGTATTCAGGTCTTTGCCCTGCCCTTAAACCAGGCTTTTTTTTTTTTTTTTTTTTTTTTTTTATGAGTTCAATGATAAATTTCTTTTCCCCTTTTGGTGAATTGATCAAGTCCTCTTTTAAAAGCCTCACAACTTTTTAAATGAGCAAATGGCAACTGTAAACCTTTCAAGATGACCTTATGTATACCTCACAAATTGGGTGGTTGGTCTGTTTACACACCCATTATTAACTTACAGCGTTTGCTGAGTTTAGAGGAAGGTATCCGTGGAATTTCACAGAGAGCCCTAGCTTCTGTCAGCGGCACCTAGTCAGCCCTCCAGAGCCCCTGATGAGTGGATTTGGAACCACAATTATCAAGTCAGGGATTGAGTTTAGCTAGCCTGAAGTTGTTTTCTTGTCTCCCTTCAAATAATATTTCTTCATGGTTTCAGCCATTCTGGGAATGTTCAGGTCTTTTTTTTTTCTTTTCCAAATCAAGTGTAATTGGTTTAAATAACTTGTAAAAACATAAGCATGTTCCCATTAACTTTTATGATCGGTAGCTCAAATGCCTTTCTGTCAAGGAAATGCTTGACAGTATTTAAAATGTTAACTTTCCCACTAATCGCAATCTCATTTCTCTTTCCAGGAAAATTAAAGTTTGGGATTTGCAAGCTGCTCTTGACCCTCGAGCCCCAGCAAGCACCCTGTGTTTGCGCACCTTGGTGGTACGTGAGCAGTTGAGACAGGAAGTGGTCCCCTGAGCCGGTGGATGGTCACCTGCAGATTGACCTGCCTGGGCGTATCGTTAGAAAGCTTGTCTTCAGAGAAATGCCCTCTTCTATTCATTTTGTTTAGCCCAACTCAGAGAATTTTTGGCATTTGCATTACAGCGAGCTTTTTCCTAAGGAGCATTAATATATCTTAGGGTATGGGAGCAGCCCTTCTCGTTTATAGGGAGACTGGTTTTCTCATAGAGCACAAAGAATTTCCTTCCACCCTCCTTGGGAGATTGCTTAATATGGGTATCTGGTTATGTTATACTTTTATAACACAGCATATTTTTGTATTATTATGACGGAATTCCCCCTCAGTCTATAGTCTCTGGATTATTGCTTGACATATAAGAATATGTTATTTTTATACGTTAATCTTGTTTTTGCAACTTTACCAAGCTCATTATTTCTAATAGTCTGCTTGCTTTTGTTGTATTTTTGAAGAGAACGTTATTTGAAAATGTTGATGGAGTTTTCTTATTTTCAGTAGTTTTACCTTTTATTTCTGTATCTGCTTCTTGCATTGACTAGACCATGCAGAGCTGTAGTTAGCGCCATTCCTGTTTTCGTCTTGATTTTAATGGGAATGCTTCTAATATTTCACCATTCATTTTGCTGTTGACTGTGTTTTGTGATAGGTGAATAGTCTTGGTCACGGTGAAAGCACTATTTTTCTCGTTCTTATTTTCAGTGTATCAGGAATGGGTATTCAGTATTGTTGTTTACCTCTCTGAGACCCTGTGTGATTTCGATCACGTAGTTTTTCTTCTTTTTTTTTTAGCTGAGCCATCCCGCCATCTGTTGGCAGCTCAGCGGCAGCTCAGCTTGGGCTGGGCATCGAACTGCTGTTGCTCAGAGCTCAGCTCGCACTCTTGAACGAGCTCTTAATCAACTGAGCTACTCGGCCAGCCCTAGCTTTTCTTCTTCGACATATTAATGGGCCAGCCTCTAGGATACAACGTTTAATTAAAGGCATAGAAGAAAAAGCAGAGTCTCTGTTCCCAGGGTGAAGGGCAAAGCGCAGTAAGCTGTGCAGAGTTTTTTGGGAAGCCTGGATGAGGAGCTGCCTTTCAGCCTGTGCCAAACCCCGGTAGTGAGATAGGAGGGATTGTCATTTTACTCATCAAGCTGTTCGACTTCACAGGAACATTCTGGACGCGTGTTTCGGCTACAGTTTGATGAATTTCAAATCATCAGCAGCTCTCACGATGACACTATTTTGATTTGGGATTTCCTGAATGTGCCTCCCAGCGCCCAGAACGAGACCCGCTCTCCCTCCAGAACATACACGTACATCTCGAGATAACAGTCTGCACTTGACCCGCGTCAGGTGAGCAGTCCTTCCCTTCTCGGTGGCTGGTTGGGTTCGCTTAGCCTTGGGGACATTTCATGATTTGGGTTCCTTTCTTAGTGATGGGGCCAAGATGGTTAGTCTTTGTTAGGTGTCTCAGCTTCACAGAATTCCAGTAGAAGGCTAGATCTTTACAGTCTTTTCAGAATGCGGTCTAAATCGCAGCCCTGTGTGTTGTGTGTTTTTGTATTGGCAGACAACTTGGTTCCTGTTTTAAAAATCTGTTTTCCTAAATGGTTTCTCTGCCATACCAATGGAACACCAGTAAAACCCCTCCAATTCTGTTTTGGGGTGCAAGACTCTCCTTTTTCTCTTTCTTTCCTGTCTTTCAATTCTATTTTGTATTTTTAAAAAAAAAATCATCACCCGAACACTCAAAATTACCTTCTGCCCCCATCACAACACAATTCACCCACCACTACCATTCCTTAGAAGAGGACTCCAAAAAGGCTGGCTGTTGAGAGAGCTCCTGTAACTCTTTCTTCATCTGTTAGACACAGCAGGTGCTCAGGAAGCAAAGTCCTTTGCTCCGGCTGCAGGAGGACTTAGAGCCATTATAAGCACCGGTGCTGGCCATGTGTTGGTAACTAAGGAGGTCCAGCCTTGAGGATGAGAAGCCTTACTTGGCTGCATCCTAGGAACCGATGACCCTGCTCGTCTGGAGCAGTATCCCCAACTTGGGGAATTTTGCAAGGGAGCCAACGAATTCTGTGCACGTTAAACTTTGTAGAGTGAATAAATATTTTTGTACCTATGTGTGCTACTATGTATGTACGTATGTAAAGACTGTGGTTAATAAAATTCATTTTTATTTAAAAGCATTGCTTAACGCTTAGTGGCTTTTCATCATTATACACTTTCCTGTTCATTGAATATTAAAAATATAAGGAAAGTCAGTGTGCAGAATTGGGAATTTTTTTTGATGAAAAGATGGGGAACCACTGCCTGATTTTTTTTTTCCCCCTACCACAGCAAGTTAAGAATAGTTTTTTATACTTTTACACACTTTAAAAAATTAAAAGAAGAATAACATTTCATGACATGTGAAAATTATATGAAATTCAAATTCCAGAGTCCATAAATAAAGTTTTATTGGAACATAGCCACGCTCATTTTTATGTATTGTCTACTGCTGTTTTCATGCTTCAGGGGCAGAGTTGAGTAGTTGTGACCATAAGGCCTACAACATCTAAAGTGTTTACTCTGTGGCCCTTTTAAGAAAAAAATGTGCCAACCCCTGGTCTTGTCCCTGGTCTGTCTATTGGTGATAAGCCAAGGGTTTGCTTCAGGACTGGCAATGGCTTTTCCTTCATGCCAGCTGTGTCTCATCAGTAGTGACTGGCTGGAGTGCTGCCTTGGGAAGGATTTGGGGATCCTAGGGGACCCAAAAGGACTCAGGTACCCTGATGAGTTGGCTGTGTCTATCTGGGTATGGGAGGTGGGCCTCAGTAGTCACCCGTGAGCCATCTGTAGGCGCTGCTCTCTGTGTCCTCAGGAGTGGTCACGCTGCTTCGTAAGGTGGTAACCGTGTCCCGTGTGCTTTCTCGCCACAGTCTTCATAACTCAATTGAAAAGTCCATAAGGCAGAATTTTTATAGTTATTGAACGGAGGAGTCTTACAGTACATATTATAGGCAATTGCAGAGGATGAAGGCAACAGTCTCTCTAATGATTGCCCCTCCCCGTCTCAGCCTTCTTTCCCAAAAAGCCTAAGGGGAAAATACAGGGAAGGAAGAATGGGCCCAGTCGAAAGCTAAGATTTCCCTCTTGGTCTGTCTTCGCCCTTTTTCAGCCAGCCCTCCACCCTGCTACCACCTGCGGCCATCTTGGCTCTGCCTCTGCCATCCTCTGCTTCCCGGGCTCGCTGGTGTCTTCAGGGTCCAGGTTGGACCGCCTAGACTAGCCGGCAGGAGTTTCAGCATCTAGCTGTTACCTTCTGTCCTCTCTACCACCATCTTCCTCCCCGTATCCTATTATTCCCTCCCGCAAGCCCCGTGCTTCAGCCAGACTGAATTCTAATTTCCCTAATCACACTTTAGCAGTGCAGCCCCCACCACCTCCCTCTCACTGCTTGTGTTATTATAGCTTTGTAGATACTCCCACCCCACTGCTTCGTCTGACTTCATGTATCGTTTGGAGTTGCAGTGGTTTGCCGTC
The DNA here is from genome assembly GCA_033961575.1 of Aselliscus stoliczkanus. Lineage (NCBI taxonomy): Eukaryota > Metazoa > Chordata > Mammalia > Chiroptera > Hipposideridae > Aselliscus > Aselliscus stoliczkanus. The sequence goes on from CM066733.1 coordinate 6,911,693, forward strand.
TCCCTCACAAAGCTCCTTTATTGTGTCCAGTGGAGCGCCTAGTGTATTCTAAGCATTCGCTGATGCTGGTTGAGCAAGTGACACCCAGGGCCCACACAACGTATTTGTGCTTTTTTTTCAAAGCCACACAAGAATTTGCCCGTAAATAAATGTGTTGAAACTACAGTGTGGTCATGCAGTCACCTTCCGTAAACATGAAGATAATAACTCAGTGAACAATTGGAATATGTTGTCTAACTGGCATAGTCAGCTGCTGTGTATGTTCCCCACATAGGCAGTACCTAGGGGTACACACACCCCTCCGCCCTGCCCCTTGTTCCTTCACTCTGCCTCTGGTGGTGTTTTCTTAATGAGTTTTATTGAGGCATGATCTGTGTAAAAATAGTTCATACCCATTTAAAGTGCACTGTGATGAGTTTTTACAAATGCGTGCACCCTTGTAACTACCTCCACAATCCAGAGAAGAACATTTCTATCACCCCAGAAAGTTCCCTCGTGTCACCTTTGGAATTGAGCTTCTGGAATGGACAGGCCCAGGGCAGTAGGTGTCACAGGACAACCTAAGTGTACCTTTGTTGTATCTTGGACAGGTGTCTAAAGAGGCACATGATAAAATTCAAGACATCCGTAGCATGTTGGTCCCCCCGGGCATGTTTAATAGGTGAATTGGAGAAACATTCACCAATTGGACAACTTTTGTATGTTTCTTAAAAGTGCCCGAAACAAGATTCCTTTGGTGGGGGGGTGAAATCATGACAACCACACCGCTTCTCTCCCTGGCTGTGGTGGAAAGGAAGCTGGGTCACCTCTTCCAGGGCCGCCTCCCCACCCGTTACAGGGAACATAAGAACAGCTGCCTTGTTATGATCCATAATTATAAATCAACGGAAAAATCTTATCTGCTTTTTAAGCAGCACAAGCAATGAAACCTCAAATGTGTTTGTCTCTTCGAAATGAATTACTTTTGACAACCTTGGCAGTCAACTTTATAGATTTTATTGCTCTTTTCCAAATTCTTTTCATTTATTGTAACAGGAAAAAAAATTGTTACCATGTGATACTGTAAGATTTATGCATAATAAGAAACACTACCGTAATGATGATTTAACCTTGCAGTAAAATATTCATCCTGAAAATGTTAGGAAGAGTATGTCTGTATCAGGAAGCCTAGCAATAGATTTATTTGCTGAGTCATTGTTTGAAATTATTAACTCCTAAGAGCTAAATATTCAGTAGTTCTCATTCTTTTTTTTTTTTTTTTGAGGGCAGTGTCACTGGCCCTCATGTGGGATCCGAACCGGGGCCGCTGGCCTCCCAAGCCAGCTCTTAACCACCGCGTTGCTCGGCCGGCCCTCATTATTCTTATATAATAACAAGGTGATATAAGATCATTATTAGGAAATTAGAAGAAAAAACTAGATAAACCCAAAGAAGAAAATAAACTCCAATTCATGGGTCACCATTGTTTTTTTTTTTGAGGGCAGTGTCGCTGGCCCTCATATGTGGGACCCGAACCGGGGCCGCTGGCGTCCCAAGCCAGCTCTTAACCACTGCGCCACTCGGACGGCTCCACCATTGTATATATACCTTTTCAGGCTTTTAAAAATATGTTTGATAATGCACATTTTTAAAATGCTTTTTTCTCTTCATTGTGAAATTGTTGCATGTTAATAATGTCAGTTTTGCCTCTGTCATTCTTAATGGCAAAATAATAATATTTGGTTGTTTGGATATGTCCTGTTAGATATTTATATTCCCCCCCCCCCAGCTTTTAGCTATTCTTAAACATATTATTGATGATTTTTTTAGCTTAATCTTTGTCTAAGCCCTTATTACCTCTGGATAGAATTGTAGAAATGCCTTGAGTGTCTGGGTTGAAAGGGGTGACATTTATAGACCTGTGATCATAGCGTCATGGTGCCTCCAGAAGAGCTAATTCAGCTCGCAGTCCCACCAGTAGCGTTTCTCAGGGCCAACTTCGCATCTCAGGGTGCTCCCGTTTTACAAATAAGTAGCTACTCCTAAGTACCCTTCATGGGAAAACAGTGGCAAATGGAATTGAATCTTCCTTGAACTCATTGAGAATGCTTATTTGGATTCTTGATCCTTAGGAAAATTGACAGCCTTTTAGGAAAGTTGCCTTTGAAAAAGCATACTAGCTTTTTAAAGAAACTCTCTCTCTTTTTAAAGAACCTCTCTCTCCCCTCCCACTCCCAGTAGAATTTTGGACCTAAAGGTGACTGATCTTCTAGGCCAGTGATTTAGTGCATTGGTTGGAAAGGGTTGTGGTACACTCGTTATTGTGAAATTATTTAATGAAATTTGACATCGCTTTGATAAAATTTAGAATAGAAAATGTCAGCCTGCATTGTACATAGTAATGATAATTATTGTTTCACAAATGTTGTGCTTAGGGGTGTATGGGCATGTGTGTATTATATTAATATTTAGGTACAAGGATGAATGAATATACAGATTGTGATTGAAATGTGTACCTGACTCAGTCATGATCCAAAAAATATGGACCATTCAGTAGCCTTTTTCTCTATACTGTCTTGTCCTGTTATTAATGATTTATTTCAAATGATTTATTTCTGATGATTAGCGTTCTATTTACTAGCTTTGCAGATATTTGTCTCATGACGATGAGTGCTCTCAGGAGGATATGAGGCCATTGTGGGCTCTGGATGTCATAAAACATTGTGCTAAATATAAAATCTGATATGAAGCTTATTTTATGTGCATAATTTTTGGCAGCAGCACTGAAAGATGACGGTTTCTAGTACAGGGCCAGGCATTGCTTTGAATCCCCTCTTACTCAATGACTGACGTTTTGAACCGAGACTTAGCTGTCTCATTCGTGACGTGAGTATAATAGTTTCTACCTCATAAGGGTGTTGTGATGTTTAAAATAAAATGATGCCTAGTATGCTGTGCATTTGAAACAACTTGCAGGGTCGAGCATTGATGCCGATTATTTGAAAAGCAGTAATGAGCTACGCATGCTGAGGGACGTGACATCTCCACGTCTAACCAGATTATCCACCCAAACTCCCTTTGGTGGTTTGGTTTTTTTCTTTTGTTTCGTTTTTCTTCTTCAGGGTTTCCTAGTCTTGAACTACTGGCTACATGGCTACCAAATGCCTACGGGAGGTCTTCACAGCTGAGTTATGAAGCTGGAATTGGTTCTAGATGCTGGGTAGATGCAAAGCAGCCTAACTCTACAAGTACCGACATTTCTCACCTCCGGTTCCAGCTCCACTCTGAGAAGGATACCTTAGCTTTACTGACTCCAAGTAGGACAGAAGACCGTTTCCCCCCATCAGTGAAAAAGATCTAACGCTTCAAATGTAAGGTGTTCACATAAAAGGAACGCGCACAGTCTATTTCCCAGAAGTAAATAGTCAAGAGAAGACTTGGCCTCTAATTTATATGCTTTGCACTTTGGTCCGATATTATGAAACAGCATTCTTCCTCGGTGAAATTTTGGGTGCCAAACACCTACCCAGCATGCCCAGGGCTGTCCTTTTCAGAAGTTAGCGTTCGTTCTCCTTTGACTGTCCACATCGTGTGGAATTCCGACTTGTGTTAGGAACATGTTGGACAATGGAAAATTCCTCTGGATGGTTTTAGTCATATTTTTTTGGATTACACTTCCTCTCTGTACCATTTCTTTTATTTAAAGAACTATAATCCAGGTTATATTATCTCTCAACAGGTAATATAGCTCTTTTCTTTTATTAACTGTTCTCTGTGCCCCTACCATCTCCTGATGGATGTCTGGTAGAGTAACACCTTTTTACACATGTGCTTGCCTCCTAATTTAAAATACTGTACCCGCATGTAGATACAATGTACATAACAGTTTAACCTCAAGGTTGCTGGAGCCGCGGCCCCCGTGCCGGAGACACTAATACACAGTGTGTTCACACTTGGCCATGGGCTGGGCTCGAGAGCCGATACCAGGGTTGATGTGGATTACCTAGAACCCTTCCTGCAGTATTCATATGGTGTTTTTATTTTGTCTTTGTCTTTGTCTTTGTCATTGTGTGTGTGTGTGTGTGTGTGTGTGTGTGTGTGTGTGTGTGTGTGTGTGTGTTTAATGGGAATCTTGTTTTAAAATGTAATTTCTATAGTTTAACACAGAATGTTTTATTTGTTGTGCAGTATATACAGTAGAGAGGTACCTTAAAATTTTTTTCTTGTTCTTTTCCTCATGAGTACTCCTGAGTACTGGTGGTCACTTCCCATAGTATTCCTTTGATGTCACTGTCCCAAATCATTATTCTGTGCATTAGTAAGTAACCCTGGGGAGGGAAGAACAGCTAGATCCCTATCGACTGGGATTCCTGCCCCTGGCATGTCACGGTGGTCACAGGCCCTGCTCGCATGTTGGAGCCCGTGGACCAGGTCGGGCTGGCTCCGAGGCCCACCTGAGTGGGAAGGGTCCTTCTGTGTGGGCAGAGCCTGCAGCTCCTGAATCCCATCCCGTCATCTCTGCTGTCACCTGCTGCTGGGGCCCTGACAGGTTGTGAGACCCCCCGAGTGCTCGGCAGCCTGACTGTGTGAATGGCTCTGTCATGCTGGCCTGGCACGGAAAGGGCTTCGGCATCCGGCCGGTGCTGCTTTTCCCGTGTTCAATATTAGGTTTGATTTGCCCCTTGCCATTGTTTCCAAAGATCAAGGAATGTCAATAACATTTTAAAGGACCAATAAGAACCTCCTGTTAATTAAACTCTTCCCGTGGAAGCACACTCTACTACTCAAGGGAAGGCCCCTGGGCTCTGCTTTGTCCTTTGCATTGAGAACGGTGTGGGGATCAATGTGTGTGTATGTGGTTTGTGTATCGGGTTGGCTTTGCTTTGCCCCCTTTTTTTAAAGAGACATCCTTCCCTCCCACATGTAACTAGATTAATTTCTATTTTTGAGAAGTTGAGTCTCAAAGTGTAAAAAAAATAAGCCTCCGTTCATAAGGTAGCCGTTGTAAGCTTGACGGCGGTTTGCGAAAGTGATGTAACTTTTACCACTCTTCACCTTACAGCGTTACCAGCAAACTGGTTAGGAGAGCCTGGGGGAGGGGAGGAGGCAATTCTTCGGAACGAATGGACTTTTTGTGTTGTTTTTGCATGTTTCATATAAAAGTTTTTGTTCCTTGGGCGATCATAGCCTTTGAATATGCACACGGCCTTTGAATTGTGCCTACTAAGTTAGGGGACTCTGGCACCCAAGGAATTCTGACTTTCTGGGATTATAGTAGTAATGCCCAGCCATATTCTGGACTTTATTTTGCTAACCATAATTGAGCAACTGTAAATTACTGCTATATTGATGTTTTAAAGCACTGGGATAGTCTAATTCTAACTTGTAATTAATTATGTTTGCCAATTATCTGTTTGAAATTAATTTGTGTCTGAACAGCTATTGAAACTGTTAAATTGTACAGATATTATTCATGACAGCTTTGTACTGTGGAATGTGCTTAATAAAAAACAAAAAGTTGACCTCTGTCCAATAAATTGCTAAGTAATGTCTATAAATCAAGTGTGAGCATTATACATACAGCCCGTCCAATCTGCCTTCACGCAATTGTTACTTCAGCTACTAATTCAAAGCCAATACCCTTAATAAAGTGTTGCAATACTCTGATGTTCTGTTAAGACATTTTTCAAGAAAAATCTGTCATGTGCTCTTAGCAATTCAGTGACATACAAATTAACGGTTATAGATTTCAAAAAATCAGCTGCTCTATAAACTAAGGTTGAAAGCAAACTGCTTTTGGCTGGTGAGAACTTCGTACGAGATCGAGACACTCCATGCCCTGGGGTCTTTTTACCGAAAGCTAGCTTGAACGTCAGGCACTGGGGGCTAGTTCAGAACTCCTCCCCCCAAATTTGCTTCCCACAAGTACTGCACGGCTTCACCAGTTACTGTAAAAATGGGAAAGGGGCCCCTTAAATGTCCCTTGTGGCTCTGGTTCTTGAGGATAGAGAGGTGACAAGTGTCCCTGCAGCTGGTCCCCTACGCATCGGACATGGAATGGCCCCCTGCCCCACATTTGCAGCGTGACACGTCGCTGGTGGAAGACAGAAAGAACAGCCCGTACTTGCAGGGTTCTGCTCGGAAGTCTCGAGAAGAAGCAAGTCTGGATAACTAGATGTCCCCCCGTTAATCAACTGAAATGATAATGTGGACCCTGCGGACGAAATCAGGGTGTTTCTTATGCAGTATTGCCCCCACCCTCCTGTAAAAAAATGTTTTCAAAATCTGTAACATGCATATGGTTAAGAAAACTAATTTACAAACCATGAAAAGACGGGCAAAAAGTGATTCTTCCTTTTGCCCTTGACTGTCAGTCCTCCACTCATCATTAACCACTTTTTTGCATATCCTATGATGGATGGTACTCTGTGTGCAGAAGGGGTTGTGTGTGTGTGTACACAGCTAGCTATGGTGCATCCTTATGGCACACACACAGCATGCCCCCATGCCCCCACATTTTAACATTAATGGTAGCGTACTCTGTGTGCTGCACTGCACCACTGCACCTTGCTTTTTCATCTGATATTCCTCAGGAGGTGAGTCCATGTCATTCTACCTCATTCTTGCTCATGGCTGCATGTGATTTGGTTAGAAGGATGTACCCTAACATTTGTTTAACTAGTTCCTTGAGGGTGGAGTTTTAGGTGGTTTCTGGCCTTTTCCTATCCTTTTTCCCAGGTCTGTCCATCCCTGCCTGTGCTCAGCACGATAAACTTGGTGATTGGGGATGATCCTTATGACCAGATATTCAGCACCGCTGCAGAGTGGGCCATCTTCTGTGTTGGGCGGGACCTTCCCCTCTCCAGCCCCCTACCCTCGCATACTGGTTTTTTCTTCCTCAGTAGCTGAGGTGTTACTGTGAGGAATGCAAATTCATTCCATATTGATAGAGACTGAGAGGTTTTGTAGAGCTTGGGTATATATCAGAGGCTAGTGTGCTTTGTTATATCGATCTATTTGTTTTCCAGTTACTAAGAAGGGAAGTTGGGCTGTCTGGTTGACACTCTGTTACTAATTAGCTGTGCGGCAGTGCTCTCTTGGGGGGGTCCTAGCTTTCCCGTGTGTAAAAGACAGTTTCACTAGTTCAAGTCCTGGAACGCACACGGCCCAGCTCTGGGCAACCTGCTGCCTTGCGGGAATGCAGACCCAGTGATGGCAGGTCTGCATTTTCAAGAAAAGCTGGACATCCACATTATGTAGGGACCCAGTTTGTAAAAGTTGGGAGTTTTTTAATTTAATAAATTGTCGGGGCACCAGTTTCCCCCTCTGAACTAACACGATCTTAAGCATTTCTAACAGTGACCTGTGGAAGCATCGTGTCCAAGTTTGGCCCCTGAATTCTTGAAGAACAGAAGAGATTCCTGAGAAAAGAACAAATGATAAGTCTTGTGACAAAGTGACCAGCACACGGTAATCACTCAATAGTTTATGAAAAATGACCAAAAAGGGGGAGGTATTCAAAAAGACAAGAGGAGGAAGAGGAAGGAGCCAAGAGCTGGTAGCTCGATCTTCAGCCCCATTATGACTGCTTTTGTGCTAGAATTGAGTTCACATGAAAGCAAGGCATGATTTTGGCCTAAAATTCACCAGGTCTTCCAGCTGGAGAAAACAGGGAGGCTCTGAGATCTCTAAGCTCCAGCTTGTTGGTTGCACAAAGCTGGGTCTAAAACGTAACATATGCTCAATAAACATCTGTAATGACGAGTACAAGACCAGGTATTTACCTGCCCAAAGATGGGACGATGGAACCCGCACAGCAAATGCACTGAAATCCTAATTCAGGGTCTTGAAGTTGTTATTGGTTATGTGGGGCCATGTGAAAGAATTATCATGCGGTTCATAAGTAACTTCTCTCTTCGTGCAGGGCAACCTGGGAAGCAGAATCCTATAAAAAGAATTGTTTCCTCCCTTTTCAGGCTTGTGGACATCTACTCACCCTGTCTCCAGGAATTGCTTAGTTGCATTTCTCAGAGTGGGTATGTGACTGTTGGGCTGGGAAAACCTGGGCATAACAAAGCCGGGGCCATGCCTAAGGAACAGCTTAACGCTGATGGTCTGGGGAGACCTCTTTGAGGACAGCTGAAGCTCCCTCTACCTTTCACCTCCATCTTTGATCCTACAGATGGTCCTGTTCTCGGGGCGTGGGGGCTGTGTTTTCCTCCCAAACACCCTGCAGCCCTGGCGGTTGGAAATGGAACGCTCGTAGAACACCCAGCCTTTGGATCTTGATTGAAACCATCCTTCGGGGGTCACTGGTTTACTGGATGGCACAGGAAAGAGCATGAACATTGGGGCCACCAGACCTAGCTTGGGATTGGAGCTCTGCCACCTAGCTGGCAGCATGCCCCGTGGGCAAGGGCATTCCGGTCCAGAACCTGAGCTCCCTCATCTAGGAAGTGGAGATAGGGAAGATCACCGTAAGGATGAGTGGCATAATCTCAAGTGCCTAGCACAGTGCCTGGTACGTGATAGGCACTTGGTAGCTTCAACTATGGCATTTAAACATGGAACAGAATGTCCAGGACAGAAAACGTTATAAGGGTTAGTAGGGTTTGGGGTGGTGGAAAGGAGACTATGAAATGTGCTCAGGCAGCCTGGGGCTTGTGTGAGCTGCTTGGGAAATACCAGAGCTGACACTTGGTCCCCAGTGAGAGGACCTGTCCCAATGAGGACTGAAGTTGTTAACCAGGGCCTGGGCTGTTCAGTGGGTGGGACAGAGGGAGTTGCACCAGGTGAACAGTGTTCATACCAAGGTTTTTTTGTTGTTAATTTGCTATAAAGAATAATTCAGCTTTAAAAGGTCAACCTATCGTATTTCCAGGAAGTGTTTCTGGGAAGAGAATGTGACCTCAGTACGACGCCATCAGCGAAGTATAGCGTCTCCAGAGTGGACGGGGTAGTTTCATGTCCTTAGTGGGTGTGGACGGGGTGATGCGGGGAAGAGGGCGGTGCCAGCAGTCTCCTGAGGAGCCCGGCCTCATGCTGGGCAGCCCCCTTGCACTGACAGGCCCTCTGTATGTCTCTGGCATTTGTTCTTTGGTCATTAACATTATAAATGTACACGATGTGCCTTCAGCCATGCATAAGGGCAGCGGAGCGCAAGGAGCCGGGCAGGGCGGGTGCCAGGGGCAGAGCCGAGGCTCTATTCTGGTGGCAGTGGGCAGCCACTGGCAGGTTTTAGGTGACCAGTTAGAAAGTTAATGTCGAGATTCAGAGGAGAAACGTTGAAGTCAAGGCAGGACACTGGGGGGATGAGGGGTTGGTTTTGAGGGGTGTTGAGATAGGAACCAAGGGACTTGTTTGAGGGGATAGCAGGGGCTGTTCAGCATGTGTCTCCTGTGAGCCACCAGGTGTGGCTGTGATGGGAAGAAGACTGCCCCTGCTCTCAGGAAGCGTACATTCCGGAAGGAATAGGTAATAGGCAGCGTGTGCCCAGACGCACACGCATTCGCAAGGTACGTTCAGATTGTGATAAGTGGTGTGAAGATGACACCTGGCTGGGGGACATGTGCGCCAAGGTTTCAGCAATAAGCAGGGAGCCAGCCGGAGATGCGAGGCCTTGAGGCGGGACTGTCCCTGGACTAACGTGGCCCGAGGGCGCTCCGTCTCCCCAGAGAAGGGAAGGTGTGGGTGGAGGCGGTGGGAGGTGACGCGTCTGCACTTGGGCATCGCAGGTGTGGGAGAGACAGTCCAGTGGCGATAACGGGCCTGACATTCAGTCGGAAGGACTTCGCGTTTAGGAAAAGGGCGCAGGAAGACAGCCAGCCAGCGGCAAGACGGAGGAGGAGCAGCCGGAAAGGTAGGGGTGTGATAACCCACAGCCTTGGCGGGGCCCGGGTGACGCTCTCGGCACTTGGAAAACCATCCTTTCCAAACACTTGCCGCCCAGCTGCCCGGGCCTCCTGGGGAACAATGCCTGTCCACCCCTCGGGCCACAGGACACCTCAGCCCGCTCTCACGCCTGTGCTCTCACGCCTGTCTGCCGAGCCAGCGCCGCCCTCCCCTCGCCGGGCGTGCTCCCTGCAGCCCATCTGCACAAACAGACCCGGGCCAGGTCTGCGCCTCAGGAATGAGGAGATAAAAGGGACCATCGGGGCTTTTTCCACCAAAGGCGAAAGCATTTTATAGAACGGGCTGCGAGTTTTTGTTTCAGGAAATTTCATCATGTCTCCAAGAAGGGGAGGGGAAAGAGAGAGGGGGAGAGCGAGAGGGAGAGAGAGAAAGTAATTGGCCTCAGATTTTTCTCACTCCCTTTTCATGTTGGTAACAGGAGGCGGCCCAGGTCAGCCTCAGGTCAGTGACGTTTGGGCTCTTTAGTGCCCCTCTGTGAATACCTCAGTTCTGTAATAGTTTTTCCTTTAAAAACAGCTCTGCCTTCTTTGGCAGATGGTGACATTCCATTAGCATATGGAATATTTTTCAAAACACATCCGAAAGCATGTCTCTTACGGAGGAGACTGGGCAAAAGCAAACGAATGTTTGAAAAGTATGTTGGGAGCAGCTCAACATTTAACAGAAGGCTCCCACTCCGCGGCCTCCCACCCGTCCCTTCCCACCTCTGCTCCTGGATTGTTACTCTAATCAAAAGGAGAGGATGTTCCCCCAGAGCTTAGACTGTTGGCTTTACTCGGATCGTCACAGCACTGAGAGGGTGGCTAAAGAGCCACTGAGCCCAGATGGTAAAGAGCACGCTTCTTGGCCTGGAACGGGCACTGGTGGGCCTTTGTGGATGTGGCGTCGTAAGTACTGGTGGATGCGTCTTGTTCCCTGAGCACCTTTTGTGTGCCCGATGCGGTGTGTGACATCCGTTATTGTCTTTCTTGCCAAAATCCACCTGCCACACACTGGTCTGAGCCATCCCTTAAATCTGTAAGTCAGATCGTGTCACTGCCCTGCCCAGCTCTCTCCAAGGGCTGCCCATGTGCTTAGAATCAAGTCCAAACTCCTTTTTCCCCGTTTGCAGCAATCTAGTCCCAGCCTGCCTCTCCCACATCATTCTGTATCATGCTTCCCTCTGTCACTCCCACGCCAGCCTGCAACCTGGCTTTCTTTTCCTTCTTTATTTCTGCCTCAGGGCCTTTGCACCTGCTGTTTTCTCATCTACTATGCATTTCCCACAGCTGTTTGGGTGACTGCTTCCTTACCACACAAGTCTCAGCTCAAATACCCTCTTCTCCAAGAAACCTGCTCTGAACAGCTCATCTTAAATTACTCCGTGTTCCTCTCTGTCACATTTTGTATTTTATTTACAGTCCTTACCGTTTTATTACTTTATTTGTTGACTTGTATTGATTCAAGACAGTTATTGAAGGCCTACATGTGCCAGGTGCTGAGCTAGGCAGTAAACAAATATCCCTGCTCCCATGAAGCCTATATGGGAAGGCAGATGGGAAACAAATTGTATGTTTTCTGACTTCCCTCACTGGAAATGTAAATTTTCTGAGGACTGGGGCTTTGTTTGTCTTCTTCAGAGGCCATTTTGGGGTGTGGTAACCACAAAGCTCAAGGAATCAGAGTTAAATGAAGGATTGGACCTCCTTGTATAAACAGTAGTACTGAGGCATGGAACAGGAAGTGGCTTTCAAGGTCTCTCTGCTAGTAAACCGGCAGAGCCAGGACCTGAATCCGGCTCTGTCTGACTGACGCTGGCGCTCCCCAAGGCCCCGCCCCGCCCAGGCTGCCTGCCAGGTGCTCTCCCCACCGCCGCCTCCTCCCAGCCCGGTGTCTGGGTCCTCCCGCTCTGCCCACCTCCAGGCCGACCTCTCCCGCCACTGTTCTCCCAGTGTCCTGCTCTCCAAGGACAGGCTAGCTTCTGTGTCACTTTGGGCCTAAATGCTTCAGCACTCTGAGCCCCCGTTTCCTCATCAAATTTGCTACCACAGTAGATTCGCCAAAGCTCTTGAGGTTCTGTTCTCCTTTCTTATTAACCATTCTGTACAGCGTGTTCAAGAAGACATTCAAAAATAATTTTGGCTTCTGCGGCCCCAGCTGAATAGGAATGCCAAGGTCCACATCAGCACCATCTCTTCCCAGACTAGTGTTTCTAGTCCCCTCCTCGGCCCACTCTGTGGATCCAAGGACAGAAGCCCCATTCGAAGGGGCTGACACAGGGAAAGGCATCTGCTGGCTCATACTGCACAGAAGCCCAGGAGCGGGCTGGCTTCAGGCATGGCTGGATCTGGGAGCCTCAAACTGTGTCATCAGCTCTTGCGTCTTCCTCTGCCTCCCTGTCTGGCTTTCCTCTCTCGTGGTCTCGTTTGAAGACAGGCTATCTTTCTACATGGTGACCAGATGGCTGCGAGCAAACCCAGGAGCACGTGTTGTCCTCTGAGCATTGCTGGTGGAGCAAAATCTCTCTTCCTGGTAGGCCCAGAGTGTCCTGGAATTAAGTCTCCTTGGCTCAGGTTGGGTCATGTGCCCATCCTTAAACCCATCACTGTGGTCAGAGGCATGCGATGCTCTGGCCAGACCTAGGCCACAGAGCCACCCTGGAGCCAGGGTTTGGGGTTCACCCACACAAACCACATGGACTGAGAGGGGAAGGGAAGCAGACCCCCCAAGGAAGACCAGAGTGTTGAGGTCCAAAAAGAAAGGGTGGGGGGAGACCAGGAAGACACAACCCAGTGTCTACCTCATCTGCCACCAGGCGTGGCTTTTCCCTGTGGAAATGACTAATTTTGCTTGTTCTCTGAGGTTTGGCTCAGATGTGTCCTCTTCCCCAATCCACTGGGCAGGAACTAGATCCTCCATTCCCGAACTGCAGTCCTTATCGCTTTCTCCTCAGTGTTGTAGAGGATAAAAGGGTCTGCCTTTGGGATCAGAGGTTTCGGGTTCAAATCTCATCTCTGCTCTTCATTTGTCGGGTGACCGCGGACAAGGCACTTCTTTCTAATCATTCCATCTGCTCTGTGCCTTAAATGAGATGAAGCCAGCTTAGCCTGGGTTCCCAGAGGGCTTTTCACTTCCTTTACATCAGGACCCACCCTTGGCCATCTTTGTGTCCCCGCCCCTGTCACAGGTACTGATAAATACGTGTTGAATGAACAAACCCATGGATTCCAGAACTATCAGGGCACAGGAGGGTCCCCTCTTTTGTGGCACTCAGATTCCAAGGTGAGCAATTCAGGTGAAGATTGCTGTGGAATCAAAGATCCTTGAAACCCCTTAAAGTGTGAATTCAGTAGAGTGCGTGAGGCATGTGCTATGTGGTCCACCCCTGTAATTCTTACACCCGTTTAGCGCTCGAGAACACCCAAACTGGTCAAGGGAGGCAAGAGAGAAGTTCAAATGCCGACCTTCGGTCATTCAGATGGTTCTGCTCTTAAATAACTATCAGCAGGTGAGAGTTGGGAGGAATGAGAAAATGATGAATCTGAATTCTAAGTTGCCTGCAAGGTTCGCTTTGTCCTGGCTTCTTGTGCAACCTTATTCTATAACTTTAACATGTGTCGAGAGACTTGTTCATTAAGGGAGAACGAACGTGATCGTCTCTGTGAGTGCCCCAAGGACAGTGTACAGCGTGGAGTGGGGGCTCCGTGAATGTGGGGACCGAACCCCATAGGAGGTCCAGCCCCACTGCCTGGGTCCCCCCTTGGTGGCTGCACAAACTCTCTCACACTCATGGCCCAGGACACTGATCGCTGATGCTTAGGCCCTGGAGTGCGTGCGTGTGTGTGTGTGTGTGTGTGTGTGTGTGAGAGAGAGAGAGAGAGAGAGAGAGAGAGAGAGAGAGAGAGAGAAAGAGAAATTCAAGGCCATGAGATGTAGTGTTGCTGCCCCCTGTCTGCTGTGGAGCAGAATTCAGGCAGGTGAACTTGACCTTGGCCTCTTTTCCTTGAGTCTTGGTTAACATAATTTCATTGCAAATATATAACCTTGACCACCTCCTTCCTCCACCCACCCACCCACAAAAAAAAAAAGCTACCCAGCCTTCAAATCAGGAGCACTATGGCACTGTTATTCCAGAAACAGGGTTTCGTGTGTTGTTTTTGCAATGCCCTCTGTGTGATTTCTGAGGCAGACATGTCAAACCCCTGGGGGCAACTTTAGCCATGAATGTGCCAGGACTGCAGAGTCTCCCTTGGGAAGAAAGGGAAACTGTGAAACCCACGTGGTCTTGGAGGCAGAGGGTCTCCCTGCTAGCGGCCAGGCGCCCCCAGCCAGCATGACTGTCACTAACAAGGTCCCAGGTCTCCTGCCCGGGCCGGCTCTAAAACACGCCTTCCTTGGGCGAGGTTGGGTTGAGGCTGGCCAGCAGAACCCCGGGCTCTGTGCTGGCCCCCTGCCCAGGAGCCAGGCCCTGGGTCATCAGCCTGGGCCTGACTCCTGGCTCTGCCATGGGTGCCGTGTGTCTGGCACCGTGCAGGTGTCCTGGGCAAGATGTGCTTCCAATTCCTTAGAGCGGGAGTTCAGCCGTGCTCGCTCTGTCGCTGCAGTGTCCCCTTCTGCTGCTCTGCCACCAACTTGCTGATTCTACACTGTTTTCTTGTTTAAATCCCAGAGGGGCAGAGCCCACTCAGCTCAATCGGTTGAAACCACTGCGGGGCACTTCCTGGTCTGCTGGCTTCCTCGTAGGTTCCGGATGCTGGCCAGGCAAGCACTTGTGTTGCCCTGTTAATAAAATCGACACCAACAACAGAGCCCCCATTTGTGGAACCTGAGCTCTGTACCAGGTCCTTCACTGCGTTATTCCTGTTCGCCCCAGGACCCTGAGAGGTTGCTATTGCCATCCATTTTACAGGTGGGTAAATGGAGTCTCAGAGAGGGAAGAAATGACACAAAGTCACACAGCGGGGCAGAGGCCGAGCCACTGACTTGGAGCACCGCTCTCCCTTCTGCCGGGCTCCCTCCCTAACCACGGTTTGCTCTGCAACAATCTAGAAGTTGCCACAAGGTCTCTTGGGTGATCTTCTGGCTGGAGGTAGAGGGACAGTGAAGGGCCACCACCCTACCCTGTTCAAAATTCTCTTGTCCATTTGATGCCAGTTTGTGACAAGAATCCCTTAAGGACCATTCCTGACACAGCAAAACAGGGAATGCTTGATGGGCATGTTTAGGCTCGGCCCCGTTTTGCCTGCTTGGCCCCGTTTTGCCTGCTTAGCCTGTTTCCTGGCCGCCATCTTCTTTGTCCATGTTTCCCATTCGATCTTCATCCCCCTGGGTGTATTATTAATAATAGTGAACATTTCTAGGGGGCTTAATATGTGCTGGGCATTATGCCAAGGAATTCCTATGCCATAATTTTATATAATTTTCTCCAATACCGTATCAAGTAGATGCTTCCATTGTACCCATTTTACAGATGAAGCAACTGAGACTTGGAGAGGTGAGGCCACCCTGCCGGCAGAGGGGAGAACTGGGGTTTGAATCCAGACAGATCCCACTGCCTTTGCCATGACACAAAACTTCAGCAATTGCAAACCTGTGGGCTGTGAGTCAAATTTGGCTTGCAGATGTATTTTGTTTGGCCCACATAGTACTTCAAAAAACATTTGAATTAGTTGCCAATGTTTAAAAATCAGGAACCTGCACATTAAAAAACAAAATCCGTTCTTTCCTATGTCTCTTAAAAAAAAAAAAAAGTCCTGAGACTGGCAACCCTGGGCCTGCATTCTTGCCTGGCAGAGCTTGGCAGAAGCTGGCAGCTCCGTCCCAGCTGTCCCCAGTGCCACAATCCCCATCACTCCCTATTGCCTTCCCAGCACCGAGGCTGAGTGTCATCTGTCATGGCTCATCATGGGTGTTGTGTTGTTTCGTCCTTCCTGCTTTCCCTGCCTGGCCTCGGAGGGCATCTGGCTTGCTGCCCAACCTCCCATCGGGCCCCTCCGAGCTGCTGACCACAAAGGCCCAGGGTTGCTGGTGGTCTTTCTCCATAGATTTAGTGGAAAGCTCTCTCGCCAGTGAAGGCCTGACTGAGGCACTAGACGACTTGGAAAGAGCCCACGTTGCCTTTCCTCCAGTGCCCCAATCACCGCCCTCCTCCCCACCGACCTTCCCTTTATGGACCTTCTGGGGCCACTTTTTTGGCAGTGCTTGCCTTGGGTCCACAGCCATTTTTTCCCTCCCCTCTGAGAGCCCCCTACTATTTTCCTCCTAATCCTCCTCAGGAGAACCATCACTAGGATTATCATGAAACCTGAGCCCGTGAGCATGAGGCGAAGCCCTTTACAGCCACCGGACCATTTCGTTTCTGCCCAGCTCTGTTTGTTTAAACTCTGCTGGCAGGACGCTGGCTCAGGGCAGAGTGCTGTGGCGTCCTCGGGCAGATGTTCTGGCCTGTTGCAGGGCCCGCGTTAAGAGCCAGGACGGAGAGCTGGTGGCTGGAGTCCAGACTGGGGGTGGCGCGGAGGGAGGCACCTCACAGGTGTGCTCAGCGAGGAGAGGGATTTGGGATGAAAACAGCAGCTCACAGCAGTTTTGTAAATGGGACTTACAGGCCCCGTTGGAGAGGGGGAGGCCCTCATGCAAAGTCACAGAGCTAATGAAGAAGGGAGAGAAAAGATGCTTTATCTTGTGTACAGCATAAGGATATGCCAAATTTCCTGAGGGGAGGAGGAAAGCAACGGAAAGGCACAGTGGAGGCTTGAAAGGTCTGCAGTGTAGACACTGTTCCTGTGAAGGTGTTACCTGGCTCATGTGACAGCGTGACTGCCTGACCTGGAGTCACAGAGTGCTTACGCATGAGGACATTGGTGTCTGCAGACCCAGTCCTGGCCTGGCCACAGACAGCCAAGGGACGCAGAGTGAGGCACAGATGACCTTCCTGAGCCTCAGTTTCCTCATCTGCAAATGGGAGGGGACGTGAAGAGAGAGAAAAGCAGTTCGTAGGAATTCTGTGAGTCATAAAGAAGGTAATGCAGTAAAGCACAGAGCGTGGCATGTCACACTTGCTGAATAAACGGTTAACTTTTTCTGTTTCGCTGTGAAGCCTCGGGCAGCAGGCCTTGCAAACACCATCTAAGTCCTTGTTGGGAGGCCGTGGCCAGAGGTCAGGGTCAAACGGCAGCCCCTCAGCTTCCTACCTGTGGGACTTGGGGGTCATCGCGCCCCCTGGCAGGACTCCTGCTTCTCTGTCGGTAAAGGGGTGGGGCCAACAGGTCCCTTGTAGGTTGGCTGGGCCGTTAGTACTATTATTAGTGCTGGGATTTTGTCTGTTGCCACTGCTGGGGCTAAACTCTGAGGGGTCCCAATGACACACCCATTTTCTTTCCTCCAGGAAACGGATGATTAGGACAGGAGCACACCTCACATGCAGCCCTGTGTAATGGTGGGGGTGGGGGGGTTCTACATAATCAGGAGCTAATTTGGGGGAGAGAGAAGGAAACAGAGAGGCAGGCAACCACTCTGAGAGGCCGACTAGGTCCACATACTCTGCCTCCATCAACAGTAGTAATTTTCCAGGCACAGACTTAGGCATGTGAAAATCCAGCTTTGTTTCTAGAACACGGGCTGACAGCGCTCGTTTCCGAGCTCCCCCGTGCGCCTCGTCTGCTCATTTCCCAGCGCGCCTCGCTCCCGGTCAGCGATTGCAGCTGTATTGATTGGGTTTACCATCCAGTCATGGTCAGGCTTGATGGGCCCTCCCTCCCTGGCTCCTCCCTCTCTTTTGGTGGAATGGGGGTGTCCGCTTCTCCCCCAGCTTCTGCCCCTTCTTTCCAGCCTGGTGACTGTTCTATCACTCCATGTCCTTCACCTCTGTCTGGCACTGGCCCTGGAGCCCTGTGAGATCTCAGCCACACCCCTGGACATGGCTAGAGGCCGGCAGGAGCCCTCTCAGGAACTGCGGGCACTTGAACCTCTCTTTTGCTTTGCTCGGGTGCTGACAGCCAGCACAGCCCTCCCCATGCCCCTGGGGAGAGGACACACCCGCCTTCCCATATTCCAGGAATGCTGTCACCTGTGTACCCATAGGGTCTCATACTGGCAACAACCCTTGGGGCTGGTAATGGCTGGTAACGGCTGTACCATGAGCTCCGTGCTCAGGGAGATGGATTCAGTTGGGAGTTCGGCATTCGAACCCGGAGCTGCTGATTCTAACACTTGCGCTTCCCGTTTGTAGCACTGCCCCAAACCCACTGTTAGCAAGAAACTCAAGTTCTGACAGTAGGAGAACCCTTATCTACTTAACCGGGGCACAAAAAAGTGCTTTTGGAGCCCCTCCATTTCCATGGGGGAAACAAGCCCAGGGAGGGGAAGTGACTCAGGCAGGGTCACACGAACCGGGGGGCAGAATGGGGATTAGAGCTCAGTTTCCCAGTGCTCGATTCCCTGCTCCTTGTCGTCCCAGCCCTGGAAGGCCTCCTGGCTGGGAAGCCATTGCCCGAGTCTGAGGATGACATGGGTGTCCACTGGATGTCATTATTTCTCTACGGAAAGCTAGCTAGGCCTTCTTGGCAGGGAGGTACGAGTTTCCCCTTCCTTAGGCAAGGAAGTTGCATATGGGATGCTCAGGTGTGGACACCCTCTCCTTTGGCTCTACGGCAGGACATGGAGCTTGCTTCCTGTTTTCCTAGGGTGGGGAAGGTCTGTGTGAGAGCCGAGCCCCCTCCCTCCTGGAGACCTGTGGCCACTGCAGCCCTCCTTCGTCCCTTACGGCCCCTCCCACAGCCTTGGCCCACATGCCTTCAGCTACGGCTCCCTTCCCCCAATCACTAAAAAATCATTCTTCCAAAACATTCGCTCCCCATGGGAACAGGCTGCCATCTCTCTCCACAGCTTCATGTCTGTTCAGAGCCATGTTCCCTGGGCAGCGAGGCTCTGCCAAGCCCTGCACTGTTTGGTGTGGAGGACACAGAAGCCACAGGAAGTGCTTCTGGCCAGAGTGGGAGGCCTCAGGAGCTGCACAGTTTTAACTGGAGATCCAGACTGTGCATGGAGATGACAGAGAAACGGGGTGTGGGGGTCTGGGCATTGCTGAGGGGCTCTCCACGGAGGCCTAGCCCATCCAAACGAGAGGGCACGTGTGTCGGGAAGTGATGTGTGATTGGAGGGAGATGACAGGCTGTCACAGAGAAGAGGCCTGGGGGCCCGGCCATCATGCACCCCCCACCCCACCTCCATCACACACACACTCCCCACTCAGCAGCGCAGAGAGCCAGGGCTCATCGTAAGAAGCCTCTTGTCGGTTCATCCAACTATTAGCACACGACCTTGGGAAAGTCAGTTGACCTCTCTAAGCTTTCATTTTCTTATATTCAAAATGAAACCACCACCTAGGAGGTAGCAGGACCATAGATATGGAAAGCGCTTTGGAAAAAGCACAAAAAGCTGTTCTGGTGTTTGTCAAATGAACGGTATAACATTTATCAAAATAGTCTTCATATCAAGCATTCCACTGAAGCCCAGATTACCAGTGGACATGCAGGGAGTGGAGGGAACATCTGAATTAACGAGTGGGAGCAAAGTTGGCAATAACCAATTGTTATGGGATGAATTGTGTCCCCCCACCTCCAATTCCTATGTTGAAGCCCTACCTCCCAGCACCTAAGAATGGGACTGTATTTGGAGGGTAGGGCCTTGAAAGAGGTGCTTAAGTTAAAAGGGGGTCATTAGGGTCCCATTCTAGTAGGACTGGTGTTCTTGCAAGAAAGGAAATTTGGACACACCGAAAGACACCAGGGATGCAAAAGCACACAGAGGGAAGACCGTATGAAGAGAGAGGAAGGAGGGACCATCTTCAAGGCAAGGAAAGGGGCCTCAGAAGGTGACAACACCTTGACCTTGGACTTTCAGTCTACAGAACTGTGAGAAAAGAAACTTCTGTTGTTTAAGCCACCTAGTCTGTGGTGGTTGGTTATGGCAGCCCTAGAAAACCAATACACCACTGAAACCTCATTTTACAAGACGAAGGAACGGAATGTATTCCTTTGTTCAACAGAACTTTATCGGATGCTTGTCCTGTGCTAGGCGTGCCTCTAGATGCGAGGGAACATGTAGTGAAAGACAGGCGGCCGGCAGGAGGCATGTCAGCACTTTCACATCTGGTCTCTCCTGTCATCTTTACAACAATCCAGTGAGGACACGGGCGTAAGAGAGGTAAAAATGACTTTCGAAGAACACTTAGCAAATAGATGTGAGACCCCAAGATGAAAGCCAGAATCATTTTACTCAAAGTGTGTTCTTTCTTTTTCCACAACCTCTTGTGTTTGCTCCAGGGCTGAAATTTCTTTTCTCTTTTTTTCTTTTCCTTTTTAAATAGTTAAAAAAAAATTCAGTTACAGTTGACATACAGTATTATATTAATTTCAGGTGTACAACATAGCGATTAGACGTTTATATAACTTACAGATAATTGCCCCGATGAATCTAGTCCCCATCTGACATCATACATAGTTATTACAATATTATTGACTGTATTCCCTAGGCTGTGCTTTACATTTCTGGGACTGTTTTATAATTACCAATTTGTACTTTTTTTGTTTGTTTGTTTGTTTGAGGGCAGTGTCACTGGCCCTCATATGTGGGACCCGAACTGGGGTCGCTGGCGTCCCAAGCCAGCGCTCAACCACTGCGCCACTCGGCCCCAATTTGTACTTCTTAATCTCTTACCCTCTTTCGCCCATTCCCCCCATACCCCCTCCCACCTGGCAACCATCAAAATGTTCTGTGTCTATGACTTTGTTTCTGTTTTGTTTGTTTGTTTATTTTGTTCTTTATATTCCACATATAAGTCAAATCATATGGCATTTCTCTTTCTCTGTCTGACTTACTCCACTCAGCACAATATCCTGTAGGTCCATCCGTGTTGTCGCAGATGGCAAGATTTCATTCTTTTTATGGCTGAGCAATATTCCATTGTATATATGAAATATATATTCATCTATGTATATTCTTTATTCATTCATCTATTGATGAATACTGAGGTTGCTTATATATCTTGGTTATTGTAAATAATATTGCAGTGGACAGGGATGCATGTGTCTTTTCAAATTAGTGTTTTGGGCTTTTTTGGATAAATACCCAGAAGTGGGACTACTGGGTCCTTTGTTTAAAAGTCTATATATAGCCTTTGTTTTAAAGTCTATTATGTCTGGTATAAGTATTGCTACCCTAGCATTTTGTTTTTTCCATGAAATATCTTTTTCCGTCCCTTTACTTTCAGTCTGTATGTGTCTTTTGGTCTGAAGTGAATCTATTGTAGGCAGCATATGTAAGGGGCTTGTTTTCTTATCCATTCAGCTACTCTATATCTTTTGATTGGAGTATTTAATCCATTTACATTTAAAGTAATTGTTGATAGATATGTAGTTATTGCCCTTTTATTATTATTATTATTATTATTATTATTATTATTCCCTTTTGAATAGTATTTTTTATTTTTTGAAATTATTATTTTTATCATTATTATTATTAATAGTTACGGATGTACAAAACTATGCAATAGTTATCCTTTTCACCCCTTACAAAGTGACTACCCCCTCCGCCTCCCCCGCCCCCTACCCCGCCCATATCATATGTATCTATTACAATTCCATTGACTCCATCCCCACACTATATTCCACATCCCATGACTATATATGTGTTAAATTATAGTCAACATCTAATATTAATCAGCAGCAGCTTCAGATGTGCAGTGCAGTAGTCAGGCCACTACACCATCGATGAAATGGTCTCCCTAACAAGAGATGAGTCCATCTGGTCCCCTAAAAAAATATTTACAACATTATTGATTATATTCCCTAACCTGTCTCTTCTGTCTCTGCAGTAGTATTGTATTATCAGTTTATGTTGCCTCGTCCCTTCCCCTTCTCCCTCATGCCTGCCCCAATCCCATCTAGCCCTCATCAGTTTTTCCTTTGTATCTCTAAGACTATTTCTGTTTATTTTGCTCATTTATTCAGTTCTTTAGATTACACATATAAGTGAGATCATATGGTATTTGTTTTTCTCTGACTGACTTTTATTACTCATATTTTTTTTATCTTTTTTTTCTTTTTCTTAAAGATGTCCCTTTAACATTTTTTGTAATGCTGGCTTGGTGATGAGGAACTCTTTCAGCTTTATCTTGTCTTTATCTGTCCTTCGATTCTAAGTGATAGCTTTGCTGGGTAGAGTAATCTTGGTTGTAGGTCCTTGCTTTTCATCACTTTGAATATTTCCTGCTAAATTCTGGCATGAGAAGTTTCTGTTGAGAAATCAGCCGACAGTCTTATGGGAGCTCCCTTGTTGGTAACTAACTGCTTTTCTCTTGCTGCTTTAAAGGTTCTCTCTTTGTCTTTAACCTTTGACATTTTAATTATGATAGGTCTTGGTGTGGGCCTTTTTTGGTTCATCTCTTTTGGAATTTTCTGTGCCTCCTGGGGTTGTATATTTATTTCCTTTGCCTGGTTAGGAAGTTTTCCTTCATTATTTCTTCAAATAGATTTTCAATTCCTTGCTCTCTCTCTCTCTCTCTCTCTCTCTTCTCCTTCTGGTACCCCTATAATGCAAATGTTGGTATGCTTGGTGTTGTCTCAGAGGTCCCTTAAACCCCCCTAATTTTTTTGGATTCTTTTTTCTTTATGCTGTTCTGATTGGGTATTTTCTGCTACCTTATCTCCAAATTGCTGATTCTATCCTCTGTTTCATCTAATCTATTATTGATCCCCTCTAGTGTATTCTTCATTTAACTTTCTGTATTCTTTATTTCTGATTGGGGTTATTTTTGTTTTGTTTTGTTTTGTTTTTTTATGTTTCCTATCTCTTTATTGAAGTTCTCACTTAGAACCAGTTTTGAACTCTGTATCTGGTAAATTGCTTGTCTCCATTTTCTTTAGTTCTTTTTCTGTTCTTTTTCAGAACTTTGTTCTGTTCCTTCAACTAACTGGGACATGTTTCTTTGTCTCCTCACTTTGGCTCCCACCCCCTATAGAGATGCAATGTCTCCTGGTCTTAGTAGAGTAGCCTTATGTAGTAGGTGTCATGTGGGGTCCAGTGGAGCAGTCTCCCTGATCACCTGAGCATGTGTGCCCTCCTGTTGTGGATGAACCTTGATTGCTGTTGGCATGTCAATAGGAGGGATTGACTCTCAGGCTGATTGGTTGTGAGGACTGGCTGTGACTATAGTGGAGGAGTTGTTGTACAGAAACTGAATCTATGGAACAGGATTCACTTTAGTGGTGTCTGCCCAGTCTGCCCTTTGGATGTGTCATTTGTAGAGGTGGTTGGGTGGTGCTCTGGTGTGGTCTAAAGCTGGCCACTGGGTGTGTTGGTTCTGGGGACTCTTGGGCGGGGGTTCTGGTGCAGGCCAAATTCAGCTGGAGGTGCCTGGGAGAGGCTAAGCTGCGAACTGAGGCTGGCTGCCACTAGTGCTGGGTTTGGGGCTGCTTAGCAAGAGGTATGGGCATGCCGAGGCCACATGCTGCTTGTTTGGGGTTTGTGAACCTTTGAGAGATTTTAGGAAAGTCCACAGCATGAGCCAAGACAGGTCATTTGTATGAAAAAGCCACTGGAAGCAGCTTGGGTGTGCCCAAAATATGGGTGGGGCGAGGTCTCAGGGAAACATCAGGGTGGGGCAAACAGCGTCAGGTTGATGGAGACTCAGCTATGGTACCCCCCTGAGCTTGCAGGCTGGGTGTAGAGAGGGCTCAACAAAGTGCTCTTGCCAGCACTTCTGTCTAGGAGAAAGCTGCCTCTCCAGCCTTTGCCCTGAAGCCAGACAATTCAGTTTCTATCTGTATGTCCCTGGTGCTTTTTGAGCTGCCACTTCAGCACTGGAGCTCAGAGCAAGTGAGTTTGTCAGTGAGTAAGTCCGAGTGCAGTCTCTTCAAAAGGACTGTCTGGGAGTCTGGCAGCCCTAGTCTCACTCAGCCACAATCTCTGCTGGTTTTCACAGCCAGAAGTTATGGGGACTTCTCTCCCTGGCACTGGAACCCTGCGCTGGGGAGTCTGGTGTGGAGCTGACATCCCTCGCTCCTCAGCGGGGACTTCCACAGCTGGGATATCCCTCCAGTTTTAACTGCCACACGTGGGTGTGTGACCAGTCTGTTCCATATCTCCGCTCCTCCTCCCAGCAGTCTCTATATGGCTGCTTCTGTATATCTTTAATTGTAGGACTTCGGTTCAGACATCGGGTGGTTCTCAATGATGATTGTTCTGTAGTTTAGTTATACTTTTGGTGTGGTTGTGGAAGGAGGCGAGCAAAATATTTACCTATACCATGTTGACTGGAAGATCTCAGGACTGAATTTTCTTTCTTTTTTAATAGGGTTAGTCTTATGGTTAGGGATAGTGATAGGGTTACATTTGAGGTTAGGATTAGTATTATGGTTATGCTTAGTGCTAGGGATTAGGTTGAGTTTTGGTTAGTGTTAGGTTTAGTTTTAGTGTTTAGGTTTGAGTTTATGATGAGGGTTAGGCTTAAGGTTAGGGCTAGGATAGATTTATGGTTGAGTTTAGGTATAGGGTTGGGATGAGTTGAGTTCAGGTATAGGTTTGGCTTTAGGGTAGGGTAGGGTTAAGGACTGAATTTTCTTATATTGTGTTCATACCTGTTGTATTAATTAGGGTATGTTTAGATGCAAGTAATAGAATAACCAAGTAACAGGAACATAAGAAATAAAGAAATCTTACACTAGATATCTGCAGGCAGTTGATCCCAGGTTGGTTCAATGAGTCAAAGTTAACATCACGGACTCTCTGTCTCTCTGTACTGCCATCTTCCATGTATTTCATTTAAGAATCCAGCCTATCACCTCATAGCCTTAAGATGGCTGCCAGAGCTCAGAGCTTCATGGCTTCACAACATTCAAGGCAGAAAGTAGGGCCTTTCCATTTATTAAGGAAGAAACAACGATCCCAGAGGCCTTAGCAGACATCTCTTTGACTAGACCTGGTTCACATGATCATCCTTAGCTAAAAGGGATGGGTAAGTGAGTATTTAATAAAATAAAGGGGAATGAGAGGACCCAGGTTTTCTTAGCTCGAGCACATGTCCCTTAGGGGTGAGCACACCCTACCACGATGGGGCTTCTGTTAGCAAAGACAAAGTGGGAGGCCAATTGTTGGGAGTGAGGTGTATGGGCCCCGTCTCCTCTCCACGTGATTGCAGTCTGGAAGTGAGGGAGGAAGTTTGGTCCAGCCCTTCGGGTAACACTGCTGTTGTGGTTGTTGCTGACGGGTGGATGGAGGTGATACCTGAGGGAGGATGGAGAGAACCGGAAGCCTCAGGCAGCACAGAGTGTGTCATGCCCTCTCTGTCCCTGGCCCCAGCCTGCGGGCTCTGCAGGTGTTTGTTCTGAGAGGGAAGGAACCAATGTGGGGACAGATGAAAGTGCAGCTGCTGGGATCACCCACCCTGTCATGCAGTGTCCATTATCCCTGCAGAACCCTAATATATTCCCTCTGTAGGCTGGTTCCAGTAAAAATGTTGTCTCTGCTGAGGTTTGAACATGCTTTCTGTTGTCGGAGAATGAAAATTAGGCAACCTGACGTGTTGCTCTTTCTGCCTTAGCTGCCGGAAGCCAGAGCCAAATGTGTCGCCCCCGTGCCGGGGGCCGTGCTTCCTGGTTCCGTAAGCGCCTCTTCAGCTTCCTCCGGAGCGCTGTTCAGGCCCACCTGTCTGTATGGAACACCTGGGAAACTCGAGGCCCAGCCCCACTGGAAGGGGCAAATCAGGAAGAGACCCAAGGGTTTGCCACACTCACCTAGGGGGCACAAAGTCATCAGACCTGTCCAGGTGTCTTCTGAGGCTCCACCCCTCTGATCTTAGAAGAGTCAAAATACGGGAGAGGACAGCTCCCGTCAAAACTGAAACCAAACATTTTGGGTATCTGAATGACCACTGAATCACTGAGTCCACCGTATTTTTCCACTTTCAAGTTGTTTCTGGGTTGCCGTGGAGCCACGCCCTTCCTGGGTTTAATGGCTTTGCTGTCAGGTGGTGGGGAGGAGGCATGTTTACGTTTCGCAGGGAAAATAGTGGTTAACGGGGGATGGGTGGGCCTGATTAGTAATCGGGTGATTTATCCGACCAACGTTCTTTGGGTTTTCCTGGTGGTTTGCACTTGAACTTCAGTTGACTGAAGGAGGAGGAGGCGGTAGGAGGAAAATGGCTTTGAGGAGAGAGGGGTGAGACTGTCTGGGACAGGTGGAGGTTTGCGCGGGAGGGAGGAGGTTGCTCCATCCTTTGTTCAGGCTCTTCCTCTGTGTGCATTCACTCGCTTGCCTACCCGTCCCCTCACTTGTTCCTACCGTCAGGGTTTCAAAATTATGAATACCTTCACTGTGCTGGAGAAAC
Source organism: Aselliscus stoliczkanus (assembly GCA_033961575.1). NCBI lineage: Eukaryota > Metazoa > Chordata > Mammalia > Chiroptera > Hipposideridae > Aselliscus > Aselliscus stoliczkanus. The sequence continues at coordinate 6,937,947 of CM066733.1, forward strand.
AGCACACCTATGAGCCCCAGGGGCCCACTGGGATGAACAGAGCCCAGGCTCCATAGGGGTTCCCCATAGGGGTGTGTTCAAACAACATGAGGTCATAATGGCCAATGCTTGTTAGACAGTCTCCTTTCACCAGACACTGGCTTTCCATGTATGAAGTTGTTTCTGTCTGCCAACAATCCTAGGAACTAGGTTCTGAAAAAAGGGAGGCACAGAAATGTAAGCAGCTTTCCTGAGGCTACACAGAAGACAGATGTGCACCCAGGGGGGCTGTCTTGCCTTTTACCATCATGCTGTCCAAGAGGGTCATCTTCAAAGGGGAAGAAGTACCAGAGAGAGGGATTTTAAAACCTGGGACTCGAGGAGGATGTAGGGAAGTTTTTGAGGTAGAGGAAATAGTAACACAAAGCCTCCCCAAATTAGGGTGCTTGCCACATGCCAGGAGCTACAGAGGTGGGTGTGTCCCGAGAGGAGTAATGAAGGAGAGGCAGGCAGGGCCAGGTAATGAAACTTTATTGAAAGAGGGGGTGCAATAGTCTGATTTTAAATGAAGAAAGAGCTCTTGGGCAGCTCAATGGAGGACTGATTATGGAAGGGGGTAGATTAGCGGGGGGGGGGGACACAATTTAGCCCATAACGGAAGATAGCACAGAAAAAAACATACAGAGATAGAGTGAGAAACTGAGTCCTGACCTTATTCGAGCTCCTGGATCCATCTGTGCCTGAAGCTGAAACTAATACTATCCCGGACTCTTGAGTTTCATAAGCCAATAAATTCCTAAGCCCCACTCCCTGCCCCCCGTTTTTTTTTTTCCTTAAACTAGTTGAGTTGCTTTTCTGTTACTTACAGCTAAAATTCCTGAGTAATCCATAGGGGAACCAGTTAGTAAACTATTAAATAGTCTACCTGTAATTAAAATACAGCTCGCAAGGGTAGTGCTGGTCTGTCCAATTGCAATAGCTAGAGGCAGCACATGCAGAAAAGAATGTGGCTCCTCGGCCAGTGCCAGCCTCCCCCCACCGAGGCGGGAGTCACCAAAGCTGTACAGGACACAGCTGGCGAAACCTTTGCCACCGACGTTCCTAGTGTGTAGAGCAGGCTGGGGTGATGGCAGGTAAAAATAAGAATGTAATTTGGGTCTAAAAAGGCTTTAAAGGAGGGAAGTCATCCTTTTGAAAAGGCTTGGGTGGAGCTGTAAGAATGAGCTTGAGATGTCACTCGCCATGATGGCAGGTGGCTGCTGAGATGCTCAGATGGAACTTGAAGGAGCAACAGCTTTGTTCTGGCTGTTTACAGGCAGGAATTGCCAAACAAGCGCTCCTCTGGGCATGGCTTCCCAAGGCCTCCAGTGGGGAGCTGAGCAGGGATGAGGCATGGCTGAAGTGGTCCTCATCGGCCCCCCAAAAGTGGGGAGAAAAGTAGAAATGAGTGAGAGGGAGGTCAGCAGCTAGTTCCTTTGGTCTTGAAGTGGATCCCTCACCTTCAGTTTCTCATGGCTTTTAGCTCTGCCATTCTCATTGCCCCTGAGTTGAGCTTGGGGTCTCTTTCAATGGAAGAGGGTTTTTGAGGGGCCTGTTAGGTACCAGGCCTCAGCTTCCTTTAGGGATACTGGGAGCTTGTCCTTCTGAAGATGAGGGCAACATGGCCTTGTGAATTGAGACCCTCCAGCATTCCCTTGGAGCTCTGAGCCTGACCAACCTGATGACTTGGGGTGAGTGACTTAGCCCGAGTCAGTCTCTTTTATCCTCACCATTGGCAAAATGGTGCCAGATAATCTCAATCTCACAGCCTTCTCATGAAGCTTCAGTGAAACCAACTAGTAATAAAGGGACAGGCTCTAGAGTCTGGGTTGGAATCTCAGTTTACTTACCAAGCTGGGTGACCTTGGGTAAGTCACTTACCCTCTCTGAGGCTCGATTTCCTAATCTGTAGAATGGGCATAGCAATAGACCTCATGGGGTGAAAGTGAGGATTGATGGATAAAGCATGTCAACTTTATGAGGGCAAGGGATTTTGTCATTTTCTTTTATTTTAATCCTCACTGCAGTTCCTGGGATACAAGGACACTAAATAAATGGGAACAGTTATTATTGTTATTACGATTCATGGTTGTTTGGCATTGGCGGAGGCTGTTCTGTGTGGCACCCTTCAGGTTCTGTCTGTGGCCTGTGGTCCAGGTGGGGAAGACAAGACCACCTTATCAGACACACTTAGCAAACTGCCTCCGAGGATGGGCTATGGTCCCGATTCTGCAAGAGAGGGCCCAAGAGACGTGAAGGGATGTCGTGGGCACTGTTTAAGCACCTTGCTTGCATCATCTCACTGCATCCTTAACACAAGCTGGATTCATTTATTGCATACATTTTACAGATGAGAAAACTGAGGTTCAGAGAGAGATAGTGACTGAGACCGTGCTGCCAGGGAATGGTGCGGCCCGGGTTCAAACCTGAATTTGTACCCCTCCAGCTCTTTGTTTTCATACAGGGGAATGAATATTGGGAGGAGCCTGTTGCAGAAGTGGAGGGATGGAGTCAGTGGCTGGAAGGCAGCCGCCGAAGGAGCCGCAAGGGCAGGGACCCTCACTTTTGGCGGGAACTGTACCCTGCCTCTCTGTGCCCAGCTGAATTCTTCAGCAAGTGGCTTGATCCACCCTCTCTCAGCAGAAAGGGGGCCCAAGGGGCTCTTTACTGGCAGAGGACGGAGCACAGAACCCACCGCTGCCCTGCCAGCATCGGCCTGCTGAGGCAAGTAAAATATACCAGCATTGGGGGGGTCATTGCCTGATTGTACTGAAATCCACCCCAGAAATGGCCTCTTTCCTTGTGAGCTCACAAAGAGCAGAGAAGGTGGTGGGGCCAAGCAGAAGTATTTCTGCAGCATGGCCGAGTTCTCTGAGCCAGGAATGAGCAGAGAGGCCTCCTGGGTGTCTGTCCACCAGAGGGACAAGGCCCAGCCCTTTGGGAGGGGCTGGGGTTGGGTGGGGGGTTCTGGCTTCTGCCCCTGGGAGGTGACTGCCCTGGATGACAGATGGACTGAAATCGGGGATGGTTATGGACATCTTCTTCTGTTATTTTATTTATTTATTTTTTAAAAGATTTTATTGGGAAATTGGGGGAGGGGAACAGCATTGGGGAATCAGGGAAGGGGAACAGCGTTGGGGAATCGGGGAAGGGGAACAGACAAGTTGCTGTCTTTCTGTTCTTCAGTCTAGTTGCAGAGGACTTTGCTTCACTGGCCCATGTTGGTATCGTCATTGCGTTGTTCCCGGATGAGGCAGATCAGTCACTGGCCTCTGGATGGTCACTCACTGCGGCTGTTGGCAGCTCACGCTGGCTGCCGGCCACTCACTGTAGCCTATGGCCGCCCACTGCAGCAGGGGCTGCAGCCTACACCGTCGCCGGGGCTCGTACAGCCCAGCTCCAGGTGGAGCTGTTGTTAGCTGTAGAGGGCAGTGTCACTGGCCCTCATATGTGGGATCCGAACTGGGGCCGCTGGCGTCCCAAGCCAGCTCTTAACCAATGCGCCACTCGGCCAGCCCCGTTATTTTATTTATTTTTTTTTTAACTGAGAAAGGAGATAGATTTGGGAAACTACAACTAAAAATGCATTATCAGAAAAGGAATTTCTTGGATGATTTTCAGAAAGCTCTGAGAACCAAGAGAAAGAGGGAAGGATGCACCTTAGACAGGAAGAAGGAAACTGAGGCACAGAGAAGACTGCCTTTCACAATGCTGCTGCTGCCACCATCGCCATGGGACTCTGTGGTTTCTGCACAGGAGCGTCTGTGAGCCATCCCTTGCTCTGTACTTTTGACTCCTGCCAGAGTCAAATTCCCCACAGACAGGGTTGCTAGATAAAACACAGGATACCCCATTAAATTTGCATCTCAGATTTTTAAAAAAAATTTTTTTTAGTGGGATAAAAAGTGGTGGTTTATCTGAAATTCAGTTTTAACAGAGTGTCCTATGGTTTTACTTGCTACCCAGGATGCCATGATCTGCTTTAGGTTGGTGGGAGGGAACTTCGCCCCTTCCACTTCTGTGGTAAGAACGCCAGTCTTGGGAGATGGGATCCATTGTGTTGTTGGATGTACAATAGCCAAAAAAGCCAAAAATTGACTGCAATTCCTCAAAACCTTCCTTCTTTGTGAAGTCACCTGCCTGACTTGTTTCCAAAGCTGCCTTCTCCCAGAGAAGGTCTGAATGGCGGGAATGACTCACATGGTTATTCCTTTTCTCGGCTCACTTTTCATAGCACCAAAGATACCTCCCCCCACCACCCTCCCTCCACGGGGTCATCTTGGAGGCAGAGAACTCAGGGATCTTTCTGGAAGGGCCCTGAAGGCTTTACCAACCAGTCCTCGTCACTCAGGGGCAGGTGAAGGAAGGAACTGAACCGAAATGGAAATAATCAATGGAGCTGACTGTCTAGACAGGGCTCGGTGCTTTGGAGGGGAGGAGGGCAGACAGAAGCGGGCTTCGGCCAAAGCTGAAACTCAAGCCACCGCCGCCCGCCGCCCGTCCGTCTTCCCGAAGCCATCCTCAGACTGGGCTGTCTGGGCCATAGCCAGAATCAGCCTGGGGCCATCTCACTCCAATTTCAAAGGATTCATGCTTCCACTGGAGGAAAAGCTTGAATATTCAAAGTGAAAATTTTAACAAAAGGTAGGAAAGAGTGGATGCTTCCCTCTCTTTCTTATCTTTTTGTTTGGGGAAGGGCAGTGAGAGAAAAATGAGCATGTTAGCTATAATGGGTTGGCCTGAGATCAAGTTTAGAAAGAAAAGCATCTACTAATTGAAAAAAACATCATTTTTGGGGTCCTTAAATCAGGGGAAACAGGTGCAGGTTTGTGGTTTTAGAGAGAGTATTTCTTTTGGAAAAAAGAAGGGAAAGTGCCCCAGATAGGGTTCCTCCAAAGCCAGCGGACTTGTATTATTCAGCCCGTAATTACTTAAGCAGTGATTGAAAAGATTAGCTGAGAGGTTAAAAGAAAAATCAACTCTTACCTTTCTAGGTAGCACTCCAAATCCTCTTTTTTGTTTTCTTTTTTTCCTTTCTAAGGCTGATGAGAGGGCAAATGTATGCAGCAATTTTGATAACATCCTCCTTACAATACTGTCCATTCCTGGGCCTCTCTGCTGTTTTCAGACAAGCTCAACCGAGCTGCTATTTTTTCTTTACCATTACAGTGGTGTATTTTTTAAAAATGTTTCCTATGGTGGGGAATGAGCAGAAATTTCAAGGCCACGAGAGTCTTGGAAGAGGAGAGTGACATTTCTGTGCCCACTGTGTGTTGGGTGCTTGGCTATGTCACGTATCTCGGCCTCCCACAGTGAAACCAGGAGGAGTCAGTGAGGTTGTTTTCTTTTTCAAATTTATTTTGACAGTTGAGGAAATTGGGGCTCAGAGAGGAGGAGCGACATGCCCGAGGTGGCCCAGCTAGGAGGTAGCAGAATTGAACTTGAAAGCCAGCTCCGTCTGAGTGTCCAGCCCTGCTCCTCCTGTCACACTATATTGCCTCCCATCTTTGTAAGCATGGGGTGGCGAATCAAGGGAATAGCTGTGAAAAGACCCAGAAGCCTTTGCTTTTGAACTAACTCACAGCATCTTCCTATCTTAGGAAACTATTCAACAGGTTTATTTTTGGTCAAATATACCTTATTGGGAGATTCTGAGTTTCCTGTACCTGGTCAAGAAACGTGGTCCCTGGCTGGCCGAGTGGCTCAGTGGGTTAAGAGCTCGCTCAAGAGTGCGAGCTGAGCTCTGAGCAACAGCGGTTCGATGCCCAGCCCGAGCTGAGTTGCCGTTGAGCTGCCAACAGGTGGCAGGATGGCTTAGCTAAAAAAAAACCAAAAAACCGTAGTCAGTGGACGACGTTTCTTTAAGAAACTTATATCATGTATTAGTTGTCTGTTGCTGTGTGACAAATGACGCCAAAATTTAGTGTCTAAAGATAACAGCTTTTATTATCTCACAGTTTCTGTAGGTCAGGAATCTGGGCACAGCTCAGCTGGGACCTCTGGCTCAGGGTCCGTCACAGACTGCCATCACGGTGGCATCCGGAGCTGTGTCATCAGGAGGGTTGACAGGGAAGCAGCTTTCAAGCACACTCATGGTTGTTGGCAGGTTTCAGTTCCGCATGGGCTGTGGGCCTCCGTTTCTCACTGGCTGATGGCCTGCGGGTGCCCTCAGCGCCTGGCCATGTGGGCCTCCCCAACATGACTGCTTGCGTCATCAGAGTGTACAAACGGTGAGGATGGTCGGAGGAGGATGTCGGTAACATGGAAGCCGCAGTCGTTTATCATGTAAGCATGGGAGTCATAGCCCGTCGTTTTTGCTGTACTCTGTTCATTAGAAACAAATCACCAGGTCCAGCCTGCACACGGGGAGGGGACGACACGAAGGTGTGGACACCAAGAGGTGGGGATCTCCGGAAGCCTGTCCCACATCACAAAGGTGGAGATGGTAGTTATAACACCAGTAATGAGGCTGGTGATGGCAGCTGGCATTTATTGGGTACTTTGATATGCCAGGCACTGGCGTTGTCTCATTTAATCCCCACACTGCTTTTTGGACCAGGAAGGTTTATTAACTTCCCTGAGTTACTACAGCAAAGACAGTGTGCCCGATTCCATTGGTTCCCACTCCAGAGACCCTCCCTTTAGACGCTGCAGACCCTTCACCTGAACCCACTGAGCTGCTGGGGTCAAAACAAGTCCCTATTGAGATAGGAGTCGGAAAAATGATGTTGGACTCACCACTCACCAGAAAATTGCAAGGGAACACAACTAGAAGCCATTTCTTACACATCAGATTGGGGGGAGGAAAAAAAATTAAGTTGGTGAGAGTGTGGGGAATTCTCATGCATGGCTGAGAGACTATAAATTTGTACTGCCACTTTGGAGGGAAATTTGGCAGGATCTATTAAAATTTTAAAAGGACATAAAAATAAAAACTGTGCATAGCCTATGACCCAGCTATTATACTTTTCAGTATCTACCCTGGAGAAATATTTGCACGTGTGCGCAAGGAGCTGTGGACAAGAATTTTCATTCCAGCCTTGTTTCTAAGAACAAGTAGTAAATAGTGAAATTGGAAACAGTCTAAATGTCCACCAATTTTTTAAATGGCTAAATACATTGTGGAGCATCTGTACTATGGAAAACTATGAAGCAGGTAAACAGAATGAGGGAGATCTGTAAACGTGATATGGAAAGTCTCCAAATGTATCGTTCAATGAAAAAAATGATACCCTCAATATGAGACCATTTATGTAACCCCCAACACAATGTTATATATCATATCTCTATATATATGCAGACACATATATTATATATATACAAATACAACTATATTCAAATGCATGGTGCATGGGAATGGCCTGGAAGGGTGCTCACCAAACTGATAACAGGAGAGGAGGGGAGGGTAAGAGGCTAGAGTTGAGGGGTGGTCAAAGGAGACCTCTGCTTTGCTTGTAATATTTTTTATATTTTCTAAAGAAAAAGTTGAATAGCCTTACTTATGTCAGTTGAGCTTATCTCTTAAAAAGTCTTACTGGAAGCCCAAGCCAGTGATTTCCCTTACGTTGTACTGGCCAAAATTGGATCACATGGTTACTGTTAGCTACAAAGGAATCTGGGAACGGGGGATTGTTTTTGACTTTTCTAGAAGAGGAAAGCAAAAAAGAAGAGAGTTGTGAGTGGCTGTTGGGTGGCCATTAAGAATATCTGCCATAGCTCACCGTTTCAGTTACCCAACTCCACATGTGCCTTTCTTTCTATACATATGTTCTATAGTATAGTGTAGTCCAAAGTCCAAAGTCAATTACTGCATCCATCTTGAAGTGCAGGATGTCTGAGTGGTGATGTGCAGCCCACCCATCTGGCCTAGATGTCAGAGGATATTGCCTGTCTGTTATTTTAGCTACACCTGAGAGACATATTGGGGTGGGTGTCTTTTTGGTAAACATAAGTAAATGTTTCTCTGAGTTCTGTGACCCACTCTAGCAAATCGAACCTGAGGAAAGTGTCGTGAGAGCCTCTGATCTATAGCTGTTTGGTCAGAAGCATAGGTAACAACCTGGACTTGCGATTGGCATCTGAAGTGTGAGTGTGCAGCAGGGGAAAGGAGCCGTCCTGTAGGACTGAGCCTTAACCTGAGGGATCTTATACTCTTCTCCAGGTAGATGGTGTCAGAACTGATCTGGGGTAAATTGCCTGGTGGTGTGGGAAAGAAACCACACCTAGTGTACATATTAAGGATGTTCAAAAGTCACTGGGCATCCAGACAACATGACAAGTCTACACAACGGCTTCATTCACACGTTCAGCATGCTGTCCCCAAGAGTCCCAGGCTCTTCTCTTAGGGTGACAAGATAGCTGAGCAGCTCCAAACTCACACACTTTCAAAAAGGGGAAAGAGAAAGAAGGTTTTTTTTCCCCACCAAACTTTTGAGATTCACTTTGATTGGACAGGCTAGGTCAAGTGCCCATACCTGAATTAGTTCCAGTGGCCCAGACCATTGTCTGCTTTGATAGACCAGGACTGGGTGATGTGCTCCATGTCTGAAATAGATTCTCATCCAGTGCTCATGGCCTGAGAGGGGACAGGAAATCATAAATAAATATTGGGAAATGGGGAATGGATCCTGATAAACAAACCAAAAAGAGTTTATATCTTCTGTCCTCTATGTAGAGTGGAGCATTTTGCCCACGTCTTCTAAAACCTCTTCTGAACATCTTTTGTTTGTTTGTTTGTTTGTTTGTTTATTTATTAGAGGGCAGTGTCACTGGCCCTCATATGTGGGATCCGAACTCGGGCCGCTGGTGTCCCAAGCCAGCTCTTAACCACTGCACCACTTGGCCAGCCCTTTTGTTTGTTTATTTTTAAAAGTATGAAGTTCCTATCTTATTCTATAGGTTATTATCTATTACTATCACTATTTATTTTGATGTTCAAATTGTCCCAGATTTGGCCAGCGAGAGCCTCTTCTAGCTGCATTCTGCACTTCTTCTTTTTGAGGGCAGTGTCACTGGCCCTCATATGTGGGACCCAAACTGGGGCTACTGGCTTCCCAAGCCAGCGTCAAGCTGCATTCTGTATCCTTCTGATGTGTCCTATCTTTTTTCATTTCCTTATTTTCTGGCAAAAGATATTCCAGGCATGTCTCATACCTTTTCTTGCTGAACCCTGGAAATCAGTATCATTGGGTCTGGAATTTGATTTTACCCTACTTACAAGCTAATAAGAGCTTGCTACTCTTTCATGGATGCTGGCAGAATACAAGAAACTCCTTAGTCAGAGGCAAAGGACTTAGTTACTCATTGCACAGGAAGTAACATGAGCATCAGCATAATTGAATTGGTTTTCCTGCCCCTGTGTCCAGTGGGAGCAATGTGACATGGCGCAGATGGAAGCCGAAGAACACCTAGCTTGGAGAATCCACTGCTTTTATAGCAAACACTAAGCAAGCCTTCGCTTCATCCTGGAGGGAGACATTACTCATTCTGCAAAGTTGCTCACTGCAAACACAACACTGAGACAGGCCTGGGGAGGAATGGCCAGACCCTTTCATTCTTAGCACACCAGGTAAGAACATGCAGGCATGCTCAGGTCAAATCGCCTCTCCCAGCAGCCATTTCTCCACAGGCCTCTGATTCCTTTTAGTAGAGAATGGTATTTAGAAACCAAGATGATCTAAATGTATTCATTGCTATTGAGCTATTTTTGTTCCTAGATGCCCTCAGAAGACAGAGCTAGGGAATATATGTGTACACAAACACACACACACACACACACACACACACACACACACACACACACACACACACTTATGCCTGCCTGTCTCTATCTATCTATCTAGCTATCTCTATCATCTATCTCTATGAATTGACAGTATTACCTCCAATCCAGTACCACAGATTCATTTTAGTTTTCTATTTTTTTTTTAATTTTTTTTTTTTTTAGCTGAGCCCTCCTGCTATCTGTTGGCAGCTCAGCGGCTGCTCAGCTCGGGCTGGGCCTCGAGCTGCTGTTGCTCAGAGCTCAGCTTGCGCTCTTGAGCGAGCTCTTAACCAGCTGAGCCACTTGGCCGGCCCTCATTTTAGTTTTCTACCTTTCTACTCTTCTCTGGCAATGAAGAACCCAAAATATATTGACGTATTTGCCTAATACTCCTGCAATCTCATCACTGCCACTGACTGCTGCCCACCCTCCCATGACCTGGGTGGACTCCTGACCCCTCGGGTCTGACCTGATGCGCTGGGACTCATCTCCCTTCCCCCAACGTGCAGGCCCTCCTTGCCCTAGTCAGGCTCACTGCCCAGTGCTGGCCTACTGCTGCTGCCATTGCCCCCGGGGACACTCTCCTCCACCCCCTCAGGCTCTGAACCCCCGCACCAGGCTGCCACCACCACTACCTCCCTGTAGGGGTCCCCTTCTCACTCACCTGATGAGACACCCCGTGGCAGGCCACCTGCACTGACACTCCTTCAATACCCTGGACTGGGCCACTGCTGCCACTGCCAGCCCCCTGTATAGATGCTCTTCAGCCATATCCAGTGGCTTCTAGACAGAATTCATCAGGAAGGGAAGAGAAGGCGAAAGGGCCTAATGATCATTTTTAATGGCTGGAAAACACTACCTTAGGCAGATGTACTCCAGTTTGCTTAATCACCTCCTGGCTGTGTTAAATAGAGGTTGTTTGTGTCTGTCTCCTTTTCTGGGTACCATTCCAGGAATCAAACCATGAACACGACTCTCTGTGCATCGCTCTGTGCACCGATTTCATTAGGACATTCCTAGAAGGGGACTCATTCCTGGGTCAGAGGGTATGACCGTTTGTCAAGCTCCTGGTCTTTGTGGCCCCGCCTCAGCGTTCATCTTACAATCCCCACGCCCTCCAATAAACAAACAAGCATGACTCGGTCCCAGAGACGGCTTAGCGTTTTCTACAGATGAAAGCTGTTTCCCCACTGGCTGACATCACCTCCCTTTTTACCCCAAGATTGATGTGGGAAATTCTGTATAAATACCTGGCATCAACAGGCCATTGTGTCACTAGGCCTCTTAAAGATGGGCAGCTTGCTCTAGCACGGCTGGCCTGGTGTGTGCGGGACGGGCGCCCGTGATTTATAAGGTCCAAGCATGAAGTCTTCAGGAAAGTTGGTGAAGTACTTTATAGGTCACCTGTATTTTTCCTACCATAGATGTTTTGACTCACGGGTTTCCTTTATGTCACTCTGTCCATAGTCTAGGTATTATTCAAATGGAATAAAGAGGTTACTGTAGTAGAGGCCGAGTAGCACACAGGAGGGAGTTTTGTGATCCTAAAGGAGAGAAGAAAGCAGTAACAGGCGAGGGGACTAATTAGGACAGACATTGGCTGCCAGGCAACCAAGAATTCATTACGTGAGGGCCACGGGCCTCGCTTTGTGCTAGGAGCTGCTGGGAAGTTCATTTGTTCATTCATTCCATAAACATCAACCAGGCGCCGACCTTCTCCAGGCCCTGTCCTAGGCGTTGGGGACCCGAGAGAAGAGAGACAGTGTCCTGCTCTCACGGGGCTCACCGTCTAGGAGAGAAGAAGCCAAATCAACAGTGTAATTGCTGCTGGCGCTCCTGATCCAGTCTGGGGAAGGCTCTGGGAAGGTTTGAACAGGACGCTGAAAGTCAGTACGTATCCGCTCAGGGGCCGAGGCGGGCAGGTTTTCCAGGCACAGGAGCCAGCTTACGCAGAGGCACACAATTTTGTCAGCTTATCACAAGGATTTAGCATGCATGTTCCACCTTTCCAGCACTGTTCCAGGGGCCGAGCGGTGAGTGAATTCGATACTGGGGATTCGTTCACTGGGGAGACTGTGAGAGCCCCGCCTGCATAACATGATTGAATGCTTTTCTTCTGCATCCAGCAGAAATTCCAAATGTTTTACCTAAGCGCGCAGGGCTGACTCAGTTAGCATTTGGCATACCACAGTAAACATTTATTGTTCTTGCTCTCGCATCTGTGGGTTGGCTGGGACGTGGCTGACGCTGGCTGAGCCCGAATGGGCCCGACTCCAGGCTATGTCTTGAATCTCAGCTCTGTCCCATATATCTCGTCCCCCTTGGATCAGTGATTGCTGAAAGTATGTTCTTCTCGTGGCAGAAGGCAGGACAAGGGGACAGTCCTCATCTTGGAACACCGTTCATCCCAGCCTTTGCTCTCCTCGTGTCTGCTGGCATGTCACGTGGTGAACCCCAAAGTGAAGGGGCTCCGAAGGCCATGGCCGAATGGAGTTGTGGACATCCTCTGCAGCCTGGCCCCTGCAGACCTCAGTGCCTCACCTCTCTCTTCTCTCTGGTAACTCTGCGTAGCCACCACTTGCATCCCTGGGACACACCATGAGTTTTCACCCTCTGTATCTGTGCACATGCCCATCATATCATTTCTGAGTGAGCGTGGCCTGGCTCCCAGAATGGGGACTTTCATATTTATCTTCCTTTTCTTCTCCATACCTGTGGGTAAGAGGGGTTGGGGACCCTCTTGGTGCCTGGTTCTCTCTCGTGGCTGTTTTCTCTCTCTCTCTCTCTCTCTCTCTTTCTCTTTCTTTCGCTCCCCCTGTCCCCATTTCCCCCTCTCTATTTCTTGTACTTATTCTCAGGAGTAGGAATAGGTGACCTTATTGTGACCTTGAACTTTGTCTGGTGTGCTCTGCATTTTATAAGGGTCATGTGGGGTGCTGTTTCTGAAATGGTTCCTCGGTTGCTCTTCTGTTCTGTCCTCAGGTTCCTCTGAGGGAGGGTGATGGTGGTGGTAAAGGGCAGGATTCAGGCATCCCTGGGTTCCTGGTGGTGACATCGTCAGGTAGATCTCAGTTCATCCCCCCTCAATCTCAGGCATGGAACAGGCTGCAGAGTAGCTGTCAATACGTTTTGGGTGGATGGATGGAGGGATGGATGGACGGACAGACAGATGGATGTCCTCAGTGCAGCTTTCTGCTGGCTGCCTAGCAGTTGAGCTTCCAAAGATGGGGGGTCAGAGCAGTGATGAGGACATGGAGCTACACATCTGAGTCAGCTTTTCCAGTTGCTGCCTGTGAGTAGCAGCCACAGGAAGCAGGTCTGAGGGGCGGCATGTTTGTGTGTGAACCCAGCTTTGGAGTGGGGGCTTGGCTATTTGGAGGGGCTCTAGAAAGTTATGGGGCTCCGGGGAACCAGCTTGGGGGCCACACCTAGTCTGCTTAGCGCAAGTGTTGTCTTTGGGGGCCTCTAATTCCCTTTATAAAGATTTTTTTTTAATGGAGCCTGGATACAGTTAACATTAATGCTGAACAGGTCAAACAGTTCCAGCGATTACTGATAATAAAAAGAAAGATTCTGCACATGGAACAGTCAACCCAGTGCCCCAGGAAGCAGCATGCTTGTCGGTATACATTGGGGATTGTTCTTGCAATTTAAATGAGAAGAAAACTAAGGCTGAGAGAGGTAAAGTGACTTCCCCAAGATCACACAGCTAGGATGTGGCAGAGGCAGGCTACTTACAGGCTGGTGGAGTGACACTGCTGACCACCTGTGTGCGGCCAGTGCCGCTGTGACAGTGCTGACCACCTGTGTGCGGCCAGTGCTGCTGTGACGGTGCTGACCACCTGTGTGCGGCCAGTGCCGCTGTGACGGTGCTGACCACCTGTGTGCGGCCAGTGCCGCTGTGACGGTGCTGACCACCTGTGTGCGGCCAGTGCCGCTGTGACGGTGCTGACCACCTGTGTGCGGCCAGTGCCGCTGTGACGGTGCTGACCACCTGTGTGCGGCCAGTGCCGCTGTGACGGTGCTGACCACCTGTGTGCGGCCAGTGCCGCTGTGACGGTGCTGACCACCTGTGTGCGGCCAGTGCCGCTGTGACGGTGCTGACCACCTGTGTGCGGCCAGTGCCGCTGTGACGGTGCTGACCACCTGTGTGCGGCCAGTGCCGCTGTGACGGTGCTGACCACCTGTGTGCGGCCAGTGCCGCTGTGACGGTGCTGACCACCTGTGTGCGGCCAGTGCCGCTGTGACGGTGCTGACCACCTGTGTGCGGCCAGTGCCGCTGTGACGGTGCTGACCACCTGTGCGCAGGCAGTGCTGCTGTCATGTAGAAGCTGGGGAACTGCTAGGGGCTACAAGGGAAGCAAATCTCAGGGAAGTGGATTGAGGACTGAAGTCACTCCCTCGCAGTAAACTGGGCTCTGATGGGCAGAGGCTGAAAGGGACTTAGCATTTGCATAGGATGTGGGGCAGGGTCAAAGGCCAGGGTCAAGACTGCAAATAATGAGTGAATGGGTGTCAGAGACCAATGTTAAGGGTGTGCCATGTACAGGTACGTGAGCTTAAAGTAGAAGAAGAGAACCCGACAGACACTCTGATCTCTTTGGCCTCCTCCAGCCCCAGGCACTCCTTTTCTGTTGCAATTCCAATGCTCTCTGAGACTGATCCAGGGACAAAAGTGCTTCTTGGAACAAAGTTTGGAGACCAGTGACATCAGGCAGTTGGGCAGCCCTGGCCCCTTCCACCAAAACATCAGCCAATCAAGAAGTCCGTCTGCACTGGAGAGAAATGACCTGGTCAGATCTGCTTGTCTCCCTTCTTAGAACAGAGAGCAGAGGACACAGAGGAAGGATCCGAACTGACGTCTGTCCAGGGTGGGCAGAGCCTTGGATGGTGACGTGTCCACTTGCTGTTGCTGGCCGCCCACCAGCCACTCCTCCTCTCCGTTGGTATCGGCACCCCACTGGGGGCAGTTGGGTGATGTCCCCCACATAGATCTTATACTTCAAGGGGAAGCAGGCCCAAATCCTGGGTCCAGAAAGTGGACCCCGATTGGCCCTAAGCATGTGCTCACAGCTCAAGATCCTCAGTGGTGGGCAAGTGTCCTGGAGAAAGGAGCTTTTTTTTTGTTCATTCACAGAAGTTATCTTGGAGGAGCTCTCCTTTCTCACGGGACCAGGGCTCCCTCGCTGCTGCTGGCAGCCACCTTGTGGCCAAGAGGGGAGGCAGTTTTGAAGGGAGGCAGACTTGGGCAGAAGGCAGAGTGCAGAGATGGAACACAAGCTTGTTGGATACTCCAATGAGCTGCTAACTAAGCTTTGCTGAAACCTATCCTGCCTCTGGACTTCTCAGTTGCAGGGGCCAAGAAAGTCTCTTAATTCATTAGTTTTGTCTTCCTTGGGAATGAGCTGTTTCTAAGTGATTTAGAGAGCTACTGCCTCCACTGTGTTCTTCTCTTTGGAAACACTTCCAGGCCATCTTGCAGATGCAGTCTGAGTTATACCCCTGCATTAGGCTCAGGGGACAACATGTGGGGGTGGTCATTGATCCAGGCATGGCTGCCAAGACCAGCTGCTCCGCCCCCCTTCGTCATGCTCCCCTGCCATGGGCCATGCATTGGACCAACGCAGCAACCACGGATGATAGCGACATCTCAGAAACTGGGGTGGGGGGAGTGCACCTTCTAATATTTTTATTTTTAATAAAATTGTGTCTTTGTTTCTTTTCTTGAGACCTCTCTACTCGTTTTGGATGAGGTCAGCCATAAGACAGAAACCCCAGGGGCTGTAGGAATTGAATATTCAACTGAAACTTGGACACAATGCTCTCTCTGGCCCTTTCCAGCTCCGACAAGCTCTGAGTCTGTGAAAGCTGATCCAATTATGGTAAAAGAACTCCAAGAGCATCTGCTAGGTGCCAGGCACCTCACCACCATTCTTTCCTTTGATCCACGTGAGGAGTCAAATAATATTCCCATTCTGCAGATGTGGAAACAGAGGCTCTGAGAGATTATATGGATAGCTGAAGACCACACAGAAGCAGAGCTTGGATGTGAATTTGGCTCCTTCTGATACCAAATCCTCTGTACTTTTCATGACACCATGTGGTGTGCCCTTGCTTTGGGGCATTTTATTCTACAAAGGTGGTTACTCTACTTTGGAAAATGTCAGATGAAGTGACACAACTGCAGGCCTATGGGAATTTTTTGGAGCAGTTAGTTGTTCCACGGCTTTTTCCCTTTCTTTTCATGAACGCCCTCGGTTCAGCCAAGGGTGCTTCAAGAGGCCAATTTTCAGCCTCGTCCCCGCTGAAACCTGGAGGAACTGGAACTGGTGCCAGCGAGCTTGCTGGGTAATTTCGGAAGCAGCAGAGAGCTGTGGGAGCTGGCCTGTCTCTAGCTCACTGTGCACAAGGGGAGGGATGTTTGTTGTTTCAGCAGCCACCGGGCAGAACTCAGAGAGAGGGTGCAGAGCTCTCGGAGGCCAAGCATTCTGAGAGGATAGGGTGTGTGCACACCACAAACCAACTTCAAAAATATTCACGATTCAGGGGGAAAAAGAAGCCCAACCTGACTTCATAAGCTCTCCTGATTAATATACAACCTCACTACCCTTAACACCCTGAGGAAAGCCCCTTTTCCTTCAAGACAGTCTGGATTTTTAGTGAGCATTCACTGTGTTCACTGGAGGGTATTTTGAAGAGAGTAGGTAATTAAAAGACTGGAAGTAGAGAGAGATGGCCTTACTTTGACCTTGAGCTTTGTCTAGAGTGCTCTACATTTTATAAGGGTCATGCGGGGTGCTGTTTCTGAAATAGTTCCTGTTTCTCTTCTGCTCTGTCCTCAGATTCCTCTAGGGAGAGGATGATGGTGGTGGTAAAGGACAGGATCCAGCCACCCTTGGGTCCCTTGTGGTGACATCATCAAAGATCACAGTTCGCCCCACCTCAACCTCAGGAATGGAGCAGATTGCAGAGTTGCTGTCAATAATTTCTGGATGGATGGATGGGTGGATGGGTGGATGGGTGGATGGATGGATGGACAGGCAGATGGGTGGATGGATGGATGGATGGATGGATGGATGGATGGATGCATTTCCTCGATGCAGCGTCCTGCTCACTGTCAGACTCTCAGGTGAGCAGAGCAGCTGTCCTTTATTTTGGAGAGGATGTCTTCTTATATATCAGTTCACAAGACCCCTGACAATCTCACTGATGTAGTCTTTGAATTCCTGTAAGGTTTCTTTCCCAAGCTCTGGAGCTCATGTATCTTATCAAGGCCTCCACCACGCTTGCTACTTCTTACTCATCCAGTTTGACTAACAGATGTCATGGATATAGTGACATCTTTCATGTCCATCATTGATAAATGGGATGCTCTGCAGAATGTCCAGATGGTCCACATCCCTTTGGATTATATTATGAGAAAGGATGGGAGAATTCATATCTCCCTAGAGTAAGACTGTAATGTTATATTGCTGACTGTTCCATGGGAGTAGAAACTGCTTTTGGTAGGTACTCTTCCTTGACAGGGACAGAAAAGAATACACTTGCCAGACCCAGGGCTGCATGCCATGGAGGCGAGCTGTGTTGGTCTCCTTTAGCAAAGATGCTCCATCTGGACCAGCAGCTGTGCTTACAGCTACTGCTTGGTAGGATTTGTGGTAGTCTGCGGTCATCCTCCAGAACCTCACATTTCTGTGGGGGCCAGCTCCGTGAATTAAGTGGGGATATTATAGCAACCACCACCTCTACTCCTTAAGTCATGAAGGGTGGCTCCTTGGTGATTCTTTTTGGGATGTACTATCATTTTTGAGTTACTATCTTAGCTGAAGGATTGGGGTGGGTGGGCAATTTTAGGGGCTTGTGCTTGGTTTGCTCCACTTGGATGGCTCCACATGTCATGGGACCAGTGTGGAGGGTTCTCCTGACTGCAACGCATGTCCATTCCACTTACATATTTGAGAACCTGGGGAATGACTGCTAGGTGGGCCCACTGGGAGCCAGGCCTGGGCCAAGCCTCCACTGATTGCTTGGCTCCCTGCTGGCCCCACATTTATGCTCCACCTCAGACCCAGTGTCTAATAGTCCATGATATATCTGGATATTTTTTATTTATTTATTTTTTAGAGGGCAGTGTCACTGGCCCTCATATGTGGGATCCGAACCGGGGCCGCTGGCATCCCAAGCCAGCTCTTAACCACCACGCCACTCAATTGGCCCTGTCTGGATATTTTAGCTGAGTAAATGGCTGTAGATCCCTTTGGGGAATGATTGGAGAATTCGTTTTTGTCTCTGCTTCCTGTGGTGTTCCAGGCACCTACCTCGTGGGGACCTGTACTCTCCTTTAGTTGACAGCTTTCAGGTCTAAAAGCTGGTCAAGGGATCGTAACTTGTTGTTGACGTAGCTTCCTTGATATCTTCTCACTGTATTCGTCCACCACTCCCATAGTTCTCTGTGGCCCAGCTCCTCAGCTGCTACGCCACCTTCCCACTCATTCCTGTGGTTGCACTGGCCTTGCTTCCGATGGTGCAGTGCCATCACCTGATCCCCATTATTTTGTGATCCATTTGCTATCATGGAGCCCTGTAACAGTGTCTCCTACCATCCGGGGGCCTGTGGACCACGGCCACCTTGAACTTCAGGGATGCCTCTGTCCCTCTCACCAGCACATTACTTATGGCATCAGTAGAAGGAACATCGTTGAGACACACCTGCAGAACAGAGTTATAGAACATACCCACTCTAGTATGCCCATGTTTCTGAGTCCTTTGATCCCATCTTCCATCATCTATGATGGAAGTTCTGGCTAGACGTTCTAAAAGCCATCAGGCAGTGTGTTTAGTGCTTTCTCCCAGGGTATTAAATCCTGAATCCTAAGGGAGTACAGAAAAGAATTATTCTGAAATTGCTGATTAATTACTCTTACTTTTTAAAAAAGTAAGTAAGACTTCATTTAAGGCTATTGCAATAGGGGAGAGAGATTGGGCTCAACTCTGAATACAAGGACAAGAAGCAGGGTGAGGGGGTCAGAGGAAGGAAAGTTACTAAGAGGAGACATCAAGGCATCAAGGGTAGGGCGATTCTTGATAAACTGGCTAACATGATTCTTGCTAAAGGCAGGCCAAGGACTTAACATCCAAGTGGGAGATGAGGAACTTGGTCAGGTATCAAGGGACATCAAATATTAAGTGGGGGATTCTTGCAAAGACTGGACGCAGCAAGGATGGACATGGAAGCCCAAAGCTGAGACCTAGGCAAGAAGAGGGCTCAGAGGAGCCTGACTCAAATTTGGTCAGAATAGAGAGTCTTTGTCAAGGGCAACTTCCAGGATGGATCTCAGCCACGAGCCATCAGCATGTAAGGGGAATGAGTTCCTCGGTCTTACCGGTAGCATCAGACCTGCCACTGTCTCTTTGCCTTGTAACTGGCTACCTGTCAAGAGACAGGCAGGTAGGCTGACCTATTTTGGGGACAAGGGTCATTTTCTGGCCTTCACATTTCCCTAATAAACACCTGGATGGATTCAAGCAGAGGGCTATTAGGCTGAAGGGAGAAGAAATGGGGCTATTGGAATGATTAGAGCCAGAATGGAAACTTGGTTACGTAAACCAACTTTCTTTTACATGACTTCGACTGTGCAAGTGAATGAATAAATTGAGTTGATTGGTGTCTGAGCCTCTCGCCTGACTGGGAAGCAAAGATAATCGACCACCTGGAACAGGTCATGCCAGTGGAGGGTGTCTCCGACCCGTTGCTCTGATGCAAGGAGCTAGAGGGGACAAAAATGCCTGGGAGAGGGCTGAGGGTCAGGTAGTGGGGTACAAGTGGCTCCAAAAGGGTCATTAAAGCAAATGTAACCTGATTTTTCCCAGGGCTTTCCAGTTTCATGGTGCATTCAACTTTCACAGGCTTTTACTTTTACTACAGTTTATACGATGTAGGACATTGGCCTCCCTGTGTCGCCCTGGTTATTTTTGGGAATCCCTGGGAGTGTCTTTTCATGCGAACTGACAACTGATCCTTTTAGGTGATTCTCTAGTCCCCTTAATAATGTCTGCTGCTCAGAAACCTCCTTGAGGGCAGTGCCTTGCTCTTGTCAATGCCACCGGTGAGCTTTGTGAGACTGAGATATTTGGATAAGGATGTGGTACCTGGAATGTTCCCAGAGCCACAACCCTTCAAGGGGCCAATCCAGCAGTGTTCCTTGGGAGGTCACTTGGTGTTGGGGCCAGGGTGAGTTCCCAGGCAGAGTGGGGAAGGTGCCTTCTGGGAAAAGAAGATTTCTCACTGTTCTGAGAGGGCCACAGGGAGCCAGGCTGTCTTCCTCTCCCAGCAAACCGAGTGAGGCCATAGTAGCCACGGCTGCTGCTGGCAACTATCTCACAGACACATGGCACATGGGAACCAGCGTCAGGATGAAGCTGACACTGTGGTCAGTGGATAGAAAGACAGAAAGACCCTAAGTCCTTGATGACATGTTGAGACACTGGATCAACTGAATTTGAAATCCCCCTCGCTCCCCGCAAGACTTACTCTTATGAGCAGATAACTATCTCAAGCCAGTTTCAGCTGGGGTTTCTTTCATTTAATCTCTGATACATTTTGTTATCTGAAGCATTTTGACACGTATTTGGTTCCTTTTCACGTCTGTCTTTAGCTCCTGTCTTGAAAGGACTCAGATGCAAATCCACGAGCCTTGGTTCTTTGCTCTTTGCAAATACCTCCTGTCTCCTCCAGCCCAAACCCTCCACAAATCCACCCCTGGTAGCCATACTTGCATTGACTCACTCTTCCAGCTGGGCCTCCCCAAATAAGGGGAACCGAGGGTAGTTACGGGGAGCCAGAGTATGGCACCAACGGCTACAGAGTCTTGGGGTTTGAGAACAGGAATTCAGAACAAAACATTCTAGAAGCAGATATGTGGTTTCAAATCCAAGCTCTACCACTAAGAGACCAGGGGAAAAGTCACTTTACTTCTCCATGTCTTAATTTTAAATTGGGTTTGATGCTAACATCCATCTCAAAGCCTTGTGGGAATTATGTGGGATAACGTATATACGATGTTTAGAACAGGGCTTGGTATATAGTCAGCACTTAATAAATGCTCCACATTGTTGGCTGTTCTAATGGGTAAGCTGCTGTGATCCAGTGTGTAGCAAGCAGGGAAGGTGTCTGTTACCTGCCCTGGGGCTCCCAGCATTCCTGAGGTGAGCTGGGCTAGGCATCTGGCCATCTCCTCAAGGAGCCAGAGAAGGAATGGACAGTTGGGTTCCTCCTTGGTGAAATCCTTTGCTGGCTTCCTCTTACTTTGTACATTGAATCCAAACAACTTAGTGGTGGAGATGGGGTGGGGCAGGAGGACGATAAATTATTGGTTGGCTTCCTGAGAACACGCCCCTTCCTTCTTCTGTGTGAGGAATTATTCTGGATTCCAGAATTCTGAGGGCCTCCAAAGGTGGCTCACCACAGCTTTCAACTTCTTTTCATCTTGCTTGGCCCCTGTTGCATCTTTATTGGGTTTATAAACTCTTTTTTCCCCTTTCTTTTAAAAAATCACTGTTTATTTGTAGAGCCACTCGTTTTAAAACTTGTGCAATATCTTAAATGTCATTTTTACCCTGGTCTGCTCATAATGCCTGAGCTGGTGCCTCTTACATAATGAACTCAGAAGCTTTTGAAAATAATGATTCCCAGCAAGCATTGAGCATGGCCATCCTTACATAACACGGAAAATGGACAACTCCTAGCATCGATTTGATCTAGTCTTTTAAAGAGGCCCGGGTCACATACAGACTTGCTGACAGAACTGGTTAATTCGGCTCCCTCAGGCTGGCGGTCCAGGGGCCTCAAGGTGACTCGATACAACCAAATTTGCTGGTCGGTGTAGTGAAACAACCAGCCAGGTTCAGTCCTCAACTGGGTCATCTCTCTTCAACAACTGGCTTTGTTTATTTTCTCTTTCCACTGTATTGGCCAATGGCATTGGATTAATTGGCCTGTTGTTTTGGCATAGGGTACAGACACAATGACAGTCAAATCGCTGGCCAATTTAGCAGGGAAAAACATCTGTCAAGCTTGCTCCACTAGCTGATCTGGAAGCCCCGTGGAGACACAGTTAAGACCTGATGAGAACTATAGGCCCAACAAACAGGGTGGTTAGATGCGTTGTTTCCTTTTTTACATGGCTGTAGAATGTTTATGGCCTGACACCCACTCTTCCGGCATGACGCCTCAGTTTTGCTAATGCCTTCCAGATGGTTGGCTAAATGGCTGCTAGAAGAGGCCTTGCAGAACAGTGTGAAGAGCTTTGGAGTCAGAGGGACACTGGTGTGTATCTTGCTTTGGCCACTAATAACTTGTGTGACCTTTGGCCTCACTTTCCCTTTCTGAGCCTCAGTGGTCTCATCTGTGAAATGGGAACAGGTCTAATACCTGCCCCCTGTCATTGTTTCAAGGTGGGGAGACCAGCCAACTTGGTTTGCCTGGGATCGAGGGAACGCCTGGGCTGTGGGACTTTGAGTTTTAAACCTGGGCCGTTTCCAGGAAACAATGAGGTATGTTGATCACCTAGGTTGTGAGGGCTCAATGAGACAGGGCTGGCCAGATAGTTAAGACATAGGGAAAATATTCCATAAAGGTATGTTATTTACTGTCTAGATTTTGTTCAAGTACCTGCTGACTGGGGTACTCCTTCTTTAATTATAGATAGTGCTAGTTCCCATAGCATATGACAGACCACGCCCCTCTCCCATATGCAGCCCTTTCCACCTCAGTTCTTCACCTACATGAGATGAGGTTGACAAGCCATCTTGAGTTTCAGGGACAGTCAATCTAAGTAGGGCCCAGCTTTTCATCACGGCTCAGAACCCACTAGCCTCAAAGCCAGGAAGCCTGCATTCTGTGTCCAGCTCTGTCACCTACTAATGATGTTTGTGGGACAGTGGCACTTTACTTCTGTGAGTCTCAGTTTCCTCAAAGGGAGAGAAGGATGTAGCTGCCTCCCGGGGCTCTTATGAAGCTTGAATGAACTCATGCGTGCAGACGGGCTTTCTGAACTGCAAGCTGTCATTCAGATGTGAAGTGTTTTATTAAGGGCCTGATTCGGCAGCACTGGCTTAGCCTCAGGAAAGAAGTGGTAGCAGAGACTTGGACTCTGCTGTTCGGGCCAAAAAGGCAACAGTTTGTCACTCTGCCACTGGGCATCCCCAGTGCAGCAGGCCCCTGCTAGGAAACGTATGAACGAGTTCTGCTCCCAAGGCACTCACGACCTATAAACAATTAAGTTCAATGTCATGTGTGGAGGTAGGGGAAGGGCCTGGGGTTGGGCTCTGAAGGAACCCTGCAGAGAGGTGCCCTGATCTGGGTGCAGCAGGAAGCCTGACCAGAGAGGCCCATAGCCAAAGGGGAGAGGTCAGAGAAGGGCTGGCTAACTGAGCTGAGGAGTGAAGGAAGCGGGTTCCAGGTAGAGGGAAGAGCTTAAGCCGATGTGGAGATGAGAGGCTGCAGAGTGCATGGAGGCAGCGCCCAGTGTTTCTCTGTCATGGGACATAACTTTAGAAGTAAGAGCATGATGCTAGGAAGGTGGAGGCCAGATCAGGAAGGGCCCGTCGGCTTTCTTTGTTGTAAGTGGCAACCAAATTAAGGAAAGCAAAAAAGGGGATTTATTGTAGGGTCCTGGAGTAGCTCAGAAAGTTCGGGTAGAGGTAAAGAAAAACTGGGCTTGACAAAACCTGGTTTCTGTCTTTCTCTTGCAGTCCCATCCTCAGTTACATATTTTCCGACCACAGGTGGCCAACGTAGAAAGGAACGTGGTCGGCAGCAGCCCAGTGTCGCAGCTTTCCAAGCCCATCCCCCAAACTCAAGAAACTTTCCTCCTAGTTCCAATAGAATAGTCCTGAGAGAGCTCTCTGATGGGCTGTGCTTGGGTCATGTGCCAATCTCTGGGCCAATTGCTGCAGCCAAGGAGATGGGGTGTTAGAGTTGGCTCTGTGTAGTCATGTGCCCGCCTTGGTGTTCACTTGGCTCCGAGGCAGAATCGGGACAAAGAAATCCATGAATGGCAATAAGTATGATTATTTGCAGATTTTATATTTGCAAATTCACTTACTATAATTTATCTGTAACCCCAAAAATCAATGTTCACAGTGCTTTTATGGTCATTCATGGACATGTGGAGAACAGTGAAAAACGGGGCTCGCCCTGTGAACACATTCCCAGCTGAGGAGGAACAAGGTTGTGCTCTGCCTTGTTTCAGCCCTTAATCTGTAAAAAAGCATCCATGTCATGGTCTGTTCAGTGCCCTGTTTGTCCCATTTTTGTGGTTTTTTGATGGTTATTTCACTGTTTAAAATGCCCCCAACCATAGTGCTGAAGCGCTGTCTACTTTTCCTAAGCTCAAGGGTGATCACATCCTACGTCTAATACACAGAAAATCTGTGTATTAGAAAAGCTTCGTTGAGGCTTGAGCTATGTAGTCCTGGTAGCCATGAGTGCATCGTTAATGCATCAGCAATATCTTAACTATAGATTAAAGTTAAGCAGACACACACATACAATAAGGTTATGTATTGATTGGTGGATGAGAATATTGTGACCAGAGGCTCACGGGACCTAAGCCTGTATCTCCCATAAAAGGAGTGTTTCATTGTTCCCTAAGTCATAACAAGAATGGACTGTGTCATGCAAAAGGACCTTAGGCTTTGTTCTGGAAGCAGAACCACTGAAGATGTGATTTGTGTTTGAGGAAGTCCCTCTGGCTACTGGGCGGAGATGGGATTGGAAAAGCCAAGACTAAAGGCAGGGAGAGCACTAGAAGGTGGTGGCAGACTCTGAGTGGACTATCATGAGGCCCAACCCAGGAAATGGCAGCGAGGATGCAGAGAAGGGGATGAATTTGACAGTGGTAGTGAAGGGGTAAAGTTGGCAAGTTTGAGAACTCACTGATCATGGAGAGAGGGAAGGAGAACCCTAACATCTCAGTGCTTTAAAAATGTCTACATCTGATTTTTTTTTTTTTTTAATTAAAGACATGTCTCGGTTGAGCCATGTGTTTCCTTCCGTGAGAGGTGGTGGGGACCCTCGGCCTTTGGGGTTGGGGGGGAGGCTGAGCAGCTGTAAGGGCTTGTGTTTGGGGACAGGCACGCGCTCTCCCAGCACCCTCTCTGTAAACTGCACGCAGGACCAGCTGTGTTTTCTCTGCCTCCTTACATCATCACCAGCCATAAAAACCCTACCGCGGGGAATTGTGCTGACGATCTGGGCTGTGATGTATGAGACAAAGGAGTCCAGGGGGCTGGTTTCAGACGTTGCACAGTTGAGATTCCCGCCGGTTGGGAGAGGAGGTAGGTTGGACCTGACATGCCTTGCATTTGATGGTCGTCTACAGTTGTTCTCCAGGTCAATAATTTCCTGGCTTTGAGCAACTCTGCCTGTTTAGTTCAACCCTAGTCTTTTAATACAGCTGGTGTGCCTGGCCAGGTGCCACAGTGGGGGTGGAAAACCTCCCGCCCCTCCCCACACTCTTCCAGCAGACCTCAAGGTCTCAGCTCCCTGATTACAGATGGGCTGCTGTCCTGGCCTGCGGGGTCCTGGCCTTCCTTGGCCCTCTGGGTGACCCGCTGCAAAGTGGCACGCTTAAGGCACGCCGGAGTCTTGTGTCTACACACCTTGGATCTCTCCCTCCAGCGTAGAGCTCTCTGATAGGTGAGAAAGAATTCGGTCCTGCCTCATTCACACAGGGGGCATTTGTGTGGCCCCGCTCTGCCAGGAGATGGCAACACCCATCTCCGTATTTTAGGGGCAAGTCTTCATGTACTGAATTGGACCCCGCCAGGTACTTGTTTGGAACAGAAACGTAACAAGAGAACCTTCACTGTGCATCCTCTGTAAATAATAACTCACATTTTAGAGTGTTTGCCATGTACGAGGCGCTGTGCTAAGTGCTTTTACTTGGTTTACCTATTCTAATCCCACAACCACCTGGTCAGGGAGCTTCTAGTCTTACCCCCATTTCACAGCTGAGAAAACAAAGCACAGAGAAGTGAAGGACAGTGCCCCAAGACCTGCTGCTTGTGAGTGGCCTGTCAGATGTCAGTCCTAGAGCTGTCCCTCTTTACTGCACTGCTGGATATGCTGATAGCCCTGCTGACAGCAGCTGCCCTGTGCTGCTTGGCCTCTGAGTCCATCAGGGTGGGAGAAAATGCAAGGACTCAGAGCCCCGTCATTCCCTGGGGTCATGCGCACTGCACACCTGGAATTTGGATTTTTCACCTTTTGGGATTTAGGAGCTCAACTGGGATGTTGAAGCACTGCCTCCAACGCACACTTTTTGCATTATTTCTATGATGAGCATTTCTCTTTACACAGGTAATACATGGCTCCATGTACACATTTCACGTATATTCCAACGAGAATATGAAAGTCCCCTGTTCTCTCTCTCTCGCTCTCATTCCCTCCCCAGGGATGGTCACTTAATAGTTTACCATCCCTTCCACCGCCCTTGTCCACTTTCTGGCACAAGTGTGTGTACTATATGCACATGTCTTTGTTCCCTCCACCCCCTTTTTAGTAAATGGGATCATCTTACCTGTATTGTTTTGCAACTTGACATTGTT
This sequence comes from Aselliscus stoliczkanus, assembly GCA_033961575.1. NCBI lineage: Eukaryota > Metazoa > Chordata > Mammalia > Chiroptera > Hipposideridae > Aselliscus > Aselliscus stoliczkanus. The sequence continues at coordinate 6,964,339 of CM066733.1, forward strand.
TTTCCACTTAATATATCTTGGAGGTCTTCCCATGAGAGTCCCTATCATGCTCCCTGACTCATTTGCATGGTTATTGCATTCCATAATATGGATTTAGCATAATTTCTTTAACCCACTGGACGGGGCACCACTTTCTAACCAACACAGACCATTTGAAAAAGTAAATTACCCATGGTTATTAAGTGGTAACAATAAATAAGAAAGCGGGCAGAATGTTAATTAGGGTTTACGAAAAGATAAGGTGGTGGGGTGTATGTCCTGCTCCACTCCCTCCCCACTTTGACCCAGAGTGTCACCTACCAGGGCTTACTTGCACCATTCAGCTCCCCCCTGGCTGTGGGCTCCTTGCTTCCCTCATTTCAGCATTTCCCACCTAGTGGGGAACATACTCTTTGTCTATCCAGGCCCTCCAACGCTCATTAACCATGTAACCCGGTTTCTCCCCATCCAAAGGGGATTCGAGCACGGTTGCCCCGCGTTCCAGGAGCGCCTTGGTATAGTCAAGGGCTGCAGGCACAACAGTTGGTTAAAACGTGGCTAAAAGGTGCCAGAAAGTCAGTCTGTAGCAACTCAAATTCCACACAGGCATCTCACCCAGTTTGACTTCGTAAAACCCAAACACCCATTTTTGTTGAGACTTTGACAAGCTCTCGAAACCACCAAGGGCCCGGCTTGCCCCGGCACACGTCTGAAATATGTCAGGCAGGTGTTTTCAAAGAACTTATGCTACAGGAAAATCTATCCTGATGTAATCTGACTAATTTGGCTTTTGCCTTACTTTCACGAGAGCTGGCTATTTGTAATGGAAACAGTACTAGGGCCACTTCAGACGGGGCTTTGTAATGTGAGCTGGTAAAACCCTGCAGGTGCTGAGGAGGGGCGGGGGCTGTTTTCATTTTACATCTCAAGTTTGTTTACTTTAATGTGTTTCTCTGGGAGGAGGGGGGAAAAAAAGGGACCCGGGAGGGGTTTAGCAAGTCATTTTTCATTTAGAAAAAAGAAATGGTTTTGTATTAAGAAAATTAGCGGTCGAGGGAGCCCCCGGGACTCCTGCAGGCGACAGGAAGCGCACATGGCCTAGGAGGATATGTTTCCTGAGACTAATTCCCCAAAGACGCGTGTTCAGGAGCCGAGGTACCTGGGCCCTTGGCAGAGGCATCAATTAGAAAGTGGGAAGCAGTGTTTTCCTTGCTAATTCTTGGCTACCGAATAGGGGTTACTGAAGGCTCCCTTTTCCTCGCTCGGAGTTAGGAGTCAGGCAGTTTTGAAAAATGGTAAAATTATGAATCCAACCTTGTTTTCAATCAAAGGAGAGGAAAGTGGTTTGCAGGGTGCAAAGCCTATGCGATGGGTGGAGAAGGCCATGTTTTCAGAGCACCCACTGCCGGAGCCCGGTGCTCACCATACCCAGGTGAGGGTGCCTTTAACGAAAGGTCAGTGGGATTGGGGGGTGCCGGAAGACAGCTGCTGCAGGCCCAGCCCCAGAGCAGGGATTACAGTTAGAAAGGAGGGAAGGAAAATGAGAGGGGCCCTTTGTGTCCCCCAAGGTTATTTCATGCAGGTTGAGGGCAGCTGGGGATGGCTGTCATTAGCATAGAAATGTGATGCATTTGTCACCCAGGGCTCTCCCTGTGCCCTGGAGATTGGGTTCAATGAAGCACAGGCCCCAATCCCCTGCCCTTGATGAGAGGGAGCTGAGTGCCTATGCCACTGATTGTACGCCAGTCCCTCTCCCTCAGGGCCACACTGTTTGCATGAGCTGCCTTGGGATTGGCCCAGGTTGGTCTGTTCAGGGAGCTCGACCCTTCACCAGTTTCCACAGGAAAATCTGCCCCAGGCGTGTCATGAATTTAGCCATGTTATTGATGATGCCTTCTGCCATCTTGCTGGTCTATCTGGGCGTCTCTGTCCTTCCCCTTTCTTCTTCCCTCTTTGGTGCAATAAGCAAAGGTACCTCCTCTCCCCCTCCAGGAGAGCTGGTTTCTCATGCACCCAGATGCCCATGGGGGCTCACGTGCCCCAACAAACACAGTTCCCTTCCAAAGGAGAAGTCTGGTCGATGAAATGGTCAACACAAGCATGAATGTACCCGTAGGAGCCTCACTGAGCATTTAGCACCGTGTTACTGAGATAGACCCACAGGATCCTAAGTGACCGTTACCAGTTCACCCAAGGCCTTGGAGACCCACTCATCTAACCCTTCATTTTCCAGATTTGGAAGCAGATACCCAGAGAGGGGAAGGGACTTGCCCAAGGTCGCCATGAAGTAGAGGGAAAGCTGGGCTAAGAACCAAGACCTCCTGACTCCTGAGTCGTGCCCCAGGACTCTTTCCTCCACACATGTGTCTTCAGGCGATCCCCCCCACACACACACTCCACTGCAACCCATGGCCATTTCTCTACAGGCCGCTTTCAGGAAGGGATTCAAATGCCATGCAGGCACGCTCCCTGATGGGTCCTATAGGGACTCCTTACTACATCTCTCTCAGAGTCATCCCTTCCTCTCCTTTCCCACCTCCTTGACTGGGGGGAAGGAGGGAGTAGGGAAAGAAACAGTTTGATCTGGATTCATTGTAGCTTGAGATATGATCATTGCTTGCTGGCTTGTTGGATAAAATCAAGTTAAGATGGAGCTAAAGAATGTCTTTGAAGATGATAATGTTCAACATTTGGGAAGGTTTGACTGCAATTTGGTGCAATGCCGGTGAAAATTGGTATAATGCTACCTGAAAGAAATATGGCACTATGTGTCATGAACTTTAATAATATTCATATGCTGTTTTGCTAAACTTTTAAACTGAAGGACAATATGATAGAGTTTCATGCATAAACATTAAGTGAAAAGCTTGATTCATTTTTACAAAGTGAACACATGTAGGTACCCGCCATCCAGTTCAAGGTATAGGATATTACCAGCACCCCAGGGTATCTTTTGTACTCTCTCCTGATCATTACCCTCCAAAAGTAACCAATATCCACCTGACTTGTATCACTGTTGATTACTTTTGCCTGATTCTGAATTTCATGTGAATGGGATCATAGAGAATTTTATTCGTTTGTGTCTGATTTCTTTCAGTCACAACATTACCTGTGAGACTTATCCATGGTTTTGTATGCATTGGTTTGTTCTTTTTCATCGCTGCATAGTACTCCATTTATAAATGGAACACTGTTTTTCCACTCTACTATTGATGGACTTTTGAATGGCTTCTAATTCTTAAGTGTTAAAAATAATGCTGCTGTGATATTTTTGGAGTTGACTGTCTCTATATATGTATTTATATGTATGCATTTTTGAGAGTATACATTTGGAGTGGAATTCTTGGTCATTAAACATGTGTATGTTCAGCTTTTGTAGGTATTGACATTGGTTTTCCAAGCAGTTGCCAATTTACACTCTCATAGAAATATATGAGCGTGCCAGTTGCTCTATATCCTTGGTGTCAGTTTTAAAAAAAAATGTAGATATCTTGATATCACTAACAGGCAATGATATCTCATTGTGGTTTTAATTAGGCTTTCATGGATAACTAATTGTCCATTTGAATGTGGTATTTTTTGAAGTGCTTGTTCAAGATTTTGTCCATTTTGTGGGGAAGGGGGTCTGTCTTTTTCTTACTGATTTGTAGCAGTTCTTTATATATTCAGCATAAGAGACATATATTTTGACTTCTCCCATTCTGTTTGCCGTTTTACTCTCTTAATGGTGTCTTTTGATGGACAGTAATTCTTGATTTTAAAATAGTCTAATTTACTAATCTTTTCCTTTATGTTTAGTGTACATTGTATTTTGTTTAAGAAATCTTTGTCTATCAATGATCATAAAGATATACTCCTATGATTCATTCTAGAAGCTTTATTGTTTTTCACTTTTCACATTTTAGGTCTATGATTTCACCTGAAATAGAATTTTGAGTGTGATATGAGGTAAGAGTCATGTCTGCATTTTCCATAAGGTTGTGCAATTGCTCCAGCACCATTTATTGACAAAATAGTTCTTTCCCACTACACTGAGCGGTTGGTACCTCTGCCATAAATCAGGTGACTATAGGTGTGGGTCTGATCAAGTTTGTTATTCATGTCATTTAAATTTTTATATATTCTTATTAGTTTTGTATCTGTTTGTATTATCAGTTACTGAGAGACGGGTTTCAAAACATTTCACTATGATTATGGAATTGGCTATTTCTCCGTTTAGTTCTTACAGTGTTGAGGCTCCATATTAAGCTCATTTGAATTTAGGATTGTTATATATTCCTGTTGCATTGACCCCCCCTATAATTATGAAATGTTATTCTTTACATCTAATTTTCTGGTTTTAATGTTTATTTGATCTGTAGTAATAGACCTATACCTGCTTTTTAAGTTATCTATTTATTTTTTAGTGTTTTTTAAAAAAATTAGTTTCAGGTGTACAAAATACCATAATTTATTTATTTACACCTCTCACAAAGTGACAACCCCCTCAAGTCTGCCACCCCTCTGATGTCATACATAGCTATTATAATACCATTGATAATATTCCCTATGTTGCACTTTACATTCCGTGATGAGATATAGGCATATATATATTAGATATCTAATATCTATATATATTAAATATATATTATCTCTATATAGGGATCTATAGATATATACATATATATACACACATATGTGTGTATGTGTATATATATATATATTTAATTTTTTTTTTTAGTGTTTTTATGGATGTTTTCCTATCCTTTTACTTTCAACCTTTCTTGTTCCTTATATTTATATCTTTTGTAAGCAATATGTACTTAAAGATACCCAGATTAATCATCTGCTTTAATTGGAATATTTAGTCCATTCCCAGTTTGGGGCTCTTATAAACAAAGTTTCAATGATTATTTATAAACAAGAGTTTTTATGGGTATTTGCTTTTTTCTTGGGTAAAAATTTTCTAGGAGTGAAATTGTTCAGCCATAAGTTTGGTGTGTATCTTTATTGTATTTAATTAATGTTATTGAAGTATAATTTATATACAATAAAATAAAGAGATTTAAAGCATACAGTTTGATGGATTTCAACAAATGTGAGGCAGTAGAATTCATCTTGTGACAATAGCTAGATATTCATCTCTGCAATATATTTTTTTTTTTTTTTTTGAAGGCAGTGTCACTGGCCCTCATATGTGGGACCTGAACCGGGGCCGCTGGCTTCCCAGGCCAGCGCTTAACCACTGCGCCACTCAGCCGGCCCAGATATTCATCTCTGAGTGTGCTAGATGCCCCACCTGCATGACTCTTCTCGCATATATGAGTTTTCACAATTAAGTTCGTGAACTTGTTGCAAAGCTGTTGTTAACCTTTTTTTGATACCAGAGGGATTATTCATTATGAATTTGTACCAACCAGGCAAATAGTTAACCAAGTTTACCATTTGGAAGTGCTGAAAAGGCTGCATGAAAAAGTTGGACGACCTGAACATTTTTTTCGTTTTTTTTTTTTTTTTTTTTTTGAGGGCAGTGTCACTGGCCCTCACATGTGGGACCCGAACCGGGGCCGCTGGCTTCCCAAGACCAGTGCCCAACCATCGCGCCACTCGGCCGGCCCGACCTGAACTTTTTGCCAACAATTCATGGGCTCTTGCATCACGACAATGCAGCAGCTCACACAGCACTGTCTGTTGAGGGGGTTTTTAGCCAGTAAACAAATAGCTGTATTGGAACACCCTCTACTCACATGATCTGGCCCCCAGTGACTTCTTTTTGTACCTGAAGATGAAGAAATATTGAAAGGAAGACATTTTGATGACATTCAGGACATCAAGGGTAATATGACGACAGCTGTGATGGCCATTCCAGAAAAAGAATTCCAAAATTGCTTTGAAGGATGGACTAGGTGGTGGCGTCAGTGCATAGTTTCCCAAGGGGAAGTTAATACCTTGGTTTGCAAGCATAATTCATTCTGGAAACAAACTACTTGTATTGCAAGACATTGCTCGTTTACCACGTTAAAATGTATTAGAAATGTTTGCTCATCTTGCGAACTGTATTACTCGCAATCCAAGGTTTTACTTACTTCGAAGGTGACCGTAGTGATATTCAGCAATGAGACATGTAGGACTTTTTCTAGGGTGAGTTTGTGAACTTAATTGTCAGACCTGGGTATCTTACAGCTTCCCTGGCATCCAGATTCGAATATTATGCCCAGTTTACCCACGGTGTAAATTACTCTTGATGAGCCTCCTCGCCAGCTCTTATTTTCTCTAACTCCCCATGTTGGGAGCTCACTGTGGCAGAGGCCATGTTGGTTCTGGTCTCCAAAATATTTCCAGTGTCCAGCGTGGCCTGGGCTCATCCTTGTGGTCATCAGAGTTGGGGAGTGAACAAACGCAGGTGCGCAAGACACATCTTTGCCGGGCCCTAGAGCAAAAAGCATCAGATGGATCTCTACGGGTAGCCTCTGAGCCAGAGGCAGGCTGGGAGGAAGTGCAGTGAGGGGCCCAGGGTGGTGCGGCGAGAAAACCTCTGAACGGTAGATTCATTAGGTCCCTCATGGCTTTAATGACCAGGGCGGGAGGAGAGAAGTAATAGCGAGTGACATTTATATAATGTGTTACAGTTTACATAGCTTTTGCATGTGCATTACCTCACTTGATCCGGAAGGAGCATAGGGTGGGGTTTCAGCACGTGGCCCCAAAGTTTGCCTGTCTGAGTGTGTCCTGGCTGCACCCCTTAGCTGTGTGACCCTGGAATATTTATGCTCCCCTGTCCCAATTTCCTTACGTGTGCAGTGAAGACACGGATGGTCCCTGATGCAGAGATTTGTTGTGATGATTAAACGAGGTAGGCAGTGCCTGTAAAACACTTAGAATTGTGTCTGGAGCATAGTAAACACTACATAAACGTTGGCTGTTATTACTTAATCCTCTCAATAGGCCCAGGAGATATGCAGACATACCCCATTTTATGGGCAGCAGACTGGGGCTCAGAAGTTTGCAGCGACCTGTCTGAGGTCACAGTGGACGAGTGGGGGAGGGGAGGCAGGGCTTGGACCAGGTCTGTTTGACCCCAAAGCCCTGTCGTTCCAGCTCCTTCGTATCACCTCCACTGACATGCATGTTGCAGCGGCTCAGAGGCAGAAGTATAAATTCTGCCGCAGCTGCTTACGCCCCAGGCATTAAAAACCTCACTGCTAGATGGGTGAAAATCCCAATGAGGTAGGACAGCAGAGAAGGCAATTTGTACCCCGCCGGAGTACGAGGGAACTGTAAAGGGTTGTTATTATTGATACTTGAACAAAGTACTCACCATGTTTTTCCAGCACCTGTTCCCCTCTGATTTCCCTTGGCACCACCACTCCCTACTCAGAGGGACAGGCATGTGAAACGGGTCTGACCCACATGAGCAGTGAGTCCCTTTAGCTGTGAGGATTAGCTCAGAAATGGGCATGTGGTCTACTACCCAAGAGCCACCAAGCTCAGTTGCATGACTTTCATCAGGGAAGAGGCAGGATATGAGATGGCCTGGAGCTCCTGAAGTCATCTTGCCATCACAGTGGCAACAGCTGCCTGAGAATGGAGCCACCCCCAGAAGCAAGCGGACTTGAGAGATGGAGAAAGTGAGGCAAGCCCAAGATTCCCTGGATTTCACTGGGCCTGAGTCTGGATCTGCCTGGACTTGTCTGTTCTGCTCCCTTTTATGAGCGCCTGCGAGCTTTCTAAGCACTGTGCTTCACCGTCATTATGCCCTCTTACTATCCCAAGAGCTGCCCCAAGGAGGTGGTAGCAGCCCTCCTTGATGAGATTTGGCCAAACCACCCAGGTGACTGCCTCCTGGCTGCCGAGGGCTCAGCACTCTGCTGAGAAGGCAGGGGCAGCCTCTGAACACAGCTCGTCTTCATCTTCTCTGCCTCCCTGCCCTCAGGCAGGGATGCTTTCCTCTTGGAAGTGTCACAAGGGAAGGACTTGGATATTCCGGAAAGGCGTCTTCTTTGGCTCCATCTCTCACTGCCCTCAATTATTCTTCTGACAGCCAGATTCGACACAAATTAGATTTAGTGCATTTCACAATTTTGTTGAACAAATTTGTGAATTACGGGACCAAATTAAATCCACATTTTTATTTGACATCATCAAAAATACGACAGACATGCAGACTGGAAATGGACCTTCCTGGTCTTGGAATAATTTCAATGGAGCCCAAATCCCTACTTCTCAAGGATTTTTGTTGTTGTTGTTTTTTTTAAATTTGATTCTCATGAAGACCTTTGGGAAGCATGATTGTAAATCTTACCAGAGACCTGGGTTTATGCTGGGCTGCAGCACCCACACCTGAGATGTCATTCTAGCAGGAAGGCCCCCTCTCTGTACCAACCGATCATTCAGCTTTCTCTGGTTTTCCCCATCATTCCCCAGACCAAAGCCTAGTTTATTCTAAGTTCCAGCACTTTTCTATAACTGGGCTAACAGATTTCCCTGTTGGTACCAACTCAAGTGCCCTTATCTGAACTCTTAGGCAGACCCATAAATATAGAGCTCATCTGGCAATTAGTTGGGTGCCTTTGGGTCTTCATCCAACGCCTTTTAAAACAATGTAGATATTTGATTTCCCCCGTCTTTGTTTCTTGGCTTCACAGTAGAAAGACAAGCTATATGTAGGCAGGGAACGTGACTTCTGCTTCTGTCTCTGTATGTACCTGACATGTAATAGCCTGCCATGAATATTATTGTCTTATACATTTAATTGACATATGGTTACTTAACAATAAGACAAGAACTTTTTAAGAGAGAAGACATCATCTTGGCTGGGCTTGATGGAGCAGAGGCTGTGAAGCACACTGGTGTCTGTGGGAGGGCCTCACTGCCAAACAGCCTGGGTTTGAGCCCTGGCTCCCCACTTATTGATGATATGATCTTAAAAACGATGTAATCACTCAGTGCCTCAGCTTCCCCCTCCATAAACAAGAAATGATAATAGCTCTTGACCCAGCCCCTAAAACAGGAACATAGGAAGCAGTCTCTAAATGTCAGTGGTCACAATTTTATGATTTCTTCCTTACAGTCTTAAGAAATGCATATGGCTAATACACAGGTGGATTTCACCGAATCCACTTTTTGTCTACACTATCACATTCTTATCTTTAAAACATGTATAATCTGAATGTGGCTTTCCCCCATTAGATAAGCTGCAGGAACAGAACAGGAGTGGACCAAAAACAATACAACAGAATCAACCACAGAAGGAATCAGTATTAGCAAGAGAAGAGCCTGGGAGGCGGAGGGCATTCAAAAGGCTGCCAAATAGATCTAGTAAGGAAAAGAGAGATCGAGGCGAAAACCATCAATTAAAATTAATTAAAAGTTTTCAGTCATTTGTAAAGCCGACCTCATGCTCCAAGTGCCTAAAATAAGGAAGAGAAATGTGAAGAGTTGAGCGGTCACGACATTTCTCCATCGGGCCACCTTCCCCTTAACAAGACCAGGACTGTCCCTTCCATCCTGCCCTCATGGGTTACCTGGATCAGGACCTGAATCATGGCTCAGGCTACATGGAATGCAGGGCGAGGAGGCCACGGGAAGTAGGGAGAGACGGGCAGCCACGTGAAGGGAAGCAGAGACCCGACAGATCCCGAGTTAAGGTTGAGCGCCGGAGGCCGGCTCCTGGATTTGTGCAGGGAGGGCTCCTGGGGCAGGCTGATGGGTGCCGGACTCTCAGGGACCTTCCCGTTTCAGTCTCCGCCATGCCGGGTCATGGTGTGCTCCCAGTGTCCGTGAGGTTCCGGCTCTTGCTTCGCCACAATAAACCCTCATTGCCTGAGCCCCCCAGACTGGCTCGCTGTGTTTATGGGCTCACAAAGCAAGGAAACAAAAGGAACAATGGTCGGTGGGTCTGGGGTCCACACCAGCCTGGGCTGCCGCTCTTCGGCCCTGTGTGGGGGCATAGGGTGGTGTCTGAGAGTTTTCAGGGCACTAACTCCTCCACTCTAGGCTCAGGGGCGGTTCCATTCCTTAGGGATCTAGGCTTCAATTACCCTTGTTTCATGCATCCCCCAGTTTTTATATCCATTTTATAAAAATATTCATAAATGTATTTTATATGAGCATATGTAATGTAATATATGAATGGATGTGTCTCTGTTCATGGCCCAGCAGAGGCACCAACAGCATTCCCAGTGTCCCAACTCTTTTATTTTCTTGCCTGCCTTGAACTTCAAGGGTCCCAGTTCAGCCCCACTTAGAGGAGCCCCTGGCAAGCCTTTCTCCTTTCGCCTGGGCCTCCTTCCCAGCCCCCAGCCCCGGCCCCTCATAAATAAGTTGCGAAGGTGGAGCAGGGGTCCTTGGCGTGCCCCTCGCCCAGAAGGGTATCTAGCCATTCCTCCAGGTCCTGCACCAGCTGCTCCAGCTCTCGCACCTCTTTCTCTAGCTTCTCCAAGAAAACATGCAAGTGTCCCTTCGGCCAGGTCCTCATGACCTGTATCGCCTCTTCTGCAGAATCCTTCGTCTGGTATTCAAACCCCTGAAAGGCAGACACCAAAGCTGCATTTTGAGCTTTTTCATGTAGGACCCCTTTGCCACTGGTGTCAGAGCGTTCCCTGGGCCTTCGCACATCCCATTCCTGCCTCTCGGAATCCCTTTCCCCACCTTCTCCGCCTAGGCCTACGTATCCTTCAAGACCCAGCTCCCCAATGACCTGCCCGGCTTTCCTCAGCCAAGCGTGACATCCCCTCAGTACCTTCCTGAATACCTTACCTGGGAGGCCACAGGATTCTGGGGGTAGTTACATTCTCTGATCTTTTCTGACACTTCCACACTTCTTCCTGAAACAGGCACCAACACACCTCTGAGTAAGGGCAAAGGAACAGGAATGAAATAAACATGGTTGGTCACCCCAGTGGGATGAAGGGAGGTAGGAGAAGGCAAGCTACGGAGGCCCCCCCCTTGGTATGCGGCCCACCCCAGAGTACCCCTGCTCACTCCAACCTCTCTGATTCCAGAATGCTCACCAGATATCCCCGTGCCCACGCACAGCACCAAGACCAGCAAAACCAACAGAGTCTGGGGGCAAGAGGAGGAGGGGGAGGGGGAGGGGAATTGCTGGAGGGCAGCCAGGCACCCTGCTTCCCGCAGAGAGGGCTGGGCATGGGGCAACGGAGCATTTGTACAGCTTAACTTTCTTCTAGTTGTCTAAGTCACATATGCTGACTGCAGAACCCCCAAACGCTGCAGAGATAGATAACATGGCAACTTACTGACATGTCATTGGGGTTTTCCCTCCTCAGTCCTCCTGGGAATGAAGGCCCACCTCTGCTTGCATTTCTTGCCTCACTTTTACAGTTTTGTGTGTGTGTGTTTTAATGGATCTTTAAAAGGCATCAATCTGGGCCCGCCGAGTGGCGCGGTGGTTAAGCGCTGGCTTAGGAAGCCAGCGGCCCCGGTTCGGGTCCCACATATGAGGGCCAGTGACACTGTCCTTAAAAGAAAAATAAATAAATAAAAGGCATCAATTTTATCATGGTATCTTTTCCATAAAAAAACGCACACATTTCCACTGTGCAGTTTGATGAGTTTTGACAAATGTCTCTCTACCTGTGGACTTCCGTTCCAATGAAGATTTAGAATATCTCCATCACCCTAGAAAGTTCCTTGTGCCCTTTTGCCGGCAGCTCCCTCTTAACCGACCATGCCAGTAGGAACCCTCATCTGCTTTCTGTCTCTCTGGGACAGTTTCGCCTGTCCTGGGACTTCACGTATGTCCAACCACCTAGTAGATACTCTTTTGTGATTGGCTACTTTTTGCTCAACATAACGCTTCTGAGACGTCTCCGGTTTTTGTGTTCAATGTCGTACTATATTGTATGAATATAGCACAATTCATCACTTCACCTGTCGGTGGATTTTAGGTTGTTTCTACTCTCTTAGCAACTCCCAAATACCAATACGATATTATTAACTCTGGTTCCCCCCACCTCCCTGCAGCCTCATGGGGTTTTGATAAAGGAGGGAGCCGAGGGGCTGTGTGAAAACAGCATCGCTCCCTGGCACTTGGGCCAGGCCAGGGTCTGGTAGGGATAAAGGTGAGTGCCTTTTAGAGAGGTTGGAGAAGAGAGGGGACTCTGAGCCTGGGAGGGGCCAGGCGCCCACTCCTGGTGGCTGCATGGTGGGCCTGGGCAGACCCTGGCACGGGGAATTCAGGCACGCCTGCTGCTAACAGTCTGAGTTGAGTTGGTGACGGTGGCAGGGGCAGGGAAAAATGGGCAGAGGATTAAGGCAGACAGAGTATTGACTGACATTGAATTTCCTCCCCCAACTCACCAGATGTAGACAGAGCCAGATTTAATTTGACTTAAAATCGTATATTTCTTACGTATCCAACCAAGATTGGGACCTGCTACCACAACAAAGAAGATAAAAGATCGGCATAATTTGCCTCTCCCCCAGCTAGTTTTCTTTATATGTACTGGCAGCTATAGTCTTATTATTAACTTCAAAAACAAAAATAAATTACATGGCTGCAACGTGGCTGAGACTTTCAGACACGCTGTTGAGTGAAAGAAGCCAGACACAAAGGTGCACACTGTTTGATTTCATTCCCATGAAATTCGAGAACATACACAGCTCATCTCTGATGACAGAAATCAGAATCATGGTTAAGGGTGGAGCGCTGGCTGGGAGGGGGCCTGGAGGAGCCGGCTGGGGTTCCAGCATGTTCCGTAGCTTGACCTGGGTGGTGAATGCCCGGTGTGTACCCCCAGTGTGGAAACCAGTGCGCTGTGCATTTAAGATCAGGGCGCCGTTTTGTGGCAATATCCCCTGGGAATCTTTTCGTGGGAGACACATAGAACCATCTAATTCTTTCTAACGGCTGACCAGTATTCTGTAGTCTGAAGGTTCTTCTACGATATTTCTTTAACTGCTCCTCTGGCAATGTGCTTTACAGGTTGATTTTTGTTTTTTTGTTTTTTTTTTCCTTTTCACCAGCATGCTCGCTGCTAGGTTTCTATTTTGTGCTCTGTGGAGGCAAAGCGGGGAACAGTGACAAGTTTAAGTTTTAGTCTTTCTCTTGGCTCTGTCTTGGGGCCGGAGCCAAATCATGTCTTCTCTCTAGCTTGAGTGTCTTCACCTGCAAAGTGGATTTCAAAATACACTACAAGAGCTTTCAAAAAGGAGGAGTGGGACTCTGTGGGTGAATCGATTTGGGCGATGCTGTGCTAAACAAAGTTAAGTGAATTTCCATATTGCAGGACTTCTCAGAGCCTTCATTGTGTGATCAGAATGTGTAAATCTCCAAGAGAAGATGGGGATATCAGTGTCCCTCAAATCACAGAATTCTTTTCTGTGGTTTTTCTAAAAGGAGCATTCCTAGGGTCTGGTATTCATGGGGCACTTTTTAGGAAAAGCTGCAGCAAGATGGGAGCCTGTCCAGGCGCCCCCTCCTGCTGTGAGGTCCAGCATAAAGGAGGTGTTGGTGCATGTGAACAAAGCTTTTGAAAACGGATCAGTCATCCATTGCTCTGCTTAAAACCCCTCAATGGCTTTTTCTTAAACTCACAATAAAATCCCATCCCTTCCACGGTGTGCTGACCTTCCCAGCCTCCTTCTCCATCCCTCTCTCATTTCTCCACCTGAAAGGCAGGGAAGCCCAGGGTGACCTTGCTGAGGGCTCCAGAATCAGAGGGACCTGGTTTCAAATCCCAGCATGTGCTGGCTGTGTGACCTTTTTGTCTTTTTGAGCCTCAGTTTACCCATCTGTGAATGAGGTTGATAACAGCTGCCTCTAGGGAATGTGGTAAAAAGTCATGAAAGAGACTCTGAGGTGGCAGCACAGGCTGTGCACAGTAGGTGCATTTTGTCCATTTTGACAGAAATCCCAGGTGAGGTTTGAATTTCAGCCCTCATCACAGGTGTTCCAAGAGCTCTCCAATTCAGGTGTATTACCCAATGTATTTCAGTTCATTCATTCATTCATTCATTCCTTCAGTACTTAGTATGCACCAAATACTATTCTAGGCACGAAACAAAACCCCCGCACCTCTGCTGGCCGTGCTGGGGATGAAAGAAGAGCGACAGTAATGGCTTCAGGAAGAAGCATGTGCCCCCGCTGGGCGTGTCCCTCCGGCTCAGGCTCCAGGGCGCGTCAGGCTGAAGGCCTGTTCCCGATGTTGAGGGCCTTCCAGTGAGCCTGGGGTGGCGGAGGGAGCCCAGGTAGGAGGGAAGCAGCTGGCGCCTGCTCTGGTCTCACCTGCTTCTTGTCCTCACGGCTACTGCCCCTTCTCCGTTCAGGTAGCTCGGCTCCCACTCGCCCCCTACTGCCCACCTGGTGGATCACCATGGCCTCAGGTCAGGCTACCTGGGGGAAACAAGGCACCTCCCACCTGAAAGACAGATGGGCACTCCCCCCACCCAACACACACACACCATCCTGTGGTCACCAGACATCCCTCAAGCAATGAGTTCTGATGTCATAGAAGATGGGGGGCAGCGAGGCCCCGCCTTGTCACCATCCTGATTTTCAGGCCCGTCTCTCACATTTTTTTTTTTCCATATACATGTAAAACAAACACCAGAAAGGAATGCACCAGAAGATTATATTTCAGATGATGATTTTTGAACCCTTTTCCTACTATATTTTCAAGTTTTTAGTACAATTGTGAGTTTTAAAATAAGAACAATAAAAGCCATTTTCAATTTAAATTTGTATTGATATAATCGTAAATTCACATCAGTGGTAAGAAGAAATATAGATCTTATGTGCCCTTTACTCACTTCCCCCAACAGGAGCATCACCCTACTACAATATCACTATCAGAATACTGATACAATCTCTCAATCTTATTCAGATCTCCTGTTGTACTCATTTGCATGTGTGTATACTTAATCCTAACTAATTTTTGTCACATAGGTAGGCCTGTGTGTCTACCACTACAACAAGATACAGGAGAATTCCAATATCAGAGGGTCCTTGTGTTCCCCTTGGATGCCTGCCACCTCCCTCCACTCCCCTCCTCCACTGTGCCTAACTCCTGGCAGCCACTCATCTGGTCTCCATTTCTAAAATTGTATCTTCTCTCAAGTCTCGTATCAATAGGATCAAATAGTATCTGACCTTTGGAAATTGGCTTTTTTGTACTTAGCAGAGTTCCCTGGAGATCCTTCCAGAATGTTGCATGCATTAGTAGTTCATTCCTCTTCATTGCTGCATAGTATTCCATGGCATGGATGTACCACAGTTTGTTTAACCTTTCACTCACTGAAGGATATTTGGCTGTTTCCAGATTGGGGCTTTAACAGATTAAAGTGGATATGGACATTCTTATACAGATTTTGTACGAACCTAAATTTTCATTTCTCTGGGATGCCTAAGAGGGCATTTATATGGTAATCGCATGATAGTTTCGTGAGAAACTGTCAAACTGTTTTCCAGAATGGCTGTACCATTTTACATTCCCATCAGCAATATATGAGTGATTTGGTTTCCTCTCATCTTCAACAGCATTTGGTGTTTTCATTAGTTTTTATTTTGGACATTTTGGTAGGTGTATAGTGATAATTCATTGTGGCTTTAATTTGTATTTCCCTAGTAGCTAATGATGTTGGATATCTTTTCGTGTGTATTTTGCCACATCTGCGTCTTCTCTTCGGTGAAATGTCTGTTTATGCTTTCTGCCCATTTTCTAACTGTTTTTTGTGGGTTTTTTTTTTTAACAGTTGAGTTTGGGGGAACTTTATATACCCTTTTTGGGGTATATGCGTTGTAAATATTTCCTCTCAATCTGTAGCTTGTCTCTTCATCTTCTTCACATGGACTTTTGCAAAGAAAAAGTGTTTAATTTTGATGAGACCCAAGTTATTAATTTTTTTTTAATAAATTGTGGTGTGTGTGTGTGTGTGTGTGTGTGTGAGCTCTGCCTAACACTAGAAACAGATTTTTTTCCTATTTTTTAAAAAGTTTTGTAGTTTTATGCTTTATCCAGTCCGTGATCTGTTTGGAGATAATTTTTGTGTAAGGTGTGAGATTTGGATCAGGGTCATATTTTTTTTGCCTGTGGATGTCCAGTGGCTCCGGTAGCATTTGTTGAAAATGCTCTGCTTCCTTCTTTGAGTTACTTTCGCCCCTTTGTCAAACTGAGCACATCCATGTGGGCCTATTTCCTGAGCACTCTGCTGCTTCCATTCATCTCCACATTTATCCCCGCACGCTGTCTTGGTTGCTGTGGCTGGACAGTAAGTCTTAATATTGTGTGCAGTGCCTGCTCCCACTTTGTTCTTTGCCAAGGTGGTTTTGGTACTTCTAGGGCCAATTCCTTTCCATTTTCCTTTCCAAACTTGAGAATAAGATGTCTACGTCTACAAAAAACTGGCTGGGGTTTTGATAGGAATTGCATTCAACTTAGAAATCACTTCGGGGAGAATTGACCTCTTCACTCTGTGTGTCTTCCACTCCATGCTTCTCCATTTATTTAAGTCTTCTTTGTTTTTTATTTTTTTTTTATCAGCACTTTGTAATTTTCAGCGTACAGCTCCTACATGTTCGATCAAGTGTAGACTTAGATATTTCATTTCTTTTAGACTTTCTTCATAGTTTAAAATCTCCCATCTACCAAACATATTTTGTGTGTTAAGAAATCTATAATTTTCCACATATTTATGAGTTAGTTTTCTCAATTACACATCCACAGCTCCTGATTCGCACCCAGATAACTTTTATTTATTGAATACCTACTAGGCGAGGCATTTCACTAGTTTATTTTATTCCATCTTCTCTAGGCTGTAATTCTGAAGGTAGTTGGGCATTGAATCTGTTTTACTATCCGTTGTATCTCGGATGCCCATTAGGCAGCCTGTTACATACTAAATGTTCAGTAAAAATATTTCTTTAATGAATGAATAATAAGCAAGTTCAAACTGCGGGTTCTGAGAGACCATGAACTCGGGACGAGTACATTTTTGTATTCATAGTCCTTGGCTCAGTAACGATTTGTTGAATGAATAAAGCAGGTTGATTTTAATTTTCAGTGAAGAAGCTGAGGCCTAAAGAAGGATATTAGCCATAGTAGCTGTCATGTCCTCTGCCGGACCCCATGCTAACTGCTTTCCATGCATTATCTCATTTAACCCTCATAACTGCCCTAAAAGGTCAATGCTGTCAGTTTCTCTGTCTGGACGTTGTTTTCCTTATTCAAGGTCACATATCCTGTCAGGGGTCTGAGTGCAGGTTCATTTAACTCCAAAGTCTTTGGCTCCAAGGAGTTAATGTCATTTCAGCCAAGAAAGTTGCCATTCTTGTTATCTTTTGTGGCTCTATCATGGGTAAGTAGATGTGTGATTCCCATTAAGCTTTTTGAAGTATCAGAAGTAGCTATATTCCCTCTTCCCTGTCCAATCCCATGACTACCCTAGTTTGGCACACAGGGCTTCATACAATCTCCACTCCTTTTCCTTCCCCCTTCCCTGCATATCCTTATTCTCATCCACAGCTGAGATATGTAAGAAATGACTGAGTGCCCAGAAGTGGGCAAAATGCTTTGGATGCATTGGCTCACTGCATTATTATAACTCTAGGTGGTAAATAATATTATTATCCCATTTTGCAGATGGGGAGACTGAGGCTCACTTACAGTGGTTAAGTCACTTTCCCTAAAGTCACACAGCTATAATAGTAAAAGGCAGCGTTGAGATCTGAACTATGTGCATTTGATCCCAGTGCCCAGACTCTTGATCGCCGTGATATACTGCCTTTTCCACAGAAAAACTCAAGGCCAGAAAAAGAAAGGCACCTGCCCAAACCAATGGGAGAAGAGGGACTAGATCTCAAGTCTCTTGCTCCCACCTGGGGGCTCTTCAAACCTCCATTTGCGTCATTTCCCTGGTCTTGCAGTGCTACTGGCCTCTTGGACTTTACCTTGAGTAGACACTTTATTTTTTTCTTATTATTTTTTTTAGCTGAGCCATCCTGCCACTTGTTGGCAGCTCAACGGCTGCTCAGCTTGGGCTGGGCATCGAACTGCTGTTGCTCAGAGCTCAGCTCACGCTCTTGAGTGAGCTCTTAATCAACCGAGCCATTTGGCCGGCCGAGGAGATGCTTTAAATGTCAACTGCAGGTCGACACACAAGCACTCCCCATTAAACTAATTATGGGCATGGAAAGTAATGAATCGCAGTCATGGAAAGAGAAGATGACTAGAAACATTTCCTGGGAAACCCAATGGATTCTTCCAGGAAATTGCTCTGAGGAGCAGGGATGAGTGGGGGAACTTCTGGGATTAGCTCTGAGGGCCATTGTCTGGGAATTCGGCCTCAGGGCAGGGAAGAGCAGCCCTGCCTGGTCCAGAGTACCCAGAAGCTGCTGTGAGCGGTGGGCTGGGGGAGGGTCCATGCTGGGCTGGCTGTGCCCCAACCTCCCACCAGTGCCCTGTCCATAGACTGATGGAAGAAAAACTTGTATTTGTAACAAAGATTGCAAACTCAGATGCATCGAGGTACTGAATGATTAGTAAAATGAGAGGAGTAAGCTGGGTATACAACGAAAGGGCCTGGTGGGGACTGTGGCAAATTATGCGTGCCTGTAAGAACCAGCCAATTGTTGCCATGAAAACGAATGTGGAATCCAGTGTTGCAAGATCTTCTGTTTTTTCAAGAGAATCTATAAATTCCGTCTTTTTGTGCAATCCCCTGACTATAAATTGTGTAAATGTTGGCAAGAAATTAAACGTTAGAAAAAAATCCACCATGTGAGCAAAATGCCGGCCATTGGCTTGTGAACTTTGATTTATTGTGTGTCTTCTGAGCCCAGATATGGCTTGTCTCTAATCCTCACCGCAGCCCCCCGCCATGTGAGCATCCTTACATGGCATGCAACAGAAGACCCGACAACTAACTAAAGTCAGAAAAGGCACATTTTGGAGGGATGTCCAACAGGAGCTTCTGGGATTGATGGAGAGGCTGAAGAGTTAGAGGAACAGACGCTGGAACTGCAGACCACGGTGTATCATGGGGATGGCCTGAACCCTGGCCTGAATAAGGGGGCAGGTGTGGGCTTCGGTGGTTGGATGCCAATGTCATGAAGTAAGTCTAAAGCCTCTTGGTGCCTGCATTAGTGACCTAGGACTTCTGTAACACAGTGCCCCAAACTGGGTGGTTTAAAACAACAGAAATTGATGTTCTCCTAGTTCTGGAGACGAGAAGTCCAAAATCAGTGTCAAACTGGGCTGAAATGAAGGGCTGCTGGTCGCCCGCACTCCTGGGCGTGCGGCCGCATCACTCCATCTCTTCCTCCGTGGGCACATTGTTTTCTGTGTGTGTGAAATCTTCTTATAAAAACACGGCTGCCTTGGGGCCCACTCAGATAATCCCAGTCAGTCTCCTCGCCTCAAAACTCTGAATTTAATGACACCTGCAGAGTCCTTTTCTGCAATATTCAGTAATGTTCACAGGTTCCAGGGATTAGGATGTGGATATCTTTGGGGGACTTTTCCTGGCCTACTGCAGTGTCTTTGGGACACTCCCTGAAGATTCAAAGTTCTGGGCAAGGGCAGCCACTAGGCCGGGCCACGTCAGTGGCCTGGCCTCCAGCTGCCAGGAGGTAGAGAGAAGGATGGGGCCTCCTTTGCTTCTGCAGTGGGAAGCAGGGCTGTGCAGGGCTGTGCTACCCTCACATAATGGGTGATTCCTTGCAGGGAAAGAGGGATTTGGGATGCGGATCAACCCACAAGGTGCTGATCCCATCTCCCATCTGAGCTGGAGACCCTGCTCAGATAGCCTGGGGCATGACTGAGCTCTCAGTACCACGAGGGCGAGGACCATCTCCCTGTGGCATCCCCATAACTTAACACCATGCCTGGCACTTAGTAGGTGCTCGGTATTTGTTAACAGCTTAATGCGTCCAAAGTCTGCTTTCTCTCCCTGCCCCTGTTCCTTTAACAAGCGGTGCCTGGGATGCCAGACGAGCGAGGGGCAAATATATACATTTACGCACAGCCTTGGCCTATGCCTGTCGTGGGGGATGCAGGCCACACCAAAAATACCCTTCTCCATGGCCCATTAACCAGAGGACTAAAAGAACTGTGAACAGTGGACCAAAAAGGAAAAAAAAGTGGGATTAATTTATGAGGCGTTCTGCTGCCTGGATGGCTCATTGCATACCCGTTTTGGCACCGTCTCTCCGTAATGTGCTTCTAGACTTACTGTACTCCGACATCCAGGGGCTCCTTTGTAATATGCCAAATATTCCGCCGTTATTGTTCTAGGCACCTCCTGTTGGTCATTGGGCTAATTTATTTCAGTCGGAATTTCAGGACCAGACACAACTCTTATTACTCACTGCTTCGAAGAGGGAATAAAAGAGCAATTGATATTTGGAAAAATGAAAAATATGTCCAGAATACTTTGGGCCTTGAGGCCAAGAAGGAAAAAAAAAAGGGGGGGGGGCCTGGAGGGAGAAACAAGGCGGGCTCACCTCGTAATGCACTCTGTCGTGGCCTGTCTCGGAGACGCGGAGTCTAGAATGTCTGCAGACAAATGAATCAACGACAGGGCTCCGAGCATTCCTCAGACACCTGGGCCCTTCTGCACGTGACTTCAGGCGCCACCTGTGGGAGCAGGGCTGGGAAAGATGGCAGGGCAGAGCGCTCCACCTCGATTAGCGGGATGTGTTAAATCGGGCTTCGGGGCCAAGGGTGAGGGAGAAGCTCCCGTGGGGCTGTTGAATTCCTAAGGCCACTTGCTCCCGAATCCAAGACTCTTCATGGAAAATTAACCTAGGGATAGGACTCTGGGACGCGACAGCCCGCTCATGTGCTTTCAGGAGCAGTAGAGGGAGAAGGGCCCTGCCGGTGGGGGTGGCAGTGATTAAAAGACATCCTTGAACTCCTATCAGTGGTCTTGCGAGGGCTGGAAGGGCAGCCATCTCCTTTGCTGTGTGGGATCCTGGTAGGTGTCAGTGTGAAATCTGTGGCTTTGCTGTTCCTGGAAGTCTTGCTTGAAGGGCTTGTGGCAGACAGAGGGAAAGAGGGCATGGGGTAAGCTCTGCGCTGGCACAGAGTGACAATGTGTGTGAACACAAAGGGGTATCTCCACTTGATTTTGGGCTTGCTTTAAAGAAATCATGGTTAGGGTCCCAGGCTGTGGAGCCAGGCTTCCCCGAGGACAAATCTCATCCTCGTCATTCATTCGCTGTGAGATCTTGGGCTGCACACTCAACCTTTGCTAAGTCTCAGTTTCCTCATCTGTAAGGTGGTGATAAAAAAAAAAACCTGCCTCATAGGGTTGGGGTGACCAAAGGAAAGATAATGCATGCAAAACTCTTGACCTGCAGTGATCATCGTAACTGTTCCCTTTGATTGCATATTTACTGCCAGGTAAATTAAGCACTTAGCTCATGGGATCCTTACAGCAACTATTTGAGGTAGAAATGAATACTCTCTATTTTACAGAGAGGAAACTGAGGCTAAGGGGAGTTAAGGGCTTCACCCAAGGTCACACACACAGCATACGAATTAAGGCCTGTCTGCCCCCAGAGCCTGAGTTCTTAACATCTGCTGTGTTACATGAAGATTAGGGTCTGAAAGAGAGGCACTCACAATGTTGTCAATGGGGGAGGGACAAAGTCTCTTGAAAGGTCCAGGGCAGCCTCCTTTTCCTGTGACGATGGACAAGACCATTGCATCTTCACTGAGCACAAGTTGAAGTTGTTACAGGAACTTATTGAACTAAAAGATCCTTTTAAACAGTAGAGTTATCCTCAGAGGGGCAGGATACCCCTCTAAGTGGGGGACATGTGGTCGCAGAGCCCCGGGAAAAGGGTGGGATGCTCGGTCCTCAGTGCTGGGTTGGGAGTCCAGCATGGTTTGGGTGTGTTCTGGGGGATTCTTTCCCTCTGGGACTGTGTATATAGTAGTCCTCTCTTATCTGTGGGGGATACGTTTTAAGACCCCCCCAGTGGATGCCTGAAACCGTGGATAGTACCAAACCCTATATATACTATGTTTTTTTTCCCTATACATATGTACCTTTTCACTTCAAGGAAGCACTGTACAGCTTCCCTTTGGCATATCTGAATTCCCAGCATCACTACTTTGCTCTTTGGGGCCATGATGAAGTAAAATAAGGGTTACGAGCACTGAAATCCCGGGGCAGTCAATCTCATCAGTGAGACGACTATTGAGTGACTAACAGTGTGCAGACACTGGACAAAGGGATGATTCACGTCCTGGGCGGGACAGAGCGGGATGGTGCGAGATTTCATCACGCTACTCAGCACGGCACGCAATTTAAAGCTTATGAATTGTTTATTTCTGGAATTTTCCATTTAATATTTTTGGGCTGCGGTTGACCACTGGTAACTGAAACCATGGAACGTGGACCTGTGGATAAGGGGGGATTACTGTATTTGCAATTGAGTCAGGTCGATGGCCAAGGGTGGGTGGGATGGGAAGACCCTGAAAGGTGCCACGAATCCATGGAATTTTCAGTGTCTGTCAAATGAACGTGGCCGAGGGGCGTGTCGGGTTGGCAACCAGCCCTCTGAACCCCGCCTCAGGTTGAAATGGCTCCAAGATGAGAACAAGACATCCATGTCTGGGATGGTTGTGGCCCAAGAATGCTGCCCCCTGTTTGGACTACCCACGGTCGCTGACCCCACATCCGCCCAGCGCCTTCCCCAGGGAGCTCCTGAAGAGGGCTGGATCTGCAAGTGGGAGACCTGCCCCAGACCTGTGGGTCAGCAGCCTCAGGCCAAGTCAATAAAAACAGAGTGAACATGTAGACATGGCCTCAGCTCCCGCAGCCCTTGAGCCAGTTTCTTTTTGTTTCAAGCTGTTTTGGGTTTCTGGCATTTGAGACTAGAAGGATCATTGACACAATAGCTTCATGTCAGGTTGTGCTTTTATAAGGAAAACCATGAAACCCTTTTCTGCGTCCAAGGCGCTTCCTGGGCTTTGTGGATGAGTCTTGCAGCCCAGTTCAAAGGAGCCTTTGATGGAATTAGATGGTAGGGCAGGGCAGCGTAAGGATGGTGTGTCATTGGCCTACGGGGGATGAACTCACAAGAAGCTTCAAGGGCGTGGGGCTCCTGGAATCCAGCACATACAGGGGTACCCGGGGCCATCCACAAAGCAGGTCCTAGGGGCATGGGTGGAGCAGATGGAAGGTGAGCTATGGAGCCAGGGAGACTCAGGTTCCCATCTTTTCTCCATGAATTCTCTGTGTAATGCTGAATAGGTACATCACTTCTCTGTGCTGTCTCAGTTTCCTCATCTGTAAAATGGGGACAACTATGTTATCATCCATTTCACAGGGCCCTTGGGTCAAGGTAGGGCCAAGTATGGGCTCTCCAAATGGGGTGGGTTGGGTGGAGGGCCGCAGAGCTCTATGTGCCATCGCTCCTTCTACTCAATAATAACAGTGATCACAAGAGCCAGGATGGCTGGGACAGCAGAGGCAAATAAGACCAAGCCCTTGTCTTTCTTTTAATTAAAGTTTATTGGGGTGACAATAGCTAGTAAAGTTACATAGGTTTCAAGTGTGCATTTCTATAATACGTCATCTATATATCACACTATGTGCTCACCACCCAGAGTCAGTTCTTCCATTGCCATATATTTGGTCCCATTTACCCTCTTCCACCACCCCTCCTTCCCTCTCCCCTCTGGTAACCACTAACCTATTGTCTATGTCTAAGGACCAAGCTCTTGATGGTGTAAATCTAATGAACTTGATCTCATTCCATCCTCACTACAGCTCTCTGAATAGACGTCACTTTTCTTATTTTGCAAGTAAGGAATCAGACACCAACTTCATAACTACCAAACTACACCCCTCCTTAGGAAGCATCCATATGGTAAACATCCAAATAGGCAAATAGAAATTCCACCCCCAACTGAAGGCCGGGTGTGACCCCTGCCTCCCAGATGGAGCCCTCTAGCCACAGGGATGTCTCCCTACCTGGCCTGGAGACAGATGTTTAAATTTTTTAAAACTATCAATATTTAAAAATTGGAAGGCTTTACATACAAATCCAGATTTCTGGCTTTTATTTAAGAGTGAGAAATCTGGCCGTATTGACCCAAGTTCCCTCCTGAGGACACTTCCCTGGTGCTGGCAGCTGCCTTCAGATGGGGCCTGGGCTTCCTTGCTGTCTACTGGACATTACTGTGCTACTTGCCTGGGCCTGAAGGCGTGCAGCTCGGTGAACCTTACTCTCTAGTTTGTTGTTTAATCACAAAGCCTTGGGTTATTAGCAAATACTTCCTCTGCATTTTTTGGTTGACTGGTACCAGTTCCTAGATGGGGGAAATGCCCCTTCAATCTTTAGAATCTCTCCTGTCTGGGCCCTTGTGCCAGCTCCAGGGACCATGACCTGTGTTTTGTCTGTTGATTGGATTAATGAAAGCAGGTGACAAAGTTTTCTTTGAAGGCCCCAGACAGAGCTCTAGGGAGGGATTCAGTGACCTCAGAGAGGTTGTGTCTCCATCGCTCTACCGTAATAGTGGGGCGGTTGGCATGAAACCAATGCGTGTTAAGCCCCTGCTGTGTACCAGGCGTGGTGGAAAGAAGTATGCAAACGTCGTCGCCTGAGCCCCCAACACCTCCCTGGGACTGAGGTCAATGCCCCCGTTTTACAGATGAGTAAAGTCAGACTCAGGAGAAGTGAATTGGCCTAAGGTCAGACTGGCTTACTGGTGGCAAAGCCAGGATTCGAACCCAGCTCTGTTGACTCCCACATCTGACTCTTTCCACACACGCCTTGGGCCAGCTCTCCATGCCAGGCCCCTCTCTGCCAAAGAGGAGACCTTTGCGATGTTTTGTGTCCTTGAAGGCAAACCAAAAGAATTCCCTACAACTCGCTGCTGGCATTTCAAGTATTGGTTTATGGGTTTTTTTGGTGAGAATGCATCCAGGGGCCTATCACCCTTAGTGAAGTAGATACTTTTCCAATCAAAGAGTCAAACCAGAACTTGGCTTCTTAGAAAACCACTTGTCTGGAATGCCTGCCAACAACCAGACGGTCCCACAGTTCAGATTTTTAAAACTGTCTCGAATGTATGGAGAACCCTTGAGGGTGTAGGGTGGGAAAGTCACATGCCTTGATATGGAAACATATAGACGTTCAAGTCTTCGGGACTCCTTGGCCGGCCAGAGTCAAGTCAGCCCTTCGGTGGCATTCTTAGGAGTCTCGGTACCTCCCTGAACCAGAAACGAGCTTTTATTTTATGGGACTTTTCTTTCATGAAACAAAAACAGCAATTAAAGAGAAAAACCTTCTATAAACAAGTGTCTATAGTTCTCGTTTGCTTAACTTTTTCCAACCTTAGGAAAAATTGGAACTGAAGTCGTCTTCTGAAAGAAGGTTTGGGAAGTATTTTCTTTCAGGTTCATTCAAAATAGTCACACCCCCATCCCCACCCCTTCCCGAATTCTGATGTTTCCAATGGTCTCCACCATATCCTGGAGACTAATAATGTGGTGTGTTTTCATTATCTCTCACCACAATTATAGGGACGTGCAAATGGCCTTGAATATACCCTCACCCCAAATCTGGATCGAAACTGAGACCCAAAGGGTCTGACCATTAGGACTGAAGAGGTGGGTTAATTCCATCCAAGAACCAGTTGTGGCCCGGTTAGGGACTGGTTAATTCATTCTAAACGGTCAACCGAGGATGGTGAGCAGACATAACCTGTGGTTCAGAAAGGTTTCCCTTAACCCTTCCCGAGTTTTGATCTGAGGTTTATACAAACAGAAATTATGTGTGGGGTGGAGTGCAGCCAGGAAGTCTCTGAGAAAACTCCATCTTACACATTTTCTTTGAGACGGCCAGACATAAATCTTTGAGGATATCCGTCTTCTTAACAGAGTGGCTGGATTTTATGGTTACTACACCCTGGTTAGATTTTAATGGATAAAATACTTTTTTGAGTCCAAGGAAAGGGCTAGTATTCCCTGAATAGCTAATGCAGTTTTTCAAACAGAGAGGACCAACCATTTTTTTAAAAGTCAGAGACCATACACTACCAAGGGGAAGAAGGGTGTGTGTGTGTGTGTGTGTGTGTGTGTGTGTGTGTGTGTGAATGGATGAATGAAAGAATAAATTTGGGCATAATTTTTCACTTCTTTTCAGGATAAGCAAGTTAATTCTTCTGCCTGTGAAATAATAGATTAAGCTGGGAGAGGTTGACTGTCTCCAAGTTAAGGTTGGGTAAATGTATATTTCTCAACCCAAACTACTCTTCTCAGTTCCCTTTTGAAAAATCATTTAATAATAATCAAGTGCCAAATTTTTCATCCATATTCTTTTTTTTGTTTGTTTGGTTTTGTTTTTTTTTGAGGGCAGTGTCACTGGCCCTCACATGTGGGACTGAACCAGGGCCGCTGGCTTCCCAAGCCAGCGCTTAACCACCGCGCCACTTGGCCGGCCCTCCATATTCTTTATTGATCTACAGTACTCAAACTGCTTTTATTATCCCTCCTTCCATCCCTCTTTTCTTTCCTCCCTTTCTTGCCCCCTTCCTACAAATATTTTCCCAAGTACCCACACTGCCCTAGGTTTCGTTTAAGTCCATACAGAGACCAGCAGGGAGACGAGTTCATTAAAGTGGCTGAGCAAGGTGGGGGGGGGCACCACCCTGAAAGAACCTTCTGGTGTCTCAAAAGGGGACGTTAGAGGATATTTATGGGGGCCCTGGAGAACGGAGGTTAGGAGTGCTCTGCTGGGGGGACACAGAGACAAGTGATCTAATTTGACTCCAAGGAGCTCTGAGTCTGCCGGGGGCAGGAGCCCTGTACAGCCCTATAGGCAGACCATGCCACGTTAGTGTAAGTCTAATGAGAGACCAGGGAACGTGGAGGAGCGCCCCAGCCTGAAATCTATGAAGAGGAACTCCAAGGAAGGCCTCTAGAGGAGTGCAACCTTAAAGGGACTCATTAGCGGGGAGTGGAGTGCGAGGGTGGTCCAGGCAGGGACCGCGTGTGCAACATCCGGCAAACCTCGTGTGGTGCATTGAGGAACTGGCTGCAGGAAGGCAAAGTGATGGAGAGTCACAGGGTCAGGACACGCTGGACCCTGGGCATCAGGTTAGGCAGCTCGAGTTGTGTGCGGGAAGGAGGCGGGATGGCTCTGCTACCCTATGAAAGTCACGCAGTAAATACTGCTGGATTTCAGGGTTCGGGGGAGAGGCCTCTGGGTGCTCTGGGTTAACCAGGGAGGACTCCCAGAGAATGTGAGGTGGGGAACTTTGGAGAGAAGCAAGGAAGACAGTGTCATCAGCACAGTTAGAATCCAGAGGGCAGAGAGCAGGGAGATTCTGAATGGGAGATGCTGAGGGATAAGCCAGGTGCTCACCTGGGCTGGGGAAGCATACTGAAGATGCAACTCTCCATCCCTTCAGCTCATTTATTGAGCACCTACTGTTTGCTGGGCACTATGCTTGTGCTGCAGTGTAACAGTCCCCAGAAACAGATGGGGTCCCCACACCCGAGAAGCTGACTTACTCATCTAGTCATTGATCAGTCTGCCTGTCACCCATCCAACCAACAGGAGTAAACACTCCCTGGGTGCCTACTCTACACCAGGCCCTTTCTCGTTATTTCCTTTTTTAAACTTTTATTGTAAACTAAAATACAGATAAAGAAAAATCACACAAAACAAATGTACGTCCTTGTGACTCATTAGAAAGTGAATGTTCTTGTAGCCATACCTCCATTCAAGAAACAGAACTTTGCCAGCCACCCGGGAGCCACTCCATATGTCCTGTCCTGAACCCAACCACCCCCTCCCTTTTCCCAAAGGTGACCAGTGTCCTGACTTTATAGTAGTAATCTCTTCCTCATTTTTCTTTATGGCATTATCACCCAAATGTGCAAATCTAGACATTATCATTTTGTTGTACTCATTTATTAAAAACTTGGTATCTCTTTTAAGTCTCTTTTAATCTATAGGTTCTTCCTATATCCTTTCCCCCGATAATTTTATGTGTTCAAGAATACAGATCAGTTGACCTGTGTACTACCCAGCACTAGGATTTTTGCTGCTTGGATTCTCTTGGTGCAGTTTAACATGTTCCTCTGTCCCCCATATTTCCTGAACATTGGCTGATCTGATTCAGGTTCATTGCCTTTGGCAGGTCTACAGGAGCCATGATATCTGGTTTTTGCTTTTCTGTGATGTTGGTGGTCATTGCACTCAGAGCTACATCCTCACTGAGGTTTGCAAAAATGGTGATAACCTAATGCTATCACTTTGTTTTAATATACCAGCTGGAATTATCTTTTAAGAAGGTGTTCCCCTGATGTGCCGTTGGGTTACCTATTAAGTGTATATAAGAAAGACAGGGTTAACACTTGATTCCTTCCTTTTATTTACCTAGTTTTCAAAACAGTAAATTGGATTCCTAGTATCCATCCAAAGCAGCTATTCATTTTTAAAAATATAACTACAAGTTCATAGATTTAAATTATTTGATGGAATTCAATGCATTGCAACTTTCAGCTTATTGAAGCTCAAATTGTCCTATCTTTGGCACGTGGAAGTCTCTTCACATTACCTCTGGTTCCTTTTGCTATAACTTTAGCAGCCCTTGATAGCTTTGAAGCTATCTGGTATGTCAAGATATTCCAATCTCATCTTATATATTTTCAGTTCCAGACTTGGCATCAGCCATTTCTCCAAGAAGCACTGGTTTCTACTAATAGGAAGTAGTATTTAACGAGCACAATCTGGGTGCTAAGCTTTTTCATTGCTACTGGGTTGGTCATTGTTTCCAGACCTTTTCAGTGGACACACGTGCACATGGGTGCACACACACATGCACAAATATCTTTTGAGTTTACACCAATATTTCAAATTCAGAGATTTTAATTAATGTCTTCTATGTTATATTTGTATCTACTTTCTTCCACACTGAGAGTCCTGGTTCTTGATAACACAGGAGGTGGTAAAATGAAAATATATCATAATTACTCATTTGCTTTGTCCCATTGTATACATACAGCAATCTCAAAATAATAATTTTAATGCTACCACCACTGATTATTGAAAACAGTTATTTTTCAAATATACTAGCTCCATTTTTCCTCATTGAAAATGTGGCTGTACTATATCTACATCGTTAGAGCAAAGAACCATTTCCTACTATAAGCTCTCCCTCTTACTCCTATTTAGTCTTAGTTTGACACATAATTTGTCTTATCAGATGTTTTTATGGTCTGAAGCTTTTTCTCATAGATTCTACAATACGCTCATTCATTGAGTTGATAGCAGTTTGTACTCTTTATATCTGAAGGTTAATTTTGCTGGATATAAAATCCTTGACTCACTTTTTCTTACCTGTGTCTTCTGGTATAAAGCAATGGCATCAAAAAGTCTAAAGACAATCATATTTTCTTTTCCTTATAAATCATGTGCTTCCCCCCAGCCCAGATGCCCAAAGGACATTTTTTTTTCCTTAAAGTTCAATAATTTTGCTAAAATATGACTGTTGGGTCAATAAATTTTCAGGTACATGGTGTCCTCATTCATTAGACAGTTTCAAATGTTTTTAGTTTAGAATATTTTCTTGAATCATAGATTTTAGTATTTATTTTGTCCTCTTGCTTTGGTTTTCTTTGGGGAATTCTTTTATCCGTACATTGGATCTTCTTTGCCTGTGTTCAGTGTTTGTAACTTTTTTTTTTTTAAAGATTTTATTGGGGAATTGGGGGAGGGGAACAGCGTTGGGGAACCAGGATTGGGGAACGGACAAATTGCTGTCCTTTTATTCTTTTTTTTTTTTTTAAAAGATTTTATTGGGGAATTGGCGGAGGGGAACAGCGTTGGGGAATTGGGGAAGGGGAACAGACAAGTTGCTGTCTTTTTGTTCTTCAGTTTAGTTGCGGAGGATGTTGCTTCACTGTTGGTATCGTCATTGCGCTCTTCCCGGATGAGGCAGATCAGTCTCTGACCTCTGGATGTCACTCACCGCGGCTATTGGCAGCTCACTCTTGGCTGCCAGCCGCTCACGCTGGCTGCGGGCCACTCACTGTAGCCTATGGCAGCCCACTGCAGCAGGGGCTGCAGCCCACACCATCACCGGGGCTCGCACAGCCCAGCTCCAGGTGGAGCTGTTGTTAGCTGTAGAGGGCAGTGTCACTGGCCCTCATGTGTGGGATCCGAACCGGGGCCGCTGGCATCCCAAAACCAGCGCTTAACCAATGCGCCACTCGGCCAGCCCGGTCCTTTTATTCTTCAGTCTACTTGTGGAGGATGTCGCTTCACTGGCTCATGTTGGTATTACCATTGCGCTCTTCCTGGGTGACGCAGTCACTCTCTGGCCATTGGACAGCTGCTCACGGTGGCTTGTGGCAGCTCACGCCAGTTGCTGGATGCTCACACTGGCTGCTGGCTACTCAGGGTACCTTATGGCAGCACACTGCGGACCCACTGCAACCTACGCCGTCGCTGGCATCTCATGGCAGCCTAGCTCCAGGTTGAGCTGTTGTTCACCATCTTAGCTGTAGAGGGTGGCATCACTGGCCCATGTGGGATCCGAACCGGTGGCCCTGCTGCTCAGAGATGGCATCCCGAGCCAACTCTTAACCAATGAGCCACTTGGCCGGCCCAGTATTTGTTACTTTTAAATTATTTTTATCTTTTAAAAATATTTTTATTTTTAAAAAGTTTCTTTTCCGTATTGTATTTCTCTTAAGGATTATTTGTTGTGTTGTCTGCATTTGTGTTTCCTCCAGTCTAGTCTTCATTTATAAAATGATTTTTTTATTTATTTCTAATTCTGTCTTGAATTCTGTCATCTCTTTTATGAGATTTTAATTTTTTTGATTATGTTATTTTAATAACTTTTACATATTTTGAAATAATTGATAGACATTTTATCTCTCTTTAAAATAATTTTCTTGTGTGCTCTTATTATCTGTAGGAATGTTATTCTATTCTTTAATCTCTTTTTTCTTACAGTAACTTTGTATAGGATACGTTTTCTGTTAATCATTTTTATGTTAATTTGATTTTCCTAAACTTCTAAAAAGAAGTTGTTTTATGAAGTTTTTATAACTTCACAGTTTCAACAGTTTTCTGTTATTTTCATGTAAAGTCAAAAGATATAGCATCTTGCTTTTTGACGTTTCCTGACTCTCTTCTCCTCCCCCACTTTATCTATACTTTTTATTCCTTTGTCCCTGTTTTCCTTGTCCTATTTAATTTTAATTCCACTCCCAGAAATTTCTCCTCAGTATGTGACCCTGACCTAGAAAGGAGCCCTGTGGATCCATTGTGGGAGTTTGTAGGAACTAAATCACACCAATCTCTTCAGACCTTTTCCGATAGCACTCACTCACTATTGGATTCAGCAAAACCCTTCCTAGTTTCAGCTGCCAATTTCAAATTAGCCTGTTGCACTTTTTCATGAATGCCTCTTGGCAATTCTGGGGTTCTTCTGTACTCAGGGTATCGGATACCTTGTTGCTTCCCCCCACTTTCTCTCTCACAGATGTCAGTAACATGCAGGGCTTATGGCTATTGGTGCTTTGGGGTTTGTGGGCATTCCGTTTGACTTAGTTTGGTTTTAAATGTTGTGCATGGGTTTTAGGTTTTGCTATCTAGTTGCTCTGTATGTTTTTATATGGGATTTTGAGAAATCCAGAACTATGCTTCAATCGCCTCTGTGCCTCCTCTGTAAGCCACATCTACCTTACATGTTAGATGTATTAGCTCACAACAGCCTCACAGGATAGAGTGCACTTTCCCTCTTTTGCAGAAGAGGTAAATGAGTAGCCAAAGATGGGGAGTGACTTATTCCTAAGTGGCAGAACTAGGATCTGAATCCTTGCAATCCTACAAGTTTTCTAACATGACAATTTCTTTGACCATCATCACTCCCATTCTAAACCATGCAGTAAATATGTAAGCGTTTGTTTTGTTCTGTACCCTGTAGAGTAAGTGAGGACACAGAAAATATATGTGTAGTTTCACTATAATTATTATTATATATAATTATATATATGGGATATATTCTAGGCTTTGTATTGAACACTTTACACACATGGTCCCATTAAATGCTCATTACCACCAGAGTTCTAGATAATTACAGAGGAACAAACTAAGGTTCTAATTAATGTAAGTCAAATCATATCATAGTAACTTGCTCAATACCCTCCAATGGCCCTTACATGCTGGAAATAAGATTTAAAACCTTTATCCTCACTTACACAAGACTCTACCTGATCTGGCCTTATTTACCTCCCTGACCCGACCTTCGAGCCGCCTTTTCCCCATCCCCATGCTCCGATCACCCTGACCTGTAGGTGTTTTGGCTATACCGAGATCATTCTCACCCCAGGTCCTTGGTCCCAGCTGTCCCAGCCACTACACATGCCCTCACAAGGGTGGCTTTTTCTTGTGACTCTAGAGAGACCTTGCCTGATTACCCAGCATAAAGTCATCCCGTAATCACTCACTGTCACCTCACTCTATTTTAATTCTCTGTCACAGCACTTATTCCTACCTGATTACTTTGTTGTGGATTAATTATTTATTGCCTCTCTACATTCCTAAAATTATAAACATTATGAGAGCAGAAATTGTCTTAGCTTCGGTTTTCCTGAAAGCAGAGCCTGAGTCAAGGATTTAGGTGCAGGGCTGGCCGAGTGGCATGGTGGTTGAGAGCTGGCTTGGGACGCCAGCGGCCCCGGTTCAGGTCCCTCATATGAGGGCCAGTGACACTGCCCTCAATAAATAAATAAATAAATAAATAAATAAATAAATAAATAAATAAAATGTGCCTATTAAACAATAGAAACCATTAGACAAAGGCAGGAAATTAAAAAAAAAAATTAAAAAAAAAAGGATTTAGGTGCAGGTAGTTGATTTGGGGGGTGATGCCAGGAAGCAGAGTGAGGGAGCAGGGAAAGTGAGAGAGGGAAGGACAGAAAGTCAAGTCAATATAAGGGTGTGATATCAGGGCTGCTGCCACAGGCGACAGGGACTCGATTCCCCTAGGATTTATGATGAGTGTGCAAGAACTTTCCTGGAATTGTCTACCCGAAGGACAGGCAGTTGGAGGATGCTGCCATTGGCTTCTGTTCCCCATTGGTTGAAGGTAAACCCAAGGTATGTTGACCCCACTTCTGGACTGCATTTACATAAAGTCTGAATAGGCCCTTTTGATATCAAAAATTTCTTGGGACAGGAAGCAGAATGCCACTCACTACACCTGTTAGATGGGGTGCCACAAGCA
Organism: Aselliscus stoliczkanus; assembly: GCA_033961575.1. Lineage (NCBI taxonomy): Eukaryota > Metazoa > Chordata > Mammalia > Chiroptera > Hipposideridae > Aselliscus > Aselliscus stoliczkanus. The sequence goes on from CM066733.1 coordinate 6,997,524, forward strand.
TGAGGCCAATTTGGGCTTCTGTGGAAGTGTCTGCCATTGCTGGGGCTGAAATAAGAGGGGACAACCAGAAGTGCATGTGACAGGAATCATGTTTGTCCCACTCTCTGCTGAATTCTTACCATTTACACGAGCTCAGGCACCTGAGCTGCAGAGATGAATGAACTCACCAATAAGCTACAAAGACCAACTATTGGTCTCTAAAGGTCACACATCTATTGGATGTGTGATGTCTACCCATCTCTCATTTTCATATGAGTTACCTTAATGGATCATACACCCAGCCACATGGTGTATGGTCCTTACCCTTCATAATCTCTCCAATTTGGGCAGGGTGCAGAGAGAGAGACTTACAAGACTTGTAAAAAGGAAAGCAAAAGGGAGAAGGGCAGATTCGAATGGAATGGGGATTTGAGAACAAATCTCAGAATCACAGGAGTAGCTACCTATTTACCGAGCACCTGTCATTTGTTAACATACAATATTTTTGATTTTTATAAGTCCAGAGGAAAAGGATTTCATTCAGATTTTAATGGAGGCACAGGCCATGAAAGAGGCTCACCCCAGGCCACAAGGCCAGCAGGGGTTTTCACTCTGGCCTCTCTGGCTTCAGAGCTGAGGTGGCTTCCTTGAGATGTAGAACAACTTCAAGGAGGGTTGAGTGTGACCGTTACACCCCCACCCCACCCCCCGCCACCCCGAGCTTGCTCTGCAATCCAGCTCCAGCGGACCAATCCCCAAGGTAGGCAAGGTGGGCTGGGTCAAACCTGGTTTTCTTCCGTCCCGTGTTGGGGAGTTCGTGGTCCTTACTGGCACACCGTGCTCTCACACTGAAGGGGAGGCAGGATGAGGGGGACAAGGACATCATTCACTACATGTCTAAGGGAAAAGGCCAGGAGCCCACACTATTGAACCCCAGATTGGTTAATGAAGGCCGAGAGGAGGGGATGTTGTTTTTCCTTCTGGCTCTGCCCCCCACCCCCCACCCCAGACCACAGCAGCTGCTGTGGATTCAGATAAGCATCTGCTCTTTGGGGAGTCGGTTCCTACTGGATCCAACCCCTGCACTGTCTGAGGTCCACCCATCTCTAATTTTCATATGAGTTACATTAAAAAGTCTGATGGGAAAGTATGTCTTGGTTTAAAAATAGAATAATACAACAATAAATCAAGAAGAAAAAGCAAACTGAAAAAATGCAGAAAACAGATGAAAAGAAAAGGGAAAAAGTGAACGGTATAAAAATACCCTCCATGCCAGGCACTTCAAATGTGATTTCCTGTGGCCTGCACTTTGAAAAAGCCTGCTGTTACGCCATGTGCTACATCTGAAGGCCAACGGGGCAGACAAAAAGGGGCGTTGAGACTTGGAGGCAAGGGTGACACCTGACCTGCCTGTGCTCCAGACACACACACTGAGGACACGTCAGAGGATTTTCCGTTCCGTGGAACTAAGCCCCGTGGGCCTGCTCCACCCACCCCGTGCCCACCCGGCTCTGACACACTTCCTGTTATGGGCGGCACACAGTGGGGCCACTGGTAGAGGCCAGGGCTCTGGCTTTCCTGCGGGCTGGGGCAGACGACTTCAAACGTTGTGTCTGGCATGCAGAAAAATGGTTTAAAAGTGAACTTGGGTGGCTCCCAATCTGACCCACTCCAAGTAAGTAGAAAGAAAACATACATTATCTCATGTTAAAGAGCAGGCTTCTTTTAAGGCACTGCCAACTATTTATGAAATCCTAACTTATTGCTGAGAAAAGTCCCCCCCACCCCGCCCCGATAATCTTAGCAACCACTGGCAAGGCCAAAAGGACATAAACATGATGTTAGGGTGCCAATTCCACACTGGCCAGGATTGCATGACAAATTTGTAATTCTAATCAACCAGAATCTCAAATTCATGCCCAAGAATATACTGTCTGCATCAGAGATGCACTTGTCTGATATTAAATTTTGCCAAGGAAAAGCAAAATAAACAGGCTGATTTGGGAGGGGTGAGAGGTGGTGGTATATGAGTGGAAAAAATAACATTTCAATAACACAAGGGAGAAAAAAAAAGAACAAATCAAGACATGACTGACGCAGCCTGTGAAATTGTCCAGTTCAGATGTTTCTTTAGTGCCGAGGAGTTTGCTGTGCATCATGGGATGTGGATGGCTTGTTGGGATGGAGTGTGGGTGGGTGTGGACGGAAAGGGACTGAGAGCCCTGTGAGCACCTGACACAGATGGGCTTGAACTTGAGAAGTCCAAGATGGACTGGGATCACATTTATAAACCACTAAAATGTTTCTGGTTTGCCAGGCAAGAAATTGGCAGCAGGCATCCTCTAAACATGAGAGTGTGTGTGTGTGTGTGTGTGTGTGTGTGTGTGTGTCCCCTGACTGTCAGCTTGAGGCCAGCTACACGCCAGCATGCCCACAAACACACATGTGAGTGAGGGGATAGAATGCTATTAAGAAAATGTCTTGTGTTAACAGCATGCTGTGGACCTTGGGAATGTCCTGTAGGGCTGTTACACGGGCTGCCTGTTGAGTCTGGGCTCTAGAAGACAGGTAGGGGGAGTGGGGGAAGAAATGTGCTTAGGGCTCTGGCCCCCTTCCTTACTGCACAGATTCCACCCCCGGGAGGAATTAAGGACCCACGTGGCCAGCAGGCCCCGTTTCAGAAACTCTCCATTTCATGTCCCGGCTCTGCCTCTGAAGAGAGAAAAAGAAAGACCAGGCACTGATTGGTGAACCTGGACAATTCTTTTAACTTTTTGATACCATATGAGGTATGATCAAAAGATAGAGTGAATGTTTAAATTAAAAAGTGATCATCACAGTAAAAGGCACATTGCCATCAATCCCCCTCAAAATATTCTCCCTCGCTTCAAACACACTTATCGCATCGTTCTTGCCACTTTTTGAAGCAATTCTGGAAGTTCTCTTTCGTGAGTGTCTTTAGTTGCGCTGTCATGGCTGCCTCGATGTCCTGAATCATTTTGACTTTGGGGAAGAGCCAGAAGTCGCACGGTGCCAGATCTGGTGAATAAGGTGGATGAGGACACATTGTGTTGTTTTTATGGGACAGAAATTGCCGTACCAGAAGAGATGTGTGACATAGAGCATTGTCATGATGGAGGATGAAGTAAAGACACCCACAAAAGAGGATTTCCAGAACTGCTTTAGAAAGTGGCAACAATGATGAGGTAAGTGTGTTCGAAGTGAGTGGGATTAATGGCAATGTGTCTTTTACTATAATAAATTTTTTCTTATTTAAACATTCACCGTATCTTTTGATCACACTTCGTACAGTGGGAGAATCATTACTTCTGTTCCTTTTTTAAAGACTGAGTTATTAATGAAGATCAAAACCAAAACTGAGATATCAGTTATAAATGCTAGAGGCATTATCATGAGTGTTGTTTTTATTGAAGGAAGCAAAAACTTCCCATCAAAAAACTGTCCTCTGAATTGACCCTGTTCTGATGCCTGAAATTTCTGACATTTATCATTGCCTTGTGTTGGGAAGTTTATGTTCAAATGCAAACCCAACCAGAGAGCAGGAAACATGTGAAAACATGTTATATGTAGCTGCTCATCGAGCATGGCTCTACAGCAAGATTCTGAAACTTTTGGGGTCATAGAACTCTCTCATGGCCTTCACAAAATGTGCATTTGTGCATTTACTCCAAATTTATTTATAATTCCACGGTGTTAATAAGTCCACCAAAATGAGAATCCAGGGACCTCATAGCAAAATCCTTTTGCTCTAAAAGTTGGGAACATAGACTATATACATTTTGAAGAATGTCAGGAAAGGTCAAGGACAATAAGTACAGCCTTGGAGGGCAGATGAGTATGCTGAGGCACAGAGGTGAAGGGACTGTCTCAAGGTTACAGAGCCAGTGAATGCTAGAGCTAGGACTAGAACCCAGGGCTACTGGGCCGTTGTCCAGTGGGGTTAGGAAGCCTGGGTTCAAGACACCACTCTCCCACTTACTTTTGTGTGACCTTAAGCAGATCATTTAACCTCTCTAATCTTTAGCTTCTTTATTGACAGCCAATACATAACCACATACTCAGGTTTACTTATCTACGAATGGAGAAACTAATATTTACCTTAAGCTCACCATATGACTTTGACTATTTGTAATGGATGTGAAGCATTTCATAACTAGAAAGTTCATATAAATTGCTAGCTATTTCTGCTGATAGACAGAGAACATAAATACCGGGGGTGCCAAAAAAATGTATACAAGTGGATACTTCGGTCAGTGTTGCTCAAGCAGTAGTTTGCTGTAATCAGAAGTGTCTGGCACTGATGGTAACCACTCTGAGCACCTCTTGTAATTGCAGAAGTCACACATAACTTGTATTCATCTTTTGTCATCGGTATATATTGAGTATTACAATTTTAATAGTTTTTTCCTTTCTTAAAATGTGTATACATTTGTTTTGGCACCCTTTTGTATGTGGAGACTTTTGTTATAGAGACCTTTTGGTCTAAAATATTCTGGTTGAAACCTGGATAAAGTATGAGGAAACCATGGTACAAGTTCTGCCATGGCTGCTGTGATGTTAATGGGCTGGAGCCAGCTGTGAAGGCCTCTGAATGAATTAGTTAGGAATCTTTCTATCATGAGTGGTAGAAACCCACCTCAAGGTGGCTTAAGCAAAAAGGCAAACATCTTGGTTTACATAATTGTTGACTTTTTCACTGTTTTTAGTCATATGGTCTTGTCTTTTGGCATACCTAGTAATTTTTGATAGAATATCAGACATTGTGAATAAAACATTGTAAATCTCCAGATGATGTTGTCTTCCTTCAGAGAAGGTTCACTCTCCTTTGCCTGTATTAGGCAGATAGTGTGAGGGGCTGATCACTTTAACCTAATTAAACTGAGCTGATTCGAGACTGGGTGGCAGTTTAGGGACGTCTCCATATAACTGGTGGTCTCTGGCTCATAGGGCGCAGTCCTCCAGGACTTCCAATCGAGAGACTGGTGTGTTCGCGAGGACCACCTCCCCCTGGCTCAGCCTGAATTCCAATCCTTGTCTCCTTAGCACTGTGAGATTGCTGAAAATTCCACTGTGCTTTTAAAAAAGCTTTTTGTTTAGCTTCAGAATTTGGCAAATATGTTGAGGGAAAAATGAGTGCCATGCTCAGATCTCTGTCCCCTCCTATTCACAGGAATCTTGGCCCCTTTGGTCTCTAAGTTTGTCTCTCTAGACCTGCAAGACTTACCAAAGCTCTGTCGGTTTCTGTGTCCCCTAACAGTGAGCTCTTTCTTTCCCTGCACTCTGAATCAGCAAATGTCCCCCCACCCTCAAAAGAAAGGGGACTTCAGAATCCAACTCCTCTTTTCACAATTCCTACTCTCTGAATCTTGTCCCCTCTAGTCCTGGTTGTTTCAGTGCATTTCCATCCAATGCTTTTAAGTAGTTTTTCAAAGAAATATGTATTTCAATCCAGTTTTTCCAGTTCTTCTCAGAGAGAGTATAGATCTGCTGCAAACTACTTCATTGTCCCTGAAAGCAGAAGTCCCTGGTTGACATAACTGAAAAGTCTAAAGGTAGATCTGGTACTCCAGGAATAGCTGAATCCATATTACCAATGATATCACCAGCCATTTCTTTTTCTCTTTCAGCTCGCTTCCCTCTTTACAGACTTCCTCCTCCGCAGGCTTGTCCCTGATGTTGCAGAGAAGTCTTCTAGCAACTTCAAACTTATATTTTAGCAGATTACCTTGGCAGAAAGAGAAAGCATCTTTCCTAATAAACTCAACGAAATTCCTAGGAAAGACTCTCATTGGCCTAGCTTGGGTCATATGTCCACTCTGATCCAATCACTGTGGCAGGAGAGTAAAATTTTCAGAACTTGTTATGTGACTACTATGAAGTCTGAGTGTAGTCAGCCACTCATGATCCATATGACTAAACATGTGGAGGGGTGGTTCTCCAAAAAAAAATGAAGGCGTTATTTTTCGAGAAGGTGGAAATAGATGGCTGGCCATCTCGGTCACCTAGGACAGGCTCTTCCTGATTGAGAATTCCGTTCATCTAATCCTCTTTGCTTTCACAGTTCTACAGTGTCTTTAAAATATGATTTTTGTAATTATCCATTTTTGTTGTTCTTGCAGTAGAAGCCATTGTTTGCCTCTACTTACAATATCTTGCCAAAGAGCAGAACTTAGGAGACTTACTCCACAATGGCTCGTTATGGCAGTCCTTGCTCTGAAGATAACATTTGAGTTGAGGCCTACGGTATTGCAATTTATAATAAGAAATATATACATGATCTTCAATCCCGTTCCTGGCAGAGTGCTTCTAAAACCCTTGGAATTTCCTAAGTGATGACAGCAATCAAAGTGTCTTTTGTTATGTTAATGAGGCGACTTTTGGAAAGCTCTTTGGTCACTTCAGGATGGTGACTAGTCACCAGTGGAGCCAACCATGTGATTAGGGGGTTGCAACTTTCAGTCCCACATCCCAACTTCCAGGGAGGTGAGGGGCTGGAGGTTGAATCGATTACCAGTGCCCAATGATTTAATCAATTATGTCTATGTAATGAAGCCTCCATGAAAACCGCAAAGGATGGGGGTTCAGAGAGCTCTGAGTTGTTGAACACATGGGGATTCTAGGAGAGTGGTGCCCTAAGAGAGGCCATGGCAGTGCCCCTTCCCTCCACCCTGCCCTGTGCATCTCTTCCATATGGCTATTCCTTTTATAATAAACCAGTAATCTAGTAAGCAAAAAGTTTCTCTGAGTTCTGTGATCTGTTCTAGCAACTTAATGGAACCCAAAGAAGGGGTCATGGGAACCTCTAATCTAGAGCCAGCGAGTGAGTGGCACAAGTGACAACAACCTGGACTTTCAAATGACCTCTGAAGTTGAGGAGGTGTGGTCTTGTAAGATTGAGTCCTTCACTGTGGAATCTGATGCTATCTCTGGGTAGATATTGTCAGAATTTAATTGCACAACACCTAGCTGGAGAATTGATGACCAGAATTCCAAAACACGGAAGGGTAAAATGTTAAGTCCCAAAATATAAGAATGAGCCAGCCATATGATGAGTAGGGGAGAGGAGAATTTAAGAAAGAGACCGGCATGTGCAAAAACCTTGAGGCCGGAAAGAGATTGGCCCTCAGGAACTGAGGGTAGGTCAGTGTGGTGTAGCACAATGAGCTAAGGAGGGAATGCAGCGAGATGAGGTTAGTGAAGGAGGCTGGAGTGTATGGCAAGGAGTTTGGATTTCATACAATATGGCTTAAGAAGGGCTTGGAGGTTTTGAACAGGAGTGTGACATGGTCTGATCTGCATTTCAGGAAGATTTCCTCAGCTGCTGGGGAAGCACTGTGCATTGGAAGGATAAGGGTGGGCGCAGGGACACCAACCAGGAGTTCATTGCAATCCCTGGGTGAGAGTTGACGTTGTAAGCCTTGACCAAGGTTCCTCTTCCACTTCTCCCATTTTATCCAACACTTTACTTCAGTGGCCATCGCCTCCATATTTCCAATCCCTTTCTCTTCTTTTCCCTTCCTTCCCAATCTGTGTACATAATCAAGCCTCCTATATCATAAAATACCCTGTGTTTCACCATCCCTGTCCAGGTACTTCCCAATCTCCTTCTGCCTTTTATACCAAATTTTCAAAACAGAAAGCTACAGCTGTTGTCTGATTTCTGCTCTTTCCATTTTCTGCTCAGTTCTCAGCATTCCTACTTCTGCTCTCCCCCACCATCGCACGGCAAAGTACCCAGTGACATCCTCACTGCCCTGCACCATCCCCCTCATATTTCTCTGCTCACCTCCTGCAGGGAACAGCTTGCTTACTGCAGTCCCTATTGTCAGGCTTGTTGCATGGAATGTAGTAGGTGCCAAGTTAATCTATTTCACATAAATGACTGCTGGTATTCTATTTTTTTTTTTTTAGCTGAGCCATCCTGCCACCTGTTGGCAGCTCAGCGGCAGCTCAGCTCGGGCTGGGCATCGAACTGCTGTTGCTCAGAGCTCAGCTCGCACTCTTGAGCGAGCTCTTAACCAGCTGAGCCACTCGGCCGGCCCTAGTATTCTAGAACTAAGACCAACTATTCACATAGGGATTTATCGTCTCCTGGGACTATGGGGAATAACCAGTGTACTCATACCTTTGTCTTCTTTATTCCAGCATCAGGGACAGTGCATCTCTGTGCCTATTAAAAATTTATGCTTCCATATGTGCTAGCTATTAATTAATTGACTCATGTATTTATCCTATACACATTTCTGGAGGGCCCATCTTGTGTCAAGGACCATTTATAACTCATACAAATCACTATTGTCTCTCATTCAGAGTTTAGCAGAGTGCCTTGTACATAGTAAACAACAAATGTGTATAGACTTGAAATGATTTACTCTAGGACGTGCTAGTTCCATTTTCCATGTTCTAGCTCCCAGAAAACTAAAGCCAGCCATATTAAAAAGCCCATTTATTTAAGTATATCTTATATGCAGTAAAATACACAGGACTTAAATGACTCAATAGCCTTTTACACATATATGCTGGGTAATTACTACCCAGGTCAAGATATACTCATAGAACTTGCCCCATATCCTAGAAGGTGCCCTCATGCCCCGCCCCCAACACATTTTTGAGCATATACACATGAAAGAAAGACATTTATATTATATGTTTTCTTTTTTTTTTCTTTTTTTTTTTTTTTTTAAAGATTTTATTGGGGAATTGGCGGAGGGGAACAGCGTTGGGGAATCGGGGAAGGGGAACAGACAAGTTGCTGTCTTTTCATTCTTCAGTTCAGTTGCGGAGGATGTTGCTTCACTGTTGGTATCGTCATTGCGCTCTTCCCGGATGAGGCAGACCGGTCGCTGGCCTCTGGATGTCGCTCACCGCGGCTATTGGCAGCTCATGCTTGGCTACCAGCTGCTCACACTGGCTGCGGGCCACTCACTGTAGCCTATGGCAGCCCACTGCAGCAGGGGCTGCAGCCCACACCATCACCGGGGCTCGCACAGCCCAGCTCCAGGTGGAGCTGTTGTTAGCTGTAGAGGGCAGTGTCTCTGGCCCTCATGTGGGATCCGAACCGGGGCCGCTGGCATCCCAAAACCAGCGCTTAACCAATGCGCCACTCGGCCGGCCCTATATGTTTTCTTTTATAAGCAACCATAAATATCCTAGAATATAAAAAAAGTGGATTCTCAGTGAAGATGAAACACAGCTAAACCAAGGACATAACAACCTTTCATGCCAATTGTTTGACTATTTAGGATCAAGAATCTTTTACTAACCTAGATAGATGTGACCCATTAAAGTTTGCTATAAAGTGAATTTCTGTCAAAAATAATCTTTTCCCATCAATCCTATTATAAAAGTGGAAACATCCTCCTTTGGGGAAACAAATGTTGGCCTCTGGCTGGAGGCTTACACTTAAAAAAACCCAATTCCCTGATGAAACCCCACCAATAACTCCTTAAAATGTTAATGGGACTAAAAAAAACAGAAAAATTCTCTTCAGCATTCTGAATAAGCCACCAAATCAAAGCCCTGGAAATGGAAACATAATAAGCATCTCTGCTAATGTGATAGCCTCTGGCCATTTACCCTCTTGTAGCTGAGAAATCCCATGCGTTAAGCATTCTGGGAGCTTGGCGTGGCTCTCAGTACTACCAGTGTGACTCAAGTCATTTTGCTCTCCAACCCCAACTCATTCATTACCAATATTAGGATAAAACCATATAAGCCCTCTTTACCCCATGAGGCTTTGCGAGGGTCAGATGAGCTTGTGCTTAATGGGTTTGTTTGTTCATTTGTTTAGTGACTTATCCATTCAAGCACCATCTAGTAAGAAACTCCTAGGTACCTGGTACTGTGCTATGGCATAGAGTGATGAACAAGATGGTCATGTGTTCTGCTCTCATGGAGTTTGCAATCAATTGTAGAAAATGACATTGAACAATTATACTAGACGCTCCCTGTGCAATGTGGTAGGGAGTGGTAGCCTGTCAATTAAAAAAAAAATCTTAGTTACTGTAAGAAATTATGAAGATGATATCTATATGCCTTAAACATTTTGTTTTACCTGAAAACATGTACAGAGGGTGCCAAAAAATATATACACATTTTAAGAAAGGAAAAACCTATTAAAATTGTAATATTCAATATATACTGATAATAAAAGATGAATACAAATCATGTTTGACTTCTGCAATTCCAAGAGGTGCTCAAAGTAGTTACCATCAGCATCCAGACACTTCTGATTATAGTGAACTACTGCTTGAGCAACGCTGACCAAAGTGTCCACTTGTATGTTTTTTTGGCACCCCTGGTACATATATATCATTTACCAATATTTTGATGCAGTAAACAGTCTTTTCTTGAGGTTTGAGTTTGCAGAGTGGAATTATTCTTTTCTTTCATAAACCACTTTCTTTAAAGTGAAGATGTTTATGAATTAATACAAGTGCATAATCCTTTTAGAATTTTATAGTGTTGTCTCCAATTGTTAGAAGTTTCCTCCCTACCTTCATCCAACAGATGTGTTTCCTGGGACTTGCCTGTATTGATTCTTTCCAAAGTAGTCAACTTACACAATTTTCCTTTAATGCTCATATTTCATTAATTTGCACTATGTTTAATTAAATTATGCAATTATAATCCTGAGTACATTCACCACAAACCATTTAGACAACAAACAGAATGGTCTCTTGGTAAGTAAACAACTCAAGTGGTAGGAGCCCAAGTTCATGGACGTGATAAAGAGGGGCTTTCAGATATGGTGCATTGGACTGCGAGTTGCAGAATCTTTAACTAAAACTGGCTTTTAAGTTTTGCTTTAACAAAACCTTCAATACATAGTAAAAAACCACATTTCACATTGTCACTCTGCACACGGATCTATACATGCAACAAGTATGAACTGAAACATGTTCACAAACATTGCTCACCTTTACTTTGTGGGATGTTAACTGCTGTTTTCTATTGTTGTCTATTTTATTAAAAGAAAATGCTGGTCATGACCCACTAAAATAATCTCATGCCCAGTTAAGGGGTGCAGCCTACTGTGTGAAAACCACTGGCTTAAACAATGAAGATGGTTATTATTACATGTAGGATGAAGTCCAAAGACAGGGGCATCTCTGAGCTGCTGCCGTGGCTCAGCCGTGTCCTCAGGTCACAGGCATTTTCCATCGATTTCTTTCTGCTGTCCTGAGAGGAATATCTCCCCCTCGTGGTGCAGAATGGCTCCCACATCAAGCAGTAGTTCCGGGCGGACACAACTGCACCCAGCAAAGAAGAACGAGAGGAAACCCTTCCCAGAAACCCCCAGCCCACTGCTGCTAGGCTCCCATTGGCCATGATTGGTCACATGCCCATGCCCCAGTTGCAAAGGAGTCTAGGACAGCACACGACTGGCACCTTCATAAAGGGATGTGGGCTCGGCCATAAAAGTTGAAGGAGCAGGAAATGAGCATTGGAAAGGCAGCCCAAGGTGAACGGCACCCTGGCCTGGCAGGCATGAGCGTTCGGCTTGCTCTGGACATGAGCTGTGTATCTTACAGAGGGAGGTATGGAAAAGTGTCTCTTAATCCAGGGAGTTGGTGAAGCAGTGGTTAGGAGAGGATCTACTGAAGTGTGGCAAAACTATGAAAAAATATGCCCAGCGGTTATTGGTTCATGTGGCAGGGCACTTCTCTGGGCCAGGGGATAGCGGACACCCCCCTGTAAAGCCAGACTGGAGTGATAGCTTAGAGTGGGGGAGATGGGCCGTGGGGAGATTGACCTTGGTGGTGAGTGGTGGGAAGGGTGTTCCAGGCAGAGGGAACAGCTTGTGCAAAGGCTAAGAGGAAGGAGAGACCATGGCTGAGGTGGCATGTTTATTCCACTAACTGGCCATCTACTTGGGGGCCAGCCCTGTGCTAGGCACTGAGGGTTTCGAGAGGAATGGAGATCTGCACTCGGAAAAGTCACTATCCATTAGGAAGCATGAAGTATGAACATTCATGTAGAAATTAAGGGGAAATATTCCTTCAAAATGCTATGCTCCCTTCTAACTGTGGGAACTAGGGGGGCTCCTGGACAGGACCTCATAGGGCCTGGATGTGTAGAGTTAGCAGGGGAAACACCTTCGGGGGAGGGCGCAGCATGAGCAGAGGCCTGGAGGCAGGGCAGCAGGGCCAGGGCTCGGCCGCTGGGTGGGAGTGCTCAGCCCAGAGGGGAGCCACAGAGCCCAGGCGAGGAGGGCGTCGAGGCCAGGAGGTGGGCAGGCCATCTTTGTCCTAGCTCCCTCCACTGAACCCCAGCCATGTAAGGCCTCCACTTTGGCTAATCTTCCTGGCAGTGAGCGACACAGGGCCTTGGGGGACACAAGGAATGACTAGGCCCTAGTGCTCTTTAGCATATTTTTTCCTCCAAAGTGGAGTGACTCCCAGGGAGGGGCCCCTGCCTGTCTCTCTGTCTTGGCACCCGCGAAGGCGCCTGTTCAGTTTCCTTGGAGAAAGACCAGTTTCTGAATGGTCAGAGGGCTGCTAGGTCTTGTGTCTCCCTGGATCTTCTGGGAGGGCTGCCAAGGCCGTACAAGGCCTGCCAGGGAGACCTCTAGAGCTGAGGCAACGGGGCTGGGGGCGGGGGCATGTGTGTTCCCGCCCGGAGGGGTTGCCCAGGCCTGAAAGTCACAGAGGACAGCACAGGCAGGACACTCAGAGACAGAGGTCAGAGAGTGAAACTGGCGGTAGGTCCCCCGGGAGCCCAGGAGGGGGCCACCGAGATGGGGGCTGGGCAGTTTCACCTTCATGAAAAGCTTCTCAGCCTGGGCATGGTTGGCGTTTTGGGTGGGATAGTTCTCCATTGTGGGGGCTGTCCTGTTAGATGCCAGTTACATCACCCCTGTCCCCAGTTGTGACAACAAAAGAAGTCTCTAGATATCGTCAGATGTCACCTGGGGGATATAATTGCCTCTGAATGAGAAACCTGGCCTTAAAGTAAACGAAGAGGTACCTTAGACCTTTCTCGTGCAAGAGTGTCTGCTAGGACCACAGGAAACATTGCCCACGGCTCTGGGGTCATGGAAGTGATAATTTAGACAGGGCAAAACTAGAGGCCAAGGTCCCATTGGGGGAACCTTTGGGGTTGTTCTGGAGAGGGGTGATGGATCTGAGTGGTGTCCTGGAGCTGCTACTGTTTAGATATGGGACCTGGGGAGGAGGGAGGCTTGGAGGGTGGGTGACTTCCAGGTGTCTGGCTTGGGCCACTGTGCAGCCTGCTGGTCAGGAGCCAAGAAAGGGCGTGTGGACAAGGGTTCGCTTTGGGTGAGTTGAGGAGGTGATCCCCTGAATTCAGTCCTCCTTCTCCTGTCCCTCCTGTCTGAAATTTGTCCCTTCAGTATCTCTGAGGACAAACTCCCGGCTCTTGCTTTCCAAGGCCGGGAAAGTGAGTGGAGATAGGATGGGTCACTTCCCTGGCTGGAGAAGCCTCACATTTTTCCAACAGAAAACTCGGGCTCTGGCTATGTTCTCGCTACTGTCTGACATTAGTTCAATTTGGCTTTATTTGGACCAGAGCCTGGAGCAGGAATTCTAGCCAGTATTTGAAGGGTGAAGGCAGTCCCGGATTGTTAATGGCCGAGAGAGGGAGAGGGAGCTAGAGAAGATGTTGCCCCCTGCCCCTCTGAACTTCTTGCACGCAGAGAAGGCTTTGGGGTGAAAGGACTGGACTGGTGGCTGCTGGCTCTTTAAGAACTGTTCTTGGCACGGCTCTGGTGTCTACTAAGAGGGCAGTTTTAATGCACAAGGATGAACTTCCACAAAGGCTGGGATCCTTTGTGAATGTGCTTCTCTGCGGAGTTGGGCCTCGGACAAAAGGATCCTGCATCATGGCTCTGTCCTACCACCTCCTCCTTCTCAACAGCAGTTGAATCTTTGTGGAACATTTGGCACCCCTCCAGGCCTTCTGAGGTCCATCAAGAACAGAGTCTGCCCTTGCAGACAGAAGACACTGAAATGCAAAGGCAAGCTGTCCAAACAGCAATTCAGGAGGCATAATTCAGAACTAAATATATACTCTAAGGAGCACAGTGACCATCTCATTGCTCTGAGCCAAGACAAGCACATGCTTTCTGTGCCTTTGCACGGTTCGTTCCCTTTGCCTTAAATGCTTCTTACAGTGGACACTTGGCATTGTCTTTGGCCACCCAGCATCTGAATGCCCTTCCTGAGTCTTAGTAGTTGTAGAACCCATTCTACAGAATAGAAGCTGAGAATGTCAACACCTACTTTCCCAGCCTCCCTTGCAGCTAGGGCATGCGCCCCAGGCTCTGCCAATCAGATGCAATTGGCCTGGCCTGGAGATCAGGAGCTATTGAAGCAAAGTAGAGTGGGCCTGGGGAACCCTCTCTTGGCTGGTGGTGGGAGCTATGTTGCTGGCATGGGATGGGGTGGGGGGGTAAAGTCCTCATTGGACCAGTTCTGTGACATGATTTAAGGCAGTGCTCCTGGCCATGTTGCCTAGAGTGTGGTTCTTCATTCCTTTCAGCAGTTCTGTGAGCTCCCAGCATCCTTTCAGTGAATTCTTTTCAGCATCTGTACTTGCAACTGTGAACTCTGATTAGTACTGCCTCCCTCTCCATTCTCTTTGTTTGGCAAATTCCAATTTATCTTTAAATACTTGACTCAAATAACACCTCTTCCCAGAGGCCTTCTTGGATTCCTCAGAGAGATGCTTGAGCATCTGGGTTCCCAGGTGGGCACAGGCATTATGGGGGCTGTAGCAAGACAGTGGACAATTTGGATGCACCCACTGAAAACATTTGGATACCTTGTCAGTCTACAAGGTGGTGGGGAGGGGAGAAGGAATAGGAGGGTGAGACACTAAAGTGAAGTGGTTACAAGATTGAGCTCTGGAGTTCAAATCCTGGCTCAGTCTTGCGCTTGCTGTGTGGTTTTAGGCAACTTACTTAAAATTAATGAGCCTCAGTTTCCTCTTTTGGGAAATGGGGTTAATAATAGGACCTATCTCATAGGATTGTTGTGAGGTTTAAATAGAACACAGGAGAAGTTCTTTAGAGGAGTACTTGGCACTTAGAAAAGGCTCAATAAATATTAATTACAGTTTTTGGAGACAGCAGGATACAGCAAGTCAGGTAATGGGAACTCTGCTCCAGCTTGGCCACCAACATCCTGGGGTCTTGGCAAGGCTGAAATAAACAGACTCCGACTTCAAACCAGCTTAAGCAAAGGAATTGGGAGCCCTTCATAGAACCCAAAGGTGGAAAATACAAAGGTGGAAAATCACGAGAGCCTGGAACCAGGAAATGAAAGGTCAGTGTCACCAGACAGCCATCCATTTACTCCATCTTGCTCTCCTTTTCTGGAGCCATTGAGTCTACTCATATATTCCCTGCTCCTTTCAACTTGTCCACACGCAGGCTTTCCATGTCTCTCCATGTACATTTCTCCCAAATGTACACGCATAAATGATCTGGTTGTCTCTGAACCCAAGTTCTCAATTCGCAGAAAAGAGACCTTATTAAGAGAGACTCAGCTTGGGTGAGGTGTCCATCTCTGGTCCAGTCATCTGTGGCCAGGAGGTGGGGATCACATGGTGTGAACATGGCTGCCAGGGCCCCATGCAGGTGGAGGTAGTCACTGGGAGTTGGGCAGACGTGCCCTCTCTCTGTCGCAGTTCCTTTAAAGATAGCATAGTTTCACAAGGGTCCCACATGGAATGTTTTCAGTTGCAACTAACAGAATTGTCAACTACTAGTGGTTAAACTATCAAATACTTTTATTCTTTTATGTAGCAGGAAGGCTCAACCTGGTCGTCCAGAAGCCAACATCTTTCCATCCTTCAGCTCTGCCTTCCCTAGCCTGTTGCGTTTTTTTTTTGTTTGTTTGTTTGTTTTTTATCTTTAGGCTTGTCACTTCGTGGTTGCAAAATAGCTGTGGCAGCTCCGGGCATCACATCTTCACAGGGTAATGTGCAAAGCAGGAAGCTCCAGGCTCCTCCTGCCTCGTGTGTGTGTGTGTGTGTGTGTGTGTGTGTGTGTGTGTATTTCTTTTTCTTTCTTTCTTTACCAAGGTGTTCCTTGGAGAGTTCTTACATCTCATTGGTCAGTACTATGTATGCAAAGGACTCCAAGAAAGTATCTGCCCTTTTCAACTTCTGTTATTGGAGAGAGACTTCACGAGGAAGGAAGGAAGAGGAGGGAATGCCTGTTGCATAGGCAACCAACAGGGCCTGCCATAGTGAGATGCAAAGTGTGGGGCATGTCTAGACAACACCATTAATTGTCTGGTTAATATAAGGCAATGCTGATAGAAATTCAGAAAGCGTTCATGTACAAACACATCCAGAAGGCTGTGTTTAAGTCCATTTCTTTCCAAGGCCAAGGAGACGTTATATATAAGCTGCCACAGTGTACGTGTCTGTGTAAACTTGAATTTCACAAAGAACCAGTGATGTGCTGGCATCGATTCTGGCTCTGCTTGGTTCTTTTCAGCTCTTCAAAAATGTATCCAAAGATGTTTTTACTTTGACTTTCTTCTTTTCATGGTAAGAAGACACTTCTTTAAACAGCTCATGGGCCAACACTAATGAATACCGTGATGGCCAAGACTGAGATGGATGTGCATGACTGCTCTCCGCCATCTGTGGGGAGCGGGCGGAGCTGGCCCACTTCTTCTGCAGTGCATAGCTTTGCTCTTATCTGTGAAGGTCTGTGATTTCAGGGTAGATGCGAAATTGCTTTTGATATAGGTGGCTCTTAGAATTCATGTTATTTTTAAATAGAAGCTTTTCTTTTGTTTGGTGCTCACTGAGCATAGAAAGAAGCCCAAAGAAGAAGAGGTGAGGGTCCTATGTGCAATGGCCCCTCTCTCAATGCACAGGGGCAAAGGCACAAAGTCATAGGTGGGCGTGCTCATTTGCAGGCACTGTGTACATTCGGCTAGGCTGGAAGAACTTGCCAACAAGCTAGGTGGTAGAAGGTTCTGATAGAGAGCTCAGGCTTCAGACCTAACTGACTGGGGTTTCATGCCCATCTCTGCTACTTTTTTTGCTGGGAAACCTTAGGCAAGCTCCTCCTTCTGAGCCTTACTTTCCCCAACTTGGGCGAGGTCAACTCCTATTTCTTAGGACCTTTGTGTAGATCACAGGAGTTGGATGGCCCAGGTGATGGTCCTTTCCAATCCTGAGCCTCTGAATCTGAAGACAGGAGTCCAGCCCAACATCGTCATTATCTCCTCTTTCTCTTCCATCTTCTTTTCCTCCATCATTATCATCATCATCATCATCATCATCATCACCATCATCATCAATCCTCTCTTGAGTGTCACATTGTACTAGGCACTGTCCCGAGTCCTCCACCTGCATAAACTAATAGAGTCCTCGTGGCAAACTTGCAAGATGGGTATTTTACTGACTCCTCATAGTTTAGGAGGCTGAGGCTCAGAGAAGTGAGAGGACTTGCCCAAGGTCACCCAGCTGTTAGGCGACAGAGTAAAGATCAGAGCTTCCAGCCTAGGAGCTGTCTTATTGAGAAGCCACTTTGTCCCATTAATTATTTCAGATGCTTCTCAGGAAGGATCCCACATTCCTCAAATAAATGTGCTCTGGGGTAAAGAAGCTGTGATCCCAAGGACAAGCCTAGGAAAAGCTTTGGTGCAAGTTCAGTTGCTGAGGTTTCCTCTAATAATCACATAACCCTCTTGGAGGGTCTTCTCCCCAAGTGGCTTCTGCCTCAAGTGTACTGTACTCTCACAGGGGGCGGGGGGCATTTGGACTTTTTGCCTTTTCAGGAGCCTTCCCGTCTTCCTTTAGTGACACCCCAAGTTTTTCTTTGGGGGAGCCACCTCCACTCCACTCAGTCCATGTGTTTGGGAACACTGACTCTTCTCTGCCCCCCTCATTCCCCACCCTCATGGCAGGGATAGTCTCATGATCTGATCTTGACCAATTAGAGCATTCTTTCCATCAGAGCAAAGTTCAAGGCCAAGCGCCCAAGTCAATTAATGATCCACAATCCTAGGACTTTTGTGGAACACTTAGGAAAGACAAGCTTCTCTTTTGCTGATAGGTATGTAAGTCAGGCTGCTGAGCTCACAGAGTGTGCAAGTCTGACTGAGAAAGAAGTTAAAGTAGAGGGTAGCAGGGCTCATAGATGACAGAAGGCATCTTTGAGCACCTAGATTCCTCTTTTCCTGAAACCAGTGTGGATAGGGTTTCTGTCTCTTGTAACGGGAAGAGTCAGGACTGACACACCTGCTTCCCTGACAAGATACTGATGGCAGTGGTCAGGGAGGTAATAACTCTAGCACAATTTTCAGCACATCGTTCCTGAAAACATGCTGTGAGTTTTCATGTTTGTAGGATATTGACACCCAGCCCTCTCACCACACCCTCAAACATATTTTTGGTATATAACTTTGGTTTGGAGATTGCTTCAGTTCGGAGATTACTTTGGATGCAAGTAACTGTTTGTTACCTCCTGGAAAAGAGGTGCGTTGAAGGATTCCCCTTGGTGGGTACTGGAATGCCTCTCAGGCAGAAACCCAGGCAGCCCTGGGAACAGGAGGCTTTTGTGTCTCTTCTCATGTGGCAGCTTGGATCTATTGATAGTTTCATTCACTGAATCCTCTGCCTTCTCATGGGCTCTGCTTCTTCAAATCTCCACAAGCAGGGTCCTGACTCCAACACATGACATCCTTTCAACTTTAGTTCTTACTGGAAAGTTCTGAAGGAGGAATGGGATAGGCCAGCTCATCCTTTCATGGAACCCCTCAGGGTGCTGGTCTGTCTGTGGCTTCTTAGGTCTGATACCATCCTAGGTCCCAACAGCCCTGCCTGGGGTCATGTGAGGACCTGCTATCCCTCTGGTATCCATTTAGCTGTGGTGTCATGTGACTTGCTTGTGGCTGTGAGTGGGCAGTGCTGTGGTGACATCCCCATGAGAAAGGCTCTATTTGAACATACCCTAAATGAGCATCGAGTCACAGTAAGGGATGTTTCATGTTAGGGTTCAAACTAATAAGTCAGCTCTCATGAAGCTGATGGCCTAGGTGGGGAGATAGACAACAGACAAAAAAGCACTCCGAAATAAAACGAACTACAGTCTGTGGTAAAAGTGGGGTGCTGTCCAAGAGAGAAGTGGAGAGGTCCATGTGGACTGTGCAGTCAAGGAAAGCTCCTCGGAGGAGAAGTCATTGGAGCTAAAGCTTGGACAATCAAAGGACCCAGATGGATCAAGATCTGGAGGAAGGACATTCTTGTGGGCAGAGAAACAGCGTCTGAAAATCCCAAATTGGAAATAGAACCATGCACTCGAGGTACTAAAAATGAACTTGTGACTAGAGCATTTAGGGTGAGGGGGAGAGTTGTGGCAGAGATGTCAGCAGGGGTCAAGTCCTTAGGTCCTGGTATGATGTCTACCTTTTATTTGAGGAACAATGGGAAGCCATCAGGCTTTTACACAGGACAGTGACATGATCCAATGTATACTTTCAAAGCCTGACCTTAGGAAAGTCATGTTACGTCTCTGAGCTTTTCTTTTTCTCCTGTAAAATGAGGACGAGAGTCAGGCCAAATTCTGAAGGACCCTCTGAAGATTAAATGAGAAAATGTGCTAAATGAGATAAGCCTATTTAAAAATGGCTGAGCCTTCGCAGGCCTCGGTAAAGGGTTTCCTTTCTTCTTTTTCTTTTTAAAAGAAACTGCGGATTGTCATCCACCGGCCAACTCCCTTCTCTCTTGACCAACCCAGACACATTTTGGTCTCACCGTTTCACTTTTCTACTTGCTTGGCTGCCACCCAAATTTGGCCACTGTCTGCTCCCTCCTCATGCTTTTGTTGAGAATTTTGCACATTTACTATTTGGGGTGATTGCATTTCATACATCTTTTCCATTGTTAATCATTCCAAACCCGGCTTCCATTATTTCATCCCTCTCTCAGGGCCAAGTGCATTTCCCCGCTCAGCATTTATTTAAATTGCCCTACATAGGCCTTCTCTTGATTCTATCTGAATGGTCCCACTTTACATAGGTTGTGCCTGAATGCAGGAGAAGGTATCATTAGCCTGGTGGGAGACAGAGGTCAGCACATCTGTCAGGGTGTGTTGGAGAGAACCTTGGAAGCAGACGGAATGGGTCTGCACTGCATTGCTCCTCTTTTCTGGCTGTGGCGCCTTGGGCAAATGACCTCACCGATGTGAGCCTTAGCTTTCTTTCTTTCAAAATACCCATGTGAATAGGGCTGACTTCCCAGGGTTGTTGTGCCTGGCACACAGTAGGTGTTCAACAGTATTAGCTCATGTCTCTGCCTATCAGGCCTTCTCCCCCACCCAGGCCTCATTCTTTGACCTTTACCACGATGGTCTGTGGCCTTATTGCTGGCATGCCCCTTCTCAGAATCCACGGGCCTCCCTGTAAGCATCTTTCCATTGTTCGATGGGTCATGGTCTTTGGGGTTAGAGTGACTTGGCTTCCATTTGCAATTCTACTGCTTACCAATGATGTCACTTCAACTCTCATAGAGTCACTTTCCTCATGTGCTAGTGGGATATTCAGAGAGTAGCAACTTCTGAAGTGCTCACAAATATTAATAGGAGTAATCTGGAAGCATGTGGTGTCGGCGGTCAGCCAATGGTAGTTGCAATTGCACATTATTGCAACACTCGGCTCTAACCTCCTTGAGAGCGAGGGCTGCCTTCTCTCATCTTCGGACACCCTTGGCCTAACCGAGCACCTGGCACACAGTGGGCTCTCGGCTTTAGTCCTTTTCGTCTCCTCTAACAAAAATAGAGCTGCTCTGCAGCCAGCTTGGCCGGAACACCGGCATCCCATAAAATCCTACCTGTTGACACAAATGTCACTTTCTAAGATCCAGAGAGGCAGGGCTGGATCGGGAAGCAAAAATGTCTCTGGACTTTATTGAGCAATCAGACGCCTGTCACCGTTCCCGGGGGTGGGCTGGAGGAAGCCATGGTCGTAGGAGGGCTTCTCTGAAGGGCAGGGCCACGCTCTTTAAGAGCTGCTTGTCTCATTTATGTGTTCTCTTCTCATTATTTTTCGGAGACCTTTTTAGAAGTTCACTGGGAGACAAAAAACACATTTTGCCAAATTCCGAGGCCTTGTAACTGCAAGGCTTGGTCCCTGTGACCAAACCAAGACCAAACCATAACCTCCTGGAGCTGGGCACTGTTTACTGCTGGCGAAAGACCACTCTGGGTTTCACAGTAAAAAGGGTTAGAAAATTATATGAAAGGGCTCAGAAGACTCACGAACATCAAATAGCTCTTACAAAACCAATGTTGTAATTAGTTAAGTATAAATGAATCAGAACCACATGGCTTACAAGTTAAAGGAAAAAGGAGTTGGAGGAAAAAAATGTCCTTTGGGATTTAATCAAACGAAAAAAAAAATGCTGGAAAAATTGTTGATGTTCACCAAGCACAGACCCCGACTGGGCTCTCCCCAGGCCCCCTCTAGTTTTTTCTTCTTTCCCTAGTTCTCCTCGTAAGGCAGGGGCAAATTCTGGGAACCCCTGCTCTCTTGATGCTGGGCATCATGGGGATGGAATAGGTGCTGCAGTGGATGGGGTTACGCTGGAGACAGGCTCAGGGCATGGGGGCGCGGTGGCGGGGAGCAAAAGAAGGTGTACCCTGTGGAGGTAACACTGAGCCAGTCCTACAGGCAGAAGAGGGATTGGGGGTGGGGGTGGAGTGGACATTTTGGAGGAGGCAGTGGCATGGGCACGTGTACCAAGGATGGTCCACGCATTGGACAATCACAGAATGGCGAGACACTGGGAAGGGCTGGTTCTCAACTCAAGCTTCGCTGCTTTCAGTGACTCTACCTGATCTGAAGACACCTGACCCCTTTGCCCCTCACTTTCTATCATATCACCCTCTTGCATTTTCCTTGTGTCACTTTTCACAGCCTGAATGAATCTCTCCTATTTCTCCCTTCCTCTCTCTGTCATTTACATGGGTCTAGAACGTAAGCTTCTTAAGAGAAGGGATCTCATTTGTCCTGTGCCCCTAGAAACAGAGTATCAGAGGTGACATGGCTGAGCCCTAAGTACTTGGAGAATGAATGAATGGAAAATGAAGGAGTGAATAGCTGGAAGTAGAAGGCATGTGAGATGGGGAAGGAAGAAAGGCTGGAGAAGTGGAGTCAGGTCCCGGAAGACTGTCAATTGTGCTGAGACGCTCCTGAAGGTGATGGAAAGTCAAAGGGTTTCCAGCAAGAAAGTGACCAAGTCGGGCCTGTGTTGTATTGGAAGCAAACAATGAAGGCGCGAAACCTGGAAACCTGGAGAAAATAAGAGGCAGAGCAAACCCTAGGCTTGTTTTGCCTTCCTCTGTCACCCTTGAAGCCGTGCACTAGCGTGCCCCATTTAGAATAGGTGCTTAATAAGTGCTGGGGAGTTCATCAGTGATAAATGCTTGGGCTCCAGGTGGCTACATAGAAGCCATTATTTTCTCATTTAGAAAATGGATCTTGTGGCTAACTGCAGAAAATTGTCTTCCAGCAGAAAGAAAAAGAGAGAGGTGTATGTCTGCTCTGTCTCAAATGTTTTCACTGAACCAGATTCTCTTTCCGGAGGGTGACGGCCCTTGGCACCTCTCGGATTACATGACGCTGGGCCGGGGTTTCTCTGACATTTCGGCAGAGTCGTGAGTGGGTGGGATGGGACGCTCTGGGCTGCAAAATAGGTAAGTTGCTCAATGTCCCTGGAAAACCTCTAAGGACAGAGCTGACTGTTATTCGGGGAGTATTTTAGGTGCGGAGGCATCTTTATATTAGGGGAGAAATGCACACCCCTGGTTCTGAGTCATTAATAATAGTGTTATTGCTGGAAGCCCCAGGAGAGCCCAGGCTCAGCGCCCTTAGCAGGTGTCTGTGCCGTCTCTGTAAAGCCGTTTACTTTCCAGTCCATGTCCACAACATGCCCTTCCCACCACATGGCTGGCACCCACGCACCCCTGCTTCCCAGCCTTGGGGCCCCAGTCTTCAGGAGAAGCCTGTCCGTGCCTCTGGGCCAAAGACACTGCTGTCGCCATAGCTTTCTCCTCCTGCGTTTGCCACGTGTCTGCTCTTGTCCTGGGTGTGTTCATCTCGTTGGACCTCCAGCTCAGAGCAGAAGTGCAGGCAGGGACGGCTGCTTGCTCAAGGTCACGCAGGAGATCAGCAGCGGCATGGGCACTGCCCTTCTCAGCTTCCTCACCTCAGGGGATGATGGAGCTTGCTGCGACCCAAGCTCACCCCTCCCCTCCATGCCATATAACTGCCCCCAGTCTCATCGA
Source organism: Aselliscus stoliczkanus (assembly GCA_033961575.1). Classification (NCBI taxonomy): domain Eukaryota; kingdom Metazoa; phylum Chordata; class Mammalia; order Chiroptera; family Hipposideridae; genus Aselliscus; species Aselliscus stoliczkanus. The sequence continues at coordinate 7,020,796 of CM066733.1, forward strand.
GAAGCATCTGTCTGCTCTCCTGGATTTAAATAGTAACATCTGCAGCAAGCATTTGTGGTTTGAGGGCCATTCAGCAGCGGGTGCCTTCTAACAGCACCTGGATTCCCCATGGAGACCCACCCTCCCTCCTGCCATTGTGGATAGTGCTGGCAGGGTGGGGGTGGGAGGGTGCACCTGCCTCCTCCACAGAAGCACAAACAGCCAGTTCTCTGTCTCTCAGCTCCAGCTACAACCAGGGCTGGGCATATATTCCAGGTGGGGGCAACCAGAGGTTCCCTCCAGGACCTGGAACCTTCAGCAAGTGACTCAGGCTGGGAAACGGGCTGGGGTCTCGGGGCCAGCGGCAGCGGGGGCGTGCTGGCCATCTACCCCCTGTTGCTTAACCCTCCAGCAATCTCTTGGTTTCTGGCCATTTTCCAGACTTCATCACTATCCTCTGCCAAGTCTATGAGCCCCTGATAGCCTTCCAATAAATTCCATTTGATTACCACACAGCTTGCAATCAAGAACTCTGACTAATACACAACAGTTTATTAAACGCCAAGTATGAGCCAGGCGCTTTACATGTGACATCTTGTCAGGTTCCCAAATGCACCCCCATGGGGAACACGTGAGCATACCTGCTTTCCACGTGAGGACACGTGGCTCAGGGAGCATAGTGACATGCCCAAAGCGGCTCAGCTGGTGATTGGCAGCGCTGGATTCAAATCCAGATCTTTCTGATTCTGAATTCCATGCTTTAGTACTTCTCCTTTTCATCTGCCCCAGCTTCCAGCGCCCCGGAGAGGCGGTGCTGGCTGGCCCCGGACTTCCAACATGCAACCTACATGGCAGGCCTGAGACTTCTGGCAAAACTATTTCCAAAATCTAATTTGCTCACATCCATGAACACCTGCCAGGAAGGAATTTGAGGCGTTTGGTCTAAACATGGAAAAGCTGAGTTCACTTACCCCAGAGGGGGCACCTGCAAGGAAAGGGGAAAATGTTTTTAACCCTTTCGTTGAGTCAGAAAAGGAGGCCACCACCCCCTCCTTTCATCCCTCACCATCCGAAAGGTCTGAGGTGAGGACTCTGCAGGTGAGGTTCGTTGTAGGATGTGAGGGAGGAAGAAATCCAAGGGGATTGTGCATTTCTTTGTATTCTTGCCTTTTCTATTGTCAGGTTTGGGGGATATTTGAAAGAAGGTTGAGCTGTGTATGAAGAACCCATTTAAGTTCATGCACCTTCCTGGGGGAAATTTGGGGATTCCTCGGATCTGAGAACCTGGGGATTGTAAAGGCTGGGAGAGACCAGACGCCTGCTAATGTCCTCCTCGCTACAGTGTTCCTCAAGGCTGTACTTCCTTAATGATGTGAAGAGACATCTCTGTGAATCTGTAGTGAGGCTGCAGGGAAAAGAAACTGTATCACGTGCTCTTCAGTCAAGGAATTGCCAAAATCCAGACTCAGGCTGGGCACACACAGCCAGCAACTGGAAACGGAGTCCATATTTCGTTGCTGAGCTACCCTGACCACTCACTCTGCCACCACAGAGCTGGAAGGGTCCACACCATTTTGTGGACATGGTCACATTTTCAGGACAACTCTCAGATTTCTCATGTGCCATGACTCTTGGTTCAGGTTTAGGCAGCTGCCTTTGCTGTCCACACCTGGAGATGGGTCTGGAGGAACAAATGCCCAAACTATCCATGCAGCTCAGTTTTAAGAAGCTGTGCTAGGATAGAGAGAAAATGACACCCATCCTGAAGCCCCAGTGACTTTATACCCACGTGGAGGTGGGTATAAATCCTAGATTTATATCCTGATATTTCTGGTCATGTGGCCAAGCCCTGGACAATGTTCGGGCCTGCGTCTCTACGTGAAATTACATTATTTTTAAATGGGATTGCAGACATTGAGATCTCTCTATTCCACAGTAGCAAACGGTGGCTGTAAGGAACAGAAATCCATTTAAAATAGCTCAGATAAAAAGGTGATTAATTGGGGAAAAGTAAGGGGGACTTGCACAAAAAGAAAGTGCAGAGTAAAGCTCTGCCTTTGGAGCTATTGGGTTGTCGGAAAAGTCATGACTCATTTTTGCAACAAAAAACGTAGAAAAAATACGTCATGTTTAGAAAGTGGTCTGACAACTCGTCTTCCCATTTTTGTCCTGACCAGTATAGCAGGGAAAGTGATCCATGTGCTGGCCACATGAGTGTAAGCTCATTGACATTTTGAGCATTGAGTTATGCCTTGTTCTAGGTTTATGACTGTGTATCACTGCAGGAATGAGCTGATGTATTTGGTTTCTTGGATTGCATTGTATAACTGCTAAGGCCTGTTTAAAAACTTCAAATCCGCCCATGATTATCAATACAAATATTCAGCCCACATTTTCCAGGATGCTGTGGATATCCCTGATAGAGGGTAAAAAAACAAAAAAAACAAAATAACTGAACCCTGCCACTTCTCAGGAGTTCCCCATCTCTGGATGTCATCCATCTCTTTTGTAAGGAGTCTATCTATATATATTGGCGGGGGTGGGGGGGAGGGAAGAGAAAGAGAGAGAGAGAGAGAATACGAATGGTAAAACAAATGAAAATGAATATGGGTAAAGGACATGTGGGTGTTATACATATTGTTTTATGTCTTCTAACTTTTCTCTAAGGTTGAAATTATTTTCAAATAGAAAATGAAGAAAAGCACAGTGAACTTTTAATACTTTGTTTTATGTATATAGGTAAGTTCTTGACAATAGATGAATTAATGCAGCTTGAAAAAATTCTGAGGAGATTCTGACTGGGGATTACATTGAGTCTATAGATCAATTCAGGAAGGACTGACATCTTGATAATACTGAGCTTTCCATGATTCCATTATCATGGTATATCTCTCCATTATTTAGTTAAGAAATATTTCTCTCAGCAATGTTTTTTTAGTTTTCAGTGTAAAAATCTTGTATATATTTTGTTAAATCTATTCTTAAGTATTTAATTTTTTGATACTATTGTAAATGATGTTTCTCTAAATTTTATATTCCAGTGTTTGCCTCTAATATATAGAAATATAATTGATTTCCGGATGCTAACCTTGTATCCTATGACTTTGGTAAATTCACTCATAGTTATGATTTGTTTTATGTATTTCTTAGGATTCTACATGAACAATTATGTCATCTTTCAACAGAGATTATTTTACCTGTTTCCTTCACATCTTTTTGTCTTTTATATTTTTTCATGCCTATTTTCTTAATAAAGACTTCCAGTAATATGATGAATATAAATTCTGACAACAGAGACATCTTTGACTTGTCCGAGATCTTAAGGACAAAGCATTTAATATTTTACCATTAAGTTTAATGCTACCTGTAAATTTTCATAGACAACCTTCATCAGAGTGAGGAAATTTTTTTCTATTCTTAGTTTGCTAAGACTTTTGGGTGTTAAATTTTGCAAATGCTTTTTCTTCATCAATTATATAATTTTGGATTTTTGAATGTAATGGTTAATTACATTTGTTGACTTTGAAATGTTAAACCAACCTTGCATTCCTTGGATAAACTCCAGTTAGTTATTATGTAATAATTCTCTTTTATTTTTTTTAAGATTGTCATTAAAAATATAGCTAACATACAATATTATATTAGCTTCAGAGGTACACCATAGTTATTTAACATTTATATACCTAAAGAAGTGATCACCACTGTAAATCCAACAGCCATCTGACACTGTAACATTGCTATCACAATATTATTGACTATATTTCCCATACTGTACATTACATTCACGTGACTTATTTATTTTATACCTAGACATTTGGACCTCTTATTCCCTTTCCCCTTTCTTAAATTTATCAATTACAGTCAACATTCAATATTATTTTATATTAATTTTAGGTGTACAGCATACTGGTTAGACATTTATATAATTTAAGAAGTGATCCCTGGACTAGTCTAGTACCCACCTGGCATTATGTATAATTATCACCATATCATTGACTAGTTTTTCTATGCTTTAATTTACACCGCCATGATTATTTTGTAACTACCAATTTTGTAACTAACTGTCAATGGGTGGGATTGACCCTCAGGCTGACTAGTTGTGGGGTTTAGCCATGTCTGCAGCTTATAGGCTGCTGTATTTGAGGCTTACACCACTGAATGGGACTCACCCCAGTGGGCTCTAGTGCCTATTGAGACCACCCTTTGTGTATGCCAAATGTGGGGCTAATTGGGTGGTGCTCTGCTATGGTCTAAAGCCAACCTTCAAGTATGTTTGTTCTGGGGCTTCTTGGGAGGGACTCTGGTGCAGGCCCAGGTCAGCTACTGCCTGTGACTGGCTGGGAGCTACCTGGTAGGAGCTACAAAGCAATCCGTGGTTGTTCATGCTAAACATGGATGCCTGTGGGAGAGGCCATGCTGTGATCCAAGGTCGGCTGCCACCAATACCAGATCTGGGGTAACTCCGCAAAAAAAAACAGAATACCCAGAGACCTGGTGCCACCTGCCGGCTCCCTTAAAGTTCAGCCCCTGATAAAGCCTCATGCAGTACTCGAGTTGGGTGAGGCAGGGTCTTAGGGAATCACTAGAGTGGGAAGAGTTTTGGTCACCAGGTTAATGTAGACTCTGGTTTGGTGCTGTGCTGAGCCTGGAGTGACTCAGCAAAAGTCTCAGAGCACCCCAAGGCCAGTCACTGCCCACCTGGGGCCAGTGGACTGCAATAGTTTTCCAAGAAAGAGTGCAATATAGGTGGGGCTGGCTGTCACAGAGAAAGTGCCTCTGGTGGTGTGTGAGTTGGGTGGGGCACGGTCCCAGCTGAGTCGCGGGGCAGCGCAGTGGAGCTCACCAGGCCAGTCAGATTCAGAATTGGCCTATGGGGCGGGCTCAACACAGGAAAGATGGTGCCCACCTGCCAGCTGCATGGGAGGAGGGCTCAACACAGGAAATGGCAACTGTCCTCCAGCCCTCCACCGGAAGTAACACACCTCGGCCTGCCCCCCCGTATGTCTCCAAGACCCCCGAGTCTCCGTCTCTCTGCTGGAACCCAAGGTGAGTACCTGTGAGCAAGTAAGTCTGTGTGTGGGCCTTTTAAGAGGATGTCTGGGATTCCCGCGGCCTTCTGTTCCACTTGATGGTCAGAATGCCCACTGTTTTTCCCCAGTTGTTGTGGGGCTCCTCTTTCCGGCACCAGTACTGTGGGTTCAGGAACCTGGTGTGGGGGGCTGGGGCCCTTGCTCCTCTAGGGGGGACCTCTGAGGCCGAGATATCCCTTCCAGTTTTCAATTGCCACAGGGAGGTTTGGGGCCCTTTCTGCATCTCCCCACTGCACCAGTTTCCACGTGGCTTCTTTATATTTTTAGTTGTAGGACTTCTGTTCAGCTGGACTTAAGATGGTTCTCCAGGTTGATTGTTATATAATTTAGTTGTAATTTTAATGTGTTCATGGAAGGATGCAGGTACATTGTTTATCTACTCCTCCATCTTGGATCTCTCCTGGTGACTTGCCAATATCCTAGTATTTTAATAAGAATTTTTGTGTCTATGTTAATGAGACATATTGGTCTGTAATATTCTTTTCTTGTAATATCTTTGTCAGATTTCAGTGTCAGGTTTATGCTGACTTTACAAAACAAGGATTTTGTATAAGATCAATATTACTTTTCCTTTTTATTGGCAAAACTATCTGTGTTCCAAGTCTTCCTTTTGGAAAGGTTTTTGATAAGGCTTTAGTCTAACATTTAATGTAATTATTGATATGATTGGACTTTGGTCTACTAATTTATTTTTTACTGTTCTATATTCTTTGCTTCTGTTTTTGTCCCTATTTTCCTCTCCTGCATTACTTGGGTTAGTCAAATACTTTTTAGTATTTCATTTTAATTTATCTCTTGGATATTTATCTATATCACTTTATATTTTGTAGGGATTGCTAAAAAGATTACAATATGCATCTTTAACTTATCAGAGACTGCTTAGAGTTAATATTATAAAACTTCACATAAAATATATTATTACAAAATTATAGTTCAATGTCACTTCACCTTTCTGAGCCCAGTTTCATCAACAATCTTTCCTAGGGTTGTTGAAGGACTAAATGAGCCACTCCATATAACCACTTGGCACATAGTAGGCACTTAAATGGTTCCTTTTCTTGCTTAATGAGGGGAAAAATGTATGTTTGCAGTGAGCAACAAGACAGGATGATTCCTCATGTTTGTTTTGGAAAACAAGTCTTAACACTCACAGCTGTGACAGCCTGACATCATCAGACATCAGGCGCTTTAAGAATCACACTCTTAATTGAACATGTTCGGCGTTTGTGATTAATTGCAGTCCTTTTCAGAGCCTTTCCCCGAGAATTTCATTTTTCTCCCCACCCACCCCGGGGTCAGGCTCACAATGTAACAAGTACAGTAAATCTCTCCCCGAAGATGGCATCTTTCTAGTGCAAGCTGGAGCAGAGCTCATCTGGATTATAAACCTAGGCGGCTTGGAGTCACCTGGTGAGGTTTATGTGCAGCAGCTGGGGCCCAGTCTACCTAATTAGGACCAGAGAGTGGTCATGAAGGGACCGGAGCGTATTCTAGGTGCCCTCCTCCAGTGTCTGTTTCTAATAACAGCAGCAAGTAGCAGAGGCGGCAGGCTGAGCCTAGTGACATCATCCCCCCAGCTGTTTTACACATCTGTAACATGGCTCATTAGGACTCTCTTAACACCTCATCCTTCCCTGCTCCACACTGCTCCAGTCGTGTGAGAAAGGGTGCTCTTGCATGCGAGGGGCCCCAGAGCTCAGGGCCAACCCCAGGGTCAAAGGTTAGCATGGGCACTCTCCCAGTAATCAGAGTTTTCACAAGGACATCCCGGTCATTAGCACATGCTCCTTTAAAGTGCTAATGGCTTCAAGATGAGGCTGGCACTTCTGCGTGATCACCGCTGGTTCGGGCCAACTTTGTATTGGAGAGATGAACATCTGTAGCAGCTGCAGAAATGTTTTTGCTTATTTTGAGCATTCTAAGTTTTTCCTAGCCATGAATAACAACAATCGAATAAATCATCCCACAGTTTATAGAGAATGGTTGTTTTTCCAACCAGAACAACAAAAAAAAAAATGGCATGTCATACACCATGCATATTATGCATAGCAAATTCCACCATATTTATATACAGCAGTTGACTATATATATTTAGATATTTGAAGTTGTATTAAGTCAGATGAATCAGAAAAGCTTCCTAGATTTCACTGGAAAGCTTAAATTACTAAACTAGAAAATAAAAGTTTCAGTACTAAGTAAGTATAATGTGTTTTCTAAAATAAAACACACATGATGTTTACAAAATTTTTTTTAAAAAAGAGGTTTTTATCAATAGCTTCATGGAATTCAGCAGAGTCCTTGGGTTTGGAGACCTTGGTTTGAGTTCTGTGGTGTCCTGAGAGAGGGGAAAAGGGGTCATTTTATCTCTTTCAATCTCCTCATTTAAAATGGAGCTAAAATACCTCATAGGTTTTTTTTTTAAGAGGATTAAAAATATAAAGTATGGAAAATGCTTAGCATTGTAGTATCACAAAGTAAGTGCTTTCATATGTTAACTATTTTTGTTGTTGCTATTATTATTTCTTCTACATTTGTGATATTTTGGAAATGTAAGGTAGTAATGGGTATATACGTATTTTATCAACTGTTAAGTGCTGCGTATACTATGTTTCCACTAATCCAAAAAGACAGTGATTGCAAGATGGTTATTGTACTGACTCTAGGAAAGAAAAAAGGTTTCCCATTAAGCTGTGGCACATTGCTTTCTCATTATATCAACTGTGAGATGCTTCCTTTTCAGTTAGGATACAGTAGGTTATGCTGCAGTAACAAACAGCTATGAAGCTCTAGTGGCTTACACAGCAAAGTTTATTTCTATTAATAGCTTGTTACACATCAAATGCTGGGGTGGAAGGGTTCTGCTCGTTGTGATCACCTAGGGACTGTATGAATTTGCTCTGGCTGTCATAAGAAAGTACCACAGACCAGGCGGTCAACAGAAATTCATTGTCTCACAGGTCTGGAACCTGGAAGTCCAAGATCAAGGTGTCAGCAGGGTTGGTCGCATCTCAGACCTCTCTTCTTGGCTGTCTTCTCCCTGTGTCCTAACATGGTCTCCTCTCTGTGGGTGTCTGTGTCCTAATCTCCTCAGTCATACTGGATTAGGGCCCATCTGAGTGACCTTATTTTCACTTAATCACCTCTTTTAAGACCCAATTTCCAAATGCAGTCCCATTCTGAGGGAGTAGGGGTTAGGAATTCAACATAGGAATTTTGAGAAGACACAATGCAGCTCATACTAGGAACTCAGACTAGTGGAGGCTCCATCTTGTCACGTTCTCCCATGATTATTTGGCAGGAACAGAGGTACATGGCACACTGCACTGGCAATTCAAGGATTCCACTCAGAAACTGCACCATGAGCCAATGCAAGTCACATGGGCACATACACTTCAAAGGGCTATGTACCTGGGGAAGTGTAATGCTACCTTGTTCCCAGGGCAAAGAGATCCAGCATGTCTTTTGGAAACACAGCCCAATTTCAGAGATGCTAACATGTAAGAAAAATGTGTCTCTTAGAACCAGTAAAATAAAAAATGTGAGAGAAATTGTAATTACTGCATGGTAAGCGTGATAGTTAAGCTACCCTCTCTAGGCCTCAATTTTCCCATCTAGAAAATGGATAAGATACTTCTCTAATCATCAATAATTTAATGATCATAAATTTGAATGGTCATTAAAAGTACAAGAATGAAATTCTAGAAGAAGTCAGTAATCTCTCAGGCCTTTGAAAATAATCTGATTTCATAGATTGAGCCGTCTTTTTTTTTGACTTTCCAAGATTGGCTATTTTTCTTTATTTTTTATTTTTAAGTTACCGTTGACATTCAATATTATTTTATATTAGTTTCAGGTGTACAGCGTAGTGGTTAGACATTTATAGAATTTATGATGTGATCCCCCGATAAGTCTAGTGCCCACCTGGAATGGCCTTTTGGCTAAGATCAAGTGGAGCCCTCTTTTCTTGCAAGCAGGTCCATGAATTTAGTGAGTACGTGTCATAACCATCGCTATTTCCTCCTTATTGTCCATTCCCTCTTCTTCTGTGGCTCTCAAGGTGTGTGGTCAGGGTAAGGACCTGAGACTTAGGCCAGATAGGCTTCAGGGACCTCTTGCCACCATCATTGGCTCAGGGCTATTCTCACAACAAAACCTGAGAGAATGAAATGAAAACAGATTCCTTTTTTCCTGTGGCTGCTGGCACAGTTCTCCGCTGGGGGCGCTCTCTCTCGCCCTGGACATGAAGTAGATCAAAGATAAGGTTCAAAGCTGCAGGACCCATTTTACCACCACAAGAATCCTGACAAGGGAGCCAACATGATGCTGAGAGTTGTTGAGAAGCAAAGCCTGCTTGACCTTATTTGAGCCCTTGGATCCAGCTGTGCCTGAAGCTGAAGCTTTTCAATAAAGGGAATCAAAGATTCTCTCTTTTGGATAAAACGCTTTGGAGTCAGGTTTTCTGTCTGGTACAACTGAAAAGATCCTACCTGATACACAGTGAAGTGACAATTTTGAGCATTTAACCTGTAAGAACCATAATGCTGTGCCTGAATAACAAAAGATGATTTGGTGTGACCTCCGAGAAGTATATAAAGAGGCCATTTCTATCACTTTTCTGCAATACTCATCGGAACTCCTGGCTTGGAATTTTGTTTTCTGCGTTAAACTTTAATGTCATTCATAGATTTCATGTGAAATTCACTAAGGCATTTATTACCAAAAAAAAAAAAAAATCGCTGAAGACATTGTCTTGTATGTTACTTAGCAATGCCTTCATAAATAAGTTTCTTTTAGAATTCAGCGTTAGGAGAAGCCTGTAAATCTCCTCCCCTTCTGAAAATATGTGAATAACTAACCATGTATTCCTTTTTACTTCTGAGCTGCCAGGAAGCTCGGAACTGGATTCAAACTTCAATCTCAAGTTATTTGATGCACCTTGTGATCCATACACTTTCCTTTCCCTTGGTTCTTGTGTTCTGTAAATTGTACGTTATATGTGTTTTTGTTTTGCACCAAACTTTCTTTAATTGAAGAAGTATGTTATAAGTAAGTTCGTAACTACACTAAATATTTCCTCTGGGTTGAAGCCTGAAAAGCTGGGCAGAACCCCCCATGTCCAGGTACTGATGTGAATTATAGAGGCCATGCATTTTCATTCTCCTGACCCCTACGGCTTTCTGTTTTTTAACATAATAATTGAGGCCCCTGAAGAAGTGGATTGCTTCTCTGTGGGAGCAAGAAAACTGGTCTGAATCACACAGGCTTTGGTTGCTAAGGGATGTTGGGCAAGTCACGTGATTTCTTTGAGAGGTACTTTTCTCTCAGGTAAAAGAGCACATGCCCATGACAAGGAATTGTCATGGAGAGTGAAGGAGACTTTGGATGCATGGTGCCCAGCACAGTACCTGCAGATTGAGGCCTTCCCAAGGCGGCCATGTCTCCCTCTTAGAGGCCACCACCCCTGGTTTCGCACACGTCATGGAATTTCCCTTCTGCCTTGTGTCTGTCACTCTCTGCCCCTAATCGTTCATCCAGGGGCAGCCCTGGAGCCAGCTCCATGTATCTGTGTATTTGATTCCTGTAGGGATGTTATAGGGACCTGCCCTGTGATTTAGCATCACCTGGACCAAGCCCAACATGAGAATTTTTTTTTTTCAGAAGTAGGTGTTAAGGTAAAAATTTGCTAGGAATGATTTTTTCTCCCAATAAATATTAGGCAATTGATGCCCCTCCCTGCTGGGAAACTCAGCAGAATAAGCCATGAACAGATTGATGACTTCAGTAGAATGCCCATCTCTGCACCAGTCAAGAGACAATATGCTATCCCCGCTGCCTGGAGATGCTCCCAGCCCAAGAGGGTCCAGCGAATGGCTGAGTCAGATGGAAAAAGCTGCAGGAGAGCCCAGGAGTCCTCAGAGTTATTTATTTTCACAGAGCTGAGACTTCCCCCTAGAACTTAGGATTTTATTTCCTTATATTATCCATTGGGTTTTTGTTGTTGTTGTTTGTTTTACAAGCAGCCTTAAATCCTTTGAACAATATATAGCACATAAATAAAGTAACTCCTGTCTTTATCACCCGTGAGAGATTGCCCTTTGCCATGTACCTTTGCAGCTCCTCCCACAAGAGGCGGAGCCTATTTCTCCACCCCTTGAAGCTGGGCTGCCATGTGACTTGCATTGGCCAATAGGGTGCAGTGGAAGTGAGGAAGCACCAGATCCAAGCCTTGACCTCAGGAGGCCTTGAGTGTCTCCACTTGGTCCCTTGGACTTCACCATCACCATAAGAACAAACGTAGGCTAGCTTGCCAGAGGATGAAATCCACGTGGAGGAGAGCCCAGCCAAGGCTGTCACAGACCATCCTGCAGCCAACTCATCAAGCATGGGAGAGGTCCCAGCCAAGATGAGCAGAGCTGCCAGTATGGCACACAACTGACTGCAGACACATAAACAGGCCAGACGACCAGTAGAACCACTCAGCTAACTCAAAGGCTCATAAGCAATAATGAATGCTTATTGCTTTAAGCCACCACGTTTAAGGATGGTTTGTTAGAAGGCAATAGCGAATATGCTCTCCCAGTGCTTGCACAGTTCCTGGGGACACAGGAAGTGCTACATAAATGCCCATTTTATGGAATGAGATAGTTTCATGGCATGGAATTATGGACCTACCTTTTTTTTAATGTGGCTTTAGTATATTTCCTGGCTGACTTCAAAGTTTAAAGAGGGACTATAGCTCAGAGAAAAGTACATTTGACTGGAGCTTGGGAGAGCTGAACCATGGTCCCATCCTACTGGCTATGTTCCATGGCTTACTTTGCTGTTGGTACCTCAGTTTCCCCATTTATAAAATGAAGGGGGAGCTAGGCTTGGAAGAAAGGGCAGCCAGAACCTTGGCCATCATCTAGCTACAGACCCTGCCCTGCCAGGACACTGCTACTGCTCCAGCCACTGCGGTCTAGATGTCACAAATCGCCTTGCTACTGTCCCGCACTTGCCATCAAGGGCCCGTGCTGGAAGTGAGAAGTTTCTGTTACTTCACCTGTTCCCACTGGGGTGGTTTTGCCATTGTCCCTCTTCTTGGTGTCACCAGCTCCCATCTGACAATAGGAAGGGATGGCTGGCAGTGCCTTGGTCTTGTGCCCTGCAGGGGTGGCTGGGAAAACCAGGGAGGCAGACCCTGCCTTTCAGTGAGATTCATGTCATAGGGAGCTCCCCAAATTCAGGAAAGAGGTTCGGGTACTGGGGACCTAAACATAGGAAGAAAGGTGTCCCATGAGTCTGAGAAGATGCTTTCAGAGGGGTTCTGTGAGGCTTGATAAGGGGCTTCGCAAACCTTGTGAATTTTCAGAAAGTTGTGCTGACTCTCTTGTGGAACTGAGCAAAGACAGGGGTTTTGAGTCACCTGGCCAGTTAAGCCTCATGGTGGCCACTGAACAAGCCTCCAAACACATGCTCTGATGCACCCTGGAAATATGGGGGCTGTGCACCTCTCAGGGGTAACCCAGAAATTGAACAGAGCAACAAACCAGGTTGACGAGATGACTTCAAAAGCCAGAGCCTCTCAGTTACTGAGAAATCAGCTGGAGAACATTATAGTCAAGCAGAACTGAAGGCAGGCAACTCATTAAAAGGAAAGCCCTCGGTAATGAAAGCCATGCTGGCTGAGAGACCCAGCAGGCCTCGGGGAAGTCCCAGAGCATCCCAGGCCCAGAGTGCAAATGCAGACACTCTGCTCTGGCTTCCTACCATGAGCAACATTCTGCTGCTTTTCTGGCATCTTTTTCTCCAAATGTGTCCATTATTCCTTCTCCCGTCACTTGCCCAGAGTATAGCTCTTACAAGTTGCTTGAACGTTCAGAATCTGTTTCCTCATGTGTAAAGGGGTGGGGGGGCAATTATGCATCCTGAGTGTAGTTGTTATACAAGGCTGAAAACATTTCAGGAGGCCAGATGTCATAGGTCCCTTTGAGAATCTGGTGAAAACTGTTTATCCCCTTTCTAGGGAGAGGTGCACATGCGTGCGTGCGCACACACACACAAACACTCCACAATTTTGCATACAATTTAATGAACACACTGAAGTTCATCCGTGGAGATCTAGAAGGCTGGAGCATAAATCATTTCGTAAACCATGTTGGGGAAGTCAATACTTTTTCTGAAGGCAGGTAGGACACTTTAACAGGCAGGAGTTACTTTCAGCTCTTTGTAAGAGAGACGGAATAACCATGGCTTAAGCAAGGTGGGTCTTTTCCTCTCTTGTAAAAGAATCCAGAGGTAGGGAGCTCAGTGAACTGATACCCACAATGTTGTCCACATCCCAGACTCTCTTATCTCTCAGCTCCACCATCCTTAGTACCTCTTTCTGTGCTCAACATCTCTCCGTGGTCACTAGATGGCCACTGCTGCTCTAGCCATCACGTGAGCATTCCAGTCAGGAAGAAAGAGGAACAGGAAGGAGAAAGTCAAAAGGGCCGCCCCTCTGAGTCAACCATTAACTAAATGTTCTGTCCTGTAAGCCCCACCCAGTGGTTCCCACCTCCAGGCGGTTGGACAAAATTTAGATACGTATCTGGAAGGGCAGGGAAACGTAGTCCCCCAGTTGGGCTCATTGCCAACCCTACCCAAATCAGGGTCCTTTCCTAAGGGAGAAGAGGAACATGACTATCGGGTGGGCAGCGAGCGGTCTCCGTCAGAGGGGCGGTGAAAGAAATAGGAGCAGGGATGTGGCGAGGTCACATGGCCAGCACTGGATTGTAGGCTGGCAAGAGCATGGGAAAGAGGAGACGGGGAGGGTGTTCAGGACCTTGAATTTATTGGGGGGCTGCAGGTGGGGATGGAGGAAGTAGAATCGGCAGAACTTGGTGATGGAGCGGATGTGAGGGTGAAGAGAGAGGGTCATGGGGAATACACCCACAGAGCCATGGCGCCGAAAGAGGCCCTGGGGGGCGGGGAGAAGGCCACGACTTCCGGCAGGGCCAGGTTGACACCGAGGGACACTGAACATCGAAGAGATGACAGTGCTCCCTCCAAGAGCTCTCCCACGAGGGGGTCCAGCAGCTTTCTGATGTTTCCTACAACCAGGAATCCTTTTTCCAAAGCTAACTTTATTGAGCTATAACTCACACACAATAAATGCACACACGTTTTAAGTGCACAGTTCAGTGAGTTTTGTCAGCGTGTGCACCTTTTGTGTAACCACCACCCCAGGCAAGAGAGAGAACATTTTCATCATCACAGGAAGCTCCCTCGCGCCCCTTCCCACTCACTCCCTGCACCCCCTTTCCAGGCAGCCACTGATCTGATTTCTATCACTGGAGTTTGCCTGTTTTAGAACATCGCATAAATGAAATCATTCAGAAAATACTCCTTTGTGTCTGGCTTCTTTTACTCAGCTGTTGAATGTAGGAGTTTCCACGGGGCAGTAGACGGCTGCTCCTCCTGGGCAGGGGTGATTTCTGTGTTTGCTCACCTCTGGCTCCAGCGCCCAGGGGAGCGCCTGAATTATAGCAAACCCTGACACACCAGAAACCTCCAGCAGCCCCGCCTGCACCCGCAGCAGCTTAGGGTGGCACCTCCAGCACTTTATGGGTAAAATACCCAAGTGCAATCTGGTCAGGGCATTCGGCAGTTCCAAAACAGTATAAGAGATACACTATGCCTTTTATTCTTCTTTCTAAAAATATATATTTTTTAATTTTTCAATTACAGTTGACATTCACCATTAGGTTAGCTTCAGGTGTGCAACATAGTTGTTAGAGATGCGATGTCTTTTTGTTTTTATTTTGCCTACTCTGAACACTTACCTGTTTGCTCAGGGCCACAGTGGCCCTAAATGAGTAAGTCTTGGGGGCTCCTGGTAAGGATGAGGAAAGGTGAGGCCAGCTCGGTGGAGAGAGGGACAGGGCAGAGGGGCCCCACCCCTATCGGCTGCAGCATGGCCACCATCTTTCTTCCAGTGCATGGGCAAGTGCTCCAGACCCACTCCCAGTCGCACCTGGACCATTGCCTACACGTGTGGCCTTGGGCTCGTTTCACTGAGCAGGCGCAGGCCATCAGGGGAGCTGTGAGAACATGGCTTCTCCTTGTTTCCCTGAATTGCTCGCTGCCTTCCTCTTTCAGGCTGCCTCAGGATCAAGCCTCACAGGCTCTCTGATTCAGTGTCACCTTCCTTACTAGAGGACCCCCAGCTGGTCACAAACCCACTCGTGAGCCAATCCGTGTGGCCAGGGGGTGTAACACACC
The DNA here is from genome assembly GCA_033961575.1 of Aselliscus stoliczkanus. NCBI lineage: Eukaryota > Metazoa > Chordata > Mammalia > Chiroptera > Hipposideridae > Aselliscus > Aselliscus stoliczkanus. The sequence goes on from CM066733.1 coordinate 7,036,110, forward strand.
AACGAGCTTAGACCTGAGGCATGTCTCCCACTTCTGGGGCTGGTGGGGAGCCTGCCTAGACCACGGGGACTGCCAGCGTTGGGGAGGTGGTCCTCCCCTCCCACATGCACACAGGGAACCGAGAGCTTTTCTGAGGGAAAAAGGGGATAGATGCAGGGAGGCAAATGACAGAGGCCTCCCAGAGACTGCTGCACGCCCTCCAGTATAGATGTTTTAGAGAATGGGGATGAGTGGTGGGAAAGCTCTGGGTTCAAATCCTGCCTCAGCCACTTACGTGCTGTGTGGACTTCAGCAAGTCTGCTTATTTGAGCCTCAAGTATCTCATTTATAAAGTGGAGAGAACATACCTCACCACTCATAGCCTGTGTGTGCAAATGAGCAGTCATGTAAAGGGCCCCATTTGGCACCCAGGCCATGGGCAAGCACTAAATGGTAGCAATTATTATTATAATTATTATCATTCCCTGGCATGGGCCTCCGGGAGTCCAAGGATGCCCGAGGACCAGCTGCAGATCATTAGACCTCATGTGGCTGACAGCTGGGTTTAGAGAAGCAAGTGCTGAGGATGTGTCACTGTCACCCAGGCCGCAGGGACACAGCTCGATGGGGGCTCAGGCCACAGACTGACCCTGTCAAGCACCTGTGCAGGGAGGATGGGCAGGCCTCTGTCCAGCCTGGTGGCTCCTGACTTCTTTAATGAAAGCCTGAGAGCACTGCCAACAATCGTATCTACTTGCACATTGGAGCGGGCACAGAGTCTGGGTGAGGAGGGATGAGGAAATGCGAGGAAGCCTGGAAAACTGAGGCATCAGGGTCGTGCTTAGTTGGACGGCGATCCTTGCTATCTGTTGAGCCCTTCTTGCTGGGAAGGCCTTGCGCTAAAGGTTTTACATCCATGTAGAGACTGCTAAATGTCTTCCGGTATCCATTCTCCCTTCTCTCTCACAGGATCAGGCCCCTGAGTTTAAGCTGAACACACCCTTGTCTGTAATAAAGGCAGTATGTCTCACCCCCTTCCTTTTAGCTAGGTAGGACCATATTCTGGTCCATGGGATGAATAGAGGAGACAGGTGCAAATTTCAAATCCTGCCCTTAAAAGAAAGGGCCATGTCCTTTTCCCACTCCGAGCTGGCTGGAGTGCAAGTGTTATGGTGTGCCACCTGGGATCCCGTGGATGGAGCAAGACCTCGACGGTAGCAGAGCAATGAGAGAGAAGGAACTGTGTCTCCTGGAACCATGGAGCCTGTATCAATCCGGAATTGCCTATGCCTGGATCCCTATGTGAGAGACGTGTATCTCCGTATCGCTTAATACGAGCTCTGTTGTAAAAGATACCTTAACAATATATATACATCTTATGAGAACACGCTTCCATCTTTTGTTGAGGTGAGAAAAGAAAGTCTCAGGAAAGTTAATGAGTTGCCCGAAGTGCATTAGTTAGTATCATGCTAGTTGCTTTAACAAATAGACCCGATACCAAACATGCATGGTCTTAAACACTATTGACAATTGTTTCGTGCTGACACAACAGTAGTCAGTGGGAGAAAAAAGTCAGTGGATAAGCCTTTTCTCTTCAGTCCTCAGGAACCCAGGGTAATGGAGCTGCTTCCATCTTCACCATGTCAGTTCCAGCGTTGTCCTGGAGGTCACCTCCGTTGCAGCCAGTCGAAAGGGGGCAAGCCAGGCAGGTCAGTGTTGAGAATTTTGATCCTTCTCTGAACCCTGGGAAGCCACCAAAGAACTTTTCCCTTTTTTTTTTTTTTTTTTTTTAGAGGGCCTTCTTATGTGAGATCTGAACTGGGGCCGCTGGCGTCCCAAGCCAGCTCTTAACCACTGCGCCACTCGACCGGCCCTGCCACCAAAGAATTTTTAGCAGGTATTGCATTGAAAGATGACCCCAGGCTGCTGTGGCAGGAGGGGTTGATAGGCCCCTCAGTGGACGCAGGGGGAGCAGTTGGGGTCACTCAGTGCCCCTGGGCCTTTCCTCTTATCAAAGAAAGTAGCTGCTATGCCAAGTCTATGTCCGATGGACTTTTCTTCCAAAAACCCTTACCTTGCCCTCTCCGTCTCCCTTCTACCTGCACACCACCCACTGAGCTGTCAAAGTCCTGCTCAGATGCCATCTCATCAGGGAAGCCTGTCTGAGCCCTCCCGACTAGACTAATTGATTAATCAATGCAGCCGCAGTGCTCTGACAATACTCTCGGCACACTGCTAGGATAGCACATTTCGTGCTGTCATACTCATTGGCTAACGTGCTTTTCTTTCTCAACAAACCATGAGCATCTTGAGGGTGAAGAGGGTGTCTTCTCTGTGCGTCTCAGGATCAAACACAGGGCAAGCGTGTTGAATGAATGAGTGTTATTTAGCCTCTCCCATGGGTACTTTCTTTTCCACAGGCAATTCCTGAAGAAGACACCAAGCCTGAAAAGGCAATTGCCCATGGAATTCTCACCCTGGTACAATTTTGTGAGGCGAGTGTGGGGGTGTCTGGACAGAAAGTTGAGGGTGGTCTTTTCTTTAGCCTTATGGAGGCGTAATTGAAAAATAAAATTGGTATATATTTGATGTAGGTGTACATTGTGAAATGATCCTGGCAGTCAGGCGAATTAACATATGTAAGAACGTTTGCTGAGATCAGGAGGGAACTGGTCAGACTGGGGGTTTGGAAGAAGAGTTTAGTGTTTGGGACAGCCACTTGGGCTGCGGCGAGGCAGCTCACCAGGGGACCCCAGCAGCATCAGAGGGTCGAATGGAGGCCCAGGTTGAGTTTGGAGACCATATTGTTGAAGTGATTCCAGGATGTCCGGCGTGGGAGCTGGAACCAGGAAAGTCAACAGTTGGATTGATGTAGGGTTGGGGTTTTGCTAGGTGGGAGCAATGCAAGGACAAGGGAACCAGGGCAACTGTCCAAGGATTGATTCAAGTGAACAATCATGGGGTTTACGGAGGTGTACTAATCAGATTTCTTTCCATGATAAGTGACAAAACCCCAATGTTAGCTGGCTCACATATGCAGCAAGTCTCAGGATGGAATGGTTTCAGGCATAGCTGGGTCCAGGGGTTTAAACAATGTCATCAAGATGCTGTCTTTCTCTCTGGGCTCTGCTTTCCTGTGTTGCCTTCCCTTTCAGGCGGTTTCTCCCTTTGCAGTATCGATCTTCCCCCCTGCAGCGTCAACTCTGCAACCAACTAGTTTAGCAACTCCAGTTGAAAGGGAGCTTTACTTCCCCAAGAGTTCCAGCAAAGGTCACACAAGATTTCCTCATATTGGACCAGCTCAGGTCATGTGCCTATTCCTGAACCATTAGCATGTCCAGGGCAATGGAATTCTCTGGTTGGCCAGATCTGGGTCATGTGCTCACCCCTGGAGTCAGTGCCATTTGAAACACAGACAGGTGCAGGTGTCTTCTACACGTGGGTAGGAGAGGAAGAGAGGGCCCAAGGGAGAAGGTATGGAACAAGTGTGGTGGGCGTGAGACAGCAAGCGGTGAGAGGCTGTGGCTGGAGAGTTGGTGTAGATGAGAAACTGGGATGATTACTGGAGTAGACATCAGATTGAATGTGAGCACTGAGCTTAAGGGTATGGATTTGTCAGGCAGGTCGGCTGCAAGCAACAAATATTTCTTCTGTCCTGAGCAAAAAGGATCCTTATGTGAAGGACTTTGGCCACTCCCAGCATCGACAGGAGGCGGAGAACTAGGATTGGACCATGGGCAGGAACCAAGAATGTCCCAGGATCCAGAGGCAGGAACCTCCAGTGGGAACCAAGGGCCCCGAGCCCCACTCCTGTGAGTCTGCCCTCCAGCCGTCCCCATGTGCTGATGTCATTAGCTCAAGATTCAAAATCACAGAGGAAAGCACTCTACTGGCCAGGCCTATGCCATGGGTCTACACGCCGGCTGCGCTGGCCATGAGGACCAGGAAACTCTGGTTCTTGGGAGAGGTAGGTAGCCCCCACCTCCTGCTCAGGAAACCCAAGAGAGGGCAGTGAGAAAACAGAAAAGAGCAGTTGCATGCTGGAAAGCCAAACAAATGACAAGCGTCCATCGTAGGTGGGAGTGAGGCCTGGGAGAAGGGGTACAGCTGTTTCATCTCCAGGCGTGATTTCTCATAAGAACCCTCAGGGCTGGGTAATACTGTTTGCAGAGGGGGAAACCGAGGCTCCGACGGGTGAAGTCAGTCGCCCAAGTTGGTGGGTGGCAGAGCTGGTATTCTAGAGCAGGTCTGCTGGGGCCCAAACCCAGCCCTTTCTCTGTCCCTCCCTGGAGGTGATGGGGTCTACTTGGACCTTGTGAGGTACGAGCTGGCCTCTGATCACCACACTCAAATATTGAAACCCTGCAGATGCCCCAGGAATGCTTTCTGCCTCATGGGAACTAGTCTCCAAACTTCCTTTCCTAACAGTTCCCCATTGTCTGACCCAAGCCCAGGTCACCGTCTCTGCAGCAGTCCTGGAGAAAGGAGGGCAAATGACACCCCCACCCTTGTCCCCAGCCATGGTGTTTGGCTGTTTGTTTTGTTACATGTTATTTTGAGGTCCCATAAAAATCAGTAAACATGCCAAGCCTTTGGAGCCCACTCTGGGAGATGGGTCTAAGTCCCAGGGGTGTGGGCAGGCCATTAATGACCCAGGCGCCAAGGCCAGTCTCGATCCTGGCTCCGAGGCTCCTTACACAAGACCCCTTCCCATCCCACGCCCAGGGGCAGGGTCTCGGGGCTGTTCTGTGGCCGAGCGGGACAAACACGTCCTGATGAGCCCGAGCCACTTCCGGCTCACTGTCCCGCTTCTGGGGGAGCTGGCCTCTCACTTTGTGTACCCACCAAGAAGGGAAAACTTCCTGTTTGTGACGGGGAAAAAAGGCCCTCCAAACAGCTCGACAGCCCTCGGACATCAAAGTGTTCTTACAAAACAGCGTCCTAATGGCTTAAGTATCAATGAATCAGGGGCATATGGATCTCATTTGCCATAAAGTGCACACGGGTTTAAAAATCCTGAGGAAAAATGCCAGGCAAAATATGTTTCAGGTTTTATTGAACCAAAAAACTCTAAGAAGATAGATTTTTCGACGGTCACCCAACCAAGAGGACAGGCCTGGCTGCCCAGCAGCCTGAAGAGAAGACTGGGCTCCCTGCAGCCACAGTAGCTTAAGCCATGGTCCCTGATAGCGGGGACAAATTAAGTTAGAGTTTGAAGTCACTGAGATCTAAAGGGCTTTTATAGGCTCTTTTCCTTTTCTATGCGTCTAAGAAGAGCCCAGCTAATTTTCTGGGAGAACAGTAGGTTTGAAATTTAGATGTGACCCAGGGGAAGTCAGTGTTTGGATGTCCTGTTTCTCTCTGGGGACACCCAGGAAGGGAGACTTTGAGGATGTGCCCCAGAAAGTCTCTTTTTCCCCCACTTTGAAAACATACCCACTGAGAGAAAATGGAAGGAGAGAGAAAAGGAGGAGAGAAAAGGAGAAAGGCAGGGAAAGAATGCTGGGAATGACGGAGGGAGGGAAGAGAAAAGAATGTTTTCACGTTTTCCTATAACCAAAGTTTCCACATCAGGAAAAACGGTGTCACCCTAAAACGTATTAGCCATTGAGCCGTTTTATGTTCTGCATTCAATTTTTCTAGTCCTATGTGTCTGCCCGGCTTTCAGCCTTGCTTTGTGAAAAGTGTCATAAAGAAATCTTTACCGTGAACACACTCTGACTGGATCGTGTTTCGGGTTGTTCCCCTCCAAGACATTATCCCAACGCGAATCCGTGTACTGTGGAGTGATCTGTCGGAGCCGCTTAGAGGGACAGATGAGAGGATTGGAACGGGGCCCGGGGTTCGTAATGAAACCTTAGCCCAGACAAGGGCTGAAGAGGAGGCTGTGGTTTGGGGGGTCTGGAGGAATTCGCGTGGCTTTGCTCCTTACGGGTCTGCCACAGCTCCACGCTGATAGATGGACATTCCTGTCTTTTGGCTTCTTTACCCTCCCTCGCCCTTTGGTAGGTGAACCAGCTCTGGCCACTGATGCCTCAGGCATGAGAACACCAAATTTCCATGTGACTTTATTTTTAGGCTTTTGATTGTGTGTGTGTGTGTGTGTGTGTGTGTGTGTGTGTGTGTTCTTGTCACTTTCAAGTGGAATATGGTATGTTATAAATAAAGCCCCACTTTCTCCCATCCTGATCACACACCATATGAGCGTGTGTGGGGGGTAGAGGTAGGGGAATTAAAGTTGCCGGGGGGAGGTTGCATAGTCAGCACTAGTCTACATGCATCCGAGAGTTCCTTTTGAAAACCCCAAGGCCTGGCCCACACTGACATGAAATTATTATGTACTTTTGTTGTACAACAAATTATCATCCTATACTGTTGCAACAGGCATTTCTACAGAGAGTGCAGGTTGTAGTAATTTTGTCATATGGAGTAATATGTCACATAGACCATTCTGGATTTAGACCAATATATACAGTTTCTGGCCTAAGCAGTAACACATGTTTGGAGGAGAGGCCGTTTCATTTTACTGGAATGGACAGTAAGTAGAAACACATTCCAGATTTCTTTTTTCTTTTTTTTCTCCCCCTGCCCTGAAATTTGGCAGCCAGAGTCAGCCCTCCTTGCACTTGATCTCAGGTTTTCAGCTGCTTACGAACCCTGGTGCACAGAGCCCTGTGATGGCTGTGTGTCTTGTGCCTAATGAAACCTAAAATCACCGCCCAGCAGGGATCCCTGAACGCCTCCAAGAGCTGTTGGGAACGAATGCAAATGGCACTCAAACTTTGCCCAATAACATGCTAGCTGAAGCTCTGGATTTTTCTGAAGCTAATTTTATGCTTTCAAAGCCTGGCCTTGTGGAAGCCATTTTGTTGTTGTTGTTTGTTTGTTTGTTTTGTTGTCGTTGTTTGGATGCTGTGTGAGTGGAATAAAGGATGGGCAGCCTTGGGAAGGGGAGAAGCTTACTCCGGACCCTGGAGGATACAACCTGGGTCTCTGTTTGCCTGGGTCCCCAAGGGGACACTATGTTACCTGCCATGTTGTCTGGATAAGGGAGAGGAGGACAGTGAAGTCGCTAGCAGCTGAACCCCTGGGGTCTGGAAAAGTGGGGACAGAGTTGGAGAAAGGGAGGGGATTCATGTCAACCGGACACCTAATTTGTACCTACTTCGTGCTTCATTCAAATTGTATTCCACTCAAATGCCCACGCTCATCCCATTTCGTGACGAGGAAACTGAGGTCCGAACCCCAAAGCATTTCTGTGGGATTTGATGATCACATGGCCTCACCTTGGCCACTCTTCTCTCCAGCAGCACTTCATCTCATGCCCAGCACACAGTAGGTCCTTGATGAGGCTTGGTTTTCCATGTGGTTAGTTTGTAGTTTGTGGAGACCCAATGGGATTATAAGCTTTTGAGGTACAGGGACCCTGAATTTCCCTTATTTACCTCATTCCCCTTTTTTAGGCCATGTGTGAGTGGGAAGAATCCTTTAAAACAATCGTTCTCAACTGAGGACAGTTTTGTCTCCCAGGGGACATTTGGTAATATCGGGGGACATTTTGGTTGGCATGACAGGGTGGAAGGGCGTTACTGGCATCCAGTGGGTAGAGGCCAGGGATGCTGCTAACACAGGACAGCCCCCACATCAAAGAGTCACACGGCTCCACTTGTCACTAGTATGACATTGAGGACCTCTGCTGTAGACAAAAAGCAGTCAGGCCTCATGCTAATAACAACAATTACTTGTTTTGAAGACTTTAAAAAAAAAGGAATTGTAAGCACCAGCATTCAATACCCTTGCTTAGAAAGTTAAAACCATAGTCCATCAAATTTAGTTTAATCACTAAAATAAATGGAGAATTAGAAAGGGTATAAGGGGCAGGCATAGAATTACATTAGAACAGGAGCTCCCTGAGGGCAAGGGCTGTGCTATATTAATTCTGAAACCCGGTGCACAGCATAGGTCTTAGCATGCAGTCTGTGCTTAATAAATTGTCAAGCATCTGATTGAATGACTCAAGCCTCTTTTATATACTGTCACACTAAATTGTACCAGCCACTGAATTGCTGCATGTTCTACAATCTATTCCAGAATAGCCATGGATGGGGACCTCATTGCCTTACAAAGGAACCATCCTATTTTTGGATGACTGTAAACATTAGACAGGGCAGTGGCTTCTAACTGTGATCTGGAGCCTCTCTAATAGGGCCCAGGGCTGTGTCTTAGTCACCTCCCACCCCCCAGGGCCTTTTCCAGGTCTGGCACAGGAGCGCTAGCTACCCGCCTCACTCTGAAAAAGGGCTTCTGTGTGGGTGCCTGTGTCTGATGTTCTCCCACCAGGAAAGCTCTTGCCTGTGCTGGGCCTGTCTTTCCTACCCCATTGAACTGACATTCTTGCCTCCAAGACCAGTGTTTCTAGAGGTCAGGGGCTCAACAGAAGAGGTGACATGGTGGGCTTTGAAGCCAGATGGCTCTGGGTTCTAGTCTCAACTCTTATCAATGTGTGGCTGTGAGGCCATTGGGCCTCAGTTTTCTCATCTGTAAAATGGGCATATGATGCCTACCTCACAGGTCCCATCCAGGGAAATAATTATAATATGAAAAAGAGTTCTTAGTTATTGACTGCTTGTCATGGACACAGCACGTTCTATTAGCCCCATTTTAATGGCCAGGAAACTGAGTTGAGGCTCAGAAAGGGGTGACTTGCTTGAGGCCTCCCAGTTGGGAGGGGGTAGAGGCGAATTCATGGCCAGGACTCATGGTTTCAGGGCTCAGCCTTTCTTCATGGCGCCATACGAGTGCCCGGGTTATGCTTCTCCCATTGATTTCCATTCCCTCTGTCCAGTTCAGCACTTGAAAGTAGCCTCTGCTTGCTACTCGGTTATTTCTTTGACCTGGTTTCAGTGCCTCAAACAGCCACGTCCTCTCCTTTCCTGTGATCAACACTCGCCCCATCCCCTCTGTTGTTTGGGCACAAGGTAGATGCTTAGATGGCATTTGGTGACTTGAAAAAACATGGAAGCATCTTGCCCCTCCTTCCATCTCTTCACACAGACACACACACACACACATGCACACACACACACAAGGTCACACAGACACATGCACACACACACACACAAGATCACTGATACACACACACTCAAGGTCACATTAAAACACACACATAAACACACACACACACAACTCATCCTGCCATGCACTTGTACAAGCTCACACACATGCTCACGAGCTCACACTCATACTGACATACACCCCTGCCTCCGGGCACCATGTCCTTGGTGAGTGAGGGTCCCAGGTGGGGTCTGACTGCTGGTTTTCATCACATTACAAGCCTGCCTGGGGAGCGAGGCTTCATTTAGAGACGCAATATTAAATGGGTATGCTTTCCGCCGAAATTGTTTTTAAGCATGTACATTTCAAATCCATTTAATTTCCAGCCATCGGCTGAAATCAAGTCGTTTTGTACATGTCACATACAGTCTTGTTCTGGGAAGGCCTGTTTCTGCAGCCGCGGCCGCCACATGTGTGTGCCAGGGGGCAGGGCGCGGGGCTGCAACTGCGAATGGCTTTTCCATGTGGGCGACTGTGGTCGTCAGGAAAGCATCTCCCAGCAGTTTACGCTTTCTCAGTTTACCAGAGCCCAGCATCTGTTCTGAGGCGGAGCTGGGGCAGCCGTGGCCCACCCCACCTAGTGCCAGGAAGGCGCCCTCCCCAGCCAGCTCCGAATCTGTAGAAAAGAAAAGAAAAAGGGGGGAGAGGGGAAGAAAAGGAGATGTTGACACATGCTCCGAAGAGGCCAAGGAATTCTGTTTACTCCTTGGTGATATTTCTGCCTTTTGTTGTGGCAAAGACCTGCTTTTACTGCATTGTTGAAACATCTTCAAAGTCTGGAAATCTGAGGGGCATTCCAATAAAAACCTTTGTTGAGCTGCAGCGGAGAGAACCCCAAATTCAAATCAGGTCCCAGCACTTGGCAGCCGGAGCTGAGAATGGGTGGAGGAAGCCAAGGGCCCCTGTCCCGGGATGGGAAAGAGGCGCAGAGCACTATCTGAGGGGGGCCCAGCACTGAAGGGTCCCTGGGCGCACTGTGGGCCCAGACAGGCCCTGACTCAAACCTGGGATCCGCCACCAATTTAGTGTGTTACCTCAGACCTGCCACTTTGCCTCTCTGAGCCTCAGTTTTTTCACCTGTAAAATGGGGGTGGTTCATAGCCAATCCTGATATAAGGATTAGAGACAAAGTGTGTGAAGTGTTTGGCACATGGGGGGTATTAATAGATTTTAATTCTTCCTCTTCACGCTAATATGGAACAATTCGCTGCTGTGCCTTAGGCCCCACTCTCCACTCTAAGCATTGGGTGTCCCAACATTTCTAGGAATGGGTGGCATTGGGCATCCCCTGCTCTTTCCACCCACACGATGAAGGACGGCAGGTCTGTGGGGCCTTTAGGTTAAGGGGCCAGCCCTGAGCTCAGCAGCCTGGGTTAACAGGTGCCCACAACAGGCCGACGACAGGCTGACACTATAGGACCCACTCAGGTGGGACTCAAGGAGTTCCCAGAATCAGCGGACCCCAGGAAGTGAGGCGCCCCCTTGTCCCAGCACGCCTCTGTTGTCTGCAGGCATTGCCCATCTCAGGCCCTGATCAGAGGTGGAGGTATCTCAGATGTGGCTGTCTCCAGTCCAGTCCTCCCAAGCTGAGCCCAGACAGCTGCCAGGGCCCTAGTTTAGCCTTGGGTACCACTCAGCTGCAACTGTTCCTTTTGATGTTCCATGTCTATTAGGCCATTCAATCGATCAGTAGTTTGACAGCTGCTGAGCACCTCCCATGTGCCAGGCTTTGGACATGGAGCGCAGTCAGACCCAGCCTCGTGGGAGAGGCAGGCATGCAAACCCAGAAGGATGGCTCTGATGCTGGAGCAGCCCAGGAGGGCCCCCAACGCAGCCTGGCAGGGGGCTGAACCTGGAGTGGGCAAGCCAGCCTTCTTAGCATTGATGACTCAATTGTCTCCAAGTCTCAAGACAACACAATTGCCCAGACCTATTCATTGGAAACTTCCCGTAAGACCAGAGGAACGCGGTGAATGAGGACAGGGGCTGGACATCTGGGGTGAGTGTGCGGTTGAGGGAGGTGAGTGGGACGGAGGAGTTTCAAAGGAGACGTTGCTACCTCAAAACCCCAATTCACCTGGATGCCCAAGGGCTGCCCCATGTGCTGGGCGCTGGGGAGTTAGGTGGGCAAGGCAAAGCTTTGTACCCTTTCCTAAAGGAGAGCAATGAACGAGGTCAAAAGAGAGGGGCAGGGTGACTGAACACAGCGACCTGACCCAGTTAGGAGAGGCAAGTGATGAAGGAAGGTGTGTGGAAGGAAATGATCTTGAAGCTGGAACCTGAAGGTAGAGTGGATGATGGACAAAGAGCGGCAGAAAGGCTGCTCTGGGCAGATGTGAAAAGACCAGGGGAGTCCTGGAGCAGGGCAGAGCGGAAACAATCTCCGTGTGGTCAGAGCGTATGAGGAGAGGAGGGGCCAGAAAGCGTGTCAGGGCCCAGGTCGCGGGCCGTGCCTCCGGGTCAGGGGCAAACCGGGGCTGGCTTGATTTGCTGCTGTTATTCCATTCTGGGTCCTTTGTGTCCACGTCCTGCTCTGCCCCATGGTGAGCCTGCTAATGGCACATGCGACCACTTTTTGCTCTTGCTTAAATGCTCTACCGATCCACGGCCCTCAGCGTAAAATCCAAACTCCTTACCATGGCTTTCGAGGGTCCTCCAGGTTTTAAGAGGTGGACAGGCGTAGTTAAGACCTTAACTTTTAGAGCAGGTGAAATTGGGTTCCAGTCCCTATTTACTATTCATTGATCTTGAAGAAACTGCTTTGCCTTCCAGAGCCTCAGCGTCCTCACCTGTAAGATACCTGCATCTCCCAGGAAGCTTCCGGTGAATAACGGCTCTGTGGCCCCTGAGAACCTCCTTATTTCCCATCTCTTACCTTTATAGCTAGTAACCTATATAGCTAGTACTCGGAGATACTGAAAAGCGTGGTGCTATTTCACACCGGGACACCCTCCCTGTGATTGATTGTCTGTCAGACTACTCACTGTGACGCCCAGCTCAGGCGTCACCTCCCCTGAGAAGCCCTCTCTGATTTTCCTCCCCTTGGTTGCTTCCACCTCTGCCCTCCCCCAAATCGTCATAGACAGCACCGCTGCACTTTCCCTCTGGGGGACAGAGGTTGTCTCCCCTGCATGCCCCAAATACCTGAGTCAGTCAGGTCCTCTTACCTCTGGACCCTCAAGGGCCTGACACGGAGTCGGACACCCACCAATGTGACAGATGAGAATACTGAGGCTCGCTCACGCATTTCGTCTGACCTGATTCCAATCGCAAGTTTCCTTCCCGGGGTGGGGACAGGGATGTGGCAACCCTGAGCTGGGCGCTTGTGCAGCGTCTCTTTGGCCGCTGGGCTGTAGCTCAGGTCCCCGGCAGGAAGATGGACACAAAGACCCAGTGAGCGTGCGCAGCCGGACCCGGGCTGGGCTGCCCCCGACCAGAGCCACAGAGCACGTTAGTCACTTTGGTTTCTCGCTGCTCGAGTGATGACGTGTGCCATCAGGCTTGCTGCGAGCTCCAGCCTTCCATTACCTCATGCCCAGGCAACACCTCCCGGGTCAGACTCATGTTCAGGGCGTCAGCTGCCCCTCCCACCAGTGCCCCCACAGGGGGCAGTAAGAATGGGGGAGCACCGACAAGAAGCTGGGCTTCTGCCCCAAAGCTGCAGGGGACCGAGTCCAGGCTTCTGGGGGTAGGGGCGTTTAGTACCCAGCTGGAAAAGATCTCAGCCAACCTTTCATGTTGCTAAGAATATCTGACATTTACTCAGTGCCTATTATGTGCCAGGCTCCAGGCTCAATGCTTTACACATTTCAATCTCATTTAACCTTACAACTCCAAGAAGTAGACAGTTACTATCCCTGTCACCGTTTTACAGGTGAGGACACTGAGGCACAGAGAGGTGGAGTAACTTGCCCAAGGTCACACAGGCAGCAGTGCTGGAGTTTGAACTGAAAGGTTGGAGCATAGAACATGTGCTCTTTAAGTGGCTTTATGCTTCCCATTTTATATTGGGTTGTCAGCTAAGTCATGATGCATTTTTGTAATGAAAAACATAGAAAAACACGTCATGACTTTTCCGACAACCCAATAGATGGGGAAACTGAGGCCACAGAGGGCAGGGACTGTCCCATGCAGCAGGATGTCAGAGAACATGTACCCCCTGATGGGAAAAAGCCCAGGTCTCTTCCTCCCTCACCTACCTGCTGCAGGAAACACAGCCCTGCCTTTTGTTAAGTTGACTCTGTGGTCACCCAAACCTGGGTTCAATCCCAGCTGAGTGACATGGACTAAGGAACTTCACCTCTTGGAGCTTCGGCTTCCTCATATGTGAAATGGCAACACCATTCCCCTTCTCTAAGCTGTGTAGGTTGAAAACGGGCTGGCACACGACTTACAGGGGGTGAGCAAGCAAGTGACTCTGGGGGGGCAATTAATATTATTATGGTCACTGCCTCAGCTTCCTCACAGGACTGGAGGCACCGACAGTGAGAACACTAGTGCAAGACACTCAGACCCGGGAATGCAGCCGGAAAGGCAAAAACTCAGTAGGGAAAGGAGAAAAGTTATGTCATGAGGCCTGGAGAAGACAGCCATGGTGCCTCAGTGGCGGTGTGGTTAAGCGGTGCCCTTTGTCGTCAGAGCACCTAGGTTCAAATCTTGGAATCTGGGCAAATTACTTAATCCCTCTAGGTCTCTGTGTCCCCATCTGCAGAATGGGAACAGTAATAGTGACTGCTCCCAAGGGTCATGGTTGTGAGGGTGGTGGCCTGAACTAAAGCGATTTGCACAGTGCTTGGCTTAGAGTATGAGTATTGTTACTGAGTCGACGCAAGCTTACAGAGCACTGGACTTGGAGCCAGCAGGAATGTTTTGGGGATTAAACGAGATTTCAGCCTGAGCAACCAGCAGCCAGCAGCCATTCAGGTGCAAGGAATGGTCGCATGTCTTCATTCTTCAAAGTCACCTTAACTCTGGTTCCATACCTATATCCATCTAGCTGGCAGGATAGTCAGTCTCAGCCCTTTAGGGGTATGGAGTGGGAAGGGCTTGCTTTCCCTAATCTCCTACAAGAATTCTGGAAACCTCATATGGACCCGAAAATCAGGGCTGGGCACCTGGTCTTCCTCAGTTGTCCAAGGTCCCAAGGGGCTTCTCTGCTCATGGCATCCACTCCCTTGGTGTCCACCAGAGCCCTGGAAACGTCATTGGGCTTCTTAGGCCAAAGCAAGGCCAGGCCAGCTTCCTGGGTGTCAGGCCTCAGGGCCAATGCTTGGTTTAGTGCTCTGTCACCCTCTTGCAATTCTGGACAATTTTTGAACAAGGGCCCTGCATTTTCACTTTGCACTGGGCCCTGCATGTTATGGAGCTGTCCCTGCTCAGAAGGTCCAGACATGTGTCATCCTCCCTGGAGACTCCACCCCCCAGCCTCGCTATGAGGTGGGAGGCCTCTGACTGTTGCATGTGGAGCCCACCACCCTCCACCACACGCCCACCCTTGGAAGCTTCACCCTTCTTTCATCTCTTGAACCAGACAAGCCAGCTCATTGTGTCTCTGAAGCTGAATTTCTGAGAATCGGTCAGCCCGTTACCTCTCTGAGAGGCCGGGGAAACCTCTGTCCTCTAGGGCACAAAGCCCTCCTTTCCTTCCCAAAAGGGAAAAGTGGGGAAACCCTCTCACTCTTTCATGGCCAGCCCCCTGGAACCCGTCACATAGCTCATCCCTCCATCAGAAAACAGTCCCCTGAGTGCTGGGCAGGTAGCTACATCCAGCCTGAGGTTGGCGCACTTCATTGCTCCGATTTTACAGACAAATAAACTAAGGCCCAGAGAGGTTTGGAGACTTGCTAAAGATCACACAGCCTCCCAGCTTCCCACTCTTCTCAACGTTTCCATTGACCTGGTCAGAGGAAGTGGGGGCATAAGTGGGCAAAGTTATGGCTGAGGTAACTTCAGTCCTCTAAATTAAAAGCCTTGGCTCAGTTTATAACCCAGAGAAATCTACTATTATCTAATATATGACGGACACTGTCTTAAGAGTTAACACACGTGTCTCATTTGTGCTCCCTTTGAACACATGAGAAAACGGAGGCTTGAAGAAGCACAGAACCGTGCCTAAGGCTGCACAGAGCTAGAGACTTAGAGGCTGGCGGGTGTCGCGGGTTGCAGCCCAAGGAGGTGACCCGAACCTCCGCTCGCTCGCTGCTCGCTCGCTCGCCAGGGGGGACTGCGAAGTGCTCTTCCCTCCCAGCTCCGTCCTTCTCTGCAGACGGGAAGGGCCACGTGGGAGCCCAGAGGTGCTCAGAGGATGGTTTCAATTTTCCAGCCGTGGTCTGACCACTCATGTTTTTGAAAATTAAAAATTAAATCTTGGCTTTGACCAGAGAGCAAAGACATGGTACTCTGCTCTTGGAGGCCTGCCCGCTCACCCTTGTGAATTGGGGGTTCTGCGTTGGGAGGAAAACAACGATTTCAGCTGCCAAAGAGTAGGTCATCCTCCCCGCAGCCCTGGAACCCAAGAGTTATTGCTGTGGGCGAGAGCTGGGCGGCTGGAGCCTGGCGTTGATGGATATGAAAGGCCCTGACTTTCCGGGGTCTTCCCGAAATTCTCTGCAGGAGCAGGACGAGGCTCTCTGCTGCCGGGGGCTCGCCCATGGGCAACCTGGTCAGGACCTTGAGAACAGTGTTACTCAGAGGAGAGCCTGCAGCAGGGGCCAGACAGACAGCGTCTGCAGGAAACTTCCAGTAGCTTGTGTGCACCTCCTTCTCCCTGAACTGTCATCAAAAGCCAGTCCCGGCGGCCCTCCCCTCTGAATACCCTCGGATCTGTTTGCTCAGCCTTTCTTGGTCTCCCTGCCTCCAGTCTTGCACCCTTCATATGATCACTGTGCCAACAGGCGTCCTGATACCCTTGAGGATTTGGCTGTGACCTGGCTCTCTCCAACCTCATCTTCTGCCACCTTATCCACACGAGCCAAACCATGGGAAGTTCCCCCAATATTTCATGATCTTGCCCACCTCGCGGCCTTGGCTTCTTCTGCCCTTTGCCTAGGACACCTTTTCCCCTTCTTTGCCGAGTGAAGTCACGCTCACCGGTCCCATCTCTCAGCAGTCTTCCTGGATGCCTTCCTCCAACCGGGAACCCTACTAGATTGGAGGTGAGTCCGTCCCCCACTAGACTGAGGGCTCCGTGATGACAAGGCTTCGTTCTTCCAGATTCTGTGTCCCGGCGTCCCAGCTCCACACAGTTGTCAAATTACAACAAAATGAAAAGAAATGTTTGTGCATCTCCCAGAACTCCAATCTAGCTCGCACAGAATTTAAAAGTGCCAGAAATAGAAAGTGAAGAAGAGAAAACTACTCCTCAGAGCTCCCCTCTGAGATCAGACTCTGACTGATACTGGAGCACATTTAGTGTGGGCCAGGCTCCCTATGGGACTCTGGGCTACATACAGGTTTCTTTCGTTGTTGGATATTATTATGTAAGGTGCAAAAGAGACAAGGCTCCCTGGAGGTCACCCATGAGAAGGGGAGAGAGAAGCAACATGCCACTGAGCAAACAAATGTGCAATTACAAACTGGGGCAAAGGCACCGAAGGGGGAAAAGCCGGGGCGGTGAGAGACTGGAGGGCCTGCTTGCGCAGTGTGGCTGACCTTGAAGTTGGTATTTTCATGAGGTCACATCTTTGGGAGCATTGCAGGAAGGCACATCACACAACCCTGGAGAACACTGCACAGGAATGCTCTAAGCCTCCTTGTGGGTGCTGATGACAAGGAGAGGGAAGCTCCCCAGACTGCCACCGTACCTGCGCTGGGGGCAGTCCAGCTCAGTGGTTAGGAGCCCAGCTGCACTGTGCCGTAGAACTCCCGGTAACCTTAGTAACTGCCTCGCGAGCATCCTTCACCTCCCTTTCCTGAACTACATATAAAGGGGAAACTAGGACATACAGTTGGCATGAGATTAAATGAGTTAATGAATGTCAAGTACTTGAACAGTGCCTGGCACATAGAAGGCTTCAGCTATTACTGCTTTTATTTTTAATAACCAGGCCTCAGCTGGCTGGGGAACTGCCTGTGTCCCGCCAGCAGAGAGACCAATGCACGGAAAGGCCCCGAGCCTCAAGGTCCTTCTGACACATCCACCGCAGTTGGACATCGGAGCATCCAAGGTGCCCTTAGCGTGTTATACCCAGCAGCTGGTTCCCCAGGGAAAAGCCTCACTGAGATTTATTGGGTACATGGACAGGTAAAGGTACCTGTTTATTCCTTCCTTCCCTCCAGCGTTTCCACTGGGGACGCTTGGGTGCCGTAATGGAAACCAAGGTTTATAGTCTCATTAAACTCACACAACCTGATCCTATCTGCACCCAGCTATCAAACTCCAGGCCTGAACAAAACCAAAAACTAAAAAGTTGTTTTTGTGGGGTTTTTTAAAGCCCTTTTATTGTTTGTTTTCCCTACAGCAGTTTCCCTCTGATTTAAAATCATGTGATGCCAGTGAAATATGATCTATATATTTCTGATTCATTTACCGATTAACTAATGATTGTAAAAATAGCTTTGAAATGGCCAGATTTAGTACGGAGTCTCAGCATCAATATTATTTACACTTAGACATCAAATAGCACTCGTGACCAATTTTGTTAAGTGGCTGAGGGGCTCTCCTGGTCAAATTTCTGTTTTCTTGTGAATTTGTGATGGCTGCTGCTCTTTCTTTTTCCCTTCTCCCTGATCTGCCTCTTCCTCCTTCTCTTCTTCCTCTTTTTAATTTATTTCTGGTGAGGGTTCATTAGAACTGGAGTTCTGAACACTTAGTTGAGGTTTAGATTCATCATGGTGAATAAAGCTGCTTATAAACCCACCCCAACAAGCCCAAGTTTGCATCCCATGCTCAAGAATGCAGGGCAGACTTCTCAGGTGAGGCTCACAGGAGCAGGTGGGACATTCAAAGCATATTCATGCTAAAAACAAAACTCTAAGATTTCAAAACTGGGAAACGAATGCTCTGGGGTATTTTTTGTTTTCTTTTTGAGATATTTAAAGAGGAGAAAAAAAAGAAGCCTAGGGAAGTTGGTTGAATTTTATCTGAGAAAATTTATTTGTTCAAAAGCGAAAAGTTAAGGGATCCAAGGTCAAGGATAGATTTTTGTCTTCCTGTTTATTTTTATCCTGCATTCTTCCCTTTCCCCACATTGCACCCTTTGCCAAGTACAGTGGAACTTTCTCTCCATCAGCCCTCTCCCATTGGTCCCGTGTTCCGCGTCTCCCCACAGCAGCTCTGTCTCTCACCAGGACCTGAACTGTCTCATTCGCCCCTTCCCACGAGTCTCCTGGCCTCCATCCTGTACCTCATCCCAGGAGGAGCTTTCTAGAATATAGATCGGAGCCTCCCTGATGCTTAACATCCATGTGCAGTAATGATTTGTGTTTCTGAGCCCTTCCTATGTTCAATCTCTGTGCTTATCATGGATCTACCTCATTTTGCCCTCCCTTCAATTCTGTGAAGGCTGAGCCATGTCCTCCCCATGTCACAGACGAGGAGGCTCAGCCGGAAAGAGAGTCATCCAGAGAGGAAGGGGCAGGGCCGGAGGTCCAGCCCAGAGCCCTTGTCTCTGACCATCAGGCTCTACCTCCCCGGGGTACCTGCAGGAGCAAGTTCAGACTTCACAGCCTGCTCCCCAAGGCCTGCAGTCCCCTGCCTGTCCCCTCTGCAGCCACATCTCACACAGCCTTCCCAGTTGGCTTTGGGAAGCCAGCTTTGTCACACGATCAGGTCACACATCCATGCCCGGCACAGGCTGTTCCCTCTGGGAGGAAACACTCTTCTCCTCACAGCCCCAGCTCTGCCCAGCACACGGATGTTCATCCCTCAGGACCAAGCCCCCGGGGGTCCTCTTCTGTGAGCCTTCCTCGCCTGACTATCTAGGGCGAGCACTGCGTGTCTGTCCACTCAGCATCCGCTGCCCCTTCTCCCAGCGCCAGCATCCTGATATGCACGGGGCTGGTCCTCTCCTTCAGTTTCAGGAGTAAGCAGATGACCACAGCCGTGGCAGTGGAGTGAGGGCGTGGTACGTGACCCCCGCCAATCCAACAACAGTCGATCCTGGGGATTCGGCTAAAGTTAAAAGTCGACAGGACTCCCCTTTTTCCCTGGAGCTGCTAACCATGTTGGCCTGGTAGTGTGGGGTCCAGGTGCCTCAGGCAGACAGCTCGCTTGGAGCGAACAGAGCGCAAGTCAATGTGGCCAGAAGCAAAGCCTGAGCTGGGGAGAGGCCCCTGGTCATCTTCAGCGCCTGGGCCGCACCGTGCTTGGAGCCAGTTCCCTAACTTTTCAGAAACGTGAGCCCTTCAGTCTCTGCCTCTTCCCTGCCTTTCCCCCTTCAGCCCTTTGGAGTTGGATGCATGTCACTTGTCATTGAGTCGTGAAGAATGCATCATCCAGGGTGACACCTCTCTCCCCTATGTGACCTCGGCACCCAGGGCACACATACGTCATTCCTTGTACCCTTACCCAATTGCAATTTGTTCATTTGTGTGTCTCTGCTCCTGGACTCTGAGCATCTTGGGAACAAGGACTGTGCCTTCTCTATCTCTGTTGTCTGGGCACAGGCTAAGAAGCAGCATGAAGCTGGCATTAACGTCATGGACTTTGAAGTCGGTCAGACCCAGGTTTGAGTTGCAGCTCTGCCACTTGCTAACTGCACAGCCTTGGACAAATTCCTCACGCTGCCTCCTTGCGTCTCGATTTCCTGAATGCTCATTAGAAAGGGTCATTGGAAAGAAGGAGTGAGGAACTTTCCACTGCCCATAACACAGTGCCCGGCCTATATTAGGCATTTAATAAGCGGTAGCTGTGATTAATATTCCGTGTTGGTCCAGTGGAGGCAGTCTTGTAAAAAGACAATCCTGGCAGTGGTGCAGCCCAGGGGTGGGAACAGTTCACACACAAGCACACCCACAGTTACCCTAAATTGTGGTGGCTTTGTCCCTGGACAATGGAGGCTCAGGGCTGAGCTGGGTTTAGGAGCATGGAAGGAAATGGGCAACTCCTCTCAGCCCTGCCCTGAGGCCATGGCTGCCCCGAGTTCTCAGGGTGGGGGTGAGCATGGGAGTGTGGGGAGAGAAACGGAGCCTGCCTTTCTAGGGCTCTCCTTCTGACCATCCCCATGCCCTCACCCCAGACTCAGGTTGTGGGTTCTTGGCTCTGGGGAGAATATGCAGCTAGAGCGCAGGTGTTGGAATCACGCACTCCTGGATGACAACCTTGGATCCCCACTTTCTTAGCTGTGTGTCTCTAGGCAAGTTACTCACCCTCTCTGAACTCCTGTTTCCTCATCTTCAAAATGAGTTGTTTAGAAGAAAAATGAGATCATGTAATTGAAGGTCTTTGACCAGTGCCAACAAATGGTAACTATTATAATAAAGGATTAAAATAAAATCCATGAACTTTCCAACTCCTTGCTGTCCTGGCAACCAGCCTGGCCATTTGGAGGGCAGCAGGAGTCCAGGATGGACCATTTGGACTCCAGGATGGGCCTGCAGGGGCTTTGGCTCAATGGGACTCAGTGGACAAACTCCGCCCTGCTCACCTAGGGCGCTAGCTGAGAGCACAGATGCTGGAGTCTAGCCCCTGCCTTTGGATGCTGGCTCTCGTACTAACTCTGCCAGTTACTCAACTTCCCTGTGCCTCAGTTGCGCCACCTGTAAAATGGCAATAATAACAGCACCTACCTGTTTGGTGGTTTTAGAATTAAATGACTAGTACAAGCAACATACTTAGAACTGTGCCTGAACCACTGCAAATGCTCAATAAATATTAGCTATTAGTAATTCACTGAATAATGTAGAGGCTGCATATTACAGTAAGAGACTTCCATCTCAAGAGAAATGGAGGATAACGGGCTTGTCCTCAGTAAGTGTATAGTCAAAGCTGGGGGCCCTAGTGATAAATCACAATAATAATAGCTACTGATTTTTAAAGCAGAAGTGACCAATTTACCTTGATTTGGTGAGGAGTAAAAAGAGAAAGTATCTTGAGCTCTTGGACCAGGCTCCTGGCTGCCACGGGACACTTGGATCTAGTCCTCAACAGTGGATTTCTCTTCTGTGGTTTGCTCTGAACAGCCCTCAATCTCCGTTTCAGCCATGGGCATCCGGTGGAGGCAGGTGTTCGTAGCTTCCCACTTTCCCAGGCATAGGGGTGGGACGTGGCCAAGGCTCAGAAGTGATTGGTCCAGGGAGGGGCATGTGACGTAATCCGTGCCCTTTGCTGGGTATTCTTACTAGAGATGGCGGGGAAGAGCTGTCTTCTACAAGACTGGAGTGGCCTGGAGGAGAGGACATGTCCTTGAATATGGTGTTCAGACTGGGCTTCTGCCACTTGGGATCCAGGACCTGAAGGGAACAAATATCTAATTGGAACCCAATGGAAGGAATGAGCCAGTGGAGAAACCACTGGGCTTCTTGCAAAAGACAGATTCCGATTCATTCCTGTGCCTTTCCTCTCCAAAGTTGCCCTGGGCACAGAGGACTGTGGTGCCTTCATCTCTTATGGGAGGTATTTGGGAGGAGAAGGAGGGAAGAAAAGAAGCCCATGCACCTGTGTAAGTGGAAGAATAAGGTTCAGAAACATTCCCGTCTCACACGCAGCAAAGTCGTGAGACCTGGACTGGGGCAGACAGTGCAAAATCTAAAGCCCCTACTGTGCTCCGGGGACATTACTTTCACATCAACCCATGGGAGAGCTGTGACGGTCCCGGGTCTACAGAGGAGGACAGCAAGGCCTGCTCCGTTAACTCGCTCCACCAAGGTCAGGCAGTAGCACACCACAGGGCTCAGGTCCCAATCCTTCCCAACTTGTGGCATCTTTTCCTGCCTGGAGCTTGGCTGACTCCATGTGTTTGGTCCTAATTATCTGTGAAACTGTCAAACTAGACACGCTCCAGTGAGCAGAGAAAGCAAAAGTGTTACAGAGCAATGCTGTCACTGAGTGACCAAGAATAGTGCCTGCCTCCCGGCATTCTTGGAAATTTGGGGTGGTTGGGGGAGCGGGAGAGACAGAAGGCCATGTGGCCAGCCACTGACTGCTCCCCCCACTCCACAGCCATCTCATTTTCATCGGAACATCTCCAGGTATAAAGAGAGGCTACCGGGTACCAGGGGGCATCCCTGAGATCCAGCCCTGGGCTGTCATTGGCTCACCGTGTCACCTTAGGCCTGTCACTTCCCTCCCATGGGCCTCAGTTTCCCCATCTGTTAAAAGACAGGAGCTGGGGCTGAACCAGCTCATCCTTAAGGGCCCTCCCCGGCCAAATATGAACCTCAGTCGCTAACTTCGCGTAAGTATTTTACAGTCTGTGAAGATCTCACTTGATCCTCTCACCCAGCAGTTCTCAAGCTACTTTTCTGTTGGCACACACATGACAAGGTTGTCACACCTGTCGCATGCTCCCATGCACAATTCCCATAGGCTCCTTTCAAAATTTATCCCGTTCCTTCCCACTGAAGGGAGCAAATGAAGAAGAATGACATTGGCACGGGGCTAACCTTGGATATAGTCTAAGTTGTATGATTGTAACCCGAATCATTGGAAATATCAGTGCTTTGTCGTTAACAAATAATTACATTGCCAGGTTTCTCCCAACTGATTCTGACCCACAAGGTTGTCTAGACGCAGTGGATCAAAGCCACAGCTGTAATGAGCCCGAGAGGAGACAGCACTGGCTGCAGATTCACGGAAGGAGCTAAAGCAAATGGCATTTTAATAGCTGGTGTCAAAATTCCCCCTAAGAAGGGAATTGTGTTTTAATATGAATTGGGGGAGGTAGGATGCTGGGGACCCTCGGGGGGCCAGGGCTTCCAAGAAGAAAGCTGTGTTGTTTTGCACTGTCTCAGTGCAGGGGAGGTGAGTGGAGCAGAGAGAAGAGAGGTGGGGAGAGACGCCAGCGAGAGAAAGGACGGCTGTGCTGTGTTGGATGTCTCCCTGCCCTGGGAGTCCCAACCTTTCAGATGTTCTCCTAAACTTCACAGTGGGGTGTGTGTGTGTGTGTGTGTGTGTGTGTGTGTGTGTGTGTGTGACAGATCCAGCAAATGGGGTTCTCAGACCACACACATAGACTCACAGTATAGGAGCCAAAAGGTATAGTAGATGGCGCGACCCCGAAATGCTGAAAATTTGCAGAACTCTTAGATGATTCTAAACTGCTCGAGTCCATGGGATGGGGGGCTCAGGCAACACTACCTAGACCTGTGTGCTGCCAAGGCCCCGTCTGAAGTGGGTTTTCACTCCTTTTGCTGGTGGGGAGCTAAGCGGACTTCCCAAAATTAGGCAAAACTGGCTCATTCCTTTCATTGGGTTCTGATTAGATATTTGTCCCCTTCAGGTCCCGAATCCCAGGTTCCTCCATCTTATCCTCTTTCATGTCCTAACTTATTCACCAACTTAGTAAATCCGTGGATAAATGTAGCATCTGCTCTTTCTCAACATTTATGTATTCCAGGGTTTTATTTTGAAATAATCTTAGGTTTACAAAAGAGTTAAAAAACTAATAGGGAGTTCCCATATCCCTTCCCCACCTTTTCGTTGATTGACACCATTCACTAAGCTACTCAGCACACTGACTTTACTTGAATTTCCCCAGTGTTTTCACGAAGTCCTTTCTGTTCCAGGCTCCAACCAGGATACCCTG
The DNA here is from genome assembly GCA_033961575.1 of Aselliscus stoliczkanus. NCBI lineage: Eukaryota > Metazoa > Chordata > Mammalia > Chiroptera > Hipposideridae > Aselliscus > Aselliscus stoliczkanus. The sequence goes on from CM066733.1 coordinate 7,059,887, forward strand.
TTGTATTTAGTCATTGTGTCTCCTGGGTCTCCCCCAATGGGTGAAAGAGCCTTTCCTTGTTTTGTATGACATTCAATACCCTACATGCTGACTCTCCATGTGTACATTTATCGACTCATCCCATTGACCCACGACTCACCCATGAGGTTTCAGGCTCTGGACCAGGCACTGGTAGCTCAGAAATGAGTGAGGTGCGGTCCCTGACCTCAAGGAGCTCTCAGGCAAGGAGCCTACTGCCAGAGGCAGACCGTGAAAACAGAGTGAGAAAAACTATGGCGGAGGAAGGCACAGGAGGTCAGAGCTGAGCCCACAAGTGTAAGAGGAGGGCTGAGCCTGGGGCACAGAGCACCAGAGGGGCGGTCTGCCCTAGGGGCACCTGCGAGTGTGCAGGGATCTTGATCAGTGAGGCATCATTGCAGAGTGGACAGGCAACATTGTCCCACGGTGCAGGGAGACTCTTCAACAGTGATGCATATGCCTCATCTGTGATAGGCAGGTGTCGCAGGTTGGATTGTGTCCCCCCAAAAGATAGATTGAGTCCCTGATCCCCAGTATCTGTGAATGTGACCATATTTGGAAATGGGGTCTTTGCAGATATAACCCAGTTAAAAAGATGTCCTTATAAGATGAGATAAATGTGGACACAGACGCACAGGGAGGATGCCATATCACAGTGGAGGCAGGGATTAAAATGATGTGTCTACAAACTAAGGAATGCCCGGGATTGCTGGTCACCAGCAGCAGCTAGGAAGAGGCCAGGAAAACTCTTTCCCTAAGAGCCCTCAGAGAGAGCATGGCCCAGCCAGCATCTTGATTTTGCACTTCTAGCATTTGGAACTGTGAGACAACAAATTTCTGTTGTTCTGAGCCACCCACTTTGCAGTGATTTGTTACGGCAGCCCTAGGAAACGAGCACAGCATTTTCTGCCATGGCCCCTGGTGATCCCCGCTGTTAGTATCCGTGCTCTTGCCTAATCCCTTCCCACTGAGTGTGGCAGAACCCAGTGACTCGCTGCTAACAAACAAAATGTGACAAAAATGATGGATGTCACTTCTGAGTTCAGACTATAAAAGACTATAGCTTCAGGCTCTCTCTCTCTCTCTCTCTCTCTCTCTCTCTCTCTCTCTCGCTCTCTCGCTCTCTCGCTCTCTCGCTCTCTCCTTCTCTCCTTCTCTCCCTTACTCCCTCTTGTTTACTTGCATGATGAAGTAAGTTGCCATGTTGTGAAATACCTTATGGGGAGACTCCAGGGTGAGGAACAGAGGGTGGCCTCTGGTCACCAGCCAGCAACTTGCCAAGGCCCTCAGTCCAATGCCACAAGAAATGGAATCCCTGCCAACTGCCATAGTCAAGGTTGCACCCCAATAGCACCACAGAGTGACCCTATAACAGAACACCTAAATAAAGTGAATGGTAAAGACATAATTATTTCACATAACAAACTCCCAGAGTGGTTTAGAAGCTCAATAGCTCAGTGTTGATGTCTATGTGAGTCTTACCCTCAGGGTGGCAAGATGACTGCAGCCTCTCCAGGAGTCACATCTTCATCAGCAGAGCCCAAGGCACAAAGGGCATGATGGGAGCATGGGAGGAAAGGCCATTTTCTTGAGGGCCTCTGTCTTTTGTCTTTCTGAAAATCCCCTAGCAAACTTTCCCTCACATTTCATCAGCCAGAATCATATGTCCAGTCCTAGCCCAAGAAGGAATAGAAGGAACAAGATAGGGTTTGAACAATCCTGACTCAATTTTGGAGCCAGAACAAACCTGGGATACTGTTTTCTGTAGAAGAAGGGGGCATGGCTGTTGGGTAGGAACCTGGCAGTATTCCTGCCATAGGCATTTCAGTTACTTCAGAAGTTTTTCACTGCATAAATAACACTGCCCTAGATATTCTTTTGCACAAAAATTTTTCCACATTTAAAATGATCTCCTTAGTGAGGTGATTGGACACACACACAACACACACACACACACACAAACATACAAACACACAAAAAAACACAAAAACACATCCTTCAGTGTTGCCTTCAATACCATGTTTTATCTTGGGAACTGAGGCTGGAAGCACAGGATCAGAATTATCGGCATCACATGGCCCTGTGAGCTGGGGCCGCCCTCCCACAGGCCAGCTATCACCGTTCTCTGGTTTAGCAGATCACCTGGAGTGTGTGAGTGGCTTGCCAGGGTTAATATTTTTTGACTGTGTGCCCAGGGACAGCCTATTATCAGCTGATAGAGACAATCTGATTATTTCCATATTTTCCCTTTTCTACTTTTGTTTTGGCTTCTCCTTTGAATGTTTTTTTGAGCTGTATTCAAATCTACTCAAAACACTTTAGCTAGACTTCCGGTAAAATGGTGCAATAGACAGACGCTGTGCTAACTGCCTCCCAGGATCACACCAAAATTACAAGCAAATTATACAGCATTCAACCCTGGAGGTCCCCGGAACACTGGAGGAACAGAACCACTAAACGAAGAACTTAAAGAGGAGGCCACGACGGGTCTGGTAGGAGGGGCGGAGACGAGAGAGGGTGAGCCCCGTGAGGGAAGCCCCAGTCGTGGGAAGCTTGTCTAGTTGGGGGAGAGACCCTCCGGCCGCACCCCAAGCTCACCAGCCCAGAGCTCCTTTGCCGGGAAGAGGAGTTCTAAGACAGCCGGCAGTAAATTAGTGAGGACTCTCTTTGCTCAGCTCGGTGAGGCTAAGAGCGGCTGGAGAATCAGTGGGGCCGGCGCCTGGGCTTGCTCACCGGTGAGCACTTACCTGGTTCCTGGTGGAGGGAGTGGCTGTGTGAGCCGGGAGCCTGCGGGGACAGACTGAGCTGAGCACCTTTGGTGCAAAGGCTGGAGGTTTTTGGATTGTTGTTCCCGTGGTGCGGAGCTTGCACGCGAGTGGTGTAAGGAGGGCGCCATTTTGTCGGGCTTGGGCCCTCCCACGAAGGATCAGGTCCGAGACCTAGTGGTCTGGTGGAGATTGGCGAAGTGCGTGCGTGCGCGCGCTGGCAACGTGCCTGCAGCCTTGGATCCCCACCCTCCGCCGGCTTATACTGCGTTGCCAGGGAAACATAGGGCGGTGCCCTCTGGCTCCTACTGCGGCTCACTGAGACCCGGGAGCGTGAGCCACCTCGGATCCCCACCCTCCGCTCGGCTTGTGCTGTGTTGACAGGAAACGCCTGAGTGGGAGTGATCCGTCTCCAACAGGCTGCTCACTGAGACGCGGGAGCACGCAAGCCGCCTTGGGTCTCTGCTTTCCACACTGCGCTTGCCGAGTTGCCAGGCTGGTGATTGGTTGTCGGGCTGCTCGGCCTGATCTGCGAGCGGCTGATTGGGACAGGCTGAGACTGGGAGTTCTCCTGGGAGTGTTGGGCCGTGAGCTGTGTGCCTGCGTGATCCAGCCAGGGCTCTCCTGGTGATCTATCTAATACATCAAAGCAATCCCAGAGTGACAGCCAGAATGGGGAAACAAAGAAACATGTCACAAGTAAAGATCAGAAGAAACCTCCAGAAATGGAACCAAATGAAACAGAGGGATCAACCTTTCAGAGACACAGTTTAGAACACTGATGATAAGAATGTTTAAGGAACTTAGCGAGGACATAAAGAAAGATAGGGAAACCATAAAAAACAACCTGTTAGAACTAAAAGAATACAATAACTGAAATGAAGAACACACTCGAAGGAATCACCAGTAGAGTAGATGAAGCAGAGGAGCGGATCAGCGATTTGGAAGATAAAATAGCAGAACTCACCCAGTTGGCACAGCAAAAAGACCAAAAAATAAAAAACAATGAAAATAGTTTAAGAGCCCTATGGGACAAGATGAAGCGCAACCACCTTCGAATCATAGGGATACCAGAAGGAGAAGAGAAGAAGCAAGGGGTTGAAAAGGTATTTGAAAAAATAATGACTGAAAACTTCCCTACCCTGGTGAAGGAAATCAACATACATGCCCAGGAAGTGCAGAGGGTTCCAAACAAGCTGAACCCAAACAGGTCCACACCAAGACACATCATAGTGAAAATGGCAAAGGTTAAAGACAGAGACAGAATCCTAGAGGCTGCAAGAGAAAGACAGCAGGTTACATACAGAGGAACTCCTGTTAGACTAACAGCTGACTTGTCTACAGAAACTCTGCAGGCCAGAAGGGAGTGACAGGAGATACTCAAAGTGACACAAAATAAAGGCCTACAACCAAGATTGCTCTATCAGCACTTGGCTATCACTTAAAATTGAAGGACAAATAAAGAGCTTCTCAGAAAAGAATAAGCAAGGAATTCATTACCACCAAGCCAGCACTGCAAGAAATGTTAAAAGGACTTTTTAAACAAAAGAAAGGGGTAAACAAGCTAACCCAGAGAGACAATTTAAGAAGATTGATGTCATATCAAGCAGATATAAAGGAAAAACTGATGGTTGCTGGTTGGGAGGAGTGAGGAAGAGGAGAGGGGAAGGTTTGGACAGTATATGTGGGACTACAATGTTGCCGCAGGCTATGGGGGCAGTTCTGGGAATGTAATTGATATTGTTGTGAAGAGACTATTATGTTGTGAGAAATAAGTCAGTCAGAGAAGGACAGGTACCATGTGATCTCACTTGTGTGTGGAGTCTGAAGAACTGAGTGAACGATCAAAGTAAACAGACTCATAGATGTAGAGGAAAAACTGAGGGTTGCTAGTTGTGGGGGGAAAGGGAAGGGATTAGACAGCACAAATAGACAACTACAATATTGCCACAGGGATATGAAACACAGTTCGGGAATATAATAATGTTGTAAAAATTTTGTGGCGTGTCAGATAGTCACATGTCTTGTTAGGGAGACCACTTCATGGATGAAATAGATGCTTGATCAGTGCACTGTACACCTGAAGCTGATGTTGTATAGTATTGTATGCCAACTGCAACTGAATATGTGGGTGGTCACGGGATGTGGAGTATGCTGTGGAGGCGAGTCAGGGGAGTTGTGATGGATATGTATGATATGGGGGGGGAGTGGGGTGGCGAACTGGGGGAGGGGGGTTTTCACTTTGGGGGGTAAAGAGTATAACTATTGCATTGTGTTGTACACTGAAAACTAATAAAAATAAATAAATAAATAAATAAAAATTTAAAAAAAAAAAAAAAAAAAAAAAAAACACTTTAGCTAATCCCAACCTCAGAATGTGCAAAACCCAACTTTAACAATTTAGAACAAAACCTTAAGGCAACCAATAGAATTACCTTCCTATTATAAGCCACTTCTCTGGAAATCTTCCAATGTGCACTTTGATTAGTGAATAAATTAAGAAACCCCACTGCTGCCCACCAGGGGCCACCAGGAACCAGATTTAATGAACCCCAGCCATTAGATTCCCAGGAGTGGAATTTGTTGGTTAAACTGCATCATCATTATTGGGCACTGTGTTAGGTAGGATAGGTTTTGCTAGCTGCTATAATAGCATCTCTACATCTAAAGGGAAGTTTCTATCTTATGCACGTATATAGGTCTCCTCAGGGGTTCTTGGCCAAGCAGTTTTCCAGGTGGTGATTTGGGGACCCAGGCTTTTTCCATCTTGTTGCCTAGATCCTTTCTATTCAGCCGGTAGACGGGGAAAGAGAAAATGGGTTCACGCTTGGGAGGCCGCAAGTGACATTCACTACTTTCACTCATCTTCTCGTAGCCAGACTCACTTGCATGGTCAAACCGGCATGAGAGAAGTCAGGAAGGTGATTTAGCTGTGTGTGTGCCCAGGAGGAGAGGGATGATCAACCACCTTTGTCAAAGACACCTGCCTGTGCTAGGTGCTTTCCTTACCTTGCCTTGTATGTAAATCGGGTAGTTAACCCCCCCATTTTACAATGAGAAAACTGAGGCTCAGAGGGGTGACATTTCCTACGCCAGGGGATATTGCTAGTACGTGTCAGAGTGAGAATGTCTCTTGCGTATCTGCTTTATACTTTTACCTTCAGTCTCCTTGCAGTCCACCTTTGTATATGCTTTAAGATAGGGGTCCAGTTTTATTTTTCTCCACTCTCCCCCCATGCAATATATTATTAGATAAAATTTTTTTTACAACACCTGACATTATGAAAATTTTATTCAAATGGGTTAGGCCAATTTACATTCCTACTACCAGTGTATCTATTTCACTTCACCTTGTTCCACACTAGGTATTATTATTATTTTAAAAATCAGTGCTATTTGATGGTAGAAAAGTGGTAACTCGTTTCTTGAATTGCCAATGAGATTGCGTTCTTCCTTTTTATCCCCAAATATAATTCTTCATTTGTGAATTATGTATTTGAATTCTTTGTTCATTTATCTAGCAGGGTCTGGATAACTTTCACATCTCTTTCCATACATATATGCAGCCATATAGTACAAGCTCTTTATATAATAAAGATACAAAGCCTTTGCCTGTCATTTTTGCTGCACACATTCTCCCTTCTTTTTCTTTTTTTGTTTTTTATGTACAGATGTGCTAAATTTTTCTGCAGTCAATTCTGTCCATCTCTTTCTTTGTGATCTTTTCTGAGGCTTCTAAGTTTAACCAGCCTTTTCTCCCCAGAGGTCTGATAAATATTCAAGTCTTTCCCCCTCGATGGTTTGATTTTTTTTTTTTTAAATATTCAATTCTTTAGTGCATCTGGAATGCATTTCAGTTTATGGTATGATACAGAAGGACCTAACTGCAGGTTTATAATTTGCAAGAGGAGGGGGCCTCATTCACACGCCCAAGTTCCCTTCTCCCTCACCTTGAGCTGCTTTTCTCTTCTCCAGGCCAAACAGAGGCAAAGATACCACGAGTGACACAAAAGCATGCAAGGCTGTGATCATTTCCCCCTAACTCAACACGTTATTGTTGTTGTTGTTGTGCATGATGGAGAGTTTAAATACACAGTGGAGTTCTCTTGCACAAATATGAATACCAAAAAAAAATTGTGACACTGAAGTTAGTCATCAGACATCCCATGAGATAGAATTATTACCCCAGTTTTACAGATGAGGTAAACTGAGGATTAAGTAACTTGCCCAAGGTCACATATTAGGGCAGCTGTAATATTTTTTGTTCATGAGCCTCACTTCCTCTGGTTATTATGACCTCACCTTCTGGTTATTAACTTAAAATGCATTTGTTGTCTAGAAATTAGGATAGAATGACTTAGGTGAGTTAGCTTAAAAAAATAAAAAAAGTCTTGAAATGTTCGTGTTCCCAGAGTAGACAAAGATCTGAAAAAGGATCTGGAAGTCCCCAAAAGAGGTTGACACCACCCCCACTGACCAAGAACCGTCTTTGTCTTGGTAAGCATGAAATCTTGAGTCCAAAATGAGGTGCCTGCCAGAGACTTGGCCTGGAATGGGGATTCTCTTTTATTGGCCTTCCTGTGTTAGGAAGTTCTTCATTCTTGTGAACTTGGACGAATCCTCAGTGAAGGGAGGGAAAGAAGTAAGACAGAGCAGAAAGGAGGTGGGGAAACGTGAATACACACAGACTCTCTGCTAAGAGACCTGCAGCCTCTCTGAGGGGCAGTGTCCTGTCATATGGGACTGAGGGTGTCACCCCTGTTTCACAGAACTGTCCTTGTGAGGAGCGTGTAACACAGAATCCAGGTGTGCCAAGTGCCTGGCCCAGGTGGAGAGCTGTCTTGGCATTCTCTCAGGTGATTCTCACAGCCGCCCGATGAGGAGAGCTCAGTTAACTGGATTTGGTGATGTGCCGAAACCAGAGAAAATGCATGTTTGATAGCAGACTAGAAAAGCCTCCTCCATCAGGAAGAAAGGAAGATACTAGACAGAGAAGAAGAAAGACAATCTATTTTGTGTTCAAGGCTTTATACAACAAGGTGTCTTGTTCTTAATCCTCTAAACAACTGGGTCAAATTGGTGTTGTGTTCCCTTCTGCAGATGTGGAAGAAAGGCTGACAGACTTGCAGCAACTAGCTTGACTCCTTCTGGGCTACAAAGACTGGGGGCTCTCGGGAACCCGGGGGGTAGATCCCACAAAGCAATCCAGACTGCAATGGCCAGAGAATGTGTGGAGCCTACACCCTCAGCAAGTGCACGTAGAGGGGTCATGACCTTCCAAGCTCCTTGAAGGGGTAGGCGTAGGAGGCGAGGCCAAGGTTCAGATCTCAGAGCAGGGTCAGGGAAATGCACCTTCCAGGTCAGCCGTGTCCTGATGATAGGCACGTGGGCTTTAATTCAATAGAATCAACGTGAGGCCATTTTTACTTGGCAAGGTGGTAGAAGATAGGTTCTAAGAACAAAAAAGCAGGTCATCCCTCCGTAGGCTATAAAACAATCCTAATTTCATGTTTCTTTAGGTTTAAACGGATTCAAATGTTATTAAAACCTTCAGAAGTGGTGGCGGTGGCAGCTGGGGATGAAGGTAAAAGCCCAGAATGGAGATAGAGCAATTCTGGATTCTGGGACGGCTCTATTGCCAAGGATATCTCCCTGCCTGGCACAGTTGTAACTGCAAAGGAGTATTTCATGGTTTGTCTGTTTGTTTGCCAATTTCAAAGAAGTCTCGATGTAGAAAGTTTGAAAAACACGTAGAAGTATCAAGAAGTAGGGAAAAATCACCCATAATCTTATCAGCCAGTAATAATCATGTTACAAAGGTGATATTTTTCCTCTAGAGTTTCTTCCTGAGCTTTTATTTTTTAAATAAATGTAATACCTGGCTCCAGACCTATCTACTTCCCAGACTGGATGAGATGAGGCCCATTACATCTTGCAAGTAGACACATTTCTAATTTTAAAATGCAATATGCTCATTAGAGAAAATCCAAAAATTTCCAAAAATGCATGAAGAAAATGAAAACCCCACCATACAGAGAACTAACATGGGGGTGAATTTCCTTCCTGTCTTCTTTCTTTGCATTTCTTTAAGTTTAATATCTATCTATATCTATATCTATATCTATATCTATATCTATATCTATATATAGAGAGAGATTTAATCTAATTTTGCCCTCTACTTCTTTTTCTTAACATTCTATCATAAGCACATTCTCATGTTATTACACGTTTTCCATAAAATTTATCTTTCAAAGCTACATAATATTCCTTGGTGTGGCTATCACATAACTTATTTAGCTATTTCATGTATGACCACTATTTGATTTTCTGTGCTTCTTTTTTGAAAATCTTTGCCCACAGCTCTTTTATTTCTTTAGGACTGAGTCCTTCAAGATGAATTACTGGGTGAAAGAACATGAATTTTTTTTAAAATTTAGTTTAATTTTATTTATTCACTTATTTTAATTCAAATTTTTAAATTTATTATTATTAGTTACAAATGTACAAAACAATGCAATAGTTATCCTTTTCACCCCTTACAAAGTGACTCCCCCCTCCCCCATCCACTGCCCCCCCATATCAGACATACCTATTACATTTCCATTGACTCCATTCCCATATTTACTCCACATCCCATGACTTCTTTTAACATACTGCCGTGCGTCCTTTGGAAAGTTCATAACCAGGGCGGTGTAGGGGACTACCCACCCTCACTATACCCTTGACAGCTCTGCCAGTTTTACTTTGTAAAAATCTGTTGCCAGTTGAATGGGTGAATTCTTATTACTGAGCTAGGATCCAAAACATCTAGTGCCTTTACTAGGCATGGTGATGCGACTTTAACTCTTGACTCAGTTTCCCCATTCTTATCCTGACAAGTGTTCCTTTAATATGGAGGATGATTTCAACTTCTCAAAATTGGAAATACTGGTAAAATTCTAATTTCAGCTCTTCAAACCTCTGTGCTCTCATCTATAGAACAGGAATAATATCTAGCTTAGAAAATCATTGTGATGACTAAAAAAAAAAAAAAAAAAAGTCAGCAACAACAATAACAGGGAAATCACTGAGCACCATCCCTGGCACAGAGCAGATGCCCAGTGAATACGCCTGTTACTCTCTTTCCTCTCTCATTTATCTTCAACTTGGAAGCCATTTGAAAAGTCAGGAAAAGTAGCCTTAAAACACCAGATTTCTAGTTGAGGAAGCCAAAGCTCAGAGAAGCTAAGCAACTTATCTAAAGTCAAGATGGCTAGTAAATGGCAGAGCGAAGCCCACACCACACACTCAAGGAGGGGTTTCCTGGGGGCAGTCGCAAGGCTATGGCCAGCACATCTGTTTTAATTGTCCCACATAGCCAAAGTCAGAAAATAGGATAAAATCAAATAAAGCCAATACTTAACATGAGATTTCACACCCATATATGACTTCTGGTTTCTTTTGAGCAATCATTAGATTTGGTGACCGGGGAGGGCTGAGTTGAGTGGTGGCTGACCGCTTTGTCAGGGTCACGGACCCCCCAATCTACCAGGCCTTCACACTGGGTGTGCGCAGGTTGCCAGCTGTGCACTGGAATTTGTGACCCCTGCCCTGACCCCCGCTGACATCGGATCCAGGGTTCCTGGCTACCCTGGGCTGGGTGCGCGTCGGTGAAGGCCCAGCTCGGCTGGGATTGCCCACGAGCGGTCCGGCTGTAGTCCAGGAATGTGAACATACGTTGTTCTCCGCCCAGCCGCATTCATGTGGGGTGAGCTCACCCTGGCCCGCTGCCTCCTTCCCCCAATCTCTCCAATTAAAAACATATTACCTTCCCGCTCCGCCCGGAGCAGCCCTGGGCCGCAGCTTTATTTTATAAACACATTTAGACAAGTTCAAAAAGGAATGATTCATGCTGGACCTGAGCGCTCCTAAACTGAGCACCGTGGAGCATTTTCACAGGGAAAGCATCCTGAGCGGGACCAGGCCTGGCCCTCGGGGGGTATCATCTCTCTGGCTCCAAGGCTCGAGATTACCTGTCCGCAGCTGGAAGGACTTACCCACAAGGCAACCTTTCGGCACCCCCGGCCAGGGTCTGTGCCCAGACCCAGCCACCACGGGCTCCTGGAAGAGAAGGATGCAAGCCCAGCCCCCCCCCCGGAGGCGTCCCAGATCCCCCACTCACCGCCCCCCCCCTCATTCTTTCCCCCTTTCTCCTGTGTGACTCTGTCCCCCTATGTGAGTAGGCTTCCAGGCTCACCTTCCCACCCTGGATTTCAATTCCCTTCTTCCCACGAGGGTCTTTCAAGCTTCTCCCCACAATGCCTGGCTCAGAGCCCTGCACAGGGAGGGCCACGAGACAGGTGCCAGGCTAATAACCAGTAACAAGAATGATAAGGCTGCTGAGTGGAGAGCATTGACTGGGTACCAGGTACTGTGCTTAGTCATTTACATATATTCTCCCACTGAATTCTCACAAGAACTCAGTGAAGTAGACTACAAACCCATTTCACAGGTGAGGAAATCGAGGATTAAGTTTCAGCTGAACTCTACCCATGGGGCTCAGTCTCAGTTGTCAGAAACGGAAGGGCCCTGGCATCATTTGGTCATGTCACCTGATTTTCCAGATAGAGAAACTAAGGCTCAGAGAGGAAGAGGGACTTCCCCAAGATGGTACGAGGACGCAGCAACCTTAGCAAGAGCCCCAGCTGCCCGACCCTTGGTTGCGCCATTCCATGCCAGCCCTGGGTTTCAGGACTGACACGTAGTGGGAGTTGGGTGAAGTTTCTTGAATGAATAATGAATCACTATATGAGTGTTTTTAAGGAACTATCCCCTGCTTGGATCATAATTACCATGACAATGTCTTACTCATATCTGAATCCCCAGGGCCCAGCTAGACCCATGAAGAAGGCCCTTTTTCAGTCAGTCTCTCATTGGACCTTTACACGCTGCAGCTTAACCCTTATTCTTACTTTATGGTTGCTGGGTTTTCAGTCCAACAGACTTGGCTACACGGATGTGATTTCTGTTTTCCTCAGTCTCCTAGACATCTCGGTCCGTTTCGTTTCATCTTGATTCCTGTACCTGAGGGTCTGGTTCATGGGCAATTTGATAGTACAATGAATGAGTTAATTTTTTGTTGTTGTAGTTGTATGTAGTTTTTTGTTTTTTTGTTTTTTTTTTTTAAATCAGGAAGGATATTTGAGAGGTCTCATAGAAATCAAAAAGGCATGAAGTAATGAGTTCCAGGAAGGGAGGACCCGGCAGCCTTGGGCCTTCAATGTTCAGAGTTCACAGAAACTTTTCCTTATAGCATTGCCCTTTCTGCGACTTGGCTCCAACAGCTGCCAGCCTCTGAACTTCCAAAACCACCAGTCAGTTCCAAATGTGGAATTCACAGGGTACAGTTAGATGTGATCTTGTGTGGGGCACTTGCTCATCCTGTACCAAATAGCAGGGTCTGGAGGTATGGTCACATGGTACTAGTATAGCAACTCTGATCAGAGCCCTGGGATGATGGATGAGGCCTGAGTGATGGTTCTGAGAAGATGCTGATGAGCAAGCAAACCACAGTAGGGGGAGAGCACTGGATTCTGGGGGCACCCCTGATGTCTGATGATGAAAGAGACTTCACTGGGAAGGTCAAGTTTCCTTGTCTCCAAGTGAAACCACCTGGTTTAGAGGAATCAACAGAGGTTTAGGAGACAGAATTACATATCAGTCCTTGTTCCACCACTTCCTAATCGTGTGACCTTGAACACATCACTCCCTGCTCTGAGCCTCAGTTTCCTAATGTGCAGTATGGAAGTAATAATGTTTTCCTTGGGAGGATGAGAATTGAACACATACAACACTTGAGGTGACTGAAGCATAGTAAGTGCTCAATAAAACAAGTTTATTTTCTTCCTCCAGAATTGTGTGTTTATGGCAGTGAGACGGGATTGGCATCTTAAACAATTAGGCATTAAGACTCTCAAATTCAAATGCCTTCAGAAGCCTGACAGTGACATGAATGAATTAAGAGGGTCCAGTGTCAGGAAAGACAGAGTAAGGGAACCGACACTCGAGGCAGTGGGGAGGCGTGCAGACCGAGTGGTATCAGAGAGCGCCCGCCTCCCAGAGGGTGTGGCCGCTAGACTTCCGGCCAAGGGTTACTGTGTGGAGCATGCAACCCATGTTGCCAGTTCTTTGGGGTTTGAAGGAAAAGTTAGAAACCCAAGGTTTCATAGGAAATGTTCTAAGTTTTAAATATTGGCAATTAATTCAAAATTTCAAAGTTAATGACATCAAGGAAATGAGAAGACTGACACCACAGACTGGAAAAATATTTGCAAAAAACATCTCTGATAAAGAACTGATAATTCAACCATAAGAAAATGAACAGCCCAATTGAAAACTGGAGAAAGAGCTGCACAGACCCCTCACCAAAGATGCTCCACAGATGGTAAATATGCAATGAAAAGATGCTCCACATCGTATGCCATTAGGGAATTGCAAATTCAAACAGCACAGAGATACTACTGAACACCTATTAGAATGCCTAAACTCCAAAGCACTGAGAACACCAAATGCTGGCAAAGATGTGGAGCAACAGGAACTCTCAGTCACTGCTGGTGGGATGTAAAATGGTGCGGCCTCCCTGGAGAACAAGTTTGGCAGTTCCTTACAAACCTAAAGATGCTCTTACCATATAATCCAGCTATCGAGGTCCTTGGTATGAATCCAAATGAGGTCAAGGCTTGCATCCCCACAGAAATCTGCACACAGATGTTTATAGCAGCTCTATTCATAAGTGCCCAAACTTGGAAGCAACCAAGACGCCCTTCAGTAGGCGATGGATAAATAAACTCTGGCCTTTCCAGACAATGGAATATCATTCAGCACTAAAAAGAAATGAGCTATCAAGCCATGAAAAGACATGGAGGAAAGTTAAATGACTATTACTAAGTGAAAGAAGCCAATCTGAAAAGGCACATACTATATAATTACAACTCTATGACATTATGGAAAAGGCAAAACTATGGAGACAGAAAAATGATCAGTAGTTGCCTGGGGTTAGCGGGAAGGAAGGGATGAATAGGAAGAGGACTTTTAGGGCAGTGAAATTATCCATTTTGATGGCGATTCTGTATTCTATAATGGTGGATATAGGTCATTATACATCTGTCAAAAGCTAGAATGTGCAACACCAAGAGTGACTTTTTAATGTAAATTGGGTTTTTTTCTGTAAACCTAAAACTGCTCTTAAGAAAATAAAGTCTATTAGTTAAAAACATTAATACCAAACTGCCCATGGCCTGGATTTGGCCTGAAGGCCCATGGACTGCCAGCCCGTAGCCCTGAGAACCCAAATCCACCATCATAAACCCAAGCACTGTTTGATTCCAAGACTTCATCTTTCTAGCAAGGGCACACAGTAGGTAAGACTGTTCTCACACTGCCAGGGTGCAATCACCATCAGAGATGCCTGTACCTGCCCATCAGATGTCCTGATTGGCACAAAATAACCAAAGTGGCTGCAAGGAGGTGAAGCAGTCCCAAGCCACAGTCCAGGCGCCCTGCCTTAGGTGAGGTGGCTAGTTTAAGACCTCATCATTGCTTCCTTGAGCCCCGGAGTGTCTGCAATAATTAAGGAAGCAAAAGAATGATAAGGTGGGACACCTGTGATGAGCTAGGACCTCCTCGGTCCTAGATATGGAGACGGGGGCCTGGTCCCGCTGCCTGGGGCCCTATGGAGAGAGTGGCTGGAAGGTCTTATAGGACCCTGAGCAGAGACCAAAAAATTCCATCCTCTAAGTGCTGAGTTCCTTCTGCCTGGGTCTCAAAATCACACCAGCACGTGACTTCAGCCAGGTGGTGAAGGTGAGCATCAGTAGCCACAGATCATGTGGATAGCATGCACCCTGGATAGGGTGTGATGAAAATGGTACTTGACCTCCAGGATCTCTCTCCCCCAAACCCACAACTCCAGTCCAACCATAAAAACAGCAGGGGCATCCTACAAAATTCCGGGCCAGGAGTCATCCAAACTGTTAAGGTCATCCAAAAAAAGGAAAAGTCAGAAACCGTCACAGCCAAGGGCTGCCTAAGGGGACGTGAGGACTACATGATATGTGCTCTCTTGGATGGGATCCTGGAACAGAAAAGGGCGTAAGGAACAAACTAAGGGAACCTGACTGAACCACGGACTCGAGTGAATAACGATGTACTGGTTTGGGTTCATCAATTGTAACAAACGTACCACGCTGATAGAAGAAGTTATAGGGGAAACTGCAGGTGGGAGGGGCTGGGGTAGAGTCGCTGTACTATTTGTTCAGTTTTTCTGTAAATCTAAACTCTTCCCAAAACAATAAAGGTTATTAATGAAATAAAGTCTACTAATTCAAAATAATCATACACACACATAAACACTTGGAGTTTGATAGCTTGGGATAGCATGCTGGCTTTAATTTAAATTTAGTTTAAATTTAATTTAAACTTTTGGCTGTGTGACCTTGGGCGAATTATTTTAACCCCTTTTAGCCTCTATTTCATTATTTTCAGTAGAGGGCTAAGGCTACTTTTCAACTCACTGGGTGGTTTGGAAAATAAAAGAATGCGCTGCCCACGAAATGCCTGGCTCAATGGCTGGCATATGCATGGCGCTCCTTAAATGATATTATTATAGAAATATATTCACATATATACGTACTAGAGTTATTATGGGTGTAGGTTTTTTTTATTATTGTTCTATTTTATTATTTTTTAAAAGCAAAACTGTCATTTAAAAATTGTCAGCTAGTTCTGTTGTTTGCAGAAAGTCTTCTGTGTTTGAGCAAAAAGCACTTGAATTGTCTTCCTAGTTGTGTGGATGTCAGACAGACACTCATGGCTGGGGGTTGAGTTTGGGTTTTGGTAGGGGGGTAGCTATGCATCTTCTTCAGAGCCTGGGGCCTTGGCTTTTTAGAGGACTCCGTTTCCTCCTAGCTACCCCTTCTTCCATACATCCACCGTGGTCCAGAGTCGCCGGGAGGGGGCCGGCCGAGTGGCTCAGTTGGTTAAGAACTTGCTCAAGAGTGCGAGCTGAGCTCTGAGCAACAGCTGTTCGAGGCCAGCCCGAGCTGAGTTGCCGTTGAGCTGCCAACAGGTGGCGGGATGGCTCAGCTAAAAACAAAACAAAACAAAACAAAAAAACACAAAACTGAAAAAGGGCCGGCCGAATGGCTCAGTTGGTTAAGAGTTCGCTCAAGAGTGCAAGCTGAGCTCTGAGCAACGGTGGTTTGATGCCAGCCTGAGCTGAGTTGCCGTTGAGCTGCCAACAGGTGGCAGGAGGGCTCAGCTGAGAAAAAAAAGAAAATTAACCAGAGTCGCCGGGAGGGAGGTGAGCCTATCTGCTCACAGGCCAAGAGGACATCTAGAAGAAAGAGGATCGAGATCCCAGCACTCACCTTTGAGGTTCAAAGCTATGGAAAATCTGCAATGGCAGAGGGCACTTGACCAGCTCTCCATCCAGAAAGGAGGCCTGGCCTGGGAACCGGAGCTGGGTTAGGGTGGTCAGGGTACCAATTCTGGGTACAGCCCTTTCTGGTCCAGCCACTGGGTCTCCTCCTTTGGGGTAAAGACCTATAGTGGAGCATGTCACCAGAAGAATGGGACTTCCTGTCTCCATCCCACACTGAGAAATGCTGACGTGAGGGGCCTGAGCTACTGAAACGATCAATATAGACAAAATCGGACACACTCCTGGTTCCCTGGGTGATGGGTGGTAGCTCCTGCCATGCTGGGTGGGGTGAGAGGGACTTTGCCTCAGAGCCATGGTCTATTTCTACAGAAACAACAGGTGGTGACAACGCAGCCAAGGGCATGGTCAGATTTCCCCATTTCCTCTTCTAGAAGATAGTAACCAGGTGTTATCTCCTGGACTGAATAGGCCCTGGACCACTTGATCATCACAGAGGGGCCACTGGGGAGGGATGACTTCTTTGCAATAACCAGAAGATTTTATAATTTGGCCATTAAAAGAACTGTGACCTCATTTTGTGCCTTGAGTTGGAGAAGTGGACATATTGGCTACCTGCATAAATGTCCATACACACGACACTTTGAAACACATTTATAAATAAGCACATGTGCATGCACTTACACACACACACACACACACACACACGCAGACACATGCTGCTGATTGTCTTGGCAAGACAAGTTCTTGCCTTTTTTGCACTCAGCTTTTCTTCCCAAGTCTTGGATTCTTGGAAAGGGGCTGCAGCCAGGGGATAGGGGGTGGGGAAGGAACAGAGGGGTGGCAGACCATGTGGAGAGAAGCTAATTTGTTTCTTCAGTTGACAGATGGGTTGAGGACAAATTACACCGTGGGTATTAAAACTCCTTTTTAAATTCAACAATATTTGCAAACTGATCTGAGCCCCCCAGAAGCAATAAGAGAAAGCGTACAATCTGAGACCCAATTCCAATCTTCCTTAAAGGTGGGGCTATTTAAAAATCTTTAAAGCAGGCTTTGCCTGGAGTGCAAAAATCCCCTAGGAAATATTGGCCACAACTTGATTGTGGCCACTAGGAAAAAATAAGTACATCATGGTTGTCCAGAGACTTTTTTTCCACAAATGGATATGAGATTTTTTTGGATAATCATTTGGAAATGACTGAATCTAATGCTCATAAAAGCAACAGCGATTGGATTTTTTTTTTGCCATTGTGAAAACTGTATATATTTGTTGTAGAAAACTTAGAAAGTGTAGAGTAAAAATTCCTCCACCCAGAGATAACTAGGTGTTATTTTAAATAAATGCTATAAATATTGTTAACATTTGAGTGTATATACACCCAATATATCGATAGCTGTAGGTAGCTATCGATATGGCTATCTACTTGTATACACTTGTAAATATTGTTTTATGACCTGCTTTTTTCATTTAACAATAGATGCCAAGCATTTTCTCATGGCTTTTAATATCATTTCAAGTCACCAAGATGACCATCTCTGCAGACACAAGATTTGAGAATACTTAGGAAAGAGAACCAACTGGCTGCCCCACCCCCAGTCTCATCTAACCACCCCACCCCACCCCACCCATCCCGTCCCAGAAAAGAGCGGGCTGCCTCCGTGAACTTGGATGTTCAACATCCTCAGAACATGTGTGCACATCTGGAGGAATGGTTACGAAGATTAATGTCATGCTCAGTGTCAGAACTCCCCCTGACATTTCCTCAGTTTATCCAAACAATTTAGAAGAGCCCTCTGGGATTAGGAACCACACTCTGCGAGGCCGACACTTAACCTCTTGAATTCCCATGTCCCTGGAGACACACGTGCAAGTTTTATTCTTTAATTGCTAAAACAATGAGGCCGTGGACAAAGCCAATACAGAAAGAGCTTGAAATAGTTTAAAGCAAGAATGCAGAAGAGGGAAATCTGGACATGCTGGGCTGATGGGAATTATAGTATCTTTAAGCAGGGTTTGAGAGCCAGTAGACACAAAAAGTAAATGATAAAGAAATTAGTGTCTTTGAAACCATTATGTGTGTTAAATGGGATCTTGAACCAAATGAAGTACTTTCAGTGTGACTCAGAGAATATTTGGTTACCTTTTCCTCCTACTATCGGAGACTTAATTTGGTTTCAAACCAGTTAACTGCTATTTTTAAATTATTTGTCTTTATGGATAATGGATGTCATGCAACTAATGTATCTTCCATATTGCTCTGGCTGCCAGGGGGCTCAGGAACCTCAATTACTGGATAGGGCTTGCATATCTGTGTCATACTATTCCCTCTGGTTTTGATTTTTTTTCCCCCCCGATCCTGGTTTTTATCTACTTAGATTTTTGTTTTATTGCATGTATTTCTTGTAAGCCACCTCAAATCTTTTTGTTGGATAGATTTGTAGATCAAAACAACTTGGATTTGTGGTTCAGTTTAAGAAGAAATGAACATTTTGGTTTGGTTTTGGAGTTCAGCAAATTAGTGTGATTAGCTCTGATTTGAGGTTTACAGTTCTATTATGTTAAAGTCCTTGGTATTTAATACATCAAAGGGCCTGAGAGCTTGCACTTAACCTCCTGCGTGTTAACACTACACAGTGCATTGCATGTCTGTTTCCAATGATGCCGGGCTACGAAGCTCTTGGAGATTCTATCTTGGAATCTTGCTCACCCTTTAGGCATGAGGGGATGGGTGTGCAAGTACCAGCTTTCAACAAAGATGCAATGAAGGGTTTAGAAAAGCAAGTGACCCCACTCATTCCAATGTCGCCCTGAGTTTTTGCTTTTAAAGTCTTCTGTATACAAGAGGGTACATGTCCTCTATTGTTCTGTGTTCCACTTCCTATGATAGCCATTCCAGACTCGTCCACCAAGGTTATGCTGAGAGGGCCTTGCATCCTGCACGCGTGCACCTTTTCGGGGTCAGGAACCTTTCCACCAGGAAGTGCAGAAATTCCGGCATAAGAAGGAGCAGAGTCCCCCCAAAAGAAGAGGAAAGATCAGAAGTGTGGCTTAGGCCAGGATTACAGAGGTTTGATTCTCTACACGGCCCTGATGGGTCCTCCAGGGGATCCCCTCAGATTCCATCAGACCACTAGTTTAGGCTGAAGTCTAGACAGAGGGTATTTATGGTGGTGGAACCAGTCACCCTGGGTTCTGGGTGCTGCTGAAACTCTCGCTCTTAATCAGACCTTGGCAAACTTCGTCATCTCTGTGTGCCCACTTTCTCCCAGGCTCAGTGGAGGGGAGGAGGCTGAGAGAGGGGAACCTATACTGCTTGAACCTCTTCTATTTTTCAAAGACTGTGGTTGCCATTTCCAAGCTTCATCATTTATTAGCTGCATGACCTTGAGCAAGTGACTTCATCTCGCTGAGCCTCAGTTTCCCCATCTGTACGTGGAAATGACGCATTTTCCATGGAACTCATGAAGCTTCAGTTTCAAGGTCCCTCCCTTTGCAGAGAGGTATCCTATAATGCCTGGGAAAGAAGGAGCCCTGGCAATGTGTTTACATGTTTTGGTAAAATTTGGAAAGTAAGCTATTCTAGTCACAGCTGGGTAAGAACTGTTCTGTCTTTCCCCTGATGTCCTCCCTGTCACCCTTGGCCATGGGCATCTTGGGGATCAAGGTGAAGATGAATTGGGCTGCATCTGGCCTGTGTTGAGTGGACTATATTTATGTGGTTACCTTTAAAGGGCAGGAATGGCTTCCCCAAACACTCCTACCTCCCCTGGAATACTTCTATCTCCCAAGAAGGCCTTGGCATGAAGGTGCCAGAAGCCATCCCCAAAATATGGAAGTTTCCTAGAGCTCTTTGCATCAGAAGTATGTGGGTGGTGGAAGAGAAAGAAAGCTTGACACATATAGAGCCAGAAACTGGTCTGTGGAAAATACTTCCAGTCATCAGCTGTGTAAAATTGTAAGCAGAGGAGTTGGTTTTTACAGATACCTAATTAAAATAGAAATTCTGTCTTCTCAGAAACATGCCCTGTAATGCAGGCTTTATGATTATAAACTCACTCTGCCTTTTCTTTTTTCAGTGGGAACCATGGGAAATATCATTTATTAAATTTGTTTGGAGAGCACAAACCTCTAGAACTACAAACAGCTAGTATAATCTGATGTGAATTTGTGTGTTTTGCCTTTCAAGAGTTAATAAAGAAATAAGTTTTGCCCAGCCATACTGGAGGAAAGACTGAGTTAGATTTCTATTCTCTCCATAAGAAATAATATTACATCCTTTCATATGAAAAAATGATCAAATATGCAGCCAAAAATGTAGGAGGAAAAGTATGATAAAGGAGTAAGAGGTAGTAATTTAATTAAAATATTATGTACATATTTCTAACTTTCGTGATTTTTGTGGTATCCATCAGCTTTTTTTAACATAATATTAGCTGTCACATATTGAAGAAATATTATAAATTCCGTACATGTATTATATCACTAATCCTTACACCAACCCATAAATTATTATTTTTAAAAATGTTTACTACATTTATTGGGGTGACACTGGTTAGTAAAGTTATATAGGTTTCAAGTGTACAATTATATAATACACCATCTATATATGTGTGTCCGTCAGCTTTTAAAAGTATGTGTGTGGTTGCTTTTTTTACACTAAATAAATATTCACTTTTGAACCTGATTTTTATTTGTAATTTTGTAAGCTTCGGTCCCTCTAAATCTGGATCCTCTTCTGGAAACTGGCATAGTTACAACTACGTTGCAAGCAGATGGGAAATGTTCTCGTGAGATTTGTAGAAATGGCTCCCCTGGCCTAGGACTGAGATCTTTATAGACAGCAGTTATTATTAGGATTATTTTTATTTATTTATTTTTTTAAGGGCAGTGTCACTGGCCCTCCCATGCGGGATCCGAACCGGGGCCGCCGGCATCCCACGCCAGCTCTCAACCACTGCGCCACTCGGCCAACCCTATTAGGATTATTGTCACAAGAGATACCATAGGGAAGTTTGGTGTCATAGTTGTTTGTCTGTCTTATTTTATTTTATTTTTGTTACGCGCTTGGGGAAAACCTTCAGTACGTCTAGTGTTTTAACTAGAGGGAACTCATTTCATTGCACTCTTAAGAGCAGCACACCTACCTGGGAAATATCAAGCCCCAGTGCCTGGCTGCTCTAGACATCTCTAGTTTTGTGCTCCATCATCCTCCTTTATTCTTTTGAGAAACAGTCCTTTGTCCACCTGAACCTTGTGGTTCTAGCAAAGTGGTCCGTATTCCCCAGGAATATTCCTACCTAGCTATAGTGATTGACCCAAACTGAACCAATCATTCTTGAGAATTTTGACCCGGAGACTAGAGAGACTGGAGACTAGTCCTTCCTTGGTAGAAAATCTTGGAACTGTGCTCCTGAGAGTTGCTGGTGACCATGTTCCCAGCCACAACCTATCTGAGACAGTAAGCAAAGGGGGAGGGGGGTTGACGGGGGACGGGAAGAGGATCCTGTGATCCCTGAAGCCCAGGTGAACTCTTGCCATCATAATATTATTCTTCTAATCACCCTGCATTTTCCCCCCTGAGCTAGTTTGAGTTGGCTTTCAGATAAGACTCATGTCAACCTACACTGTAGAAGTAAAAATGAACTGGAAATAAGGCCAGGCCTTTCAAAGATTAAAGTTGAGCCTTGAACCATCTCTATATCTGATTACATTGGAGTGAACTTCTACTATAATAGCTTGCCAGACGCTAAAGAAACATCATCTCTAAAGAAGAAAATAATATCATCTAGAGCCTCTTCATCTTTTTTTTTTTTAAAAGTAGGAAACCACCTTTATTTATTTATTTATTTATTTATTTTTTGAGGGCAGTGTCACTGGCCCTCATATGTGGGACCCGAACCGGGGCCTCTGGCGTTCCAAGCCAGTGCTTAACCACCGCGCCACTCGGCCAGCCCGCCTCTGCATCTTTTTTAATACAAAATTTGCCATAGTCAATCAAAATTCATCAGGCATATCAAGAACAGGACCATGAGAAAAAGCATGTAACAGAAACAGACCCACAAGTGATTCAGATATTGGAATTATCAGATATGGTCTTTAAAAACTGATATCAATATATGCAAGAAAATAAATGACAAGGTGAAAATTTTTATCAGAGAACTAGAATCTAAAACAAAGACTCAAGTGGAAATTCTAGCAATTAAAAATGTACAGTAATTGAAATTGAGAATACAAGAGATAGTTTTGACAACAGATTTGACACAGCTGAAAAGTTTAGTAACCTGAAAGATAGGTCCATAGAAAATATCCAAATGGGAGAGTGAAAATAAAAAGAAAGGAAATACAGAAAAGAACATAAAACATATATGAAAGTAGTAAAAAGTTCTCACCTACATGTAATTGGAGTACTAGGCGGGTAGGAGGGAAAGTAGGAGAAATAACCTTTAGGGAGATAATGACGGAGCATTTAAAAAAAAACTGATTAAAATGTCAAACCACAAATTCAAAACCTCTATGATCCCCAAGAAGGATAAACACACGCACAACATCTTTTATGATTTTACTGGGGAATTGGGGGAGGGAAACAGCGTTGGGGAATCGGGGAAGGGGAACAGACAAGTTGCTGTCCTTTTGTTCTAGTTCCAGTCTAGTTGCAGAGGACGTTGTTTTACTGGCCCATGTTGGTATCATCATTGCGCTCTTCCCGGATGAGGCAGAGTGGTCGCCAGTCTCTGGATGGTCGCTCACCACGGCTATTGGCAGCTCATGTCGACTGCCGGCCATTCACTGTAGCCTATGGCAGCCCACTGCAGCAGGGGCTGCAGCCTACACCGACGCCGGGGCTCGCAGCCCAGCTCCAGGTAGAGCTGTTGTTAGCTGTAGAGGGCAGTGTCACTGGCCCTCATATGTGGGATTCCAACCGGGGCCGCTGGCATCCCAAACTAGTTCTTAACCAATGTGCCACTCAGCCGGCCCCACACACAATATCTTGATACATCACAATAAAACTCTTGAAAGCTAAAAACAAGAAATTTAAAAAGTAGGCAGAATGAAAAAAAGTGACACTTTCCCATCGAAGAAGCAAATTAAGACTGAAATTGAAATGATGTAAACCAGAAGAGAAGAGAATATCATATTAAGAGTGCTGGAAGAAAATTATTGCCAGCATAGCACTTATGCCCAGTGACTACATCCTTCAGAAATGAAGCCCAAAGACACTTCCAGACAAACAACAACACAATTTGCTGTTAGAAGACTTGCACTAAAAAATACTAAAAGGAGCTCTTTCAAGGAAAAGAAATATCATACCAGAAAGATGCACAGAAATGCAGGAGAGATTGACAAGCAATGGAAGAGATAAAATGTAGATAAATCTAGATGAAGTTTGTGTAAAATAATGACAATAATGATGTCTTGTGTAAATTATATCTAAAATCAAAATATTTGACAGCAATAGCATATAAACTCAAAAAGGATAAAATTAGATTTAATTGGATTTAAATAAATTAACATATTTTAATTTTATTTTTCTTAAATGGTAAAAGTCCTGACTTATTTATGTCAGTCCTGACTTTTAATTATGTCAAGAATGCCTATTGTAATTGCTAAGAAAACTTCTAAAAGAATAGTAGAAGAATGTAAACTAACAAAATAACAGCATAAAAATTAAATAATAATAATAATAAAAGATTAATGGAAAAAAAAAAAGAACCAAGAAGGTCAAGAGAGAAGACCACAGGGCCGGCCGAGTGGCGCATTGGTTAAGCGCTGGTTTTGGGATGCCAGCGGCCCCAGTTCGGATCCCACATGAGGGCCAGTGACACTGCCCTCTACAGCTAACAACAGCTCCACCTGGAGCTGGGCTGTGCGAGCCCCGGTGATGGTGTGGGCTGCCATAGGCTATAGTGAGTGGCCCGCAGCCAGCGTGAGCGGCTGGCAGCCAAGAGTGAGCTGCCAATAGCCGCAGTGAGCGACATCCAGAGGCCAGCGACCGATCTGCCTCATCCGGGAAGAGCGCAATGACGATACCAACAGTGAAGCAACATCCTCCGCAACTAAACTGAAGAACAAAAAGACAGCAACTTGTCTGTTCCCCTTCCCCGATTTCCCAACGCTGTTCCCCTCCGCCAATTCCCCAATAAAATCTTTAAAAAAAAAAAAAAAAAAAAAAAAAAGAGAGAAGACCACAGAACAAATGGGACAAATGAAAAACAAAAAATATGATGGTACATCCAAATCCAAATTTATTGGCAATTACATTAAATGTGAATGCACTAAATATTCCAATTAAAAGACTACAATTGTCAAGCTAGGATAAAATGCATCATTCCACTGGGGGGACACAATAATTTTAAATGTGCATGCACCTGGTTACAAAACTTCAAAAACGAAGCAAAACCTGATGAAACCAAAAGGAGAAAGAGACAAATTTGAAACCTCAGTGGGAGATCTTAACACAAATTGCTCGGTAACTGATAAAAAGCAGCCAAAAATCAGTGAAGGTAAAGATCCAAATAATGATTACCAAACATGACCAACCTCATAGCTATAGAGCACTGCACCCCACCATTGCAGGAAATATGTTAACATGCCTTTTTAGATTCTCTTGGCTCTGATTTTTTTTATGTTTGTAAACAGGTTTTTTTTTCCTTTTTATTAATTTCAGGTGTACAAAATGATGTGATAGTTAGACATTTACACCTCTCACAAAGTGATAACCCCCTCCCCCAATTTACTACCCCTTTCACATCATATATAGCTATTACAGTCCATTGACTCTATTCCCTATGCTGTACAGTTACTCCACATCCCATGAATATATATTTGTTTACAGTTGACATTCAATATTATTCAGCTTCAGCTTCAGGTATACAGCACAGTGGTCAGGCATCTACACAATCCATGAATTAGTCTCCCTAATAAGACAAGTGCCCATCTGACACCCTACACAATCTTTACATTATTGATTATATTTCCCAAACTGTCTTTCATATCCTCGTAGCAATATTGTCACTACTGATTTGTACTTTCTAATCCCTTCACCTACTCCCCCACCCCCGACTCCCCTCCCATCTAGCAACCATCAGCTCTTTCTCTATATCTCTGAGTCTATTTCTGTTTAGTTTGCTTGTTTATTCTGTTCTTTAGATTCCACATATAAGTGAGATCATATGGTATTTGTCTTTCTCCATCCAACTTATTTCACTTAGCATAATATTCTTTAGGTCCATCCACGTTATTGCAAATGGTATGATTTCATTCTTCTTTATAGCAGAGTAATACTCCATTGTATAAATGTACCACAGTTTCTTTATCCAGTCGTCTACCGATGGGCATTTCAGTTGTTTTCATGTCTTGGCTATTGTGAATAGCGCTGCAGTGAACATAGGCGTGCATATATGTTTTCGAATTAGTGTCTTGGGTTTCTCTGGATAGATACCTAAGAGTGGAATTGCTGAGTCATTCGGTAGTTCCATTTCCAGTATTTTGAGATACCTCCAAACTGTTTTCCATAATGGCTGCACCAATTTTAAGTCCCACCAACAGTGCACCAGGGTTCCATTTTCTCTACAATCTTGCCAGTACTTGTTGTTTGTTGATTTATTGATGATAGCCATTCTGACCTGAGTGAGGCGGTATCTCATTGTGGTTTTAATTTGCATTTCTCTAATGATTAATGATGTTGAGCATTTTTTCACATATCTGTCCGCCATCTGTACATCCTCTTTAGAGAAGTGTCTCTTCATGTCCTCTGCCCATTTTTTAATTGGGTTGTTTGTTTTTTTGGTGTTGAGTTGTATGAGTTTTTTTTATAAATTTTGGATATTAACCCCTTGTCAGATGTATCATTGGCAAATATCTTCTCCCATTCAGTAGGATGCCTTTTTGTTTTATTGATGGTTTCCTTTTGCTGTGAAAAACACTTTTTAGTTTGATATAATCCCACATGTTTATTTTTTCTTTTGCTTCCCTTGCCTGAGGGGATATATCAGTAAAAATATTACTAAGGGTTATGTCTACAAATTTACTTCCTATGTTTTCTTCTAAGAGCTCTTGGCTCTGATTTCCTTGATTGGTTTTACTTCTTTTTGCTGTTTGTACTTCCCCTAGTTGCCTCAAATCTTTTTGAATGGAGAAAGAGTAACAGTAAAGAAATGAAAAACAAACAGATAAATGGAAGGGGGAGGTGTGAGTTTGGGAGACTGAAAACCTAGATTCTTCCTCTGGCCCTGTCACTCTTTGTTGTGTAAACTTGGACTACAGTTCATATCAGAAATTACAGAAGACAATAGCAGTTTTAAGGGTCCTAGTGAGACTCATATAAAATAGCGCATGGCCAGTGTCTGCCCACAGCAAGCATGCCATCCTCTGTAGCTGCCACTGCTGTTATTTTTATTATCATTATATTTGAAGAGAATGGGTCTTCTAACATGAGATGCTGAACCTGAAGCCATCTGCTGAGCCAGTGCTTTTGTCTGCACATGTCTGAAGAACTAGAAAGAAAAATGGATCTAGCTGGCACTTTCTCAGGCTCAGCTCAGTGAAAAGCTGTAAAAACAGCCTGCACGTGCCCCTGAGTGGGGCAGGGAGGCAGCCAAGACAGTCCCCGGAACCGGGTGGAGGGTGTGGTGGGGGGGGCGGTAAGAGGAGGGGGAATGGAGCTCCCCTGCCAACAGATCCTTGCAGGTTGTCCTTACCTGGGGCTATTTGGACGGGGACCAGAGAGCTCTACCTTTCTGAATCACACCGAGGGAGCTTCAGTCCATCTGGGTCAGAGTGGGGTCCTCGCTGGCATCCTAACAGGGAAAACTGTCATGTCCTGAGGGCCTCTGAGGTATTGGGGCCAATATCAGGCATTTCACCTCCATTTCCTCTGAATTCTCAGTCTGCCAGGTAAAAACAGAGGCTCTGAGAGGCTCCTAGCCCTGCTCAGGGTCACGCAGTTGAACCATGACGGAACTGAGATTCAACTCTTCATGTGTCTTATCCTAAGACAATTCCACTGCTCTTTTCATTCATATACTATGTATCACACTGTCATTCTACACAAGACAGGAGTCTGTTATATCCTTGTAAAAGCATATCACATCCAGATCTTTGCTTGGAAAACTTCTATTCATCCTTTAAAACTCTAGGCCAATAGGAAGACTCTATGCAGTCTTTCCTGGTGCTCCAACTCTACCACCTCTCCATGATGACAGTCACCTCTGCCCCAGCACCTACTTCTATTGTTGCCCTTTTCATGCTGTTCTAGAATCAAAAACTTACACATCTGTCTCCCTCATCAGGCTGGAGGTTTCTCCTTTGACTTATTGTATCTGGATCTACAGATCCAGCCCTGGGCTGAGCCTAGAGAAGGGATGGCATGAGTAAGCACATAGACAAAGGAATGGGGAAAAAAAGAGAGAGAAATGAATTTTATTTAGCAAAGATTTGGCTAGTCCCTTCTAGCTAGATGTGAGGAATAAAGCAATGAACAGAACAAAGTCCCTGTTCTCATGAGGCTAAAACTCTAGGGAGAAACAGGTAATAATGAAGTACACAGGTAAATAAACAAAAGACCTGCTGTTTGTGAAAAAGGCTATTCAGATGCTTAGATTCCTGCCTTCAGATGAAGGGCTGACATAGCAAGAAGACTGCTTCAATATTACTTGGGCACTGCATTTAAAGAGTAGGTAAAACTCTTCATTGTCCCTGATCTTTTTGTGCCCTAAAACTTTCATTGCACTACACTCATCATAAACAAAGCACAGTTAGAGAAACAGGTAGTCCAGAGTCAGCCGACTCTAAAACAGCCAGAACAGGGATGACAATTATGTGGCACTTCTACCTCCACTTCCTAATACTGGTCCTAGAGCAGGCATTGCTAATCGATCATGGCACTCCTTCCAACTGAACCTGCACTCCAGGCAGCCACAACCAATCAACCTGAACTGGCATGCAAGTTGAAACCTCTATGCAGTCCTAGCCTGGGGCATTTTATCTCTGTTCTGACCCAGGGAGTATAGAGCTGTGGCAACAGCTTTGGGGGAAACCAAATCCCTGAACCGATCTTGGCAGTGGCACTTAAAAAAGAGAAGACTGAGAAGAAGAATTGCTTTTCAAATATTTGGTTTCCAAACATATTTATTTGCAACTCCAAGTCTACTGACCATATGCATTACATCTGTTCTGGATTGGGATTCAAACAAGGTTTATGATTTATTAACTTTAAAAAATATATTTCTAGGTACCTCCACACAAAGATGCCAATGAAAGACTCCTTGATCTCACAAAGGCACGCTTCCCCCTCCCAGAAGGAGTCAGGGAATTTAGGACCCCTCGCCGTGGACAAATCCCATTGCCTGATTTGAAATAAGAAAAAAGAAAAGAAAAAAAAAGCTCTGTTTGGAGCTTGCAATCCCTTTGTGTGAATTATACATCCTGGCTGATTTAATACCGCCCACTGAGGTTTCACAGCTCAGCAGAGGTTGTGTGGCTCTCCTGAGGCCGCTCAGACTCAGATGAATTTGCCAGGCCCTCCTGGGTGGGCCCTTCTCTGCAGATTCCTGTGAGTACATGGCCTTTCCCCTTCAGCCCTTGAACTTTCTCTAGGGGTCCTCTGGCCTTTGCCCACACTACTCTGCCTCCCACCGTGAGAGGAAGAGGAAGGAAACTGGCTATTATTGAATCCCACCTGACTGGGACGAGTGTCTGGATCTCTCTTGTCCTTAGTTTTCTTATCTGTAAAATGGGAATGAAAGTAGTGTCTCTCTCTGGTTGCCACAAGGAGTCAAGGAACTGGTTCAGGCCAATAGTGCTGCTCACAGGGAGTGCTCCGTAAATGATGGCTGTGGCAGCTACGGGCCTGTGACTGTGGGGGCTGATTTATTTAATTTTCACAAGAAGCCAGTAGACTGACTCTCACACCCTAGGGTGCATCAGAATTGCCCCCTAGACATTGTCAGACTGCACATTCCTGATCCCACCTACAGAGTGGGGTTCCCACCATCTGAGATGGGGCCTGGGAATGGCCTTTCAACCGGCACCGTGGTGGTCTGGACTGAGGTAGGTTCACCACCCCTGGAAACATTCTGTATAAAGAGAGACTCCCACCCCAGGCCACAGGATGAGTAAGCAGCACAGCTGGGGTTTGAACCAGGCCTCTCTGATTCCAAAGCCTTAGCATATGGTCACGGTCACATTTGGGGATGTTTCCATCAAAGGAAAGGTCCTGCCTATGACGAGCCCTTCTGCTGCCTCCCCATTGCCACACCATCTCTTCCCATTGCAATTTCTGCCCGAAGAGAATACGGCGACTGGCACTCACTGGCTGCGTGCCCTCAGGCAGCTGCTTAGACTCCCTCCATTTACCACCCTTCTCCATCCTGCCTGATGCCCCGGGAGGCCACCCTTTTGGACCTTCTCAAAGGGCTTCCTTGGCCCCTGGCTTCCTGCTGCATCCATTCAACATGGGGTGAGATCAGAGGGCAGAAAGGGGAAACGGCTAGAGTATTTCTCCCCAGCTTCCCTCTCCCAAAGGGACTATAGCTTTATTTGGGTGGCCCTCTCCTCTAACTTGAGGCCTCTTGGTTTCTGGAAACCACACCTCCTGCTGCCCCTCAAGTCTTGGGGTCTCAACAGCTCCCCACTGCAGCTAGCCCTGGAGGACTTTGGTTCCCCTTAACCTGTCGCCTTGTAAATAGCCTCTTCAGTAAACCCTCCGCAATGGCCCCCTTTGAATGACTGTCTGTTCACTGGGTCGTGACTGACACATATAGCTTCCTCATGTACAGCATGAGTAGAATCCTGAGGACTCCATCAGAATTTGCCAAAGTATGGCCTGTGGGCCAAATCTGGCCCCCCGACTATGTTTATAAATAAAGTTTTATTAGAACACAGCCAAGTCCATTTATTCACATGTTGTCTATGGCTGCTTTCATGTTACAATGACAGGATTGAGTAGTTGTGATAGAGACTGGATGGCCCTAAAGCCTAAACTTTTGCCTGTCTGACCCTTTACAGAGAGCTGGCCAAACCCTAAGCTTCATCCTAGGATGCGGTAGCTGCAAGCCCTGAGCACAATGCCTGGACCTGGTAAATTGTCAGTGAGGGCTGGCTCTTTCTGTCTGGGTTCAGCAGCAGCGTGGCACATTTCCTGAGCCAGAG
Organism: Aselliscus stoliczkanus; assembly: GCA_033961575.1. Taxonomy (NCBI): domain Eukaryota; kingdom Metazoa; phylum Chordata; class Mammalia; order Chiroptera; family Hipposideridae; genus Aselliscus; species Aselliscus stoliczkanus. Next base: position 7,090,239 of record CM066733.1, read on the forward strand.
AACATGGGAGCTGGCAGGGGGCAGGGGCAGTGGCCATCTGCTTTAGCCTTCCCCATGGATTGCCACTTCCTGGGCAGGAATCTGCTGTGTTCTTCCACTCAGCACCTAACCTGCCCTCCCCCCCCATCCCCCAGGAAGTTAGCATCTATAAATGTTTGCTGTTGGATGAATGAATTCAATTAACCACCCATCAATTGGGGTGGAACTTTGCAGAGTTTATGCAAATCAGAGTCCTTTGGGGATACTGCAGCTGTCACCAAGTCTTAGTGGCTTTTCTGGCAACATTGATTTCCCAAGCTCACTGCCTCCACTCTTTTCTCACAGCCCCCACCACCACTGGTTTTCTCTGTGTCCTTCCTACCTTCAGACTCACCTCCTTCAAGCCACCTCCACACAGCCTCCAACATCATCTAATATGTACCTCTGATGATCCTGCCCCTGTTCTAAAAACCTGCCCGTAGCTGCCCCCACCCCCTAAAGGATTATCTCCGACTCTCCTCCAAATTCCCCAGCATGGTGTTCCAAGCCCTTCCCTCACAGAACCCTGTTCCCACCCCTCCTCGCCTCTTGCTTCTCCCTCACCTCTCCTCCACGTTATGCTCCAGTGCTCCACGGGCTTTCCTGGCCACCCCTGCCCATGCCAACTCCTACTTGCTATCCTGGGCTTATCTTGGGTGTCACCTCAAGGAGCCAGGGAGCCAAACTGCTCTCCTCCAAGCCAAGTTGGGTGTTTCTTCATGGCTACCCCAGTACCCTGTGCCCGTCTCTTTGGAAAATAATTGTCTCTTATCTCCTGCCCTCTCATGCAAAGCTATAAACTCCGAGAGAGCAGGTCGAGGGTGGTGGCCACATCCTGGCTGCAGGACACAACCCATGGGAGGCTCCTGCGTCCATCAGCCCAGGTCCCTCCTTCCACTTCGGGCTGCTGTCTCCTGTCTGTATATATTCCAAGGCCCAATCCCTGAGAAGCTACAGGATTCATCGTTTTGGGGTGAGGGGAGGCATATGTTTTTACCTACTTTATGCCTAAATATGGGTCATCGGAAAAGTCATGACATGTTTTTTCTGTTTTTCATTGCAAAAATGTGACATGACTTTTCTGACAACCCAATACTTGAAAATTCTTGGGAAGCCCAAAACAATGGCTGGATTGAAAGCCGTGTTATTTAAACACTAAATTGAAACATGTCCTTTCAAAAAGAAGCAGCCACTCAAATCTCAATCTGAGCACCCTCTCTGCCGCCCAGCCCCTTGTGTTGATGGGGCTAATAGGAGTCCAGCCTGGAAACCTAGCTTTGTTCTGAGGACGAGATGACAACCCACCCCTCAGAGATTTGTGCTTTCCTTTCTCTGTGAAAGGCCATGTCAAGCGCAGAAATCCAGACACAACTCGGGTGCCTGGAAAATTATCTGGCCACTCTGTAAGGGCCAAACAACTTCAGGGGCCCGGAGGAAGCTGTAAACGAGGGAAGGGGGGTGTGGTGGCTCCCAGTGGGCAGGGGGCTGAGGCAAGGAGGGGGCCTGCTGCTCACTTCCAGCCTTTGACTAAGGTCTTCCGTAAGACACCAGTAATATGGGTTTTTAAGAGAAATCTCCTGGGTTTCTTTATCATAGACATTAATTTAAAAATGTTGAAGCCTGAAGGAAGCCACTTTAGGTTGAATTCACCCTACTCAACCTGAGTTTACAATCTCTGGTCTTCTCTCGACAGGACACTGGACACTTTGTTTCTATTTTAATCCTCTAACCATCCGTGAGACCTGCTAGTTTTTGGTTAGGCCCATTTCACAGAGGACGAAACTGAGGCTCAAAACCAGGTGCCCAGAGCCCTCTGTAAGGAGTAGATAATGATTCAAATCCAGCTTGGTCCGATTCCAAGGCCCTGGTCATGTCAGTTTCTCGGGCCCTCCTGGTGGTCAAGGTTGGGGCAGGGCCTGTCCTGGGGGTCCAGGCACGGAGAGTGGACCGGTGTGCTATGAAGCTCTGCTCAGCTCCCACCAGCGGCCAGGCCAGAGGACCCCTTTGTCAAGCTCAGCCTCTGGTTGTCAAGCACGGGCTGGCTCGGCTCCACCATCTGGCTCCATTTGGGCACTTTAAACATTGCAGATGCAACCGATGGGGCAGCTGGTACGGCAGGCAGGCCCGGAGAGAAGCTTCAAGGTCTGAAAATGGAGGACATCAACCTGCTATCCACCAAGGCAGGTTCAAGGTCAAAGAGGGAGGGCAGGTCCTCACTCTCTGGAGCCCACCCCGTCTCACATCCCTTTGTCTGTCCATCCTTTTGTTCTGACTCTCTCTCCTACTGCCTTTTCCTTCTCTTTCTCCTCTCCCTGCCGCCTGCTGCCCGAACTCCTCTCTCTCTCTCTCTCTCTCTCTCTCTCTCTCTCTCTCTCTCTCTGTCTCACACACACACACACACACACACACACACACACACACACACACACTCACATGTTCATGACTTGGCATCCTATGGCAAGTTAAGTATTTTTCCAAACACAGCTAAGCTGGTGTTAGAAGGCTAATGAATCCAGCTAAAAGGAGGTTTCGTGTGCAAGTCACTAAAATGCTCTGTTGTTTCTTCCCCTCCATTACTTTATTTCTCCACAGCCCTCTCCTCCTACACACACATACTCACACACACATGCACCCACTCTCACATGCTTACATGCACACACACACACACTCACTCACTCATTCACTTACCTCCTTGTTGCCATTTCTTCGAAGAAAAGGGATTTCTGTACTTTAAATCTCTGGCAAGGTTATCCTACGAGGTCCTCTGGTAAAGGGGACCTGTCTTTCGGTGAGTGCTTTCTGCAATCCAGGTGATTTTCCTCCTTTGGGTCTGGGCCTCACAGCAGCCCTGCCAGGTAGATAAAGAAGCTACCAGTCAGAGGAGAAGGGACTTGCCCGTCACAAAGTCGGTCTAGCCATGAACCCTACGCACTAAAGCACTCCATGTGACAGTCCAGGAAAATCTGCAGTCACTTCTGAGCCCCAGGAAGAAGCTTTCAAAGACCCCTTTTGATAAGTACAGGCAGCACTGCACCCCAAAGTGCCTCTCAAATAGCAGCAAGAAGGAGGATTTTATCAGGCCTTATTTATATCCCTCACACTGCTTTCTTCCCGCTCTACAGCTCATTGAGGTTGGGAGGATGGGGTAGTTACTATGTCCATTTTGCAGACAGGTAAACTGAGCCTTGGGAAGGTAGAGTGACTTTTCTGAGCTTCTGGGTTGGTTAGCAGAAGGGCAGAGGCTAGATTCCATGTTTTCTGTGCCTTACTATGGATGTATATTCCAAGATTCCAGTGAGAGACCATAGGCAGTGCCAGTTTTGTAGAATGATACTAGCAGATAATTGAAAAATCTAATCTTGTTTTGTCAGTTGCCAGTATCATTCATATGATCTTTGGCCTCAGTTCCCACATCCATCAAATGGAGATGATTGTCACAGGATTTAACACCAGGCAATATGGGGTCATGGTATGCCATGTCTGAGGATTTTTAGAAAGACATCAATGAAATAATAGATGCAAAAAATTCTTTGTAGCATATACAAGGTAAGGAATTATTTTTCAGATCCAATTCCTGCCTTCAGAACTTGCACTAGAAGGGAAATAGCAATGCATTGAAATCGCACTCTTACCACCCGCTAGTCAGTGGCAGACATTACAAATCAGCTACTGCACTTCAAGCAGCCATCTCCAATTGATTGATATTGAAATGAGAGGGAGAGTCTACTTGCTTTCCCTACTACAGAAGGAGAAACAAACTTCCCAATTCCAGACTCCACACTAAGTGCCTTCTTCATCCCATGAGTAGAACCTCAGCATGTGTTTACCAAGTCCTGACTCTGAGCCTAGTCCTTGCCACACGTTATCTCATCTAATGCTCATGACAAACCTGCAGGTCAGAGATGATCATTTCCATTTCCAAGACGGAGGGCTGCTTACCTCAGTTTACCCAGTTTGCAAATAATGGAGCCCCCAGTTGAACCTGGGCCTGTCTGTGTCCCAAAGGCATGCTCTTGCCATGGCCCCACACTACCTTCCTCAAACAGGAACCTCACAGGTTAGGCAAGGCTCAGAGACATCACCAAGGCCATCCAGAGGGTTCTGGGAGAACTCAAACACAGCCACCCCTTTTCCGGCAAGGATTCCTCATTGCTGCTGGAAACAGAGGGCCTGACAGGACCGGAGCCGATCTCCTGGGAGAGGTGGCGCACACTATTTTGACACTGAACATGTGCCCACAGACCCAGCGATGGACCAGACTTTTTACACATCTCAGAAGTAAAACTCCTGGAGGAGGCGTTTCCATCTTGGCCCGAGCAGTGGGCACAGCCCCAGGAGGCCCTGGCTCTGCTAATTCTCTCATCAGCCTAATAGGAGAACAATCATCGGTGTCAGGATACAAATTTAGCTCGACACTTTTTTGGGAACTCAGAGGGTTTGTGACTTATGGCCTCATTTTAAAGAGGAGCAGATTGTTGACACAAACTCTGGGTAGCTCTCGTTTCTCTCGAGGACCCAAGTTGTAGCGCCGTTCATGGGGGAACAATGTGGTTGTGGCTGAGGCCTATAAGTGGCTAGAAAAATCCAGCAGCATGGCCATAGGCTGACCCATCTATAATTAACCTAAGTGTTTGTTTATTTAACGACCTCATTTAAATTGCATTAAAAATAAAAGATGAGCCCCAGGAACAGAAGAAAAAACAGAAGGATGCTTTTTTGTCCAGGCTTTACAGGACACTGTTGGAATGTATGCTTAGCCACCAGCAGGGAGACTGGCCATCAGTAAGACTTTCAGAAGCATAAAATGGACACAGAAAATGCTAACATGAGCAAACTGACCCCACATAGGCACGCTTTGTGGTGAAGTCAGATGATCAGGATTTGAATTCCAGCTTTACCATGTACCGTATGTGACCTGGTGCAGGTCACTTAACCCCTAAAACCTGCAATTTCTTCCTAAGAGAATCAATGGGGCGAGGTCTGCTGATATTGATGACTGCCATAGCTAACACATCTCAAGCAAGTGTTACGTGCCAAGCATCATTCTACGCACTTATCAACACTCATTTCATTCTCACAATTGCATGATGAAATAAGCACTATTATCACCTTCCATTTTATAGATGAGGAAACCGAGGCACAGAAAGGTTGGGTAACAAAGTAACGCTCAAGGTATCAGTGTGGAGTGTGGAAACTGGGATTCAAAACAAGGGACCTGGCCCCAGTGTGCTAACCAGTACCCTCCCCTGCCCCGGGCAGAGCTTGCACAATGGGAAGTGCCCCTAAGACCTGATTAGGTTGAACCCAGTTATTTTTCTTTGTCTTGCAAGGGTGGCTTTCTGATGGCTTATGCACAGTTTTCTATCTGATATAAATAGCTTTTTGATTTTTCTACCCCCGTCCCCGGCTCCAAATATCAGTCAATACTTGAGAGAAAATAACTCTGTCTGGTTCATGGTGACAAGGTCAGGGCTCCTTCGTAGAACGCTTGCCGGCTCTGTCTCTGTCCTGGGCTGAGAAATCACGGCATTTATTTTAAGCCGAAACATTCTTATATTTAAAGCTTGTCATCAGGCTGAAGTTTGTTTATTGCATTCCATAATTATGATGAATATATTTTAAATAGAAAAAGATTTGAAATGTGGGACAGCTGCAAAAAATATGGTGTCAATCACTGAGAATCAACCCACATCTGGAGTTAGAACTTGGGTGGGAATGGCTTGTTTTGCATTTTTATGACCAGATGCATCCAGATTAGATGTACCTTATAAACTTCACCCAGACAACTGTCAGGGCCAATCAGCCTTAATTGAAGGCGACATTTTCTCCACCAATCCACCCTGAGCTCAGGCCAAGAATCCCCCATATCACAGGCCCTGTGTGAGCTCTGTTAGCCGTGCACACAGGATCTGTCAAACACAGGCCAAATTAAATACTGGACTTCGTTCCACAATGACTTCCAATTAGAGCAGAGTGAAGTCTGGAGGGCTTTGAAGGCCCCCCTTGGCCTGCCACTTGGAGACGCGACCAGTGGAAGAAGCAGAGCCAGTGTCTGCTGATGTCAGACCCGCCCCGTGCTTTGCCCCTGGGCATTGAGCACTTACTATGTGCCAGGGTCTCGTGGGCTCTTCACATACACCCTCCTTCTCACTCACCCTCGCAATAGCCCTGTGAGATTGGTATGCTTCTCCACTGGACTGGCCCAAAACCTGAGGTTCAGAGAGATGGATGGAGGGTCTGGCCCAAATTTGTAAGGCTAGGAGAGCTGGACTATTTGCCTCAGCTGGCTTCGTTTGAAATGGTGGTTTTCAAACTCCCCTGAGGCCATTCAGAGGCAGGGGAGGGCATTTTCAGCTGTTGCAATGACCACCATTAATGCCAGGAGCCCAGGAATGCTAAGTCTCCTGCCATGCAAGGGATAGAGCCAAGGATTGGAGAAGCATCCCCCCAGTGTGCCCACAGCAACCCCCATTCACCGATTCTTGATCTCACCCCACAAGGCTAGCACTCACAGTTAGGAAGTATATGATTTGGTGTGCAAGCAATAGGCTTTGAGGATATTTTGTTATTGTAGGCTTCCAAGAAGTCACACATTGATATACAACCAACTCACAAGTGCCAGAAATCACGATGGAAAAGGGGAGAGAGCATAGGAGGGGCGAGGGGAGGAGGATCCTATCTTCTGAGTAAATACCCAAGAAATATCTGCCCTCATAGTTATTATGAAGCTCATCAGTTACTTCTAAGGCTTACAGATAGAGGCAGGATTTGGCTATAGGTGTGTGTGAACAATAAAACCTGTCACAATCCAGATTTCCACTTTCCAAGCTACAACCAAGGCAGCCTCACACACACAAAAATGATAAATCGTAATATGAATAATAATTATCTCAGGTGTCCCAGCTCCTATGCCTCAAGCTGACATACATCATCTCGAATTCCTCCTGCACTCCTGTGATGTAAGGGCTCTTACACTGACCTTTTCAGAGATGAGGAAACTGAGGCTTAGAGAGGTTAAGCGACAGCCCAAAGTCACACAGCTAGCAGAAGGCAGAGCCGAATTTAGATTCTGGTTCCATACACTGGACTCACTTTGTGAAGTCCAAGAAAATCAGCACTAGCTTTGGTGACAAAATTCAAACCAAAGGTGTTGGCTTCTCCTAAAAGCGCCTCTTGCACTGGTTTGAACCAGAATCCAAAAACAAACCTTCACTTAAATGTTAAAGCAGAGAAGGACTGGAACATCAAAGTCTTGGCAAGAACAGGCATAAAGGGGAGTCTCTCTCCACCAGCACGCCTGGTTTTAACAAGTACCATCATTTGTATCTAGTTTTGGGTAACAAAGAGATTTCCACAAGTCAGAAGCCTAGGATTAAAGGAGGTTGCTGATCTGGTTACAACAAATTCTATTAAGTGAAAAATTCTGTCTGACAGAGGTTTTCATCAGTCCCTCTCCCTACTGGAGACACTCTCCTAAAAGAGAAGGCTGGCTTAGAATTTGTTTTCTTTTTTTTGTGAACAGAAATGAAATCAGCAAACGGTTTACAGAAACTTTCCTTGCACAGAGCTTGCAAACGCAGATGCTGACAGGGACCAGCTAGGTGAGAGGCAGGAGCGGGCAATGTGATAGGCGGAGGTGGGGACGGTGGGGACGCCAGCAGCCAGGCCGGACCAGCAGCCAGTCAGCTCCAACCAATTATTTCATGGCAAGGTTAGATTGGCAGGTTTTTCACTTCTCACAAGAATATTGGATTGTTACATAAAGTCTCCTGGTAGTTGAAGGTTAGTAACAAATGCAAATGTAATAAAAAATAAAATAAAAAACAACTATGTGGGACAAACCAAAATGTCTGTGTCCTGAAGCGGCCTGTGAGATGTACCTCTGACGCCTTGCACCTTCTTGACCCTCATCATGTCCCCAGGCAGTGGGCTCCATGATGATCCTCATATAAGATTGGAAGAAATGGGTTCAGAGAGGGCAACCATCAAGTTCAAAGCCACATAGCGGGTCCTTTCAGGTAACGCTGAGGTCTAGTATGGAGAACAAAGATGTGACTCCAAAATATTCGTATCTAAAGACTTTGACAAATGTAGCCAAAACCAGTGCTGGTATTTGTTCTTCCCTCTCTCCATTTCTCTGCATCAAATCTCCCTCCTGCCTTTTTCTTTTTTTTTTGAGGGCAGTGTCACTGGCCCTCATATGTAGGACCTGAACTGGGGTCACTCGGCCAGCCCTGCCTTTTTCTGATAAGACACCTGTCATTAGATTTAAGGCCCACCCAGATAACCCAGGGTGAACTAATCTTGAGATCTTCAATTCAATTACGTCTGCAAAGATCTTTTTCCCAATTATGGTCATGGTCATAGGTTCCCAAGGTTAGACCATGAACCTTTCATTTTGGCGGGGGAGGGTCACCATTCAACCCACTACATACACCTTCTCCATTTCTCCATTTCTTAAATTTAAATTTGTATTTTTAAATCCACCTCATTGTGGTGGCACCCCAACATCAAGCAGCTCTCCCTGAAGGTGGAGTCCCCAAGAGAGGGGACCCCTTAAGCCCAGATGACTAAGTTGATGGCCCTTCTGCACCACTGACTGTGTTAAATGACTGATGGTGTGAAATGATGGTGTTGTCTGTACATTTCCCTAGAAAAACACCCTCCCGGGCCCCCAGGAAGAAAAGTCTGGACTCTGACTCTAGTATGGGGAACACATTAGGCTGCTTCATAGAGGGAAGTGCTTGAGAAAGCAAAGTCACTCGCTCATGTCTATTGGTAGCAAATGTCAACAGCCCAAAGAACAGCATGTGAACAGCTTACACATTTTATCTTTAAAAATTGCAGATCTGATAAGAAAGCACTCTGATAGGCTCCCTCGTAAAGAAACATCAAAATAACCATATTTGTGGAGAAGAGGACCCATGTGGCTTCTGCAGTTTAATATCAGGAGGAAGAAAACTGTGACTCACAGCAGATTTGCCCTCACACCAACCTGGCCGGGGTTCAGTTACCTGTTTAGTCTCCATGCAATTATTGTCAAGACCCGTGGGGCTAGCCTGGAATTGGAGGGGGGTGTCAATCTCCCCCAGACATATGGCTCTTTAGGAGGGTGAATAACCCATCCAAAATAGGGTTCTCTTGAAAAGAAGAGAGAAGGGTGTCTCAGTTGGGTTGTTCTAGAAGCACAGCTTGAACTGTTAAGAAAACAGCAGGAGAATGAGGAAGTGGGACAGAGAAGGGAAGACAGGAAATACACTGAGAACCTGAGGAACAATGCAGAGCACACCCTGGAGGTGCCCTGACAGAGGGCTGAGGAAGCCAAGGGATTTCTCCACCAGCACCCACTTCCTCAGTGGTTCAGGGCTACTTCCGGTGTTGAACCCAGCACTCTAGTTTGCCCTGAGTACAGGCCTTGTAAGTTCCAGTAGGTAGGAAAAAAGCCTCAGGCAGAAGATGGAAGGTGTTTGCAGGTGAGATGAGCCCCCAGGGGGCTGTGGGAGGGGCCCCAGAAACATCTGAAAGGGGGATAGAGCCTGGATTGGCAGCCAGCCTTGAGAGCTCTTTTCAGCCAAAGAAAAGAGTTGATCTTTTTAGCATGACCAAGAGTAGGCAGCCCTTCTTGATGTGAGCCAGGAGACATCCAGCAATATATTCATCAGTTGGATAAAAGCCCGAGGGCTTATCTCATCGAATGCCAACTATCAAATCTTTCCAGACCTTTCTTCTCTGTTCCCGAGTCATCTCTCTTCAGAGTGCCCCGAAATCATTGGGATTCTAAGGTGAAGAAAATAATAGCATTAATAATAATAATAATAGGGCCGGCCAAATGGTGCATTGGTTAAGAGCTGGCTTGGGATGCCAGTGGCCCCGGTTCAGATCCTACATATGAGGCCAGTGACACTGCCCTCTACAGCTAAGATGGTGAACAACAGCTCCACCTGGAGCTGGGCTGCTGTGAGTCCCGGGTCGGCATAGCTGCAGCCCCTGCTGCAGTGGGCTGCCATAGGCTACAGTGAGTGGCCAGCAGCCAGGGTGAGCTGCCAAGAGCCGCCGTGAGCGGCAATCCAGAGGCCGGCAACCAGTCTGCCTCACCCGAGAAGAGAGCAATGATGATACCAACATGGGCCAGTGAAGCAATGTCCTCCACAACTAGACTGAAGAACAAAAGAACAGCAACTTGTCTGTTCCCCTTCCCCATTCCCCAACGCTGTTACCCTCCCCCAATTCCCCAATAAAATCTTTAAATAAATAAATAAATAAATAAATAAATAAATAATAAATGCAGCTACCACTTTTAGCACCTGTTCTACATGTGTTATCTTGTTTATCACCCACAGCAACCCTGTAAGGTGAGTAATGTTAACAGCCCCATTTTCTAGAAGAGGAAAATGAAAACAGAGAAGGGAATGACTCAGCTAAAGCCACAAATGGATGTCTGGGGTGAAGGCAACCCATGCCTGGCGCTTCTGTTCTAATGCAGAGAACACGAGGGTTCAGAAAAAGTGTCCTGTTCCCCCCAAAGTTCTTTTTGGCAACAGAGAGTGTCTCAAGAGGCAGGAAAGGGTGCCTGAACACCATGCCAGGTTCCATCTGAGTTGTATGCTGCTGCCTCACCAGAGCCTAGAACAGTGCCTGGCACAGAGTAGGTTTGATAAAAGTTGGGTGAGTAAAGGGATGTCTCCATAAACGGTATGGGGTGATTGCCCCCATTTTTTTGTGTAAGGAAGCTAAAAGGGATAAAGGGCCAAATGCAAGAAAATTCCGGAGCTGAATGGAAGCCAAGGTCTCTCTGACCCCAAGCACTTTTCCACCACACTGTGGGGTCTGTGGTTGGGCACTGACTGCTGCGACCAGGACCACAGGGCCTGGCTGGCTTTCCTGCGGTGGCTGAGAGCTGCGCCCCTGGTGCTGGCCACCGCACTGTCACTGCCCACGGCTGATCATAAAGGGCTGTGGGTAAAAGAGTTCGGACCCACACTGACCAATGGAAACACAATGTGAGCCACAAATACAAGCCACATGTGTAATTTAAATGTTTCTAGTAGCCACATTAAAAAAGTAAAAAGAAACAGGTAAATTTAATTTTATTAATACATTTTACTTGACCTAATGTGTATCCAAATATTATAATTTCAGTGTATAATCAGTATAAAACATCACTGGAGATTCTTTCTTTCTTCCTTTCTTTCTTCCTTCCTTCCCTCCTTCCTTCCTGCCTGTCTGCCTTCTTTCCTTCCTTCCTTCTTCTTCCTTTTTCCTTCATTCCTTTCCTTTTTTTTTTTTTTAAAGTACTAAGGATTTGAAATACAGTGTATGGTATTTTCTAGTTACAGCGTATCTCAATTTAGAGCTGTCATATTCCATGTGCCTAAGTGCCACACGTGGCTGGTGGCTGCCATCTTGGACTGGGCAGGTCTGGATGTTTCAGAGACAACTTTTACTCTTGTCACTCACCTCCCCCTCACCTCCTGTATACGTGCATGCAGGGTACACAGACGTGAGAAAATCAAGGCAACTTCAAATATACTCATATGTTTACATGTAAAAACCAGTGTTTACTGAAGGAAGGACATGGGAATCCTTATACACTAATGATGACGGGTACATGAATACATACCCTTTGACTCACCAATTCTAGGATTTGATTCTAAGGAAATAACTGGGAAAGTATGCAAAGATTTATATACAAGGATCCTCATCAAAGGCTTGTATTAGCTTCCTCTTGCTGCTGTAACAAATTAGCACACACTCAGTGGCTTAAGATAGCACACATTTATTATCTAACAGTTCTGGAGGCCAGAAGTCTAAAATCGGTCTTAATGGACTGAAAATAAGGTTGTCAGTAGGCCTGCGTTCCTTCTGGAGGCTTCTATTGCCCCTTTTTTTCCAGCTTGTAGAGGCTGCCCTCATTCTTTGGCTCATAGTCCCTTCTGCTCATCAGTGTCATCACTCCAGCCACTGCTTCCATAGTCACATCTCCTTCTCCTGCCTCACTCTTTCCTGTTTAAGCACCACTGTGATTATACTGGGTCCACCAGGACAATCCAAGGTAATATCTGCATCTCAAGATCTTCATATCACACCTACAAAGTGCCCTTTGCCAGATAAGGTCACATATTCATAAGATTCTGAGGATTTGTGTGTGGACATCTTTGGAATGACAATACAATCATAAACAATCCTAAGGAAAAAGGGTCAAGGATATGAGGAGACATTCCACCAAAGAGGACATCTGGACAGCAAATAAGCATATGAAAAGACGTTCTACATCATAAACCATCAGGGAAAAGGAAACGATGACCTCAGGATAGCACTGCACAGCTGTTAGAACAGGCACAATGAAAAATGGTGAGAATACCAAGTGCTGGTGAGGTTTCAGCGAAGCTACATCTCTCATACATTGCTGGTGGAAGCATAAAATGGGACAGCCGGTCTGGAAAACAGTTTCACAGCCTCTTACAACATGAAACATACATTTTAGCTAATAAGCCAGTAATCGCACCCTAGACATTTAACCCAGGGAAATGAAAATATGTCCACACAAAAAAAAACTCTACAAGAATAGTTATAGCAGTTTTATCTGTAATAGTTAAAAAATAGAAACAAAGTACCCTAAAATAGATGAATGGTTAATAGGTCTGGTTCACCCATACCATGGAATAGTTGTCAGCTGTAAGAAGGGAGGAACAATTTATACAAGCAATAAGGTGAACGGATCTCAAGGATATTATGCTGAGTGAATATATGGAATATATATAATATATAAAAATATATAGTATATTACTATATTATATTTTATATTATATACGATTCTCAAAAAAGCAAAAGTATAGGGATGGAGAACAGATGAGTGGTTGCCAGGGCTTGGGGAAGCAGGGAGGGAGAAGGGTGGGAATGAATCTGAAGGGATAGAATGAGAGACATCTTTGTGGCCATGGACGAGTTCTGTATCTTGGTTATGGTGGTGGTTACACAAATCCACACATGTGATGAAATGACATAGAACTACACACAGATTGTGCCAATGTCAATATCCTGATTTTGATATTGTGCTATCATTATGCAAGCTGGGGAAAAGTGGGTGAAGGGTACACAGAAACTGTACTGTCTTTGCATCTTCCTGTAAATCTAGAATTATTTCAAAATAGGTTAAAAAAAATAACCTAAACATCCAACAACAGGGGACTGGTTAAATGGGCTATGCTACACCCACAGAATACAATGATGCAGAGCCATTTAAAATGAGCAAGTAAAACCACATAGGTAGACAAAGAAAATCAGTATACCAAACAATGTATCCTGTGAGATTCCCTTGTAACTGGGTTCTATGTGCTCGGACAGAGAGGAGTCTGAGAAGACATGCCAAAATGTTGGCAGTGATTTTCTCTGGGTGACTTTTGTCCTTTGCACTTTCTAGTACTGCTCAATTTCTTACAATGCACATGTGTTAGTTTGATAATCAGAAAGAAAATGTTATTTCCATTTTAGAAAAAAAAAAAAACACAAAAAACCGTAAGAAGGCAGCCAAAGGGCAGCAGACTGTGCTGCCCTCCTTTCTTTCCGCCCCAAAGGCAGCGCTGGGAGCAGTGGAAAAGGAGGCCTGTGGAGCAATCCCTCCTCCCAGGGAAAGGAGACCGGGAAATGTATGCTTTGCTTTCTGGCAGGAACCAAATGAAAGGAGATGGAGTGATTCAGACCAAAGACCACAGCAAGTCAGGAATAAAACAGCACCTGGTATAGTCACTAGAATTACAGCGACCCCTCCCCCCACCCCCCAACATCTGTGTAGATGAGGGGGTTTGCATTCAAGAAGAGAACCTAGCTGTTGTGAAGAATTAAGCTATGAAGTCTCTCTCTCTCTCTCTCTCTCTCTCTCTCTCTCTCTCTCTCTCCCCTTCTAAAATATTTTAAAATATTTTTGCTGTGTCATCATTTCTGTTAAGAGAAGCACCTGGTTTTGCGTTTGCAAACACAAGCCCTCAAACCCTTTCTGCTGCTGGGCTAGTTTCTGCCTGAACCCAGGGAAGCCACAGCCTTAAGAAAATCACCCTAAAGTCTTGGCTGGGTAATGACGAGCAGAAATTACCGTGAGGGTTAGGGGAGCGGCTAGGACTTGCATTAAAAAATCCAGACAACAATCATCATTGTAGTAGTGCTTTTATTGTGAAGCATCTGTTGTGCGCCAGGCCCTGTAGCCGCCACTCTCTGGAATCCTTCTAAAGTTGGTGTTTCCATTTTACAGATAAAGAAGCCGAGGTCTAACGGAGGTGACCAGTCCATGATGGCACTGGGCTAAACCCCACTTCTGTCTGAGTTCAAGGCTGAATTCTTCCCACGTGAGACCTTGTCCCTCATTTTCCTTCGTTCCCTGCATGGATAAACAGGGAGGGTGCCGGCCTGCACATATCCCCTTGGCTGCCCACCCCACCCCTCCCCCAGGGCAGGAGGCAGGGCTCAGGCCACACGCCTGCCACGACACCCAAATGGCCACTGCCAGAGCAGGTCCCTAGATGCTGAGGCCATGCTAGCCTGGAGGGAATCTCCTGTGCACAAGCTCCCCCTTATGGAAATGAAGGACAAGCCGCTGGAGCTCCAATCTGCTGCTCCCCCCAGGCCGGCAGGGCGGGGATGCTGGGAAGGGCCCGCCCTGCGCCTGGACCGAGCTCCCAGCTCCTGCCCAGCCCCGTGCTTCCCGCTTGGAGAGCGCTGCTGCCTGATCCCCCAAAGCACACATCTTCTCTGGTGTCCCACTGGAGGACACGTCCTTGGATCCACACGTTACGGAATGTTGATAAATAAAGTAACATAAGCTGACAGGGCCCTGAGGAGAAGTGATGATATTTACAATGGCCTTCTCAGGGAGCCCTTCTCCTGTTTACACACCCAAAGGAAAACATCCTTTCTCTCTAAAAAAAAAAAAAAAAAAAAAAAAAAGAATAGCATGGGTAATGTTTCATTTCCTAGGGTGCCTGAGAACCGCTTTCTCACTGCAGAGCTTGGAGCGAACCTCGTCCCCTCTGTGAGCCTCAGTGTCCTCGTCTGGAAAATGGGTGTGACAACTGGCCGAATAGGGTGGTTGTGAGGAGACCGTGGGCATAAAGGGCTTAGGTGAGTGCTTATCTGGTTTTTTTTTGGGTCCTTCTGGGCACGAAGAGAGGGACACTACTGTCCCAGAGCTCATTCACTTATTGATTCAGCCACTCAATACACATGTGCTGAGAGCTCCCTATGTGCCAGGCAAGCATAGCTACAAGGAAACTAGACAGGGGACTTCTGTACCTTTAACAACCAGTGGGGACTCTGGCCCCCAGGAGGCATAAGGACTGGGTGAAGGGAACAGGGAGAGAAGGGGGCACAGTGTGGTCTCACCAGACCCCCAGCCTACTGTCCGCTGCACTGAGACTCAGACGCCTGGTTCTAACTTCGTCCCTATTCCTCTATAACTTTGTTTCTGGTTCTTCCCTCCTTATCTCTGAGCCTTCGTCTGCCCAGCTGAGAAATGGGAGCACAGGAAGGAATGCTCAGTGGGAGTGCCAAGTGCCTTTGGGTCAAAAGGTGGCTTTGCTGCAAACTGTCACCCTCCCCCACCCCCCACCGCCCCCCATGGTGCCCCATGTGGTCCTCCAGCCTGTTCTCCCCAGCCCAGGCACATTGTCCCCACCCTTCTAGACTTAAGCCGAGTTGGCCAGATGGGGACCTGGCTTTGGAATCCAAATCTCAGTTTCCTCGCCTGTGAAAAGACCTTTATCATGGTTCCCGTGGCTTGATTATGAGGCTTGAGCTATGAGGACTCCAGAATGAATGGAGGTCGATAGTCTTATGTGGATGTCATTACCGGAGGCACATCCATTGGGGCGGGGGTGTCCTACGAGACAGACCATGAGGGGAAAGGGAATAAGGAGTCTCAACTGTGGGGCTGCCAAGAAAATACCCATGGGCTTCTCGAAAGAGGAGATTCCAGAACTGAATACTGGGACCAGCGTGAGTCTGCAAGCTGAGTGGTGAGGGGTGAGTGTGGGCGGGGTGGGGGTGTCACCCTCACTGAGAGAGCCGCATGTGCTGAAGTGGCTGGAGTTAGGCTTTGTCCTCCTTTGGGCAGAGCCGCGGGTTCTTCAGGATGCCAGGGTAGCCGGTGTGGGATTGGGGAAGAGGATGATAACGCAGGCAGGTCTCCCTGGCCACAGGGGCTTTGAACGCCAAGGTGAGGGCTTGGGACTGTGTATTTCAAACCAAGGGAAGCTACCTTTATGTCACGTGGGCAGAGCAGAGAGGGGAGTTGAGGCTGGAGAAACCAGGGTGGCAAGGCTCCAAGGGAGAGAATGAGGGCTGCCCCCTGGGTGTGGAGAAGGAAAAGTATGTGAGAAGTGTTCCTGAGATGGCACCAAGAAGGCTGTGTGAGGGATTGACGGTGGGGCATGAGGCCGAGGGAAGATCTTACCGTCTAGCTGGAGGGCCTAAGCAGACACCCAGGGAACAAGAGCGGAGTAGACAAGACAGGGGATAATTAAGTGCGAAATTGTGCGGCCTAATTTATTGTTTGGACAGTTGCCTTGTCCTATAAACTCCATTGCTCTAATGAGCTCATGACATCAGCTAGAAGGGAAGGCATGCCTAGCCCGTCACCCGTCACCCGTGGAGCCCCATGTGGGTACTGCCCACATGCCTACCTGGACAATTGGACTCTGGGCTTCTGAACTTGGTTTGCAATTGGGGGTACCAACAAGCCCCAGGCCTGGGCATCCCTGACAAGATCTCTTCCTTAGAAACTCCAGAATCTGAAAAGCCTGGGACTTACCAGAGTTTTTGGTCCAGAGGAGGAAGGAAGCACAGTTTGAATTTGACCATGATGCAGGAGCAAGCGTCTTGCCGTGGAGTCCAGGGCCCTTGGCTCTGCACCCAGCCCCGCTCTTGCTTATGTGACCTTAGGAAAGCCCCAGCTCTTTCCTGTGAAGTGAACATAATGCTCACTTCTCGGGATTCAAGTAAACACCCAGGAAATGTGCTGTGAACCTCAGTGATCAGGAAAAGATGATCCCAATTTTAAAAGAAGTTTTGAACAACAGACACATTAGAGTACCCACTTACCACATGTCATCTCCTGGGGCTGGTGTTCCTGGGGGTACAAAGAACTGATCTTAGCCACCAACCATGGAGGGGAAAACCAGTTTGTCCTTGATTATATCGCTGTGCTAATTAAGAGACAAATTTGTCTTGGGGGAACCCAGGGAGCATTTTTTGAGAAGCCGGCATCCAAAGTGGGCCTCAGATGGTGTCTAAACTTTCTCACCTGAGAAGTAACAGCCCCTTGTACCTTTCTCCTTAACAAGAGTCACTCTAAATGTCTTTGTTGGAGGAGCTTAGAACACCTGGTTTGAAGGGAGGGGTGGTGGGAGGGAAACGAATTTACAGAGTCCCACATATGCGATTGAGAAGAGCTGATTTTCCATATCAAATCCAATAGAGATTATGGAAGGCCCAACCCCTTCCCCAACCCCCCAATTCCCACACACACACACACACACACATACACACACACACACTGGCCCGTCTCTCCCAGCACTCCATTCTTCATAACACTAGCTACAACTGTAATGGACAGATGGTCTGTTTGGTTGTTTGCTTAAAATATGCCCCCGTCCCCATCCTGCAATAGGGGATGCCTGGTATAGGGTAAGCACTCAATAAATTTTTGTTGAATGAATTGATGAAGAAAGCTCAGGTGGTAGTCAGAGAGATTCACGGGGAAACAAGTATTGTTTTCTCCTGTCAGGTCACCACAGATTAAAAAGTGATTGCACCTATCCAGTGTTGGCCCTAGTGACAGAAAACAGCCTTCTGGACATTAGAGGTGGTGATATAGTTACAGGTCTTCCCAGAGACAGTTCGGCCATCAAAGTGTCAAAAATGTCCATACTGTTCCATGCAGCAATGCCACATCTCAGAAGGGAACCGTAGGAAGGGCTGTACCAGTGGAGATGTCTTACCACAAAACATTGGAAATAATCGAAAGACCCAATAGTAGGGGACTGGTTAAAGAAACTGTATCAGTCCTTGGAAGGTTACGTGAACACTGAAAATTGTGCCAGAATGTATCTAGCAATACCTTGGTTTGCAAGCATAATTTGTTCTGGAAACAAACTACTCATATTGCAAGACATCGCTCGTTTACCATGTTAAAATGTATTAGAAATGTTTGCTCGTCTTGTGGAACACTCGCAAACCAAGTTACTCGCAATCCAAGTTTCGGAAAGATCCCCACGACGTATTACGTGGAGAAAGCCAGCCCCTACTCCCCAGTGTGTCTACCCACCAAGTCTGGGGAACAGCAGCCATATCTGGGCATTTTTATTTTCTCCTTTTTCTGCCTACCTGTATTTTTGACACTAAAAACCAAGGAGAATGTATTATTGTTACAAAACAACAAAGCCATTTCCATGTTGGTTTTGTAAAAGAAGAAAGGAGCTAAGCCAGAGTTTCTTAGACTTCCCTCTCCAAGGTATTCCGAGCTCGGCCAGGGAGACCCCAACTCTTCCCCAACGACAAGGGTGCCACATCAGGCAAGGTGTCTGTGATTATTCCCACTGATGAGAGGGGACATGAATCTCAGAGAAACTTGATCAGGACGTTTGGCCGGGGTTGGCAGGCTTGGGAGGGCCTGGGCATTGCTCCCCCATTCCATGTCAGGATGACATCAGGCAAGTCGTTTGTCTCTCTGGGTCCTGATTTCCCGATCTGTCCAGTGGGTTTACCAACTCTCTGAAAGTGTCGCCGTTAAGATTGGAGATGACGTAGCGTTATCTGAGATAGCGTCAAAACACAGAATTGGCTGTAAGTGTTTCTTTTAATGATAAAAATGGCTGTGCCTGACACCAGATTCCACAGGGAGGTCGAGGTGGCAGTGGGTTGGGGGTACACGCTATACAGGGAGGGCAGGCCATCTTCCTTGGAGACGGGAACCACGTGGGCACAAACACTAAAAATCAAAAATCGAAGGACTCCATCCTCTCCCTGCTCCCCCACCAAATGAGAACCGTCTAACTGATGTCAGCCAGCCAGGCCGCCCACCTGCCTCCGTGCCCGCCAGGAAAGCAGACCTGTGTTTTCAGTGAGCGGTGTCAAGAATGCAGCGGCCTCAGCAATTGAAAAAGCAGATACATAGAAGCACCTACTGGGTGTCAGGCAGAGTCTTGCATTTGGCAGAAACGCTGGGGTTCCGTGAACCTCGCTGACTTGGCCCAGCTAACAAGTGGCTAAACTGAATCTGAGACTATCAGGACCGGCCTGCCAAAGCCTGCTTTCTTTTCTCTTGGCTATTTTCCTTCCCTCCCACCACACTGACCCCTTGATTTAAAAAAAATTTAACAATGTATGCGTCTGAACATAATGCTGTTTGCAGACATGCGGCGGAGTAAGATACGTGTGTGTTTGTTCAGTGTATAATGTGCCTGGGTCTGTGTGTGTGAAAGAGAAACAAAAAACAGCCCCCGACCCTCCCTGAGTTCTCACACTGGTAGAGTGGCTGCTTTCCCCTCACCCCAGGGTGGCTGGGGCATTGTGAGCAATGCAGACCCCCCAAGAAACCAGAACATTCTGTACCTTGTGGCAATTAGTCCCCACTTGGCTTAAGGACTCCAACATCAAAGAAGGCCTCCGCCTGCTGCCCGAGGGAGAGTGGGGAATGCCTCAGAACAGCCCTTTCCCCTCATTAGGGGCTCCCGCCACCAGCAAAGCAGACTCCGGACAACAGGCCCGGCCCCATCAAAGGCCCCCTTCCCCCGGGAAGGCCTCTGTAATCCGGGCCTGACTATGCCCTACCCCCTCCCTGCACCAGCTCAAAGCAGCCGTCTGGGGACACCTGACTACTCTCCAGTTCAAAGCCAAGTGAATGCATTAACAACACAAAACACCATTTTCCTGTCTCCAAATTCCTAGGGCTCTGCCTTAAGCTGCCTGCAGTCAAGGCCTGGAGGGCACACAATCCCTGCCCATTTAGCCCTGGGGCCTGAAGTCAGACCCCTCCTCTGCAGTCGCCCCAGCCTTTGAAAGCCCGAGCACAAACAGGGGCTAACTTAAGCCACTCAGCAATGTCTCTTCAGGCCTAATCTGCTCCTTCATAAAGTAGGTGGCCAATCTGCAGCCAGCCCTCCTGGGAGCCAGGCCTGAGAGGAGAAAAAGCAGGCTTCTCTGAAGCTGCAGCCTTCCTCTGCAGGCAGGGACTGTTTCTTCTGTACCAGAGTAAACAAAAGCTGAGGAGGAGCTGCAATCCGTCTCCCTTCAGAATCCAGGATGCTAGAGCAGAAGTGCCACATTTAGTCATTTATTGGTGCATCTGCCTACCTGTCCATCCATCCATCCATCCATCCATCCATCCATCCATCCATCCATCATTTATCCATGCATCCATCCATCCATCTCACATCCATCTATCTACACATCTATCCATCCGTCCATCCCACATCCATCCAACCATCTATCCACCCATCCCTCATTCATCCATCCATCCCATTGCATCCTGTCCCAGCCATGGGGACCCAGAACAGAATTAGACCCAGATCCTGTCCTCAAAGAACTCCAGTCCATAGGAAGAGCAGAACATACTTCGCGGCTATGAGAGGGATTCCTGAGGGGCAGCAGAGAGCCCCGAGGATGGAGTCTGAGGTGACCAGGAAGACAGCACAGGCATGAAACCTCAACATGGAAGATGACCAAGTTTTACTAAGGAGAAAGGAAGAAATGGCATTCCAGGCAGCACATGCAAAACCATGGGGGCCTGAAACAGTCTAGAATGTTTGGGAAACTACTAATTACTTAGCTCCTGAAGTTTGTTATGAGAGGGAGGGGGTGGTAAGAGATAAGCCTGCAGCCAAGGAATGGTAGAGTCCTTCATTCCATGAAGCCCATTCCCTGATGAGCATTCAGCTCCACTGTGGAGCACACATACACCAACAAGTTTCCACATGTGCAAACCGCAAATATATGCACACACACAGAGATGTGAGTACCTTTACACACATGCATGCTCGTGCAAATGTAAATATCCTCATACATGTGCAAGCACATACACACAAATAATTACATGCACACAAATGTGCTCACATGCACATAAACATATCTACCCACATTCAAACACATTTACATATATTGGGTTGTCGGAAAAGTCATGACACATTTTTGCAACGAAAACCATAGAAAAAATACACCATGACTTTTCCGACAACCCAATACATACACACACAAACTCACACGTGCTAAATGTCCTAGCATATATAACCAAACACACACCGACACATGCACGCGCACACACACACACACACACACACACACACACACCCCAGGGAAGGACCAGAACTAGGATGCCTGCCTCTCATTATTCCTCAGTCATAAAAATGTGCCCCAGGCAGTGAAACTTGGCAGAGCTGGGCCCCATCAGCTGTGCTTGGGCTGGAGCCGGGTGTCCCTGGGCTCCACTCAGCTCTGCCAAAAAGATGGGACTCCCTGTCCTGATGTCAGCCTCCTTTCCCAGCCTTCTTGAGCCAGCACTACCCACACTGCAAAAACTGCCTTCCCCTCCTGCAGCCAAGGCCTTGCTTGGGTGGTGGGACAAAGGTTTCAGAGCCAGCCCTGTGATGTTGTCTCCTGGACCGGTGCCTGGCCAGCTCTGGGCAGGGCAGCACCACTCTAGGTGCAAGACCCCATGGGTGCCGCACTATTCCTCCAGTTCCATCTCGTGGGCTTCCCCCAACCCACATCCTCTGCGACAGCCCTCCTGGGTCTGTCCTGCTCCCTGAGCTTCATTCCTGATGTGCTTGGTCATCAATATGAGACCGCAGCTGGGATACCTCTGACACTTAGTGACTGAGGACCCCCTGGAGCCATGGAAGGTGGGGTGTAATGGGGTGAAATTAGCTGAGTTCACTTCACCCACCCATCCACTCTAATCCATCCATCCATCCATTGCTCACCCACTTAATTATCCGTTTCTTTGAACACCTAACATCCAATCATTTTGTTCACCTGTTCATATATCTGTCAATCTGTCTAACCATCTATTTAACCATCTATATGCTCATCTATTCATAGACTTTAAAATCCAAAAGACCTGGATATATGTTTATTTCGCCTCTTCCTACCAGTAGCAGATGATATCAATTCTCTTTCCTCATCATCCAGTCCTCACCATCTCAGGCACACAAGTCTGATCTCTAACTGCCGGAACCTAAATCTTTTTGCCTAAGGGCTTTCTCTTGCCACTGAGCCTTATCTGTCCCTACCTGTAGAAGGAGGAAATACAATACAAAATTACCCCTTGGGAGTCGCCTCCAACCACTGACCAGTCAGAGTCAGTGTGTATAAATGGCCCAGTTTCCTCCTCACTGGGTGGGATGACTCTCGGCTGGCTATTCTCCACCAGATCCCAAATGTCCCAGCAGGATTAAGCTCCATTTTCCCGCAGTGATAAATTGCTTGATAACACATACTTCATTGGCTGCCTTCCTTTCCCTATTTCATTTCCCCACTTTGCTATTTCCCTCCCCAAATCAACTACTTGCATTTGAATCCTTTTTCCAAGGTTGGCTTCTGGGAAACCCAAACTAAGACACTACCTATGTGACTTCAACAGATTACTTAGTATGATATGTAGGCTCTGGTCAGCATTCCAATAATATTAGTTATTGTTTTATAATATTGTTACTATCAACAACAACAATAATAATGGAAGCGCTCTTGTCCTCGTGAGGCGTTGGTCTCCTCCAGCCCGTGTGGCTGCCACTCAGCTATGGATGATAAACATAGGCCATAGCCTTCTCACTTCCAGTCCTTCTGACTTTTATCTCATAGTTCCCAACTCTGTTCACTTCACTCCATCTTCACACCTACCACTCTGGCCCAAACTAGAACCATATCCCACCCTACCCCACAACAGCAAAAGGCCCCTAAGCAGCTGCCACACACCTCCTGCCCCACCTCCAGCCCCCAATAATCCACTCTTCAGAGTGAGCCAGGGCGACCTTCCAGAAATATGTATCTGATCACAAGCCTGAAAACTCTCCAAAGCGTTCATTGCTCTGCGGACAAAGAGCGACACGCTTGCCATCCGTCCAGGGCCCTGCTTGCTGCTGTGGTCACACTCACCTGTGTTTCCTGCATTCTGCCCTTCAGCCTCCCAGACCGACTTCCTGTCAGTTCTCAGAACACACAGCAGTCCCTCCTGACTTTCCCTTTGTTCTCACTGGTCTTGATTCACTTTGTTAACCCCACTCTTCCATCAGATCTCAGCTCTGATGTCACTCCTTCAGAGACACTTTCCTTGGCATTCCAGACTAGGTCAAATCCCTTATTATAGGCTCAAATTCATTCATTCGTTGGCTATTTTTTGAGTGCCTCCCCTGCATTAAATGCAGCAGTGAACAAATCAGACAAAGTCCCTGCCCTCAAGGAGTTATCTTCCAGTGCCTGCGTCTCTGTGCGACGGGTGGGGAGGCTCAGAAAGAGTTCCTATTTTAGAGAAAGTGGTCTGAGAAGACGGCTGTAAGGAAGTGATGCTTGAGCTCAGGTCTAAGTAGTAAAAGTGAGGTGGTGGTCCAGGAGGCGGAGGTGATGAAAACGATGGCGGCCGTGGTGATGATGGTGGTGACCATGGTTGTGGGGTGATGGTGATGCTGCTGAAAATACTAGTGGTGATTGCGGTGGCGATGATGATAGAGGTGAGGTGGTGGTGATAGTTTTGGAGACAATGATAATTGTTGTGATAGGCAGAATAATGCCCCTTCCCCCTGCCCTGCCCCACAAAGATGTCTATATCCTAAGCCCTGGAACCTGTGAATGTGTTATGTTACCTGGAAAGGGTAAACTAAGCTTGCTAATCAGCTGACCTTGAGATAGGGAGATGACCCTAGAATATCTGTGTGAATCCAGTGTAATCACAAGTGTCCTTAGGGTGAAAGAAGGAGACAAGACAGATACATAATGATGCAACATGAGAAAGACTGACTGGCCATTGCTGGCTTTGAGGATGGTAGAAGGCAGCTGTGAGCCAAGTCATGTGGGAAACCTCTAGAAACTGGATAAGGATTCTCCTCTGGAGCCTCCGGAAGGAGCACAGTCCTGCCAACGCCATGATTTTTGCCCATTGAGACCCATTTCATATTTCTGACCTCTAGAGCTGTAAGATAATAAACTTGTATTGTTTTAAGCCACCAAGTGCTATGGTCTAGCTATTTGTGTCATCCTGCACTCCCCACCAAATTCATGTGTTCACTCTTAATGCCCACTGGGATGGTATTAGGAGGTAGGGCCTTTGGGAGGTGATTAAGTCATGCCGGTGAAGCCCTCATGAATGGGATTAGTGCTCTTATAAAAATGGCCCCAGAGGGTGCTCTTAGCTCCTTCTGCCAAGTGAATACACGTGAGGAGATAGCCATCTCTGAACCAGGAAGCCCTCGGACCAGACACCAAATCTGCCACACCATGATATTGAACTTGCCAGCCTCCAGAACTGTAAGAAAAAAATTTCTGTTGTTTATAAGTAATCAGCCTGTGGTATTTTATAACAGCAGCCTGAACAGACTAAGACAACAAGTTTGTGCTGATTTGTTACAGCAGCAGCAAAGGGAAATAGTACAATGGTGGTAGTGGTGATGGTGGTGGTGATGGTGGTGGTGATGGTGGTGATGGTGGTGCTGATGGTGGTGATGATGGTGGTGGTGGTGATGGTGATGGTGGTGGTGATGGTGATGATGGTGATGGTGGTGATGGTGGTGATGGTGGTGGTGGTGGTGGTGGTGGTGATGGTGGTGATGGTGGTGATGGTGGTGGTGGTGGTGGTGGTGATGGTGGTGGTGGTGGTGATGGTGGTGGTGATGATGGTGGTGATGGTGGTGGTGGTGATGGTGGTGGTGATGGTGATGATGGTGATGGTGGTGATGGTGGTGGTGATGGTGGTGATGGTGGTGGTGGTGGTGGTGATGGTGTTGGTGATGATGGTGGTGGTGGTGCTGGTGGTGATGGTGGTGGTGATGGTGATGATGGTGATGGTGATGATGGTGGTGGTGATGGTGGTGGTGGTGATGGTGATGATGGTGATGGTGATGATGGTGGTGGTGATGGTGGTGGTGATGATGGTGATGATGGTGGTGGTGATGGTGGTGGTGATGGTGATGATGGTGATGGTGATGGTGGTGGTGGTGGTGGTGGTGATGGTGGTGGTGATGGTGGTGATGGTGGTGGTGATGGTGATGATGGTGATGGTGATGATGGTGGTGGTGGTGATGGTGGTGATGGTGGTGGTGATGGTGATGATGGTGATGGTGATGATGGTGGTGGTGATGGTGGTGGTGGTGATGGTGATGATGGTGATGGTGATGGTGGTGGTGGTGATGGTGATGATGGTGATGGTGATGATGGTGGTGGTGGTGGTGATGATGGTGATGGTGGTGGTGATGGTGGTGATGGTGGTGGTGATGGTGATGATGGTGATGGTGATGATGGTGGTGGTGATGGTGGTGGTGGTGATGGTGATCATGGTGATGGTGATGATGGTGGTGGTGGTGGTGATGATGGTGATGGTGGTGGTGATGGTGGTGGTGATGGTGGTGATGGTGGTGGTGATGGTGATGATGGTGATGGTGATGATGGTGGTGGTGATGGTGGTGGTGGTGATGGTGGTGATGGTGATAGTGATGGTGGTGGTGGTAGTGTGTTGATGATGGTGGTGATACATTTTGTAGGAGCTCAGTCACTTCCTAGGTTGAGCTCACCATCTTCTTATGGTTGATAACCTTGTCATTTTGATCCTCCCTAGATGGACCCCATGGTTTGAAGTAGGCTTTCCTAGCAGAAGTTTGAAGAGGAGAACAATATAGAAAGGGACTAGGTGATTGAGAAGTGTCTCTCAAGTCGCAGAAGGGGTGGAGAGGCACAGTTGGAGCAGAGGTCACGCTAACAGGGCTTGAGATTTTCAGGAAGAGGCACTTTCACGTTTTACTTGCTTTCCCCTTTAAATCACTTTCCACTGAAGGCCATGAGCTTCCTTTCAGGTGTGTTCTGTGTGAAGAAAACAGACAAAGATTGCCCTCTGAGCACCTCACTGCCCTGCGATGGCCTGGATACTGGGGCGTGAGGGTCTGAGGGCTCTAAACTGTGGCCAGCAGGTGCTTTGGGCATCACGAGGCCTAGAGAGGGCAAAGGATATACCAGGGTCTCCCAGCAGATTTGGGGCCCAAGCTCATTCTCCTGGCTTCCCATCTCAGCCTTTCCCATCACACCACAAACTCCTTGACCCCTGAGTCACACAGACACAGAGAAGAAACGAGCCAAAGATCCAACTAGCTGGTACAAAGAGAACAAGACAAAGAGAGACCAGGTCCCCCAGGCCTGAGGTTCCTGCTTTACCACCTCCCACTGCTTTCCATTCAGAGCCAGGCCTGGGACCCTGGAGCCCCACCTGCCCCACCCCGGGATCCCACAATGGAAATGACTGCCGTCATTGGGAAACAGACTCTGGGTCTCCAGGGCGGGGCCCAGACATGTGAAGGGCCCCCACCCCAGCCCAGCCCAGAGGGTTACCAGCCACCATCCCACATGGGGAGAGCAGACAAACAGGGGCAGAGTGGCGCCAGGCCCAGGTCTGGCCACCAGAGGAAGACCTGCTGGCACCTGCGGATATAGCTCCATCTCCTGCCTCTCCCTGCACTGGCCTCATTAATGCCCTCCCTGGGGCTGGGGTGGGGGGTGGAGGGCAAAGAGAAACAGCTGAGGCAGTGGAAAGAGTCCTCGCTCAGGCCCTTAACTGCTTGTGTGACTTTGATAAATCATTTCTCCATGCCTCTGATTTTTCATCTGTAAAACTGGGATATTTGTACACTTGAATCAGAGCCCGTTAGGGGAAGCCCATGTGAAGTATCTACCAAGTGCCAGACACGCAATAGGTGCTCAGTGACTAACAACTGTAGTTATGCATCCCCAGGGCTTAGAATGGAACCCGGCCTTCCCAGCTTCACAACTCTGCAGGAAACCTTGGCCACATCCATCAGTCTTTTTAACAGGAGTGTCTCCATGCCTGGCTCACCAGATCCCAGGCCACATCACCTCGCTGAGCTCTAGAAAGTGGGGGCAGATCTACAAAGTGGTGTTGATGGTGGTGGTGCTGGTGATAATGATGGGGTGATGGTGGTGATGATTGTTGGTGGTGATGGTGGTGATGGTCGTGATGATGGTGGTGATGACAATTGTGGTGGTGATGGTGGTAGTGATGGTGGTGATGATGGTGGTGGTGGCGTTGGTGATAATGATGGGGTGACGGTGGTGATGATAGTGGTGGTGGTGGTGATGGTGGTGGTGGTGGTGATGGTGGTGATGGTGGTGGTGATGGTGGTGGTGGCGTTGGTGATAATGATGGGGTGACGGTGGTGATGATAGTGGTGGTGGTGGTGATGGTGGTGATGGTGGTGGTGATGGTGGTGATGGTGGTGGTGATGGTGGTGGTGGCGTTGGTGATAATGATGGGGTGACGGTGGTGATGATAGTGGTGGTGGTGGT
Organism: Aselliscus stoliczkanus; assembly: GCA_033961575.1. Lineage (NCBI taxonomy): Eukaryota > Metazoa > Chordata > Mammalia > Chiroptera > Hipposideridae > Aselliscus > Aselliscus stoliczkanus. Next base: position 7,117,797 of record CM066733.1, read on the forward strand.
GATGGTGGTGATGGTGGTGGTGATGGTGGTGGTGGGGAGGGGGTAGAGCTGGTGATCACCTCCCCTTCTTCTTACCCAGGAGAGGCTCAGTGCACATCAGCTTCTGTTATCTCTCTTGGCTTTGCCACTTCCAGACCAGGTAACCTTTTGATTAACCCCTTGAAGCCTCAGTTTCCCCTCTGCAAAATGGGATGAAAATAGGGCTAATGTGAAAGTGAAAGGAGAGAACGGGTGCCTCCTTGTCCCCACCCTCCACCCCATTCTCACAGGGGACTGACTGGTGGAGACACTGAGCTGCTGCTGCAAGGACCTGGCCAGCCCCAGAAAGGGTGGGGGGAGGGCAGAATGAGGTGGAGGGAGCAGGCGAAACAATGGTCAGGCCCAGCTTGTGGTTTGGATCCTGAGAGAAGCGAGTTGACGCTTTCTTGTCATCAGACTTTCCAGTCACCTGCCTGGGAAGCTGAGGAAAAGATTAGGGAGCCAAACACATATTGTTTCTTTTGTTTGAGGTGCCAAGTTTGGTGGGATGAATTGGCCATCTGTTCTCCCAGCTATGATCTGGCAAGCCGGAAACCTCTGCTTTCTGAGTTGCCACTTTCCATCAGTTGCTAATAAAAGGGGTGGGGCTGCCCTCTCCCTGTGGCCTGGCTGACCCTCCATGGGCCCAATCCCCTGCGTGCTCTGGGTCTCAGACACCTACACCTAAGCAAGAGCTGGAAGAAGCCCCAGTGACCTAGGCTGACCAGGGAGCCTCTCCGAGCCTTTGCTTCCCCGTTTGTAAAATGAGGGTGGAGGGGCCAGCATACCTCTGTCCATCTTCTGGCCCTGACATGTGGAAGCGACCATGCCCCTGAGGTCTGGGGAGGGGAAAGCCTGCAGATTCAAGGGCAGCCCCTGGGCAGGACAGGTGAGTGTTGGCCAATTCGGGGGGTTGCACATCAGAATTCCTGAACCCCCTTTGTCAAGGTCTGACCATCTGACACCAAGGCCCTTGGGTCTCCTTTAGAACAGGCTCAGAGCAGAGCTTCTCAACCTGAGCACTGGCTTTCTCTGGCAGGAATGGGGTTCCAGTCGTCAAGCAGGGGCCTTAACTGAGAGCCTCCAGGGGATCTGTGAGCCCCTGACACTGTGGGCAGAGTTTTGGGGGAGTTCATTTTCCCAGAAGCCGGGAGCAGAGCTCTCATCTGATTTTCAAGGGACTCTATGACTTTCAAAGGTCCATATTGTGTTGCCTAGAACCTGGGAGACCTGCCACTATATAAAGGGACAGTCCAGGCTGAGGGGACACATAGAACAATTAATCCCCTCACACCCCAAGTTGGGGTGTCCCTGAGGTGGGAGTAAGCAGCCTGCATGTGTCTGAACAGATGCTGGGTGCTGGGTGCTGGGGACAGCAGCCGGCAGTGCTCAGGACAGGACAGGCCGAGGCGGGGGCTCAGCGTCCTGGAGCAGGAAACAGCTTTAGGAGTGGGGCAGGGGACGGCCCCAAGTCTCCCCCCACAGAGGCCGCCTTCCCTCTCAATGAGACCTGCAGACAGGCTGTGGACAGTCAGAAATTATAGGAAGTGTGACTTGCGTTCAGGCCTAAGCTATGCTGCACCAATGGCCTCAGCAGTCTGAGGGTGGCTTTGAGGCCACCCTCTTGCCCTCCGCCCCCACAGGGCAGCATCTTGCCAGCAGACCACCTATCTGTGCTAAGCCCTCTGTGGGCTTATTTTATTTAATCTTCACAGCCAGGATATGTATTGAGGCCCCTTTTCACAGATGAGGCCACAGAGGCTCAGAGAGGTCAAATAACACAGCCAAGGCCACGCAGCCAGGATGTGGGTCCTGGCTGTCAGAATCCTGGGCCTGCTGCAGCTGGAGCTCCAGGGCCGGACTCTCGGGCCCCTCCCCAGGCCCATGACCAGCACCCCTGCCCACCCGGGCACAGCCCATGTCCACATGTCCGTGCCCCTCCCCCTCACACGGGCCTGCAAGCTGCTGGCAGGTAACAAAACCCCAAAATGATTCCCAGCCCCAACTGCTCCCCACACATCACCCCCTCCCGAGTCTGTCTGCTGTTCTCCATCCAAACTGATTACAGCCCAGGACAAGGAGGCTGGGGGAGGGACAGGAGCAAGCAGGCACGACGAGGACTTGAAAGAAAATTTGAAACACACGTGTGTTGCATTGGCTCTGCTAACCCTGAGCCCTCAGCCCGTGTGGCCCAGTGGTCCCCCCGCCCCCCGCCCCTGCCGCCTCACCTGGGTCTCTGAGGGGCCTGCTCTGCACGTCGGACCCTGCCAGGGGCAGCTGGCCCAGTCTCCAGGACCTGAGGGGCTCGGAGAGGCCCCCATGACCACAGTCCCTGTCTCAGAAGATGCCGAGGCCCACAGAGAGAACACGGCGTGCTCGGGATAAAGGGCCAAGCAGGGACATGGCCCCAGGCTCCACAGGCAGCAGGAGGGTGGAGGCCCAGGCTGACTGGAGAAGGGCCTGCCCCCACTGTCTGGCTCTCTCTCTTCCCATCCACCCACCCCGAGGCCCAGGAGAACCTGTCTTTTCTCCACCCTTGCACCTGCTGCCTTCTGCTTAACCCTTTCGCAGCTCTCCCAGCCTCAGTGACCCTCAGCATGCTGGATCCAGTGTTTGGGGGGAGGACAGGTTGGCAATCGCTGCTCTGCGGGCTGGAGCGTGGGTAGGGGACCAAAGGTAAGGCCAAGTGACAGGCTCTGCCTCATGCTGTTTATATGGAACGTCCTTCCAGGGATCGGAGTTTGGCCTCCAAACATGTGGCTTCAATCTCTCCCTTGAAATATGGTGGGGGGGAAAGGGGGGCTGCTGCCAACACCCACTGGATGCCTCTTTGTGCAGCCCAGCTGAGCACTTGCTGTGCACTAATAGCTCCGTTGCCAATGGCACTGAACACTTGCTTTGCAAATTGGTTTCACATTTGGGAGGGTGTGGTCTGGGAACAGGGCTGAAGGGCTGGAGTGGTGGACAGGCGGGATGAGCGAGGCACGGGGCTTGAGCGGCGAGCAGAACCTGGTTCGCAGCTCAGCTCCGGCCCTTGAGAGCCGATCGAGCCCGGGCAGGTGTCTAACCCTCTGAGGCTTTGTTTCTGCATCTGTAAAATGGACAGAAACGATCATATAGTCAAGTGTGATGATGGACAAGCAGCACTCAGCTCAGCATTGACACACCAGTGCTCAGTGAATGGGGGCGGCCTTCCAGCCCACCCTTGTGTGTCTGCCTGTCCAGAGGCCCGTTGTCTGCCCCCTGTTGGCCTGATGCCTGCCCGTGCCTGCTTTCAGGATTAATGTGGTATGTTCCAGTAGCTGGGAGACCGGACTCTAAAGCAAAGCTTTGTCAAGCGTTGGCCATGTGTTTTGAGACGCATGTGTTTTGAGGCCCCAGTTCTCCCACCTGTAACATGGTGGAGGAAGGTGGGGGTGGGGTTGGCTGGATGGGATCCTCATGTGCCAATTCCAGATCTAGAACTCAGGGACTCTCGAAGGCTCCAGAGAGACAAAAGTCTCAGGGCTTGTGGTCCCGGGATGGGGTTGGGGTAAGGCCAAGGTGGCTGGGGCCCTATAAGATGGGTGACAGGGTCTGATCTTCCCAGAATGGGTGTGGAGGGACTGTCCTCACTCCAGCCATTCTCCACTGCCACCTTCCACTCACCTTCCCACCTCATCCACATCTCTTCCTCCTGGTGACAAATCACCAATGATCTGACTTGCAGGCCCCTGAGAACACACTTCTTTGAGTGACAGATGCATAGTGAGATGTGATGTTTTCCCAACACGGCAGCCAGCGTCAGAAACTCCAGGGGTGCTGGTAAAATGCAGCGCTGCCCAGGGCCCCAGCTGACCGCTTCACAGTCTTCATCATGGTGGGGCATCAGTGCTTTTTTTTAAATTAGGGAACTGTGTTTTTTCCAGGACCCATCAATTCCAAGTCCAGTTGCCACTTTCAATATAGTTGTAGGGGTGTGTGTGGGGGGGGTATGGGCGTAGCCACCATACCATGCAGGAATCGAACCGGCAAACTTGTTGTTAAGAGCATGCGCTCCAACCAGCTGAGCCACCCGGCCGGCTCCCCAGGGATCAGTATTTTAACCAGCTCTCCTGGTAACTCTGAGTGCATTCAGGTTTGCTGGTCCATTGCTGGTGAGGAGGAGAGGACACCAGTTAAGGGGTTTGCTGGGCCTGGGTTTAAGTCGCAAATCTGTCCCAACTGGTTGCAGGACCTTCAGCGACAATATGTTTCTTTTCCAAGCCTCACTTTTCTCATCTGTTAAATGGAAAGTAATTCTCATTTCAGGTTGTGGCAAGGATTAATACTATCTGTGTTAGTTTCCTAGAACTACTATAATGGATTTCCACAAACTGGTAGCTTAAAACAACAGAAATTTATTCTGTCACATCCTGAAGACTGGAAGCCCCAAATCAAGGTGTCAGCAGGGCCGTGTTCCCTCCGGAGGCTCCAGGAAAGAATCCTTCCTCGTCTCCTCTCGCTTCTGGTATGGCAGCGATCCCTGGCATTCGCCTCCGCCTTCACGTGGCTCTCTTCCCTCTGTGAGTGTCTGTGTCTAAATCTCCCTCTTCTTACGAGGACACCAGTCACTTGGGCCCGCCATGATCCGGCATGGTCTCATCTTAACTTGGTTACATCTGAAAGACCTACTTCCAAATATGGCCACACTCACAGGTATCAGGGGTTAGGACTCTCCTGGGGTGGGGGGTGGGGGGCACAACCCAGTACACCCCCCGTAAAGTTCCTGGCCATGGAAGGTGCTCGATAACTGGGAATGGTGGGTGGGTAGATTGACACAGAGGGGGATCAAGTGAGGAAGAATGCCGTGTGCCCTGGGGAGAGACGCCCGCCTGCTCTGTACCTGAGCCCTTCCATTTCCCTGGGGTGCTGTGAGGATGACTTGAGCTAATAGCTGCAAAGGACCTGATTCCCAGAGATGCTCAGGAAAGGGCAGTCCCCTCCCCATAAACAATGATGCCTTGAGGGACCCTTGGTGGATAATGTCTATGGTGGCTTTCTCTTGTGACTGGGAGAGAGGAAGAAAGGAGATACTGATGGTCAGGGGAAGGTGCAATGTACAGGCTGGTGATTTTCAAGGCCATGGAGGGAGAGGGGATGGTGAGCTGTTGACCTTCGAGTTCATATACATCAGTCCTGCAGGTCCGAGTTCATGGCCAGGTGCTGGCATTCAAGAACAGGCAAGGCTGCGGGGCAGCCGAGATGGATCTGGAGAAATGTTTTGTATTGGAGTTATTGGAAGTGACGGTCCGGGCTGGGTGGGGAATGAACCGGGGGAAGCAGCCAGCAGGCGCTCTGCAGGCTCAAGCTGCAATGCATTAGTCCAGAGTCTGGAGGTGGGGGTGGGGTTACAAGGGGAGGGGGTGCTCTCAGTGGGAAGCTAGCAAGTAGGAGCTCTAAGGGAAGACCCGGAAGGCAGGGGGTTGGCTGGCAGAGAGGCAAGGACAGAACATGGACCATGGTGGTCGCTGGGCTGAGCACCTGGGCTGTGTAATCCTGCAGAATCCTCACGGCCCCAGGAGCAGAGGTACGCATTATACCCATTCTACAGAGCAGGAAACCGAGGCCCCAAGGTGGGAAGGCCCTGCTTGAGGTCCCCCCCTTTCTCTTTTCATCTCCACCCTCACATCCTCCTATATCTTCCTTCCTCCCCACATTTTATTCTTCTTCCTTCACCTCTGTAGTAGGCTGAATAATGGCCCCCCAAACGTATCCGCATTGTCATCCCCTGAATCTGTGACTGTTACCTTGTATGGCAAAAGAGTCTTTGCGGATGTAATTCAGTTAAACATTCAGGAATGGGTCGATTATCCGATTGTCTGGGTGGGCCTGATGTGGTCACAGGGGTCCTCATGAGCTGGAGACAGGGGGATCTGAGTCAGAGGGGAAGGCCATGTGAGACTGGACACAGATCAGGGCTTTGAAAACGGAGGAAGGGGCCAAAGCCAAAGAATGTGGGTGCCACTTGAAGCAGGGAAAGGCAAGGAAGCAGACCCTCCCCCTGGACCCCCAGAAGGAACCAGCCTGCTGACACCTTAATTTTAGCCTTAATTTAAGACTCATTTCAGACCCCAGACCGCCATAACTATAGGATAATGTATTTATCTTAGTTTAATTCATTACTTTTGTGGCAATTTGTTGCAGCGGCAACAGGAAACGAATACACATCCTTCTTCTGTTCTGCTGCCCCGTTTCCTTTCTCTCCACTTCTTTCTTCTGTCTCTTCTCCCCTCCACCTGCATTGCCCTGTCCTCTCTTCCAGCTCTTCTCTCTCTCCTCCTCTTTCACCAACTCGCCTTGCTCCTCTCTCTCACCCCCTATTCTTCTCCCTTCTCAGCCCCACCACAAAAGAGCACAGACTTTAGGCATCTCCATAGTGGGTTCAAGTCTCAGCTCCGCTGCTGGCTATGGGTCTCTGAGCGAGTCACTGTGCTTCTCTAAATCTCCATGTTCTCGTCTGTGTGTAACTCCAAACCCTGACTTGCTGTAGGGAATTAGAAGAGATAAACCTGGCAATAGGAATGGTGTGTGGTGGCCACTCAGTTGATGCCTGTGTCTCAGCATGTCCCCTGCCCCTGTAACTCAAGGCTCCACCCAGGCTGCAGCCAGAGCTGGGGCACCTACCTGGTCACGTGGTGACCTGCCACAAACACTGAGATAGATGCAGACCTTCCAGTGGCTGCCCAGGCTTTCGCCAGCCTGGGTTGGTTGAAACGGGGCATCGACAGACAGACACAATGCTGCCGTGTATCTCTCTTCCTCCTGAGATCTTTTGCCGGGCCAGGGAGAGGGTGAGTGACGGTTTCCCAGGAGTGCTTGCTAAAGATACCCTCACACTTGGGAAAATGACAGTGGCTCTTGGAGTTGTCAGGGCTCTCAGACCCCAGGTGGGCAGAGCCACAGCAGCAAGTCACTCTAAAAGAAGATGAAATATAATTACCCTTTCTTCTCCACGTCCAAGGGAGACCTCCCTCGCCGCCTCGTCCTGGGAAATCAAACCTTGTCTTCCTGCGGCTGCTATTCCCCAGCAGCATTCTAGTAAATTAGCCAACAGAAGGCACATCTCCTGTGGTTTCATCAAAAGTTTGCCCATCTCTTAGACAAACTCAGGAAAAATAATCTTCCAGCTGCTCATTCTCGGGTCACAGTCTAAGGGCCGAAGTATAAAGACAATAATCATCTTTCTTTGTTCTCCCATTATGTGCTGGTACGGTTTAGAATAAATATCATGTATCCCGTATTTCAGATGAGAAAGCTAAGGCTCAGAGGAAGATGAGTGGGGCAGGGTAACAAAGCTTGTACCACTGAAATGGAATCAACCACCACTGTTTCACTGTGGGTGTGCAGGCTTTGCAGGAAGTGACCCTATGGAAACATCTGTCAAGTGGACCAAAGGGATGTGGTTTCAAGAGATCTGGGGTGTTGATAATGGGGAAGCCAACCATGTGTGGGGGCTTTTATTGCATAAGAACTCTGTGCCAGGGAGAGTTTTGATTCTCCTGAAAAGGGGGAATGCTTTTCCACTGTGGACAGTGGGGAATTATATAAATATTTGTGTTTTCCTTTTCGCTCTAGCTGCCAGGAAGCTCAGGAACTCGTTTATAGCTAAACTGCCATCATTGTACCTTTTCAGATTTCATGTCCTGAGTACCAAAAAATTCCTCCCTCCCTGGCCTCTGTTTGAACTGTCCTGAAAGTTATCTTATGGTCTTTCTATTATTTGTGGTACTACTCTTCCAGAATAAGGTAAAGTGAAAAAAAACAACAACAACCATTCATTGACCATTATTATTATTTAATTTCATGACTTCAGAAGCCCTATGCTGGACCATAAAATAAGCCTTAAAAGTTCAAGTGGATTTAACCACGTAAAGAATGTCTTCTAAGAAATATAGCAAATATAACAAAATCTACATCATTATAAAATATTATGATAGATAGAGATAAAACCTGTTGGTTGTAACAATAAATGTGAATGAGCTTAAATCACCTTTTGAACAAAAAAATATTTAAAATTTGGCTCAGAAAACAAACGCAACCATGTGCTGTGCAGAAGGGACACACAAAAAACAAAGGGATTCAGAAAAGCTAAACTTAGAGATGGACACATGTGTACCTGGGAAACAAACAAACAAAATCAGAGGAAGTGATACTGATATCAGGCAAAGTAGAATTCAAGCCAAAAAGCATTAAACATGACAAGAAGGTCACATGTTAACACTAAAAGCTTCAATCTAAAATGAAGGTATCACACTTATTAATATATTTGAGCCCCCAAAAATATCAGATCTGTACTCTTTGGAAGTGTAAAAGTCATGGAACAAAAGGGAAGGTTAAGGAATTGCGGGGAATTAAGAAACAATAATTAAGTATAGTGTGGAAACCTGGAGAGCGATTCTGCAATAGAAATTGAAATTAATGGGAAAACTGGGCAGTAAGAATATGGTCTTTACTTAATAGTATTGGACTAATGTTAATTTCCTTGTTCTGACAATCGTACTATAGTTATGTTAAATGTTAACAGTGGGGGAAGCTAAATATATAGAATCCTTCTAGACAAATTTTGCAACTTTATTATAAGCCTGTAATTAGTTTGAAAGAAAAAAAAAAGAATAAGTTTTAAAAATAAATTATGTTTCCTGACCACAAAAAAAATTAAGTACAAATCAATAACAGAAAGACATCTGGAAAATCCCTACATATTTTGAAACCTGAAAAGGCTATATACTGCGTGATTTCAACTATATGACATTCTGGAAAAGGTAAAACTATGGAGACAATAAAATGATCAGTGGTTGCCTGGGGTTGGGGCGAAAGTGGGGAAGGATGACTAGGCGGAGCACAGAGGATTTTTAAGGCTGTATAATACCATAGTGATGGATACATGTCATCATGTATTTGTCTAAACCCGTAGACTGGACATCACCAAGAGTGAACCCTAATGTCAACTCTGGACTTTGAGTAATGATGTGTCAATGAGGTTCATCTGTTGTAACAAATGTCCCACTCTTGGTGGGGATGTTGATAATGGGGGAGGCTGTGCTTGTATGGGGGCAGGGTGTACATGGGAGATTTCTGTACCTTTCCCTCACTTTTGCTGGGAACCTAAAACTGCTCTAAAATAAAAAATAAAGTCTAATTAAAAAAAAGAAAATATGATTGTCACTGTAAATTGCAGAGAAATTCAATACTCATTCATAAAAAAAATTTCAGAAAGCTAAGACTAGAAGAAAATTTGCTCAAATTGATAAAGGGAGTCTATAAAAATCCTACAGCTAACTTCATACTTATTTGTGAAAAACTAAAGACTTTTTCCATCACTTCTCTACTCAGTATTGTTTTGGATATCCTTATCAGAAAAGAAATAAAGGGCATACAAAAGAAAGGATGGAGTAAAACTGTCTTTATTTGTAGATAGCATGATCATCTATGCTGAAAATCCGAATGATTGAATTTCACTATTTAGTAGATCTGATATGGGAGGTTGGTGGGGATAAAAGAGACTGTTCCATAAACAAAGCTGGAAGATTGTGTATCCATATGAAAAAAACTGAAATCCAATCCCTACCTCACACCATATACAAAAATTAATTCCAGGTAGATTAAGGAGTTAAATGTCAAAGCAAAACTTTAAAACTTTCTTTTAAAAAAGGAGACAAACATTTTAAAGCAAAACACCAAAAACCCTAACTAATTGTAAAAGAGAAGATTGATAAATTTGACTGTGTTAAATTTAAGACACTTAAAAAAAAGCTAACTACAAGTTAGGCCACAAACTACAAGTTTTTGAAACATATATAATTGAGAAACTATTAGTATACCAAAAATGCAAAGAACTTTTACAAGTCGATAAGAAAACAAATCATTAGAAAAATGGACATACAAGGACAGGAAAAGGTTTTTCAAAGAAGAGAAAATACATATGACCATGAAAAAGATGGATAGGTGTTCAATCTCATTAGTGACAGGAAAAAGCAAATTAGCGCTATTGTTAAATTGGCAAAAATTAAGCAATTTGACAATGCCAGATATTGCAGTTGGTGGATCAACAGATACTGCTGACGAAGAGTAAGAACCGGTACGATCATTTTGGAAATCGATTTGGTTCTAGCTTATAAACTGAACTTTGCATATCTTAAAACCCAGCAATCCCTTCCTATCTATGTATACACATGAGAGAAACTCATTAGAAGTGCTCTAAATGCCCATCAATGGGGGAAGGGGTAACTTACTGGTAATGTATACACAGATGATGATTTTACAGCAAAGTGAACAACCTACAGCAACATCGATGAGTTTTAGATACACACATTGTAAAATACAAAGCAAGCCTGGAACTTTTGGGACACGTTTTTAATAAAATGAGTGAGCTGAAGCTGACTGTAATGAAGCCAGCTGGTTTCTTGGGCTGCAGCAGGCAAGCAGGGCTGAAGCGTCCACCAGCAGAAGGAACCCAAACCTCACATCCTGACACTGGCTGCCCACTCGCCAGTTCCAGCTCATGTTCATTAGCCCGAACACGCTTCAGTCCCTGAGAGGAGACCTCTGTCAGATCCAGGACCACTGAGCATATGCCAACCCCTGCGCAGAAATATTCCTGGAACACCTATTGTGTGCTAAGTGCTAGGGACAAAACCAAGAACACCCGGGCAAGATTCCAGCCCCAGTGGAGAAGCCACATAGAGACACAGGGACACGGAAGAGCCTGGTCTGGCCTGCATGGAACAGCCAGCCTGGTGGTAGGGACAAAAACATAGAAAATGATTTCACTGCCTCAAGAGACTGATGACACCTAGAAGGCACTGTCAGCTCTGCCTGAGGGGTCTGGGAAACATCGTCGTGGGCGTGCCCATGAGTCAGGCTTTGGAAAGGAAGGATGTTGTTGGAGGCTGCGGGAACAGCATGTGCAAAGACAGAGGTGAAGAACGAACTTGCTTGGGAGCTGTAAGGAGTTCCGGAAGGAGGAGCAGGGACAGCCAGGTGGGGAAGAGTCACTTTTATCCAGGTGACCTGCGGGGCCCCGAAGAGCCCCAGAGAAGTGGGGGAGTGCCGACTGAGATGCCAGGGAGTGAGGGTGGCCCCAGAACCGGATGTTCCCAGAGCCTGTGGGTGTCCCTCACCCACTCCGGAGCCTGGAGCGCCCAGCCTGGGCCCCCTGCCCCTCCCACCCGCCCCCCTCGGGCTGTCACCAGCCTGTGCCTCTCCCTGCTGCTCCAACATTTTCCTCTTATGATGGATGGAAATTTCCCTGCTTGGGTCAAGTCAAATTTCTCCTGATTTGTTGTTTCACACACACTGAAGCCGGAGGCAGACCCTGCATGATTCATAAAGAAAAATGCACTGTCTGTGAAGGAGAGTAATTTATAGGCGACATTTCCCCAGCCTCCAATCTCACCCAGGAGGAAGAGGAGGACTAGGGACCTGCATCCACTCTGAGTGGCTGGTGTGGCTGCTGTAGCCCCTGGCCAGGCCCCGGGCTGTGTCATGAGTCTGTCAGCGTGTTTTGCTGAAGCTGCAGCTCGCCCTGGTCATCAGGCCCCGAGCCAGACCTGGGCAACCAGGAGACAAGAGGCCCCCAGACCCCCAGCGGCCTTCCCTACTCTCTCCCAGGCCCTCCTGCCCCCTTTCCTCTACCCCTCTTCTCTCACTTTCTGTGTCTCTCATGTATGAAAATAAATGAAGTCAAGTGTCCCAGCCCTTCTCATCTGGAGGGACAGGGGAATGGGGCTGGCAGCCAACTGACACCCACCTGACCCAAGCCACACATCATGAGGGTCACAAGGCTGCTGGGGACAGGCCTGACCAGTGGCCCCCAAGGCTCCAAGGTTGGACAGACCTTTGCTTTTGGTGGGAGTTGGCTGGGGGAAGGGGGTGAACTTCACAATCAGTGGAAGAAAGACCAAACAGAGTTTGTGGAAAGAAGGAAGGAAGGAAGGAAGGAAGGAAGGAAGGAAGGAAGGAAGGAAGGAAGGAAGGAAGGAAGGCGCTTACTCTGTTCTAGGCACCTTGCCAAGCACTTTGCATACAGAACCTCGTTTCTGACCCAGTGAAGCAGTGATAGCAACCTTGGTCTCAGATGAGGAAGCTGAGGCTCAGGGAGAGGAGGAAGTGACATCGAGAAAGCTCCAGAAAGCAGAAGAACAGGGGTCTCTTAGGGAGGGCAGGAAGGGGGCAGAGGCAGGAACCCAGAGTGGATTGGGGTGCATCTGAGAATGGTGGGGGTATGAATGGGACACCAGGTAAGAATGAGCTTCACCAGGCAGCCCTCCACTGGGCCTCATGTCCATATCTGAGTAATGAGAGGAAAGCGCCCCCTCTCAGCCATGCCCTCTCTCCCATGCTTAGAGCGTGCCTCCTGAACCTGGTGCCCAAAGTCACACAAGCCCCATCCTTAACTCTGACAGACCTCTCCTTCAGCCCCACCCTACGGGGCCCCAGAGAATCCCAGCCTCACCATGAAGTCCACATTCTTTCACATCCCGGGCTTGCTCTCCTGCTATATCACTCACTGAGCACACACTTTGTGCCATGCGCTGGCCTGGGCTTTCAGGGGTGTATTGTCATGGTCCCTGACTCCAGGGGTTCCCTGTCTAAAGAGGGATATACCAGGTGGCCTGTTCCAAGATGGATGGGCACAGGACTCAATGAGTTCCAAGGAGGTAGGGCCAACTTTGCCTGGAGTATTCGAGGAAGGCAGGAACTGGGCTTTGAAGAGTGAGTAGGAGTTGGCCAGACTGAAAAATAGAAGGGCCACAGAACAGCACGTGCAAAGCAGAAACGCAAGTAGCTATTCCTTCTCGCTCTCCTATACATGCTCCCGAGACTTAAGCCCATGCTCTAGGATCCTGAACCCCCATCTTCTATCTGTCCCTCTCGGGCCCCCTCACTGCTATAGGACCTGAAGTCCCTGCTAGGATGCATCCAGGGCCACAGGCCCTCCAGGCTTCCCCACGATGTCCCGGGGTAAATACACTCAGGGACACATGGGTAAACCATAAATTAAGGCTTCTGGGGATGGATTCTGCCGAATAAAAAGCACATTCAGTAGCGAGAATATTTGTTTTTGTTTTCCTCCTCCGAGTAAATGGAAACATGCGCTGACCTCACTTTTCTCACAAGTACAGTAGCTTTCCTGAGCGGCCGTCAGGCCTGGGGTGCCAGGAAAAAGTGGTGGAACATTCAGCGTCGGGAACAAGGGCCTCAGTGGCAGCTGTGGCCGACCAGTGGAACACAGCTGTCAGGCCGCTGACATGAGTTTCCGAGGGGTGGGGAGGATCCGGCCTGGGCCTCCCGGGGGGCCCTGAGCGTCGCCAGGACGGGACTTTGGGACTGCTGTCCTCCGGATTCATTTTCTGACACTGCAGACAGAAGGTCCCCGGCAGCAGGCCTACAGGTCCTGCAGAGGGCCATGGCATCAGCCAGACCTGGCTTTCCCTCCTGGCGGCCACTGTCCGGCTCTGTGACCTCAGTTAGCCACTACATCTTTCTGAGCCTCAGCTTCTTTATCTTCAAAGTGGAGATCACCAATCATGGGGTTGTGTGAGTTTTAACGATGGGAAAATACCAACCAATACTAGTCCTCAGGCCCTTCCTGGACTTCTCCTGACATATCCGACTCAAGCCCCATCTCCTCTGTGATGTCCCCCAGACGCAGTGGCCTCTCCCATCTGGGATCTAAGGTTCTTTTCTACTTCCAGTGACTTGTGATAATTGACACCTTTCTACAAGAGCCAAGACTTCCAGCAACCTATCCACCCATCCACCCATCCACCCACCCACCCATCCACTTTCCCATCTACCCACTCATCAACCCACCCTCCCATCATCCATCCATCCATTAACTTATGTAGTCAGTGAGTATTTTGAGCAGCTTGGTACTCTCCCAATGTTGGGCAGTTGTGTTGTTTTTCGTCTGTGATCTGAAGTTTGTCAGATGTAGACACAGTCCATGCCGCCCCCCAGACACTGGATAGGATTGTTCTCAGTCTCCTCTGCAGCCAGGATCTGGCTTAGCACAGAATTGTTGCAAGAAAACTCAGACAAACTAACGTAAGTACATGGGAATCTAATAGTTTGTATGATTCGAAAGTCCAGGTATAGGTCCAGCTTCAGGTACAGTGTGATCCAGGCCTCAAGTGATATTTTCAAGACCAAGTCTTTCTGCATCTCCCAGCTCTTCCCTCCACACCGTAGCAATGCTGGCAACAGCTGCAGACCCAGACCCACCTCCACTCAGGTTCAAGTACAACCAGTAAGGTCAAAAGTTGTCTCCAGAAACTCTCCCCAGACCACACGGGCTGAGAATTGGGAAAAGGTGGAACCTCAAGTTAAATGGGGGGATTGGATGCTGGGTCAGCAAACACCCCAAGCCTATTGTACCACCTACCTGCAGGCAGAGGGCACCCTGGGGTGAATAGGAAAGCTGTGTAAGCACCTGGAAGGGCTAACATCCCATAGGAGACGGGCCGTCGACATACAAATAAATAGATAAATAAGATTACCTCAGATGCTGATAACTGCTAAGATGACAATAAAACAAGGCAATGTAGTCAGAGTTATTGGGGGTGAGGCTATTTTAAATAAGTGGTCAGGCACAGTTTCTCTGGGGTGGTGGCATTGAGGTGAGAGGTTGGCAAGGCCAGATCAGGGAGAGCTTTGTAGGTTATGGTGAGGAGTTTGGGGTTCATCTTCCAAGCAAAGGTAATTGGTGTAAGATTTTAATCATGGATGGAGATGATCTGATTCACTTTCATTCTTTTCAGGATCTGCTTTTTTAAAAAATACTTTTCAGGGGCCGGCCCAGTGGTGCAGAAATTAAGCGCTGGCTTGGGATGCCAGCGGCCCCAGTTTGGATCCCACATATGAGGGCCAGTGACACTGCCCTCAAAAAAAAAACAAAAACAAAACACTTTTCATTGAGGTGTAACCTACATGAGCTAAAGTGGAAAAGCACATTCAGCCAGGGGTCCAATGCAGGGTCTTTTCCTGATGTAGATACTGTAAACCCACCCCACTCAAGAGACAGGTCATTGTTCTTGCCCAGAAGCAACCCCTAAGCCCTCCTAAGTCATCCCCTACCAACAGGAACCCACTATTCTAACTTTGATGATCATAGGGTACTTTTGTCTGTTTTTGAGGTTTATAGGAATGGAATCATGCAGTGTATATTTTGTGTCTAATTCCTTTCAGTCAACATTGCGTGTGCATGATTCGTCCTTCTGTACTGTTGTGTCGTATTCCATTTCTTCCCCGCTCTCTGTGCTGGGAGGTGGTTGTTTTTTGGCCTGTGACCAGACCTTCGTCAGATGTGGACACAGAATGCACTGCCCCTAGAAACTAGACCAGATTACCCTCAGTTTCCCCTTCACAGCACCAGGCTTGGCACGGGACACAACAAGCACCATTCTGAGCCAAAGAGAGCCGAGGTGAGAATTCATCAGGGCAGGACAGGTGATCTCTCTCCTCCAGGCCTGACATCTCCCAGGCTCTGGCCGTTCCTCTGACCCACCTCCCCGCTAACCAAGTTCAGGTGCTTACACTTGGCTGGGGAGGGGTTCTGGTGGTTGCAGAGCCCAGAGTCCCCAGTGGCCAGGGTGAGGGATGTCGCGGGAAATGAGAGGAGCTGCGGCCAGCCGCCAGGCAGTGACTCCACAACCAAAAAATGTGCTCTTGGCCAGGCTCGCCTTCCTCTCTCCTCTCGGCCTTTCCAGGCGGCGAGGAGTTGGCAGGCCCGGGTGCAGATAACGGCGAGAGCCCCAGGCCCTCTTCTGTCATCGCCTCCCCAACGTGAAACCCAAGATCTTGTTTATTTATGAGGAAATTCTGTTCTGCTGCTCGACAAATGGTGTATGGGGGCCAGGCACATGGAGCATGGAGCTGGCCCAGCCAGGCCTCAGCATGCTGCGCCTCTGTGCTGAGGCAAGCCGGGTAGGAGAGCTGGCAGCGACCAGAGGGCCACTTGACACTCCCCGGATGGGGGCTGGGTGGAGGGAGGGGTGCGCCCTTCCTCTGAACAGTCAGAAACCCCCTGCCTTCCCTGAGGGCCATTGGAGGACCAGTCAGGGAACCACAGGCCTAACTGCCTGGTGGCCAGCCTGATGAGTTGGCCCCAGAGCCAGCACCAGTTTTTCTCTGGGACTCACTTCCTGCCCACCTTCCTGGGAGGGCGAAAGGAGACAGTGTTATGTCAGCACCGGAGGCTTGGGAGAGGGAAAATACAATCTACCGAGGGCCCACCACTTGTCAGGGGCTTATGTCAGTTATCTCGTTCAGCTCGCCACTAGCACTCGTGGTCAATATGAGGGTTCTGGTTCTATGACGAGGGATGGCATAACTCATCCACTGCTAGAAGCGTAAGACAGGTGGTTTAAACTCTGGCTGCCCGGACTCTCATCTGTCCTCTGGGTGGGGTTGAGTCACACACTCACTCCGAAGGAGCAAGTGTCCAGCTGTGGCAACTACATATGGAATTGTTTTGTGTCTGATTCAAGATCTGTGTTCTTGCCATCACGCCTCCTTGCCTCTCGAAGTGAAATGCCCTGTAGCAATATGTTTGGTGGGGTCCCGAGTGGTGGGCCAACATCCACTCCAGGACAAAGACAGCTTCTGGTTGAAAGACCTGTCACAAATACAGCCCTGATTGTCCAAATAAGGGTCACTTGCTGACCCCAAATCTTCTGTCACCATTTCATGTGCATGGGTGGAGCTGGGAACTGTGGGGTTGTGGCACAAGCCACATGTTTGTGAAACAGACCCAGTCACCTGCACAGCCAGAACTTTAGATCTAAAACATCAGGGGAACATTTTTAATGTCAGAGGTTAAGAACAAATCAACCACCTGTGAAGTAAATATAAATGGGTTAAATGCCTCTATCAAAAGACAAAGATTTTAGCTTCAGAACAACAAACAAGGTCAATCGTTTGTTCCCTACAAGTTTTTAAAATGTACCCACGCCAAACCCCAAGGCTTCTGGGACTCATCCCTGACCTCCTCCTCCCAGTCTACATGACCAAACATCTCTAATTTCTCTAATGCCAGCTTGCTTTATTTTGATTGTAAAATATTTCAGACAGACTTAAAGGGATACGAAACAGTGTGACATCCACTGATCTACCACTGAGATTTAATAGGTGCTGACATTTCCCATATTTGTTTCGGATCTTTTTACAGGGCCCAACCATTCTCTCCCAGCGTTTACCACTAACTTGAAGATGACGTGCGTAACAATTTCCACGCAAGTTTAAGACTTTTCCTATGGGTGTATAGCAAGCTATATATGGGATTGTTTTGTATTTTTAGAATTTATCTAAATAATATCACGTCATACATATTCTTTTACAACTTGTTTTGAGAATGACACGTATTGAGACACATGGGTGTCTTGCATTAATTTTAACTGCTAAATAGTGCTCACTGCATGAATGAATAACAGGTCGTTTATCCATTTACTCATTAATGAACAACCATTTCCACATTTTTTTTTTTTTGCCGTCACAAACAGTGCTTTGATAAACATCTTTGTCATATTTCCTTGTACACTCGAGCTAGTATTTCTCTGAAAGTGGAATTTTTCAGTTGGGCTGGTTTTAACACTTATCTGATATCTCTTATCTGCTCTTTACTTCCCTCTCAAAGTGTGCAGTTAAAGAGGGCTCTTAAACAGAATATAAGTTGGGGCTTGAAGAAAGAGAACTTGGGATGCTAGAAACTGAATAGCCTTCTAGAAAAGGGAAGCCACCACGACTAACAGTCACAATGATGTGTCCTGCCACACTCTTTACCATTAATTAACCCTAGGGGCCAGATGTGCGCATCGGTATTATAGCTGAGGACTTGGGGAGCAGTTCTTTTTATACCATATCCTCAGGTTTGTTCTGTTGGCACTGTATTCATTCTTGTACCAATTCCCATGTGAGAGCTGAGAGCCAGTGGTTTCTAAGCTTGGCTGTGCGTCATAATCACCCCGGGGCATTTTTTAAATACACAGATTTGAGCCCACGCCTGAAGATCCAGGTTCAATGGGTCTAAAATGGGATTTCAAAAACAACAAAACTTCCCAGGTGATTCTGCTGCAGCCAGTCTGCAGCCTCAGAGCTGGGGAAGGATTGAAACCACCAATGCTGCCTGTTGGTACAGCTGTGATTGCCAACAGCACGTATCCTCTGGTTCTGTGCCAGGCTAACCTTGCGAGCACAGTGGGCATGGCCTGCTCCAAGATGCCCACAACCCCCTCAACTGCTCCTTACATGGAGCCGTGAAGAACCTGGCAGAGCCGGGGAGGGACCCAGTCGTATCTCTGACCAAATGTAGCTCACTGTTACCTTGTTCTTCTCACTGTTTCCACTGGGCTAGAAGGGAGCTTAGCTAAGCCACGTGAGAGCCAGTCTATACCACTGTCCACAAATAGTGATAAAAATAATACCGATACAAATAGCCTTCTCGGTGAGAGGGGAATTATTGTGATCCCCATTTTATAGACAAGGAAACTGAGGCACAGAGAAACTGAGTGATATTAAATGATGAAGCTGGGACTCAACCTGGCAAACAGGCTTCAGCATCCACGGTCAGAACAATTCTGCCAGACCCTGCCATTTCCTCACTCTGGTGGGGGGAAGTATCCCAGGGACCCTGTCTCAAAAGGCACCCAAGTCTAATCCCTTCCATTCTGGGGAGTCTCCAGTCTAGATTCACCTTTTCTTATCTCAGTCCTTGCATTTATAAATACGTTGTAGCTGTTCATATGTGAATGATAACACAATATCAACTGCCATTGTCTGAGCCCCTCCAAGGACTTATGTGCCCGTCCCATGACCAGACGGTTTACATGGATCATCACATGCAGCCCCCCCCACTGCCCGCCAGACACCCGCACACAACTCTGCATGGGGCATCTTAACAGTCCTGTGAGAAAAGTTAGCAATGGAGAGGCAGGGTCACTTGGCTCAGCATCCCATGGCCACTCAACTGAGCTTGGAGAGCTTCTCACCCCAGAACCTTGTCCTTTCCACCACTTTATGTGCATTCTAGCCCCCTCTTCTGAGTGACATCAACGCATATAATTGCAATAAATATCGACACAGTCAGCAACAATACAGCTCCTCCTGGAGGGAGGGGAGCCTTTCCCCAGGACTAGAACAATTACCGGTTTCCGGGGGCTCTCTGCCCAAGAGCAGCAGTCAGGGTGCTTTGACTGAGCCTTTAACTGCCCCCATCTCACTCTGAGGTGGTCACTACACTTGATTACACACATTTGATCACTACAGTTGATCTCTACACGTCCTCCCTGCCCACTGCCCACCCCAGGCTTGTGCCCGCTGGTCTGTTCTCAACCAAATCCAGACCCGGTGTCCACATGCTAACCTGGTGTTGTCACTCCCCTTCTCAGAAAACCTCAGGGACCCCCTCCTGCTGTTCCTCTTTCTGTGTACGAAAGCTCAGAGCGTGCCAGCACTCAGTGCACCCCGTGTCCTGAAATATCCGTGCAGCCATTCCTTCACATTGAGTGAGTCCCTCTGGGGGCTGGGGATAGAAAGGTTATTAAAACCAGGAATGACAAATATCAGGCACACAGGTGTATCCAAGGCAGGCATTGCAAGCTGATCACAGAACTCTGCATCTTCCAAATCCCTCTAGACCTGCCCTCCAGTGCTGTAGTCACTGGCTACGCGTGGCTTTGGCAGACTTCAAATGTAGCTAATGCCACTAAAAAACTAAACTTTTAAAATTAATTTAAATTTAACAGCTTATCACGAAATTATCCAAAAGTTTTTATGGATATTTGGAATTTGGGAATGTGAATCTACTTCTTCAAATACAAGTTTTATGAAATCTAGACAAACGTCAAGTGTTTCTGATGAAAACAGCCTCTGAATGGAGATGTAAGTGGAATAAACACATGGTGATTTGGAAGGCTTAGTATGGAAAATCAAATGTAAAATACCTCAATAAGTTTTATATTGATTGTATGTTGAAATGATAGTATTTGGACATATTGGGTTAAATAAAATAAAATATTAAAATTAATTTCACCTGTCTTTATTTTTTTGAATGTAGCTACTGGGAAAATCTTAATTATATGTGTCTCTCATTTTATATTGGGCTGTGCTGCCCCAGGCAGAGCTCTCTAAGCAGCCATGACTAATCGATCAGAGCTGGCAAGGAGGTAAGATCTGTTTGCCATCTCTAGATAGGAGACAGTCCCTGCTCCGTGGCTGTGGGAGAAAAGGCCACGATAATGTGAGATGAGCGGCAGTAGACACGTGCAACGTGGGCGAAAGCACAAATGCTGAATCGATTGGTTCTGCCTGGCAAGAAGTTTGGGAAACCTTTTAGGAGGTGGTTTTGTGAATGGATGCCAGAGCAGGAGAAGGGCATTTCAGGCCAAGAGAACAGTACCTGAAAGGCTCAGAGGTGTGAGTGCAGAGCAGGTGGCCGAATGGGGAGCAGGTGGGAGTGACTGCATCTTTGAGCTCAGTGGGAGCACTATTTGAAGATGCTTGAGCTCTGTTTCTATCTTTCAGAGGCACAAAGGAAGAGGCCAGCTCTGGGGTCATGGCCCATGGCCATCACTTCACATATCTATTCCCCCCCACCCCGACAATTCTCTTCCTAACTTCCAGGCCTTTGATGAGCCTGGAGAGATAGCCAAAAGTGCAGAGAGGGGAACCAATCCCAAAGCTTTGAAAATCAAAAAAATCCCCAAATCTTGAGAGCAGGCTACCACAGCTAGGGCTGCATAAGAGATAGAAATTAGGAGTCAGGAGTCAGTCTGTAGATCCCCTTTGAGACTCACATTTTGGCTCCATAGGTGGCTAATTATTTCATCTATCGATCCATTCATCATTGCATGTTTTTAAGCACCTACTAGAGGCAATGGATTATGGAGGATACACAGGCAAAGTCCAAACACTCAAATAGTTTTCACAGGCTGGGAATTCAAAACATGCTCATTGAAAATTTAACTAATATTACAAAGTAACATAGGATAAATCTGGTATAACGTAGGTGCTCAATAAATATTTTACAAGGCATGCACAAGGATGTTCACAACAGTCAAAACTAGAAACAACTTAGGCTTTCACCATAGGGCAGCAGTTAACAAACTAGGGTGTATCGCCACTAAGCTATTTTCTTTTGTTGAGAATATGGATGGATGGATGTATGGATGGATGATGGATGGATGATGGATGGATGGTTGGATGGTTGATGGATGGATGGATGGATGGATGGATGATGGATGGATGGATGGATGGATGGATGATGGATGGATGGATGATGGATGGATGGATGATGGATGGATGGATGGACAGATGGATGGATGGATGCATGGAAGGATGATGGATGGATGGATGGATGGATGGATGGATGATGGATGGATGGCTGGATGGATGGATGGGTGGATGGATGGAAGGATGATGGATGGATGGATGGATGGATGGATGGATGGATGGAAGAATGATGGATGGATGGTGTATGGATGATGAATGGATGGATGGATGGATGGATGGATGGATGGTGGATGGATGGATGATGGATGGATGGCTGGATGGATGGATGGATGGATGGAAGAATGATGGATGGATGGTGTATGGATGATGAATGGATGGATGGATGGATGGATGGATGGATGGATGGATGGATGGTGGATGGATGGATGATGGATGGATGGATGGATGGATGGATGGTGGATGGATGGATGATGGATGGATGGATGGATGGATGGATGGATGGATAAATACAAGTTCAGAGCAGAGAGAGTGAAATAGGAAGATGAGAGAAAGCATTATGGAGGAGGCAGTGTGGAAGAAAATGCACATAGTATGGAATCAGTAAATGTCGCCCATATAAATTGTTTTCCCCAGGGCATCTAGTAAAATACCCTCCTCCAACATAAAGACTCCTGAGAATGTCCAGAGGACCCCATGAACATGCCCCCTGCAGGGCCCCAGCTGCTCACTGTCCGTGCCTTGGTATTTCAGGTCCTTCCCTCCACAGGACCTTGTCACGTGCTGTCCCCTCTACTTGAGATGATCCTTCCTCTCTTCACCTTGGTAACTCTTAATCTTCACACTCAGTCATTTACTTTGGGGAGATAGGGGGCACAAGATAGGCCTCATTGTAATCTCTCTCATAGACTATTGGTGTTTTCCATCAAAGTGCCTGTCTCGACGGACAGGTACTCTTTTGTGTCATCATCTGATTAATGTCTGAATCTGTATAGATACTAATCTTCATTCTGAAGGCAGGACAATGTCTGCTTTGCTTATCACTGTATCTCCACACCTAGCCCAGTGCTTTGAAGGCAGCAAGTGTTCAAATACCTGTAAATATCTGTTGCATAAATAAATGAAGACATATGCCTCTTGGAAGAAAAGAACAAGAGATCCTGACACCAATAAGCACTCAATAAATGCCTGTTCTTCAACTTGAATTTGACAGCTCAATCCCACGCACAGAGTCAGTTCTTGGAGATTGGTTGATGAGCGCTAAGAGAGCCGGAGGTGGAGGTGAGGGGGAGAAGTGGTTATAAGAAACCTGGAAAGAGAGTGGCTCAGTGGGAAGGCAGGAGGAGGCTAAGAGCCAACTTCTTCCTCTGCTCTTGGCTGCGTGCCGGTCCGGAACCCATGTGTCCTGGCACCCAGTATGCTGCCTGTTCTCTTAGGCATTAGGAAACTTGCTCTGAATATTAAACACCCTGTGTACCCCCCTCCGAGAAAGAAAGAAGAAAACAGCTCTTTAACCCCCTTTGCTGGATCCCAGCCTGATGAATCATTCTTGCAGACCCATTGGGGTCCACAAGGGCCTCCAAGTGGGAAATGACCCAGTGGGCTGGACTAATGCCTTACTCTTGGGGTCACAAGGCCCTGAGCAGAACCCCAAAGCCCTAGGCCCATGGCCTCGGAACCTGCCTGGCTCCTCAGAAGACACCTCTCCAAGAGGTGACTCATCTCTTCATGGACCTGGACAACTCTGGCTGGCATCAGGAGCAGCTGATGAAGTCACAGGCTCCTGAAAACCAATCTCCCAGCTGAAAGGAGGAGGAGGCAGGCCCAGAGAGTGGGAGTGGGGGCCAGGAGGGGAACCATGGTTCTGAATTTGAACAACTTTTGAAACAAAACGAGTGAACTCAAGTTAGCAGCAGGTAATTTAGAATGATGAGGCTGTTTTCACTCTGGTGCCTCATAAATAACTTGTGATTTAAAGTTTCCAAGGATTGACTGGGTACTTCAAAAGACCTCCGCAGGGAGGAAATGAGCTTCTCCCTCCATGCCCTCTTCACTCAGGTGAGGCCTGAGATCACAGCTGGAGGGGCTCATCAGGCGTGTGGCCCAACCCACTCACTGGCAACTGACGGATGTACTGACTTACTGAATGACTGAAGAGCTAACCGGCCAACAAACTAATGGAGAGACTGACTGATGGACTAACAGACAGGTGAGATAATCAAGTGATAGCTGAGCCAATGGAGTGATTGATACATCAGTGAATGGACGGACTGCCCAACTGATAGACAGATGGACTACTGGCTGGTCAACAGACCATCTGACTGACTGATGGATCGCTTTGTCAGTGAGCTGGTAGATTGTAAGATTAACCTGTCTGCGTCCCCAAAAACCTGCTTAACCAGCTGACCAAGTGACCAACAGGCAGTTGAACCAGCCTGCCCAAGTACTGACGAAGAATGTGAAAAGGACAAGAGCATCTGGTGGGTGAACCAGCTAAACAACCAGTGACCAACACAATCATCAGAGAGAACTTGATGGCCTGGGCTGCACACAATGAGGAACGTTCCCCAAAGGAAGATCAGATACAATAAGCAAAGGGTAGCAGAGGCAAAAAAGACAAAACACTAAAATGTCCACTATATAGTGACGAAAGAAGAGGACTCTGGTGATTAGGTGGGAGGTAGCCCAATATTGTCAATGTCCACAGTTACATAAAGAGACTGGGAGATTCCATTCCAATGTCAAGATATGGTTTGTGCTATTTTGGTCTCCTTTGTGGTGGCTGAATCAACTTAGCAAATGACTGAATGGGTGCAGTCATGGCCTCTCTTTAACATTCGTCCACCTTCCTCCTATATCCCCATCATGAACACAGTACCCTCATTCATTCCCCTAAGGTCGTAGATATGGGGTCATAAATGCAATCATAGTGCTGTTCTGGTGGCAGGAATATGGATGATTATTTTTCCTTTCCTTTTCTAATTATATCCTGCAGTGGAGCTACATTACCTTGCAATGGAAAAATCACATTTATAATTTTAGAAGGAAAAATAAAAACGAATTTGGTCCCTTCCTCTCTTTTGCTGCATATCAAATACATATTTCTTGATTTATAGATCTAAGGCAGCTTCAAGACTTTTTTCTTACTTTTTGATGTCAACATGGTTTATTGAATGCCAACTAGTCATGTCTCTCTTTTCCCTAGATTACTACAACAGCCATCACAGCTGTTCAAATCTGTCCTTCACACAGATACTGAAAGAATTTCCATCACATTTTTCCTTCTCAAGAAATTCCAGGTAGCCATTGGATTACAAATGTGAACTTTTAAAGCTTGAATCAATGGACTGTGAATAAGTAGTTGCCTCTCCTTGTGTACATCTACCCACATGCACACAAACACGAACACACATGTACATATGAGTGTGTGCATGTGCACGGATGCTGCCAACCTCCACATTGTACTTCTCACCACTCCCCAATTCATCCTCTCTGAATTTTTGACTCAGTTACACATCTCATAACTTTCTCCCAATCAGAAGTAGAGAGCCCACACCCAAGCTGTGCCCATCACTCTGATAATTCATCTATCAATCACAAAGTATTTAAAGTCAATATTTGCCCACTATCATAGGTATTGGGGAATCTCTAAGGAGGAAAGACAGAAGGCTACTGACATTTATTGAGTGCTTATTATTTATTGTAAGCACTGACTACACATAGGTGATCTTTGAGCATCTTCAAGAAACATGGTATTATCCCCATTTTACAGATGGGAAAATTGAAACACACAAAGGTCAAGCAAGGTTATTTACCCTAGGAAGCAACAGAGCTGTGATTTGAAACTAGATATGCCTAACTTTAGCAGCTGGTTGGGGAAGCAAGGCTGTGTTTTTCATCCCTCACTCAGGCATTCATTCATTTAGCAAATGTTTACTGAGCACCTAACTTCATACCAAGACAAAGTCGTGTGCTGAGATACAATGGTGAATGGAGCAGTCATAATGCACACCTTCTTGGAACTTACTGTTTGGTGAGGGAGACAGACAAACAAAGTGTATATATATATATATATATATATATATATATATGAAATGTATATATTTGTGGATGTATATATTGGTGTATATATATTTGATATATATTGGTATATAAATATATATATGTATTATATGCAATTGGTATATCTATAAAATAAAATTTAAAAATATATGTATATATACCAGTTTTTCCATAAGGAAGGACCCCAGGGATTGGTGAGGGTGAAAGAGAACAACATGGGGAAACTATCTTTGATTTTCTAATGTTTATTACATATATTTCTTTATAGTTGACAAATCCCCTTACAGAATTTATTTGGAGCCAATTCTTAAAGGACAAGAGTCTACGCACGAAACAAGGGCAGACTAAATTCTGAGTACAGATGACTGGGACCTACTCCAGAGAGGCAAAGTGTTTTTATGAGCAGCCCAGATAAGGGGGACCCTGGCTGGACAAGCAGAATGCAAGAGTGTGACGCTCTGAGGATGTTTCGGGAGGGGTGGGAACAACAGCAGCAGCATAGGCATTCAGGACTAGCTTGAAGTGTCCCCATTCAAACCTCCTTGGAAGCTCCCAGCTCTGTGGGGCTATGATGGTCTGAGAGGTGGACACCTTCTCCAAGTAAAGAGAGCCACCAAGGAGCCCGCAAAAGACAATCTTTAAAAATAGGACTCTTAATAATACCAAGGTCAAATTATTTCTGACTTGAGATAACCAAAATAAAATAATAAACTGCCCACAAGACTCTCAAATATTAAATACAATATGCTGCGAGGCTTTGGAAAGATGAAGAATAAGACAAGCACCTGCTTGTCTCAAGGCTTGTACTAGTTGGCACGAAGGCCAGCAAGAAGCACATACAGCTCTGATGGGCTCAGAAGCTTCCTCTGACTGAAGCTGGGTTCTGGGGCCGTCTGCCTCTCCCACCCATCCTCCAAGTTTCAGACCCAGTGCAAGGCTCACCTCGTCCTAGAAAGTCCCAGCAAGAACACAGGCTTGGGAGTTCCCACCCTGAATTTACCACTGACACAAAGCGGCCTTGGGCAAGGTCCCCAGACTCTGAGCTTTAGTTTTCTGTGAAGTGAGAAAAATCATAAGCACCTTTCAAGATTGTCATGAGGCAAAACGTTCACTTGATTCCGTCTCTGCAGCAGATACTAGCCGTGCTTGCCTGCTCAGCATCCCTCTCCTCTTCTTCTGACAAGACCATCCACTTTATCCTCAGAGAACTGCGCCTGCCCGGCGTGGGCCACATTGACCTTGGTGGGGCTTCCAGTGAAATTCTGTCCTAGGGCTTATATTTGAACCTTGGGGAGGAGGAGTCCTTTTTATGCAAAGATGCTGAGTTTGTGAGAAGTAGTCTTGGAGCTAGGCAGCCATCCTGCATGGGCAGAGCATCCCTGAAGGTGAAGCCAAGCTGGAAGAGAGTGAACTCAAGAAACAGCTGGGCACCTGGATCCAGCTACACCTGATGCTGTATACTCCTGTGATAAGCTCCTTTAGTAGCTTAAAACAGTTTGAGCTGGGTTTCTGCCCTTGCAATCTTATAAGTCCTGACTAATGTCCTCTCATAGGAAGAGATATATTTGTTAACATGTTGGGCTGTGTGCACCCTCCAAGAATCCTGTATATAATGGGTTGGAAGAGGCTGGGAGGAGACTCAGGGACTCAGGAGTCTCCTCAAAACTCTTCCCAAGGAGAGATGTTAAGAATATGAAGGAAGAGGGGCCAGCCCAGGGGCTCAGTTGGTTAAGAACGCGAGCTCTGAGAAACAGGATTGCCGGTTTGATTCCCGCATGGGCCAGTGAACTGCGCCTGAGCTGACCTGCCGCTGAACTACCAACAGGTGGCAGGATGGCTCAGCTGGTGAGAGCACGTGCTCCTAACAACAAGGTTCCTGGTTCGACTCCCACATAGGATGGTGGGCTATGCCCCCCACAACTAAGATTGAACACAGCACCTTGAGTTGAGCTGCCGCAGGCTGCCCGTGGGCAGCCAGATGGTGACTGCACTTGGGAGCTGAGCTCGCTGTGCCCTCCACAACAAAGATTGAAGGACAACAACTTGGCTGTTCCCCTTCCCCAATTCCCCAACACTGTTCCCCTTCCTCAATTTCCCAATAAAATCTTTAAAAAAAAAAGAATACAAAGGAAGAAAAGCTTCCTGGAAGTCTACGAAATGACAGATTAAAATAATTGCAACAATTTGTGATTACCTATTACATGCCAGATGTAATAAAACAGTATTCATTTATTCATCATATATTTAGCAAGGCTAAATTCATCATATATTTAGAAAGACACTGTTCTAGGCAGCCCCATTCTAGTGGGAGAGCTGTGTCTAACCCAGCCGGGCAGGTACTGCAAGTCCCATTTTACAGACGAAAAAAATCAGAGCTCCAAGTGGGGGGAGTGAGTTGCCTAAAGCCACGCTTCTGGACAAGGGTGGATTCAAGATTGTAACTTGGGCCTGTCTGACTTGAAAGTTCATGCCCTTGTCATCACTCCAGGCCACCCTCCTTGTAAACGCTGCTCTCAGGAAACGTTGCTCGGTTGTATCTTTGCCTGAGAGGGGACGGGGGAGGCAGGGACTCCCATACACAGCCTCGGGCTCAAGAGTTGGGACCCACAGCGTCTCAGTGCTTGGCCATGTTTATGTTGCTGGTCAGACAGCTCTGAGTGTCTCTGCCCAAATGGACTGTGAGTTGCGTTATGGAAGCTGGAGATTTTGTCTGAGGATCCTCCGACAGCCAGAGAAACTGGCAGAGGGCTGAATTTAGCGACTCTGCCTGGCCTGTGGCTTTTCAGTTCACCCCAAATCCTAAGTTCCAATTGCACCCCAACTATCTCACCCCACCCCCATTTGGGAAAGAGTCTAGTAGTAAGATGATAGAATCAGGGAGTCCTGGGTTTGAATGCTACTGTAGGAACTTGAGTGAGTGGCTTAACTCCTCTGTGCCTCATTTTTCCCCAATACAGCAGTGGAAATAACAGGACCCATCTCACAGGGTTGCTACAGAGGCTAGACAAAGTAAGAGATGAACACGTTCCTAGGACCACAGGTAGCACCTCGTAGGTCCTTGATGAACCCAAGTTACTTTCCTCCCCCATGGGAGCCCTCTCCCCTGCAGCTGCCTGGCTCACCTGGGTATCCTCTTCCACCGACAGCCCAGCCCCCATCCCCAATCCAGCCCTAATGACTTTTGCAGCTCACCCTTGGTGGCAGTAGCTGAGAGGCCTGAGACTCCCAGGGTCCCCGGGCTCTTTAATCAGCTTCTGCGAGGGCTGCAAGTGATTCAGCCTGCAAGTGCTGGGGCACCGGGCGCAGCAACAAACAGGCCTGCAGGCAATCACTTCAGCAGAAAGATGTTGGCATGTCTCTATAGCAACTCGGGGAAAATATTTCACGCAAAAGTCCATCTGCTGTAACATAAAGGGAGTCCCAGCCAATAATTGAGTTATAACGAGTTATAAATTATTCCTAATGTGCATGCTTTATTTTACCAAACCACAAAATACACACACACACACACACACACACACACACACACACACACACACGTGTATGTACAGAGAGACATGCACTATATGTTCCTTATACATGTACACACACATACGTGCATCATGAGCCAATAGAAATGCAACTGTGACGGGTTGCCTTGTCTTGTGGTGCTGAGTAATCAGCAGGCCCAACATTCATCTGGGGGCTCGATGATGTGTGACCCCAACAAGCAGATATCAGTGACCTCCAAGGCCACTGTTCAAAAGAGAGACCCAAGTCCCTCTTACCTAGAGCTATTATGCAAGCCAGATCTCCAATCTTCGAGTTAGTTTTGTTGATTTCTCTTAAGGGGAAAAAAAAATTTCTTTTTCTTTCTTTAGTTCCCGTTGTCTTTGTAAAGAGACATTTGTATTGATTCATCGGTATGAAATGCTTTGTAGCGGCTATCAAAGTGGAAAAAACAATGTGCTAATTCGCATTGTGATGCTTTTAATTTTATGTGTTGTCAACACTTCAAAGTAGGCCGAGCTCTGCCTGGGAGATCTGGGACCTTTCTCATCGCACGTCGTATCTAGGCTGCAACTGTCTGCAACTCTAGAGCCTCTTGCACGACGCCCACTTCTGGCTTCAGATCTCTCCTTTTTTTTTTTCATTCCCTGCTTTCTATGTCTACTCTGCAAAACTCATGTGGCAAAAGAAAAAAGGGGGTGGTGAGTGGGAGGGAAGGGAGTTAGCGAGCACGAGATGTACGGCTCCCTCTTCCTTCAGACAGAGAAACGATTGGCTTTCCAGCCCAGACCCTCCCAGGCCACCCCAGGGAGAGGGACTGGGGATACATACCATCGCCATTCCGGTCCCAAAGAAGAATCGCCAAGATTGCCACCGTCCCTCGAGCTGCACGCTGTGCCAATGGTTTGCATTGTCACCTAACCCTGCCCTCAACCCCTCAGGAAGGCAGCATCTGTATCTGCATTTTATATTTCATTTATAATCAGGGCTCAGGGAGGTGGAGTGAGTTGAATCAGAATTCAAAGCCAGTTTTGTCGGGTCTATTGCCTTGGCTTCTTCCTGAATGGCTGGAAAGACACAGAAGAGGCCGTCCTCCAAGAGGGAAATTTCTAGCAGGGACTCCTACTGCTAGAAAGGTAATGCAGCATCAGGTATTGGGTATGAACCCAGACCTGCACTTGCACGTCAGACACGTTCGTTGCTTTGTTTCAACCCCATGGCATCCCTCGGCACATTGGATAGTCTCCCGTTTCACAGATGAGCACACTGAGACTCAGAGAGCTCACGGCACTTTTCCAGGGTAACACAGCTGGCTAGGGAATGTCGGAGCTGGCCTTGGCAGTCGGGACGCCAGACCTCAAAGCCCACAAGCCCCCTTGTGCCTGTTTCCTTCTGTCCAGCTGTCCCTCAGGCTGGATGGTAAGTTGCCACAGGCCAAGCAGGGCCCATCGCCCACGTCTGCACCTTCTGAGGGGCTGAACGCAGAGTTGGCCTGGATTCTGAGAACGTGTCGACTTGATGAAACACAGCAGGGGCAGGGCCCAGGCAGAAAGGTCAGCGAGGGGAAGAGGGCAGGAACACCCTGTTACCAGATCTGGAGAGAAATGGAAAGTGAGATACTTGGAAAGTAACTTCAGCCGGGCTGGAGGAAAGTGTGTCGGATGTTTCCGAAGGCGTGGATGAGCAAGCGTTTCCCCCACCCACCCCCACACCTCGCTGGAGGGCCAGGGGCGTGTGCAGAGATCATGGCGGAGGCTGTTGCTGGCCCGAGTCCCCGGGGTTCAGGTCACTTCCAGGGACAGTCCTGGAGGAGCCTGGGTGCTTTCCCTGCGGCCCCGGACCAGGGAGGATGGCCCCTGCGGCCCCTGACCTTCCCCTTGCCTCCCTGGGAGGGCAGCAGCTTCAGCTGCAGGATCTTAGGTCCCCACCATCCAAATATTTCCCCTGGGGGCCCAAAAGGCCCTCCCCGCCAGGGTGACTCGATTTGGGATCGGCATCCAAGACCTTCCATCAGACCTGTTGAGTTGAGGCCTTGGAATGGGGAGACTGCAGCTGCAGAAGAGGCCATGATCTATCCACTAAGTCCATTTGCAAGAACAGCCCCCCGATGGCCCCCGTTTCAGGCGTAATCAGGACGAGTGGGGCAGGAAATTTGACTCAACAGACCAGGCCCCTAGTCTGGCCAATTTTTCTCTTTTTTCTTTCTCTCTTTCTTTCTTGCAGCTTTTCGTGTGTCTGGATTTCCAGTGCTGAACTGGTTTCCTCTGAGCTGCTCTGTGGCACGTGAGGGCAAGGAGCTGGCCTGGGGTGGGGGTGGGGGGCGATGTCCCCGGACTCCAGCCTGATGAGAGGCCATTTCAGGATCTCTCAAACTGGCTTGGAATCCACTTCCCTGAGGGTGAGCCAAAGGCAGGGCCTCCGCTGACCTCTGCCCTCCCTAAGCTCAGCCAAAAAAGAGCAGTCCAGAATACCACGGGAAGATTTTGGTCAAGCAAAGCAAAAACTCTGGAAACTGCCATGCAAGCCCTGGACAGCCCAGGACAGATCTTTCGCGCATGGAGGATCGGCTCCAGTCAGCAGGCGCCTGGAAAAGCAGTGAAGCTGCTAGCCTCACTAGGTCAGCGCTAGCCTCAGGACCCCGGCCCCCACCCACCCCTGGCCTCTGTCACCTCTGAATTCTCAGCCAGCTTCCTTCATCAAAAGCTGTCCTCCGTGACAGAGAGAGACGTGCGCCCAGGATCCAGAGGGCAGACCTCTGTGGGAGAGACTAAGAGCCTGCAGTCAGACAGCCCTTCAAATTCCACATCTGCCACTTACCATTTGGTCCACCTCAGGAGTCTCAGTTTCCTTACCTGTGAAGTGGGGACACTAACCTCACCCATCCCCCGTGGCCTGCATAAGGGTAGAATGAGATCATGAGTGTAAAGCACTTAGAACTTTGCATTCTGTGCCTAGCACAGAAAAAGTGCTCCCAAAATGAGGGCGATCATGGTTTGTTGTTACCACTTCCAGCCCTAGCTCTGGGATGTACTGTGTGTGTACACACACACACACACACACACACACACACACACACACTAGTCAGTCGAGGAGGACCTGGAACGCATAGCCCACATCTCTGTATCATCACAGAACTGAGAGCTGGATAGGATATTGGAAAATATCTGAGGCCAGGGAGGGGACAAGTCCTGGCCGCAGTCACTGTGTGTGGCAGAGTGGGACTGGAATGCCGTTCTTAATTCTTTAGGTTCCCTCTCCTCATTTATCACGTAGTCAACAAATATTTGTGTTGTCCACCACCTCGGTGTCAGACCCTGGCTGGTCCTGGGGCTATCCGGGTGAGCAAGATGGTTCCTGCACTCGAGGAGCATGTAGCCAGGGCTGCTGATGCCTTCACACGTCTCTGCTCTCTAAACCCCCACCCTGTGCATCCTGGAAATCCCGGACGCTCTGAATGTTCAGGCTGCTTCATCGCAATCTCAGCCTGGCCTCATTTCCCTCCCTGGCTGGTGGGCTCCGTGAGGGCAGGCCCCTCACAGCACTTGTTCTGGGGAGAGTATTTGCATGTGCCCATCCTCGTGCTGTCTGTCTCTTCCATCCCACTCTGCAGCCCGGGGTTCCCTTTAAGTCGTGTCAGTGCCTGGCACAGAGCTGGACTCAGAAAATGGCAGTCGGATGAATGATTGCACAGGGGAAACAAGGTCAGCGATTCATTTATTCATTTATTCATTCACCGTACACTTACCCTGATTCTCCTCTGTGCAATGTCTGAGATACAGAGATGAATGGGACATGGTCCCTGAGCTCAAAGAGGCCCAGGAAACAGACATGAGCAATGATAGGTGTGTGCAGGGGCCAAAGGGGCCCAGCCGAGGGTGTGGTCAATTCTACTGGGAGGTGGGGGCTAGCAGGAAAAGCATCAAACTGAATGACATCCAGGCAGGTCTAGACAGGATGTTTACTAGGTAGACAATGAAAGAGCAAGCTTTCTAGGCAGAGGGACCCAATGTGGAAAGATCCTGGGCCGTGATGTACTCTAAGGAACCATTTGGCTACATTTATAACGACAATAACAATAATAATAGCAAATATTATTGAGGTGCTTTGTGCCCAGCCCTGTTCTAAGCTTTGTGTGTGTTAATTCATTTAATCCCTCCCCCAAGAACCCCATTATGACTCAGTATGTTACTAGCCCCCTTTTTCAGAAGAGCAAACCAAGGCAGAGAAAGGTGAAGTAATTTGTCCCCAAGGTCTCATAGCTATTTAATAGCCAATCTTGCTGGCAGAGAGGAGATAACTGACCAGGTCATAGAGGGCCTTAAATGTCAAGTAAAAGCATTGGACTCTGTGCTCAGGGCAGAGGGGAGCCACTAAAGGATTCTGAGCAGTGAATGTCTTGATCTGGTTTTCATTTCTGATAGTTTCTTCTGGGACAGTGAAGAGAATGGACCCAAGTTTCCAAGGAGTTGAGAGTCTAGAGAGGAAAAATAAACTCTTCCACATGTTCAATCGAGAACACGCACAAAAAAGTTCATGGAGGCATTTTCATAATGACAGAAACATAAATGCCTATCAGCAGGCAAGTAGACGAATAAACAATTTTATATGCACATGGTGGAATATTATACAGCTGTGAAAATGAATGGACCACGGAAGCATGCAACCACATGGCTGAGTCTTGGTGTATCAGCTGATCAGTGTGTAACAAACCACACCAAACTTAGTGACTTAAACAACCATTACTTGTTTAATTCACAATTCAGTGGATAGGCATCTTAGGTTGGGCTCAGCGGGGCAGTTCTTCTGGTCTTCATGGGGTCTCTTTCTGAGTCTATGATTAGTGGAGAATCAGCGAGGAGGTCCTACTTTCAAGGGTGGATTGGCTGTCAGCTGGGGTGATGGTAGCAATTGGCCACATTTCTCGTCACCCAGCAAGCTAGCCCAGAGTTGTTCACATGGCAATAGAAGTTTCCAAGAAAAGGAGGAAGAGCACAAAGCCTCTTAATGAGTAAGTTCAGAAATGGTACCGAGCCACTTCTGCCACATTATACTATTAGTCCAAGTGATCCATAAGGCCAGCCCAGATGTAAGAGATGGGGAAATAGACTCCACCTCTTGATGCATCCATTGCAAAAGGGATGTGGAGGCATGAAGAGGAATAATTGCAGCCATATTTGCTTATATGCAATATTTGCAATAGAACATGAAGTGAAAAAAAGTAAATTCTAAAAGGTTACATACAACACCCTTTGATAACATTTAAAATTAGACTGGAGGAGTGCAGATGGATGAAAAGATTTTGTTAAAAAAGAAGCAAAAGGGCAATAAACACAGGATGCGGCCCCCTCAGATGGCAGAAAGCAAGGAGACAAGGAGGGCAACAATGCTTTTGGAATGTAGGGTATTGTCAAAGGCTTAGCCTCTATTTTCATTATTAAAAATGCCAATTTTCAAAAAGTGGGCCATATGAAAACTAGGATTAATCAGATTGTGTGGACTTGAGGTCCAGAAAGAGGGAGACATTGAGAGAGAGGAATGACCAGTGCAGGCCTCACCAAGAGTCAGATTGCAGAGACATGGGTCTCTCTTGGATGTAGGTAAAGAGGATCACTTCCGGAACACCAGCCTGGGTAGCTGGGTGGTGGTGCCACCCCTGAGCTAGGGAACCCTATAGAAGAAGACAGTTGGGAGAGAACCAAGAGTTGTGTTTGGGGGATGTTGAGTCTGAATGCCTGTGAAGATCCAGGAAGCAAGGTCCCTCCCAAAGGTTGCCGACTTTCTCGAATTTGGCGGAGCGGCCAGGGCTAGAGAAGAGGGAGCCTCAGCAGATCTAAAATGGAGGCCATCCCAGAACACCCTGCGTGACATCAGGATGGTGTCCCTTCAGCGGAGAGCCACCCCCAGCTGCCTGGCCTTGGTGGGGCCCTCGCCTCACCCAGCCCTTCCTGACAGCTCCTCGGAGCACGTCCACAGCCAGCTTTCCCTTCTAAGCAGTCAGGCCTCCACCCTGAAACCCTGGGCCAAGCGAGTAAGCTTGGGGTTGTGGCTGAGGGGGCCCCAGCAGCAATCTCCTCCCCCGGCAGGGCCAATGGGACCCCAGAGGGGGCTGGATGTTTGTGCAGATGACATGTTTATGGCCCAACCTCTCCTTACTCATGCTTTTGGCTTCCCCTCTCTGATTTTGGTTGGGTGGATCCCAGTTCTGCTGCTGGAGTTGGGAGCCTTGGGGCTGGGGCTGAACAGAGCCTCCTTTAACGGTTCCAACCCAGGATGGTTCCAGCCCCTTCCCCCCATCCCCCTAGACCTCATATTTTCCCACACCCAACCTTATTACAGAATGCTAGCATCTCAGAGCTGGAAAGGGCCTCCGGCATCATCGTGTCCAACACCTCCTTTCCTAGATGAAGAAACTGAGGCCCAGAAACAGGAAGGGACTTGCCCAAGGTCACCTCAACAGGTAGAAACAAAAGATGCAGGTATCCTGACTCCCAGCCCAGGGCTCCGAAGCCACCCTCCACACACCAGCTTCCTCGGTTGCTGTTTGGTTTGGGAAGGGACAGCTGAGTCTTTTCGAGCCTGCCACAGTAACATTCTCCTCTCCCAGGGAGGCAGCAGACAGTGACGGCCTCTGCTTTTACAGTTTAATTCCATAGGAAATTGGAAATTGCCTGTCAGAGGTGTCCGGGTGGCCCAGCGGCCCCACCCCGACCTGGCCGCCACAACGCCGCTTCTCCCTGCTCACTGGCTTGGGGGCCCTTCGCGGAAGCGCTTCCGAGGGCTCCTGCTCTTCCTCCCAGGGCAGGATGCGAGCACAGAGCAGCCAGGCCTGGCTGGGGCCCTAAACCCTGACATTTAGCCGCACTCTTTTCCACCCCGGCTCCCAGCGTTCTCTGGCCCTGAGCTCCAGCCTGGCTTCAGCGTCCTCTTCTGCCCTGAGGTCCCAGGGAAATTGGAGGAAGGGGCTCGCAGCATTCTTTTGGGAATCTAGGGTCATCGGGGTCCCCTGAGAGCTCCTGCATCACCCTCTCAGAACTTGTCATCTTCCCGGGGTTTCTGCGACTGCAGTGGCTCACACTAGTCTCTTCCCTTCTCTGGACAACTCTGGCATTTGGGATCCTGTGTCAGTGACTCCATCTTTCTCAAGAACCAGCCTGGAAGCTTTAGGAGGTCAGTGTCGCTGTGGTGTGATCGTCAGAGGAGCAAGTCTCTGGCATCACACACCTGGATTGAACCCCAGAGCCACTGCTCATGAACTCTGTGACCTTGGACAAACTGCTTCACTTCTCTATGCCTCAGCTTTCTCATCTGCAAAGTGGGGGTGATGATAAAGAAGTACCAAATAAAGAGGTTTGTTGTGAGGTTTACGTGGGGTAGTGCATATAAAGCACCTGATACATGTTAGCATGATTAGTATTCTATTTTAGCATTCCCCTCAATTGGTCCCTCAGGGCCACGCCCAGAGCTAGGCTATGAGAGGCACTACGTACTTGTGAACGCACTTCTTAAACAGGTGGCAAAAAATATGCCAAAACAAGCAGTCTATAGTTTCCTGGGTCCTATTCAATGCAACAAATCTACACTGAGGTTATTATGTGTAGACGCTATGGTTGGGGCTAGAGACATGGTGATGAGCAAGATGGACACCTGGAGCTTTTATTCCAGTGGGGGGAGGCAGACAAGTAACGGAGCACTCCCAACGCAGTGATGGAAGTGAGCTCAGGGGTCCATGAGCCCAGAGGACGCACGCCTAACGCAGACTTAGGAATCAGGAAGAGGAGGTGGGTCTGCAGCTATGACCTGATGAATGAGCAGAGGTGACAAGTGTGTGTGTGTGCGTGTGTGTGCGCGTGCGCGTGTGCTCGTGAACATGCGTGCACACACGTGAGCATTTAGGGATGGGGGAAAGTGTCCCAGACAAAAGGCTGATGGTACGCTTATACCTGAGGAGCAAGTCCGACTGAGGAAACTGAAGACTTTTTAGTGTGGCTCGAGTGAAGGGGAAGAGGATGAGGGAAATGAGGCTGAAGGGATGGAAAGAGGCCAGACTTCAAAAGTTTGGTAGATTTGTCCTAAAGGCACTGGGGAGCCATTGAGGAATATAAAGCAGGAGAGTGGCAAAGGGAGACTTGCCTTTTAGATCGCTGACTCAGTGCAGTGGATAGACTGGAGTGGTCAAACCTAGAGGTAGGGAGACGTGTGACGAGGCTGTTGCAATGATCCCAGTGACAGAAGATGGCATAATATGCAATGAAGTTCAGTCTTCAGGAGAATATTCAAGGCCACTCCAAACTGACCCACTGGACCTTCCCAGTCTTCCCTCTTGCTAAAACTGAGTTGTGAGAATCAGAAGAAATCCTTGGGCATGGACATATCTTGTTAAGCATAATGTGCAGTGTGAGACTGAGAAATTGCTTCCTTCAGGATTGTTAGTGGTTGGTTTGCTGGACATGCCTAATGGATGCCTGCAGCTGAGGACACAAAATTGAATTCTATACCATCCATTCCAACCAAATTTCTTTATTGCCGTGCCTTTCAAGCACTTCCAGATTCTGGCTGGAAGAATAAAATAAAATAAACCACACAAAAAAAGTCAGCCTAAAGGCTGTCGGTGGGTGGAGAGGGCAGAGGCAGTCCTTAATTTTTGCTGTGGGGGCTGGAAAGGATGTGATGTGGCAGAAAGGAAATGCTAGAGTCTGTTCCTATGCTTAGGGACCTCAACATCATTTTCGACAAGCAAGGCTCTTTCCTGTCCACTGGTCCTAGGCTCCCTGGGGTACAGCCCAGATATCCATGAGGGATATTGAGATGGGATGAGAAGTACTGGCAGTATTTTCAGTTTTACCGTGATACCCTCAAGAACTTTCTTAAAATGAAGCAATAATACTGACCTCTGAGGTTTAATTTTAAAATCCAATATATACTGGATCACAGCAGAGTTTCAAAGTCACCTGGATACGACTAGATGGTTCCCAAGTAAGGAAAGATATTGAAAGAACTAAAGAAATAATGGACTCCCATTCCAGGCAATATAGTGGGTTAACTATACAGAGAAGCTATCTCAGAACCAACACCTAAAAACGCTAGATAAAACATTAAAAACTCTATTTAGAAGCATGGACGAGCTGGTGGTGGACACATAGCAAACCTCAGAGGATAGAAACCACAAGAAATCTTGACTCCAGAAAGAAAAGCACTGAAGCCAGCCTCATCCCTATGGCTCTCTAGTTATCGAGAGCTTAGATTTTAACTGGCTACACACCTGAAGATAGAAGTCAAAACCCAAAGCCTTTTCAGGGGAAAATCCGATGAGAGGCCCTCTGCATAAACCTGAGAGCCCTGAAAGGAGACAACACAGAAAAACAGTAGGTATCTTTGTCTGTGTCACCCTTTGCTTTAAGTGTATTAGCAAAACGGAAACTGACCCATGAGAATTTTTAACCATATGCCTGCCCTCAAATAGCCTTGAGGACTAATTCACATGACTTATGTAACCTGAAGATCCCAAAACAAAAATTAAGTTTATAGCGGTCTCACATAAACCGAAGCCTCAAAGAATTTCTACAGATAATATGAGCTCCACATATTGCACAGATAATTGACTGGTAATTAGACATTCATTTTAATTACCAGTCATAAGAAAGGGATTTTGCTCTGAAATATAAACAAAGAATAGTGTACTTCAGTCTTCACTGCTCTTTATACATAACATCTGGAATACAACAAAAAATTATAAAACATCTGAAGAAGCTGGGGAATGGGGTGTGGGGGTGGGAATTCATTATAACCAAGAGAAAACACAATCAATAGAAACAGATCCACAAAGGATACAGTTACTGGAATTGGCAGATAAGAACTTCAGAACTATAATAAAAATGTTTAAATTTTTGAGATAAAGAAGGTGAAGAGATTATGTATTTCTGCAGAGAGCTGCAAACTCTAAAAAATATAAATTCTGGGACTAACATTTGTGAAATCAAAAATTAATTAGATGAATTTAATAGATTGGTCAATGCAGAACAAAAAATCAGTGAACTTGAACACAGGTAAATCAAAGTTATCAAAGCTGAGGGAGAAAAAGAATTGAATAAAAATAAACAAGGGCCCGCCAAGTGGCGCGGTGGTTAAGCACTGGCTTGGGAAGCCAGCGGCCCCAGTTCGGGTCCCACATATGAGGTCGAGTGACACTGCCCTAAATAAATAAATAAATAAATAAATAAATAAATAAATAAACAAAACATCAGTAATAAAGATGTTTAATAATATGAAATAGTATAAAGCAGTCTAGCATATGTATAATTTAAGTCCCAGAAGGAGAGGAGAGATAAAATTGGGCTTAAGAAATATTTGAAGAATTTACTGTCCAAACTTTTCCAAATTTAATTAAAAACACCAACCCACAGATCCAAAAGCTCAACAAGAGAAAGTCTCAAGCTAGAGAAAAAAAACTCGTGGGTATATCATAGCAAAACTTCTGAACAAAGATAAAACCTTCAAAAGAGCTAGAGGAAAATAAACTTATATTAAGCAGAATAAGAATAAAAGTAAGAATGATACTTGATTTGTCATCATAAATAATGCAAGTAATATGAACATTGAACAATATCTTCAAAGTACTGGGTTGTCGGAAAAGTCATGATGTATTTTTTCTATGTTTTTTTTTGCAAAAATGCATCATGACTTTTCCAACAACCCAATACAAGGGTGAAAAAACCATCAACCTAGAATTCTACATTCAGAGAAAATATCCTTCAAAACAGAAGGCAAAATGCTGACATGTTAAGATAAACAAAAAGTGAGAGAATTTGTAGCCAACAGATGAACATAAAAAAATAATAAATTGCTAAAGAAAGTACCCTGGGCTGGAGAGAAATGATACTAGATGAAAAGTTGGGTCTATAAGGAGTAAAAGAAAATTCCAGAAAAAAAAATATGTAGGTAAATATAAAAGTCTTATTTTTTTCTTTTTGCTTAATTTTTTGAAGACAACTGACACTGTAAGTAAAATAATGTGTGATGGCATTTATAATACATAATAGAAGTAAAATATCTTAAAATAATAGTATAAAGGACAGGAGAGAGTTAATTGTAGAGACTTTTGTAAGGCTTTTATTTTATACATGGAGT
Source organism: Aselliscus stoliczkanus (assembly GCA_033961575.1). Lineage (NCBI taxonomy): Eukaryota > Metazoa > Chordata > Mammalia > Chiroptera > Hipposideridae > Aselliscus > Aselliscus stoliczkanus. Next base: position 7,157,736 of record CM066733.1, read on the forward strand.
TTTATACCACTAAATGAAGATATATTGCAATAAATTAAGGATGCATGTTTCAATCTCTAGAGCAAACAAAAAAATAAAGTAAAAAGGTAGAGCTAAAAAGCTAAAAGAGGATATTCAAAGGAATAATGGTCAAGCTATTTCTCAGTAACTAAACTGTATTCTGGGGGGGGGGAATCTCAAGAATATTTATAGGAATATAAAAACATACAACCACAGTGTAAAATTCATAGTATCTGGTATCCAATAAAAGATTACCAGGCATTCAAAGGAGAGAAAATACAGTACATAATACATAAGGAAGAGAAAACTCAAACAAAACTGACTCAAAGCTGATACAAATGTCAGAATTAGCAGACAAGAACATTAAAATAGTTATTATAATTATATTTCAGATGTTCAAAAAATTAAGTAAAGGCATTAAAAATATAATTCCTTTAAATTAAAGGCAAAAAGATATAAAATGGCATAACTAAAACTTATAGAGATGAAATCTACAATTTCTGAGATGAAAAAGTACACCAGATGAGCATATTAGATATTGCACAAGGAAACATTAGTGTATTTGAAGACAGCAATAGATTACCCAAAATAAGACATGGAGAGAAAAAAATAATGTAGAAAGTGGGAAGTGTATCTGTTAGCTGTGGGACAATTTCAAGTGGCATAATATATGTATAACTGAAGTCCCTAAAGGAGTGATGGAAACAGAAAAAATGTTTAAAGACATAATGTCCACAAACTTTCCAAATTTAATGAAAACTATAAATCCAAAGTTCCATGAAGCTCAATAACCCTAATAAAAACTACCCCAAAGCTTATCATAATCAAATTGCTCAAAACCAGTGATAAGGAGAACATTAAAAGCAGTAGAGAAAAAATAGACATGTTACATGCAGAAGTTCAAAGATAAAAATGGAATCAAAGTTATTTTTGAAAACAATGCAAAAACAATATACACAAAAAGAAAATGCACCAACATCTTAAAGTATTCAAAGGAAACAACCTATTAACTTAAAATTGTATACCCAGCATACATCTTTCAAAAAACAAAGGCAAAATAAAGACACGCAAAAGCTGAAAGAACTCATCACCTGTAAAGAAATGCAGGCCAAGAAATGTTTAAGGAAAACCTCCTTTAAGCCGAAGGAAAATGATGGGAGATAGGGATCTAGATCTACACAAAGAAATGAAAAGCATGAAGAAGGCGTATAAATGGGTAAAGTGAGGGGAGAAATGGAAGCATAGTATTGTAAGGTTCTTACGCTATGTGTAAAGTGGCATAATATGATTTAAGGGTAGATTGTGATAAGTTAAAGATGTATACTAAAACAACCATTAAAATCACAAAACAGCTATGGTCAATAATCCAACAAAGAAAATGAAATAAAGTCATTAAAAATACCCAATCCAAAAGAAAGCAGAAAAGGAAGAGGGGGAGGGAACAAAGAAGAGATAGGAAAAATAGCAAACAAAGCAAGATGATAGGCTTAAACCTAATCATATAATCACATTAAATGTAAATGTTCTAAACACCCTCAATTAAAGGGCAGAGATTTTCATATTGGATTAAAAAAAAAAAAAAGAAAAAAACTCAGCTATATCCTGCCTACTGGAAATGCATTTTATGTATAAAAACAAAAATAAATTAAAGCAGACAGATGAAAAAAGAGATAGTATGAAAAAAGAATTATCTCTCATCAAAAGAAAGCTGCAGTGGCTATATGAATATCAGACACAATGGATTTCAGAGCAGAGGATATTATTAGGGATAAAGAGGCTTATTGTACCACAATAAAGAGGCCAATTCATAAAGACATAACAACTTTAAATGTTTATGCACCTAACAACAGAGTTTCAAAACACATGAAGCAAAACTGATAGAATTAAACTTGAAGGAGAAACAGACGAATTCATCATTTTGATAAAAGCTTTCAATTTCAATTTCAAAAGCTTACCTTTCTCTCAAGAATTGATAGAAAATCAGTAAGGATATAGAACTTGAACAACACTGTTAATCAGCTTGACCTAACTGGCACTGATACAGAACACTCCACCCAACAACAGCAGACTACACATTCTTTTCAAATGCACAAGGAACATTTACCAAGAAAGACCGTATTTTGGACTATAAAACAACCCTAAATAAACTTAAAAGGATTCCAGTTATATAAAGTATGTTCTATGACCACAGTGAAATCAAATTATAAATTAATAACAGAAAGATCACTGGAAAATCCACAAACATTTGAAACTAAATAACATGCTTCTAAGTAATTGAGGGGGTCAAAGGAAAAATCAAAAGAGAAATTAGAAAGCATTTCAAACCAAATGAAAGTGAAAAGACAACATATCAAAATTCGTGAGCTGCCACTACATCAGTACTTATAAGGAAATTTACAGCATAAAATGCCTATATTAGAAAAGAAAGGAGTTCTCACATTAATGACCCCAGAAACTAGAAACTAGAAAACACAAGAGCAAATTAACCCCGAAGAAAACAGAGAGAAAGAAATAAAAAAAAAATTGCTACAGAAATCAAGGAAATATAAAACAGAAAAACAACAGAAAAATCAATAAAACCAAAAGCTTGCTCCTTGAAAATCATCAATATAATTTAAAAACATGTAGCTCAACTGATCAGGAAAAAGGAAGAGATTATATAAATTACTAACATATGAAACAAGAAAGTGACATCACTCCACATTATATTGCTGAAACTATTAAAGAAAATTAATTTTCAGTTAAAAATCACCCCCCAAATAAAACTCCAGGCTCCAGATGGCTTCCTTGGTGAACATTACCAAACATTTTAGGGAGAAACAATATCTGTTTTACACAAACACTTCCAGAAAACTGAAGAGATGAGAATACTTTCCAATTCATTCTATGAGGCCAGCATTATCCTAATATCAAAACCAGACGGGGGGGAGGAGGAGTGGGGTGGCAAATTGGGGGCGGGGGGTTATCACTTTGAGGGGTAAAAAGTATAACTATTGCACTGTGTTGTGCACCTGAAGCTAATTTTTTTTAAAAAAATGTTTATTTCACAATAAAAGAATATAAATAAATAAATAAATAAATAAATAAATAAATAAATAAATAAATAAATAAATAAAATGTATTGGCTCCAAGACCAAAAAAAAACAGACTAAGAAATTACAAGAAAACTAGAGACCAATATCTGTCATGAACATAGATGCAAAAATTCTAAACAAGATTTTAACATAGCAAATCCAACAGCATATAGAAAGGATAACGCATCATGACAAAATGAGGTTTAATGCCTGGTTTAATGTTAAAAATATTAATCAATGTCATTCACCATAGTAAAAGCTAAAGAGAAAAACCATGTGATTATTCAATAGATGCAGAAAAAGTGTTTGACAAAATAATGCAACATTTACTCCTGATTTAAAAAAAAACCTCTCAGCAAACAAGGAATAGAAGGGAATTCTCCCATCTTACAAAGAATGTCTACAAAAATCCTACAGCTATTTTCTCCCTAAGTTTAGAATAAACCAGGATGCTGGTTTTCAGCATTTCCGCTTAGCATTGTACCTGAGGCTCTTGCCAGTGCAACACGGCAATAAAAAGAAATAAAAGACATCCACATTGGGAAGGAAGAGAGAGGTAAGACTGTCTTTTGTCACAAGAATATGCTATTTTGTGTAGAAAATCAACAGAAATTATTAGAACTAATAAATAAATTTTACAAGGCTGCAGGATACAAGATCAAGGTACACAAATGTATTGCATTTCTCTAGGCTAATAATGAATGATTTGAATTACAATTTAAAATCAATACCAGTTACAATCATCTCAGAAATATTAATTATTTAGGGATAAATCTGAAAAAAAGATATGCATGACCTACACATTGGAAACTACAAAACATTGCTGAGAGAAATTTAAGAAAGCCTAAATAAATGGAAAGCTATAACGTGTTCATGAATTGGAGGACTTAATATTATTATGATGTCAATTCTCCCAAAATCAATCTACAGATTCAACACAATCTCAATCAAAACCCCAGGAGGCCTTCTTTGGAGAAATAAACAAGCTGATTCTTAAACTTATAGGGAAATTCAAATGACCTAGAATAGCCAAACAACTTTGAGAAAGGAGAAGAATAAAGTTAGGGATGAATATTAACTGGACTGCAAGACTTTAATTAAAGAACTTGAATTTTCAGCAACTGTGGTAGTCCTTGAAAGATCAATGGCACATAATAGAGAGTTTAGAACTAAACCCACCTATATACAAACAACTGATTTTCTTATGAAAATACAAAGCAATTCAGTGGAGACAGGATAGTCCTTTTTAACAGGGGTGGTGCTGGAGAAATTGGACATCCATATGCAAAAAGAAAAAAAAAGAACTTTGATACATAATTCACACCATATAAAAAATAACTCAAAATGGATCACAGGCCTAAATGTAAAACCGAAAACAATGGGAATTCTAGGAAAAAAACACAGGAGAAAGACCTTTGTGACTTTGCATGAAGCAAGACTTCTTACATATGACATCAAAAAACCAAACCATAGAAAAGCAAACTCACAAACTGGACACAATCAAAATTAAAAACTTTTGCTCTTCAAATGACACTGCTAAGAAAATGAAAAAACAAGCCACACGAGAGAAAATATTTGAAAATCATATGATAAAGAAATCATATCCAGAACATTTTTTTTAATGCTTAAAACTCAATAATAAGAAAATAATCAACTTAACAACCTAATTTAAAAATGAGCAAAAGGTTTGGGCACTTCACCAAAGAACAGATAAAAAAAGCAAATAAGCGAGTTCTCCTGGTTGAGTGTGAAGGGACCTGGGCCACAGGAAAATGATATATTTTCCTCAGTGCATCATTTGCGTACCTCCTCCCCACAACCAACCTTCAAATGACTAAAACAGCCTTTGGTATCTGGGCGCATCCTCAGGCATATCTGCCCAGTTGGAGAAAGGCACCCATTCCTGAGTGGAGTGACAGAAAAAGGAACCAAGAAAGGGCCATTGTGGTCAAAGGTGGGTGCGTCTCCGTAGGCAGGGATGGCTTTCAATGCCTCCTCCAAGTCCCCTTCTCCTGGACCCTGGAGTGTGGAAAGCTCCCTTGGGGGTGACCTTGGGTAGGACCTCAGACAGCTCTACGGCCTTGTTTTTCTGCAGCAGGAAAGGGAGAAGCAGGTGGGGGAGGTGCTAGACCTCAAACCTTAATCTTTTTAAGCAAAAATGATCAAGAAGGTAGTAAAAAGGCTCTCTCTGGAGAGCTGAGGTAAATGGGAACTGTCTGGGAGAAGGTGACAGGGAGAGAGAAATACGGGATTTGGCCAGAGATGGAGCTCAAAGAATGAGCCGTGAAAAGCCTGGGAGGAGGGAGTTGAGCCCCTCAGAAGCAGACCCCAGCTTGGACTCCTTCCACGGTCGGGATGGGTGGGAGAGAGAGCCAGGGGGTGAGCTCAGGCCTGTGCGGTCGCCTCAGCCCTCCACTCCCCACTGCCACACCCACTCAGGCCATCAGACGCCTGCTCTGCCCTCCCTCCCTGGCAGCGAGGGAAGGACCCCAGGGCTGGAATCCTTAGCTGTGAGATTTAGCTCCTGGGCGACTCATCTCTCCCACAGAAGATATGGCCTTGAGACCTGAGGTTTGGGCCGAGCAGGGCGCTGGCTGCAATAATCGCTCCAGAAGCAGCAGCTCTTGCTATTATCATTACTATTCCTCGCCCTCCCCTTTCAGCTCCACGCTACCCTGGCGATGCAGTTCAGAAAGAAACTTTCAGAGTTCCTACCCACGTGACAGAGTGTTCAAAAAGATGGGGGGAAATATAGATACCAGAAAGTGCCCTTGCTTCCATCCCTGAAGCTGTAACCCGACCCAAAAGTAAGAACTGGAAATGCTTGGAATCTGGCAGGTTCCCTGTTAGTCTCATGATCTCCATCAGGCCTTCTTTTCTTTTTCCTTCGTTCTTTACTTTTTTTTTAATTGTAAGCTCTATCACACATACTGGAAAGTATGTAAAACATTCTGTACTGTATTAATCAAGGTAGGCAAACCCCAACATTGCAATAGCTTCACTCCAAAGGAAATTTCTTTGTAAAGTCAGACCTGGTGTTCCGGAACAGAGATGGGGAGCTGGAAGGAGAGGCCTGTGCCCCAGGGGTTGGTGCAGGGGTCCAGAATGATGGCATCGCCCATCTATTGGGTTGTCAGAAAAGTCATGATGCATTTTTGCAATGAAAAACAGAAAAAATACGTCATGACTTTTCTGACAGCCCAATACTTTACCAGGCTCCCAAGATTACCCTGGAGATCGACGTCCAGGCAACAGATGACAGAAGAGAGAGTGGTGTGAGGGGCCCGACCTGGCAGTGGTACGCAGCACTCATGTCCATGTTCCATTAGCCGGGAATCAGCTTCATGGCCACGTTTGCTGCAAGGGAGGCTGGGAAACATGGTCTGTGTGTGTTCCCAGGAGGAAGAGGAAACAGCTAGCCAGCCTTAGCACACATGCATGGAGTCACCTGGCTGTTTTAACATCAGGAAACCTCAGTGGCCCTTCATAAATCGAGGAAGCATTAATGAATTAAAAGCAGTCCTTTTTTTTTTAATTAAGAAAAAAAGAAAGAAACCTTAGTGTCCTTTCTGTATTGCATGCCCTCCTGCCCTCAAAAGTAACCACTCCTCTGACTGTCCTGACAATATTTGCTCTGTTTTTCTAACTATTTTCCCACCTAGGTACTCATTCTTGGGTCTTTCATTTTAAAAAAGAAATTAAACTACTTTTTTTTTTTGCAGTCTATCTTTTAAAAAAGAAAAACAAAAAAAAACACTTCCCATGGTGACATGAGTCTTTCTATCCAGATGCAAACTAATGCATAACAGTAGCAGCAGTTATCATTTACAGAGCATTGACAGTTCAAGGCTGTGCTAAATGTTCTGCATGGACCATCTCATTTAACCCTCACGATCCCAGGAGAGACAATCTCGTATTACTCCTGGTTTCCAAATGGAAAACCTGAGCTTGGGACGGTCACATGGCTAATAATGGCAGGCTTGGGCTTTGATCCCAGACAGATGCCCAAGCTTTTAATCTGCATAACATACTGCCCTGGGTATTGCATGCAGCTTCGTGTTCTTACCATCCGACTTGCACTCTCCCTTCTCCTAGCAAACATGCAACAATTTCTCTCTCAAGAATGAGCCCATGGCCCACGCCCAGTCCATATGGTTAATGCACGGTTCCATCCTTACTCCAAAAATGGACATATGATGCAGGCCTCACCAATCCCAGCATCACATCCCCCTGGCCACAGTAATTGGTTCAGGGAGTAGTATGTGACCCAGCCAGAACCAGTGAATTGTAACAAGACCTTTGCAACCAGACAATTCTTTGACAGAGCCAAGAAATGGAGGAAAAGGAGCTGGGACCTGATGATCTTTCTTGATGCCCTAGATCAAGTCATGCCTGAAGCCTTAACTGCTTTCGTATATATGAATTAATAAACTCCTTTTTAGCTAAGCCAATCTGAGTTGGGTTTCTGACAGTTAAATGGAAATATCCCAAACTTTTCCATGGATTAAATGCTGTTCACACATGTTTGAGAAAATGCACTGCATTGAGGATAAAGCATTCTCAAAATGCCTTAATAGTTAAAAGTGTTTATCAACTGAACACTTAGATAATTCCTCCATTACGGAGTTGTTCCATCCTCTGCTCTCCTAGCTCAAGAACACAAGAAAAAACCTGGCCAGCTATAGGATGAGACATCTCACCGCACTCCTACCCCTGCAGCACGGCTTCCTTCTGTGAGTGGAAGCCAGAGGGATTGCTCATCAGAAAGGTTCGAGGGTCTCAGTTTTTAAAGTGATAACAAAGCCAAAATTATTCTGAACTAAGATTTTTAAAAAATCATCTAGAAGGACCCCGATTATAAAGAGAATAACTTCCATTCTGTCGCTTAAAATCATTTCCATGATCTTTTTCAGCCGCTACATTCAGAATACAGGAACCATTTCCTTGTTCGTGTGAGACTACACCACTCTTCTCTCTCCTGCAGTTAGAGAACGTTCTCACTTCTAGTTCCTGGTTGCCCATGTAGCAGCCTGCGCCGACTGGCCCCATCCACACTCTTACCCTGGGAACCTCCAGGCCATAAATCTACCCTTCCACAGGAGAGGCCTGTGACCCACAGGCCCAGGGTTCAGATTCGGGGAGGGACAGCTCAGCAACCAGGGGATCCAAGTCTCAGGGCTGGCTGAGCACAGCTGGCAGGCGGCGGGGGCAAATAACTTAACTGAGGTTTTTAAAAAACTTAATTGAAATATAATTCACGTACCATAAAATTCACCCTTTTCAACTCTACAGTTCAGTGGTTTTGCGTATACTCCCAAGGTGGAGCAGCAGTCACCACTGTGTAATTCCAGAACATTGTCTTCACCCCAAAAAGAAAGCTTGTTGCTAATTTTCCATTAGCAAGTCCTAAAGGAGAAAATGCCACTCCCACATTCCTAATGTTGGGATGTTCCCCTTCCCCGAAACAGGAAGGAAATGACATTCTCCTATTCATCCTGGAGAGGATGGAAAAGACAGAGATCTACTGAGATCTCTGTCTTGTGTTTGACAATCAAGAGGCAGAGGACAGGCTCTCTAGGGACCAAGGACACTGCACAGCTATGACCAATTGTAGCCACAGAGAAAGAAATTATCTCCTTCGATAAGCAGGGCCTGTACCTGGGAGTGTTGGGACCAATGTGAGGCAAGCAAGGTGCCATGGGCAACATTTGAGGGAGGTCCTCACTCTTGGTCATGCGAGGGCAGGGTCCATGACAAGTTGGCTAAATTTTACTTCCAATTGTATAAACCCCAGGAGACTTTGGGTAATTGGGGCTGGAGGGAAGGTACCCAAAAGACAGGTTCTGGGCTACCTGCTATCTATCACTTGAGGACTCCAATGGGTTTTAATTTGAGTTGAAAAATAAAGGACAAGCATCCAGTTGGTGAACTCAGTCTTAATGATTACTCCAGGGAAATGCGAATTGTCTTCTCTGTCCCATGATATAAACTCTAGGTGTATTGATGGAGTTGGGTGGAATCCAGGAGAGAATGAAGTGATTTAATGATACAGCATGACATCAGCCGAAAAAATGGGGCTCCAGCTTCCGGATAAAGTGTGCCTTCATTACCATGATTCAACTTTACAAATTAATTTGAAGTATTCTTCTGGTGGCATTGCAAGGCTACTTTTCCTTTCTTTTCTGACCATTTCTTCATGCAACAAACTTATAGAATGCCTTCTACAAGCCAGGCAGAGTACCAGGCAATGGGCACAATGAGAAGAAGATGTTCTTTGTTCTCTAAGAGGTCAGTCTTAGAGGATCTTAAAGAAGTTCTTAAATTAGGTAGTCTTAGGAACAGACCTTTCTGGTCCAGGTCTGTGACAGATGTAGGTACAAGGATAGGTGAATGTAAAGAACCAACTCCGAGGAAGTGGATCATAGCACCATGGTAATAAAAATGCTTAGGAGAAAAGAGCTCCATCATCTCCCCGGTTATAGAGCCCACTGGATAAACCAGGGTGAACCCCATTTTCCACTGGGCCACCCCAGGTCTCACCAGATCCCTTTCTCTCAATGGGGAAACAGGAGGAAGCAGGCAGGACCAGGGCGGGAGCCAGCCCCTCTCTGAGGGGGCCGGGTGGGGGGCGGAGGACATGACTCATCCAGGGCCACAGAAGATCCCAGGACATGTTTAGCAAGTAGCCCCACCCTCCTGCTGCTTCAGTGAGGACTCCCAGCCCAATCCCACTCACATCCCCAAACTGCAATACAGGGGTGAAGGGAGGGGTTGAACAAAGGAACCGGGGTCATTGGAAGTTTAAATTGGAGACTGAAGGGTCCTGGGGGGTTAGGGTAGGCAATTCATCAGGGGTTGATGGACCGGTGAGGAGTCAGGTATCAGAGATCATCAGTGAAGGGTCCTAGGGGTGAGGAGGGAGGGAACAATGGGTGGGAGACCTGAGGGCTGGGAGGCCACTCAGAGGGCCAGGCTGATGGGCAGAGAAGCACAGGTCCCTGCCCCGTGCCTCCAGCTTTCATCCTTCTCCTGCACGTTGACCAGAAGGAGACCTACCAGAAACTCCTACAAATTAATCTGAGGGCTTCCTACCAACAGGACATGCCCGAGTGCTGGAAAGTTGCCGCCCACTGCAGATCCCTCAGTCACAGGCTGCTGGTGGGAGGGGCAGGTGCTCTGCAGCTTCTCCGAGTGGGAGCAGCACTGACCCTCAGTTGCCTCCACCGGTAACTACCCAATATCGCCCTCCTGCCTTTGCCTGTCTCACGGCCCCATTCCCCCAGCCAACTGTTTCTGGAATCACCTTCCAAATAAACTACTTGTACTTCCATCCTCATTTCAAGGTCTGCCATGGGGGAGCCAAACTAAGACAAGAGGGGAGACAGAGGGGCGTCTCCAGGAAGTTGCAGGAGACCAGTGAGGGTAGGAGTAAATGGTGGGCAGGGAGGAGAGCGGGGTCAGCCTTGGTGCTGGGGCTGACATCAGGACATGACCGCAGCGCTGCGGTGGGGCCACCTGGGCCAGGCTCTGCTCTTATCCCTTTCTTAGCTCCTTTGTAGGATGGAACCCATTGCCCGGAGGAAGAATGACATAGGGAAGGGGAGGAACCTCCACTTGGGCCCGACAGAGAAATCTCTCCCAGGACCAGGACCCCAGGGTGGCCCAGGACAGAGCTGTGGCTCCAGGCCCAAGGCCCTTCCCCTTCCCAACTTAAAACACCTGGTTGGAGAAGTTTTGGAGACTAGGATGGTTGGGATTCTACCCCAGTTTTCCAGATCCTTTAGGTCTGGCCAAGGGCCCCAAGCGTTGAAGCTTTTGACCTGGGTCACAGAGGGGTTTTCATCAGGGGCCCAAGACTCTACGAGCTGCCAAAGGAGCTGTGACTTTGCTGAGGGAGCCTGGACACTACCCTCAGCCAAAAGCTGTCCAAAGGATTCCATGCTACCCCATGAGACCGCCAAGACGTCCTTTCCACATGTCTTCATTCTTGCAGTTGCTGATTTGGCAGATACTGACTGAGCACCTACTGGGTGCCAGACACCCTGAATGTCACTGATGGTACAGCAGAGAAAAAAGACTTGCCTTCTTGGACCTTTCCGTCTCAGGCAAAAACACACTATAAACAAGAAGACAATAGGAGAGACGTCGTGTAAGGGTACAGACTCAAAGCGAAGAGTAAATAAGTCCTCAAGAGCTAGTGAACACGGACAACAATATTGTATTATAATCATCAGACCTGCTAAGAGACTAGATCTTAATTATTCCAGCCACTAAATAGAAATAATTATGTGACTGGATGAAGGTGCTAATTGTCATTACGATGGCAATCATACTACAACATAGAAATGTATCAAATCAACCTGTTATACACCTTAAATTTACAAAATGTTATATGTCCAATATATTTCAACTGGAAAAAAGAAGACAACCCAAATAAGTGCAAATTAAGAAAAGTACGATGCAGGAAACAAGATGACATATTAGGAGTTAAAAGGCAAGCATGCTGAAGGCTGGTCAGTGAAAGCTTTTAGATGGTGTCCCTGTGATGTCTGAGGGGAGCCTTGAAGGGGAGAAGGAACCAGCTTCAGGGGGCCCACCTGCCCAGAAAGGGCCCCTGCACCTACGGTTAACAGATTCAACCACACACCAGGCTACCTGCGTGCCATGCACTGCTGCATACACAATCTCACTTAGTCCTTGTAACTCTGGCAAGAAGGTGTTCGGGGGCCCTTGTACAATGAGGAAACTGAGGCCCAGAGGGTGACATTTTTGTTTGCCCAGGGCCATCACAGCTGGTGAGTGGCGGTGCCAGGGTTCCTACCCCGGCAGGCCTGGGGCTTGCCTTGAGATCGTTGCCTATACTATTCTGAACAACCTGCCCCACTCTTCCTTCTCACATTCTGGTTAATCCGCTCATCCAGCTTAGCGGTCACCTTTTCCAGGAAGCCAAGCTTGAGTTCAAGTCCTTTTCTGTGTGTTTCCACAGGCTGCTGGCAAAGCAGTGATGGTATAATGTTAATTAAAAACTCTCTTTACTTCTGGGAACGTGTCTTCCTCATGTCATTCACATGGTTACAGCAGAACCCACCATTCTATCAAATGGTCCCTTCCCGGCTGTTGTGGATTGGTCAAGGGGAAGGCACCTGATACAAGCTAAGCCAATCAGAAACCTTCCCTGGGACTTTGGAATTGAAACCCAGAAAAAGGAGTCATCTCTGTGCAGTTCGCTGGAACTGAGACCACAGGCCAGAGGAGCCACATTCTGCCATATGACCTGAGGGGCAGAAAGGCCATCAGGCAGTGAGAGAAGAGTTGATGCTGCTGCTGGGAGAGGAGCAGAGTGAGAGATAAAGAGACAGCACACTCTGAGTTACGCATCGTCATGCTCAGGCTGTGACCCCAGCCCATCCAGCTGTTAAAGGCGAGTAGTGCCCGGGGCCCTCCTCATTTCCATTACTCACAACCAAAAGGCTCCAAATCCAAGGTGCTCAGTGAACACTTATTAAATGAACAAATCGGTCCACACAGGTGCTGATTTCCTGGTCTCATCAATTCTTTCCGTGATGGTATATTAATTGGGAGAACAATAATAACAACAAAATTGTTTTTGCCTGAGACTGAAAGGCCTGGCTGACAGGATCCCTGGGTCCAGAAGAGAAGAGGACGACAGAACACGCTCCAAGAGATCCCATTGCCTGGCCCAGGGAGCACAAGGCCCTTTGCTCAAGCCATCTTCCCTCTCTGGGGAGTCACCCTCAGACAGAAGGTCACAGGCCTGAAATGGGTCCCTCCCAGTGACCTGGCCAGGCCTTCGGTGTGAGCTGGAGGAGGCGGCATGGGTTTGCCTGGGAGCCAGAGGTCAGCAGTCAGAGCGGATGCTTTGAATTTAGACCCGGGTTTATGAGCCACAGCAGCCGCCAGCCGAGGACAGGGCCCAGCCCTTCCCAGGCCCGGGGCCGCTGGGAGGAAGGCACACTTTTAATGGAGTGCCTGTTTCTCCCAAATGTTACGCTAGGCAGGGAGTTTGGATCAGAATGAAAGCAGAGGGCCTAATTTTAGACAGTACCTATGAATGAAACTTGACCCAAGCTGGGGAGGAAATACCTTCCACCAGCCCGTGCCAGGACCAGTGTGTGTGTGATTTTCTGCTATATTAGACAGCCCTGCAAACAGGTTACTATGGGGACTCTTTTTGCCCTTTTCTCTCCACTAAGTTGGTCAGACTCCTTATATCTAAATACACATCCCTCCTCCCTTCGGCCCCTTTTTTTATGAAGCTCCTGGTCACCATGTCCCTGCATGTTCTGGTTAGTTAACTGTCCATTCGTCTTCTTCCTTCTGCCCTGCCCTTCCCGGTGTGGCCCTGCCTAGGACCAAGACAGGGAGATGTTAGGTCAGGTGACATGGCACCAGGGCCAAGGGTCAGCTCAATTGGGGTCGGACCGAAGCCAGACCTAGACTGTGGGTTCGATGAATGCAAGCTTCTCACCTGTCCCCCAAGTTCCCTGCACAGAGCCTGGCGGGGAGCTAGGCTCAGTCAGGACCTATCAACCCTTAAGGGGGAGACCTACTCTCCTGCTTGCTTCATTTAAGCTCAGTTTGAGTAAAGCAGAGGTCATCCTTTTATTATTATTACTATTACTATTATTATTATTTTTTGTTTGTTTGTTTTTTCCTTAAAATGATTTGGCCATGTCCCCCAGGAGTAAAAGAAAAGTATTAATTGCTACCACAGTAGATATAACAGTGGCAGAGACAGAAAAGAAGCCTGTAGAAGCCAGTAGGCTGGGGCTCCTTTTGGGGCCCTGTCTCCTCCTGTCTGGGTGACCTTTCATGAATCCTTTGTCCCCAGTAAGCATCAGTTTCCTCATCTATGAAATGGGGATAGCAATCCCAACTTTCAGAGTAGCTTGTACTCTCTCCCCAGGATGTTCCCCCATCTCTCTTCCCAGCTCCAGCTCCAACCAGGACCTGGCCAGAATTGGGGCAAAGGTGGAATCATGTCAGCCAAGCAGGACAGAGCCTGGAAAGCAGCTCTGTTCCCAGTCTGGGATGCGGCCCCGGCCCAGCTAAGGATCTGGTTCATCTATAGCTGTGGTCTGTGGCTTTGGGGTGGAGGTCCCTGGAGCATCCAAGGTAGCCCTACAAACTGAGAAGGTCTGGGGCAGGGACAGCGGCAAGGACATCAGTGTGACAACCGCCATTGAGCAGCTAAGCTGGGGAGATGTGGGCTCCGCCCCAAGGGAGCCCTGACCATTTGCTTTTTGCATGTCAAATGACTCAGCCATTTGGGACCCATTTTCCCTCCTCTAAAAACTTTCCCAGCTATGTTCCTGGGGAGGGGTAAAGCAGCTTTCCTAGGAGATGTGTTTATCTCTGAGCATTTATTTTCTCTAGGGGTCTGGGTTGAGTGCATAGTGAAAACAGGGACACCCTCAATACCCACTGTTTCTTTCTATGCCACTCTTTCCACAACAACCCTCCAAAACCATCTCTCTAAATAGAGGTTTTTGCTTTTCTTTCGTCCTTTCTTCCTTTTCTTTCCCCTTTTCCCTTTTCTTTCTCCTTTCTTCCCTTCCTTTCTTCCTTCCTTCCCTTTCTTTTTCCTTCCTTCCTCCCTCCCTTCATTCCTTCCTTCTTTCTATGCTCTCTCATTCCAGTTCAGTTCAGCAAACCTGGTTTGAATGCCCTGTGCCAGGACTCTGTTAGATGCGGATGAGCACTCAGCACAAGAGTAAACCCGTGTAACCAGTATGAGCGGGTTCCTTGAGCACTCACAGTGTATATTAAAGACTGAAATAAGGACACACTCCCCACGGGGCAGGGAGGACAGGCGCAGAAGCCAGCAAGGACAACGCAGCAGGTACAGGGCAGCACAAAGGAGGCTGTGCTTTGCTCTACCTGCAGGGCCAGGAAAAGGCTTGTCAGGGAGATGACCTCCGAGCAAGGCTTTGAAGGTTGAAGAGGAGTTCGTCAGGTGGAAAAGAGGGGAGTAAACACCCCCAAGGAGAGGGGGCAGAGAGCACAATGGCACAGAGTGTGACAAAATGTTGTCCCTAGTAGGTCACACAGGGGACTCTTAGGTGGGTCCCACCCTCCTGGGAGTACAGACACAGGAGAGTTCAATACCATGCAGAGTGAACTGGGGGGCTCTAAGAGCAGTTCAAGGGGTCGTGGGGGCTCTGGGATGGCTTAGAGGGGTGTTCAGGGAAGGCAGTCTGGAGAAGGCCCTTTTGAGGGGTCTGCAAATAGTAAAGTATCTCCTCAGGAATGGAAGAAGCCACCATAGCACAGTGTTCGTCGGGACCACCTGAGGCACTTTTAAAATACAGATTCCAGGCCCCACTCCCACGAAGTCTGGTTTAATTGGCTTGGGGTAGGACCCAGGGGTCTGTATCGTTTAAGCTCCCCGCAAATTCTAACTTCTGGTGTGCAGTCAGCACTGAGAGCCATTCCAGGTGAAGGAGTCAATAAAAACAAAGGGGATAGTATCAGGCGGGAAAATGAGGAGGCGTCTTGGGAAGAGGGCAATAAGGCCTCGCACGGAAAGAAGCCGGAGGACATGCTGACCCTTAGGAGGGCCTCAGGTGCCAGGCTCAGAGGCCTGATCGCCACTCGTTTCTAAATGGAAGCCACTGAAAGTTTTGAGTGGGGGCACGGTCAGAGCAAAGGATGCTGGGAGCAGGGAGGGCCTGGAGGTAGAGGAATGAATGCACAGGCCTGGCCTGGAGTGGTGACAGGGGAACGGGCCTCTGGCTCTGGAGGACAGACAGGTGAGATGTCACCAATCCTGGACCTTGCTAAGGTCACTAACCAAGCACATCTTTGAGCATACATCTGCTGAGAGCCTGTTAAGTCCACCACCATCATTAGGATAGGCGCGATAGCTGATTTTATGTGTCAACTTGACTGCGTCGCGGTGCCCAGCTATGTGGCCAAACATCAATCTAGCTGGCTCTGTGAGGGTGTTTTTGAATGAACATTTAAGTCAGTGGACTTTGAGTAGAGCAGATTGCCTCCATAATGTAGGTGGACCTTATCCAATCAATTGAAGAGCTGAATAGAACAAAAAGACTGACCTCCCCTGAGCGAGGGGGAATTCTGCAGCAAATGGCCTTTGTACCTGAACTGCAGCATTGGCTCTCTCCTGGGACTCCAGCCTAATGGCCTCCAAACTGGAATTATAATGTCATCTTCTCCCTGGGTCTCCAGCTTACTGGCCCATTCTGCAGATTTTGGACTTTCAAGCCTCCATGATTGTGTGAGCCATTTTCTTAAAATAAGTTGGTCTCTCTTAATCTCTCATTCTCTCTCTCTCTCTCTCTCTCTCTCTCTCTCTCTCTCTCTCTCTCTTTCATTTTGTTGGAGAACTCTAATATAGTAGCAATACCTCAATTCTTTTACCAATTTGCAGCTTCAACACAACTAACTGTCTTGTTCAGAATCAGCACAGGGGTGCCTCTTAGCCAATCCCTAAAACTCAATGTGGTGCTGCCTTCTTCACCAAAGCCCTACCTCACTTCCTTGGTTCTGTAAAACTGGGGGTACATCTGGGTTTTCTTTGCATAAACTGAAATCTCTTAAATAAACTCAAGAGTAACAGGCAGGATGCTTTCAGCAACAAAACCCCAAGCCCTGACTCATAAACCATAAGTAAATATTTAGCTCATGTATTAGAAGTGCAGGTGCAGGGTAGGCTCCAGGACTGGCTAACTCAGCAGCTCAGCCCTGCCACCAAAGGGTGGGCTCCTTCCAGCCATCCCCTGTCTCAGTGTTGACTTCATCCTCAGCCTGGTAGTAACATGGCCGCAGTAGTTCCAGCTGTCTCACCCACACACCACAGCATCAGGGGAAAAGGGTGACCCTCGCACTCTCTGGCTACCTCTTAGGAGTGAGAAAACCCTCACTAAGAGCCCACCGCAGATTGCCTGCACATCTCATTGGCCAGAATTGGGCCACATAGCTACTCCTGAACCAATACTGGCAAGGTGGGTGACATTGTATTAATTGATTTAGACTAAACACCTTGGATGCACTGGGTGTTAGAATGAATGATAACACCAAGCTGATCTTCCCCCACACTTGGGACAACCTCTATTAAAAGAATCTCTCTCCATTACACATCTGTTGGATAAATGCTCCATTAAAGAGGTAGGTTCTGACAAGACTGATGGTTACACATGTTGACAATTATTCTGAATCATGTTTTACTGTTTTACAACCCCTTTGAGTGTTTTTTGGAGCCATCAACTGTCCCAAGAATGCCATTACTGAAATGTCACTCTTCCAATGTGACTTTCTCCAGCCTCGAGTAAGAGATCACACTATATTCAATGAAGATCAGGGAAGAAAGTGACAACAGTAGCACGGTACATACAATATGTAATTTACTCACAATTCCCCCAGGAACTCTAGAAAGTAGCTATTATTATTCCTTATGTCAGTTAGGAATGCTTCAGATACGAGTAACAGAACATCCAAAGACTGACAATGACTTCATTACCTCCTGTAAAAAGGAGCCCCAAATTTGATGCAATGGTTCAGTGTTGTCATCATGAAGCTTTCTATCCTTCCCCTGTCCATCCACAGTGCATTTTATTTATAGGTTCATCATCTCATGCGTGTAAGGTGACTGACTCCTTTGGTTACAACTAGCACAAAGGAATTCAAGACAGGAAAGAAAGGGAAAAAGATGTTTTGCATAAACCTCCAACCAGACTTCCTATTGGTCAGAACTTGGTCTCATGCCAGCTCTTCAACCAATCACTGGCTTAGACCAAACATGAACCATACTGCCACGCGATGAACCCAGGGCTCTTTTAGCAAGGGCGATGGGGGTAATAGCTATTCAGTGGGCAACTAGTGCTGTCTGCCTCATGCTAATTCTACAAATAATGAAACACAGGCTCCAAGAGAGTAAGTGAAATACCCAAGGTTACCCGGGCAGCAAGAGGCAGGAGTAGGATTCAGGCTCAGGTGAAGATATTACAGATCAAGCATCTTTCCATAATGCCATGATAGCAGGTGAGGATATATGTCCTGATGCTCTTTGTATTCACATTCCAGAACCTTCCATTGGCCAGTTATATACTTCCTGTTGGACTCTACCTGGACAAGTGTGGACAGGATCCCAGACTCACTGACCACTTGACCCTGTCACAGTTGCATCCAACCTGACAAGGACTTCCAGCTTGCTATTTTGAGGTACCCACACACAGATCTGCTGCTCTCCAAGTGTAGTCATTAACACCCAGCTGTTAAAGGCGATGGCTCCCTGTTTGCACTGAGCCATTTTTATGACATCCAGTGAACATGAGAGAACTGCAACCAGAACCATTTATAGACTTAATCTTCAGGCCTGCAATGATATAAATGTTTAATGCTTTTTCCAGGTGTGGATTGGGGGAAGCTGTGTGCATAAACCTTGAATCGACAAAGGACCGATATAGAAGGATAGAGGTCACAACACTCTGGCTAGGGGACCAGGACACCTCCTTGGAGTCTGGTGTCTGATGCTCACCAGCTGCGTGATCCTGAGCTGGCCACATCTCTCTGCTGCTCTCTCTCATCCTTGCTTCTGCTCACAGACACCCTGGAGGAAAAGAACTAATTCTTACTCGTTGTCATTTCCTTTTTACTGTCTAAAGTCTGGCACAAAGTAGGTGCTCAGAAACTGTTTGAATTGATGGATGAATGAGTAAATACATGAAGTGAATGGCTGTCTCTCTCTCTTAAGGAGGGGTAACACCTGGTTTCTTTGTCCTATCTGCAACAGAGGAGTCCCATCCAGGCTGAATGAACACATGAATGAATGAAAACGTTTCAAAGCTGGGGTTGATCTCAGCTCAAGCATGCCTTCTCGGGGATCGCCCTATCCGAGATTGACTAGCCCCACCTCCAGCACCACCTGATGCTTCATCACATCTCCTTGTTCATTTTCCTTCCTAGTACTTTTCTCAATATGCAATTATTTGATTTGTTTATAGTCTGTCTCCCCCTGCTACAAGATAAGCTCCTTAAAAGCAGGGCTGTGTCTGTCTTGTTCACTGCAAGGCCCCCCCTTAGAATGTCTGGCACATAACAGAAGTTCAATCAGTATTTATTGAGTGAATGAATAAATGGATATGACTTCCAATGGCTCCCTCTCCAAAGTCACAGGTTCTTTCTCATCTATCAAATCTCTACAGGGCCTCTCATAGTATAAAGCATCTTAAAAGTCTTTCCAGCGTTGATGTCAGTAACCCCACATGACCTTAGCTCCTTACCCCTCTGACCATGCTCCCAATTTTTCTCTTACCCACAGAACCCTGCTCCTCACCCTGTGGGTTATTGATTATATTCAATTATGGTACAACCACATAATGGAACACTATATAGCCATTAAAAATGATGGTAAATGGGCTGGCCAAGTGGTTGAGAGCTGGCTTGGGGCGCCAGCAGCCCCAGTTCGGATCCCACATATGAGGGCCAGTGACACTGCCCTCTACAGCTAACAACAGTTCCACCTGGAGCTGGGCTGTGAGCCCCGGCGACAGTGTAGGCTGCAGCCCCTGCTGCAGTGGGCTGCCATAGGCTACAGTGAGTGGCCGACAGCCAGCGTGAGCAGCCAGCAGCCAGCGTGAGCTGCCAATAGCCACGGTGAGCAACCATCCAGAGGCCAGCAACCCATCTGCCTTATCTGGGAAGAGCACAATGATGATACCAACATGGGCCAGTGAAGCAACGTCCTCCGCAACTAGACTGAAGAACAAGAAGACAGCAACTTGTCTGCCCTTCTCCGATTCCCCAACACTGTTCCCCTCCCCCAATTCCCCAATAAAATCTTTAAAAAAAAAAATTATGGTAAAGAAGTTGGCGTGTTGACACAGAAAGTCACTCACAATATATCGCTAATTAGATTACAATCTTTTATATAGGTATATATGCATGCACTCAATGGAAATATAGGAAGATTATAGAACAAAATATTACTAGTGATAATATTTATGTTTTGTTTTTCTGTTTTCTAATTTTCTTATGAAATGCTTCTATACCCCTTTTACTTCTGAAAATATTAAGTTAAACCTATGAAATTGCTATTTTGATAGATCAAAAGCAGTCAATAACTCCCATTTCATATAATTGGATGAAATAAACTATAAGATCACCTAGCATTTAGACAGGGTTGAAAGTTAGAAGACATTAGAAAGAATACAAACACTAAGAGTCCCAAGACTGCTTGTTGAGTGGAGCTGCCATTCAGGGAACCCAACTGTACATGGTGGGACCGGGTCTGGGAAGGAATAAGAGGACAGGTGTTTTAAAGCCGAAAGACTGTGGGCTGCCTGTGTCCCATATTAGGACACTAAAGTTCTGCTGATCAATAGGTAACACTTGGGATTATTGACTAGTGAGCGCTGGGGCAACTGGAGGCGATTTCTTTCATGTCTGTGGATTTCAGTGTCCTCTGCCTGGGCCCCACACACCAGGGGCCTGGTTTGGCAATGATGGCGCTCAGTTATCAGTTGAGCAGAAGTCAAATTTGCGCCTCTGTCTGCAGCCTGGAGGCTAAGTCAAGATTCACCAAAGGAAGAGAGGAGGAGGGAGGGGGGAGTAAGGGAAAGAAGAAAGATTTGTATTTCCCAAGGACAAAGCTCACCAGCAGGTGCTCTTCCGGGAGCTCTAAGCCTTTTCCCCGCCATAGTTTCCGAAAGGGGAGGAAACATATCTATGACAGTCATTTGAAAGAACTGAATGGTCAATAATGAAGAAAAATCCTGGATTTCAATCATCAAAAGAACCATTCATGAAGTCCCACAGCAATGACTTTGATGTACTGTGGCATTTGTCAGAAGGTTTGGTCACAGATAAAGCACCTGGCTCCAAAGTGGGAAACCCAGGTCAGGAAGACGGAGAGGTGGGGTGTCCCAGGCACTGGTGGTCCTGAGAGGGTCGAAACCAGCTGGTCACTCACTCAAACCACCCACCAATGCTCTTTAATGATTTGTGTAGACGCCACCTCAGGGGAAGATTCTCCACCCAGCCTCTGTAAGCTTAGACGCATTTGAGGAAATAACAGGAAAAGCAAATGCACATTAGAAATAAAGCGAAAGGCCAAAATGAGAATGGCAAGCCCCAAAATTTGGGGGGAGATGGGGGGAATTCAACCAAAAATGACAAAGAGCCTCAAAACATCTGTATTTAACTTTAAAGAAGAAAAGGAGAGAACAGATTTAACTGCAGTAGAACTCAAAAAAATGCAAATTAAAAGTAGTTATGAATTCTCTGTTGTCAAACTAACAGCAATTTTAAAAATTAAAAGTGTATGTAAGACCCCATACTGATAAGGGTGGGTACTATGAGCATTCCCAATACTACATGTGGATGTGTGAATTTATTTATATTTTGGAAACTAACAATATCTAACAAGTTTGTAAGGGTATTCAAGACCTCGGACCCAGTAATTCCATTTCTGAGCTTGTGTCTTAGGAAAGCAATCCTTTAGAAAAGAAATCAAACTTTGATTTAATTATTTATAATATTTAGTTTAAAAATCGAAACGAATCTTCAATAATATTGGGATGATTAAAGAAATAATGACATATTCACTTAAACTTGTATTACATTTACAATGATGTTTATAAAGGTATGTTAATAAAAACAAACAAAAGTGCATAAAATGCTTATCACATAATATTAAGGGAAGGGAACAAAACTTGCGTATACAGTAGAACCCAAACTCTGTAAAAATAAAAATTAAACTTAGTAAAAAAGACAACACAGAAATAGCCCAACATATGAAAATTAGTTGGAGGTGATTGGAACTATTAGTGAAGGGGGGGGGGGCGTGTTTCTTCATATTCATCTTATTATCCAAGGTTTCTTTAGTACTTTATGATAAAAAAGTAATCTATATTTTTGACAGGCAAAAAATAAAAAAAGATGCATATCAAATACGCTGCGGTTTCTATATCATAAATAATGAAGTGCAATGACACAAGCACTCTCCTGACACACATCCCATTGTGTCTTCCTTCCCCTGAGAGTAGTCTTGCCTCATTCACACTCTATTAGAATGCAGGTGGGGTTTGGGACAATTATGCACCAATGTCAGCAAACCCAAGCAGAAGAAAAAGAAGGCAACATACATTAAGGAGGTAAATCTAATGAAACACATATAAAGCACCATCAACTTAACACTTCATTGAAAAGCAAAAACAAGAGAGAAGCAACCCTTTCTGACGGGGCCTCAAAAATAAAATGAATTCTAGAAATGTGAAAAAAGTGGGTAAATTAGAAAAGGACACCTTAAAAGCAGATTTTTGTTTTGTTTTGTTTTTAATCCCAAAAGGAACTGAAATATTCTTATCTCAAAAGAAGTGTAAATTTATATACAATTTGTGAATTTGGTGATAAGAGAATAGAGGCTGCTATTTCCAGGGGTAAAAGAACCAGCTTTTAGGATTTAAATTTCTACTCCTTTATTTGCTGGCTGAGTGCTCTCTGCAGGTCACCCCATCCCTTCCTGGGGGCTCAGTCTCCACATCTGTGAAACGGGAAAGGCACGCCGCCTCTCTGGGTTGTTGCCAGGAGCCCAGAGACTGTTTATCCATTAAACAGTCTCTCACTGCAGGCATTGAGCAAGGTGCCGCACATGCACTCTCTCTATTAATCAGTAATAAGATAGCAAATGTCCAGGGTATACAGGCTTTCTGAGGTCTGCCTTCCCCTTGGTGAATTAGCTTTAGATAAATAGACTGCATCTTAAATGCTAGATCAAAAGTAGCAAGAGTCTGACACAAGTCATTTGGCAGCCCCTTACATTCAGGTAGGCCTGGAGTTCTCCAACCCATCTAACATGCCTTCCTGCAATCAGCAGGAATTACCTGAGCACCTACTGTGTGCCAGGCACAATACTGTGTGCCAGAAGCATTAATGATAGATAAGAGAGCAGTGGGCCTCCTGCTCCTGGAATTTACAGTCTGGTGAGGGAAACAGACCAGAAAACAGGTCTTTGTAACACAGATTGACATATGAAACAAAACAAATCTCAGCATCACCATTTACTACCCACGTGACCTTGAACAAATGAGTCTACCTCCCTGGACCTCAGTGTTCTCACCTGTAAAGAGGGGACAACAACAGTTCCTATAGGAGAGGTATTTGGGAGGCTAAAATGAACTAAAACGCACAGACCACTTAGAACAATGCTTGGCACACATGAGCGCTTTTGAAGCGCTTGTATTTGTATGAGTCTGTATTAGTATTAGCAGTAGTATCAATGTTAGGATTAGGATTACCATAAGCAAAGCACTGAGGAAACAGAACAAAGACACCTCATCCAGCATGGAGATGGGCGGGAGGGGAAGGCTTCCTGGAGGAGGTGACATTCGGACTGAGCCCTGAAGAAGAATGACTAGGAGTTCACTTGGTGGATGCCATGATGGAAAAGTACTCTAGGAAGAGAGAACTGTGTGTGCAAAGGCCCAGAGCTGAGAGAAAGCAGGCGGCACCCAGTTAACTTCAGGATGTGGGTGCCGCTGACACATACACGTGAAGGCAAATGTGGTAGGAGATGAAGCTGTCAGGGTAGCAGGGGCGGAGAGCAAAAGGCCTGCCAGCCAATGTGAGGAGTTTGGACCCCATCATGAGGTCACCAGGGCTTTCGTTTGCAGTTTCATGAGCAGATGTGGGTTCTGGAAAGCCCTGTTCCAGGGTCCATGAGGGGAAGGACTGAAGAGGGGTTGGCTGGAGGCAGGGAGGCAAGGAGCTGCCATCATCTAGGGGAGGGCCATCAAACTAGGGCCTTGACCAAGGAGTGGAGAGAAAGGGGCAGGTTCCACAGATTCAGAGGACTGAGGCCAATCACCAGGGCCTATTGGTGATGGCCTGAGGAGGCGGAGCAAGCCAGGGGTGGGCGGACTCCTGGCTTGAGTGACAGGAATTTTGGTTTAGATCTGTTTTTAACTTCTCATGTTTCCTGTCTGTATCCATAATAAGATAATGAGGTTCTTGGAGGGCAGGGACTGTTTTAAGCATCTGTGAATCCCCGGGGGCCTGGTACACAGTGGGCGCTCAATGAATGTCTCCTTGACTCTGGCCCCTCCCAGCCACCAGCCAGCTCCACTGGGCTGAGCCCCTGCCAAGGCCTTTACCACGGAAAACCAAACCGCAGTGGGTTTCCAGAAATGTGGAAAACATCCCCTCAGGAATCCAGACGTCCCCACAGCTCTCCTGTGCTACAGAGAGGTAGGGGGAGGGGGAGGGGAAAGCCAGGCTGCTGAGAAAGACTCGGGCTGGGGGCCACTATTGCCCAGGAGAGCTGGAAGTGGCCCATGGGGAATGCCTGAGGGGGGTTAGGGAGGGAAGGGCGGGCCTAGAGTGCAGGTCTGTGAAGGATTCTGGACATGCGTTCCCTAGCACTCCCAGGCCACCAAGTAAGATCAGGACAAGCAATAACAATTTCCTACCCTCCCCCACCCCAACACACACACACAAATACACACAGAGAGACCACCTCCTCACCATCATCTATGGAACATCTGTGAGGCGCCCAGTGCTGGGCTAGGTGCTCTGCACATATCATCTCCCATGATTCTCCCTGAGAATGAGATCTGAGATGATTGACAAATGAGGGAACTCAGGCCCAGAGAGATGAACTCACTTGCCCACGATCACACAGCCAGCGAAGGAGGGATTGGGGGATTACGAACCCAGGCCTGTGTGGTCCTAAAGCCCTTGCTTTTAACCAGCAGTCCAAAAGGCCAAAGCCTGGAGTTGGTGGTCCATGAGGTCAACTCAGCACACAGATATGTTTTGTTTGGACCCAATGCTGCTTTAAAAAGTGGGAAATGTCACATAAAAATCCAAATTTCCGGCTTCTCTCTAGAAACTGGGTCTAGCAACCTTGGGCCCACATTTCACAGGGCCCCGACTGGCTGGGCTGAGGGGCGGCGCCCCTCAAACCAAGCTCATGCCCTACACCCCCCTTCTGCATCCCACGTCTCTCGTCGATGTCCTCTACAAAGCAGCTGACAGTGTCTTAATTTGGACTCCCGCAGGCCCAGGAGCTGTCTCTCAGGAGGGAGACCCAAACCATGACGTGAAGATTCTGAGGCCCCTTTCTCAGCATCCGTCTGCATCCCCTTCTCTCTCTTCTTGTGTTTTTTTTTTTGTCTTGTTTTCTTTTTGAGGGCAGTGTCACTGGCCCTCCTATGTGGGACCCGAACCGGGCCACTGGCTTCCCAAGCCAGCTCTTAACCACTGCACCACTCAGCCGGCCCTCTCTTTCCTGTGTAAAGTGCGTGATTTTTAAAGTCAGGCATAGGGCCCGTGACTTACCCTGTCTAAGCCTCCATTTCCTCATCTCTAAAATGGGGATGATACTAGTACTTATCTGACAGGGCTATGGAAAGAGTGATATGAACTTCCAAACTCTGGGTTCGGGCTCCCTTCCCCCTTCTGTAGAACAGAATAGGTTCAGGGGATGCTAACGGTTGCTCGGGCCCAGGCCGAGCAATATCTATCAGAGTCAATTGGGACAGAGCAGACGGTGGGTGCCTCTGGGCCCCAGCAGCCCTTGGTCTGACCCTCTCCTTAAGCTTGTTAGCCGAATGAACTTGCTGGTTCCATCTGTGTATGATGCCCTCTTTTCTTCTCATCTGTATGCTAAGTCTCTCTATATGTTAGTAAAATCCCTTAATGATGGAGAGCCTGAGGCTCAGGCCTTGGTCCTCATCTCTATCTTTGTTCACTCCTTCTGTGACCTTTCCAAAGTCTCAAGGCTTTAAACACCATTCACATACCAATGACCCCAGGTTTATACCTCTGGCCCAGATCTTCTCTTGGTCCCAGACTGCATCTCTAACTGCCTACTCAATATCACCACTTAGATATCTAGTGGACACCTCAGACTCAACACGCTAAACGTGAACTCCTGACCTTCCCCCCAAAACCGGCTCCACCCACAGCCTTCCTCCTCTCAGATGATGGCAACCCCATCCTGCGAGTTGTTCAGGCATAAAATCACAGGCACCCTTGCTGCCTCTCTTCCTCCCACACCTCACATCAGAAACTGATGTTGCTTGCCACCTCCCCTGCTATCAACCTGGTCCAAACCAGCATCATCTCTTGCCTGGACTATTACAATAGCTTCCTTACTGGGCATCACCCTGCATACATAGCCTTACTTTGTAACAGGCTATTCTCTACACAGTGAAGAGCCAGAGTGATCCTTTTCAAACTCAAGTCTGAACTTGTCTCTCCTCTGCTCACAACCCTGCAATCGTTCCCTCTTACTCAGTGTAGATGCCCCAGGTCTTAACAACAGCCTGCAAAGTCTCCCATCACCTAGAGCCCTCTCTGACCTAACTTACTAGCCTTTCCTGCTTTCACAGAGTTTCAGTGACTTGCACAAAGTCAGCAAGCCAGCAGGACAAAGAGCGGGGACTAGAACTCAGGTCTGTTTTGATGTTAAGGTCCTCAGTCCTTCTACTACAAAACACAACTTCCCAGTAAGTCTCATTGCTTTTCCTGGACTGCAGTTTCCTCAGCTCTAAAATAAAGATACTCCCTCCTACCTGGACTATATAAGAGGGGGATGGGATTAGATACTTTCTAAGAGTGCGTTTCACCTCCAAGATCTGATGAATCTGAATGGGATTCGGGCAGGAGCTGTGTTCTAGTCATTTCAACATCTTTGGTGCCTGGCACTTAGCAAACATGGAATGGATGGGCGAATGGATGAAAGTGTGGGTAAAGGATAGATGGATGGATGGATGGTAGATGAATCAGTGGATGGCTGGATGGATGAATGGAAGGTGGTTGGATAAATGGATGAGTAGATGAAATGTGGGTGAGTGGATGGATGGATGGATGGACGGACGGATGGGCAGATAATGGGTAGATGGAAAGTGGGTGAGTAGATAGATGGATAAATGGATGGTTGAATGAAGGAACAAATTAATGGATGAATTAATGCATAAATAAGGGACATGCAGAAAGCTGAGAAGAAGAGAAAACATAGCTGAAGAGGTGGTTTCCTGGAGCTCTGATTTGGGTTGGAGAACTAAGATCATTCCAAGGATAAGAGAGCCTCACTTATTTGCTAGATTAAAGATCAAACTGAAGCAGTGGATCAAGAAAACCACACTGAGCAATGGGTCAACAGAGCACAGAGTTTAGCGTTAGGAGGACTTGGGTTCAAATCTTCCCATTGCAGCTTACTGGCAGTGTGACACTGAGCCCAGTATTCTCAGGGGCAGTGGGGATAATAGAATCCTCCTCTCTCATGGTCACTATAAGAACTAGATGAGATAGTATGTCAGTATCTATTTTAAAGTGCCTGGCACATAATAAGTATGCAAAAATGGTGTTGCCATCGTGGTTATGAAAGGTCTATACCAGAGAGAGAAGCCTTGGCCAGGTCCGGCACCTCGGAGTAGATTCCCTGCCTTGACACTGCCTGACAAGCTTTGATGAGGGGTGCCAGAGGCAAAGACCAAATGCCCTGTCTGTATCTGCCCACCTCCTGACCACTGACTCTGTGGTCCAGCTGGCAAGGGGCCTGTAGAGTGCACAGGTCAGGCCTCAGTGTAGCGCAGGCCTGGCTGCGTCCTTTCCTGACAGGTCCAGAGGGCCCTCTAAAGGGGCCAGCCACCTGCCCTGCCCCCTTGGCTACCTCCCCCCGCCCCGCCTGGGGAGAATTTGGCCTCAGGGTCCAGAGCCCCAACTTCTCAGGAAGCTCTCAGACATGAGGAACTTTCCATCCACATTGCAGGAATTTTTGGTAGAAAAGGAAAAAACTAAAAACCTTCATCCTTTGGCCTCTGGGAGAATATTCCTTTTATGTGAAGCTGGCAGGGAGGAAAATTCAAGATTCCTTCTCCTTCGCCTAATTGATATCAACATAAAATATTCTGGTGTTGTTTTAATAAGACTTTGGTTTTCCAGCAAGAGTACGGGAAAAAAAGAGAAAAAAAAAAAAAAAAAAAAAAAAAGATCTTCTCCTGGACCAGAATATTTTTAGCAAAAATATTTTGCTTGCATCCTCCCCACCCCCTCCCGTCCATGTGCCTGCCCTGGCTTCAAAGACCCACAGTGCCTTCTGGGGTGCTAAGCAGCCGGCCCACACTCAGCAGCCCCCTCCCCCCTCGCATGGCAGGCAGGCCGGCCAGGGAGTGCCAAGCCAGGAAGATATTTTTTCCAGAAGCGGCATCTGGCTCCTTGGCAGCCACACAAGCAGTTGTGCTGGCAGCCGGGGCTGGCCGGGGTCTGTCGTGTTTAGGCTGCTGCCTCTTCTGACTCCCACAGACATGATGTTCTCTCTGCTAGGCCGGGCCCCTCCTGCCTTCACCCCTCGGGAGGCGGGAGCAGCGCAGAGCACCTGAGGGCTTTGCCCCTTGCCTCCCAACAGAGTTTGACCCTGGAGACCCACCTGGGCTCCATCTCGTGCCAACTTGACTTTAGGCAGGTGGCTTAACCTCTCTGTGTCCTCAGTTTCCTCAGTTGGGAAAAATGAGTCATCACTTTCGACATAAACGGATCTGCCTGTCTGATCTGGCCTGGACGTGACTTTCCCAGCTGAATGTTTTACTCTCTTCCTATCGTACAGAGCCCCCACCCCGCCCCCACCCCACCCCCCACCTCCACTAGCATGGCCTCCTTTGCTGCCTCAAGTTTCCAAAGCCTTTGCAGCCCCAGGGCCTTTGCACTTGCTTGGCCCTCTTTTGCCCAACGTTTGCACAGCTGGTTCCTTCTAGCCCTTCAGGTCACCACTCAAAGGCCACCTTCTTCGAGAGGCTTCCCTGACTTCTCCATCTCAAGCAGCCCCTTGAGCAGCTCTCACCACCCTCTGGAGGCTTCCTTCAGAGCAGTCATCACTGGGTGTTTGGTATTCTTCGCCTCTCCCCGCCCTCATCTGTTCTGTTGTTCACTGCATCTGAGCACCCTGCACTGGACTTTCCCAATGGCACTTAGAGGAATTGACAGACTCCTAGGCCCGCTGCAGCTGCCCCGATTCCCCCCACAGCCCTCCAGTGTCATGACACCCCCAGCCC
Source organism: Aselliscus stoliczkanus (assembly GCA_033961575.1). Classification (NCBI taxonomy): domain Eukaryota; kingdom Metazoa; phylum Chordata; class Mammalia; order Chiroptera; family Hipposideridae; genus Aselliscus; species Aselliscus stoliczkanus. The sequence continues at coordinate 7,186,846 of CM066733.1, forward strand.
ATCCCCTCAGAGAAGGAAGTGGACGGACGCCAACACTCAGTGTGTGCCTCCAATATAACACGTCAAGACTGCCTCGAATATCCCCTTCATCTTCACCCGAACCCTGCATGTGTGAATTATCATCACTGATGGGCAAGCGAGGATTCTGAGCAGCAACCTCGGCTGTCACACAGCTACTGTCACACAGCTACGACGTTGCCTGCTCCGCCTAATCCCATCAGCCCCTTTCATGTACTCCCCCTGGCTGGTCCTGCCACCATGCCATGTCAGCTAGAGGCTCAGGCATGACACCACGATAAACACCAATGACAGCTCTCACACAGAGTCCCCTGTGCCACGCTGGGTGTTCTCCAGTCATCACCTCATGAAATTCACAACAGCACCACAGGTGGTGATCCTGAAACCCCACTATACAAAGGAGGAAACTGAGGCTCACAGGGATGAAGTGGCTTCCCTGAGCATACACAGGGAGTAGGGAGTTCCTTAAGTGCCAAATGGAATGGACCCAGAGTGAGATCCTTCAAGCATTTGTGTTTTCTAATGCACCTTCAATATCCATTATTGATCACACAATTGCAATATGCCTGTGCTCAACAATTAGTCATTGGATGGATGGATGGATGATGGATGGAATGGATAGATGATGGATGGATGGATGGATGGATGGATGGATGGATGGATGGATGATGAATGGATGGATGGATGGGCTGATCGATCCGGCTGGGTTTAAACCTTGGTCTCCCTAGATAACAAGGACTAAGGTCACAATTTTACCTCTACTCCCCACCCCAGGCCTAGGCAAGGGTCTAAATGCCATGGATGTCCAGACGCCAGCTTCAGGCTCTGTGGCCTGCCTTGGGGGCTGGCTCCACAGTGAAACCACTGCAACCAGCCCCTGCAGCTCTCAGAGGGGCCGGGGTCAGACATGAAAGTCACAGCTAACTAAATCTATAGTTCTCCAGCCACCTTCCATGTGGCCACCCAACTCCACTTCTCGAAACATCAGGATGAGAATGTTGGATAACATCCCTGATCCTGCAGGGAAACTGAGGCACAGAGAGGGGAAGGGACTTGTCAAGGGTATTCAGCTTTGGGTCCTGTGGTTAAGCTTAGTCTGGGTGGAAAGAGCTTCAAATGCTGTTGAGGGCCAGGCCAGGCCATTTCCACCATCAGTCAGGTGGGGCCCAGCAGGTGCCCAGACCCTCTACCACGGGTGTATTATTACAGCTCCATCTTTGCAGATGGCGGCATGTGTGGCCCAGACACAGCCCTAGAACCTGTGGAAGGGCAGGCTGGTCAGCCTCGAGGCATCATCTTGCTCCATGGGCAGCCCTGATCCACTCACCAGACACAATTGTCTAACCATCTGGAATGGTTTTCTAGGGAAGAAAGCTGAAATATTCCTCAGGCCAAGCAAAGTGTCCTCTTGGCTGCCCATCCCTTGCCTCCTCTCTGGATTCCAACCCATGTCCCAGCCTCATGTCCCCTGCTGATGCTCTAGGAATGCTATATAGCACCTGCCAGGCTTTCACAAATGCAGATCCTTCTGCCAAAATGCCCTGCCCTGCTTTATCCCTTGATGAATTCTCATTTCTCCTACCACATCACTTCCATGTCCCCACCTCAGAGCCTTTCCTCCTATCTGGTCCCTCCCACCTCTCTACCTCAGCTCTGCTCAATGATGGCCTGGTTCCTGGGTTGCTTCCTGCTGGCCCATGAGCTCCATGCGCAGAAACTTTGTCCAAAATCTTGATACCCACCCCCTTCCTGTGCCAGCCCCGCTGGCACATTTGGGCAGTGATAACTGATATCCTAATTCTCCGAGGTTCATCCCTCCTGCAGTTGCAGAATCAGTGTTGAGATGTGATTGGTTTGTCAATGCCCTTGCTAATTTCAAGGCATCTGTACTGCCAAGGAACGCAGCCTGTACCAGCTTTTTCACATGACCTGCCAGGGGTTGGGGATAAGTAAGGGGCACTCACTGCCTCACACAGTGTTAGCCTAGTTTTCTCTCTGGTCCCTAAACCTCCCTGGCCTCTTTCCAGTTGTCTCCCCAGCACCCAACGCCAGCCTGGCACCTAAGTCTTTGCAGAACGAAGAAATGAATGAATGCAGCTCTCAGCTCAGCAGTGTCTGAACTGTCCAAATTTGCATTTCCCCTATCCCCTAGAGCAACAGAGTGCAAATATCATAGGTTTGGAGCTGAAGAGGCCAGGGGGTTGAATCCTAGTTCTGCCTCTTCCCAGAGAGGGAAAGTGCACAAGTCTTGGGAGTGCCAATGTCTCATTCTGGAGAGTGTTTGAGCCTTAAAAATGTGAGGGCACAGATGGCACACACGACTGCACCTTCAGAAGGGTCTGTCGTGCCCGCTGCTGCCCTGCCTGCCCACAAGCTCTGCCTGCTGTTGCCTCTTGCAGGGGCAGGTGGGTCTGGGAGGGCCTGCTGGGCCATTTCCTTTCTTCCCACCCCACAGCCCTCGCCTGTGCCTGTCCGCAGCCAGCTGTGTGGCAGACATTCCTGGGCCTGCTCATTGATATTCAGGAATGGAACTCGAGCAGGCTCGGGCGCCCAGATCGGGCAAGCACTTAGGCCCTCTGCCTGGGCTCTTCTGCCCATATTGGGAGGGCCTAAACACCCTCACCAGCTAGAGAGAGCATCCCAGGCCACCGATACCAGCAGCTGGACAGCAGGAGAAACTGAGGCCTGACATGGTGACCTCTCGACAGCCCCAGGACACTCCAAAGTCTGGGAAGCGTGGGTGGCTGTGTCTCCTGACTCCCTGCACAGTGCTCGTTCTCAGCCAGTCCTCTGAGCTGCAGAGTCCCCAGAGCTTCCTGCCTCGTCCAGGTGTTTCCGAGTCCTCCCCAGCCCCACACTGCTCTCAGGAGGCCCTGCCAGAGGCCCCATGGCAGGAGGGGTGCTGGATCGCATGCAGGCCCCGCTGGCCGGCCTTCCCACACTGTCTCAGCAGGAAGACTGACCCAGAGGCTCCTCCCTCCCAGCCGCCGTTTGCCAAGCCCCCACCTCACACCTCTGGGTTTTTGCAGATGGGCTTGTTTTTTCTTGGGGTGTGAAAGAGTCGGTCATTGCAGGGGCCTTCTTCCTTCCAAGCAGCTGGCTCAGGCCAGCCACAAATTTCCAGCTCCTTAGGAGATAGGCCCCTGACCCACGGGTCACAGGGCGGGGAGGAGTAGCTCCCTCCCAGAGCCAGCTGGGGCCAGCCCTGGGGGGCCCAGTCCCTGGGACTCAGGGCTCTGCCCCAAGGGGTGGAATAAAGGTCCCTTTCCTCGATACCCCAGCATCACCTTGCAGCTCTGTCACACTGCCAGGCCTCCGCTGAATCCTGCTGGGCCCAGGGGTCCACCCTCCTCCAAGTCACTGGAAGGGCCCAGAGCAAGGCCTCACCTCTCTGAAGGGAAGCCTTCCACTAGAATTCTCATCCCCACATTCTGCCCAGCCTCTCCCCGGCCCAGCTTCCCACCTCCCCTCCTTCCAGAAGCTTCTCATGGTGCCCTCCAGAACCCCAGCTCCATAAACAGCACAGTCCCTCCCACACAGTTTCTCCCTCTTCTCAGAGCCCTGTTCCAGCCTCTGGCAGAGCTGCCTCGCCCTGAGGGCGTCTTCCCGACTTGCCCACCCAATGCGAGGCTGGGTTTACTCGCACACCTCAGAGAAAGAAGCTAGAGGTGGCCTGAGAGTGGTTCTCCATGCCCACTTTCTGACCTTCGCTGCTGCACCCTCTGCCCAAAACACCCTGCTCCTTTGGGGTTCAGGCTGACTGGCTGCACCTCACCCCATTACTAACCTCCACCAGCCTCTCAGTCACTCCTCGCTCACTGGGGACTCCAACCCCACCCAGCCTCTGGGGCACATGGACATCCCAACCTACAGCCTGGCTCCCTGCCCTTGGGCCTCACCAATGCCCCTCCGCAGTTCTACCACCAACAGCAAGAATTCAGGCATTGGCTCTCCAAATGCCACCCTCTGTCTTCATGGTTCACTGGTTCCTGCCCGCCACTCTTGAGCAGTTAGCTCCCAAATGCACCCACTGGCTCCTGGTTTCTCTCTGTCCCTCAGCTGCCTGAGTCCCCAAGCCTCTTCTCCAGCCCGGGACTGAGGGGCGCTTGGTCATCCTATTTGGGGTGTTCTGTCTATAGTGGGCTCCCTGAGCTTGGATTTCAACACCTTTCTCCCCGCTCTGCTCCCCTGCTCCTCGTGTTGTCTCCCACCCTGTACATTAAATAAAATCTGCCTGCCAGGGACTCCCCTAGGGGGGTCTGCCGCCCTGCCCCTCCCATAGGTGGATACCTCCTTTGAGCTGTTTATGTTGCCCTCTTCTGCTGTGCTTTGAGCTCCTCCAGGGCTGGTTCACATGTTACTCGACCCTGTGTCCCCACCGTCTGATGGCTGCACAGGGCCTTAGTAAGAACAGCAGCAAGCACGCATGGACTGCTCACCATGTGTCTGCCACAGCTTGAAGGGCCTTCTATGAGGTAACTCATTTAATTCCCCATTTCAGAGAAGGGGAAACTGAGGCCATGAGGAGCAGTGACGTGCCCAGGATCCCACTACTAGGGAGCATGGAGCCGGGACGTGGAGCCACACAGCCTGTGTGCAGCTCACCTGCCTGACCTCCGCAGTACGAGGCGTCTCCTTGGGCAGCAGGGAAATTCGTTTGTTTACTGAGCTGAGGTGAACTGAGTTCCCTCCCCACCAGAGTCGAAGCAGAGATCCTAGAATTCAACCAACCTCCTCCTGTTCTCAGAACCGTAGCCAGAGGTTCCATTTGCCAAGAACTGAAGAAATATGTAAGGGAGTGGTTAAAAGCTTAATCTGGAAGCAGACATTACTGTTTTTGAATGCCAGCATTTCACTGCCCAGCTCTTAGACCTTGCTCAAGCAAGTCATTTATTTCACATCTCACTTTTCTCATCTTTAAAATGGGAGACAGTAAGAGTAAGGTTAAGTGAGATCATACACATAAGGCACCTAGCACAGCAGCAGATACAAAGCTGATGAGTGACAGACATTTATTGAGCACCTACTATGTGCGAGGCACTGAATTGGATGCTGGAGTACAAACTGGGCAGGGGGAGGAGCATTTCCAATCATAGGTGTAGGAAAACCAACCCCTGCGAGATTCGATTTCTTTGATAGCTGAGTTGCTGAGCTGTGGGTAAAACCAGCCTGTGCCTGGGCTGAAAGGGAAGCAACTTGCTCATTTGCTCTCACCTCTGCCTTTGCACAGGCGTTCCTGCAAGGAATACCTTTGCCTCAACCCTTGTCTAACTGGAAAACTCCTATTCAATCTGCAATACCCAGCCCAAGTAGTACCCCCTCCCCATGAAGTTGCCTCTGATTCCTGCTAAATCGGTCCTCCTGTTCTCTGGCTGCCCCTAGCACCTTGTATACAATCTTACCAAAGTAGTTCATTCGTCCATAAATTCAGTAGGAGAGATGATAGATACACAGATAGATAGGCAGACATTTGCTGAGTACCTAAGTATCTACTTTGGGCAGTGAGGTTACAAATGGTAGCTAAACACTCATATCTATTGAGTTCTTATGAGCCAGGCGTTTTAAATATTTTGCATACAATCTTCACAATAACCTCATGAGATAGGAGCTATGATTATCTCCATTTTACAGATGGATACACTGAGGTACAGAGAAGTTAAGCTACTTACCCAGGTCCCCCAGCTAGTAAGTGCTGAAGTCAGGGCTGTGTCCTGGACTCTTACCTACTCTCCCACACTGCCTCTCACAGGCTAGATGGGTCAGTCCTTGTCCTTGAGTTTTAGACACATCCTCTGCTTATTTCTAGGGTGACCCACTCACCTGGTTTGCCTGGGACTGGGGTGTTTCAATGCTAAACTCAGGAAAGTCCCAGGCAAACAAGGACAAGTGGGTCACCCTCGTCTTCCTTTGAAAATATCATGGAACCCATACCTGTCAGTCTGCACATCCACCCTTCCCAGATGCTTCCAAAGGAAAGAAAGAAGGCTGGACCAAGTGGGATCTTGTCCATAGGCAGAGAATCTCCTCCTGGCTGCTTGTTATGACCCACCCAGTTCCAGAGGTCTGCAAGCTGGTGGAAATGGGCATGAGGAGGTGCTGGATGTGGCCTAAGGGCCAGGGATATGACATCAGAGCAGGTGCTGGGCTCACCTCAGGGGCACGCTTTCTGCCATCGGCCCCCTGCCCTTCCATGGGCCTCCCTCAGCAGCCAGGAACTGGGAAGGGCTCTGTCCTGCTCTCTCCCAAGGCGAAAGAGTCAGGGGCCACCAGACACACTGAGATATCTCCCATCTGCCCATTTCCTCCTTCTCCCAGCCCATTCTTTGGTCCTCAGGACCCACCAGACACCTTCCACATCTATACGAAGCAGTGACTTAAAAGAAAAGGAGGGCACAAAATTATTAAAATGAATGAGAAACAAGGATGGGGTAAATATAATAACACCACGCCTGGAAAGAGAACACCTTCAGTAAATGCTGACTCAGTGCTATTAGCATAAAAAGATTCCACATAGTCCTTAGCTTAGAATTAACAAACTCTATGACTCCCACACTCTCATCAGTGATCACCCCAGCTTTCCCCTCTCCTTGAGGCAGAAGGTCTCCAAAGAGTCTTGTTTGCTATCTCCACCTCCTCTCCTACCATTCACATGACCCACGCCCTCCAAGACGATCACTTTTCTGTACCGCAAAAGACGTCTGGTCATCACATCCAATGGTCACTTTGCAGTCCTCCTCTATCCAGTCCCCCAGTGTTTGACACAGGTGATGCCCCCCTCTTCCTACTGTTTCTGGACCCACTCTCTCCTGGTTCCCCCTCTTACCCCTGGTCGCTCCTTCCCTTTCTTTGTCTGCTGCTCCTAAATATTGAAGAGCCCAGGGGCATAGTCCCTCATCTACACATCTCCCTTGGGGGGGGGTGCCAGGGGCCTCACTCCTTTAAATACTCTCTCTCTGAATGCCAGCTGCTCCTGGTTTACATCCTCAGTCCGTCCGGACCTTTTCCAGACTTGCTGCTGTTTGAATACCCCAGGCCTGCATTTCCACCCAGGTCTTTGCACTCCCTGTCTCTTCCTGTAGACTTATCTGCTAAAGATCTGTGGAGCGGGCTCCAAGGCATCTTCTCCAACCACTTTATCTAAAGTGGCTCATGCCTTCCTGAACAGCTGCCCTAAAACCTGCTCTATTTCTCTTCAGATCGTTTATTACAGCCTGTCATATTATATATTTATTTTATACAATATATCTCATGCGATATAACTTCCTTCCTTCAGTGCAGGCACTTCTCTACTTTGTTCACTGCTTTAGCTCCAGCACCTTTAAGGAAGGTATATATATATATATATATATATATATCTTTAGCATATAGGCATAATATATGCTCTGGTGCTATACCAGAGCTGTACTTGGCATAGAGTAGGCACACAGTAAATATTTGTGGAATGAATGAATGAAGTAGTATATGATAAACAAGAAAGCAAGTGTTTGAATATCAGTGAATTAATTAATAAAGAAATGCATGAGTGATGAATAAAAGGTGGTATACGATAGAGTACAAGTCAGGAATAAATTACTGGTATATGCAATGATATGGATGACCCCCCAAAGCATTAATCAGAATGAAAGGCATCAGATGCAAAAGAGCACACACTGATTCCATTTATATAGAATTCTGAGAATTGCAAACTCATCCACTGTGGCAGAAAGTAGATCAGTGGTTGCCTGGACACGGGGTTGCGGGGAGGATGGGCTGCAAAAGAGCACAAAAAACGGAAGTATTATCTTGATTGTGGCGGTGGTTACACCTGCTGAAACTCTTCAATTGTTCACTTTTAGTCGATGCATGCATATATACGGTATATAAATCGTACCTCAGTTAAGTTGATTTTTTGAAAAAGAACTAAGTTAGTGAATGAACGGGCAAGTCCATGTCCTCTCCATGCTTCCCTCACCAACCACTCCGCCAGACTCCAAACACGTAGATGTAACCCAAACTGGCACAGCTTAGATCTTTCTTTCCCAGCCAAACTTTTTCCAACGAGGATGGGAATTGGTATTAATTTAGTGCCTACCATGTGCCAGACACTTTGTCCATAATTATTTCAATTCTTCCTCACAAAGGCCTTGTGAGGTGTGCAGTGTTATTCCCATTTTAGAGATAAGGGCACTGAGTCTTATAAAAGGAAGTCACATCTCCAAATGGCAGAGCCAGGATGTGAACCCAAGTTCCTCAGACTCCTAAGCTCTATCACAAATGTCCTCCCACTGAGGGCCCCGATAGCAACTTTGTGTGTGTGTGCGCGCGCACGCACACACATGCACGTGGGACCTTGTACGTGTCTCTCTTTTCTCTGGGAGGAAGCGTTGCCACTGGCAAGGGGACCAAATGTGTTTCTCATCATCTCTGAGCACGATGAGAAGATTCAAGAAGATTCAAGCAGTAGCCAGGCCCAGATGTTATCTCTGGTCCATTGAGGACAAAGAAACCATCCCAGCTGGAACAAGAGGCTCAGCCAGGGGTGTCTGTTTTGGGATGAGACAGGATGGGTGGGAGAGGCTTTTCCAAGTTAAGTGTGGAGCTCAGAGGGCCATATCAGCAATGTCAGGGATGTGTTTGTATTGAATCAGGAGAGAGGGATCCCGAGGACAGCTCAGTATGACATTGTCCCCATAAATCATAAGCTACCACCCAAGTGTAAGAAAGAAAGAGGCGGAGAGGCAGAGGAATGCATAAAACTGACATTTTTGAGAATTTAACAATATTCAGGGCACTGTGCCAGGCACTTGCACACATATCTCGCTTGAGCCAAAGCACCCTGCCAGGTCGATAGAATTTTATTTCCCCCTTTTTTTAGATGAAGCAACAGAGGCTCAGAGACATGAAGGAGCTTGTATAAATCACATAAATGGTACATGTTATGTTGCTTTCCTTCTACCAACTCTTCCTTCCATAATGAAGGCCTTGCTGTCTTTATTATCATTTCCCCAATTTAGCATTTTCCCAAAGGAATCCACTCCCATTACATCTATTCACACACCCATCTACTCATTTACCTCCCTTCCATCCATTCGTATCTCCATCCACTCTATACACTTAATCATTCAATTATCCATCGATGTGCTCACCAACTCATACAAGCAATTCACACAGCTTTCCATCAGTGCGTGTATTTATGGTCCCAATAGACAACATCCCAGCCAACCATTCAACCACCTGTTGGTGCACCCACCCACACATTTACTGCCCAACTAATCACCAAGTCATACACATACCCACCTATCTATCTATCTGTCCCCCACACCCACTCATTCAACCAATTATTCCATGATTTGCCCATCCATCCATCCATCCATCCATCCATCCATCCATCCATCCACCTTCCCATCCAAAACATAATCTACCACGTACTATCCACAGGCCCAGCTATCCACTCATTGATCCATTCAGCCATCCAGACATCCACATTCCATGTATCAAAAACATATACATATTGTGATGGTTTATTACATGTGTCATCTTGGCTAAGCCATGGTACCCAGATATGTGGTCAGACACCATTGCAGTGAAGTTACTTTTTATATGAGATTAACATTGGAATCAGTAGTCTTTGAGTAGAGCAGCTTACCCTGCATAATGTGGTTAGGCCTCATCCAACCCGTCAAGGGCCTTGAGAGAAATAATGCTGAAGTCCCTCAAGGAAAAGGGAATTCTGAGGTCTGTAGATTTGGGAGATATTTTTAAAGCAGCATTGGAAGGACTTGGGGACTGAAAAAGGTGATGACATCAAAGAGGACCCATGTTTCTGGCTTGAGACATGAGGTAAGTGGAGGGATCACTGCTAAGAACAAGGAGATAGGAGATGAAAGAAAGGCAGTTGGGGGCCACTCTGGGTTGGCAATTCCTGGGTAACCTCTGGGGGGAACATTCAGGAGATGGGGAGATAGGAGCCGTGGAGCTTAAGGAACAGAACTGAGGCTAGAGGCTTGAGTTGAAAGAAAGGAGTGGATGACAACCCTACTTGAATGGAGGGGCTTCGGGGACATAAACAGGCTTCTATATGGGGAGCAAAGGGATCCCAGAAGATCTGTTGCTCCCCTGGATGGGGTCTTGACCTCTCCCTGCTCTGAGCTCTTGGAAGAAGTTTGGCCCCTACCAGGGGGCCCTCCAAGCTGCTCCCTCTTTCTCTGGGGTTCATGGAGGGTTCACAGGAGCAGACAGACCCCGTAGGGCTCCTGCACAGATGGGAAATGGGGCCATCTCAGGCTCCAGCCAAGGGGTGGGCCCCAGAGATGCAGCTGGAAACCCCATTTGGGGGCTGCAGGGTGTGTGTAAAGCTGCTCCCTGGGTGGCTCAGGCGGTGCAGCTCAGAGAACAAACTGTTGTCTCTGCCATAAATCCCCTCGGCCATAAAGTCCCTCCCCACCCCTGGCCTCTTGGCTGGTGTGAGAAACTGAGGGCAGGGCAGGGCAGGGTGATGACCTCCTGACTCCAAGGCCACTGGCCTCCCAGCCCACCATGTTGCTCCTTTCCAGGCCTCCTGAGCCCACTCAGGACCCCAACACTTAGGGACAGGCCTAGGAGCCCTGGTTGAAAACCCCGTGGTGCCCTGATTTCCCCTTAGGGCATCCCCACCCCCACCCCGCGTTTTGTCCATATCTCAGTTCCTTAATAGCAAATTGTCTTTGTGAATCCCTGTCTTGCCTCTGGAGGGGACAGTGAGCATCAAACAAAAGGGGCAGTTTCGTGTCACAGACAGGAAGGACATTAGCATGGCCCAGTATCATTTTACCTCTTTGGGCCTCAGTTTCCTCACCAATAAAATTGGGGCAATGATAATAGCTACCTCAAGGGGTTGTGTGGGTGAAGAGGTGCTGAAGGAGGCATGTCCGGTAAAGTGCAGAATCCCAGCCTTTATGCAAAGCCTTCTGAAGTGGAAACCACACGTGTCTCCTTTTGTCTCATGTTTAAAGGATGCTAGAATGCCGAGACTCGCACAGCGCTTTGATGGCTGAGGAAAACGTGATGAATAGTGACTTTGTAAATTGCCTGGGGATTGACATGGTGTTTCTCAGCACTTCATTTTCCTAGGATTTTTGTTATTTTATGTTACAAATGTATGTATGTATATAACCATAAAGGCCCATGGTACAAAACTAAAAATGTTGCAGGGGAAAGTAAGCCATCTTCACACTCATCTTTTCCAGTTACCTAGTTCCCAACCATCCTTAACAGTTTTTGTATATTCCTCAAGAAATATACATACATATACATACACACATATATGGAGGAGGGAGTAATAGAAGGACAAGTAACTCAGGTCACCAATATGGACAACAGGGACCCTGAGAAGCATGGAAGTGAGGTTGAGGAAGCTGTGATGTGCCGCAGAGATTGTCCCCCTCAGGACCAAGTTTCCCCTGCAGTGTCACCTGATGATGGCACATAGCTGAGTCCCTCTCCAGGAATTGCCTTCAGCCAAAGTGAGCTGCCTTGCCCAAGGCTACGGGCAGCCCATGAATGGACTCTTGCTTTGATTTCAACAACATGGAGGTGCCATCCCAGCTCCAGAGAGCCCCAGGGGATTGGCACGGCCTTGATTCCACTGCATGGCAGCTCAGCCTCTCCCTCTGCCCAGGCCTGCTTTCCCCATCCCATCAAAAGACTCCCCTACATACTACAGCGGAACCACTCTAAAAAACTGTCACCAGTGCTAAAATGGGATGGGACGCTGGTGGAAGGGAATACGGCACAGGTGCAGGAGCTCAGGCATTTGAGAGGAAGCTGGCCATTATAGTGATCCTAGAGCAGATGAATGCTGCCCAGGCTCATCCATAGATTGGAGGAAGAGAGTGAAACACTAAGAGTTACTAATGCCAATTGAAGGTGAGATGTGAAAGTCAGAAGTTCTCCTTGGCACATAGGAAGGGGTTCTATCTCCTGCAGGAAAGGTCAGAGGAAGCTGAGGATCAAGCCTGAAGTTAACAAAAAGCAGAGTCACAGAGAAGGTTGAATCCCTATCAAGGCCGCTATGCCCGAGTCACGGTGCTGCTTGGAAGGAGTGGGACCCTGAGAATTGGCATGGGGACACGTGGGCTGCTTCCCTCGCTTCTCCCCTTTCTCCACTCTGAACTGCACTGTGACTGGGGAGCCATCACTGCTACAGTCCATGCCTGGGTACCTCCCTGTGTCCTTGGCTTTAATGCCATTTGCTCCCATCTCTTGGGTGGTGCAGTGGAAAGAACCTTTGGCGTGAACCTGGGTTTGACTCTGTGCTCTGCCATTTATAGTCATTTAATGAGCATTTACCATGTTCCAGGTGCTGTTCTATGTGCTTTGAATGTATTGCCAAACTGCAGCCTCAAAGTAGGCACATGACTATCCCCACCAAGGTCACAGAGCCATAAGTGAAGGAACCAGGATTCACACCCCATCAGCCTGGCTCCAGAGCACAGGAGAGCAAACACTGCCTGCCCCTCCTAGCTCACCTCCCATGCAAAGCCCAGTTTCCATGTCGCTTGGTAATTGGATCTGAACAGTATTTCCAAGTGTGAAATATGCTGCCTCTAAGAACCCAGAGAGTCCTACCAGGCGCTGTATTTCCTCCATCGTGGGAGCTGTGAGATGCAATAAGCTCTTTACTTTAAAGGCAGTTGACTCAGCATGCCCCCGGACTACTAAACCCCTGAAAATGTCACTGATATGGGGGCCCCTGCACCTGTGTATATAGTGTTACTCCTGCTGTCTGTAAAGCAGGTTTCTTATCAAAGTCTGCAACATGCTTGCCAGCTCATGTTCACCTGGACTGATCTACGTGCTGTAGCTTTCTGATATAATGGTCTGCTATGATTGTCTATGCAATGTCAGGTTCCCTGGCTCTGAGACTGGAGGTGTGGATGGGTTGGGTGGGTGGGTGGTTGGATGCATGGATGCATGGGAATATGGGTGGGCAGATGGAGAAAAAAGCGAAGGACATGTTTTGGGTCTCCCCACGCAGGAGAGGAGACTCACTGCCTCTCCAGGTCTGGGGAAGGGAGACAGGTATGAAGCAACAGGCGATGGGTGAATTCTCAGGTGCTGCTGCCTGACCCAGCACTTCTGCTTCCCATGTGCACACAGACCCTCTCCAAGGAGGGCTGCGATTAAACCCAGCTGAACACAGAGCCCTGGGGATGGGCACTCGACGCATTCTGCACCCCAGTTGACAGGCAGATGGGGTTGTCAAGCAGAGAGAGGGCGGGCTGCCCAGTATCAGGGCACAGACCTCCCCACTCGGCTGAAAACTTTAATCGAGGGATTAGGAACCTGACTATTTTTAGCCAGGTGAAATTTGTGGAAAGCAGACAGGGCTCAAAATGCAGCAGAAACCTGCTTTGAATTTGCAGAGCCGACCTCCATGGGAGAAGAGAGGGGTTGACTGGGGGCTCCCTTTCCAAGAGGAGAAAGTGGAGGATATTTGAGAAAAGGTGGGGGAGGGCTCTTGCCCACTGGATACCCATCTCATGTCAGGGAGGATGCTAAGAGGCTTAGAAATGACATCTCTGCATGGCCCAAACTCCACTCACCCCAGCTACCCCTCCACTACCTCCATATGCAGGGACCACCTGTATGTTACGAATGCTAAGAATGCAAGCTCTGATTAACAGGAATAACCACGGCAATGGACTGGACACATCAGAGGGGCCAGGAACTCTCTGTAAAAAGCCAGATAGTAAATATTTGGGGTTTGTGGGCCATATGGTCTCTGTAGCCACAAATCCACTCTGCCATGATAGTGTGAAAATAGCCATAGACAATAGGTAAACAAAGGGGTGTGGCTGTGTTCCAATAAAACTTTATTTGTAAATAAAATATATTTTAGTTTGGACTGGATTTGGCCCACTGGCTGTGGTCCACCCAAATGTCAACTTAAGGTTACAAAACACTGTAGTCTGTTTTAAATGTTAGCATTGAACAAATTAAAGGTTTTTAACAAGACAGTCCCAAGGTAATTTCAGGACTTTTAAAAAATATCAACCCATAGAACACTACAGGCAGGCGAATTTAGTAAGCTGTCTTCTTCTAATCCCAATAGGGTGATTCTGGGGCAGTATGTAGGGTGGCCAGGAAAAGCATAGAATGCCCAGTAAAATTCAAATTTAAGGGCAATGACAAATGATTTTTTTTTTTTTTTTTTTTTTTTTTTAAAGATTTTATTGGGGAATTGGCGGAGGGGAACAGCGTTGGGAAATCGGGGAAGGGGAACAGACAAGTTGCTGTCTTTTTGTTCTTCAGTTTAGTTGCGGAGGATGTTGCTTCACTGTTGGTATCGTCATTGCGCTCTTCCCGGATGAGGCAGATCGGTCGCTGGCCTCTGGATGTCGCTCACCGCGGCTATTGGCAGCTCACTCTTGGCTGCCAGCCGCTCACGCTGGCTGCGGGCCACGCACTATAGCCTATGGCAGCCCACACCATCACCGGGGCTCGCACAGCCCAGCTCCAGGTGGAGCTGTTGTTAGCTGTAGAGGGCAGTGTCACTGGCCCTCATGTGGGATCCGAACCGGGGCCGCTGGCATCCCAAAACCAGCGCTTAACCAATGCGCCACTCGGCCGGCCCAGACAAATGATATTTTAATATAGATATGTCCATGCTTGAGAGTTCGAAGGAACTAGAGTATTTGGAACCTAGTTACACTGAAAACAATTATTTGTTGTGGTCCTGAAAACATTGTTGTTTGTTAAATCTGGCAGTCCTAACGGTATGTGTAATCTCATTTGAGGAGTTCGTTGAACATCTGTCTGTATCTATGGCCTTCGTGATTGTGAGGCCAGGGCCAAATGGAGCTGGTGTCCCCAAACTCCCACCACCACCCACCAAGCCCTGGGGCCAAAGCAGGAAGGTCACTTTTTAAGCAAGGAAATCTAGGTCCGCACACAAATTGCCTGGCACCTAGTGGGATCTCCGCAAATCATGGCTGTGGTTTTGATTCACTTGCAGTGTCTCGGTGTGTTTTAGTCTCTCTTTGTAAAGCCTATCACCAGTCGTGTGACCGTGGCCGAGTTCCTCAATTTTTCCTGAGCTTTAGTTTCCCCATCTGTATAACATGGAGCTAATGAAGACACCTCCTTCAGGGGTTGGTGATGTGAATTAAATGAACCAGTGCTTGTCAAGTGCATAGCATAGTGCCTAGTACCTAATATGCTCCCTAGAGATTTTTAATAAAGTGTAATAACTCATTCCCGCTTGCAATTGCCATTCAGTCTTCCATTAAACCCTCAAAACACTCATAGAAGTGGCTATTAAGATCCCCCTTTCATAGGCTGGATGAACTGAAGCTCTCAGAAGTGACATCGCGCACAGGAAATCAGTAGCAGAGGTGGGATTTGAACCAGCAGCCCTACCACAGCCAACTCAGCAACAGGCAGGGCCAGGCCTGCTCCGCACAGCCAGACCATAGAAGGCAGACTAGGTTGCAGTTTGGCAACCAGACCTCAGGCGTGGGTCCCCGCCACCTGCTGAGCAAGCTCCCAGCTGCCCAGCAGGTCACACTTGCCTGCAGAACATTTTTACCTGGATCAGGTTGAACTGCTGGCGTCGGACCACCCAGGCTTTTCCTGGCTGCTGTAGGGAGATGGGGAGAAGCTCCCTGCCCCTCAAATATCCTCTTTCCTCAGCCCGGAGGACCCCTCCCACTGCTCTAGACAGGCACCATTCCCCCCAGGCACCGTCCTTACTCATTTCCAGCCCTTACCTGATCCCATACTTCTCTCAGGAAGCACGGGACACACTTGAAACTATCCATTTGCGTATGTGCAATGACTTGTTTAGTGCTTGTCTTCACCCCTGGGCTGGGAGCTCCATGAGGGTGAGACTTCTAAATCCCCAACAACCAGGCCAGTGCCCGGCACAGGCAGGAACCCACTAAACACTTGTTGAAAGACTGATAAGTTGAGGCAACTAATATTTTTTCAGACATCACTATGCCCTGAGCACTTCACTTTCATTTTCTCATTGTGTTGTCCTATCAGTTCTCTGAGGTTGGAACTAGCAGTCCCATTCTACAGAGGAGGAAACTGAGGTTCAGAACCACAGACAGCTCTGTGTCATCCTGCCACTTGCTGGCTGTGTAGCCACAGGCAAATTCCACGTCTGTAAGATGGCAAAGGTAATCTTACCTACTTCAGAGGGCTACTGTCAACCCTCAAACAGAGAATGATAGAAAATACTCCGTCTAATCTCTGGACCACAGTTAATGCCCCATAATGATTAGGGTTATGACTTTTACTCACTCCCACAGCTAGTCAGGCCTGATGTGACAGCCTGATTTTACTGTCTATTCCATCACGGAGGAGAGAAGCAAGACAAGAAAAGGGCAGAGCTGGGAGCCTGGGGTCAGAGTCCTCTCATCGCCTCAGTCGGGACTAGACATGTCCCTAAACAGCAAGGTCTGGCTTTACCATTCCTGACTCAATGGAGCCAGTGGGGATGGCAGACCCAAAGAGCCCTTTATCTCTGTCCTCCCTCAAACCTGGAAGGAAAGCTTGATCACCTCCTAGGAAAGGTATAGGCCTCAGAGTGGAGGAGTCCTCGAAGGGAGCTGCATGCCTGGGTGCACCTCTAGATCAACAAGCATCGTGGGAAAGACCCCAGGCTCTGGAGCCGGACACACCTGAGGTCAAACCCCTGGCTCCCCGCACCCCAGGGTGTGTGATCTTGGGCAGACAGCTTCAGCCTTTGGGCTTCAGGTTTGCCCACAAAACGGGTAGAGAAAACATACCACACTGGGTTGCTATAGGGGTCAAATAAAACTAACATAAGAACCGCACTTGGCACACAGTAGGCGCCCCCTCTGTGTCGGGGCAGTTCCCTTCCCCTCTGCTCCCGCCTCTGTCTCCCCGTCCCCATGCCCCTCTGGGTGTCTCGGGTGTCTCTTCCTAGCTCATTTCAGGGCAGGAGTTAGAAGAAACCAGAAGACCACCTTGAGGCAAGCATTAGGCCCTGCAGAAGGGGTCCAGGGCCAAACATAACATCAGATTATTAAAAATGTGGATTGTAAACACCAGCATAACTGACCAGAGTACAGTGGCCAGCAGGGCACAGCCCAGCTGCCCCCCATGCCCGTTCGTGGCCACCCTTCCTGCTGCCGTTGGATCTGGGATGGGCCCAGCTCCGCAGGCACCAGGCACAAGCTGGTGTGTTACCCCCTGAGCTGAGCCCAGGGGCCCTGGCCAAACCCTGTCCTCGTGGTCAGGAGGCCTGGGGGATAGCTACCGGGTCTGCACTGAGTCGGGAGAGAGCCTCCCACACCGCCCCGCCCTTGGCCATCAGACAAGCCCTGAGGAAGTGACCGGAGACCAGGTCCCATGAGAAATCTGACACGACAGTGTGGTTAGTGTGGCAGCACATAGACCAACATAGGAACTCCAGTGTCCCCAATTAGCAGCTGTGTGAGCTTGGGCAAGTCACTGTACCTCTCTGAGCTTCAGGAGCCTCATCCTTAAAGAAAAAGGATTTTAAAAATCTTCTCTTCCCCAGATTGTAATGTGAGGGTTAAATGAGATAATGCATTTAAACCCCGGTGCCGGGCAGAGTCAAAGGTGGGACTGAGCCTCAGCGTGTTCCTCGTTTGGACACAGCTGGATCACAGTGAAGCTAGAGACCATGGACCATGGCTGGGGGCCGTGTGGTCATGGGAATGGCCACTTTCATTAGCACCCAGAGATGAGCAGCCTGGGTGCAGGGGTGAGTGAGCAGGCTTTGGAGCCAAATAGCTGGATTTGAACACAACCTCATGATGTCATAGTTATCACTGTCACAGCTGAGCTCCAATAGCCCCACCTACAAATGGCGATATTACCTAGCTCACAGGCCTCACTTGCTCATTCAGTTAATTATTGAAATGATTGTTGAGGACACATGGTGTGTAGCTCGGGAACTCATGGAAGGATGGGGTTGGTTTCCTGTCTTCCCTCGAAGCTGTTGTAAAGATTCAAGGACATGTGTGGCCAGTGCCTGGCATTTGGCAAGCGCCCAATGAGTTGCCTTTCATACCGGGGATGACTGCCTGCCCTTTCCCTCCTTCCTCCCTCCCTTCCTCCTCTCCCTCCATCCTGAGGCATGAATCAGACATTGGACCTCTGGGAATCATTACATGGAGAATGGGGGTAGAGGGTCCAACCTCTGCCATCCCCCCTTCTCCAAACAGGTGCCAAGCCCTATTGGCAGGTGCAGACTGGGGCCTGGAAGGAAGAGGCAGAGCCGTGGGCCACCACAGGAGAGAGAGGTTAGAAAAACAACACACTCAAGTTACCCTCCTAGAGTCACCTTCCTAACGACTAAAGCTTTGGCCTGCCGACCTTCCTGGCATCCTTGAAATTCTCTGACCCTCAACCCTGAGTGAGAAGGCCTGGGGCTGGATGACTCAGCAGCCCTCTGACCACTTTGCTCCAGCCCAGGGACCAGGGGAAGCCCCTTTGTGGGAAGGGAAGATGCTAGTCCCACAAGTTGGGACTGGCCCTGGGGCTCCCCAAAGTCATGCCAGGGTCACGACCTTACAGAGAATGGGGCTGCAGGGCCCTCCTGGGCCAAGGCCTGGCTGGCCTGCCTGCCTGTGTCACGGCCCAGCCTGGCTGAAACCTGAGCCAGAGAGATAGAGCCTGGGCCAGCCAGCCAGTTATGTCTTAATGTAATTTAGCTGTAATCGCAGCGTGTTTTCCTTTGCTATAATTAGTAAAATGTGGTTGTTTTCTGTGTTCCTGGAAGATGTCTGAACTGGAGCCAGCTCCCCGTAGCTTTTCTGACAAGCTCTCCCAAACAGGCCCACCAGCAACACGGTGGGTTTACCAACATGGGTTTTTTTTCTCCCATAACGTGAGCCCTCCTGATTCCTGAGCTGGGGCCTCTCCCTCCTGAACCCTGAGGACAGGACCCCCTCACCTCGGGCTCAGCATACTGCTGGGCACCCTGTAGGTCCCCTCCATAATTGTGGGTGGGTATGGAGGCATCAAACCAGCAACAAAAAGACACGTGGGGAAGGAATTCCTTTTTTACTAATTCTATGAGATCTTTAAAGAAGCGTGTGTGTGTGTGTGTGTGTGTGTGTGTGTGTTCACACACATGCAACTGTCCGCATATAGGTGTATCCATAGTAACAAGCACAGCCAGCTATGTGTGGGATTCTATCTGCTGGTGACTCTGTCTGCGTGTGTCCACCTGACAGTGCTAGAGCCTCTGTGTGTAAGTATCAGCACTCTATGTGTCTTGGGGTCACCAGAGGGTACCAGAACTGGCCCTGAATGCTCTGATGACCACATGGGAGGTTGGAACAGGGCAAAGGTTGTGGGGCACCCAATCCAACTGTCCTGCAATCCATTTCTAACCTTTTCTGCCTTGGATTATAATTAGGCAAGGTCCTTTGTGCTTTCATTCAGGCATTCAGCAAACATTTATTGGGCCCGACTGTGCATTGTCACCTATTACTCTTGGTGGCTCTCCATTGCATGTCCCAGTAGCATCTTACTTATTCATTCATTCAATGAACGTTTGTTAAATAATTACATAGTTAGATTTGGGTAGCGGGGTTGTGTTTTTTGTTTTGTTTTGCATGAAGGATCAAAAGTCACATTTTCTGCCTTTATCAAAGTCTCTCCAAATGGGAGGCATATTTAAAAGGGGTTTCAGGTTTTTTAAATTATTTGATCAGTCACTATGTAAAAGGAAGTGGCAATAGCACACACCACATAAAGTTCTTGTATGCAGTTCACACCCAAGGTACCTCTCAGAATACCTGGCACACAGGAAGTCCTCATTACATATCGGTGATGACAATCATTATTTCACAGAGGGGGTAGAGCTCTCTGGACAAGGACCCCACCCCACTGTGTGACCTCAGGCAGACTACTTAACCTCTCTGAGGGTGTTTTGCATGTGATTGATGTGTAAATGATCAGTAAATGTTAATGATTATGTTAGTCATTACACAGACTTTACTTTTCAATTAACTTGTAATTCTTGGAAAGTGCTCCCATCAACCACTTCTCCAGTTGAGCCCCTAAAGTTCTATCATTGGCAGAAATCAAGTATTCTCTAGGCCAGCTGGATGCTGCGTCAGAGGAATGCTGAACCCTGGTTGGCTGATTTAGGCCAAACTGGACATTCTGATTGGCTGGAACATTAGTGGGTGTTTCCCATTCTTCAGAGCGCACTTAGCAGTAATTGTTGGAGAGTGACATCAGACTGCGATTTACCTGGATTATTTTACTTTTTTATCTTTTCTCAGTAAATCTCACCAGTGTCCAGCTCTATGAGATTTGCAGGTAAATGCCTGCAAAACACATGTCCCCTTACAAAGTGCATAAATACCCCATGGGCGTTTGGATGGCTGAAGTGGGAATATGCTTCAGTGGCGGTGCCGAGATCCACATTCTCACATAGGCAGGAAGGCGCGTGTTCTTGGGTTCCTGGCACCAGGCCCTTGTTCACATGAGGAGCCTCTGGTTCTCCTTGAGCTAGGGCATCTCCCTCTGCCAAGCCCTCCTCTGGCCAGTCACAGGAAGAGATTCATTTTGAACCATGAAACCCAATGGGGAATTTCTCCACACCCTATACCATCTCTGAGCCCTGCAGTGGTTATGTTTTTTTCATTCTTTCTTTCACTCGCTCACTTGCTATGCCTTAGAAACAACACACCAAGGCAATGATACAGAGAGAAGACACAATGTGAAATGGCATTTGAAGACAACACAGAGAACTACAAACAGCCATTGAATACATGCAGAAATTCTTCGCTTCGTGGGTGGGTAATCATAAACCTGTATTTAAACAAGAAGACCCTGGCTCTTCTGCTCTGTCTTGCGCCAAGTCCCTGCTTCTGTCTGGGGCCCAGAGAGGGATGCGCCCGATCAGGGGTCTTTCGGCGGTGGCCTGGGGAGCCCCAGGCTTCTGTCCTCACCTCCCCTGCTTCCACCCACTCTTCTCTCTTAACTATTGGATTCCAGAGAAGATTCACCTACAAGACAGGTAGCATAGTCTAGACATTAAAAGTCACAAGCTCTAGAGGCAAATAGACCTGGGTTCAAATGAGTAAGCTTGGGCCAGGCCGTTGGCCTCCTTGAGCCTCAGTTTCCCCATATGTAAAATGAGAATCACACTACAAACATCCCCATTGAGCAGTTTCAAGCATTAGGTGAGCTCATGTCTGTAGAACACTTGGTGCCTGGCACATGGTGTGTGCTTCGTGGATGTTACCTACTAGTATAATTATTTCAAAAACCTGCTGAATATATATTTTTTTAAGTTTGCAACGATTTCCGTTGGTGGTCTCTGAGCATCTCAGTCCTAGTGCCCATCTTTAGTTCCCATCTCAGCCATCCTCCCCCACTGTGATGGCTGACTCTGGGGGCCACTGAGCCCTCAGCTCTGGGTCTGACATTAACCCTGGTTGGATTTAGATGCTAGTCCCAGCTCTGTCTATAACCAGCTGGGTGACCTTGGGTCAGTCATTTCACTTCTCAGGGCCTCAGTTTCATCATCTGTTAAGTGGGTATGATGGCACCTCCTAGGGGGTGCTACTGAGATTGGTACAGCACCTGACATATTTACTCAATAAATGGTGTTTTTTATCATTAAGTTCAGTTGGGAAAGAGCATTTTGGTTTTGTTTTTTTAAATCATGTTTTGGGGAGTGGTGGGCGCCCTCTAGTGGTGGAGCCCCACATGGAGGGGTGCCTTAGTCTTTAGCCTGGGGGTAAGAGGGCAGGGAAGGGAGGATGTTGGGGACCAGATCACACAGGTGAACCTTCTGAAGACTGGGAATGAGTCTCCACCCAAGGCCACCACAGCTGGGCCTGAGACCAGAGAACTGTAAGCTGGTTTGGAAGGGAAGACATAGTAGAGAGGTCCAACTTAGACCCTTCAGTAAACTTCCTACAAAGAAAGAATGGTGCCCCCCATGGAAGTAGGAGACAGGCATGAGCATGTGCAAAGACAATTTGCCTTCCTTCTTCTACTGCTAGATGCGCCCTCATCACCACCCTTCCACCCCATTTTACAGATGGAGAAACAGGCCCACGGAGGTAAAGGAATTCTCCTGTTGTCCCACAGGGTATCCATGGCAGAATGCAGACCAGAACCTGGACTCCAGGTCCAGTGCTCTCTACCCTACAAGGTCAGCTTGGCTAAACCAGGCAACGGGGAGCAGAGGACATTTCATTGAATCACAGAATGAAGTTTCAAAGGAGAAGGAAAAAAGAAGCAGCCGGCGGAGTTCCCAGGGCTGGAGCCATGCCCAGCTTGTCCCAGGGCTTGGGGAGGGCGGGAATGACGCAGCCTGGGCCCATGGCGGTCTCAGGAGCAACTTTCGCCGGGAATCTGCCTGCGGAGGCAGCCAGGACTGCAGAGGCTCCGGGAAAGACAGCTGAGCCAGCAGCCCAGGCTGACTCCACGGGGGCTCCGTGCATGGGGCGCACCGTGTGCTTAGGATCCCCTCCATCTCAGCACTGAAAAGAACCCCCGCCCACATTCCCAGCACAGAAGCACCCAAGCCCGGCAGACGGGGAGTACCTGGGTGGGCAGCAGGAGCCTCCTCAGCAGCAGAGAGGTCAGCCTGGAGCAGGGAAATCCCCGAAGGCCCATGAGAGGGGGCAGCCACAAGCAGGAGTCCAGGCCCAGCTGCTGGCCGAGGCCAAGGTCTGAGGCTGTGGACACAGCCCGTTTACTTCCCCCGCTCCGAAGTCTCCCTTCCTGTCCTCCAACCTGGGAGGCCCCATCCACTGTGTGTCTTAAAAGCATTCTCACGCCTTGTAGCTCAGCTGAGACGCATGCTGTCTGTGGGTCTTCCCAACCTACAGATGGGGAAGCTGAGGCCCAGGGAGGGGAAAGGATTGCAGGGCCCTGGGGCCATTTCTACCCTGTGTGACTGTCCATCATTCTTGGGACCCATGAAACTAGGCTAGTGGTGACAAGAGTAGATTCTGTTCAGACAGAGAAGGCCACTGGCCTCCAGGACACCTGGTGAGATGCCAGCTCTAGCCCCCACCCAGTACTCACTGGCCACCAGCTCCCAATGAACGTACAATCCTAGGGCACATGGTGACAGAAGGCAAGCAGGCTTTGGCACCAACTAGACCTGAGTTCAAATCCTGACTGCCACCTAGTGTATTTGTTCCAATCACTCCAGCTACATTAACTGATTGAATCCTTTCAACAGTCCTCTGATGTAGTACTATTGACAGCTCCATCTATAGATGAGGAAACTGGGATACAGCTGGGAATGGGCAGAGTGGGGGTTTGAACTCAGCCTGACTGGTCCCTTTAATATGATGTCCATATATGATGCATGAAGAGCACACCGTGGACATGAGCTGTGCTGTGGAGCTGGGAACTGTGGGCTGAGCGGAGGCGCCGCCACCAGAAGAGAAGACCTCAAGGGGGTGGGGAGGGGAGCTCAGAGAACAGCCAACCAGGGACCACCCATCCCTGCCAGCATCCTGGGAGACCAAGAGGAAACTGAGTCAGCGGAGGGCTCTGGCTAGAGTCTGGGGTCCCAACTCACAGCTCCAATCTGGTTCCCTCACTAAAGTGACCTGGACGCAAAGGATGAGGGCGATAAGGGGCCAACCCTATGGCCCCCTCAAGTGGAGCAGGGCCAGCTAGACACCATCATGATGAGGAAGCAGAAACCCAAGGCATCTCTAAGAGGGGCAGCCCCACGGGCTGTGAGAAGGTGCTGAGCTCTGACCTCAGAGCTGAGAGGCTGAAATCGCCCATGGCCCCTGCCCAGCCCAGCCCAGCCCAGCATGCCCCTTTAAGAGGTCTGGCCCTTTAAGAAGAAAGCTGGGGTCAAGGCTGTTTCCTACTGTGTACCCCCTCCAGCTGCAGCTGCAAGACTCCAGACTTTCACACCCTGGAGGAGCTGGGGATAGGGAGCCCCCTTGCTCCTCCCGTGACCTCCAGGCCACCCCAGCCCCAGGTCCCTGTGCCTGGGTCCTGGCCCCTCTGCAGCCCCAATCAGCCCGTCCGCTCTTGACCCTGCTCCCTGGCTGGGGCTCCTGGCTAGGGCTGCAGCCGCCCTTCCCTTTCCTCTCCGTGCTTGGCAAGGGGGTGAGTGTCTGTTCTCGAGCCGGGGCCCAGGGGGCCGGCCAGGGCCAGCAGTGCAAAGGGGGGGAGGGCAGGGCTGTCTAGAGGGAACCCCCTTTCCTGAGGAGCTGACTCCGCCCACCATGGGGCTCTGGGGTTAGGGCCGGCCGCAAGAAGACCAGCCCACACTAGAGCCTGGAGAGCATCTCTCTCCACAGAAGGCCAAAGCAAGTGGTTAGGCTCCTAGAGGAACTGATTAAGCAAGGAGAGTGCATTCTTTTGCAAGAACAGAGACCCCATCTGCCCCTGCAGGGTTCGCCTTCAATCACAGGTGGAAGAAACCCAGGAGCCCAGTGGGCATCCACTCTGAGCCTGGCGCCTCAGAGGCCTGACACCAGCCTGCACCTGTGCCTGCCTCTTCCCACCTAAAGCTCTCGCCCAACTAGGAGAACCAGTGAACACCTGGGCTTTGGAGTCTGACAAATGCTGGTTCACATCATGGCTTCACCCCTTCCACCTGCATGGTGTTGAACAAGTCATGTCACCTCTCTGGGCCTGACTTCCTTCATCTATAAAATGGAGCGAGGGGTACCCATCACCAGGGGCTGCTGTAATGAATGCCTGGCATGTGGAGCCTGTTCGGTCATTCGTGGTCTTTGCACACCTACCCAAGTCTCATCCATCCTGTGGAGCCCCAGGAGGGGATGGGACCTGTGCAGCACTCAGCTCTGCCATCCTGCAGCAGGTATTTAGCAGGGGTGAAGAAGCCACATTAGAGCTTCTTGCAAAAGGAACTGCAGACCCTTATGCAGAGGGCTGCCTAGGACCCAACCCAATGCCCCCCTGTGCTGGCACCCCCGGAATCAAAGTGAGGTGGAAAGGGGCCACTGCGAGGGGCATGGTTCTCCCAGATCTGAGTTAGAAGGCCCAGGGTCAAGTGTCTGCCTGCCACTCTTAACAGAACGACCTTGGCCCTCCTGCGCCTTGCTTTCCCGTTTGTGAAGTGGAGCTCACAGGAGGGTCCCCAGAGATCCCGGCGTGGAGGTGGCTTGCGAGCTCGGCTGAGAGGAGCCAAGGGCTGCAGATTCAGGCCTCAAGGCTGCCCTCGCCTTTGTTTGCTTTATTGAGTAAAAGAAAATACTTTGAACATTTTATGGGGACTTGGGGAGGAGAGGAGGGGTCAGGGAGAGGCTTTATCCAAGAGAAACAGCCTCCAAGGAGGATCCTGCCAAGAAAACCCAAGGGCGGGGGCCAGGAGGGTTCTCCTCTGAGCATGGCCAAGGATGGAGGCTGAGGGGACACAGGAGCCAGCAGGGAAGCTGAAGCGCTGTGCATGGCGGAAGAGACCCTCGCCAGATAATGAGCTGAGGCAGCCCCTTTCCCCAGCCTACCAAGGCCTGCTGCAGGGGCCACCCCGGAACCCACAGCTCACCCATTCACTCCCACTGGGGCAAGTTCATCCATTCCCTCGTTCACTCATGGACTCATTCATTCATTAGCAAAAGCAGCTACTTTTCCATTCATTCATTCATTCTCTCACTAATTCATTCATTCATTCACTTACGCATGCATTCAAAGGTGAGCAGTTGCAGACCTGCTCTCAGAGTTCGAATAAGACCTGCTCCCCACAGACATTTCTAAGGCAGAGCCTATCTGAGGCTGTAAAGGCCGTGGGTCAGCTGTGAGGCCTCACAGACAAGGGGGCGTGTGGAAAGGTGAGTGGAGGGCACCAGGTGGTAAAGAGGAGAAGAGGGCAGGTCAGGAAAATGGCAGAGAGGTGGGCAACAGCATTGTGTATTTCAGAAAGGGGAGAGGGGACCAGAAAAGGGGTGGAGTTCATCACCCACAGAATGAGGCACTTCACAGGATCCCCCAGGACTGCTGGGGGCCCTCACTACGGAGCTGGGCCAGGATTCCTGGAATTCACCAGCGTTCCATGCGGGCCTTCTCTCTCCAGCTGGGCCCAGGCCCTTGCTTCCTAGGGGACTGAAGTCAGCCTCCAGCTGGGGCCCCTCCCCTGCAGCCTGGGGAAACCCCGGAGTGCCCCATCTCCCCCAGCCCTCAGGAAACCCCAGAGCTTCCTGCTGTCTGGGTCTCAGCTAAAAGCCTTCCTCTGGGCTCCCACCCTCAGAGGCCTCAGGTCTTGCAATTCAAGCTCAGAGACTGCCAAAGCAGCTTGAAAACCGCTGAGTATTTTTCTGAAGGAGGACAAGGAAGAGAGAGAGAGTGGAGAGAAGAAAAGAAGACCTGGAAAATGGGCAAAGCTGCCCCATGTCCCTGTGGCTCTTACGCAAGCTGATGCCTGTCTCCCCCACACACACATACACCCAAAACAAGGGGTGCCCCAGGGTGTGGCCTGGCTCCTCCGG
This sequence comes from Aselliscus stoliczkanus, assembly GCA_033961575.1. Taxonomy (NCBI): domain Eukaryota; kingdom Metazoa; phylum Chordata; class Mammalia; order Chiroptera; family Hipposideridae; genus Aselliscus; species Aselliscus stoliczkanus. The sequence continues at coordinate 7,213,284 of CM066733.1, forward strand.
GGTGGGAACCCTGGTTCCAGGCCATGTCTCCACGCTGAGAGGTTGTTCAACCAAATGTAGGATTCTCCCCAGGGAGGTCACTCAGGCCCTTTGCCTCATCTTAGTGCCAGAAGGCCTTAGGGACTCCTAGGTCACCACTCCTGCTGGGAACGCTGGCTGCCACCTGGAACTCCAGGGAGAAAGCTCAAGATGACAGACAAGCTCTCCACTTACTCCTCAAAGTGCAGCAGAAAGAGGAAGCTCTGAATGCAAGAGCCATCTCTGCCCCTAACAGAGTGGTCTTGGGTCAATTAAGCAACTTCCCTGAATTCCAGTGTCAGTGGGTAAGACCAGAGCTACGACAAAAATAAGAGTTATATTTACTGAGTGCTTACTACTTGCCAGGCTTTGGCTAAACACATGACTTTATTTAATCCTCACAACAATTCTATGAAATAGGTACTTCGATGATCTGCCACTTTACAGATCAGGAAACCAAGCTCAGAGAGGTTAAGTAACTTGCCCAAAGTGATCCCAGCAACAAAAGAAAGAGTGAGGATACCGACCCAGCCACACCAACTCCAGAGCCTGCAGACTCGACTGTTATGCTGCACCTCACAGTGTTTTCATGCATCCATTAAACAAACAAATATGGGACATCTTCTTGCGCTGGGCACTGCGCATGGATGAGTCTTGTATCTGCTGTCAAGAAACTTCCAGCCCTGAGTGAAACAGATAAGTAACCAATTATAATGCAGCATGATTGTTATTGTAACGAATTATAAGATGCTGGGTATATTAGTCAGGGCATTCAATGCAAGCTGCTTCAACAAATAGCCCCAGCATCTCAGTGGCTTAACAAGACAGCACATGGTGCTATGCATTGGTAGGGGCTTCTGCTCTATGTAATCATGATAAGATCCAGGCCTCCTTGGACTTTTCTACTAGAATCCTCTACTGGATGTCGGCCAACAAGCAAGAGGGAGGCATCCTGAAGGGTTGCGGGAATACTTTATGGCCTAACCCAGAAATTATATACCTCACTTGCCACATTCCCTTGGCTAAAACCAGTCACACTGCCCCCCCCCCCCGACTACATGGGCGGCTGGGGACAGAGGAGCCAGCATGATGAGGACCTAGCAGGTTTCTGCCATAATGGGGGAGACAAAGGAGAAAGAGACTAACCCTGCCCAGTGGAGCCCAGTGGCTTTCCAGAGGAAGTGAGAATGGAACAGGGTCTGGGAGGACAGGGGGCAGCAGGAGGGCACCCCAGGCAGAGAGAACTGAATGTGCAAAGAACTGTTTAAGATCATCAATCCAAAAATGCTTTGCAGTGAATTTTATAAATCTCAGTTATTATGATTGAGTAATTTCCTAAGAAATAGAGGGAAGGAAGGTATCTTAGGTCACACTGCCCAGAGCTGACTCAGCTGAGTGTTTGAGGGCAAGGGGTTCACTGAGGACATGCTTTCCGTGAGAGAGTCGGAGAAGGACCACAGGGGAGGGAAAGAAGCCAAGAGAGGGTGCAGGCAGAGGTGAAGGCCCAGCCTTAGCCTGAACCCGCAGGGAGACTCCAGAGCCGACAGTACCCCTGGGGTTTGTGTAGACAGAGACATGGGCACCCAGCTTTCATACTCCGGTACCAGCCAGTCACTGCCAAGGGAGCCCTGGTGCAGGGTGGGAAGGGAACACAAGTTATGAGGCACCACCATCCCTTCACATCTGGGTAAAGCATCTCCAATCCCAGGAAGCCCTGCGAAGAGGGTGCAAGCACAGGCTGATAGACACAGAGAATACAGAAGCCAAGGGAGGGAGGGGCTCAGAGAGACAGGAAAAGGGAACGAGGAGGGATCTGGGTAGAACAACAACAGTGGGATAGTATTGGGGACAGACAGTGGAACCGAAGAAACATGGGGACTTGGGGTGAGGCTGGGGCTTGGCAAATCCCCTTAAGGAACAGAGCCCTTCCCCTAGGGCCTCTCTACCTGGAGGCAGGTGGAATTGGGGAAAGAGCTATGGAGGCAGAACCTGAGCTCTCACCCAGGCTCTGCCCCTCAGCGAGCCTGTGTTGACCTTCCAAGGTCAGCACCCGGGTCTGTAAATAATAATGAGAACATTAACTTGAAGGGCTGTGAGAAGAGGCAGGGCAACAAACACAATAGCCACTCAATCAATGGTCACCATCCTTGTCGTTTTGCTCCTTGAAACCACGCTCCAAGCCTTGGGTGTTCTCCAGCAGTGTTACCTGCACAGATTGTGAGGGAAATGTTTAGTCTGTCTCTCAGCACATGATCTGATTCCCACCCACTTCCAGTTCCGAAGGCCCCAGGAAGAGGCGGAAGGGAGGGGACTCCATCTGGACCTGAAAGTCTGCCCCACAAGCTGTCTTCCCATCCAGTGACTTGAAGACCTTCCACCTTACAGCTGATTTGGGCCATTTAACAGATGGGAAAACTGAGGCCCAGAGAACGGAAGGAATTTTCCCAAGGCCCCACAGTCCCAAAAACAGGGCTGGCAAATAGGTTTCACCTCATGTGCCAACTCTGGTCAATTGGTTGTGGCTGCCTGAAGGACTGTAATAAGATTTCTGGGGCTTATCTGGGCTCAATGAGAGAGAATTCCAGAATCAATTAGTCATGTCTGCCATGAATGGAGTTTAGAGAACACGGAGTAGGTATTAACATTACTACAGAAGATGAAAAATAAAATGCATCGGCCTCCCTCACCAACCTCTACCTTCTCCCTAAAAGGTTTGGCAATATTCTTGTTCATAGAAGATGGTTCCAAAAATAAATCAAAAGGTTTGGGGGACAAAAACCTAATGTCCAAAATTATGAAATCACTTAACACTTTGTAAGAGGGCATAAAAAGCTATATGACGAGTTTACTCGTTTCCCGCAAAAAAATGTGTTAATAGAAGCTAGAGTGTAGCAACTGTAACTCTTGACCATCACCCCAGCACGAAACCCTGGAATCCAGTAAGTGGCCCAAGTAGCCCGAATTATAAGTAGATATTTGTTGTCTTATTCCCCCTTCCTCATAGTATCCCAGTTTCCTCTTGTGGAATTGCCTGTTTCCAGTGCACACGGTCTATTACGTCTCTTCTAACTTGCCTGCCACCCCACTGAAGCCTGGAATTTGAGTCAGGGGCAGGGAGCTAAAGAGACAGGAAATGGTGGCTTGCTGAAGGGCTCGGAGTGAAGGCCATTGCCATGGTCTGCGTCTCCTGCTAGTCACTAAGTTCCGTAAGGACAGGGACACTGTCTTGTTGACTGATGTATTTACAGTGTCTAACAAGATCTCTGCATACAGCAAGCGCTCGATCATTTCTACTGTTTTTGAATGAATTAATGAATACACAAATATAGGAAAATACATAAGCTCTGAATCAGAAGACAGGATTTGAACACTAGTCTTGCTTTTCACTAGCCATGTGACTGTGGGTAAGCCCGAACCTCAGTTCTCCCATCTACAAAATGGGTACAATTACTCAAGACCTCCCAGGATTGTTGACAGGTTTAAATGAGACAATGGACATGAGCGTGCTTTATAAACTGTAAGTGATAGGCAGACATAATTACCCTCATCATCAAGGTAGGTGGGAAGAGGCTGGTAACAGACCTGGATAATACAAAGAAAAAGCAGATAATTGGAGTCAGGGTGAAGCAGGCATTGTCCTTGTCCAAAAACAGTTTGTGATTCAATGTCTGTGTTAAACTGAAAGTCACGGAAAACTTAATTCAAACCTAAGAAGAAATCGGTTGACTCAAGACACTGGAAAAGCTGTTGGACTAGCTTCACATAAGGTTAGCTCGAGTAGCTTAAATGATATCACTAAGGATCCAGTTTCTAAGCACCAAAGAATCAGTGGCCCAGTTACTGAGCACATGGTAAGAATGTAGGACATTTTTGTTGAATAAAATAAACAAAAGTGTCCTTACTCTGATATAGAGATCAAATATAACCTTTGATGATTTAGGAGTCAGTGTCTTTGCATACAACGCAAACTAAGTTTGGAGAAAGAATTTTGTTTGTTTTTTTGTTTTTGTTTTGTTTTTTTTTTGAGGGCAGTGTCACTGGCCTTCACATGTGGGACCCAAACCGGGGCTGCTGGCTTCCTAAGCCAGCGCTTAACCACCGCGCCACTCAGCCGGCCCTGGAGAAAGAATTGTATTGGAAGGGCTGTTATGGAGACTAGAAAGGAAGGCTTGGAGATGGACAGGAATCAATACTTAACAGAGCCAGGTCAGGAAGGGCCTTGTAAGCCACTGGGAAGAATCCCAAGGTCAATGGGAAAACATGGAGGAATTTCAACAGGAGAGGGGCACGCTTCTATCTGCATTTTAGGAAAAATTTTCTGGAAAAATGGAAGGGAGAGACAGGAAACAAAGGAGACCAGAAGGGAAGCAGTTGCTGGGATCCAGGTAAGAGGTGACACTCAGATGGGGCAGTGGACAGTAGAGCTAAAGAAGTGACACGACATGAGAAATGGTAAGAAAGGGGAATGGAGACAGATTGGATGTGGCAAAAGGGTCAAGAATTACCCGCAGCTGGGGGGTGGGGATGGAGGGGCAATGGCACTCTTCACTGACATGGGGACAAGGAGAGAGGATGGCTCCATCCCACCAGCTCATGAGTAGTGATGGTACAGCTGGCGCCATTTGTCCTGCAGAAGACCTAGGCCAGGCAACCTGCCCAGGGAACTGGCCAGAGAGGGATGGGCTAGAGAAGGATGCCCAGTTTGGTATCGGACGTCAGAGTAATTCCAAACTCTTTTGGGTACAGAGATGGGCCTCCAGAGCCAAGTTCAGGGATGCTCTCTGCCTCTGGCATCTCGCCACGGGCATCATCTGCAGAGAATATTCAAAGATGTAAACATGATGATTTCATCAAGGTCCGCGTGTCAGGGGACACATGTGCAGGCGATGGCAGCCCATCAAACCGTGGAAATTCTGACCCAGGAGGTTCAGACACAACAATGTGGAGGCCTCCCTCCCCCGCGTCCCCCCTGGCCTGAGCCCAGTGCTCGAACGTGGTTAATTAATGTAATGAATTATGACAAACGTGCATGGCGCCTCTGATTTGCTGACAGCTGATACAAACAGAGGCGGTGGCCAAGAATCCCAATGCGTACATTACACACACACACCACAACTCCACCAAAAATAGCTTGCAACTGGGTTTGTAATTCAGTGACTTTTCCATCTGTACTGGAACATGGCAAGAAGTGACTGCTGCTGCGAAGGGTAAAGGGAAGGGGTGAAAATATGTTGCTCCATTTTTTTTTTTTTTTTTTTTTTTTTTACAAAGCCCGCCTTCTCCTCTCCAAGGCCTCTCTCCCTATGACATACATTCATTGGTTACCATTAGCCAAACCTGCATTCCATGAAGAACCCACAGTCACTGAGGACCTACTGTGTTTCAAAGGCTTTATATAAAGTGCAAACCCTTGGCTGCAAGCAACAGAACTCCAGTGGAATAAGCTTAGGGTAAAACAAAAGGCAGTGGGATGTAGCAATGACCTTGAAATATGTCATATAATCAAATAAAAATTGAATACTCAAACCACAAGAAGGGCAGGAAAGCAGCAAGAGCCAGTGACTCAGACCCCACCAGAGCTAAGCTAGTGTTTGCTGTCTCTCTCTCTCTCTCTCTCTCTCTCTCTCTCTCTCTCTCCCTGCATCTCTCTATCTCTTCTCTAGCAGCTATCTATCTACAGCTGATACTCATTTTTCACAGATTCTGTATTTGTGAATTTGTCTACTTGCTAAAATTTATTTGCAACCCCAATCAGTATTTGTGGAGTTTTCTCATTCATGGATATACTCAGAGTGGTGAAAACTTTGAGTCACTCGACACACGTGTTCCCAGCTGAGGTCGAACCAGGCAACTCTCCCTCTGCCTCCTTGTCTCAGCTCTAACACTATAAACAAGTGTCCTTTCTGTGGTCTACTTAGTGCCACGTTTTTCTCATTTGTGTGTTTCTTGTTGGTGGTTTTAGTGTTGAAATGGTCCCCCAGAGTCGTGTTGAAGTGCCTGCTGTCTGTGTTCCTGACCTCAGGAGAGCTGTGATGTGGCTTCTGGAGAAAATATGTGTGTTAGATGAGCTTTTTTGGGGGGCGTGAGTTATAGAGCTGTTGGTCATGAGTTCAGTGTGAATGAATCAACAGTGTATATTCAATAAGGTGTCTTTAAACAGAGACACAGATAAAACAAGGTTACATGTTGATCAGTTGGTGAAATGTTTGTGACTAGGGGCTCACAGGAACCTGTACTGCCCCTGGGAACCATGGTTCCATAGTCACTAATTCAGTTTGTGGCCACTTTCTAAAACATAAGTACCATTAATAATGAGAACAGACTGTATCTCCTAGTTCTCTTTGCCCACCTCCCTCACTGTCCTTCGTAGGGGAAGGAAAGAAACAATGGCTCACAAGCCTCATGCCTCATAGCTTCTGCCACTAGACAGGGGCTTTTCGTGGTTCAAAAATCCTGAACCCACTGAATACAGCGGGAGTAGGAAAGGTCATATGTGTACACGATGTCTCCCAGTGAAACCACATAAAGTTCAAAAAACAGGAGTTCCTAAAAGAACAGGAGACTGTTCTCATATAATTGGGAAAAAGGCTGAGCACACAAACATACCACACATGCACACACGCATGTGCCCACGTTATTTATTTTTCACTGCACGAGTTTTACCATAGCCAAGTACCACTTGTAACATTACCAGCTAGTTTTCCATACGTTCACTCTTTTTTCTTTGCTTAAATATATCGAAAAGGAAAGTTTATATTTCTGCCATATATAGGGAAATTGATTATCAAAATAAACTCATAACTGTTACAAATCAAACGTTAGCCCGTGAACCATCTAAAACCCTCTCACCTAAAAGTGATCACACATTCAGAAACATAGATTTGTGGTTTTGTCTTTGACCCTGGATTGAGCGCTCTGTTCAGAGGGGACCGTATTTTGTTCACTTCAGCCCAGCGCAGGGCCTGGCACAGAATGAATGCTCAATAAACATTTGCTATCTAGGCTAAGGTTGCTGCTACCTGCATCTCCCTCCCAGCTACAGTTGGAGAGGAGACTGATTGAAGAAGAGGTGCCCCTCAAGGGCAATGGAGGGACAGAGAGGGGGAAGGTGGGTGCTGCCTGACTGGGCTGAACCCTATCTGACCTCACCTCTCAGAACTAGACCTTCCCTACACTTACTACCCTCCCTGGCCCATGCACATTTTCTGTTTTCTCAGCTCCTTTGTCTGGACCATATCCCCTCTCTTCGTGACTCATTCTTCACGTTCGACCTCCTTTTCTGTACCAGTTGAGAAGCTTTCAGCAACACATAATAGAAAACACAACTGAAAGAGACTTCAATACTACAAGAAAACATTATTTCTGGCAATGAGAAATCTCCAGGCAGGAAGGCCCCATATGGCTTAATTCAGCAACTGAGGCATCAATGGCCCAGGTGCCTTCCATCTCTTTGCTCTGCCAGCTAGTGCAGATGCTAGTTTTCCTCGTGTTTACAAGAGGGCTATAACAGCTCCAGCCATCACATCCTTACCAAATTCCAGGCTCTAAAAAGGGATCATGACGTCCTTGTGTCTGTTTTTAAGAGTGAAGGAACTGCCCTAGAAACAAGCCCACCGCCACCATCACCCCACAGACTTCTCATAATTCATTGGCCAGAATATAGTCACATGCCTGTTCTTAAGACTATCACTGGCAAGGGGAATGCAATTAGCATGATTGGCTTTGCTAAATCGAGAGTCACCCCTGAAGATGAGGATGACACAAAGCTTGTCTGAAGTATATGACTTCCTAGGAGAACAGGGGACCCCAAACCTGTGTTCAGTAGACATAATCACCCTTCAGGACATGTGGATAAAACCACTCTTTGGTCCATGGAAGCCTCTTGTCTGATGATTCAACTGTCTCTAGGCTTGTTTCCCCTTCTAGACTCTTCTGCACAAAGACCTCTACCATTTATCTCCTTTGTCTAAACTTGTTGAATTCCTTTCCCCTTATCACACTGCCGTATAATTTATAATTTATCTGTTTATGAGTCTGTCTTTGTCACTAGGCTGTGAGATCCTTCTGGGATGGGCCCGCCTCCTGAGTGCCTCTGAGGGAATGCCAGTTGCATTGAATTTACTGAATTGAATTGTGAGGGCAAAGGGGAGAGGTAAGAGGAGAGAGAAGCAAGGAGGAAGGGGAGAAGAGGACAAAGCAGGCTTTGCTTGCAGACAAAACATAGGATGCCTGGAGGAGCCAATTCGCTAACTGGGATGGAGGCTCTCTTGTGGGAAGTAATCATTTGTTAGCTTAAATAAACCCTTTTACCTCAATTACCTGTAACAGAATACAAAGATATTGACTCAGCCTGGGGAGGCAGGCAGGCGTTCCAACCCACCACCACTTCACCAGCAGGCTCTAATTGCCCCAAGGTTTAGGTCAAAGGTTATTGCAGGGTTAACATGAACAGTGAAAACAAAAGCAAGGCCTTGACTCCTGAATTAGCTAATTGCTCCTCTCTTCTGCAGGCTTGCCCTGGCTTCTTTCTAATGGACTAGTGCTCTCTTGGCTGGCAGGTCCCTCTGCCCAACCAAGCCACCATGTGCAGCCCTCCCCTGGGCAAGCTGAACCCTCCTCATTCACTCAGGCCCCACCCCAGACCATCTGGAGGTCCAGAAAGCAAGTGTGACAATGCACAGGAGGGGAGGGAAAGCAACATGGTGGAGTTGATCTTTGTCCTCAAAATCATTCCATGGTCACTTACTATGTCCCAGGCACCATGCTAGGAGCTTTATAGGAATCATCTCTCTTAACCCTCGTCAGCCCTGACATCCTCCATGAACATGAACAGGGATTCTGGGAGAAAGAGCTGATCCCAGGTTGGGGATGGGAAAGATACAAGACAAACTGGGGACATCTTGTCACACTGCAAAGCAAAGAAACCATCAGAACACTAGGATGATGACAAAAGGATATAAGAGCCACCACAAGGAGTCCTCACTGGCCAAAGATGGAAGAACTTGACCTGCAAAAAGAATAATTACTGCCAAGGATTGAAACACACTAACGAATTTTTTTTTTAATTCCCATGGTGATACTAAAAAATGCATTGGTCGTCTTTGGACAATGCTAGTTAACTAATTATTCTGAAAACTCGTAAACAAAGACTCCAGCACTTGTGTTTCCAATATGAATTGTCTCTGAGTAGTTGATGGGGGAAAGTTCTTGTTTATAAAAGAACCCCAGTCAATAAATGCAGCAGAAAGGATAGAATTAGAATATCACCATTTCGCCATCCTCCTGAAAGAATGCATCGCGGCCAAAGTTTTTAAACCTCAGCACAGCTGACATTTTGGATAAGATAATTCTTTGTCGTGGAGGCTGTCCTGTACATTGAAAGCTGTCTAGGGCATCCTTGGACTCTACCCACTAGAAGCCAGTAGCTGGCCCCCAGTTATGACAACTGGAAGTTATCTCCACACACCACCAAGTGTCCCTGAGGGACAAAAGTCACCCTGTTTGAGAACCACTAAGGCAGGCCATGATCCTCCATGGCGGCTGAAACCAGGAGGTGAAAGCTGTAAGGACTGGGAACGGTGCCTGAGTCTAGAGGCCCCCAGAGCTGCATGAGGAAGGTTTGGTACCCACCATCAATGTCCATCAGCCAGGGCCCCCAGCTTCCCTAGCAAAACAGAAGCCCAAGGCGAGGCCCCTAGTGACATCCCCTCCCCTGTTTTTGCCAACCAAGTTGCCACTCCTCTATCTGAAATCATGTCTGCCCCTGGCCCCTGCCTCATTTTCTGGAGGCTATGCACTCTCCTAGCCTGCTCTTTGCACAAGCAGCTGCTTCTACCTAGAACGCTTTACCCCTCCACCCTCTTCTGTCCCGCCAACACTTCCTCAGGCCCTGGGTCTCAGCTTCTATGACTCCTCCTCCAGGAGGCCTTCTCTGACTCTCCCTTTGGAGTAGGCACTCAGGAAATGTGGCAAGTCGGAGGGCAGGAGGGAGGAGGGCAGGAGGGAGGCGTGGCGCTGTGCTGTCACGGGGCGTGGCTGAGCAGCGGGGGTGTGATTGACTGTTCATTCATGTGCAGAGCAGGGCGTGTGTGGACTTGGACGTGCTCAGTGCCTGAGTGCCGGGCAAAAATGGGGGGCTTTGAAAGCCACAGCCCTGCCTATCTCACCTCTCTCCCTTCGCATCTCCCATTACTGTGCCTCACACTTCCCGGCTCCGGCAGTGCCATATTTCTGTGAACCTCCATATCTTTTTGTTCCTCTCCTTTTTGCACTGGCTGTCCCTTCTGCCTGGGCTGCTCTCACCTGCTTTCTCTTGCAGCGCAACCTCCATTCAGAGTCTCCTGGCTTCTCGCCCCTTTCCCAGTTAGTCCCCTCCTCCTCTGCGCATCCAAAGCTTTTGAGCTTTCATCTACATGCTCTTCTCTTGTTCACAGCACTCAACTGTGAGCTGCCTCTTGGGGCACCCCCAAAGACCACAGTGAGGCACCTCCATGCTCCCAGCTGCAGAAGGCAGCCAACAGCAAGAGTCCATGGGAGTGTTTCCGGATGCTGCGGCGTGTCCGTGTGGGTGTAGAGTATACAGATGCATGGATCGGACTAGATAGGGATCTTCACACTTTCTTTTTTTTTTTTTGGCTTATGAACCCTCTCTTAAATAATTTTTGAAAATTTTATCTTTTCGGTAGAATCCATGTCATGTGCAATTCAGTTCATCTAAATCTAATAGACACACACTAAGCACGAATAAATGAGAGATTTACATCCAAGTGAAAAATGAATGAGGATTTATAGTCACCACTAATCTTTCTGCAAAAGTGAAGTAAAAATATTTCCCCTACATGAGTCTGAGTGAATGTTTAAGAAAACATAAAACACTAGCTTCCCTCTGATACAAAGGTGGCCTGCAGGAAGGAAGTTTGGAACACTTCACCTCCTACTTCTCAAACTTGGGCAAACTCACAGAGACAGGGTTCCAGGAAGGGAGGGAGAAATGCACGGGTTCGTTCTCATCTCTAAGAACAGTGGCAGCACAGCAGAGAACACGCTTCACCCCAAACTGGCCTTTCCCAGCATGCTTTTCCCAAATCTTAACTACTGTCATTCTAATAAATTTCCTTATTGGCGCAAGTTAGTTTTCATGTGTTTCTGTCACTTGTAGCCAAAAGAATCCTGATCGACACAGGGACAGCAGTAGAGGGTCGGGAGGATGGAGAGGTAAGATTCTAGAACCCAACAGACCTCGTTTCAAACCCTGGCTTCACTAGTCAATGACTGTGACTTCAAGCCGCTTCACCTCTCTGATCCTCTGTCCTTGGGTACAACGGGTAACACCAGCTCCCTGGGGCTGCTCTGTGGTGTAAGGGTCTGTGCATCATTGGGGCCGTCAGACAGACAGATGACCTTCAGCAAGTGACCTCCCTTCTCAGAACCTCTGGTTCCTCATTGGTAGGAAGCTGATAAAAGCATCTTGGAAGACTGTGGTGAGAATTACATAAGAGAATTGGGTACAATGCCCACGCAAAGCTGGCACACTGCAGATGACAATTAGCCCCGCGTGGGGCAGGCAAGTGAAACTTAAGTCTGTGACAGTCTTTTAAAATCAGCCAGCACCTTTGACCCACCCCAGAGGGTGACACGAAACCTGCAGCTGCAGCATGGTCAGCCTGGGAGGCTGGGACATTGGAAGAGTTGCTCCCTCCAGGAGCAGAGGAGCTGAGCCGAAATTCTAGCAAGTGCTAATTAGGTCGGGGAGCTACCCCAGGAGGGGGAAGCATGCCTGATTAATTACTGGCCTGCTCTGCAGGGGGCCACACACCAGGGCCTACCTGTGGCCTTCCCTCTTTGCCAGAGCTGAAAACCTCAGCCAGGAAGCCAGGCGGTTCCGGACAAGACGGCAAGGGTGAGCCTTGCCGCCATCTGGTCCCCAACTCCCGGCCTAATGTTTGTAACAGACCCACTACCTAATTGCATGGTTGGGGAGCAGCCTTCACATCTTTAACACCTAATTCACTATTGTTTCTCTGGGAGCCCCAATCCTGCGGCTGGCTGCAGAGGGAGGGTTCTGCCAGTTTATGGGGCTTTCAAGCCTGGGGCATCACAGGCCCGCCTTGTTAGGCCCCAGCTGGGCACCTCCTTCACCTCCTGCACGCAGCCTGGGCTTTACACCCCCTCTCCCCACAGCTGACTTGGTCGGCAAGGATACCCCAGAGACAGCCTCTCCTAGTTGTCATGTCCCCCTCATCCACCCAAACCCACATCTCTCCCTGACACGGGGCCCCATCCCACCATTCTTGCCTGTTGGCCCCTTGAAATGCTAGGTCAAGAGTCCATCTCTACTCATTTCCGACACTGGATCACACAGCACCACTGTGGGGGGGCAGGAGAGAGCAGAAGGTGGGGATCCAGGGACAGAGAGTGAGGATCTGGGACCAGGAGACCTCAGCCCTCTCCTGCCTGCCCTCTGCTTCTTTGGGTCAGAGAAGCAAATTTGGGAAGGATGCTAACAGGGACCTGGCTGGCCACTGAAAGTGTTCCCTGACCCTTGAACTCTCTGGAAGAGTCCTGACTCACCTCCTTTGGCCACATCCCACCATTTATTGCCACTACCATCACTAGTCATTGGTCATCTTATAGGCTCTGTCATTAACTTGAGGGTACCTTGGAGCAAGCACTTTCCTATCTGGGTCTTGGTTGCTGCCTCTGTAAAGTAATGAGGGTGAAGGGAGATGGAGAGGGATGGCTGACAGGATACAACACCTGCATGGGTCCCCCCACTCCCAGCTTTTCCTGGGCAGAGATCATCTACAGTTACTTTCTCTGCTGTCTCTTTTGAACATTACATTGGCCCCGCAGGTAAGAACAATTGGGACTGATGAAAAATACTTACTACTCATGGAAAATATATGACGTAGCCAAGGTCAAAGTGGCCAAGCTGTACACAAACCCAGGTGCCTCAGGTCCCAGATCCCATACCCAATGTGACACTGACATCCTGGGGAGGGTCCAGACAGTCAGGGAAGGGCTGTCATTAGGCACCAGGAAACGGGGCATACCTGTCTCCCTCTCATGGGTTGAGATGATGGACACCACGGCTGATTCGGGGGGCGGGGAGGAGACTGAAACCCTGGACAGATGCCAAGAGCTCCAAGCATCTCAGCTTGGGTCTAGCCAGAGCCCTAGGGACAGACGGGCCTGGGTTCCAATCTAAGCTCTTCTGTTTACTAGCTGTGTAACCTCAGGAAAATGACTTCACTGCTCCAAGTCTGCTCTATAAAGTGGGACTAAAAGTGGCCACCCCAAGCGCTGGAGGGGGGGGCTCCAAAAAAGATCGAGCTCGGTACATAGTAGGTGCTCCGAAAGTGGTGGCTGTTATTACTGGGGTTCCTTCCTCAGCTGTGCTGGGGAAACCCTCACGCGGCCCCTCCCTCCAGTAAGTGTCCCAAGAAGACATCATCCACGGCTGGGAAACCTTCCCGCCCTCCACCGTGCTTATCATGACCAGGTCTCTCATAGCTTGGGAACTGTCCAGAAAGCTCTGTCGAAAGTAAACAGAAGCTGGGCTCACGTCTTCCAAAGTCAGAGAGTCTCTAGAGGACCAGGACAAGGAAATCTCCACTGGCTCCATGGCCCCTGGGTGGAGCAAAGCAAGGTATGAGAGCTGCCCGCCAGCAGCCTGTGGGCTGAGGCTGGAGGCTGGAGGCTGGGCTCGGGGAGGAGCAGGCAGAGCAGCAGCGGGAGGCAGCAGGCGGCTGTGAGAGCACAGGTTATGGCATCACACCAGGCAACCCCAGGCTGGAATCTGCCTGTCCTTGTCCACACAGTAGCCAGGGCAGTGCCCCCAAGTGTAAAGCACATCCTGTGACTCCCCACCTGACTCCAAATAAAAGCCCCAGTCCCTCCAAAACTCTGCCCCTCCCCCATTCACTCTCCAATAGCCCCACTGGCCCCATCCTATTGTATGACAGACCTCCAGGCCTTAGCACTCTCTGTTCCCTCTGCCTGGAATGTATTTCCCCTCAGCGTTTGCCTTGCCTGACCACCAATTCTAAAACAGGAGCCCCATCACCCTCTATCCCCTCATCCTATTTTTCTTTTTCTTTATGAATTACCACTATCTGACACTGTATTTTGTATCTATTTGGTTTATTATTGCCCTTCCCCAAGGGAATGTAAGACCATGACGACAGGGACTCTGCTCAGTCCACGGCTCAGCCCCTGGAAACTATTCCAGGACACAGAGTAAACGACACATATTTATTACATGAATGAATGAATGAATGAATGAATTCTGGATTCATGATTTTCTAACTTGGATTGCTTTGGGAAGGTCATTTCACTTCTCTGAAACTTCCAGTGCAAAGTATAGTACACACCCATCTCACAGGGTTATTGTTCAAATTAAAATACTAGAGTGTGAAAGGAGCTAACACATCAGAGGTGCTCAGTAACCACCACCACCACCGCAGTTGTTATCACCAATGGTCTCAGGCCCAGTCACCTGCTCACTGAGGCCTCGAGCACCTCGGTGATCTCTCTGAGCCTGTCTGATCATCTGCCCCCTGTGGAAGTTAGGAGCCCCCATGTCCCACACAGGGATGTCTAGTGGCAGGCCAGGCGGTGCACCTAAAGCACCTAGCAGGGGGACTGGCACACAGTAGGCACTGACCAAGGGGCAGCTACCGCAATCCTGGAGAGTCTAGGATTTGGATATGGCCCTGCCATTTTCCTGTAATCTTGGGGAAGCAATTTAATATTTCTGAGCTTCAGTCTCATCTATAAAATCGGGATAGTGGTACCTTCCTCACAGGCTGTCCTGAGGTCACAATGAGATTGTGCCCTGGAGCCATCAGGAGATGTGCTGTGACAGGCACGTGGGACAAAGCCCTGGGTGAAGACAGACATCCTCATCATGCAGAGTAAGGACAGAACCAAGAGTTGCGCTTGGCCTGAGCTCTGAGGAGGGTCGCAGAGGGAGCGCAGAGCTCAGAAGCAGCGGAGCCCTCTGAAGAGAAGGCTCTCCTGCCCACCCCCAACTGCCCCTGTCCCCTCCTCTCTCCACAGGGCCTCATGGGGGAACATCTTAGCTGGGGGAGTTTCAAGGGAGACAGGTGACCGCAGCAGGGCCCCAGAGGAGGCTCCTTCCACCTCAGTCACCTTCCTGCCCAATCTGCTAACAAGCCTCACCCCAACATCCTGGGACAGCCCTGGGAAACGAGTCCCAGAAGAAAGGGCCCTGGAAGTCACAGAGACAAGACAGACTCCTCATGCGCCAGCCTTAAACAAAGCAGATGGAAAGATTCCATTCTAATGAGCTGCTGATTTGATGATTGATTCAGTCATACAGTCACATACACGTACCCTGAGAGTCTGAGGACAGAAACACCAGGGCCCCACCTGACCTGGGCCCTCTGACTTCTCCAGCACGTGATGGAGGTGGACAGGGACCATCACTGCCTTGTTTGGCCTGGGCCTGGCAAACATCAGGTGTGGGCGCCACAGATGACTCGGGCGGGCGCTAATCCCTAGGCGGCAAGCTCCATGATGCACGATTTTTTTGGTCTGTTTTGTTCTTTGATGAAATCCCAGTACCTAAAAGAGCAGGCACTTGGTAAGTGCTTAGTAAATATTTGTTGAATAAGTGAATCCATCAATAAATCAATGAATGAAACAATGATTTACTGTAAGAGAAGTTCCCTGCGGGCTGGGCTGAGTTTTGCTTCTGTTCTTTAATAAATTCCCAGTGCCTTGGCACATCAGAGATGCCGAGTACATGTATGTGAGAGTACATGTATGTGATTGTATGATTGAATCAATCATCGAATCAATGACTCACTAGAATGTAATCTCTCTGAAGGCAAGGATTTCCATCTTCTCTGTTTAAGGCTACATTCCCAGTGCCTGAAGCATGGCAGATGTTCAATAAACCAGTGAGTGAGTGAGTGAGTGAGTGGATGGATAGATGAATGAATGAATGAACCAACCCTTGAATGAGCAAGGCACCAGTGCAAAGACCACAGACCAAAAAGAATGAAACACAAAGGGGGCACCCTGCCCCTGGCCATCACACAATGCCTCATGGTTTTTTAAATAATTTGTCGATTGTTTTTAATTGGTTGAGGCAGTAATACTTGGATCATGAAACTGCAATATACAGAGAGGTGAAATAAATAGCTTATATATATATAATATATATAATATAGCTGGTTTTAAAATATTCCCTTATCATTGGTGTGCTAGGTCACGTGAGTCACGGAAGGTCGATAGCAGCATCCTCAGAACTGCGAGCAATGCAGGGTCACCGTGATTGGACGAGGCCGTCTGTCGTCAGAGGTCGAGGCGCCGAGAATTCCCAGGGGGCACGCCTTCCCTGCGCGGTGTCTCAGGCCAGCTTGCAGCGGACAATAAATAAATGACTGCAAACCAGAGAGCGATTTTTGTTGGAGTTTGGGGCAGGGGCACGGGATTAGGAAAGAGGGGGAGTTTGTCGGAGGTGGGGATGGGGTGGGTCCTACTTTCTCTTTTTTGTTTTTGTTTGTTTTTTGCTTTTTTTTGCTCTTTTTTTTTCTTTTGCTTTCAGAACCTTTGGGAAAAAGGACTTTGGTTTCTTAGAGTGTCGGTTTCCTCATTCAAGTCCTCCTCTGGGGACAAGTTTAGAGTTGTCTGTTCCAAGAGATAGACAAGCACCTGTGCGTTGACAACAGTCCCTTTGCGTGAGGCTTTTGTCATAGGGGGTTTCAAGTCAACAATAAAATCCTTATCGCTCCCCTTCCCCCAAGAGTTTTGGTTCAGTTTTTGTCTTCTTTTAAACACAATGTACAAAAATAGAGCTTCTTCCTTATTTTTCATGTAAAAATATTCCTCTGATGCAGTTCTCTGTGAGTGTGAGTGTGGGCCGGAGCCACCTGGCGCGGGGTGGGGGGGTGGGGGGGGCCATGGCGGGTGCCTAGCCGGGGTGCGTGGGGCGGATCCGCCGGGAGCGCTTGGTCACTGTGGTGTACTTGAAGGGCTTCTGCAGCTCGGCCTGCCCCTTGGGGTAGCGCTTCATGAAGTGCACGTCTTGCTGGTTCTCCCGGGTCTTGGGGCCCTTCCTCGGCCGGCCCTTCTTGGTGAAGCCCACGTACCAGCCGGAGTACTTGGCTGACATCAGGGCTGTGTAGTTGTTCTCCAGGACCTTCTCGATGAATACACACTCCTTACTGGTGCCATCGGGCTGCAGGGGAAGAGAGGGGAAGGAGTGAGAAGCGGGGAGGGTGGGTGCCAGGGGCACAGCCAAGTAGAGAGGGCATGGGCAGGTGGCCAAGGCTTGGGGCAGCACAGTAGAGAGGGCCTGACCCGAACTTTGGCCTCAGCAATTTCACCTCCTGGATCTGTGGCATGGACTTGTCATATTGGCCCCCGTATCCTTCCCTACCGACCAATTAGGTAATGGATTCCCGTATCATTCAGAAACTCATCCCTTCCCCACTCTCCACCCTGTAACCTCAACTCTACTAGAACAAGAGACCCAGACCTAATCAATCATAACATCATTTCCTGTGATTGGTGCAGGGCTGGACATGTGGCCTGAGCCATCCAATCAGTGTTCCGCGAGACCTTTGTGTAAGCGGTGCCCCAAAACATAGGCTGATTTAAACTTGGGGAATATGTGTGGCCAAAGTGAACGCAGCCATGTTACCACCACGAGGGGAAAAACTGTCTGACAACAAAGCCAGCACGCAGAAAGCAAAGCCAAGAGGAAGAGGATAACAGAAATCAGGTCCTTGCCACATCCTTTAGCTTCCGGGCCGAGCTGCATCTGAAGCTCAGGTTACCTCACTGTCACGTGGGCCAATACTATCTCATTTCCGGTAACCAGTTGGGATTATGTTCTATCATGAAAGAAAGGAGACCCAACAGATGTGCACAAACTTAACATGAAGTCAGCTGCTCAACTCCACTGTTACCTAGTTAAATATCAATCATTTTAATGTATGGTGTGAAGAGGGGTGAGAGCCTCCCAAAATAAGAGTTTTAGCATGGCCGAACTCTGAATCTGGTGCCCTTGCTTCCGAGATTCAAGGCTCACAGGCAGATGGGTGAACTCCCAGGGGCACTAGATTTACACTCAGAAGCTGAATCAACTCTAACGCTTCCTGGTGGAACCTCAGGTGAGCTAATCCCACTCTCTGAACCTCGGGTTCCTTGCCTTACCAAACAGGGTTAATGCCCCCTGAATCACAGAAATGTTGTGAGGAATGACGTTTCTAAGTGAGCCTGGCACACAGTAGGAACTTGCTGAATTATTTCTGAAGACCAGGTGGTTTGGATGGTCTGGCTTCTCTCCTAGATAAAAGGTGGAAGGAGGCAGGCTTTGAATCTCCTCCCTGAGACAGCTGAATTGCTCAACGTGCAAGAGTGAGAAACTCACAAAGTTGGAAGGCCTGAATTAGGCGCACTCGAGTTTCCAACTAACATCTCCAAATTTAGGCCGGGCCCACTCCTCGTTCCGGGCAGATGCCCAGCCAAGTTGGAAGCCCAGCAGTCTGGCTGTGCGTGGAGACTGAGGTGCGAGTTCCAGCCTTTTGTTTGAAGTGGAAAACGGGCTGGAGCTTCCAGGAACGTTCACCTTTGAGCGGAGGGCAAACTTGGGCTCTACAGACAAAGTGCTGAACTTTGCAGAAAGGGACAGGCAGGGTAAGAAAACATTCTCTGGAGGACGAGACCTTTCGAGGAGGCTGCAGAGCAGAGGTGGGGATGCGGGGAGGGTTTGGAAGACATATGCAGGACAACATGGGCGAGGTGAGCAGGAAGGGAAGGCAGAGCATGTGTGCAATGGGGGTACAGGAGAGTGGTCTCTGGGCTCTGGGTTCCCCATGGATAATTCTGGAAACTGCCTATCCAACCTGACTCCAGGTCCCTTGGCCGGTCTTGATGGAATAGTCAGAGCAAATGAAATAAAGGCCTCACCATGCTGTTTCCCCACCCTAGAATACCTGCCTGGAAAACTGCTTTCATCCTTCAAGGCTCAGTTCAGTACCCGCCTCCTCTGGGAAGCCTTCCCTGACTGCCATCTGTCTCCCTGGGTATTTCTTCCTCTTCCTCAGGATTTCATTCAATAATCCAGTTTTATTGGGCTCACATACTCCGTCTTCTGGACCCCCCTGGCACCCTTTCCTTCTCTCAGCCCCCAACAAAACAGTTCCGTATCTGCCTGTCTCCCCATCAGCCCAAGTGTCAGGAGATTGGGACTGCTCCTCAGTGGCTCTCAGGGCTCAGCACAGGGTGCCCGAGACAGAAGTGCCCAGAGCATCTGTGGTTCAATGGATGCGAGTTCTGCTGGGATAGAAATGGTGACACAGGAAAGGGGGTTTTCCTCTGAAAGAAAATAGGCTCTGCCTCCTGGGTCCCTTACTAATGTCCCAGAGGCAGTCAAGGCAGGCATCCCCTCCTGGGGATGTGCTGAGAAGGTGACAGAGCAAGCAGAGGGCTGGAGCTCTCTGCCTGGCCCACTTGGTCTCCCTACTCATTCATTCACTCATTCATTCAGCATTTATTAATAGCCAACCACAGGCCAGAGATGTCCACATCCGTTATTTCATTTAATGCTCTTAATTCACCGAGGTCGACCCTACCTGGTAGAAGGAAACAGAGTTCAAAGAGGCAAAGGGCTTGTCCAAGGTCATGGAGCTTATAAGTGGCAGAACCAGGGTTTGAACCTGCATTTGTCACTGCAGCTGGCTTCTCCTCTGTCCAGTTCCAGACACACCCACAAGGAGAAAGGGTACAGCAGAGAGGGCATTGCCCATCAAAACACCTCACCTCCCCAGGCCCACACAGCCACATCAGCAGGAAACAACGTCTTGGATACGCAAAGGCGCACATGCCCACACACACCTGGGTTTACTAGAGAATTGGGGAGCTGGGACTCGGACTGAAATTCCCAACACCCCAGAGCTCGGGAGCCCCTGGGAGGCATCATGGGGCCTATGGTGGTGACAAGTTCCCCACCAGGAACTCAGACTCAGAGGAAAAGGTGCCAGTGCAGGCCACACCTGAGCTTGACCCTCATCCTTACTCCTGATGACCTCTGTGACCCTGCTATCACCTGCAGAGATTTAAAAATACCTGTGGCTGGGGCTAACCCCTAGCAATGCAGACACAAGGTTCAGGCGAGGCAGATACTCAGCATTTAGAGAGTAAGTGACTATCCCATCCCAGGCACTCAGTGATTTAGAATTGATTCAGCTCCTCATCACTATCACTTCCTTCTTTCCAAACTAGAGTCCTGTTGCTTCTCCTTGGTGTGAAGACTGAATCCTGATGACGTCACTTGGATCCAGTCTTATGTGAAACCAGAAAGACCCCTGGATATTTTTAGTTACATAGGCAAAAAAAATTCCTTCTTTGCTTAAGGCATTGTGAGTTGGGTTTCAGTTGCTTACAACCAAATCAGCCTTCACAAAGACGTGGGGGGGGGTCCAGAAAACCCCCTTGACCTGAGAGTCTGGGGCCCTGCCCGCTGCTGCCCACCGGACTCACCAATGATCACACAGGAGGAAGCAGGCGAGGAAAAACTTCGATCTGGGTTGAGTGTTCAGAGATGGGGAAAAAATGCACGGGACATAGTGCTCCACACTCAACAACTGTTTATGGAATGAAAGGCAGCACTGCCTGCTGGACCACATGGATGTGGGGTCCCCAGGGGAGTCTAAAGGGGGCTGCCTGAGCAGGCAGGGGTGCAGAGCACAGCTTTGGCACAGGGTTGGTCTGAGGTGGCAGAGGCAGTAGGTCTAGCCAAGGGCCTGGAGCACCTGAAAAGGCCCTGTTGAAGGAGTGTCGTGATGATGCGGCTTCAAAGGGGAAAAGAACCACCATTTAAGGGCCTCTGTGCCAACATTATCATTTCCATTTTACAGGCGAGGACACAGCGAGGTCAGGGCACTGGTGTGTTTAATACTGGTTGGAAGTTAAGGTTAATCCTTAGAAAGCAAGAACCATATTTCTATTTCTCTGGTGCCCTTGCAGCCCTTTGGGCAGCTACACAGAGCACAGATGGACCCAGGATCGGCCCTCAATGAGCTCCCACTGATGTAGGCCCAAAGACAGCCAGCAATGACCTCGGTACGCAGACTGGCAACAGAGGGCTGCGTGAGGGGCTGGGGGCTGCCAGGTGGGTGTCCCCACTGAGGGCTCAGGGGGCTGTTGAAGGATGAGCCAGGACTGAGGGCCAGTGGATGAAGGAAAGGCAGGACTGGCAGAGGGTACAGCATACACAAAGCCTCCAGGGAGCGGAGCTTGCAGTGCCAAGTGTCTGTGGCAGAAGGGAGGTGAGGGCAGGTGGCAGGGCCGTGAGGCCAGGGAACCTCCCTCCAGGCATGGAGCCTTTCCCAGCTGGGTGCTGAGGCCCCAGGAACTGGTTCTCAGGCTGGGGTGGAGGGCAAGGGAAGACCCGATGGCATTTGTGATTTAGAAAGCTGAGGGTGGGCAGGGGGGCCAGGCCTGGAGTGGGGCGCAGGCTGGGAACTCACTCATACCCTGAGGCAGCTGAGGCAACAGTTCCTGAAGGTACTGAGGCCAGAACAGAGGCAGGACTTAGGGAAGGAGGGGGGTCCAGGGCCTAGCGCCTGACTGCCCAGGGGTCTGTGCGAGAGCAGCAACCCAGCCACCTCGGGCTTCCGGCTGCAGGAGCCAGGGAAAGTGAGGGACGCTGGGAAGGGGCCAACAAGGGGGCCTGCCTTGGGCGAGTCAGGACAGGTGGATTTGGGGGTGCCCTTGGAGGCCAGCCCAGAAGACAGAAGCCTGGAGGGGTGACGGGGGGAACTGCCCCGAGGGGGCGGGCCTCCCTGGGCTGTGCCTCACCTCGCCTTGCTGCCAGCTGAACCGTCCCCAATATTAATGACGGGAGAGAGGGCGAGGGGGCAGAAACCGGAGCTGGCTCCTGTGGAAGCAGTGACTCAGCGGCCAGCCGGCGGGCTCAGGGCAGCCGGCGGCGGGGAGCGGCCCAAGGGGACCGGGTTGCTCTTTTGACCCCAGGACGGCCCTCCTGGGGTCAAGATGCCGGGAACCGCACAGACAGGAGGGAGGGGCGAGCAGGCACTGGGCACAGCGGGCTGCCGCGCACCCCTCCTTTAAGTGGGGGCTGGGGGGAGGCCGAGTCTACAACTGCGAGCAGGTTGGGCCTGGGAGGCGGCCCAGCCGGGCAGCAGAACAAAGTGCCTGACGCGGGGCGGTTGAGCCGCCACAGGAAACGCACGGCCAGGCCAGGGGACCCGCGCCCACCCGCCTGCCCGCCGCCACCCCTGCCCCAGACCCCTCGCCGGCTGCAGAAAGTGAATCACTAATTAAAACCACTCGTCATCCCGCTATGCGATTACTATTATTTTGCTCTTTGAGAAGCTGCTGTTGGTGTGGGCAGCGTGACTGGAATCTTGGCCTTCCAAACTGGGCTTTGTATCCCGCCCAGCTCTAGTGTGGGACCCAGGACAAGTGCCCCGGCGTGGCCACGCCTCAGTGTCCACATCTGTGAAATGGGCATGGTCGTGGTACCCACCTCCTGGGACGGTTTGGGAGCATTTTTGCAGTGGCTGGCAGAAAGTAGGAGCTCAATGCATGGAGGCTAGGGGTCCCCTTATTATTAACAAGCAACACGACTCTGGCTCAGGTCCCTGGCCTGTCACACTCTCCCCAGTCACCGGCGTATGGCAGAGGGGACGAGGAATAACAGCGGGGGGGTCAGGAAATCAAAACCACAGCTTCAACAAGACTGGGGTCATTCCCTGCCCCCAACAAGATATAATAACGTAAATGATCAGCCAGGGCCTTACCCGCAAGCCCGAGGCCAACCTCCCTGGATTCAGGGTCTACTCTTCACCCCACACCCCCTCCACCTGTCCAGCAGAGGCCCCCCAATCCACTATTCAGGTTGGTTTGGGGGTGAGGACAGGCCTTGCAGAGAGAAGGGGATACAGGCATAATCCAGCAGGGCTCCTGCCAGTAACTGGAACACCCAGAGGAAGCGAGTGCATGAACTTCACCAACAGGCACACCCAGGAAAGGGGGGGACACTAAGAAGCAGCCTCAGTGGAGGCTCAGAGCCCCCTAGCACGTGGGTCCACAACACTGCACCCCCACCCCTGCTCTAATTTGTTACATGCAGCTCTCTTGCCCATTCCAAAGTAATAAAATCTTCCTGAAATGCTAGAACCGTGAGGCCCGGCACTGACGAGCCCGCCAGGTTCTGGAGGCTCTGCCGCTTGCACTGAAAATGCCTGGCAGTTATTAAAACACTGCTGCAGCCCAGCCCTCGGCCTGCTGCCTCCCTGTTCCCAGACACCAGGTACCCGCAGGCCAGGAGCCCCAGGGCTCCGACAGGCCTCCCACCACTGAGCCAGCCAGAGCTGCCCATTCACCAGGAGAGATCAGGGCCCTGCATTCTCCCCAAAGTCACAGCCTTGGATATCTCAGCCTGGAGGGAGTGTGAGCAGGAACAGAGAAGAAGGGGGCAAAAGGAAGAGATTACAGTGGGGGTCTCTCTCTCTCTGTCTCTCTGTCTCTCTCTCTCTCTCTCTCTCTCTCTCCCTCCCTCCCTCCCTCCCTCCCTCCCTCCCTCCCTCTCCAGGCGTGTTTTCCATCTGGGGCTGACAAAGCCCTGGGCACACTGTTCCAGCTCCCCAGAAGCTGCCAGGAGGGACCCACCCAAGTTCCCCGGAATTCCAGAACATCACTCACCTTCCCCACGAGCTTGCCTTTCCGGTTCATACACAGGTAGTATTCTGTCTCCTTCCCCTTGATCCGGACTTGACTACCGAAGGTGTCTGTCTCCACTAGGAGCTGGGCTTCGAAAGGCAGAAAGAAGACAAGACATTCTTTTTTCTACCAGGGCAAGGGCTTGACCTAAAGACTTGGTGACATGACCCCTGACCCTGTCCCTGCACCCCCACTGCCCCAAAATCAGGAACGGGGGGGGGCCTCTGCAGGTTCCATTAGAGTCCTCTGCTCCCCAGGCAGGGAGCAGAAAGCTGTTGCCACCTGTTCCCTGCCCCAGACTCGCTGGACTCCACTTGGGACCCAAATGGCTCCAGTCCAGGGAGTTCCATCCCTTGTGGCTAAATACAGGTGTGTTCTTCTCCTCCCACCTTCCCCAGCCCCTCCTCTCCATTCCCCAAAGCAGGACAGACAGCCAGACAGACAACCTCAGAGAACAAACTAACAGCCTCTGGAATAAGGGACAGAGACACATGCAGGTGAGGTCACACGGACACATACATGCTCATGCACACATGCACATGCACGCGCACACACACACACACACACACAGCCTAGCTTGGGGAACATCTACTTCTTCCAAAATTTAGGTCAGAGGCCCCCTCTTCCAGGGCAAATCTCTGCAACCCCTGCTCGTGCCCCCTCCCCCCAAAGGTGTGGCCCTTTGCCACTTGATGTGAGGGAGGCCCCGGGAGGAGAGGTGCAGGCCCCTGGGGAAAGGAGACCATCTTCAGGACGTTTCACTTTCCTCAATCAGGTCACCAAGGCTGAAAGGTAACTAACTCCCAGGAGCCCAGAATCCCCAGTAAGGACCCAACATCCTCTGGTCCTGGCTAGAAAACCTCACACTAAACCATCCATCGTCCCTCAGGGTGGGGGTGTCCACAGCTGATCTCCCAAAGCCCTGACTGAACAAGGACAGCAAATGTGACTGTCACATCAAAAGTGACTGTCTCTTGATTAGGCATGCTGTGTCCAGGCCCTCCCTGTCCCTCTCCCAGTCGGGTGCTGTGTGACTTTGGTAGGCCATGTGCACTCTCTGAGCTGGCTCTCTTCTCTGGTCTTGAATCCCCAGGCCTGGTCTACCCCTCCTCCCTCCCCTGCCTTCTCTGACTATGATCCCCTCCCCCATTCTCACCCTCCCATCCCTGACCCTTTGCTTCCCAGCACCTGCCCCTCCCTTGCCCACAAAATTTTAATTTCAGTGACAAGGGACCTGCTTCTCCATAACAAAAATCATAGCCCTAAATACAGTATCCTTGGAGCCACAAAGAGCGGACCTCAGTGCCCCTAAAATACACTAGGTATGATTTTAATAAAAAAATTTTAAAATATATACCCTGGTGCCCTGCTGTGAAAATTAAAACCATCTGGAATGCAGGATTTCCAATAATTAATCTAGCCCTCCTTTGACACCACTACTAATTAAAATATGATACCCCACCTTTCCAAGGAAAAAAAGAAGAATTTACATAAAATTTAAAGATCTAACAAGAATTCCGTAATTCTAGAAACGAGGGGGAGGGAACATTCTTCTCCCCACCTTCCCCCATCCCTAGTAAACACTGAGTCAAGACTATTAACCAACACTGAGATAGGGGGTTACAAGGCCTCCATCCCCCTTGCTCCCCTCAATTCAAACGCCTTACACCTCTCCCTGGTAGCTCGGTCCCTGGGTCCCCCGGGCCAAGCATCCGAGCAGCTCTGGGACTTGCCCTCTGCCTCCCCTCACGGCTCAGGCCCCACTGGGATGTAACTGTGGGGTTAGGAGGGTTCCAGCACCAGGGGCTTCTGAAGAAGGCAGCATGCGTCAGGGGAAGCTCAGAGCTTCGGAGGACCCACATCCGGGGCTGAGTCCCCGCCCCGCTTGCTAACTGTATGACCTTCGGCCTCAGTTTCCTCACCTGTAAAATGGGGGTCATCATCCATAACCTAATAGTTATTATTATTTTTTTAAGGGCAGTGTCACTGGCCCTCATATGTGGGACCCGAACCAGGGCTGCTGGCATCCCAAGCCAGCACTTAACCACCGTGCCCCTCGGCCAGCACTTAACCACCGCCGGCACTTAACCACCGCGCCCCTCGGCCAGCACTTAACCACCGCCGGCACTTAACCACCGCACCCCTCGGCCGGCCCAATAGTTATTATTTTAAAATTCAGATGTGTGTGAAAGGGCAGAGGTGGAGCAGAACTTCCCTCGCTCACCGAGGCGTGCCCTCGCCCTGAACTTTCTCAGCACCCTCCAGGGCTGCAGGCAGGCACCCCACACCTCAGAAAAGGCCTTGGCCTGGGACTTCTGAGGTCTGAGTCCATTTCTGGCACTGCCCCCTGGGCTGTGTGACCTCCACGCCCTCGGTGAGCTCGGTTTCCTTATCTATGCAAGGTTGGGGGGGGTGACCCTATTCTGAGATTGGGGGCAGGGTCTAGGACAGGGGTAGGAATGGGAGATTGTAGGAAGGAGATGAGGCCACAGGCCTGGGGCCCAGGCAACCCCAAGTGACTCCAAGGAGGACACTGCTCTGTCTGCCCCTCTCCAGCACATGCCCCAGCCCCTGTCCTCAGAACAGCTCCTACTACGCACTCCATCAGGTTCCCATGTGAGCCCACTGAAGTCACACATCCCCACCAGCCTGGGTGTCTTTGTCCCCATTGTACAGTATAGGAAAACGAGGTTCAGAGAAGCGACATGGCAGGAAGGGCTGACATCAGGTCTGCCTGCCTCTTTCTGCTGGGGCCTGAGCTCCAGGGGAGGACCCCCAGCTCGAGGGAGACATGTCTCAGAGCACAACCCTGCACACTCATCAGCCACAGCCCACGGCAGGAAGCCCTGGCCTGGGCCTGAGCGGCCCCAAGGGCCTGGGGCTGGACTGCACCTCCACCCCCGCGAGCCTGGCCGCCTCCCCCTCCGGCGTGGGGAGGGTCTGCACCGGCGGCTGGGCCAGCGGAGCCAGGAGCCTGCTCTCCCCGACCGCAGCAGGCCACGGAGTGACCTAGACTCCACTCAGTGCATGACATAATGAGGAGGGAGCCGGGCCAGAATTATGTAAAGTCTTTGGGGAGTAATAGCGGCAGCAGTTCTCAGAAAGAGAGGGAAAGAGAGAGAGAGAGAGGGACAGAAAGAGACAGAGAGGCCCCACCCACCCAGACGCCCCCTGGAGCCTGCCTGGTCTTCAGCATCACGCTGCCCCCTTGCCATGACCCATGACCCAAGCCCCCAAGGTGTAGCTCAGAGCTGGACACCTCTTCTCTGCTCAGTTCTACTCTCGAGGCCTGTACCAGGCCAGGCAGGAGGCGGTGATGACACTATCACACTCCACTCCTCACTAGACTTCCACCCCAACCTGGAGTCCCCACTCCACTCTTCACAATTCAACAGCCGCCTATCTCTGTCACTCTTGCCCCTCGCCAGTCCCCCCTCTACACATCAGCCAGACAGATCCTTTAAAAACATAAAATGAATTACCTCTCTTCCCTGCTGAAAGTCTTCTAGGGATCTCTAACCCACTAAAAATCCAGCCTCTTTATGGGGGCCCATACGGGGCACGTGACCTACTGCCTGCTGACGGTCCCCACCTCCCGCCCTCACCCACAGCTCTCCAGCCAACCAGCTTCCTCGCTGTTACTCTCTTACGCACCAAGTACACTCGCGCCACAGGGCCTTTGCACTTGCTATTCCCTCTCCCTAGAGATTGCTTTGCCCAGAGCTTCCCCTAGTGGCGTCTCATCTCCTAGATTGCCATTCAAATGTCACCTCCTCAGAGAAGCCTTCCCTGGCCATACCAGCCTCCCCCATCCCTCCCCTGCTCCATTGTCCTCAGAGCCCTTCTCCAAATTGGCTTATTTGCTACCTTTTTTATTGTCTGTCTCTGTTCACCAGAAGCTAAGCTCCATGAGGCAGGGCCTGATCTGTCTTCTTCACCGCTGGGATTCCCAGCACTAGCCCATACCTGACTCACCGTAAATGACCAATTGGTAAATTCTGCTACCCTAAATGGCCTTGTGAGGGAGGTTTGAGTAATGCTACTTAAGAGGTAAAGAAAACGAGATTCAGAGAGATGAGGAGGCTTGCCCAAAGGCACACAGCTGGTCAAAGCAGGGCAGGAGTTCAAACCCAGTCTGTGATTCCACAATCAATGCCCTCAGCCACTCTGATTCGCCCTGGTGTCACTCCTGCCACAGAGCTCTGAGCCC
Source organism: Aselliscus stoliczkanus (assembly GCA_033961575.1). Classification (NCBI taxonomy): domain Eukaryota; kingdom Metazoa; phylum Chordata; class Mammalia; order Chiroptera; family Hipposideridae; genus Aselliscus; species Aselliscus stoliczkanus. The sequence continues at coordinate 7,241,236 of CM066733.1, forward strand.
CCAGCCTCAGTCACATATTCTGACTTGCTGTGGAACAAAGGGAAACATCCTGTCCCTCTCTGGGCCGGGACTAGGTGACCTCCAAGGCCTATTTCAGTTCTTCTCCTCTAGGAAGTATCAGTAACTGACATTTATTTAGAGCACATGATGAGCTGGGCATTCTTCCAACTACCTTATGCATTATCTCCCTTAATCCTTACCACAATCCCATGAGGCTAGAACTATTAACAGCCCCATGTTACAGGTGAGAAAACTAAGGCCCACAGTCACACAGTGATGGAGTTAAGACCCAGGCAGGCTAAACTAAAAATCTTGGTCTTAGTCTGTCTTCCTCACCCTTCCTTCTCCCCTACACCAACCCCTTTTCTGGGGGAACAAGTGAGTGAACATCCAAGGCAGGCAGTGAAGGTCTTCGCTTCAACCTTACTTTCTTGGGGCAGAGGTCTATGCGTGGAGAAGCCCACAGAGCCTTGATAGAGGAGGGGCCCCTAAGGTCACTCTGAGCTGATACTGGGAGATGGGGAGCCCTCAGGAGCACCCACAGCCAGACCGGCGGAAATGGCTTCAGATCTGGTCAAGGGAAGAAAAGGCCGTATGAACCCGAGGAGGAGTGAGTGTAAAGTGGGGGACCCCACAACCCAGCTCCCCGGAAAGGAAAGCCCACAGAGCCGGTCTCACCAGGCCCAGCACACAGCACAGTGGCTGGGGGCCAGGAACTCAAAGGATCCGGTCCCTTCTCTAGCCTCCAGAGAGGAAAGCAGCAAAAGGAAAAGAGAGAATGGAAGAAAAAGGAACTGGCAAGAAAGCTCTTTCTATAAAAATCCCATGCTCTCTTTTTTTTTCCTCCTCCCCGTTTCTCTTAAATGTGTGGAGTAACAATGATCATTTTAAAAAAGCACAGCTAATACTTATTTGAGCATTTACCCTCAGCCAGGCACTGTGCTTAAAGCCTGAACATGGAATGCTTTACTAGCTCCTCACAACAACACTGTGAGGTCGGCACTATTATGTCCATTTTACAGATGAGGAAACCGAGGCACTGTGCAGTTAAGTTGCTTGCCAGAGGCACACAGTAGGGCCAGGATTTGAACACAGGCAGAGTAACTCCAGAGCTAGTCTGAGACAGACCGAGAGTCAGACAGAGGTAGGCAGAGTGGGACAGACATGTGGCAGGCCAGTGATGGCAGAGAGAGAAGTGACATAGACTGATGGAGGGATTGGCTATTCCACTGTGATTCCCTAACAGGGCCTCCCAGGGGGCGACCCAAGGCCTCAATTTGAAGACTTTTGTTTGAGGGGTAGAAAACCACAGGGAAAGATACAGAGAAGCAGCCAGAGAACCAGAGGGACCCATACGAAGAGACTCAGGGGACAGGATCCAGAGAGAGGGAGCCAAGAACACCAAGCTGGAGAATGGGTTTCCTGCCCCTAGCCCTGGGGCAACCCCCAAGACCTGTGAGTACATTGGGGGCGCTAGGAGCCAGTGAGAGGCTGGGCAGAGCCCCCCCCACCTGAGCCCATGTGCGGTGGACAGGAGCTGGCTGGCCGTTACAATTCCAGTGCTGACAGTGCTGCTGGCCACTGTCCAGGCATCATCCTCCAGCGAGTAAATGTCCCTCCACAAAGGCGCTGGGAGGTCATACCGATTCAGCACACCCTTCCTCCCCTCCGAAGGTGGACCGGGTGGAGGGGGTGGGGAGGGGGGCCAGGGAGGAGGAATCCTTTCTGGGGCTGTTTCAGCGTCACCATGCGTTTGCATATTCTCTCTCTCTCTCTCTCTCTCTCTCTCTCTCTCTCTCTCTCACACACACACACACACACACACACACACACACACACACACGTCATGGCCTTTCTCCAAAAGTGCCCACAGGAAGAGGGAAAAGAATCAGTAGGATTGATCGGGAGCTATATTTAATCCTCGCTGTAGCTCTAGTGTGGCCATGTCTGCTGCAGAGTCAGCGAGGTGTGCGTGGCCACTCCTCACTGGGGACAGAAGTTGTGGGACATGAGCACAGAAGACAGGGAGTGAGACTGAGAAAGAAATGCGCCTTCCCAGCTGGGAGAGCCCCTAGGGGAAGCTGGGCCTGTGCACAATAAGAGGCTGGTTGGCTGGGAGGGTGGAAGGGCGGATGGGAGAGGAGGAGGGAGGAGCCCTGGAGGGCCGCCAGTGGGCCCAGGGGGTGCGATGCCGACTGACCATACTCCCTGACTCGGGTCATCTGTGAGTCTTGGGTCACCTATGCGTCCTAAGTCACCCATGCGTCTTGGGTCACCCATGCGTCCTGGGTCACCCATGCGTCCTGGGTCACCCATGCGTCCTAAGTCACCCATGCGTCCTGGGTCACCCATGCGTCCTAAGTCACCCATGCGTCCTGGGTCACCCATGCGTCTTGGGTCACCCATGCATCCAGGGTCACCCATGCGTCTTGGGTCACCCATGCATCCAGGGTCACCCATGCGTCCTAAGTCACCCATGCATCCTGGGTCACCTATGTGTCCTAAGTCACCCATGCATCCAGGGTCACCTATGCGTCCTAAGTCACCCATGCATCTTGGGTCACCCATGCGTCTTGGGTCACCCATGCATCCAGGGTCACACATGCGTCCTAAGTCACCCATGCGTCCTGGGTCACCCAGGCATTCACTAGCTCAAGCATATATTGAGCACATGTTTATGGTTGGCTCTGTGCACAGGGACACAGCAATGAACAAAACAGACAAAAGCCTCTCCCCTCAAGGAGTCTGCATTATAACAGGAGAAACAGAGAGCAAATAACTAACTGCATGATAGGATGCCAGATAGCGGCGAGCGTGGAGGAAAAGATGTAGCTGTGAAGGGACAACTGAACAGAAGCCATGCAGCTATCTGGGCGAAGAGCACTCTCAGCTTGAGGGGACAGCTGGTGCAAGGGCCCTTCAGCAGGAACCCGCCTGGCGAGATCGGGGGACAGCAGGAAGGCCACTGGGCTGGGCAGAGTGAGCAAGGGCAGGGCAGCGGAGTGTGAGGCTGGCGCGGCCAGCAGGAGCCCAGCCACCCGGACTTGGATTTCACTCTACGTGACAGAAGAGCCTTTGGGAGCAGAGTGACGCAGTCTCACATTTGGACTGCTTTATGGAGAATGGACTCTGGGGGTCAGACTCAGACAGTAGGGGTCTCTGGGCCACGCCGCCAACCAGCCCAAAGGTGCCTGTTCCTTGCTCGTGCAGCCCTCCAGCAGGTACTAGAATGAGGGACATGGAGACAAGAGGACTCCCACTGTCATCACTAGCTCAGAAAAAGCCCACGTACTTCCCTATGGGAACCACATAAGTTGGCCCCTGATTATGCTTTGGGTTACCCCATAATTATTTTATTTATTCATTCAACAACCTTTAAGGTGTCAGTGGGGCTTGTACTGGACATGGGGACACACAGAAAGGTCGCTGCTTTCAAGCTCATATTCTTGGCGGGACAAGGTGGGGGCGTTTGGCGGGGCAGTGGTCAGGAAGGCGGCCCAGCAGGGCAGACTGACTCCCCGTGACCCCTGACCCTGAGCAGCCAGCAGACACACAGCTGGAATCATGGACTCATGCATGTTGAGCTCAGGGAAGCCGAGAGTGCTAACTCCACACCCCACACCCCACAGGCCAGCCCCATCAATGGTGAGGAAACCCAGGCCCAGGGAGGGGATTGGGAATGGCCCACAGTCACACAGGAAGTTAGGGGCCTACTCAGAGTCAGCCCCTCGGAAGCAGCGGGGCTCTGGCCGGGGAGCTCCTTGAAGGTTGGGACCGGGTGTGTCTTATTGAATGCTGCACCCCCAGTAATTGTGCCAAGTGAGTGAGGGACCCCAGCATGAACCAAGAGAAGACCAGGCCACTCCGGACGAGAGGCTCCAAAGACCCTCCCTCACCTGGCCTGAGACAGCAGCCAGAGCATGGCCAGAGCATGGAGAAGGCTCGTCTACCTGTAGCTGACATGCCAGGGCCCAGTGATGGGAGAGAGGTAGGGTCCCTTCTGGAAGACCCAGGAACCAGCTCCAGAGAAGGGGACAGCCCCCTTCTGTCCCCATATGACAGTGATGAGTTCAGGTGCTTGTTACTACTATCCTTGTTTTAATAATTATAGCATCTTTCGCCTTAAGGGATTCTCTCATTTCAATCACCCCACTTCACAGAAGAGGACATGGGATAAGGCTAACTCAGGTCTGAGGGCTCTAGCTCGTAAGTGGTGGAGCCGAGATTCAAATCTCAACCGGCCCCTGAGCCTACATGCTCAACTCCTCGAAAAAGCCACCTCCCTGGCCAACACAGCCCTCCAGTGGCCTGTTCGGGGGCTGTCTGGGCACTGCCAGTCTTGGGAGTTGGCCTATTGCAAAACCCGGGGTTTTTATATTTTCTTTCTTTCTTTTTAATCAAATAGAGAAGCGTTGTTTTTTTTTTAAATGAAAGCAGGCAGGAATATCTAATCATAAGGCTTATAAAAGCAGAGTGGCTCCCCCATGTTCCCCCCCCCCAATGCCAGGGCCCCCACCCCTCCCTGAGTGCAGGCCTGGCTGGCCCCAGGCTTCTAAGACAAGTCCTGTCACCCACAGCACTGCTTCCTGCAGCCTGGATGGAGTACCACCTCCCATCCCGAGCCTAAGTGCCTCGACCTCGGAGGCAGGTGGAGTGGGGCCTTCTCACCCTCCTTAGCCCATGAAGAAACCGAGCCCGGAGCCACATGGGCTTGCCCCAAGCTCTGCAGGCTGCTCAGTGGCCAAGCGGCAACTGGAACCCCTGTGTCCTGCCTCCTAGTCCAATGCTGTTTCTTTGAGGTAGCAGCTGCCTGCAGGACAGCGGTTACCAGGACCAAGAGCTTGGGAAGTAATAATCCCAAGTGGCCATGCACCCTTCTCTCCCACCACCCCCACCCCCCAGGTGCCTAAGCCCCAGCCCCCTTGCCAGCATAACTCTCCCTCCAAAGCCCAATCTGAAGCTGCAAAAGGTCCTCATTCCCGGAGCAGCCCACCCGTGGGGCCCTCCGAGTGCCAGGAAAGCTTTAGGGGGCCACTAGGAGACCCTCGTGCAGAACAGCCTGGTGTGGGGGCCCTGCCGACTGACGTCTAAGATTTCACCAGGCTGCTCACTAAAGCAGGCTGAGAGCCTCTGGGCAGGGCGCCCAGATAAAGGTGGGCCTGCCCACAGGGCCTAGCGCCTCAGGGTGCCAGGGAATAGGAGATTCTCAGTGTTTGCCGGGATTCCAGACTCCAGGCGTTTGTTTCTACTTGGTGTTTGCTGACGTTCCCAGACTGCACTGTATATGAATGCAGTCTCCGCTGGCATCACTCTGCCAGCTGGCCTGAGCCCTGAGAAGGGGGGAGCAGGTTCTTGGGACCCTCCTGAGCGCCCTGACCAGGGACTGCTGGCTGCCCCTCCCCCACAGGCCCATCCTCCTCGCCCGGTCGGCCACATAAATCACCCTCCCAATAATATTTGTATTGATTATCTCGATTGGAAGCCTCGGCTGGCTCCATTGTCTCACTTGCTCTCCCAGGGCTCCCAGATGGGGTCCTGCGCCCTGAGCTGGGTTTCTAATGCGACACTTCGATGGAGCAGCCTCAGCACCAGCCAGGGCCCATGCTGCCCTGGGTGCTGGGGGCGCTGGATGAGTGATAAACATATTCCTGGAGAGAGAATTACTAAATCTAGAGTTCGTGGAGCTGGAGGAGAAGCCTAGAAGCCTAGGAGATGGGCTAGTCCCTGGATACGCGAAGTGCCGGCCCTCAGGACCACCTGGCACTCAGTAGAAAGGCCGGGCGCAGGCCCCACCTGAACCCACCTGACAGCATCAGCATATTAACAAGAGCCCTGAGTGATTCCCATGCACATTAATGTTTAAGAAGCACTGCTTTAGTCTAACCCTGAATTGTCCAGAAGGGAAGCTGAGGCCCAGAGAAGGCAAGGCTTGCCTGAGGACACACAGCAGGTGCGATCCCCTGAGTCTCCATCTAGTTCAGGCAGAGGAACCGAGAGGGCAAGTGGCTTCTAGAGTGACGAGCCCGCCATTTGCCCGGGCTCCTCTCCCTCCTGAGACCCTGCCCCCTGTCTCCGGGTAGGGACAGATGGTTCAGACCACAGTCTGACCCCCCTGTACTCTCTCAGCCTGGAGGGGCCAGCAAGAGGGTCTCCCCAGGAGGGCACCTCCCTCCCACCCCGGCCAGCCAGCTGCCCCTTCCCTGGCAGCAACTGGACAGCAGATCCCAGGGAAAAGCACCACCTGGGTCTGCCCAGCACAGCCAGACGTCCGGGGGCGGACACAGAGGGACAGAGGCCCCGAGTGGTGCCAGCAGAGGGGCTGGGAGAGGTGGGGGTGAGGGGCAGAGAGCTTGATCCAGGGGAGGAAGCAGAAAGCAGGACAGATAGTGGGGCGCCAGAGAGAGGGACCGGCACAAAGCGGGGGCAGCATGAGAGACAGGAAGGAAGGCGGACAGAGAGAGACAGAGGCCCAAGCGAGAGAAGCCAGCCCGAGAGAGGCGGGCGGGGAAGACGGGAGAGGGCGGCAGTGCGGAGTGATGGGGCAGGAGAAGGGAGAGGAGGCAGCTGGCCTGGGAAGTGGGAGCCGGGGTGGCCCAGCCCCCAGTGACAGTGCAGCTGCCACACGTGGGCCTACCATGAGGTCAGTCCTGCCCTGGGGCTGAGGGAAAATAAATGGTGTCCAAGATAAAAGGTCCAAGAAATTATTTGTCTTGTTGTCACGTCTTGACTGCAATGAGCAGGGGCCAGCGGGCAGGCGGGGCATCGTCCCAGAAAAGCCTGGGCTGGCAGGCTCACAGCACTCAGGCGGGACCCGGCCCCAGCCCCGAGCCTGGGCCACCCACAGCCCCAGCTGCCTCCAGCCACCGCCCTCCCCTGGCCCGGCTCAAGGCCGAGGCCTCAGATACCTCCCAGAACCTGGCCTGAGAAAGCAGGAATCATGGGGACATGGTCAGGAAGTGCTCTGCATCTCTCCCCAAATCCCCTCCAAGCTCAGGGAAGGTGGAGTCCTGTCCTTTCGCTCCCTACTGAGGATCTTTGTGGGCTGGGGGCCTGGGGAGAGAAGCGATGGGGTGCATCACTCCTCCCAGCCCCTTTGCAGAGGCAGGTGATATAGTTCCCAAACACCCCAGAGGAGGGGGCAATTCCAGGGTCAAGGGCAGGTCAAGGGGACCGTGGCCCAAGGTGCTGTCCCCATGCCTCACAGGTGCACAAGCCAAAGTTCCCAGTGTACACACACAGGCACGCACACACACGCACACACAATCATGCACATGGTCATATGTAAACACACTCACACAGCAGGCCAATTCCCACCACCACCACCAACCTCCAAAAAGCGCTACCCAGAGGCTCCCACCGCTCTGAGCATCTGAAGCTATGCCATGGGGCGCGGGCACCTGCTTTAGGCTGTCCCCAAGCAAGTCACTGATAGCAGGACCACTGCCCTTTATGGGGCATCATTTATCAGCAAAAGCACTTTTGATTCATGTCTTCAGCCAGTGCTCCCAACAAGGCTCTCAGGGAGGCACCACTGCACCCCCATGTCAAGGAGGAGGAAACTGCGGCCCAGAAGGACGTGCACGGCGGGGAAGCGGGGCTGGCACCTACCATACTTGTCCCCGTCCTCGCCACGGGCGCTGATCCTGCGGCCCAGGACTTGGATGTGCTTGCCGCTGGTCCGGCTGTAGAGCTGGTACAGCCGCAGCTGCTTACGGCTCACATCGTCCCGAGCCCGCGTCTGGTTCTCCACGTGGATGCGGAAGCTCACGTTGTCCTCAGCCGCCAGCACCTGGTGGGAGAACGGGGTGACTGTGAGCCCCCCCGAAAGTCCTGGGCCCTCTGCGGGCTGGAGCCACATCCCCAAGCAAGACGCAGGGCGGCCTCCTCTCTGCCGGCTCTGGGCCAGGCCTCAGCACACACTCACCGCGGGCCAGTTAGCGCCGCCATTTCACGGATGAGGCAACTGAGGCTCAGAGAGGTGCGGCAAGGTGCCCCAGGTGGCCCAGCCAGGGAGGGACAAAGGTAAGAATCAGGCCATGGTCTATTACACAACAAAGTTTGTTATCTTTCCACCACAGCCCCAAAGGGCAGCGACCAGTGGGCAGCGGAGGTTTCTTGTGTGGCCCTGAGCACATGATTTGTTCTGCCGCGTGTTCCTTCCCAGGGAAACAGTAGAGCAGAGCCCCTGCTCTGCCAGCATCCCAGGGTGGCTACGAGGACACAGTGAGCAAGTGAGGAGAAAAGCCCCCGAATGCACATGGAGATGGCAGCGGAATGCGGGAGGCACAGAATTGCTGTTTGGAAGGTCTGGCAACTCTCAGCCTGGAAGCAAATAGGCCAGAGTTTACTGTCACCTCTCCCATGGGTGCTGATACTTGGAGGAGGTACGGGGAGTCCCCGCTCCATGCCCCGAGGGTCCCCGTGCTGGTCCATACCACCAAGCGGGCCCCTGTGGGAGAAGCCTTCACTTTGCATCTCCCATCGAAATGTCTTCCCCTGAAGCTTTCGTTCACTCGTGTCTGAGCACATGGTCAGGATGCTGCCTCTGGCTACCTACCCCAACATGCATCGCTCCGTCTCCCTTCTCCGAACACGGCCTCTCACCTGGACAACTTGCACCCGCCTCCTCCATGGCCTCCCGCCTCCTGGTTGTCCACCCTCCACCAGACCCACTCACCTCGTGTGATCCTCCCCTCTGTACTCTCCAGGGCTTGCCGTGGACAGTTAGATAAAGGTCCCCCCATCACAGCCTCAAGACCCTGCAGGGTGAGCCCCCAACTGCTTTTCCACCTTCATCCCTCCCACCACTTACACTGGCTACCTTATTGTGTCTCGGAGCATTTCAAACACAGAATGCACACCTGCCTCCGGGCCTTTGCACGTGCTCTTTCCTCTGCTTCCATGCTCTTTCCCAGATTTTTACATTCTCTGTTTTATTCGGGTTTCTGCTTAAGCGTCACATCCTGAGACAGGCCTTCCTTGACTGCTTTGCTGAGGCAGGCCCCCCTCTGTCACTTTTCATCTCTCAGCCATTCTTCGTTTTTCTAACATTTATCAACCTGACGTAACATCTATTTATCTGGTTTTTGTCTGTCTCCTTCTGACTAGACAGGCGGCACCATGAAAGCTGCCATTTGCTTTGGCATTTGCTGCTATGTCCCCTGCACGTAGCACAGCAGAAACACAAACATTTATTGAATGAATGCATGAATGAATGAACACTGATCCTGTCATTCCATTTAGCATTAAATTAGGTTTTTCTATGCCCCGCTACTCGTATGCCTGTCCCGTCCCATCTTAACCATAAAGCTGAACAATTCTTGAAGCCCAGACAGCGTCCCAAGTTTAATCGATGCACCCGCAAGGTCAGACACGATGCTAGGCACACAGGTCCCCAACTCCACGAAAGTAGAGCTCTTGGGACCAAGGCTGCCCAAGCATTTCTCTCACCCCTCAGCTGTGACCGCCCGGGCAGGGGCCGTGTTTCCTCAGGGCTCCGCTCCACGCCCAGCCCAGGGGCACTGTTCCCCAGTTGCCCTGCACCTGTCCTTTCACCCCAGCCGCAGGTGTTTCAGCTGTGCCTTCCTATTATACTTAACCTCACTGCCACCCTCAGCACAGAGGCATTAACTTCCATTACAGAGGAGGAAACTGAGGCTCCAAAGCTGAACTGACAAGGTCACAGAGCGGGCAGTGGCAGCCCAGGCCTTGTAGCCCAAAGCCTGGCTTTTAGCTTCCCTCCCCATCCCCCCTGCTGGGCCCCACCTGCCCCACTAGTGCCATCAGGAGTGGGACCCAAGGAGTGGCACGCCCCGAGCTAAGGGACCCTAGACAAGTTACTAACCTCTCTGGGCCTCGTTTCCTCCTCTATAAAATGAGAGTGATGATAATGGCATCCACCTCATCCGCTGCTGTGATTAAATATATAAAGTCTTAGAGCATGCTGACATAGGGTAAGTGTTCAGTAGGGGTAACTGCATAAGGCATATAAGGCAGCCCTTGAAGAGGCCCTTGGGGAACCCCTGCAAACAGAAGCTTCTCTGGGGACATTAGGGGATCACACTCCCTGTCCCTACAGATAGGGCACTTCTGTGGTGCAAATAACAGTTTGGGAAGATGATACTGCTTTTGATCTTCCCAACAACAGGGAAACATGGGAATGCTTATCGCTCCCATTTAACAGACATAGACACTGAGGCTCAGAAAAGTGAAGTTGTCTGCTCTGAGCCACACAGCCGAGTGAGGCGGGGCCTGGCCACTGGCCCATTGAGCATATACACCCTCCACTCCTACGACCTTGGTGACCAGCCCTCCCCACCCCCGCCCCCGTTCACAGATAGGACCCGAAACCTGGGAGCCACCTCATTTCACATCCTGATGTTCAAGGATGCGGGGAGGAACTCCAGGGCCCCCTGAGGTCCGCCCCTGGTGGGCATGTGTCCCAAAGACCCCACACACATGGCCCTCGACCTTCCTGGAATGACTTCCTGAGGTGGCCCAGCCCTGTCCCCTCCCCCAGGGGCAGGCCTCTGGCCTCCCTCCCTACCCTCCAACTCTCCTCCTGCTCACAGGAGCCCTTATCGACCAGAGGTCAAACCAATCTCCTCACCCTGCGTCCCCGAGGGGAGCTGCCCTGCCCCCAGAAGCCAGCCTCCCATTAACGATTGTCTCCCTGGCGCAATGGGCAGAGGCAGCGTGGTGACCCAGGGTCAGGGGGCTATCCGGTAACCCTTTCCCAGGATGTAGGGGGAACAATCCATCTTGTCCAGCTCCCACCATTTAAGCCACACTCTGTGGCCACATCAATCCCAAGGGAGGCAGAGGGGGTGGCCTCTGACACGGAAATAGAGTCCATCCTCCAGAAGAGGCAAGAGGCCTCTGGGCTTCCTGGGCAAGACCTCTGGGGGCTGCAGGCCTTTGCACAGGCCGGATCCTCTACCCAGGGCACCATGCCCCCTCTGCCCGCCTGCCACCTGCCCTCAGGTGCCTCCCGGAAGCCCTTCCTGCCCCACCCGGCCCCTGGCTGAGTTCGGGCCTCGGGACACTCACAATAATGGCTTATTGTCCCCAGAGTCCAGCTTGTCTGGCTCGTCCCTGATCTCCAGCTCTGCCCCCAGGAGGCAGCCAGGAAATGTTTGCTCAACGACTGTGGGAATCCTGGTACCAAAATCAGCCCCACTGCGTCCTAACCAGAGTGCCCAGGAGGGACGGCAAGGGGTGTTTTTAAAGCTACCAACTGCTAAGCTTTCTCTGTTCCTCTCTCCTACGCAGCCCCTACACATGGTGCCTGGTCTGAGTCCCTCACCCAGCCGGGGAGGTGGGCACAGTGAGGACCCATTACACAGATGGGGCCTCAAAGGCACCGCTGAGCCAGGAGCTCCAGGCAAAGCGGCCGACTCAGGAACACTCTGCCTCCCACTTGCCTCCTAGGGGGTAGCAGGTCACTGGCCTCACCGCCTGAGAGGGGGGCCTGCCTTCCGGGCCCTTCTGGAACAATTAGTGCTGCTCTCTGCTGGGGGAACATCCCTCCAGGTGCATCATCACCAGGGTATTGAAAGCTGCCATGTGAGAAAAATCCAACTGTTGCCGCTCTCATAAGGCCAGCAGGGTTGGCACACCCAAGACTGTCTCCTCGGGCAGAGAAGATGCCTTCTGTCGCGCTGCCGTCTCCCCACCCCATACCCACAGATTATCTTTTGGGTCCAAGTAGCATTTCCCATGGCGGGGTGGCCTGCAGTCTGTCTAAGACCCCAGTTACCCCCAGCCAGCCCCTTCCCTGCCTGCCCTGCGGCTCTGGTGGAGACATTTACTCCCTGATTCAGGAACTGCCCAGGGCCTAAAAGGCCCCACAGGTTCAGCTCTTTGCCTAGCTCCACCCTCAGGCCCAGGCAGGGACACGGTGCTGAGCGGGACAGAGCCACCGCTTTTCGCCCACAGTCACATCCTTGTCTGCGTGGCTCTCTAACGCATGGGAGGGCAGCAGCCTCCCTCTGGCTGAAGATTTCAGCCTCACCGTCCTCCACTCATAGCTCTGAAGGCATGTCGGCGGGGCTTCCTGTTTCTGCCTGGGCCACGCTCCCACCTCCCAAAGACATCGGCCACATCGCACGTCACCTATGTACACACACTACATAAACGCACCCCACCATACACCTCCAACGCCCGCTCACTGACCTCAGGCGCTTCCACACCATATCACCGACTTCTCTGATTTCTGTAACCCTCAGTGTCCTCATTGGCAGAATGGGGATTATTTATAGTATTGATCTCAGGAAAAGGTTATACTAGGAACAACAGCCGGGACTTTTTCCTTTCGTTTGGTTTTCTGAACAGCCACTACTTTCTGAGCACATCCTCTGCGCTAAGAACTACTTTAGGTAAATGATCCTACGTGATCCCCGAGTGGCCCTATGAGTGGCAGTGTGATTACTGCCCCCATTTTACAGATGAGGTAACTGAGGCTCAGAGAGGATACATCATTTGTCCAAAGTCAGAACTCGTGAGAAAAAGGAATCAAGGTTCAAATCCTGCTCGTGCCTCCTCATTCTAGAAGCCAGGCTCTCCACCACTTCCTTGCTTTCTCTCCTTTACCCACCTCCTTTGCCCTCTGCAGGACAGCAGTTGGTTCTGGCCACACCCATGGCTGGGGCAGGGACTGGGGCACCGGCATCCGACAGGACTGGCTGAAGGCCTTCAACTCACTCCCGCTCCCAGGAGAGGAGGATGGGGTCAGACGGTCCCCTCCTGCCCAGGTCTCCATCCTGGAGGCCCGCCCCCATCTTCAGGCAGCCTGCCCAGAAAGGGAGGGTCTCCTGGTCCCAGGAGGGGCAACCCACAGACTTCCGGCCACACTCCACCACACCACCTCTGGCAGCAGCGGCAGCAGCATTGGGCCAGCCAGGCGGGGCCTTTCAGAGCATCTCCAAATTCTGGGTTAGAACCTGAGACCTGCACCCCATGCTCCAGGAGCGGTCCCTGATAGTCAGCCCCACTCTCCACCCCGAAATGCAGCTCCCCGAACTCTTCCTCGAGAGCGAACAGCCTGGACGCAGGCCCAAGAGCTCCTGCCAGCTGCAGGGCTCCGTGGGTTCTTATCGTGGAGAGTGAGACTGACGTGGGCTAAGTGGGCATCTGCTGAGTGCCAGGCCTCAGCTAAGTGCTTTCCAGGTACCGTTTCCTACCTCCTCACAGGACCTGGGCAGGTCTGACAATTACCATCCCTAGGACAAAGGGCGACAGAGGGGCCAAGGGGCTCGCCACAGCTGTACAGAAAGTGACCGAGTCAAGATCCGAACCCACCCACACCTGGCTCTAGAGACCGTGAGTTTCCCCTGGCTGGCACCTTGGACAGAAAGGCAAGATGGAAGGCCGGGCAGAGCCCTGAACCAGCTTGGCTCAGACTGACACCCCCACCCACAGCTCAGCCCCAGGCTTCTCCCTTTTCTCCTGTCACACTCCTCACACCCAACCAGAACAGAGCAAGGCCGCAAAGGGCCCCTCCCCACCCCCAGCCTGTCCATTAAGCTCCTGGTGCTATCAATGTATTGATTGGCAGGGCTGAGCCAACAGCATGGGGTGGGGGGCGCTACCATCCAAGGCAGCTGACCGGAGTTCCCTCTCTCCATACATCAGCCTTCTCCATACAGATCGTCAATATGGGTGCCACTGGCAGTCAACCCTGGAGCCAGCCTGGGGGAGGGGCTGGGCACTAAACACTCATGCTCCCTTCTTTCTCCCCTTTTCCCGTCCCCTCTGTTTCAGTTCCCTCTCCCTGAAAGCCCTTGTGTGGGGAGAGTGGTCATGCACGCCCGAGAGGTAAAAATCAAGCCCTGTATTTCGGCATTCAATAACCATCACAGCCTTTTCCGTCACCCTGTTCCTGAACTTTAAGCTCCGGATACTCCAACCGGCTCGAAGTCCCCTGAGCACCTCGGGATGTCCCCTGCTCCATGTGGAGACGTTCTGTGTGCCTGCAATGGCTGTTACACACACACACATGCACTTGCTCGGCTTGCTCCGATTTCAAGGTTTAAATGGGGCACCTTCCCTGGCCAGATCCTCTTGCCTGAGTCTGGTTTTGGGGCCCTTCATCAGAGTACACACGGCGCCCTTGATTCAGGAGGGTGATGACAGGTCTTGGGCCCCCTGTGCCCCACACCTGGCCCCAGGAGGGGAGGGTATTCTATCCAGGGGCCCAGCCCCCAGGGAAGCTGCTCCTCTCCCCTCCACACACTGACCCAACACTCATCCCACTGCCAGGTCTGTGCCAGGTGCTGTCAGGCCCGTGGGATGTGTCAGGCCTCCCGGGACTTCCAGGAACCAGGAGCTGGCAGACAAGCAAGCCTCCAGGTACAGCCGAGTCCTCCCGTTAACTGCAGCTCACATTTACTTAACACTCATAATGAGCCGGGCGCTGTGCCCAGTCCTCCCCCAGGTGACCACAATCCACCCTGTACAGCAATCCCAAGAGGGAGGTTCCGTCCAGATGCCCATGCGCAAGCTGAGCCACAGGAGGCCGCGCAGTTTGCTCGACACGCGGCTGCCACACGTCTACGCGGGTGTGACCGGGGGCTGGGTCCAGAGTCTGAGCTCCAATGTGTCCCTGTGAGCCCCGGCAGGGAATGCCCTGCATCACAGGAGCGTGACCAAGCGCTAAGTGGTTCCAAGGCGGAGGTCAGGGATGGGATGGGAGAGGCTGGAGAAGGGTGATGAATGAAGTTGCCTAAAGTGTCAACCATCCCTTCCCAGGGAACACTTTGAGGACAATGCTGAAGCTTTGGGTGACTTCTTCATCCACATCAAAACCCAGTCCAGGGCCAGCCCCGCAGCAGGCATCTCACAAATGTTTGCTGAATGCTAATGAGAGGAAGCACCATCACTCCCTACTGCAGAGCTGTCTAAGGCTGGCTTCACTTACTCCACCCGACAGGGAAGAGTGGTAGTTTTTTGTTTTGGTTTTTTTTTTTGAGGGCAGTGTCACTGGCCCTCATCTGTGGGACCCAAACTGGGGCCGCTGGCTTCCCAGGACAGTGCTTAACCACCACGCCACTCGGCCGGCCCAAGAGTGGTAGTTTTATAGCAGGCCTATTTCCCACATGATAAGGAGGCAGAAACTCAGAGAGGTTAAGGATCTTGCCCAAGGCCACACAGCCTCCAAGCGGTACAGTGTGGATTCAACCCAGACCTAAATCCAAAGCCTCAGGCTGGAGGCCCGATATCACTTCCTAGCTTTCTTCAGCCCTGCAACATGTTACATACATACCTAACATATAACCGGCTGAGCAATTACTACCACTCAGCTATTTACTGACTGTCAGCCATGACGCTGGCTACTCTGTGTGCATTATCCCCTTCAGTCCTCACAACAACCCTTAAGTAGGGACCTCTGATGACCCTATTTACAGATTGGGAAAACTGAGGTGCAAAGGGGTGAAGGTTAAGAAATCTGCTGAACAGCTGCTCAGCAGCACAGACACGATTCAAACCTAGGTCTCTCCTACGCCAAAGCCCAAGCATTCAAGCACAACAGAAGCCACCTAGCTTACCTTGCCAATGCCTAGGTGGGTAAACTGAGGCACGGAGAGGGAGACCATCCAATGAGCCAGAATTCCAGGGATCCTGCGAGCCTTTCTGCTCTGTGGCCCACGGGAGGGTCATCCTTGGCCCTGTCCTTGGCACAGCAGCATTTTACATAGGCCTCAGGCCTTATGCCATTTCGGTGCCAGAGCAAAAGATACCCAAATGTCTGCCAGCCCCTACCAGCAAGCTGGCCCAAAGCCCAAGGGGCCTGCTTGCCCGCTGCTGCTCCAGAGCAAACGCCCATACTCCGGCCCAAAGTGCCAGGATAGGCCTCAGCCTGAGGCGGTGGCCCTCCCTGCGCCCGGGCCACACTGGCAGGACCTTGGCAATGCCTTTCCGAGTGCTTCCCCACCATCCTTGTGAATTGGGGGACAGACCCGACCCAGCAAAAAGAATGGGGCCCACAGAGGTTCATCAGCAAGCCTGGTCACTAGGAGGTGGCAGTGCCCTGGGCAAGGGGAGCTCAGCACACTGATGGAGCTGGAGGCATGGGAGCCCTCGCAGATGCAAGACGCACAGACGGGGTAGGTCCTGAAACACACAAGAGAGATCAGAGCACCGGGCTGTGCACTGCCCCTGCTCCACACCCTTAGGAAGCAGGGACTGTTCCGTTGGTTGTTTTCTTCTCATCTTACATGTGCAGAAGCTGGGACCCAGAGAGGTTAAATAACTTGTCCAAGGTCACACAGCAAAGACTAGGCATTTGAACAAGGCTGGCAGACTTCCTGGCAGAACCAGGAAGCCGGGGGCCTACAGCTGCTCAACTTAGATTTGAAGCCAGCTCTTCACCCTCTTACTAACCACCAAAGGCAGGTTATTTCATGCCTGTGAGCCTCACTGCCTTCATCTGCAGAGTTCTCTAATTCCAGGAGGGTTGTGAGGCGTAGCCTAGAAGCTGTGAGAAATCGCCTGCCTGTCACATAGTGAGCATACAGTTCCTGGTTCCAGCTGCTGGTGTCATTGTTAGCCTGACATGCCTGCACCCTGGTTCCCACACCCACAAGTTTTCTGTTAGAGGACGAGGTCCTGCTGAGGACAGGAAGTCTTCTCCCTGTCCCCTTCCACCTCCCGGTGGAAACCCAGCGTGCCCGCAGAGCTGCCCAGGGCAGGGTGGAGACAGCGCTGTGGCCCTGACACAGTGCCCCAAGCCTGCTGACACCACCCACAGTGCCAACTACAAGAAATTTTAGAAATGCACCTTCCTGTCTCAGAGCAGAACATTCCAGGGAGCTCAGGGCCTGCAGACCAGATTCAGGTGTCTTCAACCACAGAGACGCCTACCTGGGCTCTGAACATCCCCACAGGGATTCACTGGGGTGGGGAGGGGGGCTCTCACTGAGGACCCCCAGCCTGCCTCTTGAGACTCCATTTTCCCACATTCTCAATAATCTCCGTATTCTTTCTGAAAAAGTCTGCTTGGTATGGTGGGAAAAAAATGCAAGATCTTGACTCTAGTCTTGAGTCAGCTGTGGCCTTGAACAAACCCCTTCCCTGCTCTGTGCCTCAGTTTCTCCATCTGTGAAGCAGGAATATGAACCCCCTCCTACTGCAGGAGGAAGAATGGTAGGGAGAATGAAACAAGCCCCTGATGCAAGCGCCACTTTCAAACCCTTACAGGCAGTGCCTTTCCACCTGAGGCAGGTCCCTTCTCCCGGCCTTGGTTTTCTCCTGTGTTGGACCGAAGGACACGCCCGCCTCACTACACCTGACAGCCTGGGGGGGGGGCGGTCAGGAAAAAAGCGGGTCCTGTTCACCTGGCACTCTCCCCTTCTAGCTGGGGAGCTCTCCAAGGACAGGAACTGACCAGTCTCTCTGAAGGGCCAGCAGGAAGTGGGCTCCCAGCAAGCATTTGTTGAATGAATACCTGACTGGCTGGACAGACAAATGATGTCACTGCTTTCAGAAATTAAAAGTGCTATCCAACAGGGCACTTTCCCAGCCTCCTTATGACCCGGGGGAATCTGTCTCCAGCCTCTGCATTCTCCCTAGCTTGAAGAAATGGTCTAGGGCCGGCCGAGTGGCACATTGGTTAAGAGCTGGTTTGGGGACGCCAGCAGCCCTGGTTCGGATCCCACATATGAGGGCCAGTGACACTGCCCTCTACAGCTAACAACAGCTCCACCTGGAGCTGGGCTGTGCGAGCCCCGGTGATGGTGTGGGCTGCAGCCCCTGCTGCAGTGGGCTGCCATAGGCTGCAGTGAGTGGCCGGCAGCCAGCGTGAGAGGCTGGCAGCCAGCGTGAGCTGCCAATAGCTGCGGTGAGCGACCATCCAGAGGCCGGTGACCAATCTGCCTCATCCGGGAAGAATGCAATGATGATACCAACATGGGCCAGTGAAGCAACATCCTCCACAACTAGACTGAAGAACAAGAAGACAGCAACTTGTCTGTTCCCCTTCCCCAATTCCCCAACGCAACGCTGTTCCCCTCTCCAAATTCCCCAATAAAATCTTTAAAAAAAAAAAAAATGAAATGGTCTAAACCCCCCACAGGAGGACAGGTGCAGGGGGTGGGGAGCGTCACAGCGACAGGGGGTACGGAAGGGAACTTCCCGACTTGAACACATGGTGCAGAGAGAGGAAGTGGCGCTGCAGGAGACTCCCCTGCCCTGGTCCCCCTCGGCCTGGCCTGTCTAGGGAAGGCCAGGACCTAGCAGAGCCTGGCGGCAGGAACAATGTCAGGCAGGTGCCGGCAGAGCTGTGTGAAAGGCCCAGCCCGGTGTCATTGTCAGCGCTCAGCCAAGTGCAGAAAAGCAATTTACTGGTCACGCCGCTTGCTCCCCTTGGAAATTTTTAAAATTCTTCTGATTTGAGCTATCCACGGTGTCCCAAGTCGTGTGGAGAAAGGATTTTATTAAATTCCCAGCTTCCCGCTTATGAGGGTGGCCAGTGGGTGATGCGGGTGAGGGCAGTGCTCACCACATTGGTGGGGGGGCGGGGGGGTGGGAGTGTCTGGCACTGACTGGGATCGTGGAAATGGGGCCTGGGGGCTGGGGGCAGAGGCCCACTCTGGGTCTGGCGGCTGATGGATGGGAAGAGGGGAGGAGACCAGAACTCCACTGCTAAGACTGGACTAGTCCCCCAAAACGTGGAGGGAGGGGAAGGAAGGGCACAGATGCACCCATTTCTTAGCAGAACAATGTGCCCTCTGGGTGGACGAGAATTTGCAAAACTTCTTGCACACCTATCACACATCACCTCAGTCTCAGGGCTGCACACTTCACTAGTGACTAAGCTAGGACTCGCAGGGGTCTAGAGATCAGGAAAAAAACGAGCTGGGGTTTGGGCCCAGCCCCCTGGAGTGCAAAGCCCTGAGCACTTCTCACTGTGCACGGGGGTCTCCCCTGGCCCTGCTCACAAAGGGCGCTCTCACTGCCACCCTCTAAGCTCCCCCTGCCCAGGAAGGAGCCGCTCTTCCAATGTGTGCCCAACGCCACCTCTGCAAGGAGCAGACCTCAGGCCCCCTGCAACTAACGCCTGCGTCCCATTCCTCCTCTGTGCCTCTAATGGCCACCCCACCTTTGTCCCTAGCTTCAATGAGAATGTGAGCCTACGAACCTCGCCCATAACCACTACAGTACTGTTTATCTTTTTAGGAATCACAGGTGCCTTTGAAAATCTGTGGGGAGCTGGAAACTCTCTCCCAGACCTAAGCACATTTGGGTACCATTTTGGTGTGATGTTTCGGGAATCCTCCTCCCCCATAATCCCATCCTTAGATACTCGAAGAGTGTATGAGTTAAACGCCTCAGTCCTATGGCAGTTTTGGATGGGAAAAGGCTGCAAAGGAAAGAGGAGGTGGGAGAGGGGACTCCTTCACCTGCTTGAAGCCCTAACCCAGATGGACCTAACCCAGACAGAACACCCAGCTCTTTTCCCAAGAGGCTGGCTCTAGGTGTCACCAAGGAGGTAGAGGTGGGAGGCAGAGGCCAGGTTCTCCTCCCCCAGGGAACACCACACCACACAGCAACCCCGCCTGGGCCCCGCTTCAAGGGTCAAGAGTCAGTAGGCATCAAGAAGCTTGGGCAACAAAGTCTGCCACCATCTCATTACCTGGACACCCATTTCATTGTCCCCCACCCCCACCCCCGGCTCAGCACTCAGGAAAAGAGCTCTTGCCCAGGTCAGACAAGCAGATCCCCTGGAGTGACCCTGGGGCCTACCCTTTGCTTGGGGACTCAGCTGCAAACCAGGCAGCCCATGCCTGGCACTGGCCTCTCTCTCTGACACCAGCCATCCCCCATTCCTACCCCCCTACCCCCCCCACCCCCCGCCACCACACAGGGTCACATCTGCTTTGGCAAACAGCCAGTCTTAAGTTACTGACTCCAGTTGTATTGATTCAAGGAGTCACTGGGGACCCCAGCCTAACAAACAGGAGGGAAGAACCCATCAGTCCATCCATCCGTCCATCCATCCAGCCAGCCAGTCTTCCAGCCCCCAGCCCCAACTAGCTGCCCCCAGCACAACGCCTACCCTGATGGTAACAATTTTCTCCTAGGAGTGGAAGGGGAGACAAGCAGACCCACCACCACCACCACCAAACCCTGCAGGAGGCTGCTTGAGTGTCAACAGCACTCAACACACACGGCACTCCTTGTGCCCTCAAACTGAGAGAACCCCCATTTTCCCTACTCAAGGCTCTCTCTGGGCACCTCAGGAACCCAGCAATCTAAGGCCTAAGCATCCTCTTTAAACTTGTGAGGACACCTGCCTTCAACCCAGAGGGGGAAGTGGGAGATAATCTCTTTTGGCCCTAGTCCAGCTCCTCCTAGGGCCCCTCCCTTGCAGCTCTAGGTGGTGGTGGTGGTGGGGAGGTAGGGCAGCTGGCACTTCCTATTCCCTTTCCCTTTGCCCCCCCCCACATACACACACACACACACACACACACACACACACACACACACCATGCTGAGGCAGCCCTGGTCTGGTTCTAATCGGGGCTAAAGTCAGCTCCCTCTTTCCCTCTTCGCTCCACTCCCCCCCTCCCTTTTTCCTTCATTTCCACGGCTTTGGAAGCCGGAGCGTTCCAACTGTCTGCGTGCCAAGACCTTCCCGAGTCTGAAAGCTGCTGAAGTAACAGATCAGATTTTAGCAAGTGCTTTCCAGGCTGAGCGCCAAGCCCTCTTCTGATTCACGGAGAACGAGCGAGCGGGGAGCGAGGCGGGGAACCAGCCGGGGAACCAGCCGAGGGCCGCACCACCTTGGGCGAGGGTGTGCAGAGCGCAGCCGGCTCAGGAGCGGCCTGGAGGGCCACCGCCCCTCAGCCCAGGCACCCCGCTCTGCCCCCCTCTCGCCCCCGTCTCCCCTAGTCCTACGTCTCTCCCTCGCTCTGTCCTTATGAATGCTACAAACGCCTTTGAAACCACAAAGTAATTTACAACTGAAGCTTTCTCCCTGGACTCCAAATTCACTCGGTTGAAAGGAACCTTTTTGTTTGGAAGAGCGAGCGGAGATGTTAAGGGGGCGCTTGGCCGAGAAAAGCCCTAGGTCCCAACTCCTCGAAGGCTGCGGGCCGGGGACTTGGAGTCCGGCACATTGCAGCAGCTGAGCCCGCAGGCTCCGGGGATCCCCTACCAGCTGCGGCTGACAGGGGCCGCGCCAGCCCGGGCCCCGCAGCAGAGCCCCTGGCCCCTGGCCGGGCCGCCGCTGGCGCACGCGGAGCCGCCCTGCCGCGCCCTGGGAACAGGTGCACCGGGCTCCGCGCCCGGGAGGGTGGGGCCCCGGGAGGGGGCGCGGCCCGGGGGAGGGGGTCGGCAGCGCCGCGGGCAGGCGCGGGGGGAGGTCGGCGCCCGCAGCCCACGTACCTGTACCTGGAAGCACAGCAGCAGGAAGTGTAAACACCTGCGGGAGAGAGATGGAGAGGCGGTCAGTGGGGCGCGCGAGCGCGAGGCGCGCGGGCAGATGCGCCGCGGGGAAGTCAGACGGCTGGGTGGGCAGCCCCGCGCGCGGGCGCTTACAGGCAAGTGCAGGCGGAGGGCGCCGAATACATCGCTGGGCGCGGGGGAGGCGGCGGCTCCTAGCCCAGCCTGCACATGTCCGCTCCGCGCGGCCGGGACCGGGCGCCTCCGCCGCCTCCGCCGCCGCCGCCGCCGCTGCTGCTGCTGCTCTCTCCTCGCCGGCTGCTGCTGCTGCTGCTGCAGACGCTGCTGCTCCGGGGCGCTCCGCGGCGCGCCCTGCGGCATCAGCGCCCCGCGCGGCTCCTCCCGAGCGCTGCGCCCTGCGGGCTGGCGCGGGGGCTGCGGGGCGGCCGCCGCGGTGCAGGGAGCGCCCGCCGGGGCGGGGAAGGCTGCTCGCCGCCGGCCGTCCGGGCGCCCAGGGGAGGCTGGCCGAGCGTCTCACGCTGCGGGCAGCATGCGCGGCGGGGCTGGGAGCTGGGGCGCGCGCTCGGAGCGGGGCCCGGGGTCAGCGCTCCGGAGCCGGGGCTCGCGGCTGCAGCACGAACGCGTCACGGCCGCTCCGTCTGGGCGCCCGGCGGCTCATGTCTCCTCCTCCGCGTCTCTCCGGCCGTGCGCATCGCCGCCTCCCACCACTGGCGGCGGCCGGGGCGTTTTCTACGCGCGGGCGGCGAGGGGGCGGGGGGCCGGGGGCGGGCCCGGGCCCGAGCCGGCACAATGAGGATGCGGGGCCCGGGGGCTCCCCCCTCGGGGCGCGGCCGGACGGGCGCTCAGCTCGCCTGGGTGCGCCGCGCCCACATCAAAGGCGGCCCTGCCTGCTGGCCTGCCTGCCGCGGCCTCTCCACGGCCGCCTCCGCCTCCGCCTCCTCCTGGCGGCTCCGGAGGGAGGGAGGTGCTCAGACTCTCAGAGCCCCGACCCGCGGCGCGGAAGGGGCAGCGCCCGCAGGGCTGGGGCTGAGGAGCGCTGGAAGCCGTCGGAGCTCTGCGCCCCGGAGCGACGGCCCGCGGAGGATGCCGCGAGGTGCGGAGGTCCTCGCTCGCCCACTCTCGCTCCTGGCACCCCGCACGCAGTCACACCCGCCAGCGCCTGCGTGGGGAAGCGGGGCAGGACCAGCCCCCGGGGCGGCCCCACTTAAGGTTGGGGGGAGGTGGGGGGGGTCACTTTTACCCGCCCTGGGAATCCACGCAAGAACGCGGCGTGTCCCAGCTGCCCTCCAGGACGGCTGGCCACACCAAGTGACCCCCTTCCCATCTCTTCGTCCCTGCATTGGATACAAGTGCAGAAAACCTTGGGATGTGGAGGGGGAGGGGTCTCCGGGGTGTCTCTTGCTCCCCTCGCCCCTCCCGGGGGCTCCCGGGTCGGTGCTCGGGATCGCAGTCGGGCCCTTTGGTAGGCAAGCCAGCTTTGGAAACGCACGGCTGCCACCTCGCGGCACAGAGGCTTCGCTGCAACCCCGGCCCGGGAGGAGCCCGCGGGACTCTGGTCAGCGACCACTCCAGGCCCTCTTCCGGCCTCCTAGCTGGGACTTGCTGCCCTTGGACGCCTTCAACCAGGACTCCTCGGAGGACATCTCTTCTCACCGCCTCTCTCTTCAGAGGCATCGCTCCTAGCTTTCCCACCAACCTCAAAATGTGGCTGTTCTTGTCACACGTAAAACCGCCTCACTCTAGAGCCCACGACAGCCAGGCTCTGATGCTAATGGAAAAAGGTCCCCAGAAACTGGAGAATAAACTCTACAAAGCAAAAGCCAGGAATCTGAACTACCGGGTTTTTCAAACCTCCTTGTGTCACTGGCTGTGTTGGATTCACATATTTCACTAAACTGAGGCAGGTGCTATCGAACAATGCCATTCCCTAGAGTCATTGAATATGTAATAGCAACAATGGTCCCAAATTATCAGGCTTCTCTGCAAGCTACTTTTAAGTTCCCGTAGAGAGCCTGTGTCTCGGCACTGGACACTAGCACAGAAAACCTTCTCAAAACTAGGTGCCAAGTGATGGGGCAGGGTGTTTGAAGTGCTGGGCTGAATTTGCTTCAACATGTCTCAATGCCAGAACTGGTCTTGCGGTTACTGGTAAATCCCAAGCCCTAGAGAAATGAACCTATAGGACGCACTGACCAACCACAGACCTGGGCAGAAATGCTTCCTCTGGGGCCCGACTCATCGCCACCATCCTTGACCTTGCTTTATATGAACTCGGACAGAGCAGTCAAGAGGTGATTTTTGGCTAAGTAGGGTGCTTGAAGTGTCCCCTGGCTGAGAATCATGCTTCAAGTTTTCTATACTGTTTCCTATTATTATGGATGGAATGGGTATATTAACTACATTCTAGCTAAAATGCTTTCCAACTTTTTCCAGTGCTCAGATAAAGCATATTTATCGACTTCACAAGTAAGACTATCACTCAAATAAGACTGACCAGAAAGTCACGAGAACAGAGCAGAATCTCAAGTCAGAGGTCCTCGATTTGAGTATTGCCTCCAACATTTACTCATAAACTCCAAGTAAGTCTGAGACTGCTTCCTCATCTACAATCGTTACTGTGAGTTAATGAAGATCATTCAAGGGTCTGGCATATAATGAAGGCTCCAAAGGTTTTAGCTAATAATAATGCTAACTATGGTTTTCAGATTTTCTTCCTAATTTCATCAAGTAGGGAGGCAAGCTCATTCTCAATTTACAGTGGAAGAGGTGTTTAACCAGAATGCTTTTTTGACTCCAAATCTGGTCATTTTACCCTTCTTCCTTTTCCCAATAATTCACACCCCCAAACCCAGTTTTCACATACCTACTTAACACATGCCTCTTGAGCTTCTGTCTGAATTTGACATATTCATACAGCACTTAATATATGCCACTATTTGATGTAGTCACTTCTCGTCAATTCTTTCAATCACTGTTTGAGATCTTGGGTGAAAACAAACAAGGTCCCTGCTCTAAAAAATGCACTTCACTTCTAGGGACGCTGGGCAATAAGCAGGCAAGCCGAGGTAAATTCTAGCTGATCAGTGTTTTGAAGGACATCGATGGGCTAGAAAAGACCGATCTTAGTATAACCGTGAGGCTAAGACCCAAATATGGGAGAGCCAGCTGTGCAAAGGAATATTCCGAGCAGATGTCAAGTGCCTGCAAGTAGAAAATGACTAGGCGACAGGAAATTAACCAGGGGGAGCGGAAAGAGAGGAGGGTGAAAACGGGCAAATGCTTGATCATCCCTTGTAGGACTTCACAGGCCAACAGGTAGATAGCTTCCGGACTTTTTTTTTTTTAAGGTATTCCTTACAATTTTTAAACGCATGTTTTAAGTGTACTTGGAGTTTGACGAATGCTTGTTATGAAAATACCTTTCTCAGCAACCTCCCCACACCCACCACCAGTACCAAGTTCCCATTCATCTTTGGCTCTAGATTCTAGTTTCACATAGATCGACCATAAAGTACGTCCAGCTCCTATTCCACAGCATGTTTTTGCGATTCATCCTTGTCCCTTGTTGCTTTTATTGGTAGTTGTTCCTTTTCATTGCCAAGTAGTACTCCAAATGTGGATATACCCATTTGTTTAACAATTTACCTATCCAAGGCTTTGAAACTAGGGGTCACAATAGTTTGTTTCTAAAAAAAAGCTCACTGTGGGTGAGAAGTACAGAATAAATTGGAATGGTGCAAAGTGGCAGTAGGGAGGCCAGGAAAAGGGACAGATTGGGTGCGGGTACAAGTATGGTAGTTTAAGCTAGGTGGCTGTGTGCTAGTTTGGTGGGAGTCAGACCTTTATTTAAACCCCCGTTCTAGGCTAGGCGTCAATTTTCTGACTAGATTCACATATATAAAACCCCTGGTGTCTTAAGGGGCGTGGAGAATGTGTTGACTGCTAGCCCAGTGCAAAGCAAGCACTGCAGGGCAGCTACCAGTTTTGCTTACTAATCCTAAGAATTTAGAACTTTGGAAGACGGTATCTATTTAAATGTTTAGATTTCTTCTGTCTCATGTTCAAGTCAAAGTAAACTAACAGAACCACAACCTGACACTCGTTTTCCACCTCTCTCCAATCCTAAGACTCTTGTCAGCTAGTGTGCAGAATACAAGTCTTTTCAAGATGGAAGAACCTCCAGCCTAAGACAAACGCAGCCTCACATCTCCAATAGGATCAAGAAGTCTTAATAAAAGTAGACCCCTAGCAGATAAGGCTCTGAAATTTTCTCAAAACCAATTCTTAGAATTTTCACAGCATTAAAACAAGATCTCTACTGCCAAGTTCATGAGTTAGACAGAAAGTGGCTTTTTGTAGCAGGTAGTCTTAGACTTCCTGAAATAACTTTAACCGTTATTATCGCAAGCCGATCACTACCTTTGATCTGTTCCATAGTTCTTTAATAGGTTTATATATTTGTGACCCTCATTTTTCTTGAATAATTTCAAACAAAAAACCCTAGACAATAGTTTACCTCCCCTCATTAACTAGTTGTCAAAATCACCTAATAATTTCTGCAAGCTGTGACATACCACTACAAACCTCAATTAATTACTATCCATCACTTTGCACATCCCGTTCAGACAGCCCCATCTGCTCTCCCCAAATGGCTTTAACCTATTTTGTTCTCTGGTTGAGGCCAAAGGGAACAGCTCTGTGTTCTCATCACAACTTAACCTTACATGATTATGTAAGACAACAAATGAAGCGTCCTTCAGTCAGCCAACAAGGGCACCTCTGCCCTCCACGTCTTCTTACAATTTCCCCCTTGCTTTTCCAAAGGGTCTGATCACCCAGTCAGCTAAATCACAGTGTTAATAAGCTTCGCTCCACCTAGACTGGGGTCTCTAAATACCACCCTTTTCTTAAGAAATGGATCATTCCAGGTCTGAGAAAGAAAATGAACAAGATGAACCCAGAACACTTTACTACATTAGAAAGCAAGGCGATATTCGATTACTGGAGTTGGTGATGGTAGGAGCAAGCTTGAAGGGGATAGCAATGGCCAAAAAGATAAAACGATGGATTGAAATACATAAAAATCTGAACTCAGTATATTTAAACTTAGTTACTTTCAGAGATTGCTAGGACATGATATCATCATTCTGAAAATGTAGAGTAAAATATTAAAAATATTTTTCAGGGCTGGCCGAGTGGCGCGGTGGTTAAGTGCTGGCTTGGGAAGCCAGCGGCCCCGGTTCGGGTCCCACATGTGAGGGCCAGTGACACTGCCCTCAAAAAAAAAAAAAAAAAAAAAAAAAATATTTTTCAGTTAGGTACAAATGGAGGCAATAAAGTGGGGATTTTACAGAAAAACGCCTGCAGAATAACCAATGGTATTGCTAAGGACCAAGCCATCGACATTCATGTTCAGCATACTGACTTAAAGAAGGGAGATATAGTTTATTCCATCAGCAAGTACTTTAAGGCAAACTGAAGACCGTAAACCAAGTAGTATTCCTGGGAAATGTACTACAAATCCCCAAATTTGAGAAAACCAGCTTCACTTACAGCTTTCTGTACTATATAAATCAACAAAGATTAGTACAAGAAACAAAAAGAAAATTATGTTTTTGCCTTTTGGTCTTAGAAAACATCAAAAATGCCTTGATTAAAAACAGAAACTTTTAGGGTTTTTTCCCAAAAGGTACCTTGTTATATTCTTTTAGCAATTAAGCCTATACTGATCTAAGTATGGCCAATCTCACGCTTACCGTTTGCACTGTATGAAGCAAAGTCCATTTCTAAAGGAATTTTCTAAGTCACAAGACTAGTAGTTCAATGTTCATATCACCATACTTACTTGACTGGTATCTAGTAACTAGCAACTTTTAGTGACTCAAGGAATGGGAACATCTGATTTCTGCCCTTCCAAAAAAGTAGCCCTAAGTGGAAATTTTTAAAGACGGACCTGATTATTTAATGGGTGTGAACAGGAAAACCAGGGACGCCAATTACTTTCCCTCAGAATGGTGAGAAGTCCTTTTATTTCCTATGCCGTAAGAGTGACTGACCATCAAGTCAACCAAAGGTAAGGTTTAACTTCTATACAAAGCCAACTCAAAAACTAAAAATTCCAGACTTCCATTTTGGGTAAGACAGCATACTGCAAGCACACTTCTACCTCAGACACGTTAAAGTAACGGATCTGAACAATTACCATGCTCCGATATCACATACGGTAACAGGAAACACATTATCTAGGGACATTCAACTTGCATGTTGTTCTCTGTGACTCTACCTGAGCCCAGTAACTTGAATGTGTAGGTTGGCTGGTCAAGTGTTTTATTTGGGATTGTCCTATCAATTTAAACTAGATTATCTTTGAAACCTGAAGTCTATAAATGTCCTTTAAAATGGAAGAGCTCTTCAATGAAACCAAGAACACTGTTTAGCTTCCCCTATTGCCTCTATTAAAATAAAGGTATCGAGAAGCTGTAAGGACAGATTATCTTGGAGAGAGAAAATGGAATATCAAAGAAAACTACAACTTCAAGTAAATGACTAGAACAGGCACCTGATACCTGGAAACTGGGATTAGACAACAAAGTACTGCACCAACCTTTTCCCCACCCTCCAAAGCAAGGTTCCTCTGGAAAACTACCTCTGAGGTTATATACCCAAGGAATCAAGGAAGAGCATCTGAAAGTTAAAAAAAATAAATCAACACAAATTTGAAGACAGAAAATAATAGTCTCTCCTAAAATTTAAAAATTAGGAAAAGCATCTAAGAGAATCAAACATTAAGAGTGGATGGGAGTTGGGGCGAGCCGAGTGGCTCAGTTGGTTAAGAGCTCGCTCAAGGGTGCAAGCTGAGCTCTGAGAAACAGCGGTTTGATGCCCAGCCCGAGCTGAGTTGCTGTTGAGCTGCCAACAGGTGGCATGATGGCTCAGCTAAAAAAAAAAAAAAGAGTGGATGGGAGTTTAGCAGGAGACTGAAATCTCTAGAAAATTGGGAGGAAGAATTGCAGAAAGTTTCTGGAGAACAGACCCAGTCCACCCAGGGCCCAGAACACAACTATACAATAATTACAAAATCTCATAACACCTGCAATAAAGCAATCTTAATTAGCTCTCAAAAAACTGGTTATAGGGCCAGCCAAGTGGCGCGTTGGTTACGAGGTGGCTTGGGACGCCAGCTCTGAGCAGCAGGACCCCAGTTCAGATCCCACATACGAGGGCCAGTGACACTGCCCTCTATAGCTAAGGTGGTGAACAACCGCTTGACCTGGAGCTGGGCTGCAGTGAGTCGCCGGCAGAGGCTGCAGTGGGCTGCCATAGGCCACAGTGAGTGGCCAGCAGCCAGTGTGAGCTACCAAGAGCTGCTCTCCAGAGGCCAGCGACCCACCTGCCTCACCCAGAAGAGCACAATGATACCAATATGGGCCAGTGAAGGGACGTCCTCCACAACTAGACTGAAGAACAAAAGGACAGCAACTTGTCTGTTCCCCTCCCTGCAATTTCCCAATAAAACCTTAAATAAAAAGTTTGTTATACACAAAATACATGCAAACTGTAAAAGACTAGGCAAAAAAAAAGGTGGCATACATTTAAAAATGCTGAGAAAAAATTCAGTTTACAAGGCAGCACTGAATTTTATGTCAAGACATACCAGGTCTCAGAAAATACTTTGCTGTTTTTATTTTTTTGAGGGCAGTGTCACTGGCCCTCATATGTGGGACCGAACCGGGGCCGCTGGCTTCCCAAGCCAGCGCTTAACCACCGCGCCACTCGCCTGGCCCTTTTGCCGTTTTTAGAAGACGGGAGAAAGGGTACAACAGCACAACCAGATAAAGGGTCCCAAGGATTAGCCTCCGAATGTCCTCATGTAACCACATGATACGTTTTCTCCCAGGGAATTCCCCCCCCTTTGGGGGGTGTAGTGGGGGAAGGACCAACAAATTGAGGAAGTTCTGGAAATCCCACTCTGTTCTGGCTGAGAAGGATGCTGCCGCAGGCTGTTTGGCAAGCCAGATTCTCTTTGGGAGTGAAAAGCCTAGGATAGGTCTGATGGAATGTTTGGGAATGTGTTTGCACCGTTATAATTAACTGTTATCAATAAGGTATACACTAAACACTCACAATGAAAAAATAGATGTTAACCCCAAGAAGCATAACCATTTAGAGGAGTAGGGCAGGGACTGTTTCTCATGAGATTTCAGGATACTATTAGACACTTTTTAACTGTGTATTTATTTTTCACAAAGTATAAAGAGAGTAAATAATAGAAAGAGAAACAGTACTACTTTATTAAAATACTGAGTTTATTTCACATGTATATTTTTGTCTCCCCACCATTTCCATTTGTCTGACCACCACTACTGCTATGTCCTATCATAACATTCCATACATACTTAAAACCAAGCAAAGGGTGGAGTTCCATCCTTAAAAACTAAACAGGCATTTTGGACAACACATTCTTGGCAATGGAACCTGGACAACATTTATCAGACACGGTAGGGAAAGTTCTCACTCTGCATTATAAAAAGGACAGCCAGATATCAACTGTTACAGAAATGAAATAAGACGGAAAATTTTAACAAACTGTTTAAACTATTTTCTTAAAGAGACTTCCTCCACTGCCAGAGATCTTGAATAGCCTGGAAAAAAAAAAAAAAAGAAGAAATGTGGTTAAAAAAACCACAACACTTCACAGACACCAATAAATTAAACCACGTCTCTTTGTACAGCTCAACATATCTATTTTTCATTCTACCACCAAAAAAGGTTTACTCTAGATAATTAAGAACTAATTTCAAGGAAATTTATATTCAGACTTAAGTTTAAATACTCAATTCAGACAAAAATCACACGATTCTTTGTAAGCAAAGTCAACTATAGTAATATACATTTTAACAGCTTAGACAGCTTTAGTTAAGGAAATTATGAGAAAGAGATCATTTAGGCCAACTTTGCCTCAATGTCATCTGCTAAATTTAAGGCTGCCATATTTAATAAATAAAAATACATAACAGTTAAATATATTTATTTCTAAGCTTATGCATCATGTACACAGGACACATACTAAAATATTGTTTATTTGAAATTACATCTTTATATTTCTCTGAAATGGGATCTCAACATTTCCTTGTTTTGCAGAATCTGCTTATAAATTTCCTTAGTGCGTTCCATTTACATTGTAACAGTTCCTAAAGTGGTCATATCTGATTTCATTTTATCTAATTAACATTAATTAGCAAGGTCATGCTCAGCATTACATTAAGAGATTACAATGAACATGTCCTGCCATATTACTCAAAGACATGCTCTTATCTGGTTTGTTAAGCATTTAACACTATCATCTGTGATCTAAAACTTGCTTTCTCATTCTTTACATCTAATGATTTAAAAAATGTTGTCTGAACACAAGCACTACTGTCAATTTCTATGTAGTTCAACATGATTCTACTTGTTCTCCTCATGCTGGTATTTAGTAACATACGTGTAAAAGAATCAAATTGTTCAAATTTTAAATGAGTCAGTCGGTAAGTACAGCATTATCTATTTCAATTTGGCGTTTCTTTTTCTATTTGTAAATAATGTTCTTAAGGACAGTCCTGATGTTTTTGTCAACTCTTTTAAGGATTCAGCAAGTTCCTTTAAAACAATCAAGTACTTCAATGAGTTTGCCCATCTTAAAATATCATGACATGCCAACACCAAAAGAAATATCAGCAGGATAGCAATCATCTTCTATAGAATCATTCATGATTTGCTTCCACTTTTGAGTAAACATTGTTGGCACCTTTACAGTCACCAAAATTTCTATCTGTAGTCTTCCCACAAAAAGCAGTATAATCTTTTTCCACTCCTAATTCGAGTTTCTGCAAAATTTTTCTATTTCTCAAGTCCATCTGGAAGGGATTTTGCTAGCCAAATCCTCATAAGCAACTCTTTCACAAGAAAAACTGCACAAGCAATGGGAAACATTTTATAGTGATTACTTGCATCTGTAGCTATGCCATAAAAACGTGAGGCATTTAGTTTTGATAATCTCTGTAATAGTAAATTGAGCTGTTACATTTTTTTATTATTGCAGAAATTTCATCCTGGCACTTGAAAATATACTTTCAGTTTTGGAATCAGAAAATACTTCTGTTGGCAGTGAGTTCAGTCATTTCAGCTGCAAGACTGATGTTATACTGTGGGGAAGGCCCTTACAGCTTTGGCTATTACTTTTATCTTCACCTGAATTTTCCTTAATCAAAAATTTTATTGTCACTTGCTTTGGTACTAGTTGAAGAAAGAATCATGCATCTCTTATGCTTATGTTTACCTGTTAGTACATGCTGGTTTATACATGACTTTCCATTTTTAACATTGAATTAATTGTATACTGCCGTTTCTAAAGGACTTTTGTTTTAATAAATGTTAACTACTCAGAAAATTCACAGAATTTACACTTGCATTTTAGGGTTCAAACACACACACACACGCAAAACCAGAATAACCAAAAGAATTGAAAAGACTGAATTTGATCATCTTATGACCACCAGTATTATCAATCAAGGCTGAATTTGAAATCAACCCTAAACAGTGCTGACCCATTGAGGATTTCAAACCTGAGAGAAACTGTGCTTCCATTTAAATGATTTAAATACTCAATACCATGGCAGAAAGATAGCTCTGACAAATTTATTAAAAAAGAAAAAAAGCAGACTACAGGAAACTTTAACTAAATAAGACATTAAAAATAAATGCATCCATTTTCTATTGACAAAAGACCTCCATGGTAAGAAATATAAAATCTAAGAGTTGACTCAGGCTAAAATATTGAACATTAACTACAATTTGGCTCCTTGCTTCCAGATTTTACACTTTAGGTCGATTTTAGCAAAAATGTGCTTCCCATAAGACCTATGGAGAAAATGGTCTTCCTCGGCCAACTCACAAGAAAGCAAAAGACCAGACCGCCCCAAGCAGCCAAATGGAGCAGCAAAGAAAACCACAGCTCATTTTCTTAGCCAACATAGTATCAAAAGTAAAACTGAGTTCAGTAACCAAAAGATAATTTACCAACTACATAAAAGCTGGGGAAAATGTACTAAAAAAACTTATCTTCTCAGTCTCTACCAACTAAATTCTTAAGGGTTTTCCATGTTTTTAATCTGAAGTATTGTCTGTGGTTAGGAACCTTTTAAAAGAAGCCAACACTTAAGGAGACTAAAAGAAGAATCATAAATCACAATAAAATATTTGGATTTGATCATGTCTTAAGAAAACTCAGTTACCTCCTGGTCGGTCATCCGGAAGCAATTCTTCACATAATTGATGAACTTGGCTTCCACTTTGGGAAGAGAACCACCCTATTAAGACAAAAGCATTAAGGGTTATGCAGAGAAACAGTATTTGTGAGAGTTATGAAACTCCTCACATTTGCATGCTATTATGTTGATCAACTCATTCCTTATCTCTTCAATTCTTTAAAAATAGTGAATAACCCCGCTTCTAGACCCAAGTCCTATTATAATGGCAACTGTTAGGACCTCGCACTCCCATACCAATGCACTCAAATGTCAGTTTGACTCCTATTGTATTATGTAACAGGTCAGTGTTACCACCACCCTCTAGCACCCAGAACAAAGTACACAACAAACGCACACCCCTTTTGAGTACTAAATGCATAAGTGACCAAAATTAAAATGTTAAAAGATCACTTTAATACGTAACAAAGAACCTAGGTCCAACACAACGCTAACCTGGAAGTCAATTCAGGGGGGGTGTATAAATGGGGGGAAAGTTCAAGTTACAACTTGCTGACCTCTCAAGGTTGGTATTTCCTTCAATTATGGACACAGAGAATAAAGTAGCACCAAATTATTTTCAAAGTATTACAATTATGAAATGTTTATATTTACATTACTTTGGAATTAATGTGAAGTATATTACTTTTGTTTCCTATTTCGATAACTACATTTTAATTTTCCTTGTAACAGATCTTTTATGCATTTTAAAAAGATCAGGAAGGCTTCAGGAATGCCAATGGGATGCTGGTATGAAATAGGTTAGGGGTCAAGTATGGTAGTCAATACTTAATTGCCTCTATCACCTAAAAAACAAACTTCAGCTTATAATTTCCATTTTAAAATTATTGTCACATACATTCTTGATTCATTCAAATATTTATTGAGCAGCTAGGGAGATACAATGGCGATTAAAACATGGTCAAAAGAGATGAGGCAAATGCACAAGTGAGTAGAAAGCGAAGTATAAGGTTCACTGAATCACAGCAATTAAAAGAAAGTGCTTTAGAAGATCAAGAGTGAGATTGCTTCCAGCCTGGAAGGGGGCATGGGTGGGTGGCAAATCAGGAAAGGGGATTGGGATTAAAAGAGAAGGCTTCAATCTGGATTGTTGATGATACTCAGTATGGACTACATTTGTCTCTCTCCTTTTCCTCTCTCCCCATCTTTGGGCTTAATTTACCAGTAGTGCCCAGGGTTGTTCAATGTGCCTGTAAGGAGATAGGACCATATTAAAATGCGGGGGAGGGGTATCTAAAAGGTCATTTTAGCACTGTATGCAAGGGATAAAAATAAAGCAGCTGATACCAGGAAGGCTAAAAGTTTTGCAGTGGTACAAAAGCAAAATCAAACAATGCATTTTGTTTCTAAAATGTTATTTTTCCAATTGACTCTTCAAGCACAGGGAAAGGAAATCTACTGAAGCCATGCAGAACCTAGCGAGCACAGGAAAATATGGGGAAAGGAGACAGCAATTTTTCCTTACCATCCTACATTTACTCTCAGTAATTGAGGTCTAAAAGTGTTATTCATAGAATTAAAACTTCTCCCAAATGTTTCAAGACATTTAAAATCAATTATTTCATACTGTCCAAGTCCAGAGTTCATGAAAGTTTAATACCCTAGTCAAACAGCAGGATGGAGAGCTAATCCTCCTCTCCATGTCCCCCTTATTCAAGACCAAAGGAAACTAAATAAAATCCAGCCTCTATCAGTCACTCAAAACTTCAAGATATAACCAAATGTATTGACTGGTGACACCT
The DNA here is from genome assembly GCA_033961575.1 of Aselliscus stoliczkanus. NCBI lineage: Eukaryota > Metazoa > Chordata > Mammalia > Chiroptera > Hipposideridae > Aselliscus > Aselliscus stoliczkanus. Next base: position 7,275,686 of record CM066733.1, read on the forward strand.
TGGTATAAAAAGGTAAATAGAAATCACTCAATTTGTTAGAAAATACTGACTACAGTCAATGTATTTATTTTTTTAAACTAACACCAAGCAGCCAAAGACTAAGCCTCTTTTCCAGCTGTTTGCAATTTTATGAAAGACTCATACGCCCTCTGCTGGTTCTGTAGCATCTTACAACCAGAAGATAAGGCAAAGGAAGTGTTCTAATTGATCTCATTTTAACATCTAAGATCAGAATGTGCCTTAAACCAACTTACTTGTATTTTATAATGAAAAATAAAGCATATAGAACTTCAAATACGCAAAATATCACCCAAGATTATAAATGAATAAGTAACTTGTAATCCATTTTTGAAAAACATTTCATACCACAGAAGGGGCGGGTATATATACTAAGGATAAAAAAAAAAGAGAGAAAGCGCTGTTGTAATTCCCCAGAAAAGTATAATTTTAGGGAGTGGTAAATAAACCCATCTACTTTTTGAAAGAAAGATAATTTACGCACTTTTTCTATACTTGCTTGCATTTTTGCTTTAATATCTTCTACAGAACTAGGCCCTTTCGGTGTTTTAGGAGTTTTTTCCTGTTTTTTGAAGGATTCTTGACCCTGGGAAAAAAGTTAAATTTCAGTAAGATACAGCTCTTAATTAAGACCAAGCCTACTTAGATTTTCTAAGTTATTCTTACAATTTGCCCTTGTAAGAATATACACCAGATAGACACCAAACAAACATACACCAGAGCTGAGCTATTATAAATAATATTCATGTCCGAACAATTATTTTGTTTTTAAGTAATTCCTTAAGAAAAATATAGGAATAGTTTGAGCCTGCATTTATATTCAACACCGGAATACCATCAAAATCAAAGCCAGAAGGCACCTAAGAATGAAGCAGGAAAATCAATGCAGTTTGATGCCTGGGGCCAACCCAGAGCATTTAAATAACCTCCAAAGCCCAGGTATTGGGGTTCTTTTAATCTCCTTACTTATTCATAGCCAGAGTTGAGAAACTCTGTATTATGCAATAAATACTCCTTCCAACAAGCATCAAGATCGCTTACAGGAGACACCTTTTTATATCATAGTAAAAGTATTTGTTGGCTTTCTCCCTCACTAGAAAGCCAGCAGCTATAAATATGACAATGACCATCTACAAGCACATTTTATTATAGTTCTTTAAAGACACCAATTACAGGTATTCTCCAAAGGCCTATTAAATTTCAGACAGACTGCATTCTCCCATAGAAGCTTTAACTTTTCTAACTAGTTCAATGAAACCTGAATTTGTGCGTATGCTGCCACTTACTTTTGATCTTGGTGTTGATGGTTTTGAGTCTTTTCCATTCTGGTTTGATTTTTGTGCATTTTTGGCTGGAGTATCTCGAATAGACTGTAATTAGAAATTAATCTTAAACAATGCATAAAGACATCAATGCAAATAAAAATACCCTAAAACATGCAAGAAAAGCAGCCAGGCTAAGATGAACCAATTATTTTGACAATACTTGCAAAACGACTAACAAAGAGGAAGAAAGCTACATGAATAAAAATAAATCATTCCCCACTATTAGAAGTTTTCAGGACAGCCAGTTTTAAGTATGAGCTCACATCATTTCTTCCCCAAACCAGTTTTTGTTAAATACAAAACAAGTGAATAGCACTAAAAAATTTCTACCATTTGTTATTTCTGACAATCTTGTAAGCATTGTGTATCCAACTTACTTTCTTTATAGGAGCTTTCTCTTCAGCTTCCTCATCATCAAAATCATCATCATCATCACTACAAATAAAAAAGCCACTATTTACTGATTCAATATACTTACAGGGTCATGAAGAGATATTGCACATTCATGTCCATGGCATTGCACATTCATGTCCATGGCACTATTATTCACAATTGCCAAGTAGTGGAAGCAACCCCAAATCCCACCAACAGTTAAATGGTTAAAGAAAACATCCTACATACATATAATGGAATATTCAGTCAAAGGAAATCCTGTCACATGCTGCACACGAATGAACCTTGAGGACATATACTAAGTGAAACAAGACAGTCACAAAAAGACAAATACTGTACAATTCAACTTATATACCTAGAGTAATCAAACTCTTTATTGAAACCAAAAGTAGGCTGGTGGTTGCCAGGGACTGGGGAGATGAAAATGGGAGTGTCTGTTCAATGTGTGTATTTTTCAGTATTACTAGACGAAAGAGTTTGCAATTTGTTACACAACAATGTAAATTTGGTTACTACTACTGAATTGTACATCTAAAAAATAATCAAGATGTTAAATGTTCTGTATTTTCCAACTGAAAAAAATGGGGGGAAAAATTTGGGGATGGAGCACTTGAAATTAAAAATAAACATTGCTTGCTCAGATATATTAAGGTGACAAATCTCTCCAAATTTTAATCTATAGATTCAATACAATCCTTAAAATAATCCCAGCTGGCTTCGCTGTAGAAATCAATCCTCAAATTAATATTGGAAGTCAAGAAACCCAAAGTAGCCAAAAAAGACCCTGAAAAAGAACCAAGTTGGAGGATCCACACTTAGTGGTTCTGAACAGGAATCTATAAAAAACTACAAAGCAACAGAAATCAACAGTGTTTTACAAAGCAACAGAAATCAACAGTGGAACTGAAGAGACGAGAAATAAATCCATATTTATGGTAATTATTTTCAACACGAGTGCAGTGCCAAGACCATTCAAAGTGGAAATAAGTCTTTTAACAAATGATGGGACAACCTGATACCTACATGCAGAAGAAAACTGGCCCTCTATCTTACAACATACACAGAAATTAATTCAAAATGGATCAAAGACCTAAATGTAGGAGCTGAAAACTACAAAACTTTTACAAGATTTGGCAATGGTTTCTTAGGTTTGACAACAAAAGTATAAGCAATAAATTCGAAAGACACCATCAAGAGTGGAAAAGACAACCCACAGAACAGGAGATATTTGCAAATCTCATCTGACTTGTTGCCAAAATATACAAAATTTTCTTAAAACTCAATATAAAATACTGGTACATGCTATAACATGGATGAATTTTAAAAACATTGTGGTAAGTGAAAGAAGCCAGTCACAGAAGAGCCCATACTGTAGGACTGATTCTGTGTATATTAAATACCCCAGGATAGGGAAATCTATAAAAAAAAACCATCACTGCAGAAATCCCACAGGAAATCTGTATTAGCAAATAGTGAAACTGGTTCACACTTTAAGTACTTCAAAAACCTATGTACTGGCCATGATGGTTCTTTTCCATACAACACAACCTCTGTGTATAAAACAGGAGCAATTTCACTGATGTGCAATCAAAGAAACATCCACCTTTTCAACACTGGAGTAAAATTTACTGTGTTAACTACAGCAAGTATGTAGTTTACATAAAACCATATATAGTCCTTAAGTGATTTTGTCAACTTTGGCCTTACAACCCAATCTCTGCATGTGCCTCTCTATACTAGAAACAAGATGACAGTGATTTCTATAAAACTACTTTCATAAGCAGATTCATTAGGATATTCATTCCCTAATCACATAGGGGAAAAGGTTTTTCATGGAGAGAACGACATATAATATTAATATTATAAATTTTAAAGTTAGAAATTTAAATGGCCTTACTTACATCAACAGCAAATCAACTAACCCCACACCACACTCTTTCCATTCCTAAAACAGAATCCATCAACTTCCCTTTTATCTTGTGTGTTCCAAGTCTTCTGGGACTAGTCTTACAACTCCACATTACTTTACCAACTTACAAACCTTGAGGCACCTCTTTCCATTTTCACTGCCACCTAACCAGTGGAATTTTTCTAAGACTTGTTACTCCCAAGGCATCAATTAACTAAATGTCCCTACCTATCTATGCATATAGGTGACTGCCCTTTCTTCTCTTAAATGTAAACTTACTAATTTAAACCTTAATTGCATCTATACCTTAGACTCCTCACTCACTACTTAAGATATGGGAGACAAGACCATTATCTTGTTCTTTCATTATAACTATCTTCCATTGTGGTTACATCAGAAATTATCCCCATTTTAAAGACAGGAAATCTTCCAAAGCCCAAGCAGAATCAAGACACCAATCAGGTCCTACTCTAAAGCCTTCCTAGAAAGGACTGTCTCCAAAGTCTCTGACTTTGTGCTATTGGACATTCACTTATAAACCTATGCAAAGGTTAACCTGAAATCACCCAAAACTAAACTCAAGCCTAATTAAGTGTCATATACCATCCAGATTTCTCACTTCTGGCCTAAGCCCAGTTCCCATTCCTTTCTTGGCATCTATTTGTTTTTTAATTCTTACTAATGTCAAATATTCTTAAAGTAATAAAAATCGAACAGTTTAACATGCATTTTTTTAAGCATAACTTTCAGCCTTTTCCTATTTTCTGCCTTTACTGCCAAGCTCAAAGGTCTTTTTAAAGAAGTACAAGTTTAGCCAGTTGAGGTTACTGAAAACCTCAAACTTCCAGATTTGATCACTAATCAGTGCACGTTCTCTCAGTCTTAGATTTTATTTGAATGTTTTCAATAATTATATATGAACCAACCTGGGAACTCAGGGACAAAGTTGACAGGCAATTAAAAATTCAATGTATTAGAAAAGTTACTGATACTGTCACATACAGGAAAGACCAATTATGAATAGCATTTTATTCTGGAGTGCATTTAACTATTTACCATAGCCTGACCTAGTTTAATAAAAACATCAAATCTTGTTTCCAACCAAATTTTAAATTCTCCATGAAAATCCTATTCCCTTTTAGAATCTTACTTTTTTAATAAGGACCAGAGAATGACAGGCCAAAATCCTTTGTGTGGGAAAACAAATCCGTAAGCACAACTTACAAAGTGAATGTTAGCTAAAGCTCTTCAGATTCTCTTTCCACCCAACCCACTGATCATAAACTGTTTGCCATAAAATACACCAGACTTCTTAGCATATAGTAATGTGTCCAGGATCATCTTCCTCAGTCAGGAAAAAGGCACCCTGTCAAACATATTTGGGAAATCTACCTACTCTATCCATCTGAAAATCTGCAATGTGCTATATAGCATTTTAATGGCTCATAGGTCCAATAACATCCTTTAACTAAGCTCACTCAACCCGAACTGAAAACCAGGATTTACCATTTCTTTAATTAAAGCTATTACTTTGTTCCACAGGATGATTTTGGTAATATTACATACAACTATGTCATGTTTCTAAGTACATAATACTTACTCTTCATCATCATCGTCGTCATCGTCGTCATCATCATCTTCATCAGCAGAAAGTTTTACTTTTTTCTAAAAAAAAAAAAAAAGCGGGGGAACAATCCTCATGAGCAAGTGTTGATCCTGATCACCACCAAAGGTCCAAAGACGACACCCATATAAATTACATCTGTACCTGTGGAACTTTGCTACCGCTTCCAGGGGCAGAACGCTTTCCAGATATACTTAGGAGTTTCACATCCTCCTCCTCGTCATCTTCTGACTCTGCATCTTCCTCTACAGCTAAAACACAATTGTTTTTTAGCCACCAAAATGCAACCAAGAAGCAAGAACTCAGAAGGACATTTATAGTATGATTTAACAGATTCTATTAAAAAGAAAAACAAACAGCAAACAGGAATTTTGGAAGCTAACACTCACTACTACATTTTAAATGCAAAAACCAGGCTTTTCCAGTTATAAATTACTAGATTCCTATTTGAGCCTATTATAAAGACAGCAGTACTAGAACTGGATCTAAGTGCTAGAACTAAGCACGCTTTATAAAGTCCAAATTGGGAACAAAGCAGTTAACATCATTAAAGTGAGTGGCATAATAGATAACAATGACATACCTACTAAGTGCTGTCCACTAATATGCACAGGCCCGGAACCACACCTCAACCGTAAGACCACAGGCGGTGTTATTTCAAAGCCCCCAAGGGAAACCTAAAAACGAGAAACTTTGAAATCACTAAATATTGTGAAAAAAATAAAAGGTTAAATGTTTGGTATAAAAGCTGGTCATAACTTAAGTTTGTGCAATAGGCGTGACAGGCAAAACCATCATGCCAAACAAACCAATGAATCCGTTTTCCCACCTCATAAACAAGCAGCAACCACCACGTTCACAAATTGATCCTTCAACCCCACAGCGACAAAATAATAAAGCTGTGCCCAGAAGACCCAAACCAAATTCACCCCCACCTTACTGCAACAGATTTAGACCTTGACGCAAAACCCAAAGTGTAAGTGCCCTTACCGTTGGCTGTACAGACATTTTCAAAGTTGCCAGTGTTACTTTAATTGGACTGCCTTCATAATTCATTGCCTCTGCTTCAACAATGTGCAATTCATCCTTTGCACCAGCCCCTAAACTGACCTGTGAACAAATAGTACAACTTAAATTCCTGCTATTTTACAATCCCCCGAAAGCTCTTACGTTAAAAAATTAAAACAAAAAAACTATCAACTTTTCATTATTACCACTGATAGAAAACTAATTTGCATAATGTTGTCTTCCAGTTTTAAGTGACCTGCCAAACAATGTCTGACATTACCTCATCACCTAGCATTTACTGATAATCTACAAGCTGAGTAGGAGGCTATAGGATAGTCTTTGTGGGGACAAACAGACGTATCACACCATTCCAAAGGGCTTTATAATCAACTGACATATATAAATACGGAAAGCTGAATAGTCTGACTGGACTTATGTATATGATTGCCAAAGGAGTGGTAAAGATGCAAGTTTTGTATCACTGGTATACAGAAAATCAGGTATATACAATACTCAGTTATAAAAATATATTATAGAAATTAAATATTAAGCCACATGAATAGGAACTAAGAAGCTGAAATCAAAAAGGTTAAGCAGTTTATTTTTATAAGTTTAAGTACCGTTCTTAAAGATAATTGATGCTCATTTTCATCATTATCCACTTTAAAGTGATAATCTTTGTCGGCCTTTAGTTCACAACCTGTAAATGAAGAAAAAAGCAACTATAACAAGGAGAAAAATAACACTGCAACTTCTGTGTGGGTAAGCAAAGGTAATGGCTAACTTATGAACCAATTTTTCACCATTGCAGCTACCAGAAGGAACGCCTCTCTGCCTAGATTTCCTGAACACAAATGCCTACACACAATCAAATACCATCCCTACAGGACTTCATAAATTCTACTTTCCCATTATATTATGTCATTCTCATCTACACCACTATTACCATTTTCAGGTAGAAACAGGGTCAAGGATTTAGTAGACCGGGAAATAAATTAAAACAAGTTATCTGAAACCAAACCTAATGTAGTGTTGATAAAAACCCCACTGTTTAAAAAAAAAGTTGAATCACCTACCTAAACTCCCAAGAAACGCAACCAATTTAGAAATGAGAATGATTACTCAAAATACCTACACGAACAGCCTGTATTTACAAGAAAAACTACAAATGTAAAAGAACACTTGTTAGAGTCAACATTTCACCTTTGCAGAGAAATGATGTACATTAAATCCTCTTCAGAAATTAGGTTTAAGGCAATAGACATTATCTTAGGGATATTTCCAACAGAAGGGTTAACAAAAACATCTTACTATAAATGGATGAAAACCCGTTTTTCAAAATGACTGGGAGTAAAAGCCTTAATTAATGTACAATGCATGTTATCTATTCCTATTCCATGAACAAACTGTTTTAGATACCGTCAAAATAGAAGTTTTTACTCGTTTAAACGATTCCATTGAATTGCCATCTAATCGTTACTGGGACGTAGATGCTTAACACATTGTATGCGGGCATTTGAGCGATATGACGAGTTTACTCGTTTCCCACAAACAATGTGTTAAATGTTATGGCTCGATTAACAAACCTCAGCATTGTTTACACAGAAACAAAATAAATCTGGGGGTAGGACGTGCAGTGACTGCAAAGCCTGGTTGACAAAAGCAACGGCTTCACAAGGTTACTGAGGCTGCAACCCAAAGCGGGTCTCTCCATGATAGGGGGGCGTGTGTCGGGGGGGGTCCCCAAAACCTCACGGACCCAAATGGAATCTCAGCACGTTTGTCATCTTCAAGAAAAAAAAAAAAAGGCTTGTTTGCTCGCTGCGGCTCAGAGGCTGCCTTCGCGGCCTCCCTCTCCCTCCCGTGCCCCCCAAAAGGAGCCATGGGTAAGCGCCAGCTCTGCAGGCGGGGCGCGGGCTGCGCGCTGACTGCCTACGGGAGCCCGGGGGCCGGCACTGGAGGCCTCCGAGCGTCAGGCCCGCCACGTGCCCAGCGCACCTCCCTGTGAATGAGGGGCTGCCGTCCCCGAGGTGAGGCCCGGAACAAAGGCCTCCGGGATCCCGGCGCCGCCCGCCGCCCCGCCTCGCCGTTCCCGCCCCAACAGCCCCCAGGCCGAGGAGGGGAGGCGGCGCGACCCGCGATCGAGCCCCGGATGGAGCGCCCCCGCCCCTCCCCCTGAGCACGTGGCACCCACGTGCTCCCGGCGGCGCTCGCGCCTCCTCTCCCCTCCCCCTGGACGCGGGCCGAGACCCCAGGCCCCCCGCCCCCAGGAAGGGGGCGCAGGCCTCCCGCCACGAGCCCCGCACCCAAGGCGCCGGCCCGCAATCCGCAGCCCGCGAACGCACCGGCCGCCATAGACAATAAAGATGCGCCGCGTTCCGCCCGTAACCCGGGCAACGCCGAGCCTGGGGCGCCGGGCCTCGGGCCGCTCCCGCCGGGGGCTCCAGGCCGCGCCTGCTCCGCACAGCCGGCTCCCCCTCCCGCAGGCGGCAGGGCCCGCGCACCGCTCTCTGCACCAGCCCGGCCTCCACAGGACGCCCGCCCCGCCAGGCCACCAGGCCCTGCGCGGCCTCGCTCCCTCACCCCGCTCGTTACCGAAAAGATAGTTCTGGGGCCGCAGCGGGCTCATGTCCATGTCCATCGAATCTTCCATGGGGCGGCGGCGCGCGCGGGGCGGCGGAGGAGACGCACTGAGATGCGGCAGCACAGACTGCGCGCAGCACGGACTCGCACCAGGGAAAGGACGCGGGTTCCCCGCGCACCTATATAGCGCCGACGAGTTCTCGCGAGAGCGCCCAGGTCCCGTCGCGGCGCGCGCGCGCCGGAGCCTCCCGCGCAAGCGCTCTGCGGCCCCGCCGCCTCCTGGGACTTCGCGGGCTCCCTCCGAGCACGCGCGCTCGCACGCACGCCCCACCCCCCCGCCGCCGCCGCGCCCAGTGCGCACGCGCGCTTCCCCGGCCGCCTCGCGGCCCCGCCCCTTCGAAGCGTTCCTACTTCTCTCCGGCTCCGGCGTGCGGGGCTGCGGCCAATGGGCGGTGCAGCCCGCCCGGCAAGATGGCGGCGGCGGCTCCCAGCTGTGCTGGGCCGGCAGAGCCGGAGCGCAGCGGGACCCGCCTGTCTCCAGCCCCGCACGCCCTGCAGGCCTCCGAACAAGCGTAGCCGCTCCAGGGTGGCTGACTTGCCTAAAAGCCTGGCCTGAGTGTTCATGGTCCCCCCAAAGTTACAAGTCTCAGGTGCCAGACACACACAGGACTGCGGATTCCTCTTTGTTGGGGAGAAAAGATGCAACTGCTGACTGGACTTACTCTTTTTTTTTTTCCTGCGGCATCATCTCCAACATTGAAATCTCTCCCCTTGATATTTGGGGGGTCCCAAGGGGACTGAGGCAGAGCCAGACCAGGTCTTCACAGGGCTGCCCATGCACGATAGGCCCCCACGTAAGACCCGGGGAGGCAGAGGTGACCCTGCTTTGCAGACAGGAAAACGGGCCGAGAGCAGAAGCGAGGTGCCCCACGGACCAAGTGAGATGGTTCTGTAGCTCCAAGTCCAATTTGGACATTCTTCCAAAAGAGCCCGGAGGGTTACGGGTGGGTCCGCTCTCTGAGGCAGCACAGCTCGTAATCTTGAGCATTCCTAAGAATGGTCTTCCCTGGAAAGAAAGCATTTGATGTGTAAGAGATGCATAAACCTTGATAAGACTCTCATTGGGCGTCAGCCTGGAAATTAGCATTCTAAACAAGGCACGCCCTGACAAACTGAACGCCACCGCCATCCCCTCCGGCCTCTGGACACTGGTTCGTTTTGAGGATCCCTCCTAATGATCATTTTTTAAATTAACAGATCGCACAAATTCCGAAAGTACTGTGCAGAGTAAGAAGAGTGATAATGGTGTCCCTACTCCCTTTTCTTCAAATTCAATCTAGTGGGGAAAAGAAACTATATAATACACGTGAACCAATTGTTAATTAATAGGAGGAAAGCCCTAAATTTGGAGAAATCAATGCCACCCATATATGAATGGAGACAAGGTGTTTCCCACCCCCAAATGAAGAAGAGTTCAGCAGCTTTGTTCTTGGATCTTTTGAGATACAGAGTATGACCGATGGCTAGATGAAATCCTGAGACTCGGAAGGCTATCTCTGTAAGAGAACCCAGGAAAGCAAGGGGAGGACTGTGGCTGAGGAAGGTTTAGAATTTAGAATGAGAAGGTCTCAAAAGGAGCTACAGGAGAGTGGAGCAGAAGGGGTTAATGTTCTTTGAGGCCATGCAAGGAAAAATCAGAACTACTTTGTAATTCCTTTCTGGATTCTGGATCATGATTATTCTGAACAGAGCCTAAACCATATGGGAGCCTGTTATTTTTTTGTTTTTCAGGGAAGGGGAACAGACAAGTTGCTGTCTTTTTGTTCTTCAGTCTAGTTGCAGAGGACGTTACTTCACTGGCCCATGTTGGTATCATCATTGCGCTCTTCCCGGATGAGGCAGATCGGTCGCTGGCCTCTGGATGGTCGCTCATGGCGGCTCTTGGCAGCTCACGCTGGCTGCCATCCACTCACGCTGGCTGCCGGCCACTCACTGTAGCCCATGGCAGCCCACTGCAGCAGGGGGTGCACTGTCGCCAGGGCTCACACAGCCCAGCTCCAGGTGGAGCTGTTGTAAGCTGTAGAGGGCAGTGTCACTGGCCCTCATATGTGGGATCCAAACTGGGGCCGCTGACATACCCAAACCAGCTCTTAACCAATGCGCCACTCGGCCGGCCCAACATTTGTTGTTTTAATATATTAAGCACCTAGTCTAGATATGATCTCATGGAATCAACGGGTTAAAAAAATTCTTGTATTCTTCAGATTTACAAATGTAATGAATACTCATTACCTAGGCCTACACAAAGTGAAAAAGTAAGAGTACCCCTCTTTCCATATCTCCATCCCTATCCCCAAGGGTTAATCACTGTTAACAGTGTGTGATTATCCTTCTAGACTATATGTACATATATATAAGCAGACTAATACAGTATCTTTATATGTACAGCAAAATCTTGGATTGCGTGGAGTAACATGGTTTGCGAGTGCTCCACAAGATGAACAAACATTTCTAATACATTTTAACGTGATAAAATGCGAGCGATGTCTTGCAATATGAGTAGTTTGTTTCCAGAATGAAGGATGCTCGCAAACAAAGGTATTACTGTATATCCATATGGATGTCTACAAAGTCATTTAATAAATACAGTCTAAGAAGTGGACTTGCACAATAAATAGATATTTACTTAAAAACATATGTACAGGGCCGGAAGAGTGGCGCATTGGTTAAGAGCTGGTTTTGGTTAAGGCCAGCGGCCCCAGTTCGGATCCCACATATGAGGGCCAGTGACACTGCCCACTACAGCTAACAGCTCCACCTGGAGCTGGGCTGCGAGCCTCCGGCAACGGTGTAGGCTGCAGCCTCTGCTGCAGTGGGCTGCCATAGGCTACAGTGAGAGGCCGGCAGCCAGCATGAGCAGCCAGCAGCCAGTGTGAGCTGCCAATAGCCACGGTGAGCGACCATCCAGAGGCTGGCGACCGATCTGCCTCATCTGGGAAGAGCGCAATGATGATACCAACATGGGCCAGTGAAGCAACGTCCTCCGCAACTAGACTGAAGAACAAAAAGACAGCAACTTGTCTGTTCCCCTTTCTCGATTCCCCAACACTGTTCCCCTCCCCCAACTCCCCAATAAAATCTTTAAAAAAACAACAACATATGTACATATAAATGCATCCTTTTGTTGTTTACTTAAATAGGGTCATATTTTATACTTTGCTGTCTTAGTCTTGGGCTGCTATAACAAAATACCACAGATTGGGTAGTTTATAAACAGCAGAAATTTATTTCTCACAGTTCTGGAGGCAGAGTCCAAAATTAGGGTGCCAGCATGGTCCGGCAAGGTCTGTCTTCCAGGTTTCAGATTTCTGGCTGTATCCTCAGATGGTGCAAGGGGCTAGGGGTCTCTGTGGAATCTCACTAATCCCATCCATGAGGGCTCCACCCTCCTGACCTAAGCACCTCCTGAAGATTCCACCTACCAAGACCATCACCTCTGGAGGGTAGGATTTCAATATATGAATTTGCGGGGGGGACACAAACATTCAGACCATGGCAGTTGTTCTGCAACTTCCTGGACTCATTTCATGTTGCTTAGCTATCTTTCCATGATATTACAAAGAGGCCCACTGCATTCTTTTTAGGAGTTGCATTATATTCCATAGAATGAACATATATACATATGCAATTTTTTAATTCCATCTTTTATATATTTGTTGATTTTTTAACACATTCTGTGATGGGAATTTCCAAACATTTACAAAAATAGAATATTATGGGGGGCATCCGTGTACCAATGACAGAGCTTCAACAATTATCAACATACAGTTAATCTTGTGTCATTACATCTCTAGATATCATCCTCTCTCTCTCTCTCTCTCTCTCTCTCTCTCTCTCTCTCTCTCTGTCTCTCTCTCTCTCTCTCTCTCTCTCTCTCTCTCTCTCTCTCTCCCTCGCTCACTTGCTCGCTCTCACTCTCGCTCTCTCCTCTCCAGTCCTCTGCCCAGCAAGCATTAGCCACCTTGGCCTCTCTAAACTTCCAATTCCATGTCCTCAACCAGGGAAACGGCTACACTTGCATTGTCTTGCCCTCTGCTGCAGCCTGGAAACTTTCCCCAAGTACTCAGCTGGGACATCATTTGTTTCATCTCCCTCAAGCATGACTGTCCTGTGTTGTTTGTGGTAATGACTGAAAATGGTTACTTCATATATTTTGTCAATTTTTCAGTTGTTTAAAATGAAAATGTAAATCCAGTCCCTGTAAGTCAACGAGCAGCCATTGAAGATCATTGAGAGGAAAATGTCATTGAGATTAAACCTGTCTTCAGAAGAAAGATTGCTAATTCATTTGGGTATATTTAATATCTTGTGGAGACCCTCCTTTTTTAGGTAAATTATTTGATTGCAAGAGGCTTTCTTTTTTTTTTTTTTTTTTTTTTTTAAAGATTTTATTGGGGAATTGGCGGAGGGGAACAGCGTTGGGGAATCGGGGAAGGGGAACAGACAAGTTGCTGTCTTTTTGTTCTTCAGTTTAGTTGCAGAGGATGTTGCTTCACTGTTGGTATCGTCATTGCGCTCTTCCCAGATGAGGCAGATCGGTCGCTGGCCTCTGGATGTCGCTCACTGCGGCTATTGGCAGCTCACTCTTGGCTGCCAGCCGCTCACGCTGGCTGCGGGCCACTCACTATAGCCTATGGCAGCCCACACCATCACCGGGGCTCGCACAGCCCAGCTCCAGGTGGAGCTGTTGTTAGCTGTAGAGGGCAGTGTCACTGGCCCTCATGTGGGATCCGAACCGGGGCCGCTGGCATCCCAAAACCAGCGCTTAACCAATGCGCCACTCGGCCGGCCCGCAAGAGGCTTTCTTATATATGATATTGTTTTATGCCAACCTTGCTGAAATTCACCATCTACCGTCTCTAATCCAAGGTGGGCAGCTCACCAGCTCCATTTGTCTTCAGGAGTGTTTTTGCAGTAACCTTTCACAAGGGTGCCACTGAGTCTCTTCAGACAAAACAAAGGAAAGGGTTGGTAGGGAATGTCACTGTTTCTTTCTCATTTGAAACATGTTTGAGAAGGTTTTTAGTTGCAGTTATTACAGGATGTTAATTGGGATTTTAGCCATTTTCTCAGGCTCTGGGTACAGCCACAAATCAGATGACAAAGTGGACCATCCATGCATAACTCACGCGGAGGTAGCTAAAGCAATCCTATGGACTCTATAACCCATCACACATCTCCAGACTAGAGAAAACCAACCAAGAGAGTCATTGAGGAGAGGGGAGATTTCTCTGGATGGAGTTGTTGGCCTAGAAGTCAGGGCTATTCCCTACCCTCACGTCAAGCCAAGACAGGAGGCTCCAATAGCCCAGTACTACCATGGACTGGAGCAAAGGGTGGGGAGAGAGTTCTGGAAAACTTGACCTGTGTCCCCTGGAGGCTAGGCGGGTCCAGAAACTGCTGCCTGACTGCTGTCTGGAGAAGTCTGTGATGGCAAAGCAAAGAGAGCTGTGGTGGGCTTGGCCTGCACTTTTGGAATCTAGCATGTCTGGAAGGAACCAGGTACAGAAGCCTTAAAAGGACCATACCAAGAGGGTTTTGCCTGCTGGGGTCAGGCAACCCCAGACGACGAAGGCTGATTGTTTTTCCAGATTTAAATCAACTGCAAAAATAGTATGAAGAATTTTTGTATATCTTTCATACCGGTTCCTCAAATGTTAACGTTTTACATAACCACAATACAATGATCAAAGCCAGGAAATTAACCCTGATACAATACCATTATCTAACCTATAGACCTTATTTCAAATCTCACCAGCTGTGCCACTGATATCCCTTCTCTGGTCCCAGGGTTCAGTGTAGGATCACACTGCACATTTAGCTGTCGTGTCTCCTTATCCTCCTTTAATCTCGAACAGTTTCTCAGCCCTTTGTCTCCCAAGACCTTCACAAACCTGTGAAGATAACTGGCTGGTTATTTTGTAGTAGAGCCTTCATTTGGGGTTTGGCTTGAGGTTTCCTCATGATTAAATTCAAGTCACCCACTTTTGTTCAGAATACCACAGAAGTGAGCCTGTGTCCTGTCCTGCTCAGTGCATCATATCAGGAGGCACGTAATGTTTGTCCCACCTCTGATGATGTTCACTTTGACCACTTGATTAAGGTGATATCAGCCAGGTTTCTTCACTATAAAGTTAACACTTTTTCCCTTGGTAATGAACACATGTCCTGTGGGAGGATTGTTGAGATTAAGTCAATATCTCATTCCTCATGATGTTTTATCCACTTATTCTAGCTTCCATTCACCATTCTTACCTAAGAAGTTATTACACAGTGTTGACCAAATGATGATTTTTCTATTTCCACTTAGTGGTGGGAATTCAGGTGAAAAGAAGAGATTGTCCTTCTAATCTCTGAACTTATTTAATTATTCATTTATATCACTATGGATTCATGATTCTTATTTTATTCTGTGGGTTATATTCCATCACTCTTCATACTTACTTTCTTGCTCAAATTTTTCCACGTTTGACCATCGGAGCTCCTTCAAATGGGCTCCTGTGCCCTTTTGACTTATTGCATCATTTTTGGTGTGTGCAGTTCCTGTTTTCCGTCTCCCATGCATCTTGTACTTTCCCTGACCTAGCCCTGGAATCAGCCACTTCAATATTTGTTCTCAATTTGTTTCCTTGGCCTGAGAGTGTATAGTCAAAATACTTTTTTCTAACGTTGCTTAGGTTAGTTCTTTTCTGCTGCCACCCCCAGTATGATTATGTTGTTCATTTGTAATATGGGACTGGTAACTATTTTAACCTCTGTATTAGTTTGCAAGGGCTGCTGTAACAAAGTACCACTGGGTACTTAGATTGCGCGGCTTCACCAACAGAAACTCACAGTCTCATGGCGCTGGAGGCTTGAGGTCTGAGATGAAAATGGTGGCAGGGTGGTATCCTTGGCTTTTAGAAGCATCATCCTGATCGCTCCCTTTATCTTCACAAGGCATCTGCAACAACTTATTCCCAAGTAAGGTCACATTCTAAAGTATTGGGGGCTAAGTTGTCGACATAGGAATTTTGAAAGGACACAATTCAACCCATAATGATCCCCATTTTGCAGATGTGAAAGTAGGATTAAACAGGTTATAAGTAACTTCCTCAAAACCCATAGCTAGTGGGCCGGCTGAGTGGCTCTGTGGTTAAGAGCTGGCTTGGGACGCCAGCGTCCCTGGTTCGGGTCCCACATATGAGGGCCAATGACACTACCCTCAAAAAAACAAAACAAAACAAAAAACCCATAGCTAGTAAGCTAGAACAAGGAGGAAACAGATCTCTGCCTGCCTCCTAATCCCATGCATTTACCTCTCTGCTATCGAGCTGCCAACAGATAATCATTGCCCAACAGGTTAAGTTTTCCACCCAGGGCATGGTACCATTTAACTCATCACGTATTTTTCTCCCATGTTCAACTATTAGAAGTGAAGAAAGAGGATTTTATGTAAATGCATTGTGGTAGTGTTACTGGCCAACCGAGCAGCACCAACCCCCACCACTGAAAAACTTTAATGTTTTCTTTTCTATAAAAGTGTGTTAAGTATAAAAATGTTAAGTCTCCTCCCTAGTTCTTTAGTTTCTTAGCTTTTGGGCTTTGATTGCTCTTCTAACCAGTTTGTGAATCTTGGAGGGAAGATCCCCCTTGCTTCTTAATTGCTTTGTAAATCAGTTCCTGAATCTGAAACAATAGAAGTCTCCTACCCCTGCTTCGATAACTAGTTGAAAGCCTGAGACTTCCTAATATCTCCCAGGCCAGGAAACTAAATGTCAAACTCATTCTGTGTCCAGACAACTGATGCCACCTGAGTGATGGACTGAATAGCCACAATTTTCATAAGAACTAACAAATTTATATTTTTGTCCTCATTCAGGAGCCTTGAGGATACAGGGGATACCCCAACAAGCAAAGAAGCCAACGCTGTCTTCCAGGTGGAGCTTGAGACCCCTTCCTCTCATCTGAGACCAGCTAGGGTGAGAGTTCCGCGAAACCCCAAGAGGCAAGGACAGCTCTACGCCCCTGCACAGGAGGAAGCAGATACAGAAGAAGAGACCTCCTGTCCCTCAGCTGCCCATAGAGATTTTATGGGGATCACGTCTCTCAAGGGAAACTAGGCAGGCAGTTAGAGGCAGGCATTGGGTCTCTGCATTCCTACACATCCCACAGAGTGCAACCGCCTGAGGCACTTCCCCTCTCCACCCGAAACTCCCCATTGTATTGTAATTACCTACCCCTGCGGGAAGAGCAGTCACTCACACCTACACAGTACCTCTTGTTAACCACAGGGGCCAATCAAGTGGTCCTACGCCCAGAAAGAACAGCCCATTCTACAGAAAAAAGGATAAAAACCCCAAATCCTGGGAAGCCCGGGATGCTACTCCTACTGCTGCCGCTGCGGCTGCTTCTGCTGCAGCTGCTGCTGCTGCCTCCCTGCTCCTTTTTACCGCTTCTTCCCTTTGAGCCTCGCCTTTGCGTGTGGCCCACTCCACACTCTTTGGTCTGTAACTTCTAGTAATGGGCCCTTGAGCCATCCTCTAGTACTCAGGTCTACTTTTATTTCTAAATGTACTATCTTTTCTAATAAACTTCTTATTCTACTGCTTTACTCTGGTATCTCGTTCAATTCTTTGCTCGAGTTGCCAAGGGCCTGGACTTGGCGCCGAGAAAGGCCCACTCTCCTACAACAGTAGGAATAAAGGTAATGGATTTATCAATACTCATGGCCTCTCCCTGACCCTCCTATATTCCTAGTCCATCTGCCCAAAAAGATTTTGAAAATCTCTTCTTTGAATTAAGAAATGTACTTCCCACTATGTCATTTGGGCACTATCATAAAAGGTTTAATGAAGATTTGGATTGCTTTCATTTATATATTTTGTTGAACTGTATTTCATCAAAAAAGGCACCATGCCAGGACTGTGCAATATAAAACTGGACTCTAGATCTAGGGATTATTGCAAACTGCCATCGTCCTCTCTACTCTTCTATTACCAGATATTTAAAAGCCATCCCCTCATCGTGTCCTTCCTTGCTTGAGACTTCCTCCTTTAGGGAGGAGAGGGCAGTTCAATGAGGGAAAGTGTAAGGACCACTATAGGTCGGCGTGGTGATTAAGTAACAGCCGTGGTGATTAAGTAACAGCCGTGGTACTATGGGTTTCAAGATATGCTTAAACAGCTTCCTTCAGGATGGAGGAATTTTGCTGCAGTTGAGGCTTAAGCTAGTTAGAAAAAGGGCCTTTCTTTTCGTTAACCTCAACCATTAAACTGTGTCATGTTTTATTGTATTTATATGCCTGTCTTTCTTTTTTTTTTTGTCTTTTTTTTCGTTTATATTCCTGTCTTTCTACCATGAGTTCCTTGAGAGTAAGGAACTAATTTTATTTTGTGTGCTCCCCTAACCTATGGACTTCAATGAAGGAAGGCAGGTAGGCAGGAAAGAAGGGAGGAAGGAAGGAAGGAAGAAACGAAAAAAGGAAGGAACAAAGAAAGGAAGGAAGGAAAAAGAAAGGAAGGAAGGAAGGAAGGAAGGAAGGAAGGAAGGGCTAATGTTTCTACGTTAGGATTATACAAAATCACCTCATGCTATTTGAATCCTCTTTCGGTTTTCCAGGTGATCATTTTGTCTGTGTGTTTTGTTTTTTTCTGGCCTACCATATGACAATAATTAGAATAATCAATAATAACACCCACAAGCTAACCCCTTTTCAAGAATATTGTCTCTTTAAAATTGTATATTCTTTTAGCGAGGGTGGTGGTATAAGTAGAATGAGTGAGCAGTAAGAAAAATAGTATACTTAGAAACTATTTACCCTCAATTTTTTTCTATGAGGGTTTATTCAAATAAGAATTGAGTCACAAAGGGCCGGCCGAGTGGCGCAGTGGTTAAGCGCTGGTTTGGGAAGCCAGCGGCCCCAGTTTGGGTCCCACATATGAGGGAGAGTGACACTGCCCTCAAAAAAAAAAAAAAAAAAAGGAGTCACTAAAGTTTGGGAGCCACAAGAAATGAATATATATATATAAAGAGGGTGGAAGATACGATAGATCAGCTTATTCAACCCTATTCCAACCTTCTAACAGTATAGGCTGGTCCTGGGAGCAGCCCTGAGACAAGCACTCACATGAGAGTGACTGATTAGGAATTGCTCCCAGAAGAAACAGGCCGGGGCCTGGGGGAGAGGGACGGGAAGGGAATGAAGCCCCACAAGTGATACCCAGTAAAGTCTGTGGAGGGTGACCTTGGCTTGGTCCCACAGAGGGGCTCTGGGCACTGTAGCCAAGACTAACACTTTCCTGATGGGGGCAAGGAGACCCGAGAGTTACACCTCCAGGTCCTTCAGTGCTTGGTTCAGGGCTGGGGGGAGAAGTGGGAATTAAATCTCCAAGGTATTAAATCCTCTGTACCCATAGGCACAGCAGTGCCAGCAGCCTGAGGGCAGCCCTTTGACAAAGAGATACAGGTGCTGCCTGTTGGAAGAAAAAGCACACAGGAAGCAGGGCTGTCCCCAAATGGTAGAGGAAAGTGAGAGGATATAGGGAGAATGCTGATAACTTACGCTCATTTTGTGCTGCACGTTAGGTCCAAACCAGTGATTCTCCACGAGGGCAGACCATCGTGGTTTCTAGCCAGAGACCTATGAGAGGAAAGATATGGCATGAACTATAGAGCAATTGCTTCTGTGGTTGGTTCGCTTACGGTAAAGATTGACCTTGGCTAAGAAATCTGGGGACCTGGGATGTGGCGACTTTTCATGACCTGCCCAGTAAGGAGTTTGTGACTACACTATCCTCTGTGGTTACTCCTGCAGTGCCCATATGAAATTTGGACAATGAAAATTGGTACCATGAGGTACAAACCATGATTCTGCTGCTTCTGCTAGCAAGCAAGGTCACAGGGGCGTTTGGAGTCTCCATGGCATTTGTAGTAGAAATCCCAGGGTCCAATTCCAGTTTCATGGAGGATGAGAGACAATCCATTTTGATAGTATGAATTGTGACAAAGATACTGTGAACCTAGTGCCCGCAATTGTGAGGACAACTATCCAATTTCCAGCTTCCTGACACAGGCAGAGAGGCAGGTCCCTTGGTGAGCCAGTTCTGGGGTGGGGTTCTGTAACTCATTCTTCAATCAGCCTTCCAAATCTTCTAACGATTTCTTAATAACAGGTACTAAATTTTCTGCTTCCAGCCAGAGTGGATTCTGTTTTCTGCAACAGAACCTTGACCCATAGAAGTGGTAGCACCCAGAATTGGCGAGGGTTCAAGGAAAAAGACCCTTTCATGTCCCACTGATTGGAATATAAATTGATACAACCATTATGCTGTTTCGTGTGTCTTTGGGGTTATTACGTTTTGATCCTGTTAGTTACTTCTAGAGATGTATCCCAAGGAAATAATCAGAGATGCACTCAAAGACTTTAATACATATAGACAATGGCAATATTTGGCAGTTGTTAAAAATAATGTTTCAGACCATAGTAAATGACATGGAAAATATGCATAATGAAAAAGAAAAAGGCGGTCTACATACCTACATACGTACATACATACATACATACATATTTCAGTATTGTGAGTAAAATGACATCATGCTTTGAATTTGATTTAAGATACTTCAGCAAAAAAAAAAGAAAGAAAGAAAGAAAAAGATAAGGCAGTGGAGGGAGACAGATGAAATACAATTGGCAAAATGTTGATGATTATTGAAGTCAGGTGTTGAGCACATGAAGCTTCATTATTGTTTTTCTCTCTTCTTGATATGTATGTTTGAGAATTTCCATAATATAAAGTTTAAAAAGTTTAAAAGAAAAATGAAACAGAAAATAAAATAAAATTGCCCAGTTTTAGGATAATACTAATAAACACACATATACATAGAAGAGAGACTAAAAACTACATCAAGATGAAAAGATAAGTGGTTGCCAGGGGTTGGGGGAAGGGAGGGATGAATAGGCAGAACACAGATGATTTTTAGGGCAGTGAAACTATTCTGTGTGACACTATGATAGTAGATACATGACATTATACCTTTGTTAAACCCATAGACTCATAGAACACCAAGAGTGAACCTTAATGTAAACTATGGACTCTGAATGATAATAGTGTCAATCTAGATTCATCGATTGTAAGAAAAGTCCCACTCTAGTGGGGTATGTTGATAATGAGGGGAACTGAGTGTGCTGTTGGGAGGGCTGGGGATATATAGGAAATCTCTGTTTCTCACACTCAATTTTGTTGTGCACCTAAAACTGCTCTAAAAAATAACTCTATTTAAAAAAACACATCAAAATGTTAATAGAAGTTATCTCTGGGTGGTCAGATTAGCCTGATGTTAATTTTTTGAATTGTCCATGTGTTATCAAAATGTGTATTATGAGTGTGTGTATAAAATCAAAGGTGTCTGTGTAAATCAAACTAGCCCAGATAATTTAGAAAATATTTTGATTAGCAAGTATGCCAAATTTTAATTACCAAATTGACTGCTGAAGATCAGTGGTCAAAGGGGCCACTTAAGTATCTCCCAGAAGAAGGAAAAAGTTACCCTCAGTAAGTCACACTAGTAAGCCTCTGCACATTATGGCACAGATGAGCTACATGAAAGCGTAAAACACATCATGAGGTGGCCCGTAAACAGACTGATGGGTTTAGTGGTAATCCAGTTCCGTTATAAGGTACCATAACCAGTGTACAAAGAGGAAGGAAGGAATGTGATTTTAACTTAGAAACCTACAACCTCTGCTTGCCTGATGGAAAAGGTGGGAATCAAAAGGGATCCTATCCTGCCCAGATGAGGGATAACCAGCAAAATATAAACTGACGCTGGCCCGTCTCCAAGCAGGGCTGCCTCCCTGGAAATAACATGGTGACGTTATTTCTGTTTTCGCAGAAGCTTTTTATTAATACCCTGAAGTTCTATTTCTTATATCTGCTTCCTTAGTCATTCATTTCATTCAGCAGATATTTACAAAGGGCCTACCACTGCCAGGTGAAGGAAAGAGGGAAATCAACAGCCAACTCCTAGACTTGGGAGCTGAGCGACAGAGTAAGTGGTGGTCTGTGAACAGAGAGCAGGAGACCTGGGGGTTGGCCATGTTTGGGTGGGGAGTGGTGAAACAAGAGGCCCGCCTTGGAAGTACAAAATGTAAAACACCCATTAGATGTTGTTGAAGTAGCTGGATGGGAGGAGCACCTGAGCTGTGGGGAGAGGTAGGGGATGGGAGGAGAATTCCTGGGAGTTCAGTCGGGGCACACTGGTTCCCGAAGCCTCCTCAGGTTTGGGTTCACTGTCCGTATTCAAATCCCGACCCCTAAAATGCCTCACCTGTGATGACCCTTTCCTGACCAGGGGTTCCTCTCCTGGCGGAGTTCAGCTCACTTGGTGTTGGAAGGGTGATAAACTTACAGAGCAACAGCAGAGGGCGCTGGGAAAGTAAACTGCTCCTGGAGCCCAGTAAAGGTGTATGAGCACTGGGTCAATTTCAGCTTTTAGCATGTTAAAAGGATACAGAAAGGGCTTGTACCAAATCTCAGCTTGTAACCTAAAACAAATCGGACTCTGTAATTTATACTACCTCGGAATAACCCTCAATGTGTCCTGAAATGCAAAAATACAAGGAGCAAACATCGAGGAACAAATTGATGATGTGCTTGGCACGGTTAACGATCTTATAAGACTTCTTTAAATCCACCATCATGAATTAGCAAAGAGCTGGGTTTTTGGGAAGGATATAGTTTATGTCTAATTACACTGAGTAAAATTCTGATCAAGTATTCTCTGAGCAGGAGTTAAAAATAGATAAAATGTGGACACTAATTGGCGTCACCATGTTTGTTGACAAGGGATGTTAGCAAGTTTTCCCTTCCAACCAGGTGTAAAGCAGTTCTGATGGTAAAAGTAACTCACAGGGCTTAAAGGCACAAACCAAAGGAAAACAGGACACAAGAGAAAATGTGTGCAATTCAAATTTTGAAACTAAATGTATTTCAAAAGTGCTTAGAGTGCAGGTATCAGAAATAAAAAAATAAAGAAAAAAGAAACTAAATGTATTTCTTCATTCACTTTACAGCTTTGTGCAGGATGAAACGAGAGAGCCTGCTAGTATCTGTGGAACGCCACGGAGCCTGGCACACAGCAGGCACTCAATAAATGCTAGTTGTTTTCTCCCTTTGCTCCTTTGTTGAATTCTCTTCTCAATTTACTTCTTGTAAAAGCATTGTGTTTCCCACATAGATTAGTAACATTAAATATCATTCTCTGTTATTGATTTGGGATGCTAGGAATGCAAAAGATACAATGCGGGGTGGGGGGGCTTGTGGCAGATAAGAAAGCAAATTTACAATTGAGCAATCACTCAGTGGCTTTGTTGTTGTTGCTGTTTGTTTTTGATAATGTGCAATTATAGAAATTTACAAAGATCCTTTTAAGTGGGCAAAGTCCTGCTTTCAGAGTCGGTTTGCTCAAGCATAGATCAACCCAGAGACTGACTGTCGCCTTGCTATTGAATTAGAGCTATACTTTTGACAAGTACGGCAGCCACATCATCACTTCAATCACCCAATAATCCACTGTGTCTCTTTATGCTAATAAATAAAACATCCTTCGTTAAATATTTCCTAGTAAGCAATAGGAGACCTGTAATCTCCACCCCTATACGTTACAAAGTAAAATGATATAACAGTAATCAAATCAAATCAAATCATGTCTAGGAGTTTTACAGACAACTAATAGCTGCAATAGCAAAGTGTACATCAGATATCAATGAAAGGGTACTTTTCTCTTTAATATAATGTACTATGCATATTTCACTAACTGTCTCATGATATCAAATGAATTTAACAAGATGATTATGTAGGTCAAATTACTTAGTAAGTTCTTTTAAGAATGGCTTTTAGACCTATTATGACTTTTAATGGTGCAATTTGTTAAATGATTGGAATTTCTAAAATCCTGCCTCCAAGTGCCTGTCAGAGACACTTGCTCTGCCCTGGTGATCTATTTTTAAAACCTACTTCTTGCTTGTGGCAGTTGAAACAAAAAATGACCACTGCAGAGAAACTTCTCATAGCTCATTCCTCATTTTCAATTATTCAAATTACTTCCTGATTGCCACATTATAATTTGAATATTCTATTTTCCAAGTCTTCTGACCAAATTTCTTTCATCTTGATATGAAGATGTCCTGAGAGTCCTTTTTCTTTTTTCCCAAATATTAAATGTGACGCTGCTTAATTTAGCTCAGGAACTATAGACAAAATAGGTACTGCCAAAGTTGAAACTCTTCTTTTAAATGGTGGGTTAGTTCTTTTTTTGTATATCGGTGACAGCAAACATAAAGGGAATTCTAATGGACTGTAATGGAGATTTTCAGTCTTCGTACTTGGAATATTGTCTTCACTGAGGTTGCCTCTCAGAATTTGTATTGTGATTTTACTCGGTTTAAGAAACCCCACTAGTCAAGCTAAGTTTTACAGAATTGCCCACCGAATATCACATACTAATTTATGTATTTCCTCTCTTTGAAAACTATTTTATAAAGTAACTTGAAAAATGCCTTCATGTAATCATTAGTCTTAGAAGTCAGCGTCCTTGTAAAACTAAGCTGTGTAAGCTGATTGCTACACAGCTTACACTGAAATTCTTCCAAAACTCCAAATAGCCTTAGCAACCTTAGTGCTTTCTAGTAACAGGTCCTGCATACCCCAAAGTTTGAGAGCAGACAGCATCCTGGGGCAGGAGAAGTTCCAGATGCAGCTGGAAGATGGTGATTCTGTTCTTTCTCTACCGCTGGACTCACTGGATGACCCTGGATGAGAGTCCCTGGCCGCTCGGAGCCCATGGTCACAGCTCGGAAATGAGGCTAACAACTCCTGATTCCTGCTCCTCGGGGTCATTATAAGGCTTAATGAGCTCCGGGTGCACATTCTCATTTTCTCTCTCATGTCTTCAGTGAGTTCTAGGTGGGGAGGGCAGAGTAAATGCGGAATATTGGAAGTCCGCTTGTATGTCTGGGTGAAAGTCACCATCGAACAGTGTTATTTAATTTTTCTACTTCTTTCAGCTCAATGGATGCAACATTCACAATCCTCTCTAAGCCCATCAACCACAAAAACTTAATTAGATATTATATCTCCTTGGTTTAAAATAGTATTTAATTTTACATAATGTGTTCAGCCAAAATATTAGGATTCCCTAAACAGAAATGTTCCCTCTATTTTTTTCCCTCGAGCTTTTATTTCAATTTTTTTTGTAGCTTTTAAAAAAATTATTCTCCTTAAAGTATGATTTCGGCAGTTTCCCTCTGTGAAACATCGCTGACTCCCCCGTCACCACCACTTAATTGAGGATGTAATCCCCACTTAGCGGCTGTGCAGCCTCCCAGATACCAAGTGTGGCAGCGAGTAAATATTAACATTCCCGTTAAATGCGCGCTGCCTCTTATGCCTTTCCCCCCACAAATTGTCTTCCGGCTCCTCCGAGTGTCATCTAAAGTGAGATTATATTAACTGTGCCTTATATGGGGCTTGGAGCCCTGGAGTTGAAATTAATGGGCGAATATGCTTTTCACTTACAGAGTAAATGAGCCCTCGACTTTGGGCTGTACCCAGGTGTTAGAGAGGCACAGACCAAGGGGGCACCATCCAATGCATTTGACAAGCTCCCTGCCAAATTTGAGCCTTGTCCTTGCTTGATGGACAAAAAATAAAATTAAAGAGAATTTTTAAATGAGTAAGTAACCCTCCGGACATAACAACATGGGGCTGCATCAAATGTGGCCGATATTACCCTCCTAACGACGTCTCCGAAATTCTTTGGCGCCCGTGTTTTAATTCCCGGGAATCCTGGCATTTGGACCATTTTGCTTTTCTGCTCTGAGACAGCTCAGTGCCATTTTTGGGGTGAACCCTGAGGCTGATGCAACAGGATGCCCCAGGCTCTGTGGGGGCACCTGGCCTCCACACCAAATACTAACTGGACATAGAGCCCAATTCAGGTGGAAACGAGCAGTCAAGAGGAATTGGTTTTCCTTCTTGGCCGTAGACACGGATGGCTCCCTATAGGAGCGTTTGTTTCCCAAATGACAGCAGAGGGCACTAGAGTCTGCCACACGGATGAGTAAGGCTGCCTCTTACCACCTTCTCACCACAAACGCATGATGTTCAAAGGTCAGGAACATCTCAATGTTTTAAAAGAGATTTTCCCACCAAGCTTTCTGTTTGTGTCCTGTGATGCTGTGAGCGACCCTTGCTGTGGGGACACCTTCCTACAGTTCTCATCGGCGCTGAGGTGTCTCCAATGCGCATGTCTCTATTAGCATGGACACATGTGTACATAGATGCATATGTATCATTTTTAAATCAAAACTTGAAGGAAAGATTATTACATACGGACAAACTCAGTCACTCTGAGGGCCCCTGTCCCAGGGATCCTAAGGGGCTTGCTTTGTGAACATCTGCTCAGCATCAGTCCCCCCAGAGAAATGATTCTTACAGCTCACTTGAACGACAGGTAAACTAACCGTCGGGCTGCTAAGTCGACTTGCTACAGATGACAAAACCAGTCTCCATCGGCGAAACAGGACAGCTTGGGAGCTCAGTGAGCACAGACTTTCAGAGTCTGACAAGCATCCATTTGTTATTCCAAATAGCATTTAAGGCTGGCATCGATTGTAAAGGCCAAAAATCATGGTTAAAAGGCGGCTTCTTTCCTGAAGCACCTGGGAAGCTTCCAGGCCATTAACTGTGCTCAGGGGCCGCTGCCGTTTATTCAGAAAGCATTTGTTATGGAGGAAGACAGAGGAAGTGAGTCAGATGGCTTCCTGACCCATCAAAACGTGAGAGACCCATCTAGTTGTGTCCCAAGCCTGGAGAGCCTGTCCTTATCAGAGGGTCCATCTCAGGGCTCCTCTGTCCTAGGGTTCCTCTTATAGAAGGGTCCAGAAGGGATTAGTCTTAGGATAAGGCTCTTTGCTGCTTTCTTCATTTGTTTGTCCTTTGCATCCCATTGAGGGTTTCAGAGTATGGATATTTTGCAGATTAGGATTTACGAAACATACGACTGTTTCTCCACAAGGCAACTCAGCTGCTCTTATGAGCACCATTCTGCCATATGGCAGAAAGTTCATCTCAGTCAAGTCACAGTTACCCTGAGTTGCTGTCAATTCTGGGGGGGCTACAGGGCATGGAGGCGAGCCCGACACTTGTCCTCAGCCACTGTCCATGCATGCTGGCATCTGGGTGATGACCATCATCTAAACTTGATCACGTGCCCATGAACTATGCTGCCACACTGTCATTCTCAGCCATACCGCCCCTTCAGATTTGTCTGAGCTCCTCCTGGGACATATGGGAGTCATCTTACAGAGTTCCCGTGCCCTCAGGTACAGGATACTCTGGGAGGTGGTCTCAAGCCCATCTGTCTAACAACACAGCTGTTTCTGCCACGGGCCTTGTACTTTCCCTCTACTTCTAGTGGGACGCTTCGTCTGGGACACATTCCTCCCAGCAATCTGGATTTTATGTGGTTCCCCGATTCTCAATTTCTTTTTGCTCCCTTCTCCTCCAGCCTGAGACATGTCAGCCAGCTTTGCTCTGCGTGACTCATTACTTCCCCTCCCAAATCTACTGCTCAGGCCCATCGACCCTCATAGCTTGGACTTTGAAACTGAAAAGATTTTTCTCCTCCTTCTACTGTGACCTCCCTTCCCCAGGCAAGGATGCCACCTGGTCTTGTTGACTGAATGAGGGAGGGGTGAGGGGAGGACAGGGGTATAAAGAAATATAGAGAGGAGGGCCGGCCGAGTGGCGCGGTGGTTAAGCGCTGGCTTGGGATGCCAGCGGCCACGGTTTGGTCCCACATATAAGGGCCAGTGACACTGCCCTCAAAAAAACAAAACAAAACAAAAAAATACAGAGAGGAATAAAAAAACATCAGTTGAAAAATCCAAAACATTATCCTAGCCTATGTACAATAACAGCAATCATAAATCAAAACACAAATAGAGAACCAGGGGCAAAGAACATGTAATAGAAGTAGAAAATAAAATCCAGAGGAGAGAAAAGCATTTAACTTAACTGCTCTCATGTCTAACATAAACTGGACCTTAGAATTTGTCTCTGAGCTTCCTGGCAGCCAAAGGAAAAAAAGGAGACACAGTCACTTTATATATTCTTATTTTCAAAACAAAAAAAAAAATATTAAGAGAAACAAGAGGTTTTCTTTTGTTTCCAATTTCCAAAGATTTGTCACGTGGGACCTTCCAATGGCAGCCCCAGAAGAAAGATGAGGAACTCACAGCAATCTCGAAATGAACTCCAGGCTTTTCTGGAATCCTGGTCACGCCACATTGGAAGTTTGGAGTCAAAGCAATGTCCCAAGTCATCCAGGTAAGCATCCCCTGGCTTGGGGTGCTCTGGAAGCTAAGTTGGGGCTGCCTTATTGAACACAAAGGGTGTACACACTGCTGGCTGGGGTCAGTGGATGCCATGACAGGGGAGCACGGAGAGAAGGCCCAGGCTGAGGATTTGGGAGACCCAGGAGTCTTTGCAAGGAGGCCGTCTATTACATATGATTTGGTAGGTGCTGCCATGAGGACTTCCACCTTTGTAATATAAGAGTTTCTCTGCTAAGATGAGACAAAATGCTTGAAGTCTCCCACTAACTCAAAGCACCTATTTCTCAGAGTTAGTCAACTGCTCTTGTGAGTAATCTGTCCCTAGTACGGGTCTTTCTGTCCCCTCCACAGTACGTGCAGGCTCACTCAGGGCAAGCGTGTCATCTGGCCACGGCTCCTGCAAGTCCCCAAAGACCCACTTTTGGTGGAGGGCAAGAAATTCTTTAGCTTTTCCTTAAAGGAAATATTGAAAGCTGGAATTCTATTTAAATGGTGATTTTTTTTTTTTTGGTTTCTTTTTATTAGAAAAATCTTCCTTAGGGAACTCTGAGCACTGAGCATGTTTTCAATGAATCAAGTAAATAGATAACGTGCCGTTAACATGTTGACAAGACTGCTTTAAAAAAAATAACAAAAAAAAAAACAACCAAAAAAAAACTTTTCCAAGTTTGATCTGCATCACTCCTGTTTGTGCTGGGACCTGAGAACTTGGTACCACTCAGGAGGCCCCCTTTTGCACAGTTATCCACTGGCTCCCTCCCTGATGGAGAGCCTCTCCCATCGCCTGTGGCCTCTCTGGAGTCAGCTGGCAGTGTCACAGCCAAGACTGTACGAAGGAGGCCAGAGGGAGACAGACAGAGAGAACAGCGGGGGCAGGCGGGCAAATGCATCTGTGGTCTTGGGTATTTCTGCCAGAACCGGCACGCTGCCGCCTTTTTTTTTTTTTCCATTGACAAGAGTCTGCTTGGAAATGCATGCACCCAGACTGGTCTGTGGCTCTGTTTCCCTGGTCAAAGCTCTCCCATTCACTGGGCTACATGATGAACTCCCCATAGCCCCACCTGCCCTTAACTCTGAGCTCAAGCTCAGTGTCAGTGCACATCCTGGAGGCCCCTCGGAAGCAAGGGCTAGTCACCTGCGGATAGTAATCAGCCCACTATTCACTGAGCAGCGAGGATGCGGTGGGTAGAGGCTGGGTAGAGGCGAGCAAAGCAGGAAGCATTCCACCGACCCCCTCCCTTGCTAGGGAAGGTTTTAACAGCAGGTTTCAATCAAGGAAAGGGGCAAACCAGAGATGTTACTGAGAGGGTGTTGGGGTAGGAGGAAAAGACAAAGGAAACTCAACAGATTGCAAATGGCACATTTTCAAACTTCCTACCAGACATCACCTTTCTGTGCCTGGCTCAGTGACTCGTCTGGGGTGACATTGGGGCCACGCAGGGCCTTTTCTCCAGCTAATATTCTGGGCTCTGTCCTTACTGCTCTCTCGTCATCACCATTGACACTGGCCCTGTGTCTCCCACCAGCCCCCAGTCCGCACACTGTACTGCAACCCAGCCAGGGTGAGTCAATATAGCCCGTACTGAACACGTATCTAAATTCACTCATTACTGGGAAAGCTAGCAGTGTTGACATGTAGGACATCCATTTTAATTATGGAAAGGGACCTCCTTATTAATTATTTAGAACCCACAGAAAACAATACACTGAAAATAAGAGAGAAAAATTAGATCTGTCTTCTGCTCGGAAAATTTGACACGAGCCATCACGGTTCATGTACGCACACGCACACACACACACACCCCACACCACACCACACACACGTGCAGAAACACACACACACTTTGATTCCATTCCTCCAGATTCTAAGAATGCTACCTTTTGAAAAAGGATAAAATAGCAGAAATCAAAATGTTGGCTGTGTTTGAGAAAAGCCATTGAAAAACAAAAGAATGGTAAAAGTTGGCATTATGAATTTGAAAGAATATTTAGTTCAGATAACTGATATCCCTCCTGAACTCAAATCAGTCTGCAGAGCTAGTCAAAATAAAGTGAAAGATTGCAATAATTATCCAAATCATTCAGGGTAAAAATACCTTTGGAAGCATCCCAGTAATTGAGATAAAAAGGTTTCCCTGGGTGTTGGTTGGTCCTCTAGAGTTGCTCAGCTAAAAAATGCCCTTGTACTTGGCACACAGGCATTTTGTCTTATAAACATTTTAGGTTCAACATCTCCATTCTGGGTTCTGAAAATTGTAAGAAAATGCAGTTAGTTTTTAAATCTTCCAAAAACTGGGAGTGAGAACTTAATGAGTTCCTATCATTTTCATTTTCCTATCATTATCATTATCAGTCCCTGCTTAGTCTAAAGCTTCATCTTTGGATGTCTTGCAGGGTTTTTTAGTGTTGCTTTAAAAAAAAAAAGTTAGCGTTCTTTAAAAAAAAAAAACACTTTGAATGGTATAAACTAAAAGGCTTCTGGTGGCAGGACTATTGGTCATTTTCTTTCCCCCCTCACTACTCTTCTGCATCTGAAACATTATAATAGCTTTTGACTCAATTCAAAACATATTCATTTATTTTCAAAAATCTTTAATTTTTGCAAATGATAATGTAATACAGTAAAAAGGTGAAAGCCTCCTCCTACTCCAGCACCCTTTTTTCTGCGGTAACTGAGCAAATTATTTGATGGGTGTCCATCCTTTCAGACCTTTGTCCTATGTTGATACAGATACCCCTGTCTATGTTTCTTATATGGGGTATAATAGACATATTATTTTACAACTGAATTGTCTCACTTAATAACGCATCATGGCCATCTTTTTATGTCAGTATCTATCCATTTCCCCCCCCCTTTTTTTTTTGATAGTTACTCTTCATTCCATAGCATGAATGACTTTAATTTATGTGGCCAATCTCTAAATGATAGGCATATGGTTATTTCCAAATTTACCCTCTTACAGCCACTGCTGTGATGAATACCAGTTACATATAGCTTTGGATACTTATGCTGCTATTCCTAGAATGCCTCCTTAAAAAATTTGAGGTAAAACTCATATAACATATCATTAACTGTTTTACTGTGTACAATTCAATGGCATTTAGTGTATTTTCAGTGTTGTGCAACCATCATCTCTCTTTAGTTTCAAAATGTTTCCATCACTCTAGAAAACCACTCCTTACCCATTAAGTAATTACTCCCAATTCCTCTCTTCTCCTGTCCCCTGGCAACCACTAATCTCTGTTCTGTCTCTGTGGGTTTACCTTTTCTAGACATTTCATATAAATGGAACCATACAGTATGTAACCTTCAGTGTCTGGCTTCTTTCACTGAGCAGAATGTTTTTGAGGTTCATCCTAGTTGTAGTATGTATGGGCATTTCATCCCTTTTCATGGCTGAATAATATTCCATTGTATGGATATGCCACAATGTGTCTATTCACCTCTACTACAGACTAAACTCCCTTCGCAGAGGGAACAGCTGGGGAGAGCAAGGGGCTCCAGAGAGCCTCACAAGGTGGCCCTGGTCTCAGATATTATGTTGCTTTTCGTAAGACAGCCCAGGCTGTTTTGTTGCATATCCTGGAGAACTTCTCTGTCCAACCACTTTTCTTGGCTTTGTTTCTTTTCTCTTTCGATCAAGGGTAGGGTAAAAGAGTCATCATCCCTCAAGTGCCTCATGCTATGGAGTTTCTCAAATTGGAGAGAATGTCAGGGAAGTTAAGTGGCTTGGTCCGTTTTTAGCATGCATTGTAGGAAAAATCAGCTCACCATGCAAAGGATCCCACTGCTCCTAAGACCGTGCCCTTGGGGCTGAAAAAATAGCAACTGTAACCACCTGTTATACTTCAGTCAGGGTTATATGGCCTTGGTGGCTAGGAGGGGGATGAGTTCCTGCAGTTCCACAAAATACATCTATCTAGGACCAGCAGTTCTCCTAAACACTGAAAGTGGGAGCTGTTTTCATCACTCTTTTTTTTTTCCTAAAAGATTTTATTGGGGAATTGGGGAAGGGGAACAGACAAGTTGCTGTCTTTTTGTTCTTCAGTCTAGTTGCGGAGGACGTTGCTTCACTGGCCCATGTTGGTATCATCATTGCATTCTTCCTGGATGAGGCGGATCGGTCGCCGGCCTCTGGATGTCGCTCACCGTGGCTATTGGCAGCTCACACTGGCTGCCAGCCACGCACTGTTGCCTATGGCAGCCCACTGTAGCAGGGGCTGCAGCCTACACCGTCGCCGGGGCTCGCACAGCCCAGCTCCAGGTGGACCTGTTGTTAGCTGTAGAGGGCAGTGTCACTGGCCCTCATATGTGGGATCCGAACCAGGGCTGCTGGCATCCCAAACCAGCTCTTAACCAATGGGCCACTCGGCCGGTTCTCATCACTCCTTTTCACTTCCTTTTTTTCCTTGGTCTCTTCAAGTTTTTTGTGTGTTTGTTTGTTTGTTTTTTAAAAAACATTTTATTGGGGAATTGGGGAAGGGGAAAAGCCAAGTTGTTGTCCCTCAGACTTAGTTGTGGAGGGCACAGCTAGCTCAGCTCCAAGCTCAGTCATCATCTGGCTACCTGTGGGAAGCTTGCGGACGCTTAGCTCAAGGTGCCCTGTTCAATCTTAGTTGAGGGTGGAGGTAGCCCACCATCCCATGCAGGAGTCAAACCAGCAACCTTGTTGTTAGGAGCACGTGCTCTCACCAGCTGAGCCATCCTGCCACCTGTTGGCAGCTCAGCGGCAGCTCAGCTCAGTCGCAGCTCACTGGCTCATGTAGGAATCAAACCAGTGACCCTGTTGCTCAGAGCTCATGCTCTTAACCAACTGAGCCATTCTGCTGCCCCCCCCCACGCCCTTAAATGTTTTTAAAAGGACCTACCATGTTCCAGGCACTGAGGATCGGAAGAAAGTAAGAAATGGTTCCTGCCCGTGTAAGCTCACATCATAGTAGGGAAGATGGACTTACAAAGAAAGAGCACTGCCCCCGTAGTGCAGGCAGGACAGTCAAAGGATGGGCATGCAGGCACCTGTCCAGACGAAAATGCAAACATCCAATTGCTTGTCTGAACGCCCACTGGGTGACATCATGTGTCTGAAAGGTGCAGATCAATAAAGGGGTTGCTAGCTCCTCACAATGGCATTGCCTCGAAGGAGTCAATGCAGTGAGGTTTCCACAGACCTGGGTTCAAATTCTGTTTTACTCACTAGCTGCATAACCTCAGGCAAGGGCCTTACCCTTCCTAGGACTTCACTTCCTGACCCCCAAAATGAGCATAATGCTAGCTCTCAGCTGTGAAGATTAAAGTGGATGTGTGCAAGCAGATGGCACATAATAGACAGTAAATAACACGTGTCCTTTCCCCAGGTCTATGTCAATCCAGTGTCCCCATAGTTTTTGAGTGAACAGAAGCTTAGCCTCTCAAAGCCCTATTCCCAGCTGGGACCAAAGGCCAGGGGGGTCTTGGGGAGTATCTCTGCGCACCTCAGGCTGGGACTGTGTTCCTCTCCTGTGCAGAAAACTTGGTGTCTTTCAAGTTCAGATCCGTATTCTACACCCTTGTCTCCAATTCCCCTTCCTCAGTGTGAACTCTCTCTATTCAGCTCCCAGCAAAGCTCTTTAAAGGCAGAGCCTCTCACCTCTGGTCTGTGCTCCCAGGAGCCCCAGCAGCGCCTGAGAATCACCCCAATCCAGCTTCACACAAAAGACTGCAGCCACCGTTGTCCTCTCCTGACAAACTGAGCCCGAAGCTGTTGAGATCTCTTCTGTTAGAACTTTTTAACGGTGTCATAAATCTTTTATTAACATTTGGTATTATACTAATTAAAACTGTTCTCTGTATGTATTATTAATTTCCCTAGCACTTCTTGCTGGGGTGACGTTTTTAGCCAGCTAAGCAGAATGTAGCACAGTAAATAAGAAGAAACTCATTTCCAGACAATTAGCCTTGCAGAAAAATAAGTTGGTTAATGGAAGGCATGATGATTACAAATTTTACCTAAATAAACAGGGTATCTTAATGGTAACTCTTCAAGCTAAGTAAACAGATTGGGGTGGTAATGTCCTAAGCAATACTTAAATGTAACTGTTTAATAAATTGGTAAATTACTCATTTCATCTTAGAACAAAATGGTAATACTGCAGTAATAACCTAGTATATATTCCGTAAATATGAAGCATTATCACTTTAGCTCTGTAGAAATCACCACAGTGATATGTCAGCATTGATCTAAAACTGCAGCATTTTATCTCAAGTTTATTACCCATTTTTGAGAATCGCTGAGATTTTCAGAGCATAATGGCAATAAAAGAAGAATTTAAAAAGCGCTTTAATGTGCATAAGTTAATCAGAGGTATCCTCGGGGGGAAAAGGAAATTTGGTAAAACATGAATTATAAGCATCATTTAAACTTACTTTGGACACTAGAGATAATAAATGGCACCATAATTTAGAAATAGCTTTTAACATCAATGACGGTAAGTACCACTTTACTGTTCATAAGAATTGCAGAGCAATGGTGCTGAGGCCAATTTTATTAGCCATTTTTTTCTTTATAAAAGCAATCCAGCCCTTTCCACAACTGAGGAGACAGGAACAAGAGTTACGTGCTAATATGCAAAATGCATTTAAGTTTTTTGAAATAGAGAATAATAAATTGTGCCAAAAGATAGAGTCTGGAGACAAATGAATGATCATTTAAAAAGAATAAGGCTCTCTCAGAGTTTACATATTTGGGGAAACTTGATAAAAAAAAAAAAAGCCAACAAATTGTTCATACATTTTCCCATTTGCCAGAGCACACGGGTGTGCTTTCAAATCCAACAGATGAAGCCATAAATCTGGGCAATTGGGAGATGCCGCAACAGAAATATATTTTTGTAAATTGTTGCCACTGACAAGTCATTTTTAAACTATAGAAAGTGCAAGTTCAACTTTCTCTTCAGAGTGCCCAAGCACCCTTCCTGCAGAGAAGCCTCAGACTCTGACCTCCACTTACCAAGCACAATTCGATGGGGTGGGGTTGCTGGCAGCCCTGCAGCTCGAGCTGTGGGTGGGCCAGTCGCCAGGACCCACTGAACCACCTACTAAGTGCCCAGCCCTCTGAGCTTTCTAGGGCCTGGGGAAGCTTGCCTGGTGCAACGCATGGCAACACATAAGCAAAATCTGGCTTATGTGAAAGAAACAAATCCCAGACATCAGCCCAGATCCTGCCCTTCAGGGTTTACTAACTCCAGGTTCAGGGTCTGGTGGATTTGAGGACCAACAAAATAAACCACCTTACTTGCTCTTCAAGTCTTAGATGCAATTGACTAACACAGACGTCTCCTCTCCCCTCTTTGGAACATGAACTATAAAAGGCCTGGGATCTTTATCAAAAGCAGCTCCTTCTGGAGGTAGGTGGGGACAGACCCCCACATGTTGTGCAGCAGGGAGGGAGGCAAGGAGAGGGAAGATAAAGGCTGTGAGATGAGGAGCCGCCCCAGCAGCCCGACAGGCCTGCCAGTCCCTGCCCACCTCACACTGCTTCCTCTGTCGTGTTCCTCTAACGTCCAGACACTCCATCACTGTCTGCTCACCACACATCCCTGACATGCCCTCCCTTAGAGAGAGTCCAAGAAATACAGGTTTGCCTGCCTCCTCAATAGAGAGGCCACCTTCTGTGTGAGAACCACACTTCCATAACTATGTCTGCCCCATCTCCATAGAGCACCCCAACTTGGGTGGAAGACCTCAACTTTTGAAACAGACCGAGGCACCCTGGGCTAGGAGATAGAGAACTGTTGTAGTCAGCTGTGTGACCTTGAGCAAACACACTTTAAAGACACTGAGACTTCGCTTTCTCATGTGTAGAGTGAGGTTTCAAAAATCAGATTATTGTGAAGGCTGAGTGAGGAAACAAACAGGATGTCCTGAATACAGTGGTCAGCACATGGGGGGGGGGGCGCTCAGCACATAGTAGGTTTCTTCCCTCTTTGGAGTCAGAACATCTGGATTCCAACCCATCATATCCTGTGGGACATCGGTAAGTTATTTAATGTCCCCAAACCTCCAATTTCTCATCTTCAAAGTGGAATCTACTTTTTAGGTTTGTTTGAAGGGTTAAAGGTAATTATTTGTATAAAATGCTTAGTTCACTGACTGACCTACAGTAAATGTTCTGGAAATTCTACTTCCTGTTATTATTATTATATACTCAGTAAAATATAAACATGCACTGAGCAGCTGCCATGTGTCAAACATCAGTAACCAAAATAAACGGAAGCCCCAGAAAGCTGTAGAGCACCTTGTTATTCTTATTTAGAATAATCTAGGTTTCCAACACCCATTTCTAGAAGATTCTTTGGCGGGGAGACATTGCACTTCAGGGTTCTAGATGCTGACATAGTTGGTTTGAATTCCATCTCTACCACTTAATGTGTGACGGTGAGCAAGTCACTCATCTTCTCTGGGGTTGCTTCCTTCTTTCCAGGAGGAGAACAAATACAATTTATCTTGTGAAAATTCATCCACCACTAATAATAAGAATAGTAAATGCATCATAGAGACTATCGTACATCTGCTTCTGGCGAAGTGCTCACTGGGTTATGTCATTTAATCCTCAAACATCTCCATGAGGAAGAGCTATCTTTACAGAGGACAGACGAGGTCACCGAGTTCAGAGAGGCAGTCACTCATCCAAGGCCACACAGCTGGTGGTGGTAAAAGCTGGGATTTTAACTCTAGCCTATAAAAGCTCCAGACGTGTTGTGGACATTTTGGCGTGGGAGGCAAGCCATGGTCTCCCTTCCCTGAGCTGAAACCCCTCAGCATCTGGCATCTGAGGGCTACCCCATGGCTCCTCCCCACCCACATGGCCTCGCTAGATAGGGGTTAGCGGGCAGCCAAGACCCCGGAGTCCTTTAGGTAAAGTGCAGGACCCAGCACCTTCCAGCCACCCACAGGGGGCTCAAAAGAGAAACACCAGGGGATAGTAATGGTAGCAGCGGCAGTACTGTACATACAACCCAAGATGCTCTGGTTTGTATCTGAAATGGTGTAGGGATGATAATTTTCAACTGTTTGGGTTAAAGTCCTGGCATCAGAGTGGCCTTGGGGATGTTGTGTGGCTCCTCAGAGCCTCAGTTGTCCCATCTGTAAAATGGGGATTACCATAGTATGTACCTCTCTCCTAGGGTCGTTGTGAGGATTACATGAGATTGTACGCATGCTCTCACTAAACGGTACCCTGAGCTCCTGGACCCATCGCAGAGCAGTACACTGCACATGGCAGCAGCCCTGCAGAGGCTGGCGGGATCCAGGAGCTGGGAACTGGGCACAGGGCTGCATTCCAGTGTAGAAGGGCCCCTCCAACAAACGAACTTGAAATTGCACGTGTTAATGAAGGCGCCCCCCTCGCCCCCAGGGCCCTCTCCCATCGTTCCCCGCCTCCCCCTTGGGTCTCCTCTCTGCGCTCCCTACCCTGCCTCCTCCTTAGTCCCACCACTTCGTAGGAACAAAAGTGTCCCAGCTGTGGCGGCCCGGACAACAGATGCGAGTGCCCTGTTTAGTATTCCGGATATTCACTGGAGATTTTCTGAGCCCGACGCCACCTTGTCCAGCCCCGGGATCTCGGCAGGCCTTTGCCCAACAGCCCCCGCGGAGGCCGGCTTTCCCCAGAGGCTCGGTCTTCTAGAGTGCTCGGCCTCCGCCCGACGGCTGTGTCTACGCAGGCTGCGTCTGTGCTGGCAGGAAGGGGTGGATTTTTCTGGATGGGGGCGAGAGGGGAGCGGGGAGGGAGGCAAAGGATGCACTGTTGTCCCAGGTTCCAGGCCTTGGAGAGTTTCAGTGCATTTCAGATAAATCCATGGATCGATAGGGCTTGATAGCAAATATTAATACATTCCAGGTAATTGGCCAGCACGGGAACTGCGTGGGGTCTGAAGGCTTTTAAAGGCAATCTATGACTCCTATTCCATTTGAAGATTTGGCTTCTTTAAAATCTGGGGGAGTCTGGGTCAGCACAAATCTCTGTAATGACCCTGAGGCCAGTGGAGCATTTCCAGGCTGTGATCTGTGGTCAGATGGGGCACAGCTGGGCTCAGGCCCCACAGCCAGCCAGGCGGGGACCGGGCATTTGAGTCCAGAGCCAAGTTAAGGCGCGTGGGGTGAACCCAGGCAGGTTGCCTGACTTTTCTGCTCCCCAACTTCCTTATTTGTAGAATGAGAACACAAGACCTTTCTGAGAATTCAATGGGATGGTGGAAGGTGTAAAAACCTCTGATCAAGTATGTTTTTCTTCTCTCGTACACCTCTCCACACCAATTGGAGCATATCAAAGGGGTTTAACAACTAACTCATTAATTGGCAGTTGGTCTGACACTTACAGTAACAACTTTGTCATTTCAACTAAAGTGAGAGGCAGATATGGCACAGATCTCAGGTAACACGGAAATACTGATACTTCTAACTAGATCAAGCCAGGCCCAGTTTCTTAGATGACTTCTCTGCCAACATCACCTTTAGTCACCGCAAGAGAATTGACTGCAGCAGGGGACACTGCCCATTCATGCCCTTTCCTTCAAAAGAACAACACCTCTGATTAAAGCCCTGCGTCATTCATTAGAAGGCACTTAATTGGATTTCTTACCC
This sequence comes from Aselliscus stoliczkanus, assembly GCA_033961575.1. Taxonomy (NCBI): domain Eukaryota; kingdom Metazoa; phylum Chordata; class Mammalia; order Chiroptera; family Hipposideridae; genus Aselliscus; species Aselliscus stoliczkanus. The sequence goes on from CM066733.1 coordinate 7,314,602, forward strand.
ATAAACATATTTTTAAAAGGCTTCTACTCTCATAATAAATTGATAATCAGCTACACCATAAGCCATGGGTTTTTTACTTTCCTTAATGACTATGGGGCCCTCATTTTACAGACATAGAAACCAAAGCGCAGAGAGGCAAAGCCACTCGCTCAGGGCCACACAGCAAGGGCATGACAGACCTCAGCGGCACATTCTGTGGGCCCGCTGCTGGGGTGGCAGGAGGGGAAGGCACCCATCACGGTGGCAATTCGACAGGATTTTTCCAATGTCTGAACCACAAGAAATAGCATCACTGGGTCTGGGCGTCGACTGGGTCTGGGCCTCGCTGAAAAGAGACACTCATAAGGGAGTGGAGGCTTGGGAATGTGGGGCTCTGTTCGCCATCCACAGATGTGCGCTAGAAACCACCACTGCTCCAGGACGCAGTGCCTGCGCCACACATCATTCTCGGCCATGGGCTGCATTTTAGCTGCTCTGAGGCCGAGGCTGGGATTTTTGCAGAAGGTTCCCAGGAACCGTCAGCACCTGGGCTGTCGCATCCTAAGCCCAGTCCTGGCCCAGCGGTCTCGGCAGGAAGTTGGAGGCCACATTCCGAGGCCCCTAACCCGACGCGCCTAGCTGGACCACTGCGGAACAGATGCGCACCGCCTGCTGCAGCCCGGGCCCCGGCCGCCAAAACCGCGCAGCTGGCGGTCGTACCAGCAGCCTGGACAAGGCCGGGCGTCCTTCGGCCGCGGTTCTGCGAGCAGAGCCACAGGCCCCAGCTGCTCACCAAGACAGGTGGGGGAGGCTGCCTGGCCCAGGGGCACAGCGGGTCTCCGGGTCTCCCTGCTGAGCCGTGGCAGCCGCGGCTAAGTCTCCCCGCTCAGGCACGGAGGTCCGCGCCCAGGTTTGGGAGGCGAGAGGCGCAGGGCGCCGCTGGAAATAGAGACCGCCCAAGCCGGAGTAGGAAGGTCCTTCTGTCCACCTAGACCCCCGGGCCTAAGGTCAGGGTGGTCGCAGGTACCCTTAGGCCGCTTCTGCAGCCCTTACTAGGCAAAGCCCCCCACCAGCCTTTCCTCCCGAATGTTAGAGAGAGTGTGTAGTTTGGGGGCGAGAGCGCAGGGTCGGCGCTGCAGCGAAACCAGAGCTAATTTCTGAACTTCTTTGAGCCTTAGTTTTTCCAACTGCAAAATGGGGAGGAACATCCCAACCTGGCAGAGATGTGCACTCATCATAAACCATGCACTGCGTGCAAGGCGCGCAATCCCGGATGGCTGTATAGAGAGTTGGGGAAGGGAAGCCATTCCCATGTGCGGGAAGTGAGTACCTGTCCGTCTGTCTATCTGCCTCTGGCTCTAATCCGATGGGCTCTGGGTTACATCCCCCAACCCCAGGCTCCACCGGCCAGGGAGCCCCCTGGGGAGAGCTAAGCATGGCCAAACTCCTTGCCCTGGGCCAGCTTGCCTTGCTTCTCTGCCGACACCTCTGGCCCAGGCCTTCCCGGCTGCGGGAGGCATCCCGAAAGTAGGGCGCAGGGAGAGTCCACACTACCAGCCCGCCTGGGCCGAGAGGCTGTCTCTTGCCTCCCTGTCCTCCATCTGTAAAATGGGCGCGGCTTTCGAGATGCTCAAATTCAGGCAAGGCAATGCCAAAGGGGCAGCGAGGCTAAGTTTCCAGCTCTCGCCCAAAGGCCGGCTTCGTCTCACCTGAAGTCCCCTCCGCGGCGGGGCTCGGCGTCCGCACTCACCTGCCTGCCTCCGGAGTCTTCGGCAGCTGCCTCGGGCCGAGGCGGGGCGCAACGCTGGGCGAGGATGGTGCAGGAGAGCGCCCATACGGGCCTCCCAGCCGCCTCCAGGTTCTCTCTCCCCTAAGCTCAGTCTTGGGGGCGCCTACCTGATCTGTGCCCCGACTCTGCTTCACAGCCCTCCCGTTGGGGAGGCTGGGAGCTGTATCCCTCAACGTCGCGCCCTCGGGCTCTGTTCCAACGCAGCTATAGTAGAAATGGCGATCTACAGACTTCGCACGTTGTGAGGAGGGGTTTAGGCACTAAGCTCCCTCACATCGCTCAGCCATCGCTCCCTTCTGCTGCCCGCCTCCCCCAGCACTACTTAGGGTGGGCACAGGAGCGAGACAGTAGCCATCCGGCCCCACACGAGTGGGCTCAACCCCCTAACTCGAAGAGACTCCTGGCCTGTCTCTGGCTGGCAAGGTTTGATTGGGGCAAAGCGCCCAGAGATGGTGAACGCCCAGGGTGTGTGTGTGTGTGTGTGTGTGTGTGTGTGTGTGTGTGTGTGGAGAACCTGCGGCTTCCTCAGGGCCTCAATGAGACCAGGTCTGCATCCCCGAGCCTACCTGACCCTGAGCGGGCCTCGCGGCCAGAGACCTTTTTAAAGCAAGGCACCAGAGAGAAAGAAAAATACACATGTCTGTTCCCCCAGAGGCCCAAGAACTGAGGGTCACTCTAGCAAAAATAACAAAAGTAATTTAGAAAAACAAAAACCACTAAGATTATTGTAGAGACATAGAATTAAAATGAGGGAAATTGGAAAGCGACGCCAGTTCCCGAGGATAGGGGCTGCTCTCCAGCAAAGGCAAGAAAAGTCTCCCTGGTACTTAGATCCTCAAGTCTCCGGCCGAAGGGCCAGCCTTTCAGATCCCGGAGAATGGCAGTTCATCGGGGCTTCTTAGCGGAGACAGCAGAAACATTTCAGGAGACACACTCACGGAAAGAGGCCGGAAGCTCTGAATCACCCTAGGCACTCTCTGGAGTGTCTTTAAGTCCTCAGCTACTCAGATCCCGAATCAGGAGGGCTTGGAGGTGGAGGTGAGTGTAGGAACTGGGGGCTCCAGCTGCGTTTCCTAGACTCCCTCCCCTTCCTTGTGCTGGGCCAGTGCAGACAATGCCGCATCCCGCGTACAACGAAGACTCCCCAAAACCGGAGCTCGCAGGGTAGTGTGTGGCCTGGCGGGAGGCTGAGAGAGGAGGCAGGCACGGCTGCTGCAGGGCCTCGGGGACAGCACCCCATGGGTTTAGCGTCAGGGGAGCTACTGAGAGCCCAGCCTGGAGGAGGGAAGGAGAGGGAGGGAAGGAGACAGAAAGATAGAAGCAAAGAGATCCTGAGCTAGCAGAAAGAGAAAACAAAAAGGATAAAAAAGAGAGAGAGGACAGACAAAAAGAGAAACTTAGAGAGAGGCAGAGGGCATGGCAGTCAGAAATGGGGAGAGGAAGAGGGAGGAAGAGAGGCTGTGACAAAGAAAAATAAAGAGAGTCAGGAACTGAAAGCAACAGAGAACGAACTATATAAACATAACACGGTAAAAAAGAGGAAAAAGATATGGTGAAGATAAAGACACAGATACCAAGAGTAACATAGAGGAAAACATAGAGAACATCATAGCGAAAGAAACGGAGCGGCCAGAATAAGGAACGATTTTAAAGATCGAACGGGAGAACCGTAAAAGGAAAAATCAAGGAGCACGAGGATGTGTTCACAGACGCCTGGAGTGTGTTTGTTATGGTTGGGAGGGACCACCCGCTGCCGGCCCGGGGCTCCCTAAACTTCTGGCTTTTGAGCCAAAGTAAAGCTGGGTGTTCTAGGCCAAGCAGCTTTCACACCTGAGCTTGGCGCCCCGCCCCCTCCTGTCCGGCGACACCGCAGGGGCTGCAGTGACGTCACACGACGTCACGCTTCACCTGTGGACCCACGGAACCCAAAGGGGCACGGGTGTCCTGGGGGTGTCCGCTGCAGTACTCCCTAAACATCGAGCATTTGGAGACACAGGATGCTCCCCCGCTCTGCGGAGAGCCCACCGGCGATGCGCCCAGATTCCCTACAGCCAGTCGGTGGATCCCGCCCAGAGTCTCTCGGAGGCCTCATTGGAAAAAGAGTGGACAGTGCGTTGTGGGCAGGGGGGCCGGAGAGTCTCAGTGATCCCAGAAGTTCGAGGTCACCATGCCTCCCACCCCTTAAGTGGGTTTGACCTCGGAAGGCCTTTAACTCCCCAACTCTGGCGCTGGTCTGCGACCTCTGGGCCTAGAGGGCCCTTCCCACGTGCACCCCATCCCGAGCGTACCCAGACTGCGGGCAGCCGGCACACACTGACCTGCACCGCGGATCCTCCGCGGGCCGGGGCCGAGGGCCGCGGTCAGAGCTGAGGCGAATACCGTCGAAGCTTGGAGAAGTGGACGCACCCCCGCACACAACGGCTTGGCTCCTACCGCCGTAGGGGTGGGGCGCAGGCTGGGGGTCGCTGAGCATTATTGGGGCGAAAATGAAATAAAGCGGCGTTAAGTGAAATAGCTAACTTTTTATTAAATAAAACGACTTAAATAAAAGGAACGGAAAAGGAGAGAAGTGGACCTTGCCTAAAAGCAGGGTGCCCCAGCCCCTGGCGTTTCCCCCAACCACCTGGTCGGCCACCCCTCCTCCAGCGGCCCCCGTGGGGGAAGCAGGTGGCCAGTTTCTAGGAAAAAAAAAAAAGCCAAAACTTTTATTATTTACACATTTGGGCAAAAGTACAAAGTATAATACAGGCGCCCGGCCCGGGGGAGTGCGGGCGAGGGGCGGAGAAACGTAAGGCGCTTTCTTTGTCAGGCCCGGGCCTGGGGTGGGACTGGGCACAGGGAGGGGGCTCGGATTGTGCAGCCGCGTGGAGCCCGGGCCCAGCCCCCCTCCGCAGCCGGCGGAGATGCGGCTGCGCCCCGGGGCCTCCGGGAGCTTGGCGGCCCCTTCCCCTCTCGGCCTCGGTTACCCCCAGCCCTGCTGGGGCCCGGGGCGCCCTGCCGCGTAGAGGCGGCGATCCTTGGCGACCATGCTCGCTGGTGGTTCACACCAGAGAGGTGACGGCAGGGACTTTGGAGCTATCCTCCTCCCAGGGCTGCAGATTCTGCAGAGCAAAGAGCGACGAGTTGTGCAGACAGAGCGGGTCGGGCTGGATGGAGTCGTTGAGGCTCTTTTGGAAGGCGTCGTGTTGCAGCTGCAGCATGAGCCGGCTCGCCTGCTGCCGCTCCGCCTCCCTCTCCTCCGCCGTCTGCCGCCTGCACCGGGGGAGGGAGAGGGGCAGCACCGTTATGCACCCGGCACCGCGGGGCCGCCGGCAGGGCCCCAGCCCTCCCGGGAGCCAAGGCCAGCCAGGAGCCCCGAGGCGCTGAGCCCCTCTGCCTCCGGGCCAGCGCTGTGTGCCGTAGGCCGGCACATCCCGGGAGTGGGTTGGGTCGCCTATTTTTGTTGTGCACCAGGCAGTCTCTGTGAAGGGTCTCCGCCCGCTGCCCACCTGCACGCCCGCCCGGGTACTGTGGCTTTGCCAACAACAAAGATTTGTTTCTTTTGCGGGATAGCAAGGGCAGGGCATCTGTACAACTGATTCTGCCCTGCGGGCAGCGGGATCGCTGGGTTCCGCGGGTGGGCCGGCTGGCTCAGCCTAGCCCGTGTGGTATCCCTGGGCGGGGTCAGATTCATCCAGTTCGCCCAGGCCCAGCCTCCAACCCTTCTTTCAGGACCCCTTCGCTGTTCGCGGGTTGGATTGAAATAGGAATCAGATAAACACCGGGTTGGAGTCGGGATGAGGAGCTAGGGGGGCCCGAAGCCCACGCGGATTGTGGGAAATCCGAGAGGGCCAGGCGGAGGGAGAAGGGAAGAGCGCGAGGCCCTGGGAGGGCGGGGGGTGCTGCAGGGGCAGGTGAGAGGAAACCGAGCGAGCGCAGGAGATATAATAAAACACGGAGAGAGTTGGGGAGGCGCAGAAAAGCGGCACCGGGATGGACATGGACGAGAAGCCGAGGCGCGGGAGAGTGGGGAGACAAACATAGGCCGGCGGGGACCAGAGAAGGGAGGTAAAATCTGGGAAAGAGCTGGGGAGGCGCGGCCCTGGGAGCGTAGGCACGGGGAGCACCGGATGCACAGGGCGCGAGGCTGCGGCCGGCGAAGGGCGGGCGCAAACGGAGGGACGGGCCGGGCCTCTCTCACCGCCACTTGGTCCTCCGATTTTGGAACCAGGTCTTGACCTGCGCGTCCGTCATTTTGAGGGACTTGGCGAGCGCCGCCCTCTCGGCCGAGGCCAGGTACTTCTGGCGGTGAAAGCGCTTCTCCAGCTCGCAGATCTGCACCCGAGAAAAGGACGTGCGCGGCTTCTTACGCTTGGGCGGCGTCCTGTTCTGGTAGGGGTGGCCGATGCGCCGGGTCACCGTGAAGGGCGTGAGCGCCGCCGCCGCTGCGGAGACACACGAGGCCCCCTGACGCCCAGCCTGACTCCACTGCCCTTCAGGCCCCATGTGGATGGAACCCGCGCCGCCCGGCGGGGCGCAGAGCGCTTCGCTAGTTCTTTGGCCCCGCGCACCCCCAGCAGCACCGCGCCACTTGGGAGATGCCCCCCTCTTCCCCGGGCAGAGGTGTAGCTCCCCGGAACTCCCGGATTGTCCTCCCCCAGCGTTTTTGCCCAGGGCCCGGAGCGCCGAGGCCTCCGCCTCGCTTGGCCCTCCGGAATCGTTTCCCGGAGCGGAGCGCGCAGGGCGCGGCGCCTCTGGCCCTAGTAGGGCCGAGGCCCGGCCCCTGTCTGCTCTCCCAGCTCACCTGTAAAGCGGTCTTTGACGAAGCGGCGGCTGCTCTCCATCCAGGGGAAATTGAGGCCGCCCAGGCTGGAGACCGTGGGCACGGAGGGCATGGCGGGCAGAGCGCTAGGCAGAGGCGGCGGCACGGCCCCGGGCAGCGGCCTGTGCGCCGGCACCCGGATCACGCCGGCGGGCGCCAGGCTCAGGTTGACACTGTAAGATCCCGCGTCCTCGAAGGGCGCGCCGAGGCCGGCAAAGGAGGCGGGCAGAGACGGGTAAGCGGCGCCCGGACGGCCCCCGGGGGGCCCTCCCAGGTAGCTGGCGCCGTCGGGGCCCCGCGGGGCTGGCGCGCTGTCCTGGTCCGGGCTGTTGAGTATCTGGTCGATGCCGAAGCTGATGGGCTCGTGCGGGTGTGGGGTCTGCGCGCTGGCGGGCGCCTCCATCCTGGGCGGGCGGAAGGGCTGGGCTGGGCTGGGCGGGGAGGCGGCTGGGTCCCCGTTACGGCGCGGCCATGGAGCGCCCGGCGCCTCTCCTCGCACTGAAACTTTGCCAAGAGTGCGCGGGCCCGACAGGCTCTGTGTCATCTTTCTTGAACCGAACCTGGAGTTTCCGCTGCTAATTCCTCTCCCGCCGCAGCCATTGGCTGCGATCAACAAGCCTCTCTCCTCCCATTGGCTCCCGGCTTTCAATAAAGGCCTAATTCATGGAAATAGGAGCTTAGGGACTGTTCCAAGGTGACATCATTTTAACAAACGAACAATAGGTCAAATTTATTAGCCGGGATAATGGGCGGCGGATATTAGCGCCCGAACCGCAGCCTCCCCAAACCCGAAATCTAACGAAGCTGCAATTAGCAGACGCTCCCCGCTCCTCCGGGCCCGGGCCCCGTCCCCGTGGCAGCGCCGGGTAGGCCTGGGTGCTTTGCTTCTGAAATTGTCCTTTGCTGAGGGGGTTTTCGTTTTCTTCCAAATTTTCTCATCTGAACAACAACAAAAAACAACCCCAAACCTTATGAATCCTTTCCATTACAATGGAGTTGCAAGCCCGGAATGACCCTGCAGATCCGCGGAAGCGTTTCGGACACTTCACCGCCGCGGAAGCAACGACAGGGGCGCACCCCAGGGAGCGTCGGCTTCGCGCGCTCTGTGCTCGGGGTGACGCGAGCACCGCAGCGTGCTCGGCGCTCTCAAGGACATCAACCCGCGTGGGCAGAATTCGCCCCGGCCTGGGCTTCCGCCGCGGCATAGCGGCCACTTTGGAGACACTCCCTGGCTCCCGCCAGGCGGCGGACCGAGGCGTGACTCTCAGGTGCCCACGCGTTCCCGGCCCCGCTGGGCTAGGGACCCGCGGTCGCCCGGTGGGGAGCGGGGATCTGGTACCTCGAAATTCGTTGCAGGGTGGACGGGACTGTGCTCACTCGTGGGGACCCGCCCGTGGCGCGACAGGTGTGAGGACCTGGGGTTCTCAAGGAGCAAGGGCGGGGCGGCTCATATTTAGAGCAAATAGCGGGGATTTCTTTGGGTAACGGGAGCAGCGTGACCCTCCTGCTCCAGTGCAGCCTGGGCGCTGGGGCCACTCCCTGCTTTGCTGGCGCCCTCGGGGGCTGTCCAGGTGGGCCGAGGGGCACCGTGGACGGGACTGCACGCGGGGGCGGTCACCCCCTGCGCCAGCCTCAGCTGTCTCCCCTCGGGGGGGAGACATGCAGAATCGTTTTCTACCCGCTAGTAAAATCGTTGGGTGCAAAGTGCTGCACCCGTGGCCAGGCCTCGCGCGCGCGCTCCCTGTCTTGCGGACGTGGTGAGAGGTCGGATGTGAGGTTGGCTAGACATTAGTTTAAATTCGGGCTCGTCACTTTCGGACTGAGTGACCTTGAGCAAGTGGCTTCATATCTTTTAGGCGTTGCTGTTGATTCGTAGAAAGGGCAGTGCGTGCATTGCGGGGTTGTCAGGAGCCGGGAGTGAGGCAGGGAGAGCTCAGGGCTTAGGGCCTGGCACAGAGTGCGCACGGACGGAGCCGCCGCAGCTGCCCTCCAACCCCACCCCGCTGCATGACGGTTGATGTATGATTCTTGTCATTCTTGTTTGTTTGCAGTTTTGTTTTGTTTGCGGAGGCTCAGCCTCTTGGAGAGAAAGCTGTATTTGTCTGCCGTGGGGTCAGTCTCAGAGATCAGGAAAGGCAGGAGGCAGCGTGTTGCAGATTCTTTCTACTAATCCGCCCCCAACAACCAAGACGCCTCGGGATTTGCAATCTTAAGGCCTGGGTTCCCGAGTTAGGTCACTTGGCTGTGTGACCTTGGGCAACCTCATTGTTGGGTGGGGAGAAAGAGGCTGATGGGCAGTGAGGGGTGAGGTGCGCAGAGTGGGGTAGGGTCTGGACAAGCCCTCCTCCGCTCCCTCCAGGGGACAGGGAGCTTCAGAAGGAGTAGCCCTGGGCTGGGGGCCGCCTGCGTTCAATTCGGGCTCCACTGGCGGCCTGGGGGCTGTTTGGTCCCTCGCTGCCCCTCCTGCAGTCTCATTTTCCTAATTTGTGAAACAGAAGGGGTGATAGCTCCCTCCAGGGTGGCTGTGGGAAGTAAATGAGATGAGGTCTGTGGAGGTGCCTCTGAGGAACTATGGCGGTTACATAATAATAACTTCAAGGACAGCAGTAGAGCTGCTACTGTAGGTTGAGATCTTGGTGTGTGCCAGGCAGGGGGTGGGCACTTCGGTGTTCCTCACAACAGCCCTGGGAGGAAAGGACTGTTATTGATCCCATTTTTTGACTTGATGAGGGAACTGGGGGTGGGAGAGCTCATGCGACTTGCAGCTCCCCACTCCAGGGCTGGCGTTGGGGCCTCCCCAGTTCCACTCCCCGTCTGGATTCCAGAGCCCTGGGTTCCAGGCCTTTCCTTGCCACTTGGCTCTGTTAAATTGGGTTAAAGAGGCCCATACCACAGGTGTGTGGGCACAGAATTAGGTGTGGCCAACCACTGCTCCAGGGCATGGAGAGCAGCCCAGCGCTTAAGAATTGGATTCTCACCTCTGTTTACCAGCTGTGGGCTCAGGGAATGATCCATCCCCTTTGTGCCTCAGTTTCCATGTCTAGTAAAGCAACAGTACCAGTGTCATGGGATTACATGAGCTCTTCCAGATGAAGGCATTCAGCACAGTGCCTGGCATGGAAAGGGCTCCATCCACCTCACTGCAAGGGCCCAGCTTTCTGACACCCTGGGTTTCCCTCACCCAGCAGTAGGCACTTTGGGCCACTGGTCACACACACCTGTCCAGACAGAGCAGAACTGTCAGGAAAGGCAGTAAATGGGGCAGTCGTAGTCCCTGGGACAGGGGTTCTCAAAGTGTGTTCCTGGATGAGCAGTAGCAGCATCACCTGACAAGAATTTGTTAGAAATGCAAATTCCTGACCGCCCCCCCCCCCAGACCTAGTGAATCAGAAATTGGGGAGGGGCTCAGCAGTCTGATTTTCCAAACCCTGCAGGTGATTCTGATGCCCTCTCACATTTGGAAGCCAGTGTCCAGAACACGGTTCGTTTCATCCCAGTTTTCAAATTTATTGTTATAACACAGTGGCAAGAAAGAGTCTCTCATCATCTGAAACGCGTGTGTGATCTGAGCTAATACCATCTGCAGGTCACTCTCGGTGGTACTCAATTGTGCCTTTTGATCATATTTGCCAAAGGTTGTCTATTTTATTGGTCCTAAAGACTTTTATTTCATTATACTCTTTTTTTTATGTCATCTTTCAGGAATGTTTTATTTTTAATTTCTTCTTTGTTGAGGTGAAAATTTAGTTCATTTTTGTTGTCAATCATTCTTGTTTTTTTTTTTTTTTAAATAAACATTACGTAAGGCCACAAATTTACCTCTAAGCACTTTTTTGGCCAAATATGTTTTGATGCATATTTGGTATTCCTGAGATGATAATTTTGCTGTCCCTGCTTACCTGCTATCAATTGAATAATGACACACACACACACACACACACACACACACACGAAAAATCAAAATCCTACGAACTGGGGCTGTGGGGCTAGGTCTCCTAAGTCCAGATGGGCTTGCAGGATACATGGTGTCTGCTGCTCTTCCCCATGGAGACGCTGGGAGAAAGGATGGAGGTGGAGGCACATGGTGTGGTGGGTGGGGAGGCTTCAGGGCTGAGAGGCAGGATTCTGGAACCTCCGGGTGCCCCCTTCCCCTCCCCTCCTCCCTCCCCTGTACAGGAGGCCGGGCTTGTTCAGGCACACTCTGCCACTGACTTCCTGCAGGAACTGGACTCAGTTTCCCTGTCTGAAAAATGGCGTAAACATTGAATCAGGGCTCTTACCCATGTTTCGGCCAGCAGCCTTATTTGAGAGATTGATGAAAATGTTATGGACAATGTCCACAGACAAAGACACAAACACATAACTTGGCACACATGCCATGTCACAGGTTTACCTGGCCACCCCCCATTCTTTATTCACACACTCGGGTTAGGAGTCTCCAAGGGGCCCCTGCAGTTCTCATGATGGAAGGCACTAAAGACACCTTCCGAAATTTATTCACTCATTCATTCATTCAACAAATATTTTGTACTGAGCACCCATTCAAGTTTTCTGGGCCACGTCCTAACTTTGGGCCTTAGTTTCCCCACCTCATAGTGGGAGTAGTGCAGGTTGAGCTCATCACCACTGCCTCCCTGATGGGTAGGCTGGAGAGGCCGGAAGGGCCCAAGACTCTGCCAGCTGGAGGAAGGCAAAGGCCACCTGGTGCCGTGTGCTTCTCAGGACCTCCAGCACAAGTCATGAGACTCCAAGGACAGTTGGCTTAGGGAAGTGACATCCGGTGCTGAAAGGCATGCAGTGGGGAGGCTGGTGCTGGGACTTGGAGCCAGGAGGGACTGTTGGCTACAAAGCCCATGCTTTCCCCTGCATGTCACACCCCCATTTCTACCCTGGGAGCCTGCCATAAGGATTCTCAGTCACAGGACTGAGTGGGAGGGGGGTCAGTGGCAGGTCTGTGTGAAGGAGCCCAGGCGCCGGGCTAAGGGCTGGCCGTCGTGGGGCTCCCGTCTGTCTGCCCACTGGCCCTGGGAGCTCCTTCAGGGCAGAACAGTGCTGGCGGCATTCGATTCCATGTCCTGGGGCTGAGCTCAGGGCCTGGCGCACTGGAGGATCGCCAAGAGTCTGAGGGATTCAACTGAAGAAGGCACAGCAAGGCCAGACGAGCGGATAAGGAGGGGTGAGAAGGATGTCCGGGAGTTTGCCTGTACTCAGTTTAGCACTCACCCCCCCTGCTCTTTCTATCCTTTAAGACCCAGGTCAGCTATGGCCTCTCTGCCCATCCTCCTGAGCACACCTCCCCGTCATTCTCCATTTCTGCTGGTTTGCATCATTGCACTCGTTGCCTTTGGAACCGAGATCTTATTCACCCTGCTCACCAGCTGTCTGAGGACAGAGACTGTTTCATTCACTGCTTTCTCTGTGGTAGGTGAATGAATGAATGAATGAACAAATGATTTCCAGGATGTTTGTGCTGAGTCAGACCCAGGCCGTGGCCTTGAGGAGGGTGCAGCGTGGCAGGGATGCTGGCAGCAGTCTGACGGAGCTGGCCATGGGGCTGGGGTGGGTTAGACGAGGGGGTAAGACGGGAAGGGGGCGGGGGGGGGGGCTCGTAGAGGGCGCAGAGGCGTGTGGGCAGGCACCCAGGGCAGGCACAGGCACTGGCCTTCTGGGGGCCCCCAACCCCCTCTTCCACCCCGTTGTTTGCTTCCGCCCCTCAGCAGCCATCTTTCCCATTTTGTGCTCCACAACTTTCCTCTCTTCCTGACAGATTTCTCTACTAAATTTGACTTCGTTTCAACACTTTTGTTGGGCAAATTACATTAAGATGGATGTTGCAGGTACCCTTTATGGTTTATTTATCGTGATACTGTTTGTATCTCACGCTTATAAATAACTTATGTTATAGCTTTTGTTTGTGGAAATGTAACTTACATATTTTATTACGCTTTCTGTAAACCTCAAAAAGAATCTTGTCAAGGAAGCGCTCTTATCAGCAATCCAAACGGTGGGACGTAAAAACCGACACTAACATTATTTTTTAATATGCCAAGGAGGTAGGTTACTCTTGCTGTAGTTTGAAAGGTTTGCTGTCATCGTAAACTTGCACCTCAATAAAACATTAAAAAGTCTCAAGAATGATTTTATAAAGTTCACGGAGGAGGAAGAATCGGTGGCAGAACCCACAGACATAACACACCGGGGCCCAGGCACTGCACGGGCCTTTGTTCAGCAGGGCCCAGCCCCCTCTGAGGGGTCCCACAGGTTTCCAGATGCACCTCCCCTGCCCAACTGTCCCCAGAGTCTGGATGTGAGGAACTAGCTTAAGGAATTAAGGTGGAAAAGAAACATGAGTTTTGGAGTCAGGCTGGCCTGACTTGGCTTGTCCACTTTTTAGCTACGTGGCTTTGGGTCTGACTTTTAGTCTCAGTTTTCTGATCTCTGAAATGGGGATAATAATACTTCCTTGATGTTTTTATTGGGAAGCATTACATTAAATGAGATAGCAATCTGCAATGCCAGGTAGGTGTGCTCAATTCATGATACGTAGGAACGTATTTCATGCTCATCTTGAAACCCTCACTTTCCCCCTTTTACTCTCCCTGCTCTCAGGCGTGTGTTTCCCTCCTTGCCATCAGAAGCTGAGTTCTCTCAAATGCCCCTTCCCCAAACTGCTGGACTGGCCCCCTGTACATTAGGTTTCCCGTATTTCAGATCTTTCCCCAGCTTTTCTCACCAAACCTAGCCCGTTCTTTGTTCTCATGCTCCACTCTCTCCTGGTCCTTGACTTAGTCACTGGTCTCAGCTCATGGCTCCACGCCAGGCCAGTTTTGCACGTTGGAAGGGGCCTCCAGTACCATCACACGAAGGTACTCCGAGGTAGGCAGGGCCAGTGGAAGGGAGCCCGGCGGCCAAGATCACCACTCAGTGCAGGGACCTTGCACTCCCCCACCCCCTCATCATAGAGGAGCCTGCATAGAAAGTGCAGAAAAAGGGAAACATCTAGAATACAGCCTTCTCAGGGGTCAGGTTCTTCAGGGGTCAGTATAGAAGGCAAAAAGTGAGCAGCCACAATACCTTCAAACTGTCCTGCTTGAGCATCAGCTGACGCCGGTGGCTTGACTCGGAGCCCCTCGCTGCGTGGACAATCCGTTCGCACACTAGAATTTCGTCAGAAGGGCGAGGCATGCCCACGGAGGCCCACACCTCCCGTCTCATCGTCACTGAGGGCCACACGCTTGTTAAGTGGTGGGCCCCGTGGAACTGCCCACACACTCCTTATTTCTTCCTGTTGCTGAATGTAAGTTAGATACACCTGTGATCAGATTAGGCCTAGCGCGGACCCAGCTAGTGCTGTTTCGGGCAGGCTCGGCAAGTCTGTGTGTCTCTGAGTGCTTGTTTTATTCTTGGGATAGGATGTCCCAACAGAGACCTGCCACATGGCCTCCAGGCTCTCCCCAGGAGTCCCTGCTGTCCCTTACCAAGGCAGACACTGGCAGGCTGCGAGGTGGGATGGCGCAGCTCCAAATCGGGTTCCCATGGGCTGGGGGATGAGGACACAGCGTAATGTGTTCCTAAACCATCCCAGCTTCCCCATTCCCTGCCCCTCCCTTAGAAAAGAACTGAGCCTCCAAGGGAAACCAGGATTCCTTTCCAAGTTTCAAGGGAGAAATCTGTAGCCAGACTCGGCCTCTCCAGTGCAGGCCAGCTAAGAGTCGTGGCCGGCGGCTTTGAAAATGGGTCCTGGTGGTCCCTGCCCCCTGGTACCCACACCCCGCGTACTCTGTCCGCTCAGGTGTGAGCTGGTCCTAGTGATTTACTTTCAGTGAACAGAATGCAGCAAAGGCGACGGACGCCCCTCCTGAGGCTGGGACTCCAGCTTGCTGCTCTCTCAGGCTCTCCCCTTCTGCTCCGTCTGATGCAGCCAGACGCCATGGTGTGAGCTGCCCTGTGACGAGGCCCACGTGGCAAGGCGCCCATGGTTTGAGCCCACCAATCCGTGAGGAACGGAGTCTGCTAACCACCACGAAGGACTGTAGAAGCGGACCCTCCCCCAGCGAGCCGCGTGATGATCGCAGTGCTGGCCAACACCCCCGCCTGCCCCACAGGACCCAGCTGCGGGTTCCTGACCCACAGGAACGGCGACACAATCCCTGATGTTCTAAGCCACAGGTTCAGATCCCGCCTGGGTGACCAGTGTAAGCTGTGTGCCTTAGTTTCCTCATTTCAGAAGCGGGAATACTGCTCTCTACCTCCCTGGGGCTGTTGTGTGGACTGAGGGAGGTGACACGGGTAACAGGCACGGCACAGGCTCAGCAGGGCTTGCTGAGTCCATCGTGCTCCCGCCCGTGCGTGCGGCTCTGCTGTGAGCTCCGTAAACCCAGCAGCTCGAGCAGGCCCTGTGGAAGTCGGCAGTGCGGCAGGCCTGACGAGTCCTCCTCGGAGAGCGGCTCTCCAAGGCCAAGGCCAGGACCCTTCCCTGGCTGGGGTGAAACCACCAGGCGACCTTGGGCAGCGAGGCAAAGAAAAGCATGTGCACACTGTAATTTTCCTGTGAGCATTTTGCTGCAAATCACACAGTGCTTTTAGGTCTTGGACTTTTGTAGACTGGGCTGGGCCTTCTGTGAAGCATTTCTGTGGGGTGGGTGTGCAGTAATCAGCCCCTGAGAGATACAATTTCTCAAGTCAGACTTCTCCCAACAGTTGATGTTTTATAAGGTTCAGAATTTGCCTTCTCCAGGAAAGTTCTATTTTTCACTGCTCATGAAATACAGTGTGAGGCCAAGGTTTACTTATCCATTAAGTACCAGAAGTAACCTTATCTATACCACACGTTCCTCTGGTTTCCTGGGTTCACACATGGATGATAAACATTTTCAGATAAACTTGGGGACTCTGCCTTTATGTGACAAGTCTGTTACAAAACCCCACGGTCAAGAAAGCTTTCAAAAATCACTAGTCTGGGGTTGGCCGAGTGGCGTGGTGGTTAAGCGCTGGCTTTGGAAGCCAGCAGCCCCAGTTCGGGTCCCACATATGAGGGCCAGTGACACTGCCCTCAAAATAAATAAATAAATACATTAAAAAACACACACACACAAAAAACCCACTAGTCTGAGAAAGGAGATTCTAACAGGAACCTCTGGATGTACTTCTTCCACGGTAAGGCCGGCCTCTTGTGGCTTATCAGAAATAAAGGGCACAATATTTATTACAGGCCTGAACCATGAAGACAGAGCAGCAAGATACAAGAGCCATTTGAGAGTGGCGATCTCAAAATGAATAGCCTAGTTAGAGTCCCTCATAAACTGCGAGGTTTCCCTGCATGCCCTGGGTGTGGGCTCAGTTGCAAACCCCTTATGTTAACAAGGGGTTCTCTGGGAGGAGGGAAGCCAGCTGTTCCTCACCGGCTGAAACTCGGAACTTTTAGTACCTGGCGCTGTTTTGGGTGGCCCAAGAAGACAGGGCTGCTTTGAATATACGTATTAGACACCTTCAGCTTCACTTAAAAATTGAGCGGAGGCAGGTCGGGGTGCTTCTTGCTGGGGCTGCCCGGCTCCTCCTGAAGCGATCTCTCTGCAGGCGGTAATCGCACAGCTTAATTCTTCTAGACGGAATCACTGCAGATTTATGCCAGTGAAAAGCAAACGTTGTTTGTAAGTCATTTAATTGTGTTACTGTCTCTCAACTTTATCAGATGCTGCTGAGGCAGACCAGGCTGTGTGCAGTCCTGTGGTTGCTTCGTTCTAAATGCCCACAGCTCGGAGTCCCCCCAGTGCTGTTCCTTCCAGACTCCTAACAAACTACTAATAAACAGGTTCAAATGGTATTTGTCTCAATCCAGGACCCATGCTGAAGGCTGCAACTCCAACAGATCCTCGGCCTTGATTGCAGAACCATTAACTAGGACACACTTAGACGCAAACCTGGTTTATTATGTTCTTTGGTTAAATATTGTTTCTACACTCTTCCAGAGCATTATAAGAACAAAGATAATGATATTTTATAGAAAGACTGAAAACACTGTTGCTTTTTCAGAGCAAAGGATGAATTTACATTGTTTGTGCACTATTATAAATTCTTATAATTAGGCCAGACTTATAAAAAGGCAGGGCTTTTGTTGTTGTTTGTTTTTGAAAAATAGATTCCCCTGGGCTAGCCAACACCACTGTCCTGGGACCCAGACCCACAAGAGTCTCTTGATAAAGGCTGCTCGGCACAAGGTCAGAGAAGTCGTGTCAGCTCATCATGTCCGGACTGCAGGCGTCGGTGCTGCCATCACTGCGCAGGACCTCTGCAACGTCCCTTCGGAAGACGGACAGGTTCTGGGTGAACCTGTGGAAAGAGGGAGAAAGGGCCAAGGGCAGTGGCAGGGCCAAGGCTGTAGGAAGTCAAGTGGCCGTGTGGTCAGGACCTTGGAGAGGGCCCGAGATCCTGGCTGAGTTCCTTCCTCCTGCAATCACCTCCACTGCTGTTTGTCACCAGCACCCCTCTCAGAAAACAAGGGTTATCACCAAACACACTCTGACCACTTTGAGGGGTGCATTTTGTGGTTATTCTATTTAAAAATTGTTAAAAATCAAGTGACACATAAATGGTAAGGAAAACAAAGGAAAGAACTGAAACTTATGTGCCAGGCAAAGGGTTGTTTTCACATAAATTCATTTAATCATCACAAGTCTTCCCAAAGGTAGATATTAGCATCCTCATTTTATAGATAAGAAAACTGAACTTAGTGGTTCAAAAGAGGGAGCCTGGGTTTGACCACCTGGGTTCAAATCCCGGCTCCACCTCATCTTAGCTGGGTGACCTTGGATGCATACTTCATGTCCAATATGAGAAGCTGCCTCATGGCATTATGGGAAATGAGAATTTATCAGTGACTTGAGACAGTGCCTGTAAGAGCTCACCCCAATGCCTGGCAGGTACAAAACACCCAGTCTTTGCTGGCTAGCATTCTCTGAAAGCAAGGAGGGCTGTCTGACACCATTTCATGGCATGGCTAGGAGATGGCACTCAAATTCCCAAGGCTCAGGTGAAGCAATGTCCCCCTGAGGCACCTAGGGCTGCCCCATTCGGTAAGTCTTTTCTGCTGGCTTCACAGATTGCCCCTTTCTGCTTGATAGGGGGTCTTGGCATAGAATGAGCAGTCAAGGGACCGGGTCCACAGAGCATCCGATTTGGCCTTGTATTAGCACAGCCCAGGCCACAAAAGCCTGAGGCTGTGGGGGATGATTGGTGATTTGCATTCCTGAACAAGATTGGGAATGCATAAAACTACTTATTTTTCCCTTTTATAATGATGCAGTGACTGCAGCACCACTTGTAGAAAAGGTTGCTACAGGCAGTTATTTTTCCGGAAACCGTTTTCTTCATCATCCATGTCTGTCTCCCTCATTAGAAGATGCATGAGGGCAAATGCCTTGAGCAATCAGCAGTTCATGGTACCAGTTCACCACTGGTACCCCAGTGCCTGGCACATAGCAGGGTCTCAAAAAAAAAAAATTCTGTGCAGTGATTGAATGAATGAGTGAATGCAGGTAAACTGGTAAGTTCAGATTCCTCGTATTTAGGTCTCATTGGCAACTTACCTTTCTGTGTTCTTGTAAAACCAGCTGCGCTTAAAGGTCAGGCAGAGGGAGTAATATTTACTGTGGGTCATACGTCCTAGGTACCATGCTTTACTACACTCTGCCATTGAAACATCACAGCCAATTACCATCATCTCCGTGTTGCCGGTGAGAAAACTGAGGATCAGAGAAGCTGACTGCCTTACCCCCGCCATGCAGCCTAGAAAGCACAGGGATAAAATGTAGATTGGAGCCCATCTGACCTCCAATCCCGTGCTGCTTCAAATGCCAGGAAGTCTTTCCGTGTCCTTCGTAGTAGATCTGAGCTTGCTTTCTTGGACCTTTTCACTTATTTTTCACGTCTTTCCTGTTGGATGATGAGCTGCTTAAGGGCACAGGCTGCGTTTTATTTGTCTCTGCGTCCCTATATAAGCCAAGACCTGGTCACACTTACTGGAGGGAACGAGCCCGAGTCTGGGATGACAAGGCATAACTGGAAAGCCACATCCATACCTGAGCTGCGTTAAGCACCAGCCAGTTATCTTCCGCTAACCCGGAGGATGCCCCTCCCTCCGAGATACTGAGCCTCCTGGGCAGTGCTCACCTGTCTCTGTTCTTGATGGACAGGTTCTGCTCCACTCCTTCCATCAGGTTCCCGAAGCACTGGGCAAGGACCTCCTGCTTGGGGAGAGGCTGGCTGTTTATCAGACTGGCCCTCAGTTCACCGAAATGCTGTTGGGAGACAGAACAAGCGTCAGAGCTCTGCCTCCGAACCTGGGCCTGAAGAAAGCCCTGGGGGAGGGGCCCCGAACTCGCAGAGGAGCTTTGGTCCAGCCCCATTTCCACTGGAAGCCTTTAGAGAAAACGAAAGCAGTAGAGGCACTCCTAGGTATAAACTGTGTTCACCTCATAGGAATCTCTTGCTCTAATTGTTCTATGGTCAGTGAACAATGTAGGCGGTTGCGTCCTTGCCGCCTCTGTGGGGCCGAGCCCACGGACGTCTTCCTGACTCTCATCCCCACTAACCACAGAAAGGCCGAAAGAGGAGGGGCCTGCCAGGCTGAGGGGTCGGGGAGCACCTCGGGCGGCTGGAGGCAAGGCCCAGGGTCCCATCATCTTTACGGTTTTGTGAATACTCAAACAACTCCAGGCTTCGTTCCAAGTGCCAGTCCTCCTGGCTTAGGATGGGGCTGCTGTGCTGAGGTGGGCTCTGGAGGGGCTTGCTTCCTTCTGGGAGAACTTCCTGGCACTAAGGACAATGCCTGTCATACCTGGTCACAGAGAGCCGCAAGCCCCTTCTCTGCTGGGTCTGTGGGCTTTTGTACAAACACAAGCTCTTGGGCTAAACACAGCTTCTAATCATTGGAAACAGCCTAATTTCAGCACAAAGACAACATTTTGCCAGTCATGCATTTATCCTTCCAAGCCTGAACAGCATGATATTTAATTTCCATCATACATTAAAACAGCTCACATCAAAAACACACATAATTAATATGTAGTCAGACTAATACTTAAATACTATATATCAGAGGCATTAGACTGAAACCTCGGTGTCTTCCCGAACAAGACTGGGAATGCACAAAACTACTTATTTTTCCCTTTTATAATGATGCAGTGACTCACACCAAATAGAAAATTATTAGTTTTTCATCCCAAACCATGAAATATTGCCTCCATCAGTAAAGTATAATATTGTGATGTCATAAGCTTTTTCTAAACACTGAATTTGCCCTTATTCCCTCTCAATCATTTTAAAAGAACTGCTCTCTTTTATAGAGCTTGGATTTAAATCACAATAACACCGAGGGAAGATGAATGGCAGTGCTATTGAATGTGGCTAAAATTGGATACTTCAGCACAGGTGAATGATGAGACAGCCCTTCTCTTTTTGATATATTTTCTTCTTCTATTAGTTTCCTTCCAAGGCTGGGATTTCAGTTTGAATTTTAATGTATGCAGCTGCCTCTAATCTCACTGTCCTTTTTCCCCAGTACTATCTTATTGTATAGACAATTCATTCTCCTGAGCAGTAATGCACTGTTCCTCCTGACTGCTGGGGAGACGGCTGAAGGAGGAGGGTGGGCGGCGGCCCAGTGCCGAGTGCGCTTACGGACCGAGGCGTTGTGTGCCGGGACCAAGGTGCTGGCTCTGCTTGGCCCTGAGGGGCGGCTGCTACCATCTAGGGCAGCAGGGAGCCGATTTAAAAGGAGGCAAAGGAAGGATCAAAAAGGGTTATTGCTCAGAGTCCCTTGGAACACAAGGAGGGGCGTGAGTGAGGGTGAGATGGCAGCGCTGCTGAGCGAACCACCCGCCCAGCGCGTGGGGGCACGGGCTTTCGGAAGAGCTAGTCTTGAGGCCTCTGCCTCAACTGGAGACTATCGGAGGCTTTGGGGGAGGGCCTTCTGGGGGGACACGGCCTTGCCCCTGGGTGCGCCAGGTCCCAGCTCCAGCTCAGAGGCTCCTCGGGCCCTCTGGCTTGGCCTGGTGTACAGCGTCTCCCTCCTCCCAGGGGCCGCCTCCCGGGACCCCCCTGCAGTCACACCCACCTTCTCATTGAGCAGGACGAGCCCCAGGAGGGGCCTGGACACTGACCACTGGTTCCGGCAGTCTTCAAAGACAATGGTGTTCATGAGGACAGACAGCATCTGGGAGACAACCACACGAAGACGCTGATGTCCTGGCCCAGCCCATCCCAGGCCTTCGACATCCCCGAGGTCTCCCTGCGCATCTTCCTGGACACGCGGCTTTGACTCCGGGAGCCCACAGACTGCCGGTAGGAACTCTCGGCAAAGCCTTTGAGCTTCCTGAGGAAGGGCTTCTGCCACCGAAAGCTTTGGGGAGAACCTTCTGGGTGGGCAGAAGTCAGAGGCTACAGAGCCAAGAAGATCAGTCCCTGACTGTCAACCCAGACTGGCTTTCCCTTGTCTACATCACCAGGCAACACCCGGCTGGTCCTCTTCGCCGCCTCATTTCAACAAAGAGGTCAAGTCACGGGGGAGTGGGACACAGCCCTGCAACCTTGGAACGTCCTCTTTCCTGCTGCTCCAGCTGCGAAAGGCTTCTCACGCGTTCTTCATTGACTGACTCCCCCCCTCTCTCCCTCCCACGTGTACATATTCATCCATTTTCTTAAATTCAAAGTCTGCGAGACACCTAAGGGAGGTAAGAGAACACGGGCATCTACTATAGCCTCTGCCCTCGAGGAGCTAGAAGCTTCCTGGAACAGGCCACCCAGCAGGGACAGTGCAGGAACCAGGGTTGGTGAGCAGTGCTGCGGGCATGCAGGAGGGCAGCGGCTCCCGGATACTGGAGGGGAGGCTGGAAGGACTCCACAGCGGAGGCCATGTTTCAGGAGCTCATCAGAAATGCGTTCTACACCGAGACAGCAGCAGAGGAGGAGCTAGGAATGAACACAGGGGGTTCTGCGATGGTCAGAAACTCGGTGTGGCAGGAGAGCAGCGGCAAGACCCCAGGCCCAGGCTGGCAGTCCGTGCTGAAGGATCCGGGCTCCACCCTGATGGCAGTGGGAGCCCGTGGTGGGTTGGCAGCAAGAGAGAGACATGCGCAGATGTGCACGTAGGAAAGGTCCCGCTGGGGACATGGAGAACATGAACTGTGCAGGTGACACTAACGGAACGAGGCCAGGGATAAAGCTGCTGCAAATTCAGGCAAGTGGTGGGGACGCAAGCTGCAGCCATCCTAGCGGAGCTGATGATCCAGTCTCTGCCGCTTGGACTCTGTCCCTCCCCACCAGCACTTCTGTTTCCACAGCTTCAGAGCTCCTGTCCTCAAGGAGGGCGGGGAAATGGCAACGAGGTGGCAAAGACAACCTCAACCATCAGCCCTGACCGGGCCTTGGTGACACGGGTTTCTTCCGCTGGCGTATTTACCATCCAGGATGCCCTGTGATCTCAGGCAAGTTACCGAACGTCTCTCTGTGTGTCTCAGTTTCATTAGCGACAAAGAAGAAAAGAATCACCCAGCACAACAAGGAAGCTCCAAGAATCAAATGAGAGGGTGGATATAAAAAGTGCTGCAAGGAGTAGAAAGTGCTATAAACATTTAAGGTGTATAATAACAGCAGCAATGGGCTTCTTTGTAGCTCTATAAACAACTGCCATTGCATATATCATCATCATCATAACACTTAAGCTGGTTGCAAATGAAATCTGCCAATTCCATATTTACTGTATGTCCAGTCCCCCTGGGGAGCGGCTAGGCCGTAAACTTGGCATGTTGAACCTCATTTGCAGATCATGTGTTTCTGTATACAATCTAACAAGCCACCCAAAGTCATAGAGCCACAAATTAAATTGACAAGCAAAACTAACAGATCCACGGAGACAGTCTAAAATATTATGGGCTTCACAATGTGAAGGCAGAATGGATATTTTAATGGAAAAGATTAAAGTTAGAGGTACCGACTCCTCCAGTAACTGACAAAGCATCCTGAAGTGATGTGCCAATTACTTTATACGGTTCTCCCGTGGATTCATTTGTCTGAATGCATGTATTTATGTCCGTAATAAGTAAGGGGATGTTTGAATAAAATACTTTTCTAAAAATAAAGTTGGCTAAAATGGATGATTTTTTTTTCTCTTGTTTTTTTACTCTTCCGGAAAAATGGAAATTAGTGAGCAAATCTGCTCAAATGGTATTGACATGGCAGCTCATTTCCAGAGCTCTTTTTTCTAATAATCCTAGAGGATACGGGGGGGAGACAGTTCAAACATGTGGCAAGTTCCCTTGGGAGAAGCTCCCCCTCCCCCCATATGGAAGAAAACTGGGTGAAATACTAAGTACAGAATCCTGTTCCGGGGGACATGACGTCTCCGGTGGAGGCTCTCTGTGGTGAAGGATGCCAAGTGAGGACTGAAAGGATAGCCCTGGGCAACTCCGCACCGGCCACCCCAGCCCCCGGGCCACAAGCACCATCAGCATGTGATTTAGTACGAGGAAGGCTGCGGGCGTGGGGTCTCCATGGCCCCACCTCTGCTCATGTCCCACACTGTGACAGGGGTGGGTGGAATGGCCATTTCCAACTTGCCCAACCCAGACTGCATTTTCCAGGGCCCAGGTCCAAACACACACACACGATCCACGCATTACCCTACGCAGCTATTCTGCCCAACTGGGGAGGGGACCACTTGGAAAGGGCAGTCATGTGGCTTGGTCCACTTAGAAAAACCACACTCCATGCCTCCATCCTCCTCTTCCCTCCTTCCCACAACGTTGGCATGAGTTAGTAGGAAATGTCTCGCAATGAAGCGAAACCAACGTGGTGTGACAGGGGCAGGCTTTGGGGCCAGGCAGAGCTGAGGCCAAACCTGACCCTGCCACATACGTAACTTGGGAGGCTGGCAGGCCGTTCAAATCTCTGAGCCTTCGTTTCCTTACTTAGAAGGTGGGGCATGGTAACACCTACTCTGAGGGGCTGCTGTGAGGACTAACTCTGCCCCAGGCTGCAATAGTTAGTTACTAGTGCTCCTTTCCCTATGGCCCGGCCCAGCGGAATCTCATGGCTCAAGGAAGTCACCATTTCAAGTCTTGATTATGTAGATAAATCAGATTATAGTTTCCTCACAATCACCTGACTTCATTGAGAGTTGCAGTAAAAGAAATAACCTGAAACGGCAAACTGTCCCCTAAGCATCCCTATTTGGTCTGGCGTGTGTGTTGGTATAGATATTGAATGACAGTGGTTCTGTTGTTTTGAAAGCTTGTAAACTTCCACATAAAACACGAAGCTACTCTACAAACGCCTGACTGGGAAAATCACACAAAGCAGCGTGTTGTGTGTCTGCTCCCTGTTCAGCCCGTCTCCTAGGCGTCCTCCCTAACATGGGACGGGAGGCGCGAGCTCGACGCAAAGCGGACTTTCCGGCCCAGATATGCTGGGCCACACTCTCCCTGCACAAGGTGCTAGCTACAGGCTGTCACTTCAGAAGCTTGCTGGTCTAGCTCCTGCTGACCCAGAATAAGCAGTCCGGTGTGTGCTGAGTGCTTCAGTGCGGGAGGGTGGGCGTGTCCTCTCCGTAAGGAAGTGGAGGCTGGCGGGTAGAAGTTGGGTGGAGCAGGGTGGCTGGAGAGATGTGACTTGAGCACAGGCTGATGACCGCAGTGGTGGGGTGGGGTGGGGGGCCTAGTCTGCAGACTTCTGGGGTGTTGGGACCACGGGGGACTTTTCTCTGTATTCCCTGTGCCTAGCATGGCATCTGGGCACACATCAGAGCCTTAGGAAATAGCTACCGAATAAGAGAATGAATACCTACATGGATAAATGAATAACTAGGAAAGGATGAGTGAAATATCAAACACTCAAGTATAAAGAGCTGAAGAGCTGAGAGTGGATTGTACAGAAAACAGAGGCGTTCTGCCTAAATCTATGGCAAAAACGTGAGATGGGTAAATATGCAAAGTCAGACACTATTCATGTCTAAGGATCCGGCTTGTTTTGCACAGAGCCTGAGAACTCTGCTAAGCTACTCTTGTCCCCCTGCCGAGCAGCTCCCAGGAAGAGCCCTCGTGGGGGCTTCCAGGCTACAAAGGCCCAAGGCGGAGGCACCAGCCTTTCTGCCAGCAAGAAAGGCTTCTTCTGAGAGGAAGCTGTGCCTGATGACTTTGCTCACCGCCAACAACAAAGCGACCACTTAGGGAGGGAGAGCCCCTACCCTCAGCTGTGCCTGAAGGAGACACGGCCCCCATTTCACAGACCAAGGATCCGAGGTCCCGAGAGAGTCACTGGCTCCAGGAGGCACAGCTGCCAGCCACCCAGGTGAGAAGGGGAACCCAGAGGCTGTGCCTGCGCCCTCGGGCGAGCCTGCCTTCTGCCGCCCTGAGGCTGTCTGAGAGTGGGGACCATGGGCACCAGCGGTGGTGCTGGAGGCCATGTCTGGCTGCTTCCGGAAGGCCGGTGGTGTGAGTACAGGGTCGTTTCTGGGCACGGCCCACCCTTCCACCTTCAGCGGGTCCCAGACACGCTGCCACGTGCATGTCCTCCTCTGCCGGTTCAGTCGCTCTGCCGCCTGCGGTTAGAACCCAGCGTGGTGGTTCCCAGTGAGTTTGCAGCAGGCCTCCTTGCCTCCTACCTAAAGCTTTTAGAAATTTGGTACACACATCTGCAGCCTCTCCAGATGAACAGCAGTAGACTTAATGAATTAATTGTCTCTGAAAAATGTCCCATGGAACATTTTCCTAAAAATAATGGTTTCCCTCCCACGAAAAGTACCATGTACACAGCAATTTAAATTAGCATCATAGAAAACATTAGGAAATTACGCTGATTTCCTTTGAGGTACAATACTCCCTATAAAGTGAACACTTCATTGTTCATGTTCCTTGAGCATATTGAATAGTATAACTAAAAAAACATTTCACAAAGTTCTAAGAAATAAGTGAAAAGAATTCAAACTCCTCCCTCTTGCGCCCCATCGATATCAGAAAGACAAAACTGACCCTGAAGTGATGATACGAATGCTGATCCTACAGGGATGAAACCCTCATTATACTTAGGGAACTCCGGCTCGCCCTCTATCCCCACCTCTCCTTTCAGGGCTGCGTGACGTGATAGTTAATACTGCAACCCTACTGCCTGCCGATCAGGGAACTGGAAAACCGGATTGGGGCTAGAGAAAGCTGTGTGGTCCAGAGGAGGGGAAGGAGGGCCTGAGAGGAGGCTTTGATTCAGGCAAAGGCCGGACAGACCAAAGCAAAGGTGAGAGACCAAAGGGTTTCCCTGTGCCCAGATCAGGATGGGGGTAGGGTGAGGAGAAAGCCAAAGCAAGGACAATCAGGGCTGTGCCCAAAAGGGCACGTCTGCAGAGTGGGGTGCCTTCCTCGCTTAGGTGGGGGCCTTCATGGGAAGAAGGGTAGGATACAAAATGATCTGTACCTTTGGCCAAGCTACATTGTCCTGGATTTTGACGTCATGGGTCGGTGATATTTTGAGGAATGGCCAATAATAAATGCACCAAAAACGTGAGTGCTGCTTCTGAGCCTCGGGGACCCTTCAGCACATGGAACTGGCCTTTCAGAAGGCCTGTGGGGAACAACAACAAGACAAACCCCAAAACCAAAATCAGGATGGCCTGGGTGCTGCCGCCGGATCTGAAAACGCAGAGAAAGCCCTCTACCCATCTCTGCAGCAATTTCTCCAGAGCCCCGGGCCCTGGATGAGGAGCCAGGATCTGGAAGAATCCGAGCGCTGCCAAAGGAGGCCCAGCTTCCAGGTTCTCGGTTGTGGAAGCAAGGAGGCTGCCATCACTCCCAAGCGCTGTTCCTGGGCCCAAACGGCAGATACTGAAATGTGATCCTCCCCAAATTAGATACTAGTCACCTTCAGGGAGAAGGAATCAATTGTTCTCTCTGTCTGCTGTCTACCAACGTGGTACGTGTGGAATGTTATGAAAAATGAAAGTAAAGGACAAATGCGCATATAAATTTCCCTGCCCGGATTAACTAATCCCCACCATCTAAGTTACCTTAAATCTTTTCATATCTGTACACATTAAGCATATTCTTACATTCTTACATGTCTTCGTAGCCTCATAATAGAAGGAAGTATATGGCACTTTAAATGAAAAAAAAAAAAATCGAATGAAATGCAAGATGAGGTGAGGCTGTTTTTTAGAGAAACAAGATTGCAATCAATTATGGGTGACCCATGCTCCTCCGGAAAATCATGTGGGCGTCCTGCCGACTTGGCCTCTGCCCAGTGCTAGCTTTGCTAACAAACAAACAAACAAACAAACAAACAAATATACAAACTTCTTCCCAATACAGGGGCTGTGGGCTGGTTAACTCCACTGACCTTGGCCGCCTGTTCGCACCGAACGCTCCCCATCCGAACTCAAAGCCCCCTCCTCCTCCACCCCCTCCCTGCAGAAAGGTATGGCTGCCTTTTCTCCCAGTGATAAATGACCTGGAATATTTAAAAACTCTTCCATCCCTTGTAAAATCTAAGGCGATGCCCAACCTCATTTTGCTGTTGTTTCAATTTTCTCCATTACCACCATTACCCCTAGTCCTCAAAACATTTATTTGAATCATAGTTTATTGGGGAAAGAATTACCTGCCAGTCTCCTGGCTTATAAGGAAGAAGATAAAGTTGGCATGAAACTTCAGGATTAATTAATTGAGAGTACTGCATGTAATGTGTCTATTCTGAATGGAACGGCGCGCATCACAATGAAAACAGTTTTATTTTCCATGGTTGAAATAAATTATAATAAATAATTCATTTCAATGGCAGAGATGTACTGGAGAGCAACAGCAACAAAATTGACTATGCTACACTGTGAGTCTCGTTCTTGAATCTTCATTATCCATTTGAAACTTTTTACGGGTAGTAAATCATATTTCAAGTGGCTGCGGATCTCATAAAGCAGCTTGCTGCATTCAAATCAAACCAGACAACCTGGGGTACCAGGAGGCTGCAGGGCTTGCCACTCGGCACTATTTGGGCAACTCTTTCTCACTCTTCTCTTGCCAACATCAAACGGCATTTTTCAATCTGATGGAAAAACGAAGCTTCGTTTGTCAAAAACATCATCTAAATTTCCTCTGGGTGGGAATGTGGGGAAAATCTGTGCGTAGACGAACAGCTTTCAAATCCAAGGCCATATTCCTCTAATTTTTATTCAAGTGACACTGTTATTTCTAGTTCATGGCACTGCCTGAATGACTGCTGTGCAGTCAGGTTCCAGAACCTCTAATGGCCTATATGAGCCTCTGGGGGGTCCCCAAATTAGCAAACAGGTGTGCAAGCTCAAGCGAGACTAACAAAGGCACATGTAGTATGATTCTGTCAGAAAAGAGCTGCCTATCTTTACAGGATAGGTGGTATTTACATAGACTCCTAACAGATGCAGAGAGCATCACTGGGGAAAAGGCTACATTAGGAAGAGGAAGCAAAATGAGAAATGGCACCGGAAACAGGGCATGGCATGTTTGAGGAGCACTCAGCCCCCACCCAGGAAGCTTTGGAAGCACACCGTCCTCCAGGCAGGAAGGAGCAGAGCTGAGGGTAAGAAGACCACGTTATAAGGAAGTTGAGGTCAAGCTAGATGCAGAAAGGAGTTTGGGCCAGCACAGAAGTGGGAGCCATCCAAGGATTTCTGAAGAATGAAGAAGCATGAGGTCTGTGATTGAGAACAGTAACCGGTGGGGAGCTGGACAATGGCAGTGACAGGGAGAGGTGGTTAGAAGGTGCTGCGGAAGTCCAGGGGAGGGGCGAGGGGCTGGAGCCAGGCTGCGGGAGCAGAGACAGGGCAAATGGCCAGAATTCCTGATCGCTGGGCCTATTTTCTTCCCAGTCAGTGAAGTCTTTCCAAGAAACGTAACCTGATACTGAAGCTGCAGAGAAATTCCAAGCTTTAAAAAGGTGGCCTCTGGCCGGCCGAGTGGCACATTGGTTAAGAGCTGGCTTGGGATGCGGCAGCCCCGGTTTGGATCCCACATAGGAGGGCAAAAAAAAAAAAAAGAACATGGCCTCAAATTCAAGACTGCCAGTCAATGGAGAGAGGGGGCTGGGCGCTAGGCTGGCCCAGGAGGGGAGAGGGGTGCTGCCTAGCACAGCAAGTCTACCAATGAACTCAGGGGAGAAGCAGCAGTGAGATGAACCCCAACCAGTGGACATATACTCGTATGTGCACGACCGAGCTGACTACAAGCACATGTCGGTATTGGATATCCAGTGATAAAGGAACTCCTAACTGAGGCCATTCAGAACCAAGGAAGGGAGTGGGCAGCAAGCAGCATGCCTCTTGGCTGAACAGTCATCATGACATTTCCCGGGGAATATCACATTTCACAACATCAGGCTAACAGCACCAGGGCAGCGCATGCAGCCATCGAAGCGGAGTGCAGTGAACACTGTACTTCCTGATAAATATCGGATCCCTCCAGTGGGAGGTCAAGGCCTCCCTGCCTCTCACTGGCATTACACTCACCCTGATTTCGGGAAGGGATTTGGTTAGGTGGACCTAAAAATCCTCATAACCCACAGTGGAGGCTTATTTCATCAAGTTCAAGATGGTTTTGTGTGGGGATAAAAAAGGTATTTTTGTGAAAGATGTATGGGGGCCTCAGAAGCATTTTTCATTAAAGATTAGTCTAGAGTCTACATTAAACCACAGAGGACAAGGGCCGGCCGAGTGGCGCGGTGGTTGAGCGTTGGCTTGGGAAGCCAGAGGCCCCGGTTTGGTCCCACATATGAGGGCCAGTGACACGGCCCTCAAAAAAAAAAAAAAAAAAGATTAAAATGGTAAACCCTAGAGGACAGTGTGGTGACTTTCAGATGTGAGGGTTTTATTTCCAGTTATCTCAATGGCACAGACAGCACTGGCCAAGAAACTGGGGGGATGCTGATAATTACACACGGACCCTAAGGAATGACGGAAGGTGCTGGGAATCGAAGCGCGTTCCGTGGTCTTCTCATTTACTGACCACCTCCCTCACGCTGGGCTCAGTGTCAGACCCTGGGGACACACAGACACACAAGGGACGGGCCCCCAGCCCTCACAGTCCAGCAGGGGAGGAGACACAAGATAAACAATGGCAGCGCAGCGGTCAGAAGGTGCACAGGAGGCGGAGAGGCCAGCGGAGGCTGACTGACTGCCAGGGGGGAGGGGACGGCAGGGGAGGCGTCACAGGTGACATCTGGACCCAATGGAGAGAATCCCCACAGGTAGGTAGGAGGGGCAGGCAGGTGCGAAGGTGTGGAGAAGTGTTTGGAGGATGATGGGCAGCTCTGGGGGACTGGAGGGGTGAGGGTGGGGGTGGCCAATGACACAGACAAGGGCAGACCCCGTAAAGGGGCTGGTCATGTGTGCTCGAGACCATGGACCTGATCCTGCAGGAACGGGGTGCCAGTCCAGTTGAATAGATCTTTCCGGCACCGATGTGGGAGGGCGAACTGCCTGTGTAATGATTCCCCAGAGGGTCAGAGCCCTTCGGAAGCCTGGGCCATCGGACGTCCCCAGAGAAGAGGCAGCCTTTTTCCTGTTCCAGGGCTGGGAGGTCGCAGACAGATGACCTGCTTGCCTGCTGTGCCTCCGTCAGGATGTACCTCGGCTCCTGCCCTGCCGGCTCGTTGCCAGTACCCTGAGAAATGGCACTGCCATTACTCCCCTTGGCCCGCAGCACATAACTTAATAGTGTCCCCTGTCAGGAATGGTTCTCTTTGTCAGGAAGCTTTTTATTGATGTTCAACCTTCATTTTCCCTTTCTTAATATTATCCCATTATGCCAATACTCCATTGTGCCATGCTAAGTAATCCCCTTTCCTCCTTGGCATTTACATCTTCCAAGTATTTATAGACTTATCAAATGCCCCATTTAGTTGTCACTTAGGCAGGCTATACATATTTAGCTCCTTTAATCTGGCCCCATAAGCCAGTCCTTCCATTCTCCTAAATCACTTGAGTTCCTCTCCTCCAGGTTTCTGTCAATTTGTTTCCAGCTTATCTGTAATGCGCCGGGGTTGGAAGAAGGTGGGGTTGGGGAGGGAGGGCCTGCTCCCTCGCTGGGGTAAAAGTACATCACTGCACAGGGCAGAACTTCTCAAAGTGCAGACTCCAAAACAGGCCAGGCCTCCGGAGGGGCTACGAATCCCTCCGGTTCCCTACCAGCTTTCTTTCACCTGCACACACTTCAGGTCAGCATTCTATTATTAGCTCTTATTATGTGCTAGGCGCACACCTGCAACACACACGTGTTGAATACCTACTATGTGTCAGGTACTGTGCTAGGGACTTCTTTCCTTCTTTTCTCCCTCTCTCATTTCTCACACTTATTCAACTGAACTCCTACTACGTGTCAGACAGTGGTACAGAAATGCATGAAATGTGGTCCCTGTGGCCTGAACGAGCTCATGCAGCCTAAGTGCTTATTAATCTCTTATTACCCGCCCATCAAGTTGCTCCCTTCCAATCTTAAGGGTCTCAGAAAAATCAGCCCTCAATGCACTTAACTCTAATTGACGCTTTTAGTTCCCTGAGTGGAACTTCCCTGTCCCATCTCAAACGAGATGCCACATTAAGCGCAGGCATTATTAACAGAGCTCCTGCTTAGGGCTTTCTTTCTGGTGGGTCTCTTTAGGGCCTGAGGTTTCTCTTCAGGCCTTGCCTTCAGTTTCGCTGTCCTCCTGGGCAGTTTATTTCATGGTCTTTGTTCATATGACCTCAACTAAGACTGCACTTCCCGTGTTTTTCTTTTCCCAGGCACCGCTGTTCCCAGTTATGGGGTGAGGGGGTGACGGGAGGGAGGGCTCTAAGGCAGTGAGTCTTGGCTCCAGTCTTGGGGAGTCTGGGCCCGAGACCACAGGAGGGAGTTCAGCTGCATGACCCTGGGGGCCGGTTCCAGTAAGGCGTAGGATTCCCCGGCTGAGGTGTTCTGACCCTCAAAGAGGCGAAGTGACTATTCCAAGGACACCGTTAGGAAGTAGTATAACTAGTCCAAGCCCATCTGCTGACTGCAAAAGCTGTCTGCTCTGATTGCTGTGAAGTGGAAAGTCCTCAACAAATACAGAGAATCGGCAATCAAACAGCTTTGAAAGGAGGGTGGAATTCCATCAGTCTGAAAGCAGGCAGCCTGTGTTTCCTGAGCATGGCAGGGGATATGGAACCAGCGCATACAAGTTCTTCCGGGCTGCAAAGCATAGAAAGCAGCACGAGCTCACAAAGGTCAGAGGACCAGGGAAACTTCACCTTCTTCTTCAAGTACTGGTCAGACTGCAATCAAATAAAAAGCCTTCCCTAACATCCTATGCAAGCTCACAGCTGTGCCAATGGCTACTGTTGGCTGAACTTCCCAAGGGTTAGGGTGGAAAGAAATGCGAAGATTGAATACTAATACACTTTGGGGAAATGTCACATAACTTACCCTTCAAGCACGTGAAAAACCAGTAATAACTGTAAAATGAATAAATCATGCCATCACTAAGCCAACCCTCACTTTAGACCGTGCCACTTTCAAGAAACTCAAAGAGCTTCTGCTACCACTCCGAGGAATGAAGGCCGGAGAAACGCAGTCTCCGGCTCTCTCTCCTCACAGGGCTGAATGGATAGGAAGAAATGCTGTGGGGCAAACGGAAAGATCTAGAGATAAGACAGCCTAATTTATATTCTAGGCACTGCCATGTACGGGCTAAGTGCCTTTGCGCAAGTTCTTTCGCCTCTCTGACCCTCTGCGTGCTTCTCCCATGCTTGTGCTGTGAGATGAAATGTTGGTGTGTCTATACTCCCAAGTTAAAAAAATACCCCTATTAGCCCCATCTACCCATGATGGCTGTCATGAGATTCAGAAGGGACATTCAGTATGAAGACATGATATAACTGGAAAGCGTTATGATGCTGATTTTGATTCCTGCCATCGCATGGCGATGTCTGGAATAGTAGGCAGGAAGAATAAGTGAGAAAAAGTCAGTTTGGGGCCAAGAAGCAAGTCTGTACCCTGTCCAGTGAGTGTCTGTGATCCTAAGGGCACCTGGCCCAGAGAGGGCTGTGAGGAGGGCAGAGCACGTGGGCGGGACTAGTACTGTCAGGAAGGCCGAAGTCACTGCCTTTCAAACCCAAAGCCTCTTGAGAAATGAAGTCTTGGGCTTGGGGTTTCCTGGAAAGGATGCTTTTCACATTCGTACACGTGGCCAGCAGGGGTGCAGACAGGAAAGGGGACATACAAAGGTGACTGGTACCTGACACTCCTTCTCAGAGTGCAGGCTAATTGGCTATATTTATTGACTTCCTTCTCTGTCAGGTGAGTCTATAGTCAGTCATTGGTTCACTTTGTCCTCACGACTTCCCTGAGTCAAGAGTCTTTTGGCTGTAAGGAGAGCAACCAGCACAGACCAAACTTGGGCCTAAAGGGGTTGACTTGAGGACCCTGAGACCGGGCAGGGCAGTCAGGCCTCTGAAGGGCTTGGAGGGACCAGAATGCTGGCGGGATCTTTCTCAGCCTCTGTCTGGGCTGCCTGGTCTCATCGAGTTCCTCTGGCAGGTCTGCTGCCTTTTCCTCTTGCTGTAGACTGGCTTCTGTCTCTGAGCACAGGGTAGGGCAGGGCAGGGATGCCAGATGGCTCTTGATTTTTTAAGTATTCAATTTAGGTAAAGACTAGAGGCTGACCAATGTCTTTTAAATGCCAGTTTCTAAATCTAGGGACGATGGACTGAGCCAGCTTGGGTCAAGCGTTTACCTCTTGTCCAATCAGTTCTCAAAAAAAGGGGTCCTTGGTTCAAACAAGGGTTTATGAATGAATGAATGTCGTGTGTCTCCCTTTGCCCACCTTCCATCCACACCATTGCTGTTTCTAGGCCATTTCAAGGTAGTCTTGTAAGGTGGTTAAGAGCACAGGTGCTGCTACTTATTAGCTGTATGACACTGGGTGAGCTGCCATTATCTATTTTGATTATACAATGGAGATAAAAAATCTGCCTCACATAGTGAGACTAAAATAGAAATATATATATATATCACATATACCAGTGTGTGTGTTTGTGTGTGTGTGTCAAGCACTTAGCACACAAGCCTAGCATATGATAATTATTTCTACTTATTTTTCATCATCATAATTCTCTGCATGACTTTGCTCTTCCATAGGTCCTAGCAACCCTACAGAAAATATGGCTTCTGTTACAGGATGGAGGAAAAGTTCTAGATCTTCAAGAAGGAGGTGTGAAGTTTCCTCCACTTTGGAGAAGAAGGGTAAGGAGACGCCCCTACCTGGTGTGTTCTTGTTAAGGAGTCAGCCTTGAATGACACCCATGCATTCTGGTGAGCCCTGGGCTGGCTTGCGTGTGACTCAGGAAGATGGTCTCAGGCGTCACCTTCAATGTCGCAGAAGCACTGCCCAGGGTAGAAAGGCTGCACTTG
This sequence comes from Aselliscus stoliczkanus, assembly GCA_033961575.1. NCBI lineage: Eukaryota > Metazoa > Chordata > Mammalia > Chiroptera > Hipposideridae > Aselliscus > Aselliscus stoliczkanus. Next base: position 7,348,605 of record CM066733.1, read on the forward strand.
GATTAAAACTTGGGAGTGCAAATGAAATGCCAAATAACTTCCGGCTGTGCAGTATGCGTCAACGCTGCTACGTGTGTGCATTAGCATAAAAAGGCAGATGTCATCTGCAGTACTTTCTTTTTCTGAGAATTCTTAAAAAAACAAAAACTGAAACTACTGAGAGTGAGCAGGCAAAACTGTCCCTTTAGAACACGAACTGTTAAACATTTTCCCCGCATTGGTGTCAGTATTTAATCTATGGATTAGAAATCTTCCTCACAGAGGCTTTAAAAAAGGATACATTTAGTGAGCTCTTTTCATCCTTAATTTATAACGACAGCCAATTATGCCAACCACTATTAATGAAGAGGCTGAAAACCACCTTGTTTGCCATTTTTCATAGTGGGTGAGAGACTGAAGTCTAGTTATTATTGGGCCAGGCCTGTGTATGGTTCTGTGTGTTTTTTCTTTACGAAATGTTCTACCTGCTTTATATGAATGCGAAGGAAAAGGTATGGCCGCTGTTCATTTTTTATAACTTCTTTGCTATTCTGAGAGCATTTGCTGCCGACTAATAGCAAAACTGTGCTAAACTGTAGATAAAAGAATGATGACAGATTGCAGTCACTTTAATTCATAAAGAAAATAGTTGGAGCCCCCTGGGAAAGCCAAATCAAGCCACTGGCACCCAATGACTTCATGCTAAGTCACAAACTATATCATAGTTTTCAGTTTAAGCACAAAGGCTAAGGACATGTGGCTTATTTATTTCAAATTCTTCTTTTATGAAGAGTGGGTTCTTTTTTTCCAGCTCCTTGGAAAACATTATAATTCCCCTATTCTATAAACATACAAATATAATTGTAAAATGACATCATTCTGTTTTCATTTAATTACCCCTGAAATGCTTTCTATTTAATATTCATTACTCAAAAGCTAATTTAAAAGAGAAAGAGATGCGACTTATTCAAAAAGATGTACTGTCATTCATAGCAATAGTTATCTAATATACAGAAGTTAATAAAGCAGATTAATCTACAAGTCCCTTTAAGCCATTCTTGAGTTTTGAACAACTGCCTCTTTGACCTTTCACCTTCACGCTGTGCACCAGTAGCAGGTGCCAGCTGTACAGAAATTATGGCTGCGCATTTGAAGGCAAAATCTTTTCTTACTTTGCTTCTGACCAGCAGCTGACCCTGCAGGAGTGATTGTTTCTGGTGCCGGCCTAAAGGCTACATAAACCAGTAGCAGATAAACAAAAGGCTACATATACCAGCTGCCTTGCCTAAGGGTACCATCCTGGGCTGACACCTCCACTCCTTCTCCAGCGTTCCAAATTGCTCCTCGTTTGTTTCCATACATGCATTTCATCCTTGTTATTTTGTGCGAGGGGTGGGTGGGGTAGAAAAATCCCCCAAAACAACAAAAAAGCCCATCCCTTCCTTCGAACTTGACTTTTGAGTATTCTGTGTCAAACTGTGCCATTATGATGCTAATCTAGGTCTGATTTAGCAACTTTAATAAGAGGCTAAACCCTCTTGTAATTAGATAATAAAATTTTATTATGTATCTTAATATTAAAAGTCTTAAAATCAAACTCTTCAAATCATACACTGGTACAGGACTAAGGTACTTAAATACCATAGCTCCAGAAAATGGGAACCTGAAAAAACACATTGTGGCTAATTTTTCATTCTCAGAAATGTAAACATGGAATTCCTATGTGGTGGCAGTGAAAGCTCCAACACTCTTAATTATGAGCAGGGAAGAATGAATCTATTCAAGTATGAAGCACACTGTAACATTTCCAGCAACAGCCGAGATGGCTTTGACAGTTATTTCTTGGATACAAATTACACAAGTATAAAAACAATCCCCATAATGATTAAATGCAGTTATGTACATAGGAGAATACCAGTGCAAATGGTAACATATTTAAGTGGTTTTCCTTCATTAAAAAAATTATATATGATATTAAACCATCAATCACTGCTCAGGCACAGGAGTTTAAATGTATTGTCACCGGTTGAAATAAATGACTTGGAGACTGAATTCTGGCTCACTCAATATGGTGCCTTTGCTGTTGCTTAGTCACCCAACTCTCTGCTGGTTTGGGCTACATCTGGTAGATTCCATCCCTTTCAATTAATAAGGCGAGTTATGCTATCAATGGATTACATCTTTAAACTGTGCTTAGAGGTAGAAAAACACATGTCCTAGTTAAAAAAAAAAAAATCCCACCTCTCTGTTCTGTTAACCATTTGGAACAATATTTGAAGTACATTTCTTTCTTTGCCCATGTTTTGAATGAGATTTTGTAGTGGATTTTCAGCAGGGTTATTATATAGTGTATAATAATATAATCTTATCTTAGCATTACCATTTAGTTTACTCTGTAGTAGACTATGACCATGCTAGGTGTGGTACCTAAAATCACTGCCTGCAGATTGTACTTCTGAAATTTATTTATTATTTTTGGTTTGTTTTGCAGACATTCACTGACTATCACAAGTGCTGGGACAAGTATTAAGATGACCTATGGGGAAAAAGGTTCTCTGGTTCTCTTAAAGATAGGTATTGTGGTTATAACACTAATTTGATGACCTATAAATCAAAAACAGGTTTCTAATTTAAATGGTTTCTCTGTTTTCAACTACCATTTTTTTGTTACAATTATTTAACAAATAATTCTATAACAAAAATGAAATCAAAATGGCAAAGGTGTGATATATAACAAAGGGTTTGGACCAAAATCCTCCTTCTGAAGATGGCTCAACAAATAATTGTATAATATCACAGATAAGATGCCATTTGAATGAAAAAAAAGTTTTTCTATTTTTAAACTTACAAATTTTAATTTTATAAATGGATCTTTAAGGGTAGTGATCACAAATTCATTATTCTGATGAGTTTACTCCCTTTTGGACTATTACCTGGCTCTTACCTAGATACTTCTGTCCAGCCCCAGTCCTTTGTTCTAATTTGATCCTTAGTAGCTAGACTGCACGCGCACACACACACACACGCGCGCGCGCGCACACACACACACACACACACTGAAGTTTATGTTTGCCTAAAACAATCTGGTTATTTTTAAAGTAAGAAAAAAGTTTGGGAGATGTTAACTGAGTTCATTGCCTGTTTACTGCATCCCTTCTGTATGCAAACCAATGGCATACTTTTTAAAGAACTTATCAAAAATGGGTCCTTTAGCTCTTTTCCTCCCTGGCTGCTTGAGGGTCGGCTGCCACCATGAGCGACACAGCGACTATCTGGGACTATTGGAAGCTCATGACTGATGGACCACGTCAACAGAAACAAATGGTCACCAATGTCCTTCACCCTGGGAGGCCACAGCACCCAGACAGGTATTCAGGAAAAACTGGCCAAAATGTACAAGGCCACACCAGATGCCATCTTTGTATTTTGGATTCAGAACCCATTTTGGTGGTGGCAAGACAACTGGCTTTGGAGTGATTTATGATTACTTGGATGACGCAAAGAAAAATGAACCCAAAGAGAGACTTGAAAGACATGGCCTGTGTGAGAAGTAAAAGATGTCAAGAAGACAGCAAAAGGAATGCAAAAACAGAATGAAGAAAGTGAGGGGGGCGGCAAAGGCCAGTGTCGGTGCTGGAACAAGTGAGGTGGGGACTGGATGGCAGGAGTGGAGATGCGTCAGGGACTTTATCTGTGGTGAGTGAGCAGAGTTTTCACAGGAGGACGAATAAACTAAGAACTTCTTTGTGAAAAAAAAAAAAGGGTGCTTCAAAAATTATCAAAATATCAGAGAGACATAAACATCACTGTAGCAGTGCCTCATGGGATGACTGTGACAAGTGTAAGGGACCATGCATTGGAAGATCTTCTAGTTCTGAAATTCTCTAAGATTACAGAATAGAGTGGCGGAAAGCTGGTCACCAGACGGATAGTGCTGGCCTGCAGGGTGACTATTTATTTATTGTTTGTTTGTCTGTTTGTTTTAAATTTTCAATCAGTGGCCAACATGTTAAAATCTGGATTTCCCGCTCATTTTTTTTGGGAAATCTCAATATATCTGGCAACACTGGGTCTTAGAGAGCAACAGTTGGCTGGAGATGTGTGGGCACTGCCCCATTAGACAGGGGTGTGTCCTAAATTTAGGTTTCTTTCCAGTCTACTCATTTGAGTTTTCTGCTTGGCTCTAAAGGCACTCAGCCTGTAATACCTCATAGAATGGAAAGGAGATAGAAAGGGGCGCTCAGAGGAACCCGGGTGTCAGTTTCAGATTTGCCAATGTGAAAGGATGACCTCAAGAATGACCTTTAATAGAGCTAATAGGACTCAGTAGGAGAAGCTTCCTCTAGAAAAGAGAAGCTGTTTACAGCCAGAAGGGGTATAAAATGGCATTCTGTACTGATGAACTGGTGGTGAAAATCGGGACAAAGCCTAGGGAGATGCTGGGTTTGGGGGATGGATGCAAAACACTTGTTGCTTCCTAAGCTTTATTTCACAGCTGCCATATTGATTCTATCTAGAAAACTCAGGTTAGAGGAAATCTCAGGAGCTACCTGAAAGGCATTAAAGGAAAGTCACAAAGGAACATTATGAGACAGTTACACTACTAGACTCTGACCCTCTCAAGGAGACCTGTCCTGCTAAGTTTTCGACCCTCATTGTCTGGCCACAGAATTAATGCGTACAGAATAAGAGACAGGAAGCTGTTAGCTTTGCCTCAACGACGGAAGGGGCCATGGGGCTTTCCTACCAGCTGGCAAAGCAACCCTCCTCTCCGTTGCCCATTGCCTCTTTGGGTCACTGCCCATCTCTTCTAACCCGGCTACAGCACAAAGTTGGGGTATAGGATGACTGCTCTAAATCATTCTACCTTAAGGGTGGCCCCGGTGGGACTCCCTGGGAGCTCAACTTGCCCCACTGTAAGTGCTTAAGACACACATGACTTCAGCTTGGCCACCAACCAACTACAGTTTTGTGGTTCCGCACGCAACCTCTGGAGTTTAACAGACTGAGGCTAAAAGTTTAGTCTTTCCACTTATTGACTTTTCTTTGTTTTTTTAGCTGAGCCATCCTGCCACCTGTTGGCAGCTCAGCGGCAGCTCAGCTTGGGCCGGGCATCGAACTGCTGTTGCTCAGAGCTCAGCTCGCACTCTTGAGCGAGCTCTTAACCAACTGAGCCACTCGGCTGGCCCCACTTATTGACTTTTTGACCTTGGGAAAATTAATCATTTTGTGCCTCAGTTTCTATGTCTGTAAAATGGAGATCTTAATACTACAGCTTCACAGAGATACTGTGATGACTAAATCCGATTAAATGCATATGTAAAGAGCTAAAGCTAGTGTCTGTACATAGTAAGCACTTCTATTTTGCCAATATTATTTTTTCCTCGAAATAAATGCACAATACATGCATAGATCGCTGTGAAGACCAAGATCATAGTGGCAAGTGCAAAAAACAATTGTGTCATGAAATGTGAGTTCCTATTTTCCACTTCCGCTGTGCATGACCTATCCCTGACCTCTTTTCAACTCTTTGAATCCATGTTATCCTCTGATTCAGTTGTGAATACTCTTTCAGTGTGTGTTTCTGATACTAATCTACTGCCATATTTTTGATAATAGAGTTGCAAATCAACCAGACTGAGCTAACGGGTCATGTGGAGGGCACACTTCCTATTTAGGGTTCACTAGAAATGTCTTTAATAACATTAGAAAATCTGGCTAATTATTTTTTAAGAGGATAAGAGACATGAATATATTTCATCTGCTTAAGTGTTCCCCACCATGAGGCTCGTACTAAGGTTCTATAGGCCAAAATCGCCACATCAGTTAAATATGCGACTGCACTTTCTCCTACTTAGTATTACAGAATGGAATCTTAAGTATGAAAGATGTCTTGGATAGTATGTCAAAATGTTGAGCAATATTGTTTCAATCTAAACACAAAAATGAAAAAAGAGCCGATGATTTCCCTTTCGCTGTAATTCACTTTGGGATGTATGTCATGAAGAGCACTATACAAAAGCAATTTTCATTGATTGACTGACTGATTGAGGAAAAGGGTGAATGTTCTTTCAGCTTATGTCCCCACTGAACTATGATTCTTATAGCTCCTGACAGCTCTTCACAATTTGTAGTTAAATGCCAGGTTATCGCAAAGATGGGGTGGGGAAGGGGGTGGGTGGGTAAAAGGATAAAGATCATAATTAGAATGTTTTTGGATTTTTGGCATGGCTAACTTGAGCCAAAAAATAGATGAGGGTAAGATAAACTCAAACCGAAATGTTCTAATTCCTCCATTCATTGTATTTATATTTTGGAAACTATAATTGCTAAAAATACCTTGTCTAATCTAATCTGTCATACTGATAATCACATCATTCTTGTTTTACTTCTGTGGAAGGTGCTACTTTTTAGAGCAATTAGTTTTAATTGAAATTCTGATTTAGAGAAGCATTCAGCCTTGGTGTCCTAGTCTGATAATCTGGAAAAGAATGAGTCACATTTCTGAAAGGCCCGGTAATTCTATAAAACTCACTCATTCATTTACCAGATTTGGGCAAATCTTTCATTCTGTGATGTAACTCAATGAATGCTGATCTATGGGGTTGTAGATGCAAACACTTAACATGGCAAATGATAAAACTGGAAAAATTTCACACAGAAGTTTGATCTTCCCAATTACTGGAGCATATCGGCGCCTCATCACTGTTACTATTGGCCTGTTCTTAAAAGTTTAGTTTATCTTTGTAGTGACATAAAAACAGATGGGGATTTTTTTTCTTAATATATGTAAAACGCGTTTTTTTTCTCAATTGTGAAGTCAAAACAATGCTGGTTAGATGATAATTCTTACGTGAAATAGATCCACTTAATTAAAATGGATCTTCAAATGGTCTAAATTTAACGCTTGCAAAGTTAGATTTGTTTGCAAAATATAATAGATGGCTTCTTTGGAGAATGGTTTTAAAGCCATTGAAGATCTCAAGCCACATAGCAGGTAAAAATAAACACATTTCCAGGTGAGAGGCACTTAAAATGTCTTTCCCAGGCTGCTGCACACAAATGGAAAGGCCTGTTAAGATGCTGGAAAACCCTTAATGTGGTTCTTCCTTGGTTTGCTGTGGGAACTTCAGGAGAGAACTTTCGCAATTTGGAATTGACACTCCTCATGCAATTATGCTTCCAGCCATATAGATCCAGGTTGGGGGGAAAAACAATTCAAACTAGTAAATAATTGCAGTATCATTGCATCAGTTTAGTTTAAAGAGCTGACAACCCTCTCTAAACTCCACGTACAATTAGTCATTAGGGTCTAGTTTTTCAGCACTGTTAAGCAATTTGTAACCCATTCCTTTTAATAGGGTTAGGCATTACTTAAACCGACACAGATGCCTTGAAAACTGAAACCTCGACTTATGAAGCAGCAGCCTTGTTCATTACCTTCTGTGATAGGCAAATCATCTATAAAAACAGCATTTAATGGCCAACCAATGAATAATCAATGGCTCACTTTTCATCTGAGTGTGAAAATGAGAATAATCTAATACAAAGTCCCTCTGGTGAAAGGCCTGGTCTTGGGTTCTGCTGCTCTTCAGGGCTGATTTATAAGGTCTCGGAAAGCTGATGTAAACAGATGATCAATGGGACCCATCCTTGCTCATAACAACCCCCAACTGGCCCACTCCCTCTTTTCCAAGTCCGTCCCTCCAGGCTATTAGCTCTGTCCAGCTAATTCTTCCCACTACTCCTGCCTGCTGCTTTTACTCCGGCCATCCGTTCAGTCCAGCCGACTCAGAAGTAATTTTATACGCAGCAGAGAGCGGGTGGAATTGATTTTTCACTCAGCGCTCAGTTCCCATCTGAATAATTATCAATTTTACTGCCTCATAAAGGGAAGAGTCAAAATTTCAAATCAATTCAAAAGAGCTTTTGAGACGACAGAAACTGTGCATGAGAATAGAGGTCAAAGTTGTCAGTGACCTAAGGAGATGATGTCAGATATTACTATGCCCAATAGTTGACATCAGAGGCACTCAAGATGATATAACCTAGTGCTAATGCAAATCATATTTATGCTGACTACCAGATACCAGTCATGAATATTTAAAATGCTATCTGAAAGCCTACATTCCAAATAAATAGAATGTATTCCACTGTTAATAAAGATATATCACTACTTAGTCATACACTATAAAGTAAAGGATTACTAAGTATTATTAACACAGAAATTACTTAAACCAACAAACGCATGGTAATGCTGAGTAAAGACAAACTTGACTGTCCCCTGCAAGCCATGTGACTTGCTCTGCAGTGATGGTACTTGTCTAGGACCACAGCCTATGGATTTTCCACCAACTTAAAAGTTTCTACCAAAATTGATAGGACAATACTGTGATCATGGCTGAGTGCTGGCAGGAGGGATTTGGGTGAACTTGTTGCTTGCCATGTTGGGGTAGGCGGGTGGGTCTGATCCCTGGCCAGTCCCTGGGTGTTTATTTTCACCACTGGCTCCACGTGCTAACTCTGTGGCTCTCAACCTCTTCCTGAAAGCACCGGAGGCCTATGACACACTCCCAACAGTTCCAGGGGCTACTGCAGGTGGGTGGGTGGGTGGGTGGGTGGGGGAGAGGGAAGGAGAGGTACACCCAGATCTTAATAGAGCATATATTTTGAAAAGGCATTCCAGGTGAGTTCTGAGATCTCATCCCCACCAACTAGTCCCTTGAAAATCAATGGTGTGGGTGGTAAGGACCTGGGCTGTTGAGCCGAACAGACCTGGGTTCACATTCCACTTTCCAGTTGATCTATCTGTACCTCAGTTTATTCATCTGAGGGGATATAAAATGGGGACGATGACACCCACATTTCAGAGCTCTTGTGGGGGTCCATATGAGAAGACTTCATCCTCTTCTCCTGTCATTCTCTGTCATCACTGTAGTAATCTAATTATCTCAAAATTGGTTAGTTCCTTGTCTCTCTGTCCCACCTGACAGGAGACTTTTTAAGGAGAGAAACTATGTTTTATGGGTCCTAATCATTCTTGCACCCTGTACATAGAAAGTTCTCAATAAATGTGAGTTACCTGCCTCTTCTCTTTATTACATCACCAACATGTCGTTAACAATTCCAGGGTCACACCAAATAGTTACAAGCCTAGTTACACACAATCTTAGTTATACCCTTCCCCATCAGGAAAATACTTGGTTAACTAAAACATCACCACAAATAAAGTTTACATAATTTCACTTAAATATTGGTAGACAATGACAGCCAGGAAGAAAACCTCTTACACGGCTGTCTCATTCTATCTCATCATTTCTTTATTTGGAGTGATGATTTCTGCTGATAGCAGGCGATTTATTTGCTGGTTAAGGACCATGCTTAAGTGCTCATATTTGCAAACCACAAAAACTTAGGGAGATAATTTGGCAAAATAAAGCAACCGGAAGCAGTGTAAAGATACCCTTTTCCAAATTCGGTGGAATTGGAAAACATAGTGATGATATTTCTATAGAAAAAACGGTATTATTCTCTCTGCAATATTTCTGGCTGGTATGTTTATTTTTATGCACGCTATTTCTGTGATATGTAGAAGCGAGTTTTTAAAAACAGTATTAAACTTGGACCTAACTCATATGATCCAGTCAGAAAACACATTTGACAATAAAAAAACAACAACCTGTGGCTTTATTACTTATTATTAAATGTTCTTGGGAATATGGCCTATCTGAACCTTGATTTCTCATCTTGAAATGGGAAAAACACCAACCATGATATGATGAATGTGAAGTCCTAGCATGTTGCCTGACACAGACGAGGAGCCCAGGAAATGGTAGTTTCCCAACATGCCAGAGTATTCATGAGGCCAACTCAAGATGACATGATTAGGGGCTCCAGGGGGAAAGCCAGAGGTTGACTGTGGCTAGCTCCAGCTTCTCCTCTTATTTTCTGGAAGAGCTATATCCTCTTTCTGAATTCTAGCTTCACTGAGGTGAGATGAGCGACTCAGAGCCCTTGAGGGAGGGAACCTAAGGTTGGTGGCCTATTCTACCTCCAGGAAAACACCCCCCGGGGGGAGCAGGGAAAGAATCTTGGCTAGACCAGTTGCTCTACAAGACATGCAGGGACCAGGCTGGCTTTTAGGAAACTCGGTTTCTTAAGCCAGGTGACCAACCGCCAGTTAGTTACCTGCTGCAGGACATCTGGATTTTGCTGCATAAAATGCAATAGTCTCTGACCGGCCCGGGGAGCCTCTGTGTATCGAAGTGGCTTCTTGCCCTCTTTTGCTATGTGCTTGAAGAGGTAGGTGACGATGTAGTCTAAACTGGTACAGCAGCTGGAGGAGACGAGTGTATCTGTACGAATAATAAATGAGAATGTGTTTGCATTACTAAAGCAACTGTTTCACCTGGGTATTTATAATGCCTCCATTAACAAAAAAATCACTTTCTGGTTTCCAAGCACTCTTATCAAACTGTAAATTCCTTGAGGCCAGGGACCTTGCCTTGTGTCTCTCTTTAAACCCCGTGTCTACCTCAGGATCTGGCATATACACGTTAGGAAGTCATGATTTTTGGATAGAATGCGATAGAATTGTCCATGTGTGACCTTAAAGGCCGTCTGTTCGGTTCGAGTGACTTTATTAAATATCTCCGTGGTGCAAAGTACTGTCCTTCAGAGAAACCCCGCCCTGGTGTCAGGGAGCTCATGGGTTGATACCTAAGTCACTGGACCACAGCGCTGTGTGGAGAGGAGCGCCGCCGCCATGCGGATGCTGAGGGAGGCATCACGTGTGAATGGGGCTGGGGGGCTGGGAAAAGTTATTCCAGGTAGGCATTGAGGGGCGTTTTTAAGGTAGAGAGATGAACTCAATGCGCGTCATGTGGCAGGAAGGCCTGGATTTCAGGGCCAGGCAGTTGTGGTTTCTGGTCCCATCTTTTCCAATTACTGGAGCTGTTACTGTGAAAAAGGCACTTAACCTTTCTCATCATTTGTAAAATACCTTGCAGAATTGAATGAGAAGAAAGTAACTAGAAATTCTCATAATAAAAATAGCTGATATGTATTGAGAACTTACTGTGTTAGTTACATGGGTTATTTTTAATATTCTCAACATTATAACTGGTACTTTTATTATCTCCATTTACAGGTGAGGACACAGAGAGATGAAGTGGCTTGTTCAATGCCACACAGCCAGGTGACTGTGGAGCCATGATATGAAAACAGACAAAGTTGGACTCTACATCTGGACTTGTAACCACTAAAATTAAGTAGATGTTAAGTAAAATAAGGTATTAAGGAAAAATATATGTAAGCATCAAGCACCTTCTTACGATAAAACGGGCACTCTTAAAAGATGGTGGTTACTGCCAGTTTGCCCTCACGGTGAAGAAAGTGGGTGTATTTAGGGAGCAGAACTTCCGGTTTGAGTGAAAGAATGTGGAAGGGATCATAAGAAGGCTGACAACATAGGTTGGGGCCTTCCTGGAGGGCTGACACATTCAATCCGAAAGCAATGGAGGTACAAGTTATCGAAGGTTTTGTTTCTAGCAAGTAAGTGACATGACACAACAAACATTTGTACACTAAAATTATTATTTCATATACGTCTAAAAACCACTTGGTTGGTATAAGTAGGGGTTGTTATTTGCATTTTTCCAATGAGAAAATTGAAGCTCAGAGATAAGAAGCTTATCTGAAGTTCATGGTTTTGATTCATAGCATGACACTGCCCAGATTTTTTGGCCAATGGTAACATATGGGCACAATCCTGGGAGTTTACGAATAGGAACGGAAACAACAAGAGAAACAATTAAAAACACTCGGGCACTCAAAAAGTGGCAAATATTGTAGACTCAGAAAAGGAGAGGCAGGCAGGGCAAGTAGGATTCGCAAGCAGCAGACTATAAACTTCCTAAGGCAATAGTTAGTTTCTCATTCATTTTTCATTTCTGGGGTTCTGAGACACGTTTGTGCCTGCCCTAGATCAGAGCTGAAATATCAGCTGAATCGATTAAAGAATGGGTAGGCAGGCAAAGCTAATCCGAACAAGCTTTTTAAAGGTGTTGAATTGTATTTAGTAATAACACCTAGAATTGCTATAAACTACAGTTTAAAAATTCTTTCACATACATTGTTTTAGAGAGAAATGACATAGTAAATAGAAAGAGGCAGGCTTTGGGACAAGTTTTGAAACACAGACAGACGTATGCATTTAAACTAGGGGATGCAGGGTCACGAGGGCTTGGATGAAGGTTTAAAGGGCACGGACAATAGTTTTGGGAAACTGTGGAGTTATAGGCTTTTACGAAAGGGGCTTTCTTTCCCTCCTAAAGCTGTGGCATTTGATTGGTTGCTCGAGTAATTAACTGTTTCTCTCTCCTTACTAACTGGGTTCCTTTGCAGAAAAGGGGGCTTTGGTTTTATAGCCTTGAGCGGTAGTATAACGTAGTGGAAAACATCTAGACCTGGGGAGTCAGGTGCAGACTAGTTGAGCCTGGTTGCTTTTCTCTTTTCCTTCACATTTCCACCTTTGAAGTTCCAATCATGGAAGTAAATGGATTAGGCAACATCTACAAAAGGAAGCGAGCAGGAAATAGATACGGTGGCCCTCACCAGTGAAGAGCAATATCAATCATACAAAAATTATAAAGACCTCACATAGATTTGGATGCCACATGCCATGTAGGTTGCATTAAAAGGTCCCAATATACTGAGTCAGCTACGAAAAAGCCAGGTAAACATTTTAGACACAAAGGTTGGAGCATTTATCCCTGCAATCAAAGCAAGAAAAAGAGCTTCCATTATGGCTGATTTATGGTTGGGGGCTTGGAAGGGGCTAATGTTATTTCAGGATAGATTGAAAAGTGTGGATTCAAAAGGATGAAGGTTCATCTGATCAAAACCAGAATGAAGAGTGCTGAGGACTATGTGTTATTGATTTTCTTAATTTGCAGCTCAAGCTACTGTGAGACTCAAATAATGAAACTCTCCTGACATTAAAGGACGAGTAGAAGTCATGAATTTTCATGTTTTGTCCTAGTTGTGGTGTTTAGAATCTCTTAAGAAACATTCATCAGTAATTTAGACAATTTTGGATATACTTTTTAGCCTACTGGCACTTTGTCTTCTCTGGCAACTTGTTGACTGGTTCTGACTGCTACAGTGGACCTAAAACGTACTGGTAACCCAAACAATACCTATAAATGCCTCTTTCCAAATGTATCATTGTTGGAAAAGGAGAAACTCAAGTGGTTACTTTCAGCATCTAAACAGTCCTCTTCCTTGAAGACACGGCACAATTCACCTGCCAAAGTTACTCAGTGGTTACAATGCCAATTTGCAACAATATAAGATACTGGAGTTAAAATCAAGAATACCAGGAAAATCATTTCTACCAGGCATCTAGCCATTGAAACTGTGACCTTTACCAGGAACTAGCAGGATGGTGAGATGAGGAAGAATGAGATTTAGAGTTAGAAAGACACCTAGGAACACTTATTAGTTGTACAACCTTAGACAAGTTGTTTCACCTGCCTGAGCCATGGCTTACCTTCTGTGTAATGAAAATAGTATTAATATTACTCAATGAATTCACTCAAATGTTTAGATACAGATGATGTATTATACAATTGTACACCTGAAACTTATAGAATGTTATTGACCAATGTTATCCCAATAAATTTAATTTAAAAATGAACAATTTTAAAAAAAAAACATTTATTGAGCACTTACTATGTGCTAGGCGCTGGGAATAAAGTGGTGACCAACACTGCTTCTGTCCTTCAGAAGCTTATAATCAAGTAGGAAAAAAAAGACAAACAGTGCTGTTAGAGTATCTAACCGGTTTTGGTGTGAGTGAAATACACATTTGAAAACACTCCTGGGCCGGCCGAGTGGTGCGGTGCTTAAGAGCTGGCTTAGGACACCAGCGGCCCCGATTCGGGTCCCACATATTAGGGCCAGTGACACTGCAGAGTCCAGGCTTAGGACCACACTTTGAGAACAACATAGCCACCTGTAACTAATTCAAAGTCTTCAAGTGTTACTATGATTTCAAATAAAAGAATATCGAGCCAAACTGTGATAATAAAAGACAAGACATCATTTTCCGTCCATGAAGGATTAACTGCTATGAGAATTTTCCCTTCTGCCATAAACAACTAGAAAACTGGACAAAATATATAAAACAACATTTTTCAATTATTGCACAACAAGCAGTACAGGACGATTAGACCAGAGAGGAGGGAAATAAAGAGGGTAATACCTACACAATTGCTCAAGCTTACTGACCAAAGCAGTTCCCAGGCTATAGGCGAGGGAGGGTGAACCCAGAAAAGCCAAGTCGTCTCACTGAGTTGAAGAGAAACAGCTGGAATTTGTGGAGACTGAGGCATCCAGAGCTTGTGGGACAGGGTATTGCAGAGTGGGAGCTATTCGAGGAGAGAGCTCTGGAGATCTGCCAAGGAGTCCTCTCCAGTCTTTGAACAACATAACAGAGATACGTAACACATGTATATTGGAGTTCCAGAAGGAATGGAGATAGAAGAAGAGGCAGACTGTAATTATCTGAAGGTAAACTGTGATGATATTGTTTAAAGGTGTAGACTGCAAATCCTCGAGTGCCACTAAAATTAAGAATTATGGCTAATAAACTCATAGGGGATATAAAATACACGCTTAAACAACATTTAATTAATCTAAACTAAAAGAAGGCAGGAAAAAGGAAAAAAGGAACGCAGCCCAGATAGGAGAAAGAGAAAATGAATGGCAATACTGATGTTTAGACTCAAATATGTTGGTAGTTACATTAAATGTAAATGGTCTAAACACTAAATCTAAGGCAGAGATAGTTAGATTTGATATGATAAGATGACTCAATCACACGCTGAATGTTAGGCAAGTATGTCCATGTCCTATTCCCCAGAACCGGCGAATGTGTTAGGTTACACGGCAAAGAAGAATTAAGGTTGCAGATGGATTAAGGTTGCTGATTAGTTGAACTAAAAACAGGGAGATTATCTTGAACTGTTTGGGTAGGCCTAGTGTAATCCCAAGGGTCCTTTACAGTGAAAGAGAGAGGTAGAAGAAATCAGAATCAGAGGGAGATGTGTTTGTGGAAGAACGGTCAGAGAGATAAAATGTTGCTGGCTTTAAAGATGGAGGAACAGGGGCCATGAGCGAAGGAATGTAGCTCGTCTGTAGGAGCTAGAAAAGGCAAGGAGATGGATTCACCTCTACAAAGAAACACAGCTCTGCTGACAGCTTGGTGTCAGATTTAAGCTTTAAAGAACTATAAAATAAATTTACATTGCTGTAACCCACCAAGTTTGTAAAAATGTATTGCAACAGCAATAGAAAATACCTGCTGTTTATAAGAAACCAACTTTAAATAGAAAGACACAGTCAGATTAAAA
The DNA here is from genome assembly GCA_033961575.1 of Aselliscus stoliczkanus. Taxonomy (NCBI): domain Eukaryota; kingdom Metazoa; phylum Chordata; class Mammalia; order Chiroptera; family Hipposideridae; genus Aselliscus; species Aselliscus stoliczkanus. Next base: position 7,364,000 of record CM066733.1, read on the forward strand.
GCTAAATGATAAGAAAAGAGGCTAATAGTAATTAAAAGAAAGCTGAAGAGGCCAGTAATATCAGACAAAGTATATTTCAGAGGAAAGAATATTCCATAGATAAACAGGGTCATTTCATAATAATAAAGGAGTAAATCATCAAGGGGACATAACAATCCTAAATATTTATACACCTAATAATGAAGCTTCGAAATACTTATATAAAGACTGATAGAACTGAAAGGAGAAATGGGCAAATTTATAATTATTGTTAGAGACTTTAGCACTTCGCTCTTGGTAATGATTAGAACAAGAAGAAAATAAACAAACGATAAACCAGTGAGAATATAGAAAATCCGAACATTATCAATCAGTTAGAACTGATACTTAAATAGGATGCTCTCTCCAACAACAGTGCAACACACATTCAAGTGCCCATGGAACACTCACTGTATTTTGGACCATACCAAAGACTTAATAAATACAAAAGTTATAACAATGATTGCGTATATTCTATGAGCACAATGGAATTAAACTAGACTCAATAATAGAAAGAAATCGGGAAAATCTCTGAATATTTGGAAATTAAACAATGTGCTTCTTTCTCAGTAACAACCCATTGGTAAAAGAAACCAGCAGGGCAATTAGAAAATATATATTTTTTTCTGAATAGAAAAAATATGAGTATAAAAATTTTGTGAGGTATAGCAAAAGCAGCGCTTAGATTAAAGCATTCAATGTGTATATTAGAAAAGAAGAAAGGTCTAAAAGCAGTGATCTAAGCTTCTACCTGAAAAAACTAGAAGAGGAAAAGCGAAGTAAACTGAAAAAAGGAAATAATAAACATTATACATCAATGAAGTAAAAAATGGAAAAATAATAGAGAGAGATCAATGAAAACTGAAATCTGGTTCTTTGCAATAAAACTGATAAATTTAGAGCCAGAATGATCAAAAAAAAAAAAAAAAAGAGAGAGAATACACAAATTGCCAATGTCAGGGATGAAAAAGGGGACATCATTATAGATTCTACAGACATCAAATTGTATAACAAGGGGATATTATGAACAATTTTATGTCAATAATGTCAGATGAACTGTAGATGAAAATGGACAAATTTTTTTAAAGACACAAATGACCAAATACTATTCAAAATGTAATAGATAACTTGAATAGTCCTATATTCATTAAATAAATTTAATTTGTAGTTAAAGACTTTCTAACAAAAGAAAACTCTAGGCCGAATGCTTTCACTAGAGAACTCTACCAAACACTTAAGGTGAAACTATTATAGTAACAACTCTACAAAAAAATAGAAGAAAAGGGAACATTTCCCAGCTCATTTTACGAGTGCATTGGAATGACACTAAAATAAGACAAAAATATGAGGAGAACAGAAAACTATGAAAGAAGAACTACAGAAGAACAAATCAATATCTGTCACGAACATAGATGTAAAAGATCTGTATCAAAATTTTAGAAAGTTAAATCCAGTAACATATAAGAAGGATAATACATTGGAACCAAGTGCAGAATGCAAGGTTGGCTTAACATTCAAATATACATCAATGTAATGATTAACATTATGTAATGTATTAACAGACCAAAAAACCCCAAAAACCAAAAAACAACATACGATCATCTCAGTAGATCCAGAAAAAGAATTTGATAAAATTCAGTACCCACTTATGGGGTACTGAAAACTACAATAGAAAATAATATCCTCAACACAGTAGCTAACGTTATACTTAATGGTGAAAAATGAATGCTTTCTTCATAACACCTGAGACAAGGAAAGGGTGTTTGCTCGCATCACTTCTATTCAACACTGTCCTGTGGATTTTAGCCAGAGTGATAAGACAAGAAAAAAAAGCCTTAGATTGGAGAGGACGAGGTAACACTGTTTGTATTTGCAGATACATCTACATAGAAAATCTTAAGACATCTACAAAAGGCTACCAGAATTAATAAGTAAGTTTAGCAAGGTTGCAAGATACAAGGTCAACATACAGAAATCAATTGCAATTCTACAATGTAGCAAAGAATAGAAAACTTAATTTCAATAGCATTTATAATAGCATAAAAAATATAAACTACTTAGTTATAAATACAACAAAATATGTACAAGACTGCTAAAGAAGATCTAAATAAATGGACAGATATGCCATTTTCAGGAACTGAACTCTCAATACTGCTAATATGTCAGTTCTCTCCAAATTGTGCTAGAGGTTCAAGGCAAACCCCAACCAAAATTCCCCTACTTATTATTTTTTTCTAACAAGAGAAACTGACAAGTGACTTAAAAATTTATATGAAAAGGCAAAGGACCCAGAATAGCCAAGATCATTTTAAAAGAGAAAAACAAAATTAGAGGGCTGTACTATGTGATTTAAAGACTTACTATAAAGTTAGGACAGTATAAAATTGGCACAAAGTGATCCAACAGATAAAGGACATTCTTCAACAAAAGTTGCTAGAACAATTGAACACCCATATGTTTTAAAAAAAAAAATCTCAGCTTTATCTCATAATATGTATCATAGACTTAAGTAGAAGACCTGAAACTATAAAACTTCCTGAAAAAACACAGGAAAAGCCTTTATGGCCTTGGATTAAGCAAAGATTTCTTAGGATAGAACCCAAAAGACATGAACCATAAGAGGAAAAAATAATATACTGGACTTCTTTAAAATTAAAAAATTTTGCTCTTTAGAAGATACTGTTAAGAAAATAAAAAGACAAACCAAGGCTGAAAAAAATATTTGCAAACTATACATTTGATAAAGGATTTGCACCCAGAATATATAACAAATTCTTACAAGATAAACAAACCAATTAAAAAATGGATAAAAGATTTGAACAAACACTTTACCAAGAAGACACATGAATGGCAAATAAGCATGAAAAGACGCTTAAATCATTATTCATTAGTGAAATGCAAATTAAAACCACAATGAGATTCCACTTCACTTCCACTAGGATGGCTAAGATGGAAAAGACTGATAATAGCAAGTGTTATGGAGGATGCATTGCACTGGAGCCCTTAAACATTGCTGGGGGGAGCAAAATGGTACAGTCACTTTAGGAAATAGTCTGGCAGTTTTTTATGTTGGCATACAACCCAGAAATCCCACGCCTGGGTATTTACCCAAGAGAAATAACATCTGTCCACAGAAAGACTTGCACATCAATGTTGATAGCAGCATTATTATTCAAAATAACCAAATACGGCCGGCCGAGTGGCGCATTGGTTAAGAGCTGGCTTGGGACGCTAGTGGCCCCAGTTTGGATCCCACATATGAGGGCCAGTGACACTGCCCTCTACAGCTAACAACAGCTCCACCTGGAGCTGGGCTGTGCGAGCCCCGGCGATGGTGTAGGCTGCAGCCCCTGCTGCAGTGGGCTGCCATAGGCTACAGTGAGTGGCCAGCAGCCAGAGCTAGCTGCCAATAGCCGCAGTGAGCGACCATCCAGAGGCCAGTGACCGATCTGCCTCATCCGGGAAGAGCGCAATGACGATACCAACATGGGCCAGTGAAGCAACATCCTCCACAACTAGACTGAAGAACAAAAAGACAGCAACTTGTCTGTTCCCCTTCCCCGATTCCCCAACGCTGTTCCCTTCCCCCAATTCCCCAATAAAATCTTTAAAAAAACAACAAAACAACCAAATAATGGTGACAACCCAAATGTCCAACAGTTGGTGAATATAAACAGATTGTGGTAATCCATAAAATGGGATAATACTCAAGCAAGAGAAAGGAATAAACTAACTGATTCAGAGAACACCAACGATGACTCTCACAGGCACGATGCTAATGAAAGATGACAGGCACAAGGGCTATATAGATTACATGATTCCCTTTACATGAAATTCTGGAAAAGGCAAACTACATGAGAGAAAGTGGTCAGTGGTTCCGGGACCGGGGCCAGGGGAAAGGACTGATGAGAAGGGGGCACGAGTGATGCAAATGTCCTGCATTTTGGTTGTTGAGGTTCATTTGTCAGGACTCAGTGAACAGTATGCTTAAAATCAATAAATTCCATTCTGCATAAATTATACCTTTTTAAAGCTGATTAAAAATAAACTGCATGTTAAAATATAAAAAAAGGCATTTTCTCACTTGCAAGGAATTGCTATAATCTTTCAGTTTGGGTACCGAATTTTTCCCCCCTTGTGGGATGGTTACCTGAATAAGCACAGATATTAAGAGACCAGTCAAGTTTCTCCTCGGGAAACAACACTCTCTGTGAGACTTACCGAGAGCAGTGAGTCCCTCTGAGACGGACGTGAGGACATACAGGAGTACAGGAGGCTCTAGGCTGGTGACGAAGCCCATGTGGTCCTGGGTGAGGAATTCCAGGAGTGGGTAGTAAGACTGGCTCAGCTTCCGATATTGCTACAACACAGATACGACATGTCAAGCCACCGGGAAGCAACAGATACGTTACATACAGTCCAGCGGAAATGGCCATTTGTAACATTGGGAATGGTAAACTCACTTAAACAAAATCTATGTAAAATACATATATGAAACAAATGACATAATGATCCTCCATTCAGCATTTAAAGGGATTCTAGTAGGAGTCTTTTGATCTCCAGAAATCCTGATTTGAAGCTATAGCATGGTATGCAATTTGCATTTTACCTTATATGGCTAATACTTAAATGTAAGGAAAATCTCTGTAGTATGGAATTTAGAAGGCTGTGAATGATTTTTCTGGACTGGAATATTGTAACACTGAACTGTGCTTAACAGTGGCCGGCATCCTTATTTTCACTTTAACACTGAGAAATTTGCTGTTATAATAGGATTCGGCATTATAGTCTGCTGTATTTACACAATGCAATCCACCTAACAATAACTTGGTAAATGGCTTCAGATATACCATGCACTACAGGCAAAAGGTAAGTGCATGAGGAAAATACCTGCAAAACCTCAGAGGAAACGCAAACCAATATTAAAAAAACACACGCATAAGAAGTAAACCAGAGCAGTGAGTGCTTCTTAAAGTGAGATTAAGTCCATTTCCATCAGAATCACATGAGGTGCTTGTTAAAAATGCAGACTCACTAATTGAAAAGCTCTGGAATGAGATCCAAAACGGCCATTTTTTTTTTTTTTTTTTTTTTTTGAGGGCAGTGTCACTGGCCCTCATATGTGGGACCCGAACCGGGGCCACTGTCGTCCCAAGCCAGCGCTTAACCACCGCGCCACTCGGCTGGCCCAAAACGGCCATTTTTAACATGGACGCTAAGGGGAGTCCTCTGCACCCTCAATTTTGAGAGTTACTTACTGAGTTCGAAGTTTTCATGTCTACTAGAAAAAAAAATCAGAGAAATTCCTAGAACCACATCAGGTGTCTTTGGCGGATTTCAGCTGCAGAGCAGAGCCCCTCGCTGAGGGGCTGACACCTGGCTGGCCTGAGTCAGGTAATTTCTGTCATACAGGAGGCCTTCACCGAGCATTCGGTTCTACTAAGCAAAGAGGCTTAAAACTTTGGCTGAGGTCTGGTTCCATTAAGACCAGTTTAGAAAGGTGGAAGAAGTTACGGCTATTTCCATTAGAACATCAAGGAGCCCCTCTCGCATGGGCTGATGAATGGCCGCCCCCGGTCTACTTGTAACCTTGGGCTGGGAGCAGGTGGGAAAGCCTGAGCATGAATTCAGCTGTGTGACCGAAGTAATTGCGGCAACCACACTGGGCATATATTAGAGGTTGTGTAATCAGGCGGAGATGTTTAAAAAAAAAAAAAAAGTCTGCTAATGGCACAGCTCAGTGGAAGAGCCTGGAAATTTGAATTTCGAACAAGCACCCAAGGTGATTCTGATGGGCCTCAAAGTTTGAGAACCATGGACATAAATCATAGAAACTAGACGGTAGAGGAGAAAAGGGACCTAGAGATCACTTTGTGTAATTTACTCATTTGAAAGGTGAGGAAATTAAAGCCTGGAGAAATACAGGAGGTGATTTATTCAGGTAAATGACTAGTGAGTGGCATGGTGGAGACAGCACACTGGGTCACCCAACTTCCAGTTCAGCACTCTGTCCACCACGCTGGAATTTTAATGGAAATGAGGGCCAAACAGGAGGGGAATAGACAGAGGCAGAACAGAAGAAAGGAAAGGACTGCAGCCAACCCTGCATTTTCTGCTTTAGGAAACACAGACCTTCTTTGAATCATAAGGATAGTTGCAAGCAACTAGTTGAAATCGCTAACTGCATTTTCTCTAGATGCAGAACCTGGAGCACACTGGATGAGCAATGAGTTAGAAGGTGGTAGCTGCACTTTTCAAAGCTGCACATTTAATGAGATAAGTACAGCCACCACAGTTGTTCAGATTCTGGAAGTTAAATCAAGCTGCTGTCCTAGAACATAACATGCGCTGGTGGGAGTCTAACTCCCCGGCTTTGCGTTCACGCTTCTAAGCTGTGGTGGTGTTATCTCACGCGTCTCACGGCTGGCTTACCAGCAAGTCGCTGTGGGACACTGACAGCAGCATCTTGACAAAAGCCTGGAGAACACTGTCAAAATGGTTGTCCCCGTACAACTTGAAGACGCCAAAGCTGACATAATTTCCACACAAGGCAGATTTGAGGGCTGAATAGCAGATGGAGATGCCCTTGAGTTTCATTGGATAAATCTGATCTTTTGAGAGGCTCCCTAGGGACAGGATCTGATTACCTGTTTTGGGATAAAAGCAGAAAGAGAGTGATATAAGTAGAGGCAATTCAAAGCATCTAGGAGGCACACTATTTACCATGTTCACTTCACCGCTCACGCTTACGTCCCCCTGCCACTGTTCTAAGAATGATACCATCCATGTAACAAAACTATAAATGGACAAGGCAACTTAGCTGGGAAATACAAATGGCCTAAGGAAAATCAATCAAGGGCATTAAAACGTATTTTATATTTTTATCTGGATATATACACAGATATACAATATATAAAAATTCATTGATGTGTCCTCTTAAGATTAGTTCACTTTATGTACTTCAATATACGTGTTATCTATTCTCCAATAAAAAGTTTTTAAAAAGTGGGAGTAAATAACCAAGTCAAGAGAAAAAGATAACCTAGACTGAGACATAAATTCTGGGGTGAATTTTCAACCTTTTTATAGAACTTGACCTTGAGTTACTTCATTTTTAGGATATGTATTAAATGAAGGGAGACATATAAAAAGTTCTTGGTGGGCTGGCCGAGTGGTGCGGTGGTTAAGCGCTGGCTTGGGAAGCCAGCAGCCCCGGTTCGGGTCCCACATATGAGGGCCAGTGATACTGCCCTCAAAAAAAAAAAAAAGTTCTTGGTGCAGTACACAGTAAGTGTTACTTCCTTTCTCTCCTTATATCTTTTTTTCAGATCTCAAGAGATAACTGTTTTTATTTTTAATTTTTTTTTTGAGGACAGTGTCACTGGCCCTCACATGTGGGACACGAACCAGGGCCGCTAGCATCCCAAGCCAGCTCTTAACCACCACGCCACTCGGCCGGCCATGGAGATGGCTGTTTTTAAAACTACACTTAAATTCTATGCTGACCATCAAAAGACAAAGAAATGTTTATATAATCACCTTAGATTGTTTTTGTAGTTGTTTCTGAAATGTGTACGCTTTCTGAAATGTGTACGAGTAAGGTATGTTACTAGGCAATACCTAAGAATGCTTTTTAAAAAAAATATAAAGTTGTACATGTTTCTTAGCTCTGCCTTTTCCTGTTCAAGTGAGTACTGCTTCTAAAATGGAAACAAAATTCAATTTACAAAATTTAAAGGTAGATTTATTGCGGGTTTGCACTGTGTCAACTTGGCTAAATAAGAACTACGTTTTCCAGAACCCATTTTTTTGTATGGTTGTGGGACAGAAATTTGTGTGAGACTGGGAAGGCAGACGTGCAGTAGTAGCAGACCTGACTTTCTTAAGATCCTTGTGATTAGAGGTAGTGAGAATAAGATGTAGAAACACCGCTAAGTTTTAATTTGTCTTTGTTCTTTCCTGCTTTGCATCTAAACTACCCACCACGCTAACCAGACCCCAAGCTCACTGCCAAGCACTTGGCAGCAAACTCACGGCGTGGCAGCGACACAGAGGGACAGCCTGTGGCGGACTTCTACACCCCTCCAGTACCCCTCTCACCCCTCCAGTGCCCCCCTCACCCCACATCCCTTCACAGTCCCACTCCAGCACTGGGTGTGTGTAGCTTCTAGAGTTGCCTGCTGGCTCCAGCTTGTCCATCCATGCCATTGTGTCAGGAGGACTGGTCAGCGATTTTTCTCTTGAACTTCCACTGGGCCTATTTCCCCATCTTTGTCCAAAATTGTACAAGGTCTCATTCCTAAAATACGTTCTCTATTCTGTAAGTGTCACAGTGCTTGTTTTCCCATTTGAATCCTGACTGGTATGTTTAATTGTGGTAACCACAAGTGTACTCAGAGGTTAAGGAAGACCAATAAGTTTAGCAGAGCATAATACACAGGACCAGCTGAGGGTGAAGGCCTCCCTCCCTTGGTCTGCCTTATTGAAACATGTTCATATATGCGTTTTCTTCTGTGTAGCCTTAGAAGCCCATATAGCTTTGCTTATAATTTATACACCTGACTGAGAAAACCATCAACTGCAAGGCTGAAGCATATATCTTAGAATTTACTCCATACCAAATTCTGTACCCTCTCTCGTGATCCCATCCTAACTTACCTTACAGATATATAATAAGCTCCAGACAGATTCAACCCAATATGACAGCATTAGCTTTAACGGCTATTATGTGCGAGGTGCTGGGATACACACGTGAATGAAAGAAAATCTCTGCTCTGATAGAATTCAGTCTGGTAGAGGAAATGGATTTGCAAATAAATAATTCCACGCAAGGCGACAAACACTATCAGAGATGAGTGTCAAGATGTCATGGGAATAGAAGGCACTGACTCGCTTGGGTGATGGGGAGAGGCATCACAGAACAGGTAACTTCTCCAGGTCACCTGCAATTTCCCAGGCGAACCTGGAGGGAGAGGGGTGTATTCCAGGTGGACTAAATGCAGAGGTTTGGGGGTCCGAGGAAGCAGGGCACTGCAGGACAGAACAGTTCCCACCACAGCTTTTCTACCTTTGCCTCAAATTCAATATAAACCAGAGAAGACTTTCCTTGTCCCTCCCTTTCCCAGGAAAGAGAAGCACTGCTTACATGTGATGGAAAGAGCTAGAGTAATGGGGGGTGGTCCACATATTTTGGGTTTGTTGGGGAGGCCAGGGTCACAGGGGGAAAACAGGGTCATATGTGGGGAGCTTTCCAGGCTGCTGTCCTTATGGGGCAAATAAAGGTCCTGTATTCCTCAGCGAAAGGTGGAGTGGGCAGTCCAAGAACTGCGGCGGGGACACAATGTGATTGCCAAGGCCTGGATAAGCCGTCATTATTTAGAAGCACAACTTTTACCTCTATGTTCAAGTTGCAATTTGACCTGCATGTCTTGTCTTCTGGACTGTGTCAGATACATCTGTGTGAATTAAAATAGTAAACACTGTATATACCATTATGCCCTTGCAAAAGGAGCATGAGTAATATTTTTGAATTAGGAAACTATCTCCTTGTGACCAAGTGCTAAGAGGCATTCACGATGGTTACAAAAGACTATGGAAGAGAGGGTTTGGCCATGTCCTCTTTTATTCACCCCAGTTCAGCTTTAGTCAATGGCACTAACTGAAATCAGAGGCCCTGTCCTCAAAAAGCTTAAAATCCAGCAGTAGGTTCATATGACTGGGAACACAAATGACAGGGCTGAGGCTTGACTCTGGGGTTCCCCTAAGGTGTGACAACCCTCCTTGCCCTCCCTGCCCCACCCACTTTCCAGAACTTCCTTCTTACAGGGCGCTTTGTACTGTACACCGATGGGCAGCTGGGAGACGAGGGCACTGCCAGGCTGGCAGCCCCTGAAGCCAGTAACCGTTGCCACGTTGGTACTATTGCAGCAGCGCAAAAGGTAAAGACACCTTCCTAAGGAAATAAAAGAAGCTCCCCAAGTTTAGAAAGACGGTCTGTGTTTCCCACGGAGTGCATCTGCCACAACTGGGTGCGGGAAATGAGGGGATGTTACAGCTCTGACGTTAGGCCTGGGTGAGCCGGGTGCTGAGGCGACGCTGGGGGCCGAGGGGCCAGCCTGACAGAGGCCGTCCTGGGGGATGGGCAGCGGTGCCAGGAAGCGCCATTCCCCCCGCAGAGGCGCTCTCACTGAATCCTAAGGGAAGCTGGCAGAGGACTCCCGACGCAGACAGACAGGCTTATTGGAACGTTTTCTCAGTATCAGCTTATGTTAACTGCTCGGCTTCCTCTGTCGTAACTTCTACTCTTTTTTTGTCAGCTCCCAACACTCAGATTCAGAGACTGTACATGCGAGTGCGCGCGCGTGCAGAATCCCTTCTGCTTATCTGAGGCCTTTCAGAGCGATTTTTTCTTAAACTCTTTCTTCCTTCTGAGACTCCACCTCTTCCCTGAGTGGCTGACTCCATGATGCCGCCCCTTCAGCAGAGGCTCCCTGCACTGGGAGGGGACCGGCTTCCTGCACAGGCCTCAGCTGGAGAGCTGCAGGACCAGCTAATATTCGACTGGAAGATAAACATAACGCATAAACACGCAGCGATGAACCCCGTGGGCCTCTGAGTCATTCTGACCCGCGCTTCGAATCCTACATCTTCCCCTACTACCTGGGTGTCGGAGCGGGTTATTATCTCCTGCAAGCCAGTCTCCTCATCTACACCATGAGGATGATAACAGCACCTATAACTCACAGGCTTTTATGTGGAGGGAAGGGGATGCATATGTTAACTGGCCGGGGCTCAGTAAAGGAAGCTGTAATGACACATAGTACCAGGGGCTCATTTCTTTCTCTGGTCTAACAGGCAGTCAGTTCACACCTGGGGACTGTGGCCTGAAAAAGAGCAGGAGGGGACGCTGGGTGTGTGTGGTGTGGAATAATGTCGCTTCCTTCTAAGACACAATCTCAAGTAAGGTCAATGCTTTATCTCTGACAGCTTTCTCTCTGCTCCTTAAATAGAGAAATGGCTGCAGGGGGTCACAGTGTGGCTCTTCATCCCACTTTCTACCAGCTCTCTGTGCCCTTAAAATGCTCAGAAAAGGTGTGAGGGATAAGATGCTATCGAGGTACCTTGTATCAGGAAGAACTAACAGTATGTTATTTCCTGGCTTACCAAGCAATCCATTATACTGATTTACCTTTTTGTTTTCCCTTTTAATCGCTAAAATTTTATTTTTTAATTATTTTTTTTGAGAGCAGTGACACTGGCCCTCATATGTGGGACCCGAACTGGGACCGCTGGCGTCCCAAGCCAACTCTTAACCACCGTGCCACTCGGCCGGCCCGAATCTCTAAAATTTTAAAGTGAGTTTGGTATTTGGCTGACAGCTTTATAGGCTGAATGTCTTCCTTCGTCGTTATAATAGTCTTGTGGGGAGAGCCGTGAGCTTGCTGACATTCCTTCACTTCAGGTCACTCAGCCTATTCTGCCCCTGTGTAAATTGGCCGAGGCCCCCGGATGTAGGGCTGGGGACAGCACTGCAGCTGTGATGACTGGAAAGGAATATATCTCCCTCTCAGGTTGAAAAAGATTAAAACAATGCAATGTTGATAAGGCTGTGGGAAAACTAAGAAAATCGTAGGTAATGTAAATTAGTATAACCACTCTGGAGGGCAATTCGGTAATATTTATTAAAAACCTAAGAGTGTGTAAATCTACTTTTGGGACTATACTCTAATTCTAAGCATTCACTACCATGCCCACCTATCTGCTAGCATCCGCGTCCACATACACTCTCTTCTGTAAAAGCTGGGCCCTCGGCATGTGCGACTGGCTCCTATCTCCTCTTTTGTGCTAAAGGACAAAGCACCAACGATTTTCCTCTCTCTCCTCTCCATCATTTTTTTGTTTTGCTGTTAGATCATCTCATTGGAATACATATCATGCAATTACCTCTTCCATTAAAAAAATACAAAACCCTCTGTTGGCCCTACTTTTTGTAATTATTTAAACATAAGTATACAATTATAATCCTTCATTCTTACAATACTTCTAACAGTATAAACCAATGATTTTCAAGCTCTTTCGTAATTTTTTTTTTTTTTTAAACAAGTGACCCCTTTTGCAAACAAATCTATGCAGCAATACAGCTGGGTGGTTCTGGCCCAAGTGGCAGTAGGGTCCCCAGCTCTCCACTCTCTGGCCTCTGAGGCACTTTCGTGGATCTCCAGGGCTCTGCAAACCCCATTTGAGAACCACTGGCCTGCTATCTAGATCACAATAAATAACAGTGGCTTGCACTTTACAAATTCAATTTATGCATATTATTAAGTCAACCCTTCAATGCACCTGGAACATATATTGCTTAAAAGAACCCTGATGTAAAATTCTTAGGTACAGTGAATAATCACAGCGTGTTCTATTCACTTTTAAAGTTCGGCTTTTCCCAACATTGAGCTTTCTTAAATACGGTACCTAGGAAGGAATAAAATCAGCTCCATTTTGGCGAGTCTTATGAAAACAATCAATATTTCTCCCTTCTGTGCACTCTTCAACCAACAGATGTCACTAAAGATACCAGTACCCAGAGGCAAAAGGGAAGAAAAGATTAGACAAATGGAAATTGAGCATAAAAAACATCCAGTTCTTAAAACTGAGAAGTAGGTTTCCAAAGTAATAACATTTATTACACTGCATGCAACATTTTAACCAAAAATTTAAGAAAGAAATTTCTTTTATTAAGTTGCTCAGGCTGAACGGATCATAGCACTAAGTTTTGAAATACATGTTCTTGAAGCAATTTAAAACTCATTAGAAATAATAGGCTTGGGCTAGTAGAAAATGTGGTAAAATTTAATCCTCATCCAAATGTTACCTGGGCTGTACAAACAGGAAATTGTTTTGTGCTACTGTGGCTAACCTCACTGCTGACCCTGAGCTGTAACGGCGAGAGCAGCTGAGAGCTGAAGCAAAATTAAAAACTTACATCAAAGTATATCATGACAGAATGTAGATAAATAAAACAGCATATCAAAAGTATTATTTTCCTGCCAGTCTCATTGAGCAGGGAGGTGGAGGTATCCCACAAAATCTGTAACAAATCAGGTGGATTTGGAAATGAGTCCTTCCCCCCTGCGCCACCCCCATCACTGACGCCCCAAATACTGCCCAGGAGAGGTGAGCCGAGAAGCAACCCAGTGAGGATGGGGACACGCGGGATCACGGAATGTTCCGGCCTCTTGCCCCACAGGCTTCCCCTTCCCTCGCCTCGGCTCACCAAAGGAATAAACAATGCTGGCTCTTCCGTGTCCTCCCAGTTACTCTCTTCCTCGTCTTCTAGACTCCTGCTGGGCAATGCCGTGACCTCCCTCCAATGAGCATATTAAAATCTCCAGAGGTAAAGGCATGGGTGATACAACATCACAGAAGGTAAACACAGGCGAAATCAGCTTGGCTGATGGGGGCCAACCAGGGAACCCGTTTCCTCTTCTTGCATGTAAAGAGCATGTGTCCAAGTCACTGGTGACAAAGCTGGTGGACGTTTCCCATTGAGCCTTTGACTTCCCGCAAGTTTCAGGAAAGAAGCTGCCATACTGAAAAGAGCAGTGCTTCATCATGAACATCCAAGGTACAATCTTCCTTCGGCAACTCCCAAGTGGCCATAAGGAACATGGGAAGACCACTGTCTGACGTCACACAACCTTTGAATGGAGTTCCAGCTCAACTACCTGCTAGCTATGCTGTATTTGGCAAAAGGCTTAACCTCCATGGGCTTCAAGTTCCTCACAGCAATAATCAGGGGCGCTAACGGGTCTGAGGGCCTTTCATGCACAACCTAATTGAATCCTCATAGCTGCCTTATGAAATAGGTATGATTTTCTCTGTTTAATAAGAAATGGAAGCAGAAGAGGCCAGGCAACTTAACCAAGGCCAAATGGTTGCGTGGCAGGTAGCACCCACCTTGAGGATTCAACAGGCTAATGCAGGATACGTGGTCTAGGACGGGGCAGGCACAGAATAGTGGACTCAGAATTATGACTATTAGTCCATTACTATTAGACCAAACTGAGGAGCAGAGCCTTAGCCAATCTCCTAGTCTTCCTTCAGGGTAAGAAAACACCTTACTGGCTTTTCTTCTCTTTGAAGGTTTTTTTCCTCTTTTCCATTCCACCTCCTTTCCCTTCTTCTTTCTCTTCCTCTCTTTCCCTCTGTTTCCTCTTGTTCTTCCTGCAGTGCAACTTTACATGGTTTATTCCTCCACTTTAGGTGCGATGCCTTGGTTTATGTCAGACAACCCGACAGAGGGCTGGGTAGCTTCTGAAGCCCATAGATTTGGCATTGCTCTGAGATTCTGTTAGTGACACTTGCTGGACATATGTTTTGTCCTAGAGGTCCAGGAATACTGTAGAGTAAGAAGTCACTGCTCTCATCAGCCCCAATGCAACAATGAATAAGCCCCCAAGGAAAACTTACACTTAGTGAGAGAAGCTGGATCCAGGAGGGAAACGAAAGCTACAACTGTGATTGGTAATGGGACTCTCACATTTGTATAAAGCGCTGTCGACTACTAAGAAATTCTTATACATGCATTGTTTCATATTGGAAAATACTATTTTCCATTAAAAACGGAGGAAGCAGAAACTCAGCACTTGTTACAGGCAGAAGGAAATAAAGCAGTGGTCCAAGGAGGAGGCATCCCTGAACAAACGTGTGGCGTGGCCAGTGATCCTGTCCACAGAGGCTGGCTCTGTGAGGGGAAGACAGCAGCTCTGGTTCAAGGACAGCCCGTTCACTGGGCACCTATGCCATGCCACAGATGTACCAAGCAAGCGCTTTACCCAGAGGAGCTCAATTAACCACCTCTAGTCCTAACTAGGCAGGTAGGTCAGCAGATGCTATTCACTATTGTTGGCCCTCCATGTGTGAGTTTTGCACATATCAACCATGGATCTTACAAAAAAAAAATCCTAGTAAGTTCCAAAGAGCAAACAAAACCTGAATTTATCATGGGCTGAGCGAATGAAGCCTATACGTGAGTATAGGTTATAAGCAAATCCTACACCACTTTACGTCAGGGACTTGAGCATCCATGGAGTTTGGTATCCATGGAGTTTGGTATCCTTCACAGACACTGAGGACGACTGTGTTCTTACATTTATCTATGAGAAAACTAAGCACAGAGGTGTGCTGTCTTGGCTGCAGGTCATGGAGTTGGAAAGGGTTGGTAAAGGAGGATTGGTACTCACATCTTCTAATCTCCCCAAACTATGCTTTTTCTAAGGCGCCATGCTTTTGGAAAAAAGGTCCAGACATAAATCTTTGTATAGTAAGACATGGAAAAGAATCAGTATATACCGGAAGTATGGCAAACTGGATTGAGAATATTTTAAAAGGGGTCCAGTTTACCTTCAGGAGGCAAAGCATTTGTACTTTATATGATTCTAACGTGTCCACTTTCAACAGATGCAAAAGTTGTGGCAATGTAGTTGTGCGCACAGGTGAAAATAAGAGAGTGCGAGTTTACTGTCTTTAATTAGGTGATTTCCACAGCTTCCATACACTTACAGTCTCAAACTCTAAAAATCAAAGGTATAATTAAAACTAAGCATTTTCAACAGAGGCCTACCTACAATGCATACAGAGCCCCAGGATGCATTCTGAATTGAAGGCAAAACAATCTAAAACAATTGCTTTTCTGCTTTTTAAAAAAGCCTGTTTTTAAAAATGTAACATGCTTTTAATGGTTGTACACACACACACACACACACACACACACACACACACACACAAAAGCTTTAGAAAATTTTGTAAAATCTGTTTCTAGGTACTCAAAAAGAAATGTGAGAATCACAGGCAAGTTTTGAGACCAAATGTACTTGGAGCTGGCTGTTGATTTAGGACAGTAAAGACAGACAGGCAAAGAGGAGGAGGCCAAAGCAAAGGAGGTCACAGGGAAACACCTCTCAAGGAGGCGGGTGCCGCGGAGCCCGGCTCGTGGTCGGCGTTCCGTGTGTGGCCAGCTAACTAGAGCACAGATGGTACAGACCCAGCCGATCCCTATTCCTTGGCTGCAGAAAAGGTGGCAGGGTTGAGAATTTCCTTGACGAAGCTGTCAGAATTGGTAAGTATTAGGGTTTATGGTAGTTTTAAGGCCCAATTCTAACTACTAACCCAATTTTTTGACTATAGTTGAATAGGACAGTCTTTATCACTGAACTCAGATTCGGGGTGGAATGCCCCAAAGTCCTTATAGAACAGTATTTACTGCTCTTTCCCAGGATATTTTCTCAGAATTCAGTGCTGGTGACACACTGGTCTAAGCATTCCTTCACCCACGATAGCAAACTCCCTGATGTAACATTTAGCAATTTTGAATATGCTATAACTTTTCAATATTCCACCTAGTGTATTCCCTTTGCCTACTGACACTGCAATTTTATCCAAAAGAAATTCATCAAGTTGGTCAGGAATGATTTGTAGTCAGAGGCATGCTGCCTACTTCTCCTGATATCAATATGATAGCTACCTGGCTTTTTGCACTCCTATTACCCAATTCACAAATGCATACAGATATGAAGTTCAAAATCACAAAATAACTAACATCTTTCTTTCCTCCAAAGAGATAAAGTTATATTGCAGAGACAAATACGGAAAAAGATACCCACCATAAGTGCAAATCATTTTACTCGCTTCCCTGAAGAGAAGAATTCCATTAGGAGATGATACATCAAAATTCAAACGCTGGGATCTAAGAAATACAGCAAAAAATTAGACTATGTGTGCAGATGAAGAAACGAAATATAGGTTTAAAACACCTAGCATTTCCATTTATTAGGACTAGCAGTAGTACAATGATCCCATTTAAAAAGTGTCATTGCACGAAATAAGTGTTGATAAAATATGTATGCTGATTTTCTCACTGTAAAAATACTAGGACAATTAAGAAAAGTTATTTTCACTTATTTGCTGATTCAAAGAATGCACATTTTTGTCTTTCAAAACAATATCTTGACATCCTATATCACAGACCTCTTACCCTTCTTCTTTCATGCAAAGTGGTTGAGAGACAATAATAAGAAACCCAGGTGTGCATATCTAAGCTTATACAGATACTTTGATAGAGATTTACATTTGAGATCTCCTGTGGGGCTCAATACACGTTTTGAAAACAAATTCTGAAGTGACAGATAGGAAATCTAGGTTCCTTGAATACTGCACATATGTATAATGAACCACCTGATACTTAAAGCATATTTCAAACACATTAAATTACATACCGACTATAGTTTCCATTGCATGCAGGTCAAATAAACAGAAAGAAATCCCAGAAGTTCTAAATGAGAACAATTCTACTTCCCCAGTTCCTGACAGGTGCGGGAGCAGTATGAACAGAGTAAAGGATTGACATGCCACCCTGAAATAATATTTGCTTTTTTAACATCACTTTGGCTTCAGTTGGCTGATATGCCTTGTAGCTGTGCTTTCAAGAAATAATGATATATTTCTAAAAGGATTAGTGAAAAATATGAAAGCAGGTCAAAGAAATATCAAAAAGCAAAGACATTTGCTAAAGTCCTGTTTGTCAGGAATAGAATAAATTGTTGCTTCTCCATGCTTTTCAAACTGCTTTAGAATTAAGTGCAATGACAACTTATTAGAAATATTATTGTGAACATTTGATTGTTGGTATATGATTCCTGATGTAAAAAAGAAATGTAAACACATAATTCACATTAGATTCTAGAGAAATACAGACAAGATAACACGTTTTCTGAGATTACCAATTTTCACTGGGTAGTTATTAGGACAACTGTGTGAGATATAAATTATCTGCCTATGGCAAATATAAAGTACTTTACAATACGCAATGCAGTGATTCTGTCTTTAGTACTGAATGTTATCTCTGTAATATGCAATGTCAATTATCTGGTTGAAAAAATTATAACTGAATAAAAACTAAATTTCTAATATAAAATACATAGTAACCTTTCCATTAGTATTTAAATCACCTATGAGAATGATTTAAAAAAAAAACCTAACAGTTTTCAAAAGAATACTCACGTTTATTTATTTGCCAGGTCTTTTTCCACCTCTTGCTTTAAACATTTGAAACTACTGCTGTGAAAACCTCAGCACCAGAGATAAAATCGGAGCTGCAGTCCATGCTCCTTCCCTGTCTGGGCAGCTCCCTTCCAGGAGGCGCTTTACAGGGAGGGACTGATGAAGCAGGTTGGCTAAGTGACAGGTAATTTGGTGCTAAGCCATATTCACAGTGACATATTTTAAAGCGGTAAACCAATTAGCTTACTGCGGTTTTTCTCTTTTAGCTACATCTTTGTTAATATTTATATGCAGAGTGTTTGAATCATTGCTGGTCTATGCAAATTATAAGGTCAAGGAGGCAATTCCTGAGAAGGGTGGTAGTTGCTATTTAAATGAAAACTGTGAGTGCATAAATCATCCACATACACGCATCTTGGCAGAGAGGATGAAGGCTAACTTAGAAGTCAAAACAAACACAATCTCCTGGGCTCCTGAGACAAACTATGTGTCCTGAATTGCTCTGGGACTCAGTTCCCTTATCCATAAAATGAAGCATCTCGACTCAGACCTCTAAACTTCTCTCCTGTTTTAAAATTCTACAGAATTGCAGTTAAGCAGTGAAACAGTTAAAATAGCTGCCCTTCCTCCATATTATGTCTGATTATTTTACATAAATAATGGCTGTAGCCTTTCATTTTTCCCCCATTTCCATATTTCCCATATACACCTAAGTGTACTATCTCCTTTTTCCCAACAGGACTCAGCCTTACGCCGCTAATTCTATTGCGTTCATTGATCATCATGTTTTGGATCCTGATTCTTGCTAAGCCTTGAATATAATACACACCTAAGGCAGTGAATTCTGATCTCTGCAGACTGCTGCCGAACAGATTGTTTTCTGCACTCCCCTATTACACCTCTTACCTGTTCTGCATCAGTTCTGCCATAAGTTTTAAGATGGGCGTTGTACATGCTGGCTCCCCATACCACCGCTCAATAGCCCGCTGAAGGATGGGGAGATAGGTTGGATAACTTATAAGGCCTGTTAAGGAATTTAAGGGTCAAAAGGAATACTGTTCTTGAAAATCAGTGCCACTTAAAAAGGAAAAAAGGCAATGCACATTTACTTGTTCTAATTTGGTCCACATGACAATCCTATCAATTGCTCTCCCTGACCTGAACAGCTCTAGTTTTTTGGGGACTGCAAATGATTTGCTCTTATTTGTAACATATCCCATTCATTATATTGCTTTATTCTTGGTATACACTATAAATAAGACACACTTTTAAAGTATCATATAAATAACACATCTAAACAATTGTTTAGTATTGTAGAAAAGGAAAATAAATTTAGTTAATGAAGATAAAAACACATTTGAATTGTTATTATCCAAGTTTCTTGGGTATCAAATTATTTAAGGAATAATATTGCTCACGAAATTTTAAAAATACATAAAGATAGAGGGAAATACTAATAAGCCCCATGTGCCATCTCCCAGCTTAGAAATAACTACATTCCTTTTTTTTTTACCCCCCTAAATGTTTGACCTGTTCTGCTTGGTTCCACTGTAGCTCCAAGGAACACTGGGGATGTTAGCTTGATGAAAAAGCTTTGGGTAATTCTAATCTATTCAAAGTCAGGGTTGCTAACGGATAGTCCCATGTATATCACCCAAGGAGAAAGTCTCCCATATCCCATCAATGCTGTATGCCTCTGCTGAGTCAACGGCTGAGACCATGAAAACCTGGAAAACAGACTCGGTTTGACTGGCTCTTTAAGCATATACCTGGCGTCCTGCTTGCCATACAGATACAGACCCACAAATACAAAATGAAGGCCTAAAACTGCAGAAGAAAGAACTCCTCCTATGCCTCTACCTTCACTTCCTTTTTGGTTTCCTAATCCCTGAGGCTCTGTCCTTCTGATGTTTTCCAATGTACCTGTCTTTTTGTTTCAGATGAAAAGTGCTGAACTGAATCGTGTACTAGCATTCCTTTTCTGTGGTATGGGTAGAGATCTCCATGGTGAAAAAGATGACAATTTTCTCCCCTGCTCTTAGAATAAATTTCGAATTCCTCAGCATGGCCTACAGGGCCCTCTGTGGCCCCTGCCTCCCTTCAGTCTCATCTCTCCGCGCTCCCACCCAATGGACAGTTCAGCCACTCTTAGCTCCTTGCAAATCCGCACATGCCAGCTCTCTCCTCTCCTGCCTAACACATCCCTGTCTTCCCACGTCCAGCTCAAGCTTCCCTTCCCCTGGGCTGGTGAAACATCCTCTATTTTCTCCAAAGGCATCCACCGCTTCTTCACCTCAGTTCAAAGAGTACTCTGACCACACCTCTTAGGACAAACTGTATTTGGGTTGGTTGCTTACCCATCTGCCCCCTTCGGTAGTCGGTTTCCCAAGGACGAAGACCTCTGCTTCCCCACCATGGCCCAGCTAATTTCTGTTTGTCCCTCAGATTTCAATACAGGTGCCAAATATACTGAGAAGCCTCCCTGACACTCCCTCCCCCGCACAAGACAGGGTGCGTTTCCTGTATATGGCTGCGGTCCCCTGTGTGAGCGCGATCATAGCGCTTTCTCTCTCCTATTACATTACCCGCTTTTTGAGGGCAGGGCCTAGGCACAAAGTAGATTTCAATAAATATGCGTTGCTGTAAATTGGCCAACCTAAAAATGAGGTGTAGCATATTACGAGTAGAAAGAGTTTAATTCTTTTAAAATGTGCATTTCACATTCAAGCTTTAGGAAATAATTTAGGACATAACATACAATGAAAATAAGCCCTGTAATGCCTGAAGAGTGCATTCTCCTTAAATGTACAAAAAAAGCACTACTTTTATCTCCCTGGACATGCTATGTTAAGGCTGCATTTGTTTTTATTTAAACAATTTATTTAACAAGTATTTATTGAAGGCCTATTCTGTAACTGTCTATTCACTGTTTTAGACTCTCTGTAGACACCAGTGAACCAAACATTAAAAAAATCCCTGCCCTCATAGGCTTTCTATTCTAATAGGAAAAAGACAGAAAATAAACAGAAGAGACACAGAATTGTTAGAAAGTCCTACAAAGGAAATTAAAGCAGAGATCGGAGATAAGAAGTGAGTGTATATGTGAGTGTGAGGTTTCAGCTGAATGAAAATGAAAAAAATAAAATCAATGAACTTGATTATTAACTCTATTTTGGCTGTTGTCAGATAATTTACTATTTTTCCCCCACGGACTAGAAAATGTTATTCTTGATAGATGGTAGATTCTATGTTTTATGTACTTTGCTGAGGGCCAGGGGCCCAGAGATACGTGAGGCATGGCTTTTATTTTTGGGGACACAGAATAGGGGTGCTCTGAGTAGCAAAATCCTGACGCAGTGCCAGAGGGGCACAGGTGAGGAAACCTTCGGCCGAGAGATCTCAGCAGCACAGACTCAGTGATCATCAGTGGGAAAGCACCTGGAAGGCTCATCCGAAAACTGGAAAGACCCAAAGCTCAGAATCGAAGAGTATCCAAAGCACACACCAGCCCTTTTTGCAAGGCATTCCAAGGCCATTAAGACCATCATATGTTTCAGAGCACACTTCACTCGCTCTGGGACAGGCTGAGGGGTAGGAGGGGATGCCCCCTTCCCTGTGTAGAATGAGAGTGGTGCCAGTTCCAATATGCTTCTGACAGAGGTGACTGCCACCAAGAAAATGAGTGATATTGGAACGCAGAGTGGAGGTCTTCCAAGCGGGGAGGTTAAAAGGGCTGCAGAGTAAGGGCGCCAGGCTCAGATTACGGGGTGAGAATCAGAACGCACTCTAGGAGTTTCATTTTCCAGTGGCCTTATGAGGACTGCATGTATATATAGACAGGAGAAAGACACGGGGAGCCCTTGAGCAGAGGAGCACAGATCCAACTGCTTTCATCTCCATCTTCTCAGTGAATTCCTAAGGTCTCCATCATATAAATAAAAAATCAAAAGCATTAGGATATGATAGTACCTTCTAAGATGCCAAATATGAAAAAATGAAAAGCATGAGGTTTATTTCTGGACATCCATCCATCCATCCATTCATCCATCCATCCATCCATCCATCCATCCATCCATCCATCCATCCATCCATCCATCCATAGTATCAGTACTTACTATGTGCTGAACCACCCTTATGCTCCCCCCAAAAGGAGTAAAAACATGGTTCTTTCCCTCTGGGATTTCATAGAGAGAGCCTTGTAATGTACTAGAAGGTAACAAGAGTTTTTGTTAAAACTGTTAGGAGATAAGACGATGGTTCCAGAATAGAACTAGCCTGCCAGTTCAGGGCTTATTTTAAATAAATTCCATGAGTTGTTCACCAAGGCAAACACTGCTGGAAGCCTTTCCTCTCCCTTCTCTCTGGCAAATACATGTCCATCCATCTTTCAACACTAGCCCGACTTTACTTCCCTGGAAAGCCCAGCCTTTTCACCAAAAACTCCAATGTCTTCCTCTTCTATGTTCACACAGTCCTTTGTCCTAATCTTTGTTACAACATATTCTTAGTTATTTGTTGCATCCACTAGATTGTGAGCTTCTAGAGAGCAACCTGTTTTATTCATTCCTGTAAAAAGCAATCCTGTTATTCATCCCTCGTGCCTGGCAAAGAGCACTCAAAAAACGCTTGTTGAACAGTGATTATTCCAGATTTACCTTCCTCCCCATTTCAGTTTGTCCAACATACTGATGATTACTTTCTTCTTGAAATACAATTCTGATTTTGTTAGTCAATTAAAACAATCAACTGCTTTACATTATCTATGGAATGAGGCTCAAAATTCTTTAGCCTGATACTGAAGAGTCCCAGACAGCCTGCATTTCTAACCATGAAATAAGTGGTATCTATGTAACAAAGCATTTTCTCCATGACTCCTCTTCCTAACCCTGTGCTCAGGCCCATTGAAAAGCTCTTCCTTTGTGGTTCCAATAGTCCAATCCCACTAATTTGGTAAGATCCAAGGAAACATCTTCACCTTTACAGAGCCTTTCCTGATCCTCCAGGTAAATGCCATCACTCCATGTGCGTCTTTGTAATGGCACTCATCACCTTCCATACTTTCTTATAGTCATTTATGTAGGTATCTTACCGACTCTACTAAACTGTAAGCTCATTTTGGGGTAGGATTTGATTCAAAGTATCCCACATCCCTCATGAAACCTACCACAGTCCTTAGCAACACCTGCTGAATAAGTGAGCCAATGGGGCTCCTTTGTCTCACTCCATATTAGGAAAAGGAACTACAAACCGTGATGGAGGATTCACTTTGTGCCAGACACAGTACTAGGCCCTTTATCGATCTCAGTTCACTCACTTCTTAGAATGTACCTGGGAGAGAGGCGTGGTTAGCCCTGTGCTATGGAAGGGAACACAGTGATTCTGAGACATTCAGAGACTTACCTAAGGCTTCACAGGATGCTAAGTGGTGAAATCAGAACTGGACTCTAAGACTGTCCTATTTCAGAGTTTGTGCTCGTCTACATGTCACGTGGTCTTGCCTTGTCCTTGTATAATGTTTATATGCATATTAACGAACAGATTGCCTGAGCGAAAAACAGTGACTGAGGAAATAGCGTTAATACACCTTCCTTTATTTTTTTCTCAACTCCCTCTGAATTTCTGATACTTCCGTCTCAGTATGATCTGGGAAATGTTTAAACAAGGTGACTTAATACACTGCAAGGGAAGGCGCTTTTATATTGTTGCATTCTCACTACAGGAGCAAAGAAGTGTATCACTGATGCTTCTTCAGTTCTCTAGGAGGGAACAATTTATCAACATGGTTGTTGCGTAGTTTCAGGCGATTTAGTTTCGGAAGGACAGAGTGATGAGCAATGTAGTTCATGTAGCAGTTAATGCAGTCAGTATTTATAGAAATGTTTTTGAATTAAATAGCTAACCACTAAAATAGCATTTTATCAAATAATCACCATAAATAAAATGCATTTTGACTTTAAGATGACATGTGCTCTTATAGGAGGTTTCTTCTGCATGCTAAGGACTGTATAACAAATTAAAGAACACATATTTATGTGGATAAAAGGCAAATAAACTTTCCCCAGCAGTAATGTGGGAATCACCACTGACGGCTTGACATATCAATATTTCAGGAAGAATAAATGACTTTCATATGCATGTTTTTTTAATCATATACTTATTCATTTTTACATTACTAGAAGACTTTGGAAAAGAATCTGTACTTTATCACCTGAAACTGCTTAAAGTATTTCGAAATATTTTAATAAAGCTTTCTGAATTATCAAATAATGTAACTTTTAAACAAATTTTACTACTATTATAAATATTTGCTCTTCATCCCTGGCCCAAAGGAAAACTATAAATCTTGTCTCAACTGAATGAACACCATTTATCATATTCATTTTGTTGTCAATACAATTATGAAAAGCCTTTGGCCTTTTCCCAAGGAAGCTGATTTGCTACTGAAACTCGATTATTATAAGCAAGGCCCGTACGGAGCCACCCCGTTTGGCAATCTCACACAGCTTCCCGCATAACCGACACTTTGCCCTCCGCCCCTGATCCTAATAACATCGACATCTACTGTCAAATGGAGGAGACAATGGTTTCTAGTTCCAAACAAAACCTTAGGTCCCAACGGTTTCCGTTTGCTATTTTCTGCCATCTGCTGGACAAAAGTTTCACTTATATAGGTGCCAAAAAGAAGCAGCTAAGTCAGGAAATGGAAAACAGCCTTAATTAAAAACTTAAATTACAGTATGTTCTATAAATTTTAGGCAGTATCAACTATGCGAGATATTTCTGTCCTTTGACACTGAGGCAGAAGGTTCTGACCTCGACCCTTGGTTAAGATTGTTGATGAGGAAAACACGAGACATTAATTGCTGGACATCTTTGAGTTGGAGCTTGGTTTCAAGATCATCATCAATTTTAAAGTGCAAAAACTAGGATGTTATGATTTTTCAAATAAATGCAACTTTTACTTTGTGGGTTTCTATTTATATTTAGAGAAATAAAAAGGTCCTATGTAATTCCAGTTTATCATTCGGAGTTTAAAAAACTGAATGACTTTCCATGTTACAATCTATAATCTCTGTACGTGTACTTTGTGTGCTGATACAAAGACACACATGATCCTCAGTGACACGTAAATTACTATCTCTGACCTTTCTATGGGCACATAAATTGAACGAAGTAGGTTTTACTAGTAACAGTACGTCAGTATTCATATTAATGTTAAAATTTTTTTTTTTTTTAAGTGTGTAGAGTTCTCCCTAAAACGTATGCCCAGACCCCATGCTTTTGGCTGTGACGGTGGTTCCAGTGGTTGGTGTTGGAAATTACATTAAAGAGTTTCTGTTACAATTTATGAGGGAAGTTTGGGAAAGAAGAGTTTGAAAGGAACAGCTGAGAAAGAGTCTATCTGAAACAATAAAATAGCTTTAAGGCTATAGAATTTTTCTTATATGCTCTGGCTTCATGGGGAAAGGCACGCAAACTTTCTGCTATACTTACATGACTTGCATAAATTGTCGTTTCCTGTTAGGATCAAAGAGGATTCACACAATACTATTAAAACAATATTAAACATTTATGACTACCGAACATGTTTCAGACATAATACAAAATGCGTTACCTATTTTAATGATGACAATTAGCCACCATACTGGATGTCACCTTCTTTAGATGAGGAAACCGAGACTCAGAGAGGTAAAATGACTTGCCAAGGTTTACAAAGTAAATGAAGAGCTGGGATTTCAAGCCCGGTCTGTCTGACACTCAGGTCCATGTTCTTTCCGCTCTTACATGAGGAGACATTTTTGTGGGGGGTGTCTGCTTGTTTCTTTGTTTGTATTTTGCTCTCTGTACTAAACCTTGACAAGGGAAAATTCATGCACCAAATGAAAAATCCGGACCATTTATTTCCCCCTTTCTAAGTCCATTAATATTTTCATGATGATGAAAAACTGTAGCATGACGAATTAAGCCTCAAAGAGATAAAGTGACCTTCTCAGCTCTGCTAATGGAGATGGAGCTGAAATTCGAATCTCCTCGAAAATGTCAAATGGTAGGATTCACTGGTCTTGAGTCAAAGATGTTTGCCCGATTAACCCTACAACTCCAACATAAACAATCATTTGGGGATGTGACTTTTAAGTTGTCCATATTTAATGGCACCCAAAAAGTAACCTCTCTGAGCTGGGTCTCCAAATGCTGTGCTCAGTTATCTGCGCTGCTGCCACTGTGCTGTAATTTTTAGCTGATTACACATTAGTTCATTTAGCTTTGTTTCCTCTTCCCTACTGTGCCATACTATTAAACGAAAGCCAGGGGCCTGGCATCCCTCTGTGCACAGAGCTGGTATTGTCACAGTGTAATAAGGATACATCCAGTCAAACAGCATGGTGTAGCTGGTCTTTGTGTTCAGTGCGAAGGCAATCCCTCGAAGATCTCTTGCCAGCCCGATCAACATACGCTGTCAGTGGGAAAGAGACACAGTAATTGATTTTCACGTTAGCACAGAGCAGATGGAGTAATAATCAGGCAATAATGACCACATATCTGATTTTGATTCATTAGCTAAAATGTCTCGCTCAGAACCCTTTCTATAGAAAGCCATGGGCTCTTTAAACAAACAGACCATCAAGTCTGCCGACCAGTTCTACTCTGATTCTTATAAATCGAGCTCAGTCATAATTCTCATAGCACAGGAACATTTAGAGTCTTAATATGTTTTGTTTCTGAATGCTGCCAAATTAGAAAAAAAGAGGACTGATAATTCCACAAAAGAGAAGCGCACAGGGTCCAGACAGCATTTAATAGCAAATCCTAACCACACAGGCTTGCATGAAATCAGTCCTACTATGCACTCTGGAGTCTATCCTGGAAGCACATTGCCATTTAAAGATCCTAAGGTATAGCAGTAGTAACTGAGGACAAAATAAAACAGGCCAGGTGACCTGCTGGTACCATGGCATACCCAGAAAGGCACTCACATTCCCCAAGCAAAATAAAATAAAATAAAATAAAATAAAATAAAAGGTGTAAGGAAGAGTTCTGTAACTGATGTTGCAAGACCTGATTTTGAATTTCAGCTTTATTTCTTATCAGCAAGGCAATTTATCAGTCTCAATTTTCTCATCTATAAAAGGGGCTAGTAATACCTCTTTCACAGGAGCATTGCGAGGAATACATTTAATAAATTTATGGAAAAATGCCTGATACATACTAAATGTTCCATAAATTTTTAGTTTGGGGTGGGTGGGGGGAACCAGCTTGACTCTAAAATAAGAGATCTGACTTGTACTCTGGATGCTTAATTAAGCTGTCCTTAGGATGATGTCTGGGAAGAGAACAAGGAAACCCATGAACAGATGCTAGAACGTCAGAACAAAGAGCACAAATAAACATAATTGCAAAATAAGGGGGTGGGATAATTGAGATATGCAACTGTGATTTCTGAAGATACTGTTTCAGTGGAAATATTTGCCAGGAAATGGTCTCTGAATTTTTCAATTTGACTAGATTTTCTTTTTCCTCACACTTTGGTAATAAATGAAAACCTCTTTAGGAAGGTGCTTAAATTGTCGTTACAGACTTGGAAGTGAATCATGGCCCTCATCTTTATGGCCGAGTAACATTTCAAAGTGCTACTAGTTTATCTGTCAGAGGGGTCTGTAATTTCTGATCGTTCTGCCACCCCACCTAAAAGGTGACTCACTGTAACTGGAAGCTGTTTACAAGGACCTTCAGTTTCTGTACTAACGGCCATAGAATGATGACTATCTGAATTTCTTCATCTGTAAAGCCTGAATACCCGTTTCTGCTTCTTTCAATGACTTAGTCTTTTTCTCTTATAATCTCACCGGTCCTTGTTTTTCTGTAATTGACTAGTCAGTCTCCTGCATAATTTTCTCATGTGACTTGCTATTTTTCTGGAAAAACCATTTTGCCTTTCCCCTTTTTCTCAGCTTTCCATGTTTCTCAAAGCCACCACAACAATATAGATCTGCTAAGAAGGCTTCTTTGAGCAATTCTATTCTGACTATTTAGCTCTGAAGTCTTTCTATTGAAGTGGCCCTTTTGGTCCATTTTTATTATGTACACTTCCAGGCTACTCTACAAATAATCTTAAATTTTAATCTATCTATCTATCTATCTATCTATCTATCTATCTATCTATCTATCTATCTATCTATCTCAGGCACTCACCATTTAACTCTAAATTAGTCAATAGGAACCATGAGTTTTAGTTTCTTTGTGTTTAGGGCAAAGGACTCTTAAAATATTTTAGACTATTCTCATTACACAAAAAGGTTATTTATCACAAATCTTTCTTCCTTAAAAGGCGCCAAGTTAATAGATGTGCTCTAATTGACTCAACTCTATGAAATTATGTCAATGCTTAATTTTAGAAAATGTTACGATAGGGCGGAGAAAGCATATAGCAATATAACTAAATGTACGTTTTCAACACATTAGACTGAGCAGGAAAATTCAGATTTCTTATGCTCAAACAATATCTTTTATCCCAAAGCAGCAAGAGTACTGTAATCATCTATACAGATACTTAAACACTGACTACTTTCTTGGTGGCCAAAACATACCCAGTTCTGGTCTGAGACAGGAAAATTGTTGACTACACTCAACCAGGCTCCTGAACACCCTCAGAGAGTGCGGAGTGAGCTACCTGAAATTTAGGGGAGGGGGAGCCACAATTACCGTCTCATTGAAAATAGTACAATGAGGTTTTCTGCAAAGCGGCCTTTGTCCTACAGCTGGTCAGCCCTTGATTGACCTGCACGGTGCACGGCTCCTGTGATTTTAGCGAGGCCATTGTGGGGTGCAGGGGCAGGTCTGGGGCTCTAATCCTGAAGATCCCTTTTTGGAAAGCTCGAGGAGAAAACTGCTCAGGGCTTCAGTCCGCTGCGTGGTGAACAGTTGTCTGCGTGCCAAGTGTGAGACGGATGGGCTGGGAAACAGCTGAAACGCGGCTCCTTCCACCCTGACCCCCAAAACAGGGTTTCTAATGGGAAGTCTGACAGACCCTTTACTGTAGTGGCACTACTGGGGGCAGCTATAATATTATCCTCATAATTCTACTATATAATAACAACAAAGAAAAAGAAGGTGAAGGGTCATTGTGCTTTGTCTTTAGAATTAAGATGGCTGTCTTCATCCTTACAGCATACTCTTAATTCTGGAGACACATCTTAATAACCTCTAAATAGTTCCAACAAAAGAGCCATGTCAGAGGAATGAGCAGGCCCCAAGGTGTTTCAACTGGAGTGTTTTCATCTGCCTTTATTGCTCTATCCCTCTCCAGAATTAAGGCAATAACCTGTGATAAATTATTCAGGAACTGCTACAGGGATCAAAGCAAAATCATTCTGTTAAAGTGCTGTTTGCAACATTTGGCACTTAGTGCGAAAACTTTTAATGTGCGCATGCTGAAAATCAAGGATTTTAAATAATTTAACATTGTGGAGTTTATACGAAGGGACTAAAGATAGCAGCTTCCTATTTAACTGCTCCTCTTCCTCCGAGAAGTTTTCATTCATTTTCCTTAGAGCCGATGACGTCATGGCCAAATCAAAAATGATGCATGAGTCAGGGGAGTGCTGGACTACATTTTACTATGAATTATGTGTGTTTGTGGGGGAAACGTATATTTTGAACTAGTGCTTTAGAGCCAGGAATTCTCACAGCATTTTCGTTCTTTTCCTCTTCACTTTGAGGAGAAAAATCCAAGACAAAAATTCAATGTGCTCTTCAATTTTATTAGGACTAAGTAAGAAAACAAAACTATAAATTTAAATGTTTTGCAGCATTTCCTTCCCTCACAACCATATTTCAGTTTGGCAACATAGGTCCTTAATGTTTATGTTCATCCTAAAATCCGCATTTGAAAAATATCTATAAATAGGGAGTTAGAAAACCCTGGTAAGGGCTGCAAATTAAATGAATATGGCAGTCCTGAGGCATTTTCATAGTGATATTTTAACAGCACCACCTCCTGTGGATTGGAATACTAAATACTTTATTGAAGAACAAAACAGAACTGTTTTTATCTCTAGCACTTGCAAAATGAAGTACCTGAAAGCACTTTTGCATGTATTATTTATTCATCACGATAGAAAAATAGCCTTAACCTAATAAATTACATTTAAAAGCATTTAGTGCAAAAGTTTTGTTTATGATAAAGCAACAGATTTAGTTCTTTACCGGTAGCTTAAAGCACCAAGTTTTCTTCATACAAATTAGACAGATGGTGCTTACAGTAGAATTTACTAAAGGTCTGTCACAACGAATGCAGCCAAGCTGCATATTTAATCACTGCAGAATCTTGTCTACCTGCAGCTGCCAACTGCTAATCCAATTTCCCTGATAAATGTGGCAAGAGACACGATCAGCAATAAAGAGCATCTAACTCCATTTTCCTGCAGGGCGTCTTTTGATGAACATTTAGGACGGAAGCTCAGAGTGCGCTGTGTGGCCTTGGTTCGTGGCAGCTGCATGCATTCTGAGGCCCAGTTCTCAGGTTACTCACTTAATTCTGCCACTATCATTACGTTGCTATTGATCTCAGTAGCTGTTGCCTACACAGCATTACTCTAGATGAAGCTGAATCAGGCAGTTATCATGCATCAAACTTGCTCAAAAGCCTGGAGATTTCCCCTTAATTACTTGTGATTTTATTTGCAAATACCGTTAAAGTGTAATCAAGCAGTCACTTTCCAGGGTCGTTAAGAACTTGCTGGTTTAGGGATATATCACTGGAACTCCATTAAAAATGACTCTAGGAAGATGGTTTCTATCAAACTAGATGGGATTACATCAAAACGGGCTTGGAGTATAATGAAATCTTCAAATGAGACAAATGTAATTTTGATAAAGATGGTGTTTTTCAACCTTGCTTCTTTTTGATATAAGGGACAGCAACAGCCACCTTAAAGCTGCAAAGACTTTGCTGGTCACTAGAAAATTTGCAGGACACCTCAAAAACACAGCTAATCCAAAGAGGAACTCTGGTGAGGAATTTCAGCAAGACTATAAACACAAAGAAAATCCCTACGATTTCCCCTTTTTCTTCGTTTTAAAATTCTGTGACTATGGCATGTGGATAACCATTCATTTCAAACAACTGTATTTCAAATTAAAAGGTACAGTATTTGGTTAATTAGTTTTTTTGGTAGAAGAATTAACACTAAAATAATCATCAAAAGCCATTGTTTTTCTATTTGGCTTCTTACTGCTAATTTTTTTTTTTTGTAGAAGAGGAGCCATGCAGAATGATGGTTAATGTTTTCAATATATTTCAAAGAACAATAAAATATGACAATAAAATGTCACCAACAAAGGTGGCTACATTCTCTGGAGTACATTAGTCTCTTAAAAATAATAATCAGTGTCAATCTATTTACTGTAGCCCCAATACACTATAATTTCAGAAGGCGCTCTTCCTTTTTAGCAGATCTTGGGCTCCCCATCCTCCACATGAAAATACGGGGCTGCTTTGTCACAAACAGCTCGCTACACTTAAGGATTTTACTAATAAAACATAATGTTGTCTCAGATATTATGACTGTTGCCACAGCTGAACTGACTTGTCAAATCAATCCTAATATGGCTCCCACAGGCACATAAAAACCTTATTTAGCTATCAGTTATCCTAATCACTTTGTTCAGTTTAAGAATGCAATACTTCAAGACCAGCTCCTATTTATACATATATGCCTAGCCATTTAATAAAGTCTTGATTTATATAAATTCTTGTTTAAAAAAATATTTAGAGATGTAGCGTTTTAGCATGGGTAGGTTTGTGTATCCCTCCATATAAATATGCTGATACACACAGGGCAGGGTAAATGAGGGAACAGCGGTGTTTAAAGTGGTGTACCCATGAGAAATGTACTTTTAAAGATACTAACTGCCACAAGAGACAAATAAATGAGTGTCAGCTAATCATACACTGACTACCCAAACTCATTCCGGACCTCAAAGTCCATTCGTATAAGAAACTCGAGCTTACAGGGAAAGTAGTTCAACTCAAAGCCACGTGCGACTGGGAAAGCCCGGTAGATGAGGCACAGGGCACACATAAATATGCAGAACCTTTTTCTGGATCTAGATATTGTAGAATGAACAAAATTGTCTTTCCTCACGTTTGGAAATGAACCCACCTTCACATCTTCTTGTTTAAAGTTGTTGTTGAATATTTGTAATACTGTTTCAAAAGAGACTGTAAGAGGGAGCATGAAATTCTCAAATTCGTCCTCATCTTCGCCTATCAGAAAAACAAAAGGGTCACCATGGTTTAAAATGCATGCTATTGTACATTAGCCTCTGCGGTGGCTGCTTCATTCAGGCTTCGGGAGCTTCCCGGGGAGGGGTCAGCCTGCATTCACGTTCACACCACATTTTGTGATTTGGCTCATTGAATATTCTGGTGTTTTGCCTTCTCTTTTTGTACCAAATGAAACAGCAAAATTACTTACCAGCCATTTTTTTCCTGGCTCTTTATTGGATCAAACAGACTCACGCCCCAGGCACCTCAGCCCCTCAGCTCTGAGGGCCCCCTGAGCTTCCCTACGCCTCACGGAAAAGCCACTTTCAAAGCCTCAGAGACAAGGATCTTTTTTCCCCTTCTCTTTGGGTGCCAAGGCCCTAAAGGGCTCACGGACTCAGGTGCCCAGATTGCTCTAAGTTATTATTCTCTTTTATTTATGTCCTTTTTATTAATTTGTTTAATAGATGGCAGGGAAACTTTTATCTGCCAAACAAGATGAGGTCCCTCTTGGGTCATTTGGGTTTTAAGTCCATTCTCCAAGCGTACACTTCCTCGTGTACTAAGCTTCCTTTTCTTTATAGAAAGGAGGGAAAAGAGACATTTTCTATTGTTTTTCTACTTTAAAGGTTGACTGTAGTTTCCTCAGGCACTCTGCCAAAGCAGAGCCTTCACTTCACACATGGATATGCACAACCGACAATTTATACAGTACTCTTTTCAAAAGGGGTTTCTGTTAAATGACAGTTGATTCTCTCATTCACCCTGTGCCACAGGGAACTAAGATCCCTACCTCACTGATGACCAGGCAGAGAAAAGTTAAGTGACTTGCTCAAAGTCGCCTACTTAGCTGGAGATGGAACTATATGGTCCAGGCTTCCTGATTTTTATGCTACTGGTTTTTAAATAGAGCATTAGAGAGGGAACGCGATCTCCGAGAAGAGACCAGTGGCTCCCAGAGTTTGGTTCTTGACCTAGCAGCTTCAGCAACCCCTGGGAACTGTTAGATGTAAATTCCTAGGTTCCACCACAGATCAGCAGCTCTGGGGTGCTGTCCAGCAATTTGTGTTTCCAGAAGCCCTCCAGGTGATTGAGACACATGCAAACGTTCCGGAAACACTGGGCTATGCATCATTCTACAGGTAAGGAAACCGAGGTCCAAGGCCACGCACATAGAAGGTCAACGGCAGGATCAGGGTCTTTTGACTCTTTAGGAGTGGCTGCCCCTGATTCTCTGTTTGCTTCCAGAGTCCAACAGGATCAGGCACTCAGCTTTGCTCACAGAGACATCAGAAGGCCAATGAGTCTTTCCTGCTATTCTGTTCTAGACAAGGGTCAGGATCCTAGGAGAAGGGGTGGCAGACCAAATTATAATCCCTGCTCCATCTATGGGCTACGTGACGAAGTTATTTCTCTTAGATACACCCTGTCAACCAGCAATGAAACAGTGGGGAGCTTTACAAAGGCCATTCTGATTTCTCAGAGCCCAGGTCAAAGGGTGGCTTCCCAGTGTCTGAGCTAAGATCCCCCCAAGTTCTCCCTGAGGCCCCGCTGCAGGTAGTCCCCCTTCTCCTTTTGGATTCTCACAGCAGTTTGTCTGTCTCTTTACTACAAATAGGACTTATCAGCAGGCTTTGAAGTGCAGGTATTTAGCATGTAGCTAATATGACATGAATACCACCTACGTCAGTCCGCCATTAGCACCATTTGATGAGGGTTACTGTGGGACTGAATGAGAGTTTATAACGTGTACGTAAGTGACTAGGTCTCTCAGCCTACACGGGTAGTATCTTTGGCTTCGCTTCTGCAGAGCTGCGACTGTGCATCTTCGCATGTCTTGGCAAAGGAGAATGACGTACGCAGGGCTCTGGGTACAGAGCTCGGAACGAGGAGTAACAAACAGATTCGGGGTCTGGCTTCCTCGCATCCTGCTCAGCTTTGGATATTTGCCACTCCGAGCCTCGGTTTTCTCATCTACAAAATAGGGATAAAAATGCCGACCTTTGAAGGTTATTGTGAATAAGAAATGTTGTAACACCTGGAAAACTGAAGACGCTCAATAAATGGTAGTGGTAGTACTAGTATTCCAGTGTTAGTGCCCAGAACATCGCCTGGCACATATTAGGGAAACGCTGTATTTAAATGAAAATTCACTTTCATTTGCCTTTATTTTGAGGCAAACAGGGATGTCGGGAGCACAGGAGACCAGCCACTAAAACGAGCAGGGGGAGAAGTCAAGGAGTGAATACTGAAGGCAGCAATGTGAGCAGGGGTTCTACTTAAATGTCACCTCCTCAGAGGGGCTTTCGCTGACCAGCCTACTGAAAACAGCAGCGCATACGTGCCCCCCACCCTTACCCACTTTCCAACCCGTAAATCACCTCACTTGTCTTATGAGGCTTCCTATGATTGGCTGATTTATGTATGTGCTGTCTATCTTCCCTCTGAGAAGGCCAATTCCTTGGGGGAGGAAGCTTTTCGGGCTCCATCGTGGCCGCATGCCTAGGATGGGTCTGGCACTCACTCAGGAAATACCTGTGCAGTGACTGAGAGACAGTTGTCATTTCCTGACGGCTTGTGTGTGAAGGCAATGAATTCGGGACGTAGTTTGCTTCACAAATACCTCAGCGGCCCATATGAGGTCCCAAGCACTGTTGCACGTCGCTGATGGTGGCCACAATCCCACGAAGTTATAGGATTTCCTTCACTTTACGTGTGAACAGAGAGGCTCAAAGGAGTTAAGCAACTTGTCCAACATCCTCTGGCTGATCAAGCACCAGCGAACCAGGACCTCCAGCTCTGTCTGCCTTACATCAGCCTCGCGTCATCGGAGGTGGGGACTGAGGCAGAGTTTGGAGCTGCAGGAAGTTCCGAGACACTAAAGGGCACTGGGCATTCCTCAGCCGTGTTCACGTTGAAGGCCGGCAGATGGGAGACGGGGCTGCCGAGCCCCGCGAGCCACTCCCTTAGCGCTGTCTCCTGTTCCCGCCGCACGATGCGCCGTTTAGGCGGGAAGGCTGTTCATTGTGTTTACGTGACGGACATGGCTTTCCACAACACCTACTCAAGACTTTTTCCTCGTTTGTGCTACCACAGAGGTACCTTTACTGTTTCTGATACGAAAGGAGAAAACAAGAGCTTCCTTGCTCACAACTTCATAGTCAAGTATGCAGTCATATATCTAGTATTCCCAGTGGATATGTGATCACTTTATGAATAATAATTGAATTTGCCTTTTTTTCTCTAACAAGACAAGGGCCCAGAAACCAGTATGATTTGAAGGCAAAACGCCAATTTATAGACTAATATTTTCACTGACAGCAGGAAAAGTAGGTATTAACACAACATTGTAGTTGTCAGTCCTGCATAGATTAAAAAAACAACAACAAATTCTTCACCTTTTATGTATAACCCAAAGCTAATCCCCTCCCCTGGATTTCTGAGGATGTGATTCTTCAGAAAGTTACTCATTTTTTGAGTTTCAAATATTTTTCCTTCAGAGAAGTCACATCAAAGTACTGGTAGTAACTCTTCCAGTACGTTGGCTCTCAGACGTTTGTCAGGCATTCCATTTGTTATTCTGTGTAATTTAAAGCCTTGAGTGGCCGGAAACAACAGGGCTCCAAGAGTTCCTGAGCTGAACACGGCCATGTGCTGGGAGGTTGGTGTACCCTAAAAAGTTACACACAGAACTGCCAGCTGACCCAGCAATTTTACCCCATACTTGAGAACTGAAAGCCTATGTTTACACAAAAACTTATACACGAATGTTCATCGCAGCATTTGCACAATAGCCAAAGGGTGGAAACAATTCAACAGTTCATCAACTGATAAACGGATACACAAAATATGGTACATTCACACCAAGGAATATTAGTCAGCCATATAAAGGAATGAAGTACTGCGATGTGCTAAAATGTACATGAGCCTCAAAAACATTATGCTGTGTGGAAGACGCCGGACAGAAAGGTCACATGTTACGTGGTTCCATGTATGGTAAATGTCTAGAATGGGCAAATCCATGGAGACAGAAAGGAGGTTAGCGGCTACCGGGGGCTGGGGAAGGAGGAACGAGGGGTGGCTCCTTTACGATACAGGGCTTCTTTCTGGGGTGATGAAAATATTCTGGAATTGGATAATGATGGTTGTAAAGCTTTGAGAATATTCTAAATACACTAAATACTACTGAATTATATACTTTAAAAGGGTGAATTTGATGATACATGTAAATCTCAAAAAGCCCCACCAAAAATATCCCCCACCAAAACCAGCAACAACACAAATCTGGGTTTGCTTCAACACCCCCGCCCCATCCCTTGGAATGCATGCAGAACACTAAAACTTCTAATTTCCTCAAATTCAAATGCAAATGGTAGCTGGATTACTGGGAGGGGGGAGAGTGGGGAGGAGAGGTGGAGGCTGGGGAAGTCGCCAAAAAGAAACAAGTAATAAAATAATTACAGTAATAATAAATGATGGTAGCCAACAGTTACTAGGATTTAATGCATGACAAGTATTGTGTGAAATACACTGATCTATCAGTGGTGGATTGGTATGGTGGGCTGAATAGTGGCCCCCCCAAAGGTGTCCACATCCTAATCCTTGGAATCTCTGAATATGTTAGGTTCTGTGACAAAAGGGAATTAAGGTTGCTAATCAGTTGACTTCAAAATAGAAGATCATGCTGGGTTATCCAGGTGGGTCCCAAGGAATCACAAAGGTCCTTGAAAGTGTTGCGGGGAGCAAAAGGGGAAAGCCAGAGACGGCAGCATGAGAAGGACTTGGTCCTCACTGAGGAAAGGGGGCCATGGGCCAAGGACAGCAGGCAGCCTCTAGGCTGCACAGGGCAAGGCGACAGGCCCTTCCTTAGGTCCTCCAGGAATGGAGGGACACTGTCCTGCCGACAGCTGGATTTAGCCCAGAGACCCATTTCAGCTTGTGGACGTCCAGAATTATAGAATAATAAATGTGTAATATTTAAATAATTCCATTTGTGGTAATCTATTATAGCGGTAATAGGAAACTACCGTAGTAAATTTAGGTGAGGTCTAATGCCTGTTTCAAACCAAGGAGAATTAAGAAGAGAGGCAGACAAGGGGATACAGAGGCAACGAGCGAAGAAAAGAATCCACTTGAAACCAAGGAGCAATGGGCACCCTCGGAAGAGCAACGACTCCGGCAGGTCCAGGCCCACACAGGAGTGCCGGCCGGCTCCGAGTGGACTTGTGGCTTCAGGCAGGGCAGGAAGTCTTCGGATCTGTCAGGAAGTGTCATCAGCTTGTGCTTCCAAAAGTAAAGAACAGCCCAAGTACTGAAGGCAGAGTAGTTGCAGTGAGGGCACTGAACTTACCTTGTTCTGGGGTCCCAGTTGCAGTCAGTGCCCCTAATTCTGCATTCAATAAATATTTGCGTCTTAATTAGTATGGACCCAGCGCTTGCTTTGTGGCAGGCATTGTTCCAGGCCCTTTTCACACGTCTTTATTTATTTAAGCCACAGGACAACTCTTCAAGGTAGAGATCTCCATTTAATAGATGGAAAAATTGAGGCTCCCTTTCATTCCTCCCCCTAGGGAACCAGAATGCTTATTTCAGTTCCCCGAAGAGAAACACACTGCCCACGGCAGACTGTTACACTCCTTCTCTAAGAAAGCTGGCCTAGAAGTTTATCCCTGAAGCACCTCATTCCCTGGGGTGCTCTGGACTCTAGCCTCAAAACCAGGTAAGTTATTAAAACTGGATCTGGACTTAATGGGCTGCTTTCTGCCTACAGGGCCAGCTAATTAGTCTTAATTATCTCATTACAGATTCTAAGTATTTCCAGCTGCTTCTTTACCCCCATTGCCCACTCCCACCCCCCACCCCCACCCCCAGTGTCTGTTTTCCAGATAGACTCTGCCAAGTCCTGGACACAGGTGATGTGCGGATGCATTCTTCCTATTTGTCAGAACATTACCTACTTCTGAGCAAGCTTCCCACTTGCTAAATCCTCCGGGGATATCTTCTGCGTTTTTTTTTTTTTTTTGCTAGGAGAAGAAATATGCTTAAGCCAATGATTTGACATAAGGACAACTTTTAAAAACTGCACTTGGGGCCGGCCGAGTGGCACGGTGGTTAAGCGCTGGCTTGGGACGCCAGCAGTCCCGGTTTGGGTCCTATATATATGAGGGCCAGTGACACTGCCCTCAAAAACAAAACAAAAACAAAAACAAACAAACAAAAAAACCCCCAAAAAACCCTGCACTTGACTTTCATTGATCATAGAGCTGTAATAAACCCATATAGGGCAAATAATAAACATGAATCTGTTTATTTGATAGAAGCTTGAAAAGTGATCCCTTCTTCCTTCTTTTCACTGACCCCAAAGCCTCAAATCAATCATTCAGTCCAAATAGTTCAAATAAAAATGAAGAAGAAAAAGCTACATTTCCTAATCGATTGGGAATGTGAAAGGTGACGCAATGACAGCAAAAGAATTGAGGATGTGTGGTCAGAAGGCTACAAGGTATACGTCTGACCTTGGGCAAGTCATTTCATCTCTGTACCTGACCTTTCTAATAAGCAGACATGGCAACCATGCCTACTCCATCTGGGCTATTGTGAGGATCAAATAGGATCATTTGTGTGACACTGGTTTGCAAACTATACATTTGTAAACAAATGCTAATTATTATTACTAAAGAAAAGGAAAGTTTCTTTCCTCTGTGTCTTTTTTCTTCTATCCTTAGTAGCCAATTGTAGAATACTCTTCCCTTTATTCAAGTCATTGACTTGTTATACAAAATTTCTCAAATCTAAGCTACAGATATCTTCAGGTGCCAAGCAGCTGTTAGAAGCCACGAAGGTAGATGGATGCTATGCTACCCTCATCCCTACAGAGAGAAGTCTCTCTCTTAATGTCTATAAAGACCATTTTAATATTTGCATCCCCGTGATCATTCAAAAATATAACTCCTTCTTAGAGTTGGAATATCTGAGGAAAGCGTCGCTCACTCAGACCTACCAACATGCTTCTCATCTGAGTAGTTCGAAAGAAGGTGCAATCATAAAACATCCAAGGGAAAACAATTGTTGGCAAAGCTTCTAAATCTGAGGCTGCTAAAAACTTAATTTGCAACTAATAATATTTAGTTTTCCACCAAACAAAAAGCCTTGTGATAGCTCTTTTCCACATTTCCCCTCTCCAATATCTGTCAACTGAATTCACCTCCATTCAAATTAAACAAAATAGAAGGTTTTTTATTTATTCCAGTATTTTATAGTGAACAGCCCCCTGGAGGTTCTCCATTTACTGGCTTGGGTAATACTATCTTTCCTTTAGTTTATTAGATTGACAAAGTTAATTTAAAAATAACCTAGGGAACTTTAAGTGATTCTTGGAAGGGATAACATGCATGCACATATGGCCAGGCACCCATTTTCCTCTGTATGGAAGCTATGTTGTGAAGGGGATTTTTGTATTTATTTTTATAATTTCTTAGAATACAAAACACACATTGCCAACATTAAACATCATTCTGATGATGAAATGCTTTCAATTCTGTTCTTCATACAAGCGAACATTTTATCTAGTTGAGCCAAGTAGCCATTTGATAAAATGGTATCACTGTTTATTGCCAAAAAACCCCTCATTTTCATCTGAAATACAACCTGGGGCACATAGCATCTAATTAAATTCATACAAAGCACAAATTATTGAATAGAAACCAAAATGCATTTCAAAGTAAATATCAATTAATGTGACACCCAATTTCTAATCACTCCAATGTGCAAAGCTTATTTTGGAGGACTGAATTAGAATACACTTTATATTTCAATCCAAGAATCACAACCAATGCTTTGCTAATACGTTGGTTACATGCTCTTTCTACTTGATGCTTACCCGCCTCCCCCCAAAAACCAGTGTTCTAAAAAGTTCCTCCTCAAATTTTGTTTCATTTAATTTGAGATGGATTCTCATTACCTAACATTTTTCTTTCTTTCATTTAATACATGGATGTGTGCTTCTTTTGGCAAGAGCACTATCGCTTTTTTCCTTGTTTCCATGACAGTGAATACACAATAGAAAACTACAAAACCATTTATACAGGAATTCTGACAGCCATGTTCTAGTCAACCTAGTTTGTGAGACCAGGGCTCAAATGATAAGACTGCATTCAGCAACACTCAACGAAAGATCTATAAGTAACAACACTTTGAACAGAGAACAACAAGCGACTCATCCAGCACAAGAGTGGCCAAGTGTGGCTCCTCACTTGTGAAAGCCATCAGCCACCTGATTCGCTCGGTCTTGGAGGGCCCACTGGTCAGAGCGGCCCCCACAGGCAGGACCCGACAGGCAGACCTGATCCTAGGAGCCAGGTGATGGCACCTGGTTACATTGTATTGCGTGTCCTTCATTCATCAAACATTTCCTGAGAACCCACAGTGTAGAGATGCCAGGTTGCTGCTGGCGAGCATGAAAAAGGCAAAATCTAGACGCTGAAGACGCTCCACCTATTTTGGGAAGAAGAGCGACCCTGGTCCCTCACACGGGAAAGCAGCCCTGGGAATAGTAACACACACCACCATCATCCCTGGACATGGGAAAGCAGCCCTGGGAATAGTGACACACACCGCCATCATCCCTGGACACGGGAAAGCAGCCCTGGGAATAGTGACACACACCGCCATCATCCCTGGACACGGGAAAGCAGCCCTGGGAATAGTGACACACACCGCCATCATCCCTGGACACGGGAAAGCAGCCCTGGGAATAGTGACACACACCGCCATCATCCCTGGACATGGGAAAGCAGCCCTGGGAATAGTAACACACACCGCCATCATCCCTGGATGCTATAAGGTACATTGTTTCAAAAAGTGAAAAACACTGATAAATAAGGAAAGAATTCTTTCCAAACCATGAAAAAGTTTCATCAGTGTAGTTGTTATTGTTTTTAACTTTATCAATAGCCAATTCAATTTACTTATATTTAGAACCTACCGTGTATCAGGCACTTCCACACAGCCTATCTTTTTCTGTTTCTCACAAGGTATCTAAAAAGAGCTTGCAATGTAACAGATATTTACCTTTAAAAAAAAAAACTTAAAAAATTCAATTTATACTTTATCTCATTATGGGTTAAATATTTCAAACGAATCTAATTCTGGTGAAACCTAATAAGATCCTATTACTTATTTAAATTCATGTATTTTACTTCAGTTTCTCATACCTCCCAGTTTAGACTAAGGAAGACTCCATAAAAGCTGTCTTCCGAAAGGCCATGTACAATGCAAGGCCTTCCTGGACATCAGCATGTCTGTCCATTAGCAACGCAATGGCAGGTGCAGCTGTGCTGTGAATACCGCCTGCTGGCCTGTTGTTTAAGCCACCGCAGGTTCATGGGGTTCTTTCATTCTATGAGGACCATATGAAAAACTATCCATTTCCAGGGGAACGTGGTGAGGACATAATGTGACATGGATCTATTTCTAGGAAATCTCCTCCAGCTAGTGCACTTTAACTTTGCCCTCCCCATTTCTTTCACTCTGTCTGACAGGGTCATTCAAAGAACATTTTTAAGGCCTGGGGAATAAGTTAAGTCCAGACAAGGGCTTCCGGTCTTCTTTGACGCTTGGACAACTGGGAAAGCAAGAGGGCAAGCTCCGTGAGGGCAGGTCCAGTCTGGCAGGGTTGTGGTTGTGCCCTCAGAGCTCAGCACAGTGTGCTCTCTAAATGAATAGAGGACAATGACAAAGAACCTGGGCTGCTCCCCTTTTCTCCACGGCAGCAGCCAGGACGTAATACAGGCTGGTGTGCAGTATGCAAAGCTGTCACTCAGCTAGATCTCCCACTTGCCTAAGGTACCAGATGATTGGGTTTTGCATGCCTGGTTTACACTCTTCAAATATTTATAGACAGTTCTCTTTGCCTCAAGCCCTAGTTGTCACTTAGCCAAGTTATACATACATGGTTCTTTTAATCTTTCCTTAGAAATCAATCCTGCTAAGCTCCTTAATCATTCTAGTTGTATTTCTCTCAACTTTTGGCTGTTTGTCTTTCTGGTAATTTATTCTGTTGAAATGCATGAAAATAATACAGATGTGTGGAGCAGAGAGGGTTTTGGTCACCTTTCCATTACAAGGTTCAATGCCTTTTATGTACAAAATAAAATGACTTATCCTCTTTCCTTTTGTATGATCATGCTTTAAAAATTCATATTTAAGTTGATGGATCAATCAATACATTGCAAGAGAAAGGAAGAAAAAAGTACCATCAGTATTATATTCTCTAAGGACGATATTGTCATTGACTGAACTCTCGCAGGTGTCTACACCCTGATTCAGGCAAGCTGCAATATTCAAACATGGAGCAAACTGGAAATCCAGAGTATCGTGGTCACCACCGAAAGGGTTACGTGCCCATACTAAGGTACTGGCTACCTGTGGGTACTTCTGGCTAACTTCAGCTTTTCAATGAAAAAGAATCAAAGACAAGCTAATTTTTCCCATGATAAAAGTTAATACATTAAAGACAATCTCGACTAATCAGAAATGAGGAAATGTTACCTACAGCTCCACTGCTCCAAAACAATATTTAACATTTCTGAAGAATTTCATTTAAGAGTTTGTTGGATATATTGTTTCCCTCTCCAATAGGTATGATCATACCATTTGCACAGTTAAACACCTTGTTTTTGCAGTTACTATTGTAACAGAAAATTTCACGTCTTGCATTGTCTTCAAATCATACTTTTTAATGACCACATACTATTGCATCCAGTAAGCAAATGGGACCGATTTCATAATCCCCTATGTTGAATATTTACATTGTTTCTATTTCTTTCTCTAGATTAAATGTCATTACAAAAAAACTTTGTATGTAAAGCTTTTCTGTATTTAAGATGATTCCTAGATTCGTAGCAGTAACATGAATGTATCAAAGGATACCCAGAAAATAAATTGCGAGGTAAAGGATTAATGTGAATACTACTGAAGTGAAAAATACCACCTTACATACAAAGATTTGTCTTTGGCTCTGATGATGACAAGTGAACGCTCCAGTCTTAGCAAGTTGCAGGAAACTGTTGGAGGTGGCAAATTCCATTAAGTTAAATGTGGTGCTCACTAGTATTTCACTTCATATTGCTGATCCCTCATTAAGTAAGCTTAAATGATGAACCTTACCTAGATCTACCATCAGAAGGCGAGTGAGGGCTGTGTAGAAGGTGGTTCGGCACCTGAAGTCACTGAGACTGTAACTCTCACAGATGCCAAGGAAGGGGAAGTGTTCACTCTGGTGAAAGCAAAAGAGCATCCAGCGTTACTAGTGCTTGACCTCAACTGCCCGGAAAAGTCAAGTCATTCATCAAAGGAAACACGACTTACCGTGTGATTTTTTAGCATAAATTTCACAGCGTCTATCTTCACAAGTTTTTTTAAAAGGATATAGGTAATAGAAGTTAAGGAATCTGGGGAAATATCATCGTCTTATCAATAGGTAGTAAGCCACAAAATAACACTGAGCTCTAAAGGAACCAATATCTACTTATGAAGAATAAATATGATTTCCAAAGAGTCTTCCTTCCTATAGAGATGTCCTTCATGCTGTGAAGAATGATAATCCATTATTAACTAGTGCAATTACTTTTCCTATCTTATACATATTCTAGTTATGGAAAGGAAGAATGAATTTTATAATTAAGACAAAAACTTCTTTACTATTAAAACCTTCGCAGTAGAAAATTAAAACTGACCTTTTTTACATTTTGGATGTAATAATAAAATAATTATGAAAGACCCATAATAGGCTATCAAGAAAGAGGGAAATTTTCAATTTTAAGAAACAATGATCTGAGTTAGTAGAAATCTATGGAAATTCTGCTTCAAATGATGATCAGAATATAATGAGGAAGATGCAGCAGGTGGCATGTCAAGGACAGGCTTAGAGACCTAATATTTCTCAAGGACCTACTAAGTACAAGACATTTCGTATTTGTGAACTCACCCAATCTTCATGATCACACTGTTCAGTATGATTTCTAATTCACAGATAAGGAAACAAGCTCAGAGAGATTAAGTCACTTGCCCAAGGTCACACAGCTAGGCATTGGTAATGCTGGGGTTGGACTCCTGAGACTGTGTTCTTTCTCCTGCACAAACAGTTCAACTCAGGATGAGGATAAAGTTGAGGAATCACAAACATGACCACAAGACCTAATGCTGTCATCCAACAAAGGCTATATGGGCTCTAAGGTGCAGTATAGAAACATCCTCTTCATTTACTTTACCCTGGTCATATGTTTCCTAGGGCCTCCCTTGGTTATTCCCTATATACTCATTCAGGCATTTCTTATAGGTTATAATCACCTTGCATGACACCATTCATGTTCCAGTGAGAACCGTGGCTCCTTTCCTTCACATCATCTTCAAGTGTAAGA
Source organism: Aselliscus stoliczkanus (assembly GCA_033961575.1). NCBI lineage: Eukaryota > Metazoa > Chordata > Mammalia > Chiroptera > Hipposideridae > Aselliscus > Aselliscus stoliczkanus. The sequence continues at coordinate 7,408,754 of CM066733.1, forward strand.
CTCTGTCTAGGGCCTCTGTCCAGGGGCACTGAGAAGCCTAATTCTAAATCTTAGTCACGCAGGTATAGACGTAGAGAGTAGAAAACACATTGGAACACAAGTCAAGAAAACTGGGCTGTTGGCTGAAGCACGCCCTCCCGTCAGCTGGGTGAGTGTGAGCTCTCCACTCAGCCCTGGGCCTTGCTTTCCCTCTCCCAGAAAGGAGGACAGAAGCTTTACTCAAGCTAGGGATCTCACAGGACTGCTGTGAGGCTCGATGGTGAGTACGTCTTGGCCAGTTAGAAATCGGGGAGGAAGACACCGAGGTGCTGAGAAGGAACATCTGCAGACTGTTTGCTACTCTCAAGGTTAATTTGCACAATCCCAGGAGACCGGAAGTACCTCTTCTGGTTTTCAGACGAGGAAACAAACTCAAAAAAAATAAATACAACATTCCAAAAGATACACAGTTGGTATGATTTAGATTCGAGTCCCTCTGACTCTCCAGCAGCCGCTGCAGCTGCATATTAAGCACGAGCATTCGGCCAGCCTCCCGATAGACTGTAAGCTTTCCAGGGACAGGGTCCGCCTCTGTGCGCTTCCCCAGGACACTGCTCTCAGTGGTGCCCAACTCACCTGTGCTTCTGGCAGGCTGGAGGGCAATGTGAGCAGGGCTTTCCCTCCCGCAGAGATGCAGATTCGATGATTGTTCCTGGTGTCAATCACTCAGCAGAAGAACTGCCACTCAAACTTCACTCAGTTAAACAGGACAGGGATCAATAAACTACGAAATATCTTAAGTAATTACCAAATACAATTCTCTTAGAATTGCAAAGTTAAAAGTGACAGGGTCTACGGGTAATAGGAATGCTGCCATTAATGGGACTCCTCTGTCAGGGCTGCTAATAAACAGCAAGTCATGTTTTGACAATAGAATATTTATGGTAGCAATAAACAGAGCATTCACAGGGACAATCTCATCTGCTAAAGACACATTTTCCGCAGAACTGCATCTGTGCACTTTGTACCCAGGCCAGCCTCACTGCCTTTTAATTACATTCTAAAGAAAAAAATGATTAAGAATACGTTTCTACTTCTTTTCAATGATGAGAAAAAAAAAAATGGAAGCTTCATCTGAATATTTGTATTCCCTCCTAGGAATTCAATTCAAAGCTAGCTATGGTCCTTAAGAGGGTTTGTAATGTTTTATTTTTATTTTTAAAGATTTTATTGGGGAATTGGGGGAGGGGAACAGACAAGTTGCTGTCCTTTTGTTCTTCAGTCTAGTTGTGGAGGACGTCACTTCACTGGCCCATGATGGTATTGTAATCATTGCGCTCTGCCCAGGAGAGGCAGTTGCTTGCTGGCCATTGGACAGCTGCTCACAGTAGCTCACAGCAGCCCACTGCAGCCCCATTGCAGCCCATGCTGTCGCTGGTGATTCACGGCAGCTCAACTCCAGGTGGAGCTGTTGTTCACTATCTTAGCTGTAGAGGGCGCAGCGTCACTGGCCCTCATGTGGGATCTGAACCCACCCTGCTGCTCAGAGCTGGTGTCCCAAGCCAACTCCTAACCAAAGTGACACTTGGCCGGCCCTGTAATGTTTTTTTTTTAAGGGAAATGGATACATTTTTTATGACCTTTGTATTTTCATCTTATTGTTGTCTAGGAGACTAGAGGTGTAAGTCGCACCACGTTAGTTGGGTGGAAGCACTGTAGTTGGGTGGCATTCGGAATAGCTCCTGACAGTCAACATGGTAATAATGGTGGTTAACTGTAACAGCAACGGTGGTAGGAACCTAGCCTACTGCTAGAGTAATGGGTAGTAAGAGAGTCTAGTAAAGGTCACATATGGGACAGGCAAGTGGTAGAATCAAGATTCAAATCCCAGTCTGTCTGACTGTAAAGGATCAGCTCTTCCCACTAGGTTACATCATATCCATTGGATTTTTTTTTTTTTTTTTAGCTGAGCCATCCTGCCACCTGTTGGCAGCTAAGTGGCAGCTCAGCTTGGGCTGGGCATCGAACTGCTGTTGGTCAGAGCTCAGCTCGCACTCTTGAGCAAGTTCTTAACCAATGGAGCCTCTTGGCTAGCCCATATCCATTGGATTTTAAAGAGGGCAGGGATTCTACAGAGATCGCCAGTTCTTAGAGGTACAACTGAAACTGGAACTGGGACTCTGAAGGGACAAGGAAACTGTTCTTTTAGGAGGGAGCCAATTTATCACATCCCAAACTGAGCAAACTCGGTCCTGGCTGGTATTTACTCACCGAACAAAATTCCCAGGAAATCTCTTTCTGTAGCCATGTGATTAGGAAAACACTGAGGAAGGTGAAGATGGTCTTATTGACAGCCAGCATGACAAAGGAGAAAGGCAAGAAAAACTGGAAAAAATGGTGTATCTTACAGGTGCGTGAAAATTTAAAAAATCTGTATGTTTTGAAGAGAAGGAGAACTAAATTGAAAATGAACTGGTTTCTTAAGTTACAGGAGTGCCACACACTTTAATTTAGTAGCTGATGGGCACAGTAACACCAAGTATGGCTTCAATTTATGGTATCAAGCCTTTACTGAGTATCTACCTTATTTCACCCAAACTAAACTACCACTAATTATAAACAATGTTATTTTATGTGCTACTAAGAAAGAAAAAGTGTTTAAAAATACCATCAATTGTAAGACATATTTTACAGTGTTAAAATGTGAAGAAATTTCTGTTTGAGAATCAAAGGAGTGGTGTTAACAGACATATGATATTCACTAAGTACAAGAGGATAGATGATGGTACCGATTTAGGAAATTATTTAAAAGCCATACATGTTTACAAGTAGTTTTTGCAGATAGAATTAGACCCTGATGATAGAAGAAAGCTCACAAATAAGAAAATTACATTCGGAAATTACTGTAGATAGATGATAGTTACAAAGTATAATTACTGAAATATTAGTTTATAGTTATTTCAAAAACAGGATTATGCTAATGAACCCTACTAGATTAAAAAATCCAAATAGGCACAACCAAAAGGAAGCATCTTAAGGGATACTAATAATTACTTACAAAGAATAGGAGTTAGGGCTGGCCGAGTGGCAGGTTGGTTAGGAGTTAGTTTAGGATGCCAGCTCTGAGCACCAGGGCCCCGGCTCAGATCCCACATGAGGGCCAGTGATGCTGCGCCCTCTACAGCTAAGATGGTGAACAACAGCTCGACCTGGAGCTGGGCTGTTGTGAGTCGCGGGCAATAGTGTAGGCTGCAGTGGGGCTGGCTGGCAGCTGGCGTGCATTTTCATGAGCTGCTGTGAGCGGCCGTCCAGTGGCCAGTGAGCGACTGCCTCACCCGGGAAGAGCGCAATGATAATACCAACAGGAGCCAGTGAAGTGATGTCCTCCACAACTAGACTGAAGAACAAAAGGACAGCAACTTGTCTGTTTCCCTTCGCCGATTCCCCAACGCTGTTTCCCTCCCCAAATTCCCCAATTTAAAAAAATCTTGAAAAAAAAAAAAAAAGAATAAGTTAAAGGCTTAGTTACTCAATAAGAGGGGTAATGATATATTCAAATGTCTACTATCTGAAGTTTTGAAACTATAGAGGAAGGAAAACAAAAATGAGTCCTAATCTTCAATAACTTACAACCTTATAGGAGAGAGGACTAGTCAATACTAAGTTATTGTATATTATATTCATCTCAGGATATATAGATAAGAACTAGGTGTTCAGGGACGTTAAGAAAAATAAAAGATGAGGGCCGGCCGAGTGGCGCATTGGTTAAGCGCTGGTTTTGGGATGCCAGCGGCCCCGGTTCGGATCCCACATGAGGGCCAGTGACACTGCCCTCTACAGCTAGCAACAGCTCCACCTGGAGCTGGGCTGTGTGAGCCCCGGTGATGGTGTGGGCTGCAGCCCCTGCTGCAGTGGGCTGCCATAGGCTACAGTGAGTGGCCCGCAGCCAGCGTGAGCAGCTGGCAGCCAGTGTGAGCTGCCAATAGCCGCAGTGAGCGACATCCAGAGGCCAGCGACCGATCTGCCTCATCCGGGAAGAGCACAATGACGATGCCAACAGTGAGGCAACATCCTCCGCAACTAGACTGAAGAACAAAAGGACAGCACCTTGTCTGTTCCCCTTCCTCGATTCCCCAACGCTGTTCCCCTCTACCAATTCCCCAATAAAATCTTTAAAAAAAAAAAAAAAAAAAAAAAAAAAAAAAAAAGAAAAATAAAAGATGAGAGGAATGAAAAGGAAGGGAATTAATATTTAGTGAGCACCTACTATGTGACCAGGTCAGTAGTACCAGGTGTTTTGTTTTTGTTAGATAACACAGATATATTGTTATATACTTATTAGTTTATTTAATCCTTACAACAACATCCTGAGCAGTAGATAACATTCTCTTTCTACAGATGAAGAAGTTTATTAGCCTCAGAGAAATTAAATGGCTTGTTCACTTTCTTTCAGTTAACACAGTGACAAAGGACTATAACTATTTCAGGATGCCCCTCCTACGTCTTTAGCAAGACCTGAAAATTGAAGAGACCCAACTGAGTCACAATGGGTCAAATGAGGAGAATGGCATACGAGTATGTGATGACTCAAAGAAAGAGAAGGACGAAGGTGTCATGGGGAAGGTAAAATAAATTTCCCTGGCCCGAGGAAAAAGATCAAGTACAAATTATGGTTGAATGGTGGATCAGGAAACTAGTTATGGTAACTCAATAAGTCAAGTACCGTTACAGGACTCAAGTTCAAATCAATAATTTTACTTTGACCTGAGAAGCAAGTAGAAGTAATTCTGGGCATTTGGGAAACGAAATGATCAGATTAAAACAATACTTGAGGAAGGTTAACCTTGTGAAGCCAGAATTTAAAGAGCTGAGTGAAAGTCTGAATAAGTGGGCTCTAGAAGAGGAGTAGAGAGGGTTCTCACACTTGATTCTAGTATAAAAACAGACAGAGCAGCTAAATTAAGGGATGACTTTCCCATGGATGATAGAGACAGAAAACAAAAAAATAAATCAACATTTCTTTTGATGAGAAATGTTAATAGAAGTGTGCCTGCGGGATGTATGTTGAAACTAGTTTTATTTAACATTCTCAAAACCATCTGGAGATGGTGGTATTCACTGAAATAAAGTAATACATTTTAATACTGTTTCACCAAAGCAGAATTACTAGTGTTTATTACTAAACATTTCCTGTAACAGACTTCCCCAGTTTTCCTTCCATCCTTCACCCTTATTTCATTCTAGACCTTTGTTTCACTTCTTATCCTCTCCTCTTTCCTGACACTCACCTCGTGGGATTCATACCTCAGTGGAGGGAAGATCAGTGACAGGGTGAGGATGTCTGGTTTGCACATTACTTGTATGCTTAACGGTTTGTATATGTGTGCTGTCTAAATGACATAACCACATTACATTTAATGTGGAGATTTTCAGAAAATTAGTGTGTCATGTATTTGAATTAAATTTTAAAAGAGAAGCTCTGTTAATAATACAACAGACTTTGAGCTCTTAGGAGGAAAAATAGGAAAGAAGGTCTGGAATCAGGATCAATTTTGTTAAAATTAAAAAATCTGTGAAGGCAGGGTCTGTGTTTCATTTGTCCTTTTGCCCTGTGCAGAACAAGTGCTTAATTAATATTTGCTGGATTGAAAGAGGGCAGTAAGATAAACTAAATCATTAAGGTGAGCATGGAATTAAATTTAAAAATCACTATTTTATTCTTACTCGACATTAAATCTAAATAAGGATGTAGTTCTAGTTACTTCACTTAAAGCATACAAGCAAGCACAAAAAAGACAAGCGAAGCTGGAAAAGGTTTGGGGCTGAAAAACAGAACGCGGTACTCAAGTCCTTGGACAGGAAATAAGACTTTGGCTGGCAAAAACAAAACAACTGAAATAAACGACTAGATGCGTTTATGATGCATGTGGATAGGAATTATCTGCACCAAGTCCTGGTGTACAGGACTAAGGAGGTAGTCTGAAGCCAGACGGAAGGGATTAGTCCTCTCTGTAACAGATAACCTGGGCCAGCTTCGTGGGAGTGCAAGCTGCCCACCTGCACAGGGTCCAGGGCTCCGTTCAACGCTCTGCTGTTGAGGTCTTGAAATTCTTACTAATTAATGAACAGGACACCCCACATTTTCATTATGTCTGGGCCCGCAGATGACGGAGGCAGTCTTGCAATAAGATAGAGAAGTTAGTAATCCTAAGGATTGTTGTCGTGAACAGTAACGACAGGGTAAAACTGAGTTTGGATAATTTCATGAATTAATGCAGAACTCTTTTATGGGGCCCATTTTAAAAAACTAAAGCTATTTTTGGGTTTTCTTAAACCTTTGAGGATGATGTAATAAGGGCAACTACCAACAGAGGGCCTAATAGAAACTTAAATTTCCTTTCTCATTATTATCTATCTGAAACCCAAAGTGAGACATTGGGTTCCTGCTGTAAATTGGAGTAAATTAAAGAACTGCAGTAAAAATATGGATCAATTATTTTTCAAAGCAAGAAAAACTTGAAATAATGATTAATAAACAGGATTTTGGATGAAATAGCCCTTTCCTCCTCCTTCCTCAGCATTTCACAGAAGTTGAGTTAATTTGATGGCTCTGTATGGCCGTTATTCTCTCCAGCTCTCCCAGCAGCTTCGTTGTTCTAATCATCTGAACAATCTCATCCCTTTCTCAGTTAGATAGAAACCAGGATTTCTGACTGGAAAACATTTCAAAGAGGGAGAAGGATCCTCAAACCTGACTGTGGGGGGGCTGCCCCAGGACACAGCCATTTCAACGCTGAGCCTGTCAGGAAAAGCTATTTGGAATCTAGAATTCTTGAAATTTAGTCTTGGAAATTTAAACAGTGTATTAAAAAGTTACTCAGATGTATTTGCTAAATATATGTTATATGCCCCGGGTAAGGAATCAGCTGGGAAAACATAAGTTTTCTCTCAGGCCACGGGATCTTAAAATGACAGCAGTCTTAACAATTTGGAAAACTTCAAATTTGGCAAACAGAAGCCTTGGGGTGAAATGCAACAGGCTCTTCCGTTACAAATCCAGGGACTTCATGTAATGGCAGCCTCCTTATACACATTATTGTTTAGGGAACCAGACTGTCTCTAAAAATGCCAGGTCTGCCTTTTCCAAGTGGGGTAGTGTCTGTGGAGAAGTACCTGACTTCTGCTTGGAACTTCCTGTTCTGTTTTCTCTTTATCTTAAGGCCGAATTTCTCAGAGGATGGCCCCTGAGCCAGCAGCATCACCTGAGACTTGCTGAAAATGCAAATTCTCGGGCCTCTGTCTAACACTCTCCTGAAATGCAAACTGGAGGTGAGGCCTAGCAATGTGGATTTTAACAGTCGCTCTGGTGATTCTGATGATGACTAAAGTCTGAGGCTACGGCCTTAGGGCAAGTAAAATGGGAGGCTTCTTTTTCACTTCCTAAAAATGAGATCTTTTATGATTTCAATTTTCTAAACAAGATACAAGAACACAAAGGTTCAGAAACTGGCTTTGAGGACCATAAGCACTGAATAAGAGTCATTCTGAAGAAGATAAAAATAGAAAAACAAAACAAAACACCAAAAATATCTGAAGATATGCATTATAAAGTCATAAGGAACATTTAGTAACTTTATAGTAAAATGACATGCTTTTCTATCTCTTTGTTACTAATATTTTAAATATCATTATATAAACAGATTTACATTAATGGGGCCAATTGGTGATAATTTTTATTGGCATAAGTGTTTCTATTGCTGAAGAACAGCATCTTATTTTTAACACTGAAATAAGGTAAAGCTTTAAAATCAGAATTTAAAAACACACTGTGTAATAAAGAAATCGATTGGAAACAACAAAATATGCATTAGGTAACCAGCAACTGCACTGAAATAGATACACCACTCACATATTCCATTATGTAAATGAATTCAAAGATATTTCATGACTGATCAGCTAGAAGGGACATAATGATTTATAATTCAAATAACTGAGCACTGAAATCAAATTGAGCTAATATATATTTCTAAATATGCAAACCTGAAATAATTGTTAAAAAATATAAATCAATGTACCCAGGTTGAAACCATTCGTATCCCTTAGTTTGAAATGTTATAGCTTTTAAACTTTTATCTAATTAGTTTCCTAAAAATATGATTTTTTATTAACTTCAAGAAGGACTCAAAAGCAATAAACAGCTTGTAAAATAAAAGATTATAATTTTAGGATTGAAGAATATACATAAAATATAAGGCGATTGGAAAAGGATCTTAAAGAGCGGACACAAATAAATTAGGCATTATGCAAATTATATTAAAAAGAATACAAATCAAATTAATTTTATATTAGATTTCAATTTCAACTTAAAAAATAGGGTGAATCTAAACAATAGATATGTGCTATAAAATAACCTAGGCTTCTTTCCAGATAATATGCACTCAGAGTAATCATGGTGAAAAGGCCAGAGTTTGCAGTACTAGGAAGTACTTATAAACCACTTCATATGTCTGAAATAAAGAGTATTTCAGCATTATTATTAAAAAAAAAAAAATATAGGTTGCATTTTTTTTTTAATAAGAAAAAAATACATATCTTAAAAAGCCAAAATGACCACTGGAATTGGGTTGTACATCACTTTCCAGTAAAAAGGAAAAACAGCCTGGACAGGTGTAATTTATCATTTTTCTGATTTAATATCAAAGAAATATATTAAAATAATAAAAAGAATCCTGAAATCCTCAAAATTTGTAGTGATAAATAGCCCTCCCTGTCTTTATTGCATTATACCTACTAACAGAAATATTGCATGGTGGATTTTGCCAGACAAGGACGATTATTTTCCAATAAAAAGTTGCATATTAAATTCCAGCACAAAAGTGGGTGTCTAATACTTTGAAAATCTTTTATGGTTTACCAAGGAACACAATTTTAAAGTTAACTAATACAAACATATTCCTAAAGTGAACTTACATTAAAGATTTCTACCCAGTGCCACCCATTTTCAGAATGCTGTCCTCATATTAAAACAACAGCTAATCTTAGTGGTTAAATAAACCAACGTTTATTCTTCACAACTCCTATGTATATTTGATAGCTAACACATAAAAGACAATCTACATGCTTCTCTCTCATTGGTAGAAACATGACAGTATTATCAATTATAAACTAATAAGAAAGGGTGATTCTGGTTTTAGATTTTAAAAATCTGCTAAGGAGAGGAAACCAAACATTTGATGTTTAATGGGGCGTCTTAGAGCAAATAAGATGCTGATTTGGTGGGGCTGATAATCAAAGAAGTGTTGAAAAAACTTAAAATTTTCTTCTTATTACTCCTTTGTGCCTCTTAACTAATGAAAATAATATTCTTCTCAACTGAAGAACACTAGAATGTTGACGATATATTTACGGTTAGGAATTCAGTTTTTAGAAGGTAATTATTTTTAGAACATTTTGATCCTCTTAAAATTAGTTATGCTTTCCTTTAAAACCAGAACTTCTTGACAATTATGAAAAATCAGAAACTAAAACACATATGGTTGCATACTTTCTTACATAACAATTTATTAACCTGGATGGGTATAAACATAACTTTAACTAGTTATGAATCTACATATCCATATAAATTAATTGTGACTCTGAATAAATGCTTTCTGGTACAGTATGTAGCTAACATAAATCTTCCCAAAACACGCATTTACAAATAAGGCTAAATGAAAGATTTTTTATTTTAAAAAAACCAAAAACTTGCAAAAACTATAAACAAGGCAAGCACCTGGCCAATAGAAAGCACTTGTTAGGCTGTTTATCTATAGCATCAGATATACAGGGAAAAGGATATCCAACAGAAAGGTCATTTAGGAACTGAAGAGTCCTGGAAATGACAGGCTCACATCTTCCCCAGTATTTAAGGTTTGTAACGCTAAACACGAAAAAGAAGTTTTTAATTGTAAGTTATCTGCCTGTATAGGGAGGACACGGAAACACACGTACATTCATTTAAGTTAGATGAACTAAATCACAGAATACCAATGGAACATTTTCTATTTTTTTTATAGCACATTCAAAATTATATACAATCAATGTACAATGAACACTGCTCTCCGAATGGTGTATAACCCTATAAATTTAGTTCTGGAAATTAAGAAGTTGCCTAAATCTTTCACAGGAGAAATATTAAGTTTGTATCGAAAGCAAACATATTAGGGGGTGACAACAGGACTTACAAAAGAAGTCAAATAGAGGCTCACAGTTACTTGCCAAGAAACGAGCCACCCAACTTGTGGCTCCAACCTCACTTATGACCATGTGTATCCAGCTATGTTCTCTGTAGGCAGGGCACTGTGGTTTCTCTGTTACACAGATAAAGTGCAATGCCAAGTGGAGGCATCTAAGTTTAGGTTAAGTTTACAAAGTTATGTCTAGGACTAGAAACTAGTTAATCTTGCTAATATTATAAAGATAATTCTGTTTCCATGAATGTCTCTGACAGCTATAGGCAATCAAACCTCTCGATTCTAATTTGCAATAATCTCTTCAATTGGTCCTTGAAATTGGGTATTTTCTTTTTAATTAAAAAAAAAAAATGCTGCCCAATTGACCTGAAGAGTCCAAGTCGGTAAACTTGCAAAAACCATGTTTTGATGTTGCATACTGCAGCTGCATGGAGATCCTGACAAATAACAATGTCTCCTAAATGGTGAACTTTAAATACGAGAAATTAAGTTTCAATTATGAAGCATGCTCCCATTCTAAAAATTAAAGCATAATTTTTAAAGTCCTTCATTAAAAATTAATATTTATGAAGACATTTAAACACAGCGAAAAGATCTATTAGATTCAAACCAACAACAACAAAAGAAAAATCAAAGAAGCAAAGGAGGAACTCACATTTTCGTCATGAAAGTTTCTAGAACATGGTTGTCGTCTGTTATTCCTAAGACTTCTGACATCCGTGCATACACCTGAGTGAAAACAGTTAAGTGTTAACAGCCTTATCATTAATGTATATTTGCAGAGACTATCAAATTGAACAAATGGAAGATTTAATGCATTATTACATCCACACGAAAGTAGGCAGTGGGTGAGGAGAGCAAATGAAGGATTTTAAAACATGCTTAAGATTTTAAAATTTATCTTCTTTTTCTTTGAGGAGGCACCTCTCTTATTCTGAATAACACCCACACTCACATACTCATTTTACTCCCAGCATATTAGATAATTTTTTCCTCACAGTGGTAAACCACCCCTTTCTCAAAGGGGTGTATGTATAAGGGACTGGCAAGTGGAGTGCTTCAATAAAAAGCTCCAACGTTTAAAACATTTCCATCCATTCCAGATTTTGTTAAACCATCCAATAACCCAGGATTAGGGTAGGCAGTTATTAAGAAAAGGATTTCAAAAATAAAAGGAAGTTAAAAGATTTATAGAAATTCTCCTCAAATATCTCTCAATTAAGCTCCCCGTAAAGAGACAGGTCTTACTTTCCACTCTGGAGCTGAAATCCCAGGCTCAGGGATGCTCTGCTGAGTAGATCAGTGCCTGGGGATCCACTCAGCTTCCAACTAGGGTATCCGTTGCAGAGTTTGGGGTGCCACCTTTCAGTCCCAACCCGAGCCACACAGAGCTTATGAGCACATATCCCACTTCGAGCGGGCAAATGCCACTGGCAGCCAATCGCAATCTCCCTAATAGCCTGGCAAAGCCGAGAGGTGGGTTGACACCTCCATGCTCCCTGATGCTCTGGTGTGATTCCAGGTTACCCCTGCCAGACACCAGCTGTATGGGATTTCTCTTCTGTGATTTGATGCCCTATGACTGTCTTCTCACTTTTTTTGGGTCTGCCTATTTCCTATGGTATGGCGACTTAGCTTTCGCTCCCTCTGCCCTTCGTTTTTCACATGTAAACAAAGAGCTTGATGAGAAAGCAATCACAGGGCACCCACAGTTATAGGGTTAGACAGGGAAGGAAAGACCTCGTTCAGAGGTCTTGTATTTGGATTGTAAACACTGCTCAAACGAGAAGCTTGTATTCCAGGCTTCCAAGCTGAGTCCTGTGATCAAAGGCTGGTTAGGTTAGTAGAGGCAATCAGAAGAAGTGAGGGGGGGCAGGTGGAGAGGGCAAGAAAAGGGAAAAAGGAGAGAGGGGTGAAGGGGCGGCGCTCAGGGAGAGAGAAAGAAAGGAAGAGCCAGGTGGCAGTTCCTGCCGCCTCTTCTGCCAACTTCTGAGCCCTACAGAAAAGCATTTCCACGACTGTGTCTGGCTCTGCTCAGGGGAGTGGCCTTCATCTCCATAAGACTGAAGCTATCACTGCCTTTGTAAGAGGTTTGGGGAAGAGGGAGCTAGGAAGAGAGAACCTAAGGTAGTTAGTTACCACCAATCCCCAATGATCAGAAATGCTTCGGCACACGGAAGGCTCAAAGGAAGAACGGTATGTAGAAAGGGAAGTTTCCCCATCTCACCAAGATCCTAAATCGCTCTCATGGGTGGGGATGAACTGCGTCCCTTGGAAAATCTGATACTGATACGATGAATGGCATATAAGGCCCCTCACAACTTGACCCTAACCTACATCTCCATCTTCTATTCCCCTCAACCTGAAGCCACAGTGAAATGCTGTTGGGTAACAGACTTCTCATGCAATTTCAGATCTCTGAGTTCATGTGCTGTTCCTTTTGCCCGAATCAGCCTTCTTCCTCCTCTTCCCTTGATTCCCATTCAAACGTCATCTCCTCTGAAGCCTTTCCAGGCAGAGTGAGTTGAATGCCCCTTTGTGTTCCCACAGCCTCTGGTCCATTCCTCTATCATGGTACTTCTCACATCGCTGTTGTTTGGGTGCCTATTTCTCCCACTGAACTGTATTGTATTTTTGTAAAAGCAATTTTTACATTTTCAAGACTTTATAAATGAGATCTTTATGGCAAAGCTCAGGATTAATCTAATTTTGATTTCCTCCATGCCACACTGAATAATAAAAATATAATAACTAAAATGTGATCTTAAACATTTAAGACATTTAAAAAAAATTTGTTTTTATATTGATAGTTCTCACAAGGAAGTTTTCTGTTGTGTCCCTGACATTCAAGAAAAGAGAAAGCTGTTGTGCTCTGCTGTCAAAACAGTTTCTCAAAGCATCAGATTTGACCCCATAAGATACTAGAAAAAAACAGTCAACATTGACACATGGCAGCGCTTTAATCCACAATTATCCTTGTAACTTGCACCATTCCTTTTATCATCCATTAGCTTTGATTCCCATTATCCCATCTAGAACTGTGTCAACGCTTTTGTCCCCAGGGATTCCTCTCCACTACCAGGATCTGACAGTCAAGCTTGAGTACTAAACAGGATCATTACGTCTTAAATCCACTTATCTGATCTACTGAATAGTAAATTGAAAAGCTCATTAAGAGCAACAATCTGATTTGTTTTCACGTGTGACAGGGTCATTTAAAATCAATGTATGATTACTGCATTTCTTTTAAAAGACTCTCCCATTTTCCAAGGCACCTTATCATTTAGAGAACATGCAGATAATATGAAAATGTCTTCAAACATTTGGAATTTAATTATGCCACAGACATACATAATTTGGGGGTGGCAAGTAATTTGTCCAGTGAGGAAATATCTTTAAAATTGTTTATCATGAATCACCAGTTAATGAAACTTTCTACAGAAAAAATTCTAATACAATATTGAGGGGGTTTTGACATATTCTAAAACTTCTATCACTTAGCCCAAAATAATTTTTATGACAGCCAGAAGAAACTACATCATGACAGTCATTTTAAGGAAGGATATAGAAGTTGGCATAGGAATGCAAGGAGAGGTAAAAACCCACTTTAGTTCATATATTCCTAATCTTTTATTTCAGATTCCATTAAGATAATTTAATCACAGCGAAAATTAAGCAAAAATCTAAGAGTAAGAGACTAAGCTCATCTGTACTGCCCACCTTTCTCTGCCGGGTACAGTGAGGTTGGACAAATGGTTATGCGTGTGGCTCCACTTCACATCATCAGAGATGCACACATGCAGCCTGTGCCTTCCTGCCTCTCTTCCTTCTTTTTGAATGTGCCTGAATTTCTCTATTAGACTACAAGCTCCCTGAGGGGAGAGATGATGCTGTCCTTTATCTCTCATGCCTCATATTCAACAAATGTCTGTTAAATGGCTAAAGGGGATGTAATGTTAAAATGCACCTTTGGGCTGATTACATTTCCTTTATAATTTTTTGACAAAAGGAAAACGACCCATATAAGGAGTGTTTTTTACACAGAACTGCAAGATGTGATTTTAATGCTTACGTAATCTTTCTGGGAGAAGCTCTTCCTGTAGTCTCAGTAAGAGCAATTCTCCTCCTTGGACTGCTGAGAGCATCAATTGTGGCCTGCCCGTTAGTGGCACCTCTCACATCATATGATAGAATAGGTCTTGGTTTAGTATTAATTTTCCATGTGAATATGGAAAGTTCACTTTCTTCCACTATTTCAGGCATGTGCTCGACTATTTTCTCCATTATTTTAAGCATGTGTTGCCTGAGGGCAGGGAAAACTTCCACTTCTTTTTACATCCCCAAAAGTACTTCGAACACCCTCGTGATAAACTTCGCAACATAGAAAGAGGACAGGCTTCGGTCCTCAAGATACCTGGATTTGCACCTGGCTCTACCAGTAACTAGGTGTTACTTCAAGTCTCTGATTATTGGTTTCCCATCTGTAAAAAAGGAACAGTAATAATAACCCCACTATGTGGGCTTTTGGGAAGAAGAAGTGAGGATATCTGACACAGAGTCTGGCTTCTAGTGCCCGACAAATGCTGCTTCCCTCCCTATCCCATTTCACGGACCTCTCTCAGAGTAGATGCTAAAATTGTCAGCCATTACTTTTTCAAGACAAGGTTCGTTACATGAGAAAAAAAAAAAAATAACAGAAAGGGGAGAGGTGCTTACCTTGAAGATTTTCACATGGCATCATGAAACAAAAAAAACCCTTAAAATTGGTATTAACTTTGAAATCTTTACATACATATTCAGTTAACATACTGTACTCTCGGTCAGAAATGTCATTTGTTAAAGGCATAAAGCTTCAAAATGTCATGACACCAAACCAAATTTTTTCTAGTTCTAATACAGGAAATTGTTAGAAATTAAGAAATTAGCATTATCATAAACTTGTGGAGGCATGCTCCTAAAAAACTGTTTTAATACATTTTCTTATCTCTATTTTACTGTGCAGGTTCTTTGAATTTTCAGAAAAGAGCATTTAGATTATGTACCTAACACTTCAAAGACCTAACCCTTCCGTAACTTTTAAACTGACCAAATGACAGATATTGCCTGGCCACATGCAGGCAGCTTAAATGACCTCATATCTGTTTTTTATTTTAAAAAGAAGCCAGACAAGATAAGAAAACCAGACAAAGGAATACAAATAGCAATAAGATTTTGAGTTGTAAATTTAATAAAGAATAAAAGCATGCACTGTGATAATTTTTTAATTACTTTCTCTTTCCAATCCTAATCCTTGGGCCTATCTGCAGTGCTGTCTCTAACGCTCTGGTTATAACTTTGAAGAAACTAATTATTTCAATCCTCAAATTTGAAGTAGATTACAGAACTGGGAAACACAGAATATTAGTTCCTAAAGGTTGTATGGGTATATAATGACAGTCACAGAAATTCAATAACAGCCCTCTATGAAATGTACTCAAAAGCACCACATGAAACAAATTAAAAAGAACAATGAATCGCTCATTCTGTGCAAATAAGAAAATAAGAGAAAAACTAGTTCTATAGGTTTTCATAAGAGATGTTATAATGAATTAAGATTTTGGGTAATGAATCTTCAGAAAATTACAGTAAGTTAATACCCTTAGGCCTTCTATAAATGTTTAAGATGTTATAACTTCTCAAAGAGCTTTTGTGAGCAGGCTCAGTGCAGAAAATTAGCAGTGCTGTGAAATCAACAACAAAGTATTCTGCCATCAGATGATATACTTTCCTGAACCAATTTATTCTCAAAAATTCACACCCAACAATACAAAATTGATGCCATAAAATTAATAAAAGAATACAATTGTTGTGAATTTTACAGTATTGTTTCAATCTATTGAAATGACTTACCAATCAAGATTTTTAACTGGCTGTTAATTTGGCAAAACGAAACCTATCACCAGAAAGGATCTGGTATAATGAAAGAATTAATCTTCAGGAAAAGACTTTTGGAACTGAGTGTGGACTCACTTATTACGGGTAAGAAATTGATTTCCACATTTTTGTCTTAGGCTTCCAGTGCCCGTTAGGTTAGTGAGACCCATCAGAGAGAAAGGTTGAGGAGGGAGGTGAAAAGGAGGTGTGAGAGAGAAGTAACAGTGCATTCAATGACTCAAGAGGTAAACCATTTGGAACAAAAGATACTGAGCTCCTTCATTAGTGTTTCAAGCAGAATAAAACACGATCATCACAATTAGCTGACAGCTACACCAAGAGGATTACTGGTACAAACATCATGGCTGCAAGTTAAATACACAAACTCAGTGATGCTGAAGAGATCCACATCAATCCTGGTTGAGTCATTTTTTCCATATCATTTAAAATAACATCACAGAATACAGGACCAAAATTAGGTAATACAAAATCTTGTGCCAGAATTTAATTTTAAAGCCACAATATATGTTGGTAAACAAGCGGGAGAAGTTTAGGAATCTGCTTGCCATGGTGGGTGGAATACAGGACTGCATCTGATAAAGAGGCTGGCTATGGAAGTATAAGATAAACGTGAATGCTAAATATTTATTTCAATTAGAAAATCTGCACCCACCATCTGTGGTGGCCATCTTGCTGAGGGGACATGTACCTAACAAATCTCTTAAGAGGCGTTCTTGATCTGCTTGAATAAGCCATTGTATGAGAAAACTTGGAGCCACCACTTTGGCCTCTCATTTCCTTCGCTCCACATCCTGTGGCACAAAGCAGGCTGGGTGCGGGGCTGCCTGCTGCCTTGTGATAATCCCCTCTCCCAGTAGGGGCCTCCACTGATGCATGGCTAAGAACACACTTCCTCTTTTGCTTGCACCCCAGTGGGGTTTCCATCCCTCACTTGGGCCCAAGTCCAGGCTGCTAAGGAAGGGCTCCAGATGCTGCCAGGGACATTTTTGGATTAACGTCCGAACGATCATTTATTAGAAAGAGGAGCGCAGGTACAGTGCAAAACCAGCAATGCTGGGAATTCGGAGGTTCTTTCCCTCCCACCCCGGGCCAGATCTAAGGTCTAACTACCACCTGTTCAACAGAAGCTGGCGGTTTGCCTCCTTTTCCTTCAGGGAGCCACTGACTAAGGAGCTCCAGCGGCATGAACCTAATGTCTCCCGACAGGCCCGCGCCAGCCAAGAGGGACCCGGGTCGAGTGCACCAGTTATTGGTCACAGGATACACAGCCCATAGAAGACTCCTGCGGTGCCACCAGCTGAAAGCCAGCTAGAGGGGATGGGGAGGGTGCATTTGTCCTGACACAGCTTTGCTCCTGCTGGCTGCCAGCTCACTCCGGATCTGGGGCCAAGCTTCTGTTAAACGTGGCTGAGCCCTGGCGAAGCCCTGGGTAAATATATGATCTTCCCAACATCCTACAATAAGAACCTGCCCATGGCCATGGCGCGAGACTGCTGGAGGGCGGCTTGCCGGATTCTGGTAGAGGATTTTGAGACCATGGTTTGAAGGGGCATTTTACTTATAATTCTTTGCAATGGCCCATCTGTAAGAGGACATGATTAGATTTTGGGGCAAGGAGGCTGATGCTGGATGAAGGCTGTGAGGGGGTGACGGCAGAGGCGGGGACTGGGGAATTAAAGGTTTTGTCTATGCTATGCTAATTTCCCATACCTCTCAAAGGTGTCAGTCAGGGACGTATTCTGGCTCCACGGACACACGTGCTCCACACTGTTCAACAACAGATGCCAGTCAGTGTAGCCAAAGAAAACTTGCTCCTTTCAGGTATGAATAAATGGTTCGAACTGGCCACTTAGCAATGCTCTGATCAAGAAACGTAGGTTGTTTTCTCACGATGCAATCACGCTAAACAGCGCCTTTCTTTGCAGTTTAATATTGCGTATTAGCTGACGACTGAACTTGTGGTTACCAAACACGCACACTGTGGGATTACATAGTGCATAGAAAGGGAAACGAGACAATGCACCCCTCCCTCGCCACAGTGAGCATGTGACCATTTTAGTACCAAGAATCTGGGACTGTGGGGAGACAGGCATAGCAACTGGTGATCCACCACGATAGCCGGCAGCCCAACTCACCTTCACTGTTTTCCAAGCCTTCTCTGGAACTCAGGAGGCATCACTCCTCAGACCCACAACCTAAAATTAGCACAGAGTGTAGGGACCTGCCACTGGTGTCAGCGATAAAGGAAGAGCTGCAGGCCTTCCCAACTTCAGACACAGGGAGAATGAGGCTTGGGACCTTTGTGGCTACCACTTAAAATATCCTTGGGACTTAGATTTTATTCTGGAGGCCATGAGTAGAGGCCTGATAAGTGCCGTTCAAAGCTTGGATGTGGATATATAGATTACAGTGGGTTTGCTCGATGGAATACTTGAAGAAACCAATTACTAAAGGATAGGCCTAAAAAAGAACCAATTATAAATAATATTTGACAGAATTACTTTCAAGAATCTGTTAGCATTGTCATTTCCCATGAGGCACTCTCGTTATGTAAGTGTGGCGAGTGGGGCTAATGATGTAAGTAGGCCAAGTCACCTTTTAATAAACAGAACTCATTTCTGTAATCACTCACATGGTCAGTGATCATATTGAGCCCTCCACCACCTAATCTAATTCTTACACACACATTCTCCACTAGATTCTCTAAAACCACATGCAGTTATAGTTACAGTGGATGTTAAGGCTTTCACCAGGTCTCCGTTTCCACTTCTAACGTCTTTACTTTATTTATCCATGTTTTCTATTAATATTATTCTGTTCCTGCCTCCACATGGCCTCTCTGAAACATGTCCCATTTTCTACATTCAAGATAACTTCTGTACCTTCCTCTTAAGAGATACTCAACTCTCAATCGCTCTGGGAAGAACCACCTGATAGAAGTGTAGAGGAATACTGGCCAGGGAATGAAAAAGGGGGTGTCAATAACGTCATCCATATTTTTACTACTCTGTCAAATCAGCTGGTTTCTTTTCATTATATTCTCAAATTTTACTCAAAAATCTTGTTTTTGTACCTTTGTGCCTTTGAATTTCTGCCTCGCCCACTAACCTAGCTAGTGACAACTGTCACTTAGCCCCAATGCAATGAATGAGATGGCCCATGAATACGCCCTCCGAGTGGGCAGCATCTGCAGCAAGAGGCCAAGGCCTGCCCCCAGCCTCGTCTTCCATGGTGAAAATCGGCTACAGCATACGCAGAGGCCCAGGTCATGGGCCATGGCAAAACAAGGACGCATACTCTTCTCTCAGTAAGAAGACAAAAATGTGCGAGGTAATTGTGTATGTATTTCAGATAATTTCAGCTGGGAGGAAACCAAAATGTGTGCGTAGGGAGACGCACACGGGGTTTAGGGTGAAACTCTGCTGCTTGTTAGCCTGCGTGACTCGACTCTGTAATCCTGCTTAAATTCTTTAGACTCTCACAGTCTCAGTTCCTTCATTTGTAAAATAGAAAGAATAATATCACAAGTAATATCACAAATTAGGAGGTTGTCCAGTGAAATCGTTATAGATAGATTCCGAAACCCAACACTAGTTCCACCACTTACTGAGGGCTTCTGAACAAGGTCCTTACGCTCTAAACCTTGGTTTTCTCAAATATATAAAAAAGCTGAGAGTAGGACCTAATTTACAGAATTTCTGAGAGGATTAAAGTAGTTAATTTACACTAAGCATTTAGAACAGTCCTGACATTTAGTATAATTTCCTTAAGTGTGAGCTATTATTATTATTGTAATCACATGCTGTATTATGTATCGCACTACCAGCAGTGCCAGAAACCTTGGAAAGTTTTTAGTGTGCACCAAACAAACATTAGCAATTAGCCATTAGAATAGGTGCTCAGTAAACGGCCACTATTATCATTACATAACATATAGTCAAGCATTAATAGTCTGACACTAAGATTATGAGGGATGCACCAAGATGACAGTCCTTTTTGGGGGGGCTTTATCTGAACTAGATGCTGGAAAATAGATATACGTTCTAAGTTGGTATATGAGTAGCTTTAGTAATGGTTAAAGGAGAGTGACTGGAGGGGACAAAGCCCTTATGAAAGGTAGTCTAACTCCGAATCTCGTATCTCCTGCCTCTACCTTCTCTCTTATAGAAGGAGGAGGAGGAGGAGGAACAGTGATGGGAAAGAAGGCAGATGGAAAACAGGGTGCTCTGTGGCAGCAGGCGATGGTTTATCTCAAGGACTCATCTGTGTCATCTAAACTCCCAATTTTAAAGTCCTCATCCTCCTTTTTGGAGTCCTCACAAATTCCTGTGTCTTGTCTCCAGGATAAGTTCTCAACTCACTGGGTAAGTAGATAATTTACATCCCTGTGTCCAATAAATTATCATCAAAGCCTTTCCAATTCTCCAAGTTTTCTTTGCTAAATTAATGCACACAGACAAGGGGTTTCAGAATACCCCTAGTTTTAAATTAGTTTTGAATTATCTATCATTTTTTTGTAAAGGGTCAAATATATGGTGGTGGTAGTGAGCACATTATAGGGTGTAAGGATTTGGATTATAATGTTGTACACCTGAAACTTACACAATGTTACTAACTAACGTTAACCTCAATGAAAAAGAAAAAGAGTTTTTGTGTGATAGACTCAGTAAGAACAGAAAGGGAACGGCTTTCATATAGAAATATAATATTGATCTCGGACACTAGATTATGGGGTGAATTAGAGTTAGCTTACAAATGAGTAGGATGGATTACATCAAATATCTAGGATCTAGCTTAGTGCTCTTGTGATGGGTGGCTAGCCAGGACTAGAGGTCTGATCTGTGGTTGTGGAGAGAAATGTTTTCCCTGGTAAATGAAACAGCAAATACGGGGTTGAAACCTGTGGTGTTGATCTTACCAATCAGTCCCCTTAAAAGTGAGCGAGCTGAGGTTCACGCCTAAGTACATACACAGGCGATGTGCTACAGCGGGAAGCAAATCTGGGTTTAGAGTAAGATGATTTGGTTGAAACCCTGGGTCTACCACTGAACAAGTTTTTAACTTTCCTGAAATCTTTTTCATGTTCTGTGAAATGAACATAATCAGACCTACTAACTAGGCTATTGCTGAGATGACTAAATGAGAAAATGTAATGAGTAATGTCACAAAGTGGTTAAGCACAAAGTAGAAGCCCAATCCAGGGTAAATTAGGCTGAGGAGGAAACACGCTCAAATGATATTTCCTAGGCATTTCTCATTCTACAGTACTTGAAAATAGAGAATCCGTAAGTTATAGCCTGGGCAGTGTTTTCATATCCAGGGCCACGAACTCCAGGAGCTTGGGGAGCGTGAGGCCTGGGCAGTGCCGTGTAAGGCGCTGCATCTGCGGGGAGCGTGGCGTTACAGCCCGGGCCTCTAAATGCACAGGACCAGAAAAAAAGGACCATCAAGGATGAAAACATTTCTTCTGAGTCAGGAAAGGGAAACACAGAGGGTCGTGGAAGGCAGGGGTCATGAACACTTGGAGGACAATAAATGATCGAAGGCTAAAAAGAAAGGGTTAAAACAAAAATTGGAAACTGCGATTCTCTGCAAATGTAATGCCACCAGCACACTAAGGTGCTTTGCACATTTCAGCACTGCCTATCATTTTACAACTTTCCTCATCAAAAGGCGTGAGTGATTGTCCAGGAAATGCGTCTCCAATTGTGTAATGTGAATCAATCAGAAAATGTAATTCGCACTGGAGAGGCTGTTTCACAGTCAACTTTGCTTAAAAACATCTACTCTGTAAAGCATGGGATCCTGGCGCTGCGGAGCCACATGGGCCTAGGGGAAAACAAAATCCCAGCAAGTATGCCAAATGTGCTTTTATATTTCAAGATTCCTTCAACAGAAACATTATGGGAGATAAAAATTAGGAAAACACTGACTTGACTAATTCACAATGTTGAAAAAATATTTTGCGTTTCTGTTTTATAACCGAGTGCTCTCCCCGCGTCTGTCCCAAGGCAGCAGACGAAGCGTTCTATTCACCAATGCTAATACGAGCAATTGCAACATGCTCTTTGGCAAGGCAGAAATAAGATAATTGTTCAACATGGGCTGGCTTTTCAGAAATACTGGAAGCATTGCCTGTAATTATAGACATCTGTCACTGCTAGCCACTCAGTACTAACCCTGACATCAATATACAAGCATAGCACTGAACTGCCTGCAGGCATAGCTATGGAGACCAGAGACACGAGGCAGGCAATCATCTGCCTCATCCCAACTATCTGTCAAAGGTGCCCAACCACAAATAGCTCTTACATTTTGTATCCTTAGGATAATATGTTGATTTATTTTAGATTCTCTAATATTTACAGTCTAGGCCATCTACTAAAATAAAGAAACAAAACTTATGGCTAATGGAGGCAGTTACTGTTCACAGTCATCATAAAAGGTCATAGCTCAACCCTCAAATGTTAAAAATTGATGGCAGCTTTAACCATACGCTGCCGTACAGATGTTTCCTTTTGTAGAGGCAATTATTTTCAATAGCAATTCAAAATGGTAAATACAATCTTTCATCAGCAAGTATGTTGCCACATTGATCTCATAGAAATGCTCATATTTTAAAGGCTTTTTTGAGAAGTAAAGGTAAGTTTCAATGTCGAGTATTAAAGAATCCAGTTTGCCAGTTTGGGTTTAGCTGTACATATATTACTGTATCTGGCAACATTTTTTACATATACAAATGACGTCTAAAAACTAGAAAATGATATTGAAGGATAAAATACTTGGTTAATGAATAAGTCAACTGACATATAATATTGCTGGGTGTAAAGCTTATTGAAATTATGTGCATGTACATTCATCTTTTTAAAAGCCCAAAGATACACTGTAGCTTTAAACATCACTCTCTTTTTTTCTTTCAAGCAGGCAGAGAAGCTGAAACTTATTAGACATTTAGACTAATTAGGAATAAACACTCACAATTATCATAATGTGTTACTAAAAACCCAGATATTTCTTGGTCTGATCACAACAGCCTATGCTGAAGAAAAACTATTAATTACTGACAGACAGTTAGCTTACAAGTGAGCTGCATCTTAAAAACCTCTTTTAAAATACAATTGCTAAATGCCTTACAGTGCTGTAATGTGAGACAGGTTCAAATCTTATTACTTCACTGAAATTAAAACCTAAGTTTTAATACTGTTCAAGTCGAACAATGATTCCACACTTTATTGCTTTTGAAATCCCTTGATGATCATAGGAAAAAATGCCCCCGAGAAAAAAAGACTGTTTTCGATAAACAGAAAATACAGTTTGCACTCTTAGCCTCTTTGTCATCACAAAAAAAGGATTTAATGCCAATTCTTTAAAAAAAGACTTTTTCCCCACAAAATGTGCACCTTGTGTGCCATTTGTAAAATCAGTTCACTTTCTTTTATTTATTACTGCAGCGCGGCAAGGCAATAAAGAAGCTACCGATAGCTAATAAATTACATGCCTTTTAAAACAATTCTCTTGCTACAAAAACATGTAACTACAAAGGTTTACATTTACATGGTACATCACACGCAATGTCTATATTTGTGTCCTATTAACCATTTTGGCAAATGGTGGACTTTTAGCAAATAGCTGATAGGAAAAAAAATAAAGTGATTCACAAATGTCGATGTGATATTAAATAAAAGCCTTTCTAACAAACGACTCTTATGCTATTTGCACTTTCTAAAAATCTTCCAAACAAAATGTATTCTAAAACATGTTTTGATAAATTATTTTATGCATCGAAAAGGTATGAAGAGATGCTCAATCAGGATTAAACTTTACTTGGTGAACACTGAGACCTAAGAAAGTGCCTTTTTGTTCCCCTAATTTATGTTCCTGGTGTCATGCAGTCTTTCAAAAATCATAGCTCCTAGCAATTACTTAGAACAAATTAGAAAGTCAAGATCACTGAAAGTAAGACAAAAATGCCACAAGTCTGTTCCTCAACATATTTTGTATTTTTAAAAAGCTACAGAAACTTGGTTATTTGAGAAATATTCCTATCAAACATGTCTTGCTTAGTTATAATCTTTCTTTTAAAAGATATTATTTTCACATATCCACAGAACTGCCGAAAAACCTTACTTTATGAAAGTAAGGTCTGTATTTTGTGTTTCTGGTTTATCTATGTACAAATGAATGCTGAAATATCTGTACTCCAATTCCAGTATTAAATTGTTAAATTAATCAGGGTATTTGCTTAATGCTCTCATCCTCTAATGTTATGACGGGCCTGTATTTATGAGGTAGTGTATTGTCTTTTATTATTAATTTCCTCCATTTCCTGTAATAGCTATCATAGCTGTGGCTTTTTTATTTCATACCTACAAAATTTCAACTTTGTTCAATTATGCATGATGAACAATGCTTCAATTTTCAAAGCACAAACAACTTGGTTCCATTTCATCTTTGCTTCAAGATGACAATCCATTAGACCAATGACTACAAATTCTATATTCTATACCACTTCTCTATCCAGATCTCTTTTTTCCTCCCTTTCTCTTAAAATCAGCTCGATTATATGATTAACAATTAGGAATTTGTGGGAGATATTTAAACAGTAATATTCTATAAACTATATATCTGTATATATAGAGAACCCTGGTATATTTCCTAATTTATCTTTTGCTTCTTTTTAATAGTAAATCCTCATGTTTGTGGACATGATCACGTTTCCCCATACTGTAGCTGATTTAAAATGATAAAATACTCAATTAGCAACCAAGAAAAAAAGCTGACAAAATATCTATTTTCTCTATGGCCCCTTTCTCATCCTCCTATATCTCACTGACAAAATTTTATTTAAAATCTTTATTTACTTGGATTATTTTCCTTTGGGCTGGGAGAGGGCTCATTCATTGTATTGTCTCCCTTAGATCACTAAGAATGTGCATTCAAAGCAGGCAGGGCAGGTATCATTAAACCCAGTTTTTTGTTTGTTTGTTTTTTGTTTTTAGAGGGGGGAAAAATGGTTAGGAGACTGTTCAATATTACACAATAAAATGGCTGCTTCTCCAACTTCCTGTTCACAACTGTCACTGTTTGACAACACAGTTTCCTAGTTACCAGGGAAAAATAAGTATTCACTGACATTCATTCTACTCAATCCAAATTAAACTTTCTATTGGAAGCTATTTCCTTCAATGCACGGAAAAAAACCTTTACTTATATTTGGCACCTATTTGACAGAGTGGAAGTAGTGGGTGGTTCCTGGTGCCAACTGAGAGGGGCAGGGAAAATTCATCTGCTTAACTCATTAACTGCCTTCGCAGAAGCCATGAACATTCACTTTGTCATCCAGCTCCTTCATTCGGCAAACAGTCTGAAGGGTATTGATATTTAGATTCCTTGGTCTTATTTTGAATCTTGAATGGGACAGTGGGATACATGCAGCTGGCCTCTTGTGGCATCAATATGCAACAAACTCCTAGTTTTACTTTACTTATCTGTTTAGGTAACACAGAGAACAGAATGACTTTAAACGAAACCCCGGGACTCCTTCCCAGTCTGACCCCAAATTACATTAAGGGTCTTCTTTTATGTTCCCACTGATCTGCATATAGATCACGGGCCTTATCATACTGAACAATGATTACCTACCATCCCTGCCTGTGCTCTCCCCACCAGTCTGTGATGGCAGGGCTCTCTCTACTCAATACTGTGTCCCTTTGTTTAACACATAGTAGGCAATTACATGTACTTGTAATTCCAATGTGTTGTTGTTGTTTTTTCCAACACCACCAAGCAATTCTCCAATTCTCAGTGGACACAAAGGTGTCCCACAAATTGCACTCAATTCTGACACTGTCTACCTAGAGAGTGTCAGATCCAATAGGTGGAGGGCTCAGTCCCACAGGACTGCCTCTAATTCAGATGCCAAGGGTAAGTCCAGGTTGTCATCTGTGCTTCTTACTGACTAGATATAGATGGAGAATCCAATGAGCCCTTTCTGAGGTTTAATTTGCAAGAGCTGCTCATAGACTCAGAGAAACTTTTCCGTACTGGATTACTGGTCTATTATAAAAGAACGTAACTCAGGAACAGCCAGATGGAAGAGAGGCGTAGGGCAGGGCATGTGGAAATGGCTGTGGCGTTTTCATGCTCTCTGAATGGGCCTCTCTGCCTGAGTCTCCATGTGTTTACCAACCCAGAAGCTCTCCAAAGAGTCCTTTTAACTTTCTATGGAGGCTTCATGACATAGGCATGGCTGATTAAATCACTGGCCATTGGTGACTGAACTCTATCTCCGGTCCCTCTCCCCTCCCCAGAGGTCAGGGGGTGGGACTGAAAGCTCCAACCTTCTAATCACATGATTAGCCCCCCCCCCCCACCATCCTTAGGTACTTTCCAAAAGTCACCTGGTGTTGAAAGCAGCTTGTTATGACTATCAAGGTATCTTTATGGCTGTTATCACTTAGGAAATTCCAAGAGTTTTAGGAGCTCGGCGCCAGAAAGGGGAATGAAGACCAAACATATATTTCTTATTATAAATCACAATAATAAGTATTTTATTAGTGAATGAATAAAAAAGTCGCACAGATCTAGCCCCAAATAATATTGTCACAGCTACTATAAAGATCCTTTTCTAATTTACCATCCTTAAAAAGTGAACTTGGGCTGGTGCCAATCCACTGTTTCATAATAAAACATCACTCTAATAATACCCACTCCCTAAAAATGACTAGAATCAGAATAAAATTTCTTTGCTTTTGTCACCATAAAATCTGACCATCTCACCCTTCCTAATCCATATCCATATTCAATCAAGCAATAAGGAAATAGTTGATGATCTAGCACTGTCCTAATTATACCGACAAATATAAGATACATATAGGACATTGCCTTTGTCCTCAATATTCTCACTTTGTTAAGAAAATAAGGAGGCAGAGCAGAAAACTTCAGGAGCAAGACTGAGAACCACAGCTCATCACTTAATGGATTTAGAGTAAGACCTAACGGTCAAATCTTGTGCATGCCACTGGCCACCACTGTATTCTCAGTCAAGTCACTTCACCAGCAGAACTGGGGTTAAGAATATCTTCATCATTGAGATTATTCTGAAGATTAGATGATCTAATGCATGTAAAAGCTTATCATCACAGTGCCTGGCATATTATAAAGGAGCGCTAGTATCGTCACTATCATTATTATTTAACTAACTTTTACCGAATATGATCCAAGTATTAAGAACTGTGAGAGTCCATACTGAACAGAACATGGAAGGATGGGGATCTTGTGGGACTGGAGAAAGTGGGGGGAAGGAAGAAAAGAACAATCCAATCCAAGATAAAGATGGTGAGAGTCAGCTTGATGGGGGGTGCTGTGGGAACTAAAATTGTCTAGTTGGCAGAGCTAGATTATGGAGGCCCATACATGCCCAGGAGTGCTGGCCTGATACAGGCAACAGAGAGGTCTCTGAGTGGGACGCGCCCTATGATGAAAGTGATGTTTACGGGGGCCGGCCGAGTGGCGCGTTGGTTAAGAGCTGGCTTGGGACGCCAGCAGCCCTGGTTTGGATCCCACATATGAAGGCCAGTGACACTGCCCTCTACAGCTAAGATGGTGAACAACAGCTGGACCTGGAGCTGGGCTGCGCGAGTCCCGACAGCGGTGTGGGCTGCCATAGGCTACAGTGAGTGGCAGGCAGCCGGTGTGAGCTGCCAAGAGCCGCCATCCAGAGGCTGATGACCGATCTGCTTCATCCGGGAAGAGCACAATGATGATACCAACATGGGCCAGTGAAGCAAAGTCCTCCACAACTAGACTGAAGAACAAATGGACAGCAACTTGTCTGTCCCCTTCCCTGGTTCCCTAATGCTGTTCCCCTCCCCCAATTCCCCAATAAAATCTTTACTAAAAAAAGAAAGTGGTGTTTACGTTTTGTCTGACTAAGTGTGTATGATGGACCGCTGCCAGAAAGGTCAAGCTTTTGTCCTTGTGGGATGCTTTGCTGTCTCTGATAGCATGTGTTCCCTCTTCTTGATATTCTGACCTTCATGGACACACTACTGTTTGGTTTTTCATTTATCTAATTCTTTATTTTCAGTTAGAAACTTCTATTCACATCCTAAACTAAGAGTGAGTACTCTCCATCCTTACATACCTAGATCCTTGGGGGAAGGCTCATCTGCTCGTAAGATTTCAATTAAATAGGTACCAAAATAACTCTAAATCCACAGTTCCAAAGGTAAGCACTGAATGTGGAAAAGAAATTCTTGTCTGCCTCAGTTGTATTATTGAAGGAAAGTAGTTAGGACTGGGGATTGAAAAGGAATGCCAAATTGTGACTGTTTTGGCTCTATTTCCTTGAACAAGAGGAAGGTCTGAGGTAAGCCAGGGACTTGGAAAAGATTACTACTTCCTATGTTAGTTCTGGAAGAATCCAACAATAGCTCATCTGGTCCATTATTTTCTCTGATGTCATCTCCAATGCCTACCCTTCAATCATGACCATTAACCTCAAAATGTTAGAGACGTAACCCAGATATTTCTCTTTCCTTAATAACTGGTTGAGAATCTTTCATTCATTGACTTATCAAATCTATTTGTATTTTCAGTTTGTGACACTGCTTGAAAAAATGAGTTGTTAAGTTTTATTATCCACCATAGAAAGCAGAATTTCCTCTTATTTTCACTGAACTTAATGTAGGGCTATGGAGACTCCTGAATGCCACTATTTAAGAAACTTCCAAGTCCTACCAGGATCCCGATTTAAAAAACACAACCAACCAACCAACCAACCCATCAACCAAAAAAACACAAAAGCTTGATCTTCTCTCCTAAGCATTTAACTTTCTAGGCTGAGAGGGCTAATACCATCATAATATTGATTTCTACAGTGTACATGTGAGCTGTGCTCTAATAAAGGAAAATAAAACCATACATTATATCTATTAACTGTGCTTTTAAATCATTTGAACTACAGCATCTACGGGGTCTGTTTTGCACAGACCACAATTTTGAATGGTGACAAAGGGCAAAAAACACGTAACAACATAGCCATTCAATTCTGACTATAATCTTAAAAGGCCACCCAAAGCCTTATGTTGACAGACAGAAAGCCCCAAGGGAAAAACAAATTAGCTGTGGTAAATTTTTAGACACAGGCCGCACTTGTTCCTTTACTTTCTTTGTCAGTGAAAGCAGTTTTGAAAAACCTTGAGAAGAGCAGAAGAAGTGCAGGACCCAGCGGCAACAGCGTTTCTCAGTGTCTGGAGAGGAAAATGGCTACCGACTCTCAGAGGCGAGGAAGACTCAGGACCCACACACCCAAGGCAGCATGCTCACCTGTAACCAACTAAAAGGTGCCACCCGAGTCCTTCGGCAGAAACCTGCTCTCACATGCCGACTCATCCTTTTGCTATTGACCATGGTTTTGAAAAGCAGTGTACAAGAGGCAGAGAGACCCGAGTTCCAATCCCCAGTCTCAAGTGTGACCCTGAACAATTTTCTCAGCTTCCCTGGGAATCAATTTCTTCATCTACAAAATGAAAATAATACCTACCTTGTAAGGCTGTAAAAAGAATTAGCAATAATTTGGACAAAATGCCTAGCGGTGTCTGGTACACAACAGGGACTTTGCAAGTACTATGTTATTGAGAACAGCAGTTGCATATCTAGAAAATAACGAAGCTTATAAAGAATTAGGAATTTTCATTAAAATGCACAATGCTTTTTTTAATGAAAAGGATAAGTAAACCATCATGTACATTCAATCACTATGCATCTCTTAATGTATCACACTATTTAGGCAATTTAAATGTTGATTTCTGAGAATAATTATTTGGGAAGGGAGGAAAACATTTTAATTACATAACATATAACGCATTGCACCTAAATAAAAAAGTACCTATTCTCTCGAGGATTGAATGAGACTGTCTCAAAAGCATAAGGTTTTTAAAAAGTGGCATGGATTCCCAGTTTACTATGAAAAACTCCTGATCACTTCTGAAGCTTTTTAAGAACTCCAAAATGGCCGATGGTAGGTGAAGAGAGTATAAATGCAGATGGTTCGGATGGTCTGACTACGAAAAAAAGCAGGTGCTTAGTGAAAAGGAAGCATTTGCCAGTTTGCCAACTGCTGGCTCCCGCTCCCACATTCCGCCTGTATCCCCCCCACACCTGCTCACTGGGGCTCACGTGATACATTAAACTCAGAAGATGAAGAGGAACAACCTGTGAATCAAGAGCCTACTGAGATCTGTTGTTAAAAATGGAATTTCCTTTTCTTTGCAGGTTTCTCTCACTATTCTTAGGTGGAAACATTAATTTTCTTTAAAATTAAGACACATTTCTTCAATTGAAGGTAATTATTTTAACAAGAGCACAATGAAGGGCTATTAATGCCGAGGTTATGGAACACGTTAATATAGATAGATGCAAACTATCTGAAAGCTTAAACCACGTTTGCAGGTTATAGTCTCTACCACCCAAGTACTGTAAAAAAGAAGAAACTGCCATAAATTAGCGTCTAAAAACAGATCGAAAGCCATCACAGAGTCTCTTATTACATGCAAAATCAAACTACACGTTTCTCACAAAATATCACACTTTTGTTTTGCCTCTGAATGAACAAAGGTAACTTCCAAGGAAAATAGGAGATAAGCTAGAAGGCTGAAGACACAGTAAGCTGAAATAATAAAACTGACGGTCATATGGTGAGAGGGCCCAGGTCGGAAGCAGAGCTCTCCCCTTTCAGATCCCCTTATTGGTGTGGCATGGAATTTTGAAAACAAACAAACAAACAAACAAACAAACAAACAAACACCCAAACCAAAACAAACCAAAACCAAAACCCAAAAACCTATATAACTACTTGGCAACTTAATGGACACTAGTGAAAAATGCGCATAATTCAGACACCAATAAAAAGGAGTGGCGTGGAAGATCCAGGTAAACTCCAAAAGGAGTTAGGGGTGTTGAGAGTGAATAATGGTAGATAACGAACGAGGAAAGAGACCCTGTGGAGTGGCCAGGGAAGCTGAGGGTGACTTCAAGGAATCGGTGAAGGTAACTTGTCGAGTCAGATCGCTCATACATGCCAGCTCCAGAGCCCATGGTCAGCTTCACTTGGCTAACCATCAGCCTCTCTAGTTTTTACCCAGCCACTGAGGGTGCTGAAGGTCCAGGGACAGGGATGATGAGATAACATGAACAGCTATCATCTACTGAGTGCTTCATATCTGTGAGGCACTATATTATGTACTAAAATAATTCAAGCTAAGAAACCTGGCTTGATTTTTCTTTACATACAGAAACCCTGGATTTAATGTCTAGCCTTCACAGTATATGCTAACGCACCTTATAATAAAACAATAGCCCTTTCAATTTAATAACATGCAAGCACCACACAAATCATTTAATACTGTATTTAGTCACAGAAAAGCCACGTGAAACATAAAATGTTCTCCCAACAGACTACTTCTCCATACATCTTTATGCCTGGAGCCAAAATCCATCACAAACGAGGATACTCGAGAGAAATAATATAAAAATCGTATGTCCTTCCCATTCTCAGTTCCTCTGAATGAAGGCAGAGCACTCCATGGTCTGTGACATCCAAAGAAGATGATGACAAAGGAAACTACAAATTATTCTGTCTCACAGTAAGTTATAATGTCATTTCAAGTGAAGCAAAGCACAAAAAGGGATTTCAGAGAGAGTCACACACTCGGTTTTAAAATGTCCTCCAAATCTGATATATGCTGCACTGTGGCGGGCAGATGCTCTAAAGGACAAAGCACCTTTAACAAAACATCGTGGGTACTTGTTGCTGTCGGGGAAGGGCCTGAGCACTGCTTGCAGACAGCCAGAGGCGAAAGAAGCTGGAACGGCTGATGGGCAGTGTCCAGTTTGTATTTTTTCCTGTCCAGGATTCAGACACTGCCAGCAGAGTAACTTTTCTGCAACAGCATCTCCATCTTTAAGGCCTAGTTCAAGTGTAATTGGTCATGGAACGCTTCTCTTGACTTCTTCCATGTGACACTGCATAAACTTCCTATGACATACTGTGCTGCCAATTATTGGTTATCTTCTATCTCTTCCACTGGTCTGTGAGCTCCAAGCATAGTGACTGGGACTCAGCAGGTGGTCAATAAATGCTAACTGGAGGGGCAACTAAACTATAGCATTGAAAATCCTAGTCCAGCGAGTGAAATTACCACGGAAAGGTAATTTGCTTCTCCGGGCCTTCAACTGCCATCTGTAAAATTAAGAAATGGTGAAAAATGCTCTAAGATGTGAAACCATTTCTTCACACAAGAGCTGGCCTGGAAGCCTCAGGTGAGTGACAGGTCAGGGCGGAGGGCTGTGTTTCATAGATTGGAAGAGGGCATCCCCAGGGCCCCCTCTCATTGCCAGAAACCACAGAGCCAGCTGAGAAACTATGGGAGTGCATGTCATAGATCTCTCCCAGTTCTAATATTCTACGGTTCTATGATGCTATTTAGTATTTCAAGGCAACGCATACAGGATTATTAAGAGGAACAATTCCGCTGTTCTATTGTCCTTTAGGAACAAAAACTTCAATTTGGAACCAAATCTTCTCGTAGTGGATTATTTTGTAGATGTATCAAATCTGGACTCACTAATGAGTAATTATGGAGCCATTTATCCTACCAGCTTACTGGATAAAATCTGTTTGCAATAATCGTTAATTTGAAATACAAAATGTTGCAATTGATCAAATAAGTTTAAAAACAAACTGTTCAGTAATCTTCCTAGAAAGCAGGCTTTACTGCTTAAGCCTGGCAAGGAAAGGTAAATACCTGTGCACATTTCAGTCTTCAGGTGCCTTTGTGGGGATGACTTCTAGGTCTGGATTCATTAGCTACTAGTGGTGGTCATTTATCCTGAGCCTTATTTCCTCATATCTAAAACTGTACAATACTTGCTTCATACAGTTGTTAGAAGGGCCAAAATAAATAAAGCTGTAGAAGACTGACTGGCACATGGTAAACCTTTGAAACAGTCTATGTCTCACTCCCTAATAAATACTAATGAACAAGATTTTCTAGAGTTCTACTGAAAGTCATTTGTTTGGTCATAGATAACCCAAGCACCTGTCTTACCACTGGTAATTTTTTAATACGAAAAGACAATGTTTGAATATACCCAAAATCTGCACTATAATTGAAATAGCAAATTTGGTGGAACAATTCCATATTCACTGGACATAAATGTTACCTTTATGTACAAAGGATAGGTAGAACATTTGTTCAAACCCCACCTGCAGCAGCGGCCGCAGTCTGGACTCCAGGGCAACAGACAGGAGCATATGTGTATTTACTAGATACCCAGTTACTGACCAGGGCTGTACAGAAGATGTCTAACAATATTATTTTGCCCTCAATTACAGTCTGAACAATTGAAACTATTTTTTAACAGAAAGCTATATGAAAAAGAGACCAGCCTTGCTTTCAAGAATCACCTCTTATCTTAAGAGACAGGCTCTACAAACATTCTTTTTTTTTTTTTTTTGAGGGCAGTATCACTGGCCCTCATATGTGGGATCCGAATCGGAGCCGCTGGCGTCGCTGGCATCGCAAACCAGCACTTAACCCCCGTGCCACTCGGCCAGCCCTCTACAAACATTCTAACAGAGATATAGAGCACAGAAGCCAAAAATAGCAGCTTAATTATCATTACACACCAGAAGCAAAGCAATGGCAGCATCAGGAAATAATTTAATACCTCTATTTCCAGTATCGACATATAAGAAAGATTCTGAACTAACGATAGGGCCTTGTATATTTCAAACAATTTGTCTGTTGGTATTTCACCAAGAAATTTTAATTTCTTAGTCAATGTATTCTGATGCAAAGTATACTTCACAAAGAGTTACAGCCCAAAGAGTTAGCAAAAAACAGAAGTACATAAAACACATGATGAATATGCCAACTATTCTATGACAGGTTTTATTTAGCATTAGGTCATCATTCGTTACCTTAAAAATGAATTCTTGAATAATCATACAATCTTAAAGAAACTGAGTAATTGGATTCAGGGTTAGCAGCAGCAAAAGTTACATATTCCTGCAAATTAGTCCTGCAAAATAATCATTTTGATTTTAGTCTTCTCTAAATTAATTTAACCAATTCTCCAGTTTAGGCTTTTTGCTGGATCAAAGTGTACCTCTTTGCATTTTTTGATTTCACACTTGATAAACCAACTTTAAATACAACCTTCCTTAGTTGAACTCCTGTGTCTCAATATATCTTGTTTTCACTGGGAAAGAGATCTTGTCTTGGTCTTCGTTTAGGAGACCATGTTATAGTGAAAGGTCCCCTCTGATACATTGATTTCCAGGAAGAAGCTATACCAGTAGAGAAAAGAGGAGGGAAAGAAACACTTTTGGGGAACTTTGTAAATGTTTCTTAAAGAATGGTATGAGGAAGAATCAGGTAGGGGTAAGGACTGTCTATCATGGGAATAGAACAGCCTCAGAGCTGTCCTAACATGATCAACTAGCCAACAATAATTTCTGTTTTTTTATTCATTCAATTTCATGAAACTAGACTGGGATAGAAGGCAGGTGGGGAGACATAGGTAATGAACTTCCACAATAAGGTAAAAATCGGATGAAGAGGTTCTTGGGTATAGAGCAGACACCTACCTCAAATACTCAAGAATTGTTTTAAAAGTTGAGACAATTCACATGCAACAGAATTTACCTTTTTCAAAAGCATACAGTTCTGTAAGTTTTGACAAATGCATATAGTTGTGTAACCACCCACATAATCAAGATATATATTACTATATCTATATCAATCATTTCCATCACTCCAAAAAAGTTCTAGAAGGCCTCATTGTAGTCAACCTCGTTCCTACCCCTAAACTTCCAGGATCTTTTTTGTAGATTTCTTGGCATTTTCTATATAACCATGGCACCTAGGAATAGAGAGGTTTCATTTCTTCCCTTCCAATCTATACACTTAGTATTTTTTCTTTCTGTCTCGTTGAACCAGATAGGACTCCTGGTATGATGTTGAATAGGAGTGGTGAAAAAAGATATCCTTGCATTGTTACTGATCTTAGAGGAAAAGCATTCAGTCTCTCAGTATTAAACATGATGTTGGTTTTCTGTACGTAGTATTGATCCAATTAAGAAAGGTCCCTTCTCTTCCTGGTGTACTGAATTTTTACTAAGAATGAGTGTTAAAAACTCTTTCTGCACCTATTGAGATGATCATACATGATTTTTCTTCTTTAACTTGTTAATAAGGTGAATTACACTGACTTATTTTTAAATTTTGAACTAGTCATGCACTTCTGGGATGATTACATTTGGTTATGCTGTATTATCCTTTTTTTATATTGTTGGATTCGATCTACAAATATTTTGTTGGGGATTTTTAAGGCTATGATCACGAAGGATATGGATCTTTTCTTTTTGTATAATATCTTTGTCGGGTTTTGGAATCCATAACAATGGCATAAGAAAATGAAGAATGTTTCCTTCTCTTCTATTTTCTCGGGGAGATTGTGCAGAATTAGGATTATTTCTTTTTTTATATGCTTGGTAGAATTTTCCAGTGAAACTATCTGGGGCAGGAGTTTTCTTTATTGGAAGGTTTTTAACTATGAATTCAGTTTCTTTAAAGGATATAGGACTATTCTGGTTATCTGTTTCTTCTTGAATGAATTTTGATAGTTTGTATCTTCAGAGAAATGCTGCCTTTAATCACAGGGGTCAAATTTTATTACTTTCTTATCCTTAATGTCTGTGGGATCTGTATTGGTATCCATGCTTTCATTCTTGATGTTAATTTGTGGCTTCCACCCCACCCCCGTTTTTCTGTTTTGTTTCTTGGCCAGTATACCTAGATATTTATTAAGTTTATTTATCTTTTCAACCAGCTTTTGATTTCAGTTATTTTTCTTTATTGTTTTTCTGTTTTCTATTTCATGGATTTGTGCTCTTATCTTCACTATTTCCTCTCTTCTTCTTGCTTTGAATTTAATTTGCTCTTCATTTTCTAAATTAGGGGTAAGCAACCTATGGTCCATGGACCAAATCTGGTCCATGATTTTTATGGCCCTTTAAGTAACCATGGTTTTCACATTTTAAAAAAGTTATAAAAAGAAAACAAAAATGAAAAAGAACAACATGTGTCAGAGCCTATATGTTTCCTGCAAAGCCAAAAATATTTACTATCTGGACCTTGACAAAAAAAATGTCAACCTGTTCTAAATTACTGATTTGAGTCTCTTCTTTTTCAAATATGATTATTTAATACTATAAATTACAGTCTAAGCACTTCTTGAACAGTATCCCACAGATTTTATGATATTTAAGATCATATTTTTATTCAAAAACAAAAAAATATTTTTTATTTACCTTGAGACTTCCTCTTTGACCCATGGACTACTTAGGAGTGGTTGTTCTATTTCCAGGGATTCGGTAATTTTCCAGATATCTTCCTGAAAACATACTTTATAGGATTTCTATTCTTTTAAATTTGTTCACATTGCTTTTATGGCCCCAAATATAGTCTATTTTGGTGAATGTATCATGCGCATGTAAAAAGTATGTAAACTTTACTGTTGTTAGATGAAGCGTCCTGTAAATGTCAACTAGGTCAAGTTGTTTAAGTTTTCCATAGCCTTATGCACATTGTGCTATCCAATAGTTTTCAGATGGCCTGTTTAAAAATTTGCTTTTTCGTTCCTTTTTCTATTTGTGTTTCATTTTGGGTAATCTCTTTTGATCTACCTTCGAGTTCATTCACTGATTCTTTCTTCAACTCTGTCAAGTGTATAGATGAGGTCTTTTTTTTTTTTTTAAAGATTTTATTGGGGACTTGGGGGAGGGGA
This sequence comes from Aselliscus stoliczkanus, assembly GCA_033961575.1. Taxonomy (NCBI): domain Eukaryota; kingdom Metazoa; phylum Chordata; class Mammalia; order Chiroptera; family Hipposideridae; genus Aselliscus; species Aselliscus stoliczkanus. The sequence continues at coordinate 7,445,755 of CM066733.1, forward strand.
ACAGACAAATTACTGTCCTTTTGTTCTTCAGTCTAGTTGCGGAGGACGTTGCTTCACTGGCCCATGTTGGTATCGTCATTGCGCTCTTCCTGGATGAGGCAGATCGGTTGCTGGCCTCTGGATGGTCGCTCACAGCAGCTATTGGCAGCTCATGCTGGCTGCCGGCCGCTCACGCTGGCTGCCGGCCACTCACTGTAGCCTATGGCAGCCCACTGCAGCAGGGGCTGCAGCTATGCCGTTCCCGGGGACTCACAGCAGCCCAGCTCCAAGTGGACCTGTTGTTAGCTGTAGAGGGCAGTGTCACTGGCTCTCATATGTGAGATCCGAACCGGGGCTGCTGGAGTCCCAAGCCAGCTCTTAACCAATGTGCCACTCGGCCAGCCCTGATGAGGTCTTCAAAGGCATTCTTCATCTCTGTTAAAGAGTTTTCCATTTTTAGCACTTATATTTAATTCTTTTTTACAATTTTCAACTCCCTGCTGGAATTACTCATCTGATCTTGCATGTTGTCCACCTTTACCATTAGAATCTGAACATATTAATCATAGTTGTCTTAAATTCTTTGTCATACAAGTCTAACATCTGTGTCATAGCTGAGTCTGGTTTTGTTCTTTGCTGTCTTTTAGCAGTTAGCTGCTTTTTTCTTCTTTCTTACAACTTTTTGTTGAAAGCCAGATATTTGTGGGTTTTGCTTTTGGGAATGGGCTTATCTTTCTGGTAGGACTTTTGTGTGGGAGTTTAAGTTAATATTTAGAGTTTGGGTTAATAGTTCGGAATTGGGTTAAGTCTGAAATTTTTTGTTGTATGGTTACTCCCAGTATATGATAGGCTTCAAACTATTTTTTGATATCTTACTTAGAGTGGGCGCTGGCTCTCAGGAGGGGCTTTCTCAGTGTTTATTCCACCCTTGGCATTCCCTTTGTGTTAGGATTTGTTTTAATGCTCTTGCAACTCTCCCGCCAGCATTCCACTATTACGTGATTAGTTTATTACTAGCCTCTTGTTAGTCTGGTGATGGGGAATGAGGGGGTGTTCTCTGTTGTTCTGATTAGGCCTCAGTCTTAGGCAGGCACTGTGTCTCTATGCCCTGGGGGTCTTATGACCTCAATGCTCCTGACCCTCATGCAGCTGGGCCCAGCATTTCTTTTTGTCCTTGCTCCTACACTGGGCAGAGAGTCACCTACCCACTCCCATCCCCACCTTGTTCCCTCACCTTGGCTGCAATGGACTTTCACTGGTTGCCTTTCCTATTATGTACATTAATACTTTCCTTCAGTAGGGAACAAGGAAGGGTTCAGTTGGGGTTCAGTGCCCCTTCCACTGTTGTTCCCCATATCCAGGCATGTACCTTGAAGGATGCTTTCTCAGGGCTTTTGCTAGTATCTTTTCTGAGGTAGGAAGAGACTGCCTAGAGGAAAGGGCCTGCAAGAGGGTATAAAACCCCCATATATCTAAAGCCATTGGAGCCCCACTTTCTCTTGCTAGCTCATACATGGCCTGCATCAATTCATTAATTATTCTAGCCCAATCATTCTTAATGGTTTTTGCTGTGCATGCCTCAGGTAAGGAAGTGCTTGTACTCCTTCTTTTCTAATAGGCATCTATCTCTTCTTAAATTTGAGGCTATTTGGTTGCCCTGCAACCTCAGGTCTCTCAAAAATTCCAGGAAAGTCATAGACTTGCAGTGTCCAGTTTTTGTTGTTACTGTTGTAGTGAGTGGTGCTCCTTTCATCTTTCTACAGCCCCAGATAGAAACGGAAAGTCTTCTGCTGTTTTCACTCCTAGAATATGAGTCAAAATGGTCTCAGAGGCAATCTGGTTCATTACTTTACTATACAAATGATAATAGTGAAACTCTAAAAGAAAATGAATGACTTCTTTAGATATTTATGACAAAGTCAGGGCAATTTTACTTATTTATAGGAGTAACAAATAGGCGATCCAGACATTAAAAAAGTAATGCGGCCGAGTGGTGCATTGGTTAAGAGCTGGTTTGGGATGCCAGCGGCCCCGGTTCGGATCCCACATATGAGGACCAGTGACACTGCCCTCTACAGCTAACAACTGCTCCACCCGGAGCTGGGCTGCAAGCCCCGGCGACGGTGTAGGCTGCAGTCCCTGCTGCAGTGGGCTGCCATAGGCTACAGTGAGTGGCCGGCAGCCAGCGTGAGCTGCCAATAGCCGCAGTGAGCGACCATCCAGAGGCTGGCGACCGATCCGCCTCATCCGGAAAGAGCACAATGATGATACCAACATGGGCCAGTGAAGCAACGTCCTCTGCAAGCAGACTGAAGAACAAAAAGACAGCAATTTTCTGTTCCCCTTCCCCGATTCCCCAATGCTGTTCCCCTCCCCATTACCCCAATGGAGTCTTGGCGGGGGGGGAGTAAAAAAAAGAATTAAAATGAAACATGAGGACGTGATACAATATGAAGTTGAATAAGACTGTGGTTTGGGGGGAGGGAGAGAATCATGATCAAAGTTCATAAAAGTGGATTATAAAGTTTCACACAATGAATGGTATAGTTGAGCCATAAGTTGGTGCCAAATTCCCATATGTCCAACATGAAAAATGAGATTATTTTATAGTCTTTATTATACATTAGAGGTATATATATATGCATTTCTGAAGCCAAGAGATGCATATCCTAGTGCTAAGTTTCACAATAAATTTCTCTCATGTGGCTTCATAGAGGGACTACGAAGAAATATGATGGGATCATAGTGGCACTATCACCCCTGAAGCAAATACAGTTATCAGGTTTTATACATATGTTAGACTGTGGATAGAAGTGTTTAAGTCTTCAAATCTAAACCTATTTTACTCCATTATGCAGCTTATACTATAGCATTTCGATAGGATAGGCTGCTATTATATAAATTACTAATGATCACTGGTGACTCAAAATGTCAAAACAGGTTATGTCCTAAGTTACAAAATTCTTTCATATTGGAAGGGTCCTCATCAACTTGTCCCATCTCATTTTAGATATGAAATAAATCATGATCAATACTTTCTTGTGAAAAATCTAAGTATAGGCAAGTTAAACTCCTATTCAACTTTAAAAAAAGTCTTTTAAAACACAGCTAAGCAGACAAGATATTTTCTCTTTAGGATGCTATTGATGTCAATAATGGAACTTCATAAATATTTTAAAATAATTCCTTGGAATCAGAAACAGGAGAAAAAGAAAACAAAAGCCAGCCATAAGCCAGCCTTCTTGTACTGCCAACAATTTATTGGAGTGAAAAAGGGTCAAAATCTAGACAGAAAGACTGGGAGAAACCATGAAGAAAAAGAAAATGAATAGTCACTCTAGGGATAAGATTTCCTATAGCTGCTCAAACTATATAACTTCACAGTTCCAAATTTCAAGTGTGTGATATTTTCATGTAATTTTGTACATCAAATGGAAAATTAATTTCTCAAGTTCTAATTAGCCACGGAAGGTAGAGTGAGATAAAAAAGACCTATGGTAAGAACTAATACAAATCTACATGTACCAAAGCATTCAAAGAGACTCGAGTTAAACATGGCTAGAACTAGGAAAAAAACAAAACCAAAAAACAAAACTCTGCTAAAATGATACTGACTCTCACTTTAAGAGTCCTGACAGCCTTTGAAAATAAACAAGGTTGGTTTTGGATACTGTTCAAAATGCGTTTGCTGAAAGTACTGGGAAGACCACCTCTTTATAATACAATATTACCTAAAATGATGCTGCATTATGGACCCAGGGGATAGAATTGAGAGACCAGCGCTCTCTCTCTCTCTCTCTCTCTCTCTCTCTCTCTCTCTCTCTCTCTCTCTAAAAAAAGAAGACAAAAAGAGCGGGGAGATTTGAGTAAAATAAAAATGTTCTATAAATATATAGATACATTATACACAGATATCTGCTACAAAAATGGACACCTAGTTAATATTCTCGGGCATCTTGACAGGGAGAAAATAATTTCACTTCCCATTTGGCGTTAGTTAACTCATAGTTGAAAAAGGTAAACATTTATTGATAATACTCATATGAGAAAAGAACTTATATAAATTAAAGGGAAAAAATGTTACTCTGGATTTATAATCCTGCAGCCTTTCAGTTGGGATGCTAGTAGATCTTACTGACAGAAAGTATTTGATTCAAAGATCAACTAAATAGAAATGAAGATGAACATAAATGCATAAAAACAAAATTAACTGTATGTGGCAAATGCATACCTCTTAGCACCTGTCCTTACATGTAGAAAAGAACATCAGCCTTTGACTGATTATTTCTTTTTGACATGATTTATCACCCGGTATTCTTTAAACTTGATAAAGCAAATTAATCTCTGATTGCAGGCGGCACTGGAGGCTCCCATTAGTCATGTAGCTTGGTGAGGCTCCTTGGGTCTCACTTACCAGGCGCACTGCGAGAGCCCAGGAGCAATTCCTCCGCTTTGACTTCCTTCCCAATCCACCCAGGAGAAATGATCAAAGAATTCAATATATGGTATTTTAAATTGCTTCTATAGAACTGACCAACAAGGGGGAAAAAAAGAATTTTCTCTTTGCCCTGTTTTTATAATTATTTTTTAACCAAGAACAAAGGAACAGTTACAACTTGTGATTTCAACATTAACAACTCAAATAGACTTTTGTTTCTTTCTTATGACGACAAGGACTGCGGGTTGGGGGTAATTAAGAATTACATTTTTTTAAAACTGGAATCTTAAGAAAGAAAGGACATTTAGGAATCAACTATGTAGGAAGACAGAAACAGCAAATCAATATTCAGTACTGAAAAGATTCTTATGAAAACCATCGTTCCTGTGTTTTACTGAAAAAGACCTATCTCCCAGATTGTAAACATTTTATACTAAAATAGTATCCAATTTTGCTTTAAAAAAAAAATCAGTACACAATGAGAGGAAACCTGTTATGACTCTTAAAGCTTATTACTTTTTGGGTTTCTTATTTTATAATTTAACATTCAAAGAGCATGTCATTGGCCTTATGCTCACCATTACTCATCCTCATAGCTTAGTGTACATGAGAATGAAAGGTTTACCTATGAAATAGCTGTTAGGGAACAATGTCTGAGTTAGAACTTAGGGCTTTCTGCTTTTGGTTCTTTACTTAACTGACAATGTCTATCGGAGACATTTCCCACAATTTCAAAACACAGATTCTTCTATTATACTGCCATTAACCAACCATCACTTCATATATAATCTGATCATTTCAACAAAATATGTCTTCAATCTAGCCTTAAGTATAGGATTGAAAATTTGATCCCCAAGAAAGGTGACAATGCCTATTAGGCCAAATATTAAATCTTCTAAAACTGTAGAAAAACCAATTTGAATAGACTATAGAGCACTTACTAAACCCCAACATTGACGATGGCCTCGGTTTTCAATAGTCTGCATGGAAGACATTTCTACACCTAAAGGGGAGAAAAGTCCTCTGAGCAGCTTAACTCCACCTTCAAAAAATCATTTATTTTTTTAGGAAAGATTCTAAAGACATGAATAATAATTAAAATCATCGAATTCCATTTAAAATTTATGTAATGTGTTAATTTTCAAAAAATAATATTCCATTAAAATTAACTGATTGGAGTAGGCCTAACATTGATGTTTCAAGCATTTCAGATACCATCTGCTCACAGAACAAAATTCTGCAAATGATCTGAATGTCCAAAAAAGAAAGCATTACACTATAGATGCTTAAAAGACCCTTTTCTTAAATGAAACACAGAAGCAGTTCCAAAAGCACTGTGATGCATAGAAACAAGCTAAAAGCTCAAGTACAACATGCTTTTTCAAATATGAACTGTTACTGTTCTATTCCAACGTTTGATGAATCACTCCAAGCACACCATTGGTCATACACTTATGCACAAACTATTAAGTACAATACCTAGGTTTCTGTCCATTTCCTACCACCTGTGCATGAACTGAAGATTCAGTGTAGCCTATGCAGGTAGATATTCACAGACTGAGCAATTCTATGACCTTTTTAAGCATTTACGAAGTGCCAAAAAACGTAATTTCCTTAAAACAATCCTCTATTTTCTTTCAACACATGTGAAAGTGTGTTGCAACTATCATTTTGTAAATTTAAGAATAAACCTTTACAAAATGATTATATTACAAGACATAAATTTAGCTATACTGTCTCTAATTGCAAACAAATATATCAATTAGTTTGACATTATTTATAGAACCTTTAAAAAGCCGGTAGAATGAATTAACTATAATATTCACAATGATCAGAGTTATGAAAACTATTTCCTTACAGCAAATATTGCCAGGTATAAACAAACAAAAACACGCATGTAACTGTGTATTATCTTTCAAAAGATATATATGCAACTGCACATTATTTTCACATTTTAGTTAATCTATTAAAAGGCAAAAACTCTGATTAATACCATGAGTTATTTAATGAACAGTTTACTTGCAACATTTTCTTCTAGAATCATTATATGTTATTATAATTGAGAAAATCAGAGTACATGAGAAGAGTTGAAAAGCTGTCAGAATAGAGCGATTGTAAGAACCTCAAATACGCTATATTAAAACAAATTTTAGTGTTGTTCCTGGCATGTGACTCAAAGAAAGGAAAAGTCAGAGAAACAACTTGCTCTGTAACAAGGATTTAAGCCCCCTTCTTCTGTCCCTCCTCCCTTCCTCCCATAATCCCTTCCTTCTTTCCAAAGAAGGACATTTCAGGAAAGAGTAAATTCAATATGAAAATTAAAAGTATCTTTCCCTTTTTATTAACTCTCGTTGTAACTTGTATTTCTATTTAAAGCAGGTTCACATGTAACAACTTGCTATTTATATATGAATATACACTTACTGCTTGGCTCCATTGAGAAACTATAAATTTCATCTATTGAACATTAGCAAAAAATTACATGTGTTTATCATCTGGATTATTCTCAGATTAATAGAGATAAATGACAAAACATAATCAGCAGCAGCTCTGCAACTTAATCATTGCATCTGAGCTATAGGAAGCACTTAATTACTCTCATTTACTAGGTTCAATCTAATGAGAAAGCATTAGCCAAATGAAAAGAATGCAGTACAAACAAACAAAATAGTTATACCATCATTAAAAAGAAACTCTGACAGTGCAGGTGACAGCATAGGCAGGATAAATTACCATAATGTTCTAAATGCTGAGCTGTCAGCATGCTAATGCCATGATCAGATACCCTGGGAATCTCAGCACTATAGCTGTCAGAAACAGGTATCATAAATCACCTCTCTCTACTGTACTGCTCATTATCACAGCTATAGTATACATGGTTTTCAGCATACTTCAGGACAAATGTGAAGGCAACACTTATTCTTATGAGTGGGTCTGTTTACTCTTGCCGACACTGTAGACAATCCTTGCGTAATAAATGGATACTTTATTTTGCAATAATGAACTACGGGTTTTAGGACATGATAGCCCTCTGCTTTTAATTCATAAACCATTTGAATGAACAGACTGCAAAAACAGCACATTTTCCCAAGCTGTGCAATACAGTAGCAGTGAAGTACAGAGATGAACATTATTCCATTTAAAGGAATATCATTATTTGGAAGCTATTCCTGGATCTGGAAAACGATAGTAGCAGATACAAATTAGAACCACTTCCAGTACCTAGGAGCATTTAAGGAGACCATCGACAAAATTAAAAGGCAACCCAAGGAATGGGAAAAAATATTTGCAAATCATACATCTGATAAACAGTTAATATCCGAAATATATACAGAACTCATGTGACTCGCTAAGACTTAAAAAATCTGATTATAAAATGGACAGAGGATATGAATAGAAGTTTTCTCAAAGAAGACATACAGATGGGCAACAGGACATGAAAAGGTGCGCAGTATCCCTAATTGTCAGGGAAATGCAAATCAAAACTGCGGTGAGGTATCATCTCACACCCATTAGAATGGCTATTATCAAAAAGACAAGAAATAAGTATTGGCAAGGATGCAGAGAAAGGTGCACTGCTGTGTTTGTTGTGCATTGTTGGTGGGAATAGAAGCTGGTGCAGCCAATGAAAACCAGAATGGAGGGTCCTCAAAAAGTTAAAAATAGAACTGCTGGATAAGCCAGCAACTCCACTTCTGGGTGCTTATCAGAAGAAAACGAAATTGCTATCTTCGAAAGATATCTGCACCCATGTTTGCTGTGGTATTACTTACAAATAGCCAAGACATGGAAACAACCTAAGTGCTCACGAACGGATGACTGGATGAAGAAAAGGTGGCACATAGCAATGGAATATTATTTAGCCACAAAAAAGGAAGTTCCGCCACTTGATACAACGTGGATGGACCTTGGGGGCATTACGCTAAGTGACATAAGTCAGACAGAAAAACACAAATACTTTATGATCTCATATATACATGGAATCTAACACAAAATCCTGAAGTCATCGATACAGAGATTGGTGGTTGCCAGATGTGGCTGTGGGGAGGAATGGGCAAATGGGTGAAAGGGGTCAAAAAAGAAAAGACAGTATTTTTTCAGGGAAATTTTTTATTTTACAGGGAAAAAGAGCAAATATTTATTGAGAGCTTATTTTATGTGCTTGTCCTTTAATCCTTCCAACATTCTTGTGGGGCCGGCTGAGTGGCGCGGTGGTTAAGCGATGGCTTGGGAAGCCAGCGGCCCTGATTCGGGTCCCACATATGAGGGCCAGTGACACTGACCTCCAAAAAAAAAAAAAAGAATGCCAACATTCTTGTGGATTATTATTATTCTAACTTCAGAGGCAAGAAAGCTAAGAACCTGAGACTTCGAGAAATTTGCCCAAAGGCCACTCAGTGGCAGAGCCATGTTTGAACCCAAGTTTGTATATGCCCTATCCCTGGTAGATTAGCAAAAGGATTTGGAGATAAACGTCTAAGAACATACGAAACATGACAGATTTCTCAAAAAAGGTGTAAGAATACAAACACGTACCCTGTATCTCCAGCATAAGTGAAATGGTATCAAACTGCTAATTTCCATTCACTGAAAGAAACAGCTAGAAGGCAAACTAGCTTTTCATTTTCCCAAAATAATTTAATACAACCGTGCCAGGCTAACCAGCTGCTTATGATGACGCATCTATAATTCCCACATTGGTTCTTACGAAAAATCACCAAATACGTTTAAGAAATAAAATTGTTTTCATACACACAAAATGTATTTTTTAAAGTGTTTTGAATAAGCATAAAAATGCAAGGAAAAGAACAAAATATTATGGTATATTCAGGAAGAAATACACCGTTTCCAAAGAAAACAAAAATGATGAATGACATTTTCTTATAATCTGTGTGCAGGTTGTCCTGTGCTTATTCCAAGAAGGAAGAGGTGTTTCTTACTGGCTTCTCGTATTTTGGTGGGAGGTGCGTGATGGAGAAGGGAAGCATTACAAAATTGTTGTGATGCTCTTGTGCAAAGTGTAAATTAATCACATGTCAAAATCTCAGTTTTACGTTGAGGATAATAGAGTTCTATGAACCAGAGTATTTATTACAGTGAATTTAAGCCTTTTCCTGGTTTGGGCATGCACTACCGCCATGAGTATTCTTTGAAAAAATAGAGTCTGAACACCAAATAGGTCTGCTTCATGTTCATTTTCCCTCCTTAGGTTGCACGAAATCGTTTCGCTATTTCTGTAGAATCTGACCCTTTTCTAGCTCCATCGAATTCTACCCATATGATTCTGAAACAATACTGACTCACTTCTAGGGGCTTACTATGTCCCAAGCACTTTAATACTGTAATAGGAAAAGCCCAAGTCCAGGGGGTCGATCTCAACCCAGGTCAGCTTGGCGCAAAGCTTGTATGATACTATTTACTGTATAACGCTGTCTTCTGCTGTGTGTGTAAATTTGCTTTCTTAGATAGTCATGGGAAGAAAACTCTAAATCTCATCCACATTTATTTCTCTGACATAATTTTACAGAATGCTAACTGGAAAGGGCACTAACTCAGCATTCCACATGCTTTGGAAATGGGGAGTTTTGACGCTGCAAGCTTTGGGGAAAGCGTGGGTCCAGGACACTGCTCTCCATGACCTCCCCTGAGCCCTAGATGGCGCTATGGGCCCAACTGCAGTGCCAGATCCAAGTAACTGGAGGAGAGAGACAGGCCAGGGGTGGGGAGCAGAAGGAAGAGAAATGCTAGGGTTCAGGAGCGGTCTGTCCTAGGTTAGCCTGACACTGTGAACTTCCAACGATGTCAACTAGTCAGTCTCAGGTCCAACTAGCTCTCATTAGGATAAAATTTGTAGTAATACAAACTAGGTTTTAAAAGATTTTAAATTTTGTTCCTGGGCAAACTGTCACCTGTGTCCAGGCTAATGGTGTGCCATACAGGGGTCCCATGCCCCTTTGACCAAGAAGCATTAGTGGTGCTTGTTGGAACACTGTTAGGCTGGACATTAACGATGTAAATAAGGTGGGTCTATAAAGCACTCCAAGCTGCAAAAATGAACACTGAAACCACTTCTCCCAGCAAAAATCGGGTACACATTCACTGCAATACTCAGCTATGTAAAATCTACCCTTCAATGTTCTTCAGCTTTCTGGGAAGTTTAGGAGACTGTTCGCCTTTGATGATCATATGCACAGCTCAACTGGGCAACTGATTTGTCTTACTGTGAACATTTTTCTGGGTCCACTGTATAAATAAAGCATACATTATTATCTTTTCATCTTGAGGGAGATTAGATAAAAAAAACATTTAATCATTGTTTTAAAACATACATTAGCATTGTATTATATGTCAATAATTTCTATTTCACAGTAGAAGTAAGATTTTATTACTAATTAAATAATACTTATAAAATAGGCTACAACCTTTTATTCGTATAAAATCAATGACAAATATCATTCATCAAGAATAAAAAAAGATATTTTTGGAAGTTTTACACTAGTGTGGAAAAAAATATCTTTCAGTTGTTTTCTTTCCTACCTCCGTGATCTAAAGTAGGAACCAAGGCTACAGCTGATCTATCTCCCAAGAACTTAAACACAGGGGGTGGAACCTGCTTAATAACAGTTCAGTAAAAGAAATAAACAATTTTTTTACAGACCAGTTAGTGTGTCTGTACTCTACCACACCTCTAAAATGCTGAAAAATACACAATACATAAATCCTATTTAAAACATTCGGTCATTTCATTATATAAGCAAGAAAACAGAATAGTCGCTTCCTGCAGTTGGAGAAACTTCCAGAGGTGGTAGTATACTAGTTGCAATATCAGTCATATACTAAAATTGAATGTTAAAACACTCAAACACAGGGCCGGCTGGAATGGCGCGGTGGTTGAGTGCTGGCTTGGGAAGCCAGCGGCCCCGGTTCAGGTCCCAATTGTGAGGGCCAGTGACACTGCCCTCAAAAAAAACACAACAAAAAACACTCAAACACAAGCTGCTTTAATTATAATGTAATTCTTTCTATGTATTTCATAAAAATGAACTTTGGGACTCAGACTCAAGTAGACCCAAATCATGATATTCTAGTATTTTGTACTGTAAGCTCTCGGAGAAGGTACAGAGGGTCAGTGAATACACAAAGCTTCAAGTATTACTGCTAACAATTCTGACAAGTTCTTAAGAGGGATTATTCTTAAACAGAATTTCAGGATTCTCTGAAATTGGGAGGTCAGCTTAAAAGACCCAAAATGTGTACCAAAAGAAAGGTTCTGAAATATGGGAGAACAGTTTAGAGCAGTGGTTCTCAAACATTTTGGTCTCTGGTACACTTTAAAAAACTGAGAACTTTTGCTTATGTGGGTTGTATCTATTGATATTTACTATATTAGATACAAAACAGAATTTAAAAATATTAATTAGGAAAATAAATCCATTACATGTCAATTAACATATTTTAATGAAAAAGCTATATTTTATAAAACACAAGAAGAGTGGCACTCTTTCATTTTTATAGATCTCTTTAATACCTGGCTATACAGAAGCAGAAAAGGCTGGAGTTTTATATCTGCTTCTGCATTCAATACCAAGTGGCATATGGCTTCTAGAAAACTCCATGCACATTCAAGCGAGTGAAAAGGCTAATGTTGCCCTAGCATCATTTTCAAAACAGTTTTGACCTCAGTGATCCCCAAAGAGTCTTGGGATCTCTGGGAGTCCCTGGGCCATGTGGAGGCCCGTTGCCATGGAAGCTAAACCTTAGGTTCTAGATTCAGAGATGCTGGATCTGAACTCCAGCTCCTCTTCTTATTAGCCATGTGAACGAACTTTTCTGGGAGTCAATTTCCTCATCTACAAGATGGGCATTAGTAATACTACCTGCCTTGGGAGGAGCTGCTGCATGAATTAAATGAGATGATCCATGCCAAGAGCTTGGCCTAGTTGATAAGGATTTTAAATAGTAAAATAGCTAACTTTAAAAAATGTATTGCTTTAAAAGAGGTATGGGCAATTTTCCATTTAAAATTTGCTGAGTCCAGCCATTTTATCAACGTAACTCTAATGTCCAGCGTAATTTGGAACACGTCTGAAACATGGGAGGTGCTCAAATATTTGTGAATACATTAAAGAATGAATGGACAAATGGCTGTCCACATACAATGGCTGTTTTCATATTCCACCAGTAACACAATTCCTCTCTATTTCAAAATAGCATTAGGATGGGTAATGACTGCCAAGAAAGCACAAATCTCAACAATTAACCATTGGTGGTTTAGAAGCCAAGGGAAAGATGTGTGATCACAGGGAGGGGACATGATGTGGCAGTGACTTAGTGAAACGCCTCCAGATCTATTTGTAAGTTGCAGCTGGGTTGGGCTACTTTATTAGAATTATACTGTACATATGGCACGTGGGGAAGTGGGGAGGAAGGAAGCAAACCTGCTTTCATTAAATATCCACTCTATGCTAGCCAGTATTTTCAGAAGTAGGAATTTTTATCCTCAAGTTACAAATGGAAACTAAGATTCAGGTAAATTGTATAATTTTGTTTGTGGTTGTACAACTAACATATTTTTCCTGCTACTTCTTGCGATGTCTCTAAACATTTTTTCCAGGTTTTTGTCTAATTCCTTGCATACTATATATCTTCAATAAATGTTTACAGAATGCAGATGGCAGATTGTATCCAATTCCAAAGATTCTTTTTTTTTTTTTTAAAGATTTTATTGGGGAATTGGCGGAGGGGAACAGCGTTGGGGAATCGGGGAAGGGGAACAGACAAGTTGCTGTCTTTTTGTTCTTCAGTTTAGTTGCGGAGGATGTTGCTTCACTGTTGGTATCGTCATTGCGCTCTTCCGGGATGAGGCAGATCGGTCGCTGGCCTCTGGATGTCGCTCACCGCGGCTATTGGCAGCTCACGCTTGGCTGCCAGCCGCTCACGCTGGCTGCGGGCCACTCACTGTAGCCTCTGGCAGCCCACTGCAGCAGGGGCTGCAGCCCACACCATCACCGGGGCTCGCACAGCCCAGCTCCAGGTGGAGCTGTTGTTAGCTGTAGAGGGCAGTGTCACTGGCCCTCACGTGGGATCCGAACCGGGGCCGCTGGCATCCCAAAACCAGCGCTTAACCAATGCACTACTCGGCCGGCCCCCAAAGATTCTTAAAATTGCATCATGGAAAGACAGAGTGTCATGCAGCAAAGCAGTCACTATCACCAAGAGCCAATCCTATTTTGTCTACAGAACTCTTTAGAAGGACGTTTATACAATGCCACCAGACTCATGAAAAAAAAAGAAACACGGAACGACAGATCTGGTCAAGGAACCGCAATGTACGACATAATTTTGATTTTAACTTGGTTTCAGAGAAGAGTGACTCACTGAGAACCACCATTATTCCTGCTCAGCAAGTAGTATATTAGTAACGTTTCTGGCTCAGTGTGTCCACCAAGATTCACAATGATAAACAAGGAGACAAGAACAATTACTTTTTAAAGACAAGTTATTAGGAGACTAATGATGGTTGTGATGGTGAAGACAAGGTATAATAGCTCTGCTACATATAGTAAGAACAGGAGAAGAGCCAGTAGAAATTATTTTGTAAGAACTATTATTTATCACCGGTCACCTGCTATTTTCCCATCAAATTTACTATTTCATCAAGTTTACAGCGTTTATTTTTCTAGGTATTAACTGAACAGAGATGAATAAGGCATGCTCCCTAAATATAAAGTGCTCACAACCTAAAGGGGATCAGACAAGCACACAATTACTAGAGTATGATAAATGCTTTTACTGCTTTGTACCATGTACTAAGCCAATTTGGAGGAGTATCTAATGCAGAGAGTTATCACAGAAGGTTAGAGAACATTCCAGAGAAAAGGAAGAGCATGTATGAGTTTTCAAAGAAATGCAAAAATTCAATTAAGCCAGTGAGAGGGGGAATGAATGCAGTTCAGGGGCCGGGCTAGGTCGTGGAGTCTGGGCTTCACCTTGAAAGCATGGGGAGTTACTGACGGACTGACACTTCAGAATGAATGCCCTAACAGCTTTGTCCAGGAAGTCTGGGGAGGGGGAAATCAAGGCTGGAATAGTAGATTGATGAGAAATAAAGATGGTCTGAATGTGGCAGAAGAGAAAGGGAAAAGCAGCAATAGTCAAGAGAATTTAGGACAGGAGAAGAAGAGTCTAAATGACTTTCACATCTTTCGTGTTGTGACTGGTGAGGATGCTATTCACTCTGCAGGAGGGAGAGACATTTGGGGAGAAGCTGAATGTTGAACTTATCTTTAAAAAGATGTGTTCGGAACAGCCCATGAGACATATAGGTGGGGATGCACAGAAGGAAGATCAGACAGAAAGCTAAAGGGCTGGGGCCGGCCGAGTGGCGCGGTGGTTAAGCGCTGGCTTCAGAAGCCAGCAGCCCCGATTCGGGTCCCACATATGAGGGCCAGTGACACTGCCCTCAAAAAAAAAAAAAAAGTGAGAAAACTAAAGGGTTGGTGAACAGCCAGCAGGAAGGTAGCAGGCTGTGAGCCACGCCACAGCAAGAAGGTCTGTGCCCAGAACGAGGGGACAAGGTTACAGTACTCACGGTGACAGGTGATTATGGGTTCACTTTTTTTAACTTCACATATACTAATTTAGTCTTCATAGCAACACCATCAGCTAGGTACTTTATTATCCCCACTTTCCAGATGAGGAAACGGAAGCATAAAGGGGTATAAACATTTGTCCAAACTCACACAGCTAGGAAGTAACAGGGTTGGAATCTGAACCAGGCAGTCAGACCTTACACACTATGTTATGCTACTGATGAACAGATTAGGAAAACATTATTTTTTAGAGATTTTGAACTAATTTTTTTCTGATAACAAGAGTAATAATATTCAGAAACAACGCTAATTATAAAAATAGAATTTACTTTTAAATATAATTTTTATAAATGCTAAAGATTTTATATAACAAAATAGATAAAAAAGAAAAAAGGCATATAATATAACCACTTCAAGGCAACCACTGTTCACATTTTAGTCTATTTCTTTTCAGTCTTTTTTCAATAACCCCCGTCTTACCTTTGCATATGCAATTTTAGGCTACTTTTTAAGATTTCAGATAACTATTTCCTCAGGATATTAAAATTTCTATCTTATCATTATTGTTAATGGCTGTAATATTTTTAAAAACTGATGAACACAATGTATTCAACCAATGCCTTAGTGTTGGATATTTGTGTTGTTCTTAATTTCCCACTATTATAAAATTGCACATCATACTCTTGCTGCCCATAATTAACTTAAAAATAAATTCTCTCAAGACAGTCATAGACAATAATTTCAAAACAATATGCACAGACACTGATGGATAAAAATTATACATAAAACCTAACTACCTTTTTTCTAGAAATAACTTCCAAAACATATTAACATTATTTCACTTTAATAGAAAATTATTTCAAAAACTAATACAATAAAAATAAGATAAACAGAAATACAGCTAAAAAGCAAATAGCATCTTAATTTGAACAATTGTTTTAAAATTGTAATAGATAATTTCAAATGCATTGAACTAGTAACAGTCCCTTGATTTGGACTGGCAATTAATATTTTCAGTTTATTTTGATGAACACATGTTCCATTAAGTTTTTCCAAAATAAGTGAAATTCTGTCAGCCATTTTTCTGATATTATTATTTGATTTAAGGGAAATACTGGACAGAAAAAGTGTAAGACCAAAAACATCTACATGATTAAACCTGAATTTAATGTTTTAAACTTATGTTTAAAGCATGTTGCTATGCCATGTGTGAGTCTTTTCTGATACAATTTGATGTATCACGCAATTGTAAAAGTCCCTTAGTAGTTACACTGCTCCACGCTTAAGAAATCGAAAACAATACTGAAAACTGAGACCAAACCCCCCAGAACAAAAACAACAATAACAACAAAAATAAACTGTTATTTATATAACTGTTTGGCAAGCCATCTATTTCCAAAAGAAAAAAAAAAGGAATACTTTGCCATGTCAACTTTATTTTTTAATCACACAATGGGAAGATGAGTAAATTATAATATCCATCAACAATAAGCTTTCTTTGAGTAAGTATCAATTGACTCTGACCATAATTGATAACCTAAGCCAATAGTACATTCTGTTACAATTCTAGGTTCAAAAGGTTAATGATGGCCTGGCCACAGGCTCATCCGGAAAGCTGAAACTGATTGCTACATGCCTTCTTAATGAAGATGTACCGCATGTATTATAAGTGCATGCTGACAAGTGATCAGAATCTCCAATGTCAATGTAGCGAGCAAGCATTAACCTCCACCACGTCAATTTAACTGTCATTCTCACAGTTTATATCCCACCAGGTCCTTGTATTCTATGAGCAAGGTAGTGTCTGATAACTGTATTTCCTTTGTAAAGGCAAGATTTCCCTTTTCATTCTAATGAATACAGGAATCAATAATGGTAAGTCAATTCAAACTATGTTATGAATTAACAATACCCAAGAAAGTTAAGAAGAGATTAGGGTGATGATGAGGGTTATCATTTGTCACCAAAATCTTTAATTTGCATGTAGATTTACTGCCCCAGTGCACAGGGCACTAGAAAAATACCAGCATCTTTTCTTTCCAAGAGGCACTTAACACTGTCCCATTTTTACAGGCCAAGAAGAGAAAATGATAGGCTGAATTATGAGCATCTACTCGCAAATAAAACCAATTTAGCAAACTTCATGGCTGGTACCCAACACTCACTGCCAGTTTGAGGAAGAACAAGTAGCGTGTTCTAAAACAGAGTTGTAGGAACTATAATATCTTCAGTTTCTGAACAGATCATCATGTGTCAATAACTAGCCACAAAATCATTCCTTTCATGGCAGCAGCAGAGAAGCAGAGTGGTGTAATAAAATGAGCGCCTGCTGTAATAATATGAGGCTGACAACATAATGGTTGTGTTCTTAATACTGGCGAGGCCTCTTCACAAAACGTTTACCTTTCTGGGTCTCAATTTCTCTACGTGTAAAACAAGAATATTAACTCCTGCTTGCTTTATCTAATGAAGCGTAAGTTTTCAACCATGGCTATATACTAGGATCATGCTGAAGTTAATAATACAAAAGATAACTGCGTCCTACCCCAAGGAATGCTGAATTAGCTGGTTTAGGGTAGGGCCCAGGCAAGGGTACTTCTTTGATGGTTATTCAGAAAAACTTCTTATAATTTTACTTTTTAAACTTTTCACTGTGGAAATATTCAAACATATACAAACATAATGGGAATACTTTAATGAACCCAAGGTACCCATTACCAAGCTTCAATGATTATCAATATTCTACTAGTCTTGTATCGTCTATTCCCCCATCCCCCAACATTTAAAAGTTTCTGTTGGAGTATTTTACAGCAAATCACACTGGCATTAAAAAAAAAAATTCCCCATGTGATTATATTGTACAGCCAGTATTGAGAACCACATGAGAATTTTGAAAATGTTTTTCAAATTACAAAAGAGTAATAATAAAAAAATCCATACCCAAATGAATTACTAGGCTGAAGCATTTTTACTAAGGTTGACTGATCAAGTCATTAGAATAAAATAGTGAATACTATTTCAGTGATTTTTTTCCTTTGAACTAACTAGTTCTTTCACAAAACAGACCCTTCCAAGGCCACAATAGAAAATCGCATTTCTCCCTTTATGCCCAATATTTTCATCTGTACTCCCCCATCTTATAGTTTCCCAAGTGGGTTGCTTCCTCAACCTGGAAGAATTTACCCCTTTCTCCCCTCCCCTCCCCCCACCCCAAGGGGTGACTGCTTAATAGATACGATACAGAGAATACAGAGAAATTCACAGTATAGTGAACCCTCATTACATTTCACCCCAACAATTCTCCCAACATCAGAATGGCCTGCTGCTGAGAGCTCTGGCTCTTGTATCAGATTAACATCTAAAGAGAGTAATTTTAAAAAATACATACAGGATTTAGCTATTTAAAGATACAAGATAGAGGGGACATTTTCAAACAAAGAAAATATTCTCCAAAAGTTTTAATTGAAAGACTTAACATGCTAAGAAGCAAAGCTTTATAATATATACTGCATGGCCATCACTTATAAAAACACATCCCCTGGATTATTTCCCAATTATTTTTTTTGATTTAGTGGACCACTGGGAAAAAAGGAATTACTGTATTCAAAGATGATACTAAGAACAGTTGAAATAATAATAGCAATCACAACATCAACAATAGAAGCATCTAATTCTTTTTTTTTAGCTGAGCCCTCCTGCCACCTGTTGGCAGCTCAACGGCAACTCAGCTTGGGCTGGCATCGAACCGCCGTTGCTCAGAGCTCAGCTTGCACTCTAGAGTGAGCTCTTAACCAACTGAGCCACTCAGCTGGCCCATAAGCATCTAATTCTTAACAAGCACTTTCTGTCAGGTATGCTAAGCTTATTATCTCAACCCTCCTATTAGCCCTAAAAGTAGGTATTATTATCCACATTTTATGATGAAACTGAAGCTTAGAGAGTTAAGGAACTTGCCTGAAAATAAAAAGAGATAGTAGGTAGCAATACAGGGATTTCATTTGTCTAACAAGTTCTGGAGGAAAGAAATAAAGAGAGAAAAAGTAGAACAAGGAGCTCACATGCCTCTGATTCCGTCCCCGGGCTGGTTCCTCACTGCCTGGAACAATTGCAGCTCTGGATTTAGAAAATCGCTACAGCAAACTTCAAGGAGCTCCTTGAAGCGGAAAGTGATAACGTCTTTTACAAAACATCAGTTTACAAAATAAGACATGAAGTCAAGAATCACCAAGTTTAATTGCATGGCCCCAACTAATGTTTTATTTTATCTAAAACCATCATAATTCCTTTTCTATTAGGGTATGAATCTCTAAAAGTTACCGCATACTTAAAATTTTCAATAGATCTCAGAAATAATTCATAAATATCCCTCTTCTTCCTCTTGTACACACTTTTTTGTTGATAAACCAGCCTTAGACACCGATCTTTAAAAACGTTAACAAGAACTAAGCCCCCTTTTTTACTGATGCAAAATCCAGGCCCTGTCCTGGTTAGATTATTTTCCTAACTGTAGAACCAGCTCAAAATTGTCCAATCCTGTTTCTAACAAGATACTGAGTTGCTTTTCAGAGACAACAGACCAAAACTTCCACGTCATGCAGCCAAAGCATGCCCCGAGGAGAGAACTCTGACCTCCAGCTGTACTTGGAACCACAGGACTGGGCCATAACCGGAAGGTGAAGAACGGAACCCTTTCAGAAGCGAAGGGCCTTCTGTGCAGGAAGACCGGCATGGAAGCCCCTTGCACATCTTACCATAAACGGCCAAGTTGCGAAGCTCTCCAATCAAAACCTGCACAGCCAAGGCTTCCACATACCAGCCTATGACCCCTAACCCCTAGCCCTCAATCGCTGCCTTTATTTTAGTTTTTGAGGCCAGTGTCACTGGCCCTCATGTGGGACCTGAACCGGGCCGCAAGCCAGCGCTTAACCACTGCGCCACTCGGCCGGCCCTTCAATCTCTGCCTTTAAAAACGCTTGATTCAGTGGTTAAGTGCTGGCTTGGGACGCCAGCGGCCCCGGTTCAGATCCCACATATGAGGGCCAGTGACACTGCCCTCAAAAAAAACCCACAAAAAAACCCTTGATTAAGAGCGAAAGGAAAGTTCCAGTTTTAAAACATCGCTTCCCCATTCTCTTTGGTTGGTGCCCTGCAAATAAAATGGCTTTCATTTCTCCGTTGCAAACTCAGATATTCAGTGTTTGGCTTTGGGGCATATTGGGTCAGGGGGCTCTCATGCAGTTCGGTTAGGTAACATACTCTAAGTGAAATTAATTTGTAACTTCTTATCCTGTCTAATCTTACCTCTTGTTTTTTAATATGTTACGTTTTTATAGAAAATCTCTCTAGTTCAATGGCATATTACTTCTCTTTTAAAAATCATTCCTATCAGCAGACAACAGTCCAATTTGCACATTTTATTCTATCTATAAGGATGTGCTTCCTAAATGTTTATTGCCTATGTAGCAAACTAATTCAACATCCTTTCAAAATATTTTCCTCCTCATATTTCTTCTCACTTCACTGCTCTTGCCAAGAATAACACCTTCAATTCAATGACTTTATTAGTGACCCCTGCTTCAAATCCTTTTTGGGACAAAACAGGCAAAAACAAGTTAACAAATAGATATACCAACACTTAGTGTCTTTCCTCAAAGGATTAGTGAACACTGTATAATCATAAAGAGCTTAAACGTTTCATGATGGACAAAATCCTGTTACATGCATTTCATGCTACTTCATCTGATCTCAACACAATCCACTGACATAGAGAGGGCAATTCACGTGTCCATTTTGGATTGGAGAAAACTAACGCCCAGAAGCTCATGTCCTGATAAAGGTAAGCTGACTACTAAAACCCTTTTGAACTTCCATGCATTTCTTTATCAGCATCAACAACGGGTCTCCTCTCGTGGCCTACAGATGTATCGCCACAAGGAAAAGCCTGGGCTTTCTTTTTATTTATAACCAGGAGTGTCTTCGAAAAGTTCAACCCGAAGGTGAGAAAACAGACAAGACTCACACAGCTATGGAAATAAAGTCTATGGCCCATGTCAGTTCCAGGCATAACCTTCTCTTCTCCACGAACCATTCTAAACATGATTCAAGTCATCACGACAAGTATATCAAGGGGGTAAAGAAAATGTGATGGAGTAAAATAACAACCCTCCATGACATTATGAACTATTTAGTGAGAATGGATTTGGAATTCGCACAGCTGACCTTTTTAGAGGTTAACAGATTGCAAAAGAATAAAAAGGGAAAGTAACATTAAAATAGGGACAGAATACAGAAAACTGGAGTACAAGTAAAGCAGGATTGTAAATCAGATAAAGGCCACACAAAGAGAATATACTTCTCCTGGGTAAATTGCAGATATTGCCATATACCAAGATCATCTAGATAGTAAACGTCCGTAAATCCTCTACGTGAAGAGAGTACAGTTCTGAAAGAGCAGAACAATCAATGGTAAAAGACAGGCCTAGCTGAACACGTATAAAGTTAAGAGACTATAGAATCTGATGGAGCAGTTTTGCTCTCAGGTGCCTACAGAGATTCAAAGGATCTGTTTCTAAGGAGCAGAGAGACACCGGGAGGATCCACAAAGGCACCAAATGACCTTAAACACAGACCACTATATATAGATGATAATGATGACAATGACAATGGGAACCATAAAAATACCAGGTTCGACTTATAAAAGAATTTACAAAATGCCAGCCACTTGGACTAGTTATATTAGAGACATAACCCCTAATCCTCATAACTTGGCAATGAAGGCATTATTGGCCTTATTTTCACTAGAGAAAATGCAACAGGATTTAGCTCATTTAGTGCTCAGTGACTGGCCTAAGGCAGCAATCTCTCATCACCTAACATACACAATTAAAAATCAGACACGTGTTGGTTGCCACCATCTAGACTGGGATCTGATGAGTATTATGTTTCATTAAGTAAAAAAACCCCACAAGGGCTTGCAACAGAGTTCACTGGTTCTCTCATTCCTGTTTCAGAACCCACTGCTGGGTTAACATATGCCAAGATACACTGCATGCTGGTAACTAGCACTTTCAAGGCCATGGACTCTGCACCTTTTGAAACAATTTTTCACACCAAACGATTACTTTTAACAATACACTTTTAAACTAAAATAATGTTAGCTACATTATGGAGAAACTTACCATGATCTGGTATTGTATTTTGTGTTTTATGTATGTTACCCCAATTAATGGAGATCCAGGTCTATATGATTACAAAACCAGGAACCATTCCAACTCATCATCTTGGCTCAGGCCCAGCTTTTATTCAGTCTGCATTACTTCATTGCCCAAAGCACTAAATTACACTGATGCAGATAGGGGATTATTGCTACAAGTGAAAAAGGATGTGACACAAACACACTTAATCTGATTACATTACTAGACTGCATAAAAACTAAACTAAAAATAACCAATAATTTTCTATGGTCATTTAAAAAATATATAACTGTTTAGGGCTCATGAAAATTATAGCAACGACTGAGTTTATATTTGTCCTTTGTCCCTGAAATAATATAATAGACAGTGGCAATCAGTGGGTGCCTCTCCTGAAGTTCCCTTCTTACATAAGCTGTCACACACAACTGGGTTTTTGAGTTCTTTCTTGGAGAGAGGGCTCAAGACAAAGTCATTAAAAAGGCAGTGAGTTTTTTTCAGGAATGATTCAGCTATTACATCATGTGTGTGACTTTGTATCATCATCAACTTAGCAAATATGATCGACTGTTTAATATGTGCTAAGCAGAAATAAACACCAGAGGGAGATAAGAAAATGAATAAAGTAAAGCTTCTGACCTCAAGGAGCATATAGTCCATAGGGCACAGGGACAAGGTCACACATAAACATATATTGACTGCTTATGATGTGTAGAAAAATGTATTTCTATCTTTTATAACACATTTGGGGGATTAAGCCACAGGTGCAAAGACTTAGATGTTGGTAGAAAATAGGGGTGGCGGGAAGCTGACTTTACAGGCGTATTCACTTTCCTTCACACAAATTTAGAGACGTTACTTACGGATCAGTACTTTCTATCATAGGAACGCAAGCCAAACTAAGTATTAGGAGGCGTTCCCTAAATGCCCAGCATGGTCACAGGTGAGTAGTAATTCTCAGGACGTAAGAAGCTCCTGGCACTGTACAGGGCAGGTTCCTCGGGCACTGCTACTGTGGGGTAAGAACAATCTGGGCTTCCTAGGTTATTTTAGAAGCTGGATGAACTCCAGAATAATCATTTCACTATGATGTGAAAAAGTCTCTTAGCAAAAATAAACGTAGGTGCCAGATACTGTTAAGTTCTTTTGGTTGAGAATTTCTCCAGCTAGAAAGAGCTTTAGCAATAATCCAGTGTAAACCCTCATTTTATAAATAAAATCTCAAGAGGGTAAGTTCACACAGTTAACTGGAGATAGAGCCTTCTACCTGGTTTATCCTAATGATTGCGAGGGAAATCTCCGCAAATTCCTTTTATCGTAGTTTACCATAATGATATTATGAAAGGTGACTATTACGGAAGTGAATATGACATTATGGACCACCAGTCACATTTTTGTTGTAAGAGTCATTGCAATAGAACTTATCTATGTAGTTATAGATCAATTTGGCAAAGTATTTTTAGATCTTCAAGATAATTTGAAGACTCATTCAATATATTATTGGGAGTTCACTAAATGCCAAACACAGAGGATAAGGTCTGGAGAGCAAAGGTAAAAAAGAATTCCCAGAACTTAAGAAGCCCCTGACGGTGTGCAGGACAGACATGTAAATGTGCTATACAACTGCTGCAGTAAAAAAATGTACAAGGAGCCATGAAAAGAAAAAAAAATTAATGCCAATTTTTGGGAAAATAACTTTAAATCTTTTTTTATTAGTATTTATTGGGGTGACATGGTTAGTAAAGTTATATGGGTTTCAAGTGTACATTTCTATAATACACCATCTCGATATTGCATTGTGTGTTCACCACCCAGAATCAGTTCTCCTTCCATCACCATATATGTGACCCCATTTTGCCCTCTTCTACCATCTCCCCCACCTTACCCTCTGGTAACCACTCTCCTGGGTATCACCCCAAAACTATGAAGGAAATTCATAGCAATATAAACCTACCTCAAGAAACCAGAAAAATCTCAAATAAACAATCTAACTTTACATTTAAAAGAAGTGGGAAAAGAACAGCAAACAGAGCTCAAAATGAATAGAAGGAAGGAAATAATAAAGATTACAGTGGAAATAAATGAAATAGAGTCTAAAAAAAATACAACAAACCAATGAAACTAAGAGCTGGTTATTTGGAAAGATAAATAAAATTGATAAGCCTTTAACCAGACTCATCAAGGAAAAAAGAGGACCCAAATAAATCAAATCATAAATGAAAGAGAAATCACAACTGACACCACAGAAATACAACACAATGTTATGAAAATACTACATGCCAATTATATACCAACAAACTGGACAATCTGGAAGACAAAGACCTTACAAAAAAGAAAACTATTGGCTGATATTCCTGATCAACACAGATGCAAAAATTCTCAACAAAATATAAGCATACTGAATTCAGTAATATATTAAAAAGATCATACATATGATCAAGTGGGATTTATTCCTGGAATGCAAGGTTGGTTCAGTATCTGCAAATCAATTAATGTGATACACCACATAAACAAAATGAAAGATAAAAATCATATGATCATATCAATAGATGCAGAAAGAGCTTTTGACAAAATTCAGCATCCATTTATGATAAAAACTCTCAGTAAAGTGGGGATACAATGAACATATATCGATATAATAAAGCCCATATGTGACAAACCCACAGGTTACATCATACTCAACAGGGAAAAACTAAAAAACATTATCCTTAAGATGAAGAACAAGATAAAGATGTCTACTTTCACCACTTTTATTCAACATGCTACTGGAAGTCCTAGCCACAGAAAACAGACAAGAAAAAGAAAAAGAAGGCATCCAAATTGGAAAGGAAGAAATAAAACTTGTCATTATTTTCAGATGACATGATATTATATATAGAGAGAACCCCAAATATTTCACCAAAAAACTATTAGAACTGATAATTTAGTAAAGTAGGATATAAAATTAATATTAGAAATCGACTACATTTTTACACACCAATAATGAACTATCAGAAAGAGAAATTAAGAAAACAAGTCCATTTACAACTGTATAAAAAAAATGCCTAGGAATAAATTTAACCAAGGAAATACAAGAATTGTGCACAGTAAATTATAAGACATCGAAGAGAGAAATTGAAAAAAGATACAAATAAATGGACGTATATATCATGCTCATAGAGAAGAAGAATATAGTTAAAATGTCCATACTACCCAAAGCAATCTAAAGATTCAATGCAACCCCTATCAAAATACTAATGACATTCTTCATAGTGCTAGAACAAATAATCCTAAAATTTATATGGAACTACGAAAGACCCCAAATAGCCATGGCAATCTTGAGAAAGAAGAACCAAGCTGGAGGCATCACACTACCTGATACCAAATCATACTACAAGGCTATAGTGACCAAAACAGCATAGTATTGGCATAAAAACAGACACATAGAAAAATGGAACAGAATAGAGAGCCCAGAAATAAACCCGCACCTATATGGTCATTTAATCTATGGCAGAGGAAGCAAGAATATACAATGGAGTAAAGGCAGTCTGTTCAATAAATGGTGCTGGGAAAACTGGAAAGATACATGCAAAAAAAGTGAAACTGGACCATATTCTTACTCCATGTACAAGAATAAATTAAAAATGGATTAAAGAGTTAAATGTAAGACCTGAAACCATAAAACTCCTGGAAGAAAACTTTGGAAGTAAATTTTCTGACATTACCTTACTTCTTTCTGATATATCTCCTCAGACAAGGGAAACAAAAGAAAAAATAAACAAATGGGACTACATCAAACTAAAAGGTTTTTGCACAGCAAAGGGAAACCATTAACAAAATGAAAAGGCATCATACTGAATAGGAGAAGATATTCGCCAATGATATCTCTGATAAGGGCTTAATATCCAAAATTTATAAAGAACTCATATAACTCAACACCAAAAAAAATGAACAATACAATTAAAAAATGATAGAGGACCTGAACAGACACTTCTCCAAAGAGGACATATAGATGGCAACAGGCATATGAAAAGACGCTCGACATCACTAATCATCAGAAAAATGCAAATTAAAACAATGAGATGCCACCTTACACCTGTCAGAATGGCCATCATCAATAAATCAAAAAACAAGTGTTGGCAAGGATGTAGAAAAAAGGGAACCCTTATGCACTGTTGGTGGGACTGCAAATTGGTTCAGCCACTATGGAAAACAGTTCAGAGGTTCCTCAAAAAATTAAAAATAGAACTACCTTATGACCCAGCAATTCCACTTCTGGGCATTTATCTGAAGAAATCTAAAACACTAATTTGAAAAGATATGCACTCATATGTTCACTGCAGCACTGTTTACAATAGCTAAGATATGGGAGCAACCAAAATGCCCATCAATAGATCACTAGATAAAGAAGAATGGTACATATATACAATGGAGTATTACTCTGCCATAAAAAAGAACAAAATCTTACCATTTGCGACAACATAGATGGGCCTTGAGGTAGTGTGCTAAGTGAAATAAATCAGATGGAGAAAGACAAATACTATATGAACTCATTTATATGTGAAAGAATAAACAGAAACAGACTCATAGATACAGAGAACAAACTGATGGTTACCAGATGGAAGGGGTGTTGGGGGACTGGGTAAAAAAGGTGAAGGGATTAAGAAGCACAAATTGGTAGTTACCAAACAGTAACTATGGGGATGTAAAGTACAGCATGGAGAATACGCTAATAATATTGTAAAAACCATGTATAGTATCAGGTGGGCACTAGACTTATTGGGTGGATCATTTCATTAATCATATAAATGTCTAAGCACTACACTGTACACCTGAAACTACTACAAGATAAAATTGAATGTCAGCTATAATTGAAAAAAAAAAAAGTCACAGGGATGTAAAGTACAGTATAGGGAATACAGTCAATAATACTGTAATAACCATGAACAGTGTCAAATGGGTACTAGGCTTATCGGGTGATCAGTTTGTATGGTATAGAAATGTTTAATCACTATGTTGTTTTACACACCTGAAACTAATATAATACTGTGTTGACGATAATTGAAAAATAAATATTTAAAAATTAAAAAGTTATATGACCTTTTCTTTCTTTTTTTTTTTTTTTGAGGGCAGTGTCACTGGCCCTCATAAATGGGACCGAACCGGGGCCGCTGGTATCCCAGGCCAGCGCTTAACCACTGCGCCACTCGGCCGGCCCTATATGACCTTCTAATTTATGTGGCCAGTAAATTAGGGGGAAGAGTCAGACTAGAATGAAGGTTTCTTGTTTGCTGCTATACTCTCCTTTTAGAGGTCAAGAATCAGTGCAAATTTGAGCAAAGGGGAGATGAGACCACAACTTTGATTCTGAGATGCATGTGTTTCTTATAGCTTCCTTCTACTGAGAATGCCTGAGAATCATCCTTTCATCACAAGTCCAACCATTTCCTACAAGCTCAGCAGTTAATTACCCAATTAAATTGATCAATTTACTCCTTTATCAAATTCAGAATTAATCACCATGTACCTAAAAACCGAAGGCTCCCAGGGAACACAAAAAAATGCCTGATGAGTCGTTCCTCGATTAGCATCTTCAGAATGCTTGAGTGACGGTGTTTTACGACTTTTTCATAATGAGAAACAAAGGTAAGTTACTTTATCTGAGGTGAACACAAGTCAGGTAAGCAATATGGTATCACCAGTTCAGAGAAGACAATTAGATATTAGAAAAAGACCCATTTTTAAGGGACAGAGGGGGGTTTAAAAATGTCATAACAAAAATTACTTTTAAAGATTGTTTCATTACTTAAAAGTATGTGATAGAAAAATATGACTTGAAATCATAATTGTAAATTAAGGAGTTACAGAACTTTAGAGTTAGGAGGCTCCTCAGGGTATTTAGTTTGCTCAGTTTCTAAAGAAGGAAATGGAGAATTACAAAAGTTAAGTGGCTGTTCCACAACTAACAAGAAAGCCAGGAGTGCACATTTCATCTGACAGTATTTGCATTCAACACATCTAAGATGTATTACAATAAGCTGGTAAAGAGCTATCTCAGCTTTTCCTTTAAAAATTCCAATTAATTAACTAAAATAATATACCCTTATGTCCAAAATCACATCAAATCAGATTTTATTTGAAAATTTTTATTTACCAGTGTATGGTTCACGATTACTCATTATAAAAAAACTGAATTGGTATTCTTAGTTTGAGTTAGAATAATTCCAAATTACAAAATAAATATCTTAGTCTCTCCAGGATAACAGCTGCACAATGATATGTATGAATTAGGAATACCTGGAAAGTCAATTGCTCTGTAATGGCAAGTTTTCCATGTTTTCAAGTATTTAGAATGAAAGTATTTAAAAAAAAAATAAAATCCATAATTCTATACCTTGAAACGAAGGCCACTGTATGACATATTTGGATAATATTTGAACACTTGCATCAGGTCCAGCTTATTGTGAGTATACTTATAATATACCGCTAAATGCTACATCAATCTAATATCTTATAAATCATTCATGAAAAACAAATTGCAGAGTATACTGGGAAGCAGTTCTCCACCTATTGTCCTTGATTCAGTGACCACGGTATAGCTCTTATCCTCTTATTAAATGGTATGGAGACCTGTCACTTAACTCAGCTTTACTGTCTGGGGGGAAAGAAGAAAGACAGAAAATGAGAGATGCCACTACGAAAGCAATAAAGTCAAAGGTGAGCACACCTATGGCGCGTGTGGTAAAAGCATCACTCCAGGGGTGATGGACCAGGATTTGAAATACCAGTTATATCACGAAGTGACCTTAGAGGCTCTGGGCCCCAATTTCATCAGCTATGAAATGGAGCCGTCTCATCCACCTTAACATACCATACAGGCCATGGCCAGTACAACGGCGGTGCCTGATGAATAACAACTGCTATTACTGCATGGAAGAAAAAGTTTGGTGTATGAATTACACATAAGACAAAAACAAATTGGTGAGAAATGGCCCTCTTTTTTCATACAAAAATGCCCCAAAAGGCTCTATATGACTACGGGCAGTCGTATACAATTCCTTCCTTATAATAATGATGAAGCATGCTCTATGCAGAATGTTCTATTTGAAGCTGTGATTCATTGTGTGCATGGACAAAACTGCTGACACGCTGAGAAGATATTTTCCCGTAAAAGGTTGAAGTCCTTAAGCAGCAAAAAACACCAACGTCCATCATCTTTAAACCCTATTGATTTCTGGTGAAGATTTAAAAGGCTGTTTACTTATTTCCCATCATTTCTGTCAGAGCTGTAACAGTTCTCTTCCCACTGAATAAACCTCTCATGATCCTCCTGGCGATTAAGGTCAGACAAAATGTCAAACTCCTAATGCTAAGTGCTTTCACATTAAAAATTCATATCAAATCACCAAGTAAAATCCAAACAAGAAGTCAGACATGTAAACAGTTCACAAAAAAGGATTGCCGTGACCATTATAGAATAGAGGTGCAGTGTCGGCGGAAAAAAAGGGTTGGCAACAGGTCAGACACTTCCTCTTCATCCGGGTATCATCACTGTCATTTCCTATTTCAGAATTAGTGGCCATGCTGGACTTAAGGGGTGTGTGTGTGGGGGGGGGCGGGGAGAGGGAGAAGGGCAGGGAGGAGGAGGGGGAGGAGGGGGAGGAGCATGACCTGGGAGGGACCGAGGGAAGGAAGGGGGGAGGGAAAAAATGCCACCGGTATCACTTCAAATCATTAGCAGCCATTTGACTCTACAAGTTCAGCATTGTCTTTGGTTCTAAAACAGGGAGCACGGGTAGAGGGACGATTTGCTCAGGATCTGAAGGAACCATTGCTAGATCTTGTTCGGCATCACTGCATCCAGGGGCTAAAGAAATAGGATCAGGATGTGGACCCTCTCCGTGTCCCGGCAGCTCTTCCCGCTTCTTCATTCACCCTCGGGCGGGCTTTCTGAAAGTAGCAGCCCGGAACAGCTGAAGACTTCCATTTCCCCAGCTACAAATTCAGTGGAAAGAGAGCTTCTCTTTCAACAGGTCTCAGAAATTAAACCTCATTGACCTGGACTTGGCTTGGTTCATATGTTCATATAACACCAACAATGGAGGCCAGGAAGTGGGGTCAGTTCCCCACGGACTAAAAGTAGCGAAGACTCACAGAATTTACCTGATAACAGAAATCAGCGCATAACTATAAAGAAAAGCATGAGCAACAAAAGAACAAACAGAAAAATTGGACATCAGCTAAATTAAGAACTTTTGTACTTCAAAGGACATCATCAGAAAAGTGAAAGAGCCTACAGAACGAGAGAAAATATTTGCAAAGGTAAAATAATGACCATTCTCTGATGATGGAAAATGAAGAGAATTCTTTATCACTAGACCTGCTCTGTGGGAAATGTTAAAGGAAGTTCTTCAGACATACAGGAAATGATATGAAAGAAAAACTTTGGAACATCAGGAATGAAAAGAGAGAAATAGAGTAAATATCTGGATAAAACATAATATCATTTTCCTCTTATATTTTATAGAATACATACAATTGTTCAAAGCAAAAGTTATAACAATATTTGAGTTTTCAATGTATGCAGATGTAATACATAATGCAACCACAACAAAAAAAGTGGAGGATAAAGGGAAGTATGTTCCACTTCAAGTGGTAAAATATTCTAAATAAATTGTGAAAAGTTAAATATGCAAATTATAATCCCCAGAGCAACGGTGAAAAGAACTGTTTGAAGAGATATAGTAAAAAACTCAGTATATAAAAGGGAATACTATAAATATTTAAATAATCTAAAAGAAGGCAGGAAACAAGAAACAGAAATAAAGAGGCGACAAACAAAACAAGAAAAAGGAAGACTTAAATTCAAATTTCAATAATAATTAAATGCAAATGATTTAAATATAACTAGTAAAAGACAGAGATTGTGAGACTGAAAAAAGAAAACCCAATGATATGCTATCTACCAGAAACCCACATTAAATGTAAAGATACATTTATATTCAGAGATAGATTAAAGGATGGGAGAAAACTATCCCAAAAGACATATATAAAAACTACACAATTTAGGAGACTATCTTTGTGTCCTGGGATTATGCAGAGGTTTCACGCATTGCTCATTTAATTATGCATGACATCAAAAGCATGAACCACTAAAAAAATAAATAAATAAATTAGATTTCATCAAAATTAAAAACTTTTGCTTCTTAATGGACACTATTAAAAAAATGAAAAGTGGGTTGGCCAAGTGGCGTGGTGGTTAAGAGCTGGCTTTGGATGCCGGCAGCCCCGGTTCAGATCCCACATATGAGGGCCAGTGACACTGCCCTCTTAAAAACAACAACAACAACAAAAAAAAACAAGAAAAGTAAAGCTATATACTGAACAGAAAACATATGTTAATCACATATCCAAAATCTATAAACTAGTCTAAAAACTTAAGAGCATGAAAACAAATGCCCTAATTTTAAATGGGCAAAACTTGAGCAGATACATTTCCAAAGAGGATATATGGAAGATAATTAAGTACAGAAATAATGTTCACATCATTACCCATTAAGAAAATGCAAATTAAACTGCAGAGAGGTAGCACCAATTCCATTCCGTATCCTAATTGTGGTACTGGTTACATGAATCTATACTTGGGTTAAAACTCATAGAAGTGTGCCCCCTACCAAAAATTAAAATGCAAATTTTACTGTTGTTAATTTTAAAAACAATGTTTTAGATTGCATGTTCTTGTTGAGGTTATTTTGTTTTATTCCCAGAAAGACTAAATTAGAATGCTATATATATTTTTATTATTAAAGCCTTTGTTCTCATTAATTTCTGATTCAAAACAATTAGTATTAGTGTGCTAAATGAAAGTGATTGAGAGGCATATTGTTTTTGACATCCACAATGAGTTATTAATATAAATCTCTCTGTTTGAGACTATGGATAGAGTTTTTCTTTTATCCATAGTAAGGGCATGAAAAAAATGCTTTTAACTTGTAAAATAAGAATTAATCCAACCTCTTAGGCTACACCATATCTTCAAGTGCCAATTGAATATCATCTTAAAATTAATGAGTCTCTGGTTTTATCTTCTTCTGAATGAAATCTGTTCATTCTTCTCATGTATATAATTATGTCAGTCACTACACATTGGATATTGAGGGGTTTCTATTTTCTATTTACACACAAATTGCCATTCTTTTGGTTTGAATTTGTGTTCATCTTTTACCTCATGCAACTAGAAATAATGTTTTCTCCAGCACAACAGAACATTATAAGCATTACAAAACTGTTCAAATTGTTTGCTAAGTTATACATTATAATTAGTTTGGCAGAGCTAATACAAATCACATTTACAGACTAACAATAATAAAATTGAAGTACCAGTTAAATATCCAAAATAATTAAAGGAATCATTTTTAGCCTGGCATAATTAGCTAATTCACTTTACAAGCATTTATTAAAATGAATTCACATGTTATTATTCCATAGGTAGTTACACAATAGTGTTTATACAGGAAAAAATAATGAACCAAACTCTTTGTATCCAGCCCTCCACAATTAAAACGAAGACTCCCCAAGTAATATCAATCTAGGATAGACTAATTAAGTTTGGTTTGATAACCATTCATTTCTTCTATTGCCTCTGAGCAAATTGTTTATTAGAGAAAGTTATTTTACACAAATCAAATCAAACTGGGTAAACCATTATATTTGAGGGAAACTTTAGCCATCAGTCAATTAATCCATCATTTTCTCCAGACACTATTGTTTAACGAGCAGATCATATTATCAACAATTTAGATATCATATGATTCAATTATAACAGTAAATTTATTGACAGTTTCTCTAATACTTTTATTATGAGTAAATTTGGATTTCTCCTTACCTTGGTGAGCAAAAGCAAAACCAATTCGGATATTATAGTCAAATACCAAATAAATATAAAATTCTCTACAAATTTTATAATGGTTTGAAAAATACATTATTGTTACAAAGGGAAAAATAAGCCTTGATGAATTAAAATTGATAGTAAAGTAAAATAATATTTCAATATAAAAAATAATTATAAAAAGTTTTCTTTAATATGCTGACATATGCCTGTAGGACCTTAAAGTTATATTAAAAATTCATTTTAAGAAGAGACTTAGGAAAATATCAATTTATACTCACAATTAGGAAAAATCTGTTATTTTAATTTTAATGTTCAAGCCAACTGAATTTATATGAAGTGTTAAAGTCATAGTCTGGTTCATGAGATTTCTAAGAATACAGATTTCACATGAGGCATTAAAATAAAGATGTCATGTAATTTTTATTTAGACAGCATGAGAAGAAAAAAAACTAACACCTTTCTACATCTGCTTGGAAGATGAAGTTCTTAGTAGGAAATGCATAAATGCATAATTTGCTAATTTACCTAAATTAGATTCTTTCTATATACATTCACCTCTTTATAATTTTGGCTTTTGAAGTCCAAAACAATTTATTGATACTTTATTAATAGGTTGTCTCTAATCATTTTATCTTGGCTAGCTTATCTCGCCAATATGAGCTTAAATCCTCGGAGTTACTGACTATGGCTGAGACTTATTCTCTCCCACTTAAAAGGGAAGTTCTAGGCCCTATCGAATGACAGAATGGTAGGTGCTTGGAAGGAGCTTCTGATTTGACCTAACCCACTTCTCTCTCGTTAGATACATATCAAGAAATTGAGTCTCGGAAGTGTCTGAGACCATATCACATACCTAATTATCAGCACTGACTAGGCGATCATGTTAACTAACCAGTAACCTGTATATCCAACAAACTAATTCCTGTTGAACAACCATAGTCGCTGCTGGCTTGGTGTTCAGTGATGGCCTACGAATTACAAATTCCTACGTATGTCCACAGTTCTCAAAATGCACTCTTCCGAGGCTCAGGATGCCAGAGAGACACTTCAGGGACACCGCCGGGAGAGGAAGGGCTGAGCCATTGGGACACCTGGCTCCCTCCAAGCCCTGTACCCTCCTCAGTCGGAGCCATTTGCTTCTGTGTAAGATTTCATTTAAGAAATGGCTGACTACAAACCAGTTTGAAACCACTGCTCTAGCCAATGTATATTCCTGGAATCTTCAGAATGAAATGTTTCCAGTAAAAATATTAAGTAAAATTAAAATATATTAAGTAAAATTTAAAAATATTAAGTAAAATTTTAAAAAATTAAGTAAAAATATGACCTGAGGGTTTTTGTTTTTTTTAATAACAAAAGAAAAATACTCCTTTTTACATTTTTGTCTCACAAAGATTTACTTGTTACAAAGTAGTTACAGGAACATCTGCATGAAAATACTGCAGTCAGTCATTTGACAGAGATCAATATTTGCGTAGTACAAACTGTTTAACATTATGGACAGGAAAGCGGTCATCAGTCAGAATACAGCATCAGCTATATCTCCTTTTCTGAATTTGTCCCATATTCATCCACTTTTGTGCCCATGAATTACATTCTTATAATTAATTTATTTTAAGCAAATTATGGTATCCTCTTTTTTTTTTTTTTTTTTTTAAGGGCAGTGTCACTGGCCCACATATGTGGGACTGAACCAGGGCCGCTGGCTTCCAAGGCCAGCGCTTAACCACCGCGCCACTTGGCCGGCCCCGGTATCCTCTTTTAAAATATGGCAGAAGAGAGTTTATGATGCGATTTCTCCAAACATCTGTAATGTATACTCCCTTCACACGACGCATACATTTAAAAGTAGGGGTCTTCCTGTGACTTTAGTTTCCCTGACAAAACGGTGATGCCCCCTCCAGAGTGGGTTATTACAATCATTAAACGGTTCTTAGAAAACATTTAGCTCTCTGTAATTTTACACGTTTTTGATTTATATTTATAATTAAGAAAAGCAATGTAAAATAGGACACCAGTTAGAACCTTTTAATCCAAAGATGATTCAAATGTGAGTGCTACTGTAATAAAATCATTCTTGATGTTCCTGATCATTCTCAAGATATTAGCAAAGGGGGAATTCCTCTTTGATCCAAACAACTCACCAGCATTAATTAATCATCTCTTTCACCACAAATATTTCATTAATACTGAAGACAACAAATGCATTTAAGTATAGCATCTGCTTATAATGATATACTTCAAAAAAATGATTTCAACTGGGTTATCCAGAACTTCCTTCAACAAATACAAATATATTTCACTATTTTATCACAAGTTTGATTGGAAAGGGGGTGGTGGTGGTAGTTTGGCTTCTTTATTTGTTTTGGGAGTTGTGTTGCTTTGGGCCCAGTGATGGTTCCAAAAATCCTGAGGAATCATAATGTATAAATGAAGCAAATGGGTGACGGTGATTACTGAAATGGTTCACTGCTTAATAAATATTCCATCATATAACCATGAACTTTTACAGAAGCTCCCTAGGTATAATTTGAATGCCTTTAGATATTGAATATTTATCATGATTTCCTATCATTGTAGGAAAAACAGGCATGCCAGGACTTAGTCAATTGCTCAGTGTCATCCAGCAAGAGAATCAGATTTCAATCCCTCAAGATTAGGATTTTCTTACAAAATCATATTGCCACTCTCAATGAACACATACTGCACGTTGAACTCTGTGTGAAAATTATTAAGTACCTACAGCAGGGCTAAAATAGTGAGATATATGTATGTACATTCACACTTTAGGCTCTCACTGCTCCTCTGGAATTATTATGAGGGATAAGTCTCCCTACTTTCAAAAACAGTACACTCAGATGGGCGACAAAGCTATTTATTCTCTACATTTTATCTACAGATCATTTCAGACGTACAGAATTATTGCAAATATAGTTACAAAAAATTCACATATATCCTTCACTCACATTCCCTCTATGGTCACAAGGCTTTTACAAGATGTGGCTGGGACCTAAAGTATTGCTTTCTAATGTCAAGTAATAAGGCTTTTTCAACTACACATGTGCCATATAGGAGGTATGTGAAATTATAAGACCAGATGAGAGGTCAATGCAAATATCTAGGCATTTTCCATAGACGATGATAATGAAGAATCACACACACCACAATCCAAAGCTATATCCCAGTGATTTTCAGTGCTGAAGAGACTTTTACCAGGACCACCAATACGAAGCAAAAGTATGGCTGCATAACTTCCCCACTTTCCTACAGCTTCGAATTTTTATGTGCATCGTGGTGATACTAGCAGTACCTAGTATGGTGCCTGAGACACAGCAGACACTTAGTACTTGGTAGCTGCTATTATATAACGAATATCCTGTTTAGGTATGTTTCATGCTTCATGCTCTTGTGATATATAGGAAAATGTCAGCGATATAATCATTGCTTCCCTATCACAGGAAGCATATTTTACAGACAGAAGGAGCGAGAGGTTACTAGACTTGCTAAGATACAATTAGTAACAATAACTTGTATATGTTGTTTAGGTTGGGGGAAAAGTTACTAATTCTTTGCCAGTACATGTAGATACTACTAGAAGTAGTATCATAAAGAAGAGTTTTATTCCTTCAACATTTTTATTATAAAAATTTTCAACATGCAGAAAAATTGAAAGAATTGTACAATGAACAGCCATACATTCACCAGCTAGATTTTATATGGAAGTTTTGCTGTATTTTGCATTTTTTTTTTTTACTTATCTTGTCAATCCTCTATCCATCCAATAATCCATCCATTAGAAGTTTTTAAGCCCTTAGATTCATAAAAGTAATTACAGGTTTATGATCCTTGTTAGATGGATTTCTGAAACTCAGAACTGATCAGTCCCATGATGACAAGTTTCACAGGGAGGACAATGCAAAGTGTGCAGCTGGCCATTGTCACTCTGCGCTAGAGCTTTGGCCGTGAACCTGTGCTGGAGTCATAGTAAGGCAGGCTGGAGCGTCAAAGCCCAG
Organism: Aselliscus stoliczkanus; assembly: GCA_033961575.1. Taxonomy (NCBI): domain Eukaryota; kingdom Metazoa; phylum Chordata; class Mammalia; order Chiroptera; family Hipposideridae; genus Aselliscus; species Aselliscus stoliczkanus. Next base: position 7,482,837 of record CM066733.1, read on the forward strand.
TCAGGCTCCTGTCAGCCAGACTTCCTCCCTACATTTGACCATGAGATAGATCCTACGGCTCAGTAGTGACATGAGGCTGGGAACATGAAAATCCAGGAAAGCCGACATTCTAAGATGGGGAGCGGGAGAGCTGAGAGGGCTCAAGGAAGTTGGCTGCCATGTCAGAAGGACTATCAGGCAGTCCTTTGGAGTTTCATGTGGCGAGAAGGCGCGCCGCCTGTCAGCAGCCAGCGAGGAGCTGAAAAGGCATCCTACCAGCCATTCCGCAGGCTGAGCCCTGCAGCTTCCGATGAACAGATGACTGAGCATCAGGAGAATCCCTCGCCAGAATCACTCAGCTCAGCTGCTCTCAAGCTCCCGTCCCCCAGGAACGTGTGAGACACAGTCCGTTGGTTCCTGAGTTGCGGGGTGACTTGTTACACAGCAGTCCATGGTGGACACCTCTTCCCCATGTCAAACTTAACTGACACACTTTCAGCTGCTTCTCTGTCTGGGAACCTTAGGCTTCTCTTAAGGTCTTTTTATCTCTGTTTCCCCCATTTGGTTCCTTTGTTCCTCACCTTGTGCCTCAGACGAAGACAGCTGCTTCTCAAAATTGTTTTTAGTTCCAGGATCCCTCTTATAAGATGAAAGATCCCCCAAACTCCATGTCTCATCTGTTTCCATTTGCTCAAATAAAGAGCAAGACTTCAGGTGCTTTGATGGAGTTATGGATGACATTGGAAGGGCATTAAATGAAATACTGTTGTTTTTACTGAGTACTTGAAAACCTATCGATAACAGCAGTAAAAGTACAAACGTTTCCCAATTACAAGCTCTAAAAATATACAGGAAAGTCTCATACTCTGAGACTCACTGCCATAACTTATCAAAAACAACAGTTTAGATCCCCACAAAAGATATGTATGATACAGTGAATGTATTAAAGTATACAGTAAAGTATATTCAAGGGCCGGCCGAGTGGCGTGGTGGTTAAGCGCTGGCTTGGGAAGCCGGCGGCCCCGGTTCAGGTCCCACATATGAGGGCTAGTGACACTGCCCTCAAAAAAAAAAAAAAAAAAAAAAGAAAGCTATTGGAAGCAGCATCTGAGTTTGAACCTCTCGAAGAGCAAACACCTACCCAAACAAAACATAATGGTATTGAATTCAGTAGAAATCTTAGAAATCGCCACGGCATTATTTGTAATTTTTTATGCTGTCCCCTCACTGACTGCTGAGCCGCCGGGGCATGGCTCGTCTGCAGACTCACCCAGCATGCTTCTGTCTGAGACCCTCTGTATCCACTGTTCCCGGGCATTTTCACCATAGGTGCCATCATGGCCTGTTGTACACTCTGTCCAGGTTTTTGCTAACCTGTCATCTCATCAGGAAGGGCTTCTATAAATATCCTGTAGAAACAGCCCCACTCGCATGTCCTATCCTCCAGACCTTGTTTCATTTTTCTTCCTAGCACTTGCTGCTTATTTTACTTTTTATTATTATTATTTATTACTCTCTCTCCAAATAAACTATTAAAAACGAGATATGACTTATTTTATTCATGTCCTCCCTTGTTCCCCAAAAGATTTTGAGGCAGGTAACAAATTTAATACAACATGCTCGAAATTATATTCGGTGTAATATGAGTCATCGATGATTTCTAAAGATTTTAAATACATCTTTCTAAACTTTGCCTCTCTCTATGATTCCTGGCATTTCTGCTGTTGCATTTGCTTCCTCTGTTTTGAACTTGGAAAATGATCCTAAGAGGTGATGAAATGAATCAAGAGCAAGTCACAAAACTATTCACATACTTCAAAATGGCTCTGCACTCTGACAAGCATGGAATGAAGTTGGTTATTCAGGAGGTTACACAGTTCCTCACATTTTAAGGACGTACTAGTCACAGCTGGCCGAGGCCTATGTCCCACAGCCAATTCTGAACTCTTTTATGCAGTTCCTCTCATCGCAGTTAAGACACACTTGCCAAGAGCGCGGGTTTTAAGCCATTGCAACCACTGTATGTGTTAAGTAGAAAATACGACTTACAAAGGGGGTGGAAAATACATCATGACAAACGAAACGGTGATGCCTAAGTGGCTTGTGAGGATATTATAACTTGGGAACAAACTTAACTTGCTTGGAAGAATTTGTTGTACCTTCTTACTTTGCAGGTGGTTATTATTGCTTTAGCTAAGGATTTACATCTGAAATGCTTTATAATCATGGATGTGTTTGATGCCGATTTTCGTTGTTTATTTTATATTGTTATTTGCTATTTAAATTATTATGGTGCCAAATCACAATGAGGCCGACATCAAAAGGCCTCTGTGCACTGAGCAGAACTTGGAACTGAAGCAACGATCTCAGCTCAAAAGTCAGCACACTGGGCATTGTGCTGTTGTAAATAATGCTCTCAGTGTTAAAACTCATCAACAGGACTCAACAGAGAGAGGATGAACATATGTGCAATGTAACTAACGAGTTCTAGTATCGTGGGATTCTTTTCCTTTAATATAGAGGCAATATATTTCTTCCATTTCCCTCTTTGAGACATCAAAAGTCTTTTACAATCAGGCCCCGGGCAGTTGTTCCATATTTTACCTCTCTTCATTGCTTAGAATATTGTTGCATTCATACATTTATTATTTCAGCTAAAGAGCCCAAAGACTACTGACCTATTCACACTGTTAATAAAATATATAGAGTACTGAAAAAATATATAGAGTACTGAAAAACTGAAAAATTGAAAGGGTATATTACCCACCCCCAGAAATGTTCGGCTTAGCATCAGGAAAATGGCTAATCACTCCTGTGGCAAAATGCAGATTCCAAGTCCTACCCTGGGCATTCAAAAAAGTCTTTAAAGAATATCAAGTGGCTATGATTCCTGTAATACATAAACAATAACCTGAGTATAACAACTATATCTGACCTTCAAGGTAATAAAAACCAATGTAAGAGTCTCCAGTTTTCTATTACTGCCAGGTTTGTTTTCCTCCTAAGTTTCACCCCATTATGGTATAATAATCCCTCATTATTGTAGCACAATAATGCATAGCCTATACTCCACCTATAGTTGTCTTGTGTCTATTTAGTTTTATAGCAAGCGAGCAATTTGAGAATGTGGTAATAAAGCTTCAGTCACAGTAATGATGTATGATGGGCTGTAATTTCTCTGTGCTAATGGGTTACAAACAGTATTACAGTGATGACGGGAATCTCATTGATTCATTATATGACTACAATAATATCAAAATGACTTAATATAGATCACTATTAAGTCATGCACATGCTACTAACAACCTCTATATTTCACTATATAGATATATAGGGAAATAAAATTAATACTAGTCTTTCTATATAAAAGTTCACACTGCACAAAACATTTTGTGTTGAGTACCCTAAATCAATGTTTAAAGTTGGAATTACTGCATTGAACTGGTCTCTGAAAAGAAAACCATTGATTTTAATCTGCTTGAAGCAATCAATTACTCCCTGTCCTCTTTATTCCAAACTGTAATGAAAACTAAACTGCGTTGTCTTGAAAACTAAATGTGAAGATGATCATAAACAGAATTTAAACTCCATGGATTATTCATATCTACCCATTTAGATTTGCCATTTCCATTATGAGTACATTTGCCACGAGCATTTAATGGACATCTAAAAGGGAATTCATTAAAGCAGGAGCTGTTGGCAGCACTTATGGGCTTCAGACTGCTTTATGCTTGCCTTTAATAGCTCACTATTATAAAAGTGATATATTGTGTTCATCCCATTAGTAGTTTGCAGAAAGGTCTGCAAGAGATAACAAATCCTTCTGAATATTTTCAGAACTGCAAGTAAATCATTGTTTGTTTGTTTGTCTGAAGTATCATATTCTAACAATATAAAATTTTAGTGTCTACTAAATTTAGTGGTTTCGAGCCAAATAAGATTTTAGCAACCACAGACACACTTATGAAGTGGGCACCACCTTTGTGAAATATTCTGTTATTAACTTGAGACATTAGCTGCCGTCAGGCAATCTAACCAATTACTTGCAAGTATGGTAGGGATAATAGTACAATACACATTTCTATGAGTTAATGGCAAGACATCGCCAAAAGAAAAGCTAGGTGGAGTATTCCTATACAACTGTATGCTGCCACTGTGGAGGAGGGATGAAAGGATTGCTTCTGGTATCTTAGAAGCAGATAAGAGCTTCTTTGAAGAATGACATTCATTGGTCTTTTTTTTCTTTTGTTATACAGTGGACACAGAAAACGGACATAAAGAAATGTAAAACATTTTAACATTAAAGCTTATTAGAGTCATACAATCAAATCCTAACTGGAAAGGGAGAAGAAGGAAAGGAACCACCCAAGTTCAACATGTAATTTCTATATGTCTAGGTCTAAACTATGCTTTATTCTAACTCTAACACATTTTACTTAAAAGATAACTGGAAGCTTATGGTGGGTTAGCAGCAAGCCTCTGTATTAGAAAGGACAAACCAAACTTATCAATACACGGAAAAGTCAAGACATCGAATATTTGGTTTTGGAATTCAATTACTTATTTTTCATAGCAAGTTTACCTTTCTAATTTTGTTTTGCTTATCATAAGGAAAATCTGCTAGCATGTCCTTTCTTACACATACCAGGTGTCTCTGAACTGTGTTAACTGCTATAGAAGAGAAATGCTATCATAGGTAATATAAACCTGTATATTTAGTTTGTAAATTTCTGTGTAGACAATTAAAAGCTTATCCCATTTTGATGTTTTAAAAACTAAAAACTGACCTTTTAAAGTCTCTAAATTTTAGTTCATTTGTTTATTGAAACAGATGTTGCAATGGCTTCACTGCTAAAAATATAGGAATGTCTAAAGTTCACATACGCACCTACACAAAAAACGACTTGTTATAAAAGTAAAAGTATGAGAAGGATAAAAGTAGGAAAGATTATTTTAAAGTTTATACTCTTTAGATATATAAGTACTTCCAAAGCCAGTCAAATACAATTCTCAAGTTTCATTCATAGTTGGCTAATTTCTTTAAAATTACAATCCTTCAGCAATGAAGGATAAGCCCAGCCCAAGAGCAGCATGGGAAATCTATGCTTACTTCCTAAGCCTTCGAATCATGGCCACTGACTTGGTTACAATACACATTCAAATATTTAATAAACCTTTTAATGTGTATGACATTGCTGGTTAAGTAATGTAATTCAGGTTTCTAATATTTGTTACTTTATGTATTTACATGATTGGGTTAGGATACATTCACTCATACAATGCACATATAGGAACTTAGTCATATAAAACCAGTTATGGTCTAGTGGGAAATAACTTTCTATGAGAATCTGAAGCAGAATTAAACAAATTCCTTTCCTGTTCAAGAGAAATACCATCCGATATATATTTCTATTCTTCTGCACATGCTACACTAAATATAAGGGGATTAAAATAAAACAGGGGATTTGTACCCAACAAATTCTGTGTTTAAGTCCATACTAACTGAAATGTACTGACACAAGGGTCAAATAAACAACTACTTTGGGTTCCAAATGTTGAAATATCAGATAGTTCTGAATAATGAATGCTTGAAAAAGTTGTTTCTCCAGCCAAAGAAAAGTTCTCTTGTTCAAAACTAGTACTAACATTTTTGAGTAATAAATACAAACCAATGCATCTCAAAAAGCCAGTAGTACAGGGTAACACAACCATTTAGCTTCATGGCTGGCAAAATTTCCAAGAGGACGACTGTCTATTCTTCCCAGAGACTGGGAGTCCCTCCTCACTGCAGTAAGCTCACTGAAGTATATTCAGTTTACTCCTATCTACTCGTATGTGTCAGCCAATGGCAGAGACAAGGTATATTAGACTAAAACGACCTTTGCTTTCCTCACAATTAAATGCATACAGTAACACTATCATGATAAAACAAATTAATATTCTGTAAGACTGACAACTAGCTTATTATGGCATAAAAGGATCACCTATAAAACAAATTACACATAATGCACAAGTGCATTTTGAAGGACAGACTATCAGTTTCAGAATACAAGGCAGATGTTTTTCCCAATAATAAAAAAAGAACATTTTGAAAAATAAGTTGTCTTGAATGTATCATGTAGCCACAGTCCTAATTCAACATCCAACTTAAAAGACAGCATCAAGGTAAAACGTCAGACTTCAATTAGTTAAGATTACTTGTCTGAGGAACAATCATAAATTTCTTCTTATAACTAGCATATGGGAGCTGGATATAGAACAGGGAAATTCTTGTCTCTTTTCCTAATCATTCTGACATTAAATGAAAAGAATCCATGGCAAACCAACAAAGACCTTTATGACGGCCATGTATGTAAATACTAGCTCTAATATTCTGAATCTACCTCTGGTTTCAAGATAACCACAAACACAGTTAAAAGGCATTAAAATTGCAAGGGTCTGAGATCATATATGGTAGATTAATTTTAAATTGCTCTAAACTCTTATAAGTTCAATAAAAATGGAGACAAGCATCAGCACTTAAACTGCAACTAGAAAGACCTGTTTCAATATATGTCTTTCTCGCCATATACATCCTCCTTTTAAGATTTCTGGAATTAAAAACGAGTCAGTATTGGGCCGGCCGAGTGGCGCGGTGGTTAAGAGCTGGCTTGGGACACCAGTGGCCCTGGTTCCGGTCCCACATATGAGGGCCAGGGACACTGCGCTCAAAAAAACAAAAAACAAAAAACAAAAAATGAGTCAGTATCCTTAAATGATTACATTTTACAGCAAAGAAATTTTTTTTAATGATGTGATTAATCACTAATCGTGTAGGTGGAACCTAGAACTAATGGATAGATGAATTGTGTCTCTCTCCGGGGACCAGGAAGCTGCAAATCCCTAAGGCTGACTGATGCTGAGGGGGGCATGCCTGAGTGTGACTTACCTGACCAGAAAGGAAACTGGCTTAACATAGAGACTGACTTGCCCTCACCTGGACCCTCAGAGTGTGATCCCTGGTTCAGATGATGATGGATCAGACCGTTCTCAAGGAGGAAGAAACCCGAGTTGGACAGGTTTGCCACAAGCCCTTCACAGGAAGATGGCAGTCTTCTGTGCAAGACAAAAAAGAAAAGAAAAAAAAGGTACAGTGGCAGTGGAGGAAAATTCTCCTTTTTTACGGGAGGAAAAAAGTCAGGTATGCATATTCTCCATTAGCTAGCTCTTTTCTGTACACAGGCAAAGAAAGTCTCTGCAAAAGCTGGGAGAGACAGAGGTATCAAAAATCAAAATCATCTTGCATTGGAAATTAAAATAATAAAGATGCTGATTATAACTTATCATTTTCATGGCCCTTTAAAATTTAAGTTTGGGAAGACCAATAATCAAAAGTTTGCTCTCGTGGCCGAAGTAATTATTTCTAAAAATGCTTAAGTTTGGATATGGAAGATGTCAAAAATTCAGTGTCAGTCCAAATGATTAAATGATTTTCAGATATTATCACTGCTCTAATGGTGATTTAAAAGAATGTATCTTTCCAGAGTTCAAATTATCTGGCATTCCAAAGGTCAGTATTTTATATGTCTCTAACATGTTTTCCATAGCTGTAAAATATCCTTACTGAAGTTCCCACACAAGAACTCTAAATATATTGTTTTTTCTCCAAAATTGATGAGTTCCTTCTTTTAATTTTAGGATCTATATTCAAAAGTATCAAGTCAGTCTTTCTTATAGATATGTTTAATTTTATTTTAGAGAATTAGTAAACTCCAGGATTTTACAATGCCTATTTGCCTTCCTAAACACAATTAATTTGCTTTTTTATATTGCATTGTCTTAAAAATCTAATATTAACTTAACTTTTCTCCTTCATAGGCAAGTGTGAAATTTCAATGTTCTGTATGTATGGGCATCACTTAATTTATATCTAAAAAAATCAATAAGCAAAACATTCCTTTTCACATGACAGATGACATGGGGAGATGTCATACAGGAGCTAATACATGATACCTTAATATTCAGAATAAGACTGTCTGCAAAAGTTCAATAGCTACTATAAAAATCCAATAGGCCAACTAATTAAGAATTGACAAATTTATACGAAATCAAAATCCCTTCCTCAATTCTAGTTTTCACCTTCCATTCGTCGAGCAGTCTGTGTTCTTGTATATATTGGGTTGTCGGAAAAGTCATGATGCATTTTTGCAAGGAAAAACAGGGAAAAGAATATGTCATGACTTTTCCGACAACCCAATAGTTTGGGGCAGATAATAAAGTTGATCTCTGTAATGAAAAATCACTAGATGAGGCTACCAAGCTTAGTACTTAAAAGTTTGAAAGGAAATTATTATGAAGCAAGGCTCAATGACAGTAATTTACTATTATTATTGATTATACTATGATGCTACAGGGTTAATTCAAATGCTGTATGGATTCGTTTTACATATACACGTAGATGAATTTTTTTATGCAGGGAAGTTGTAAAACAGAAAATTCCAGAAAAGAGCAACAATACTTTCTGCAAAACTCACAAGTAGGAGAAGGGATAAAGTGCTTAGTTCTATCCACAAGTAATTCCATTTATACCTCATGAGCCTTATAACAAAATGCTCCATGGCAAAAATGAGTTGACCAGTGCCAAAAGAAAAGACAAAATAAATTCTTGGTGATACTAACTTATTACGCAGGTAGCTGAATCTTTAAGATTCCTAAACCACAGAACGCAGCTAAGCTACAGTTTCTCAAAGCAGTGTCTTCCCTTGTGTGATAAACTCATTTAAGAAATGGACTCTTAAAGACCCATTCAAGTTTTACTATTAATATATATTCTAGGTAGAGAAAATGTGAAACATTCCATTATTTTAATTTGAATTTGTGAGTAATTTCTCAACTTAGGATCAAAACTGTGAAGGACAACTAAGAGAAAAATTGAATGTCAAGTGGAATAAGTTCGTATGTGACCTGGGTGTAAATTTTACATAACTATTCTAGAGCATGCCTTCAAATATCCAAAGCAAATTACTAAATTTCAGTGTTTCTTTGGCCTTTTACAGATATTTGTTAATCTAAAAAGGACATGTATTTCTACAATCATTATATGAACATTAACTGTTAATGAATATATGAACTAGTATGTATAGATACTAATTTTAATCCCTTTGGTTAAATGGAGAATAAAAAGGGAAAATTAGTTGGAGGCCCATAGTAAAGATGTAAATTGTAGGAGTTTCCAGCAGAGGCTGCAACACACAGAATGAGAGCTTAAGAACCTGGAAAAGACCAACTGGGTTGGAATCCTGGTTCTCCCACTTACTGTGTGATGTTGGACAAGTGAAACAACCTCTCTGAGCTTCAGTTTCCCCACATAAAAATGGGGATAAGGCGAACTACATTGTAGGGCTGTTGTGAGGGTTACAAGAAGACTGTAGGCAGCACAGTGAATAGCAAGCAATGGCAGTTGCCCAGTAAATGGCAGCTCTTACCATTACTCTTCACTAAATTTCTCCCAAAGAATTCAGAAGTCTCCCAAAGAGAAATGAAAAATTATATAAGGTTTTTGTGATAATTAAAACACATAATAGGCTCATTTATTTCACTTCACAAATATTTACTGACTGCTGAAAACTATGATTGGTGCCAGTGGCAAACAGGACAAGCACAACTCCTCCCCTTCCTGAGTTTATAGTTTCGGGAGGAAGACTGACGAATATTTTCATTAATTATAGTTGTGATTAAACATACTGTGACAAATGCTTCAAAGACTAACGACTAAATAATATGACTTCAAATAACTGGAGGCCCTAAGGTCGGAATGAAGGATGAAGGAAGGCTGCCCCAGAAATTAGAGTAAGAGCTAGCTAGGTAAAGAAGAAAGATCATTCCAGGGAGAAGAAACAATATATGCAGAGGCCCTGCTAAAGTATTTGGAGAAATTAGGAACGAAAAAGAATGCCAGAATACCTAAAAGAAAGAGAAAAAGGACAATGGCATAGGGTAAGGTGGGAGAGGAGACAGAACGCTGTTTCTTTAGTAAGTTCTGTAGGCCATGAAAAAGATTTTGGTGTTTATCCTAAAAACAATGGGAATCCACTGGTTTTCATTTTAAAGCCATCACGTTGGCTATGGTGTCTTAAGAACCATTTTAAGGGATGCAGAGATGGATATGGGCAGACCAGTAGGAAGCTGCCACAGAGGGCATGAAGAGGTGGCCTAGCCTAGGAACATGCCAATACAGACAAATACAGCATCCAGCAGCTAGGAGGGAGAGCAGAAGCTTTCAGTAGCTACAAAGATGAGTTCTAGGTTTGCGACGTGAACCTCGGGGGCCTTTACTGAAGAGAGAAATCGAACGGGAATGTCATGAATTCTGTTTAAGGATCTCTTGAATTTAAAACGACAAATGATGTCAGGCAGACAATTTGGGTACGTAAGTCTACAATTCAGAAGACAGGCCTAGCTATAGATATATGTTTGGAGTCATCAATGAACGGATGGTAACTGAAGACGCAGGAGCACATAAGACCAGGGAAAACCAGGGCAGACACACATGAAGACCTATAAACTCAGCCCCGGGAATGCTAATGTTTAAAGGTCGATTTAGGAAAAGTAGTAGTCAAAGCAGCTGAAAGAGAACTGTCGGAGAGTTGATTTTTTTAAATGTAAAAAAAAAAAAAATATGAGCTAGAAAAAGCTGAAAAGATTGGACTTGAACAGGCCGAGAAATAGGCAGGTCTTGAGGGCATGAGGACAAGTGGTAGAGACACCACTTCTAAGAAGCCCGGTATGAAAGGGAATAAATCAGGAGGGAGAAACCAACAGGGGACTGCGGTTTCTCAGCAGGACGCGGATGGGGTCATGGTTCAAAGTCCACGGTTCAAAGCTCTGCTTCAGTCTGATGCTCCATTGTGGATGGGGGCGGGGCTGGTGGCAGAAGGTCAGGCTGGGCAACGCCTGGCCTATGGTAGATGCTCAAAATAAAAAACTGAGTGTTCGGATCATCTTTGAACTTGGGGAGCTCCTTCAAACAAGTCCATAACGAACTAGAAGCAGTATCAACTAAATGATTGCTCAGTAGTATTATTGCATCATTTTAAGGCAGTTCCAAAATGAATCCGCACACAAACCCAGTAGAATACATCTTTTGAGATAGAACTAGAATCAAAATAGACATTTGAAGCTTCTGCATGTCTTTCACAAAGTGACTGCTTCCTTGTTTGGAATAATTGGAAAGCTAACAGATGGAAGATGAAGTTATACAAAACATCTTACCATGATGGGAGAAATTAAAATGTAACTATTCTATGATTTGATCATATCTGCAGTAAACATATACATTCCTGTCTTTTTAGGTAGTTTTTAAATTTAGAATCTAAGTAAAATTATTTAGTTTGTGGAAAAAGTCCAAGTTAGAAAGTTATAATTTCAGCATACTAAAAACTATCATGAAAATCAGAGTCAACGGAAAATAGAACAGCAAATAGTGATTTAAAAAGACAATATCTTTTTATCATTGGGTCTTTGGATTTAAACACTGAAAATTTCTCAGTTGACTATTTAACAATTTCTACTTTCACTTATAAGAAGCGTACTTTTCAAAAGATGTCCAAAAAACTGATGGTTGCTAGATGACCAAATATCTTGCCCAAATCCTGATCAAATATATTTTTTTTCAAAAATCCTAGGAAAATGTAAAACAATAACTATAATATTTCAATTCTAGAGAACAGAGTTTTCAGCAAGGTCACATAAACTAAAGAGATTGTAAATTTAAAAATAACTGTAGACTTTTACATTGGAAAAATACTAAAATTTAGCTCATTTCCTAAATATAAGACCAACTAAAGGAAGGTAAGCAACAATTCTTTAAGGCAGCATTGATACCTGCAGAATAATCTTATAAATTTGAAGTTTGTGGTTTCTGTCTTTTTATTTATTTTGCTCCATAGTTCATTTTTGGTCTGAAGTTTTTTGCAAAAACTGTACTAAGAATTATATTTCCTCAGCTATGTAGTATGCTTGGCAATACTGTTTCAACAGATTTAATACTGCGGCAGTGACCTGAGAAATACAAATTCCAAGACTTTCTACAAAATAGCTGGCTTGGAGTTCTCAAAAATGTCAATATCATGAGAAAACAAAACAAAAAAGGTGACACAAAGAGTTCAGATGTAAGAGAACTAAACTCAGTACATAATCATTGTTTGTGGCATTAAAAAAAGCTATAGAGGACATTACTGGGACAACTGGAGAAACTTAAGTATGGACCACATATTAAATGATGTTCTCATATCATTATATTTGGGTGTGATAATGGTATTGTGTTTTTATATGAGAATCTTCCCGCTGTCAGGAGATATGTGAAGAGTGCCAAGGGTAACCGTCATGATGTATGTAACATATTCACATGGTTCAGAACAAATTTATATGTAACATGTACATGTGAATATATACATAGATATGGAATGAGATAAAACTGGGGCAAACTGTATTCTTCAAACTCTTCTGTAGATCTGAAACATTTTTATTTTTTTTATTTTTTTATTTTTTTTAGATTTTATTGGGGAATTGGCGGAGGGGAACAGCGTTGGGGAATCGGGGAAGGGGAACAGACAAGTTACTGTCTTTTTGTTCTTCAGTTTAGTTGCGGAGGATGTTGCTTCACTGTTGGTATCGTCATTGCGCTCTTCCCGGATGAGGCAGATCAGTCGCTGGCCTCTGGATGTCGCTCACCGCGGCTATTGGCAGCTCGCGCTGGCTGCCAGCCGCTCACGCTGGCTGTGGGCCCCTCACTGTAGCCTATGGCAGCCCACTGCAGCAGGGGCTGCAGCCCACAACATCACCGGGGCTCGCACAGCCCAGCTCCAGGTGGAGCTGTTGTTAGCTGTAGAGGGCAGTGTCACTGGCCCTCATGTGGGATCCGAACCGGGGCCGCTGGCATCCCAAAACCAGCGCTTAACCAATGCGCCACTCGGCCGGCCCTGAAACATTTTTAAATATTAATTGGAAACAATAATTTCCCTTAACTTTGGAAAATGTGTTCAGATACAATACCTTTTAATGAATAACATGAAAAAGAAAATGGAAAGAATACGTGCCCATTAGAAAAGCACCAAGGAAGACAATGGAAGCCATAAGCCCTCCTCACTGGCTCTCCTCATATGGCGCGCTGGTCCTTCCTCATCACAAACTGGGCAACAACATCACTAGTTATTCATATTCTTATGGGACGGCAAATTAAAGAAAACAAATATAAGCTGTACTTTTTCTATTACTAATTGAATTAATCTTAAATTGATTAAATTCTTTTCTTTCAGATATAATAACTGGCATAAAATTTGAAATACGGGGAACTTTTGCATTTATGGTCATGAGGCATGTTGATCCACAATCTATTTTTCTGTAAAGTCCTTGTTGGGTTTCAGTATTAGGGCTGTATTGGACTCATAAAAGAGATGGGGAAGTTATTCTCCTCCTTTCTTTTCTGAAAGTTCATGTAAGAGTGGCGTTATTTATGCTGTCAATCATCTACAGAAATCACCAGTGATGCCACCTGGGCTTGACATTTCCTTTGTGGGCAGATTTTTAATTACAAATTTAATTACCTTTATTAGATATTAAACTCTATAGATTTTCCATTTCTTCTTTTGTTAGTTCTGATAAGTTCTGTTTAAAAGGTTTTGTCATTTTCTCTAAGTTGTTGAATTTATTGGCATAAAATTATTCATAAGCTCCCCTCATTATCCTTTTAATGCCTGTAGGGTCTATACTGGTGTCTCTTCTTTCATTCCTGATATTGGTAATTTATGGGGTTTTCTTTTTTTCTATTTTACTCCTTAATCCATGTTGCAGGGTTTTATATATTTTGTTAATCTTTTCAAATAACCATTGTTTCATGTCACTGGTGCTCCCTATTGATTGTCTATTTTTATATTTCATTGATTTCTACTCATATTTTAATGATTTCCTACTTACTTTGGGTTTAATTTGCTCATCTTTTCTGACAACATAAGGTAGGAGTTTATAAGCAAATTGATTTTAAACCTTTCTTCCTTTATAAGTACTACTGTTAGCTCAAATCCCACAAATTGACAGGGGTTTGTTTTACTGCCCAGCATATGGTCTACCCTGTTCTCCATGCATAACAAAAAGGCATATTCTGCAATTGTTCAGTGTAGTGCTCTACAAATGTCCTGTTCAGAGTTGACTGAGCTTCAGTTTCATGGGTTTTTGTTTGTTTGCTTGTTTTGTTTTGTTTGAAATCAAATCTAGATTAAATTTGGCCAATATTTCTTTAAACAAACTTGTTTTGCCCGTGTCCTTCCCACTTCCTCCTGCAGCTGCAGCGCACAGGTGATGAGCTACCTGACACTGCCTCCCGGGTCACGGAGGCTCTCTTCATCGCCCGCCCTGCGGCCATCTTTCTCGTCTCTGTGCTTAGGTTCTGATGATTTATACTGCTCTGTCTACAAGGTCACTGACCCTTTCTTCTGTTGTATCTAATCTGATAATACCATCCGATGAATTTTTTTTATTTTCAAAATTATAATTTTCAGTTTTAGGATCTCCATTTGATTTAAAAAAAAAAAGATTTTCATATTTGTCCTGAAATCCCTCATTTATTCATCCGTTACTTCTTTTTTCTCACAAAGATTCTTTAACATAGCATAGTTATTTTAAAGTCCTTGTCTGCTAACTCTAACTCCAACATCTGGGTCAACTGCTCGTCTCTTCTTATAGATTATTTTTTCTCCTATGCGTCTTTTTACTGTGTTCCGCCCCCCCCACATGCCTATTAATTTTATATCGCCTACTACATATAATGTCTGAGTTCTGTGTAGCTTTCTCCAAAAACAGTGAGTTTTATTCTTATTTTATTCTATTAATTCTTGAATTAGTAGAGGACCACCTTGGCTTTGACAGGGCTTGCTGTAGGGTTTGTTAGAACAAGTCTATTTCAGTTTGGCATTGGTCTTACCACAAAAATGTTGGTCCTAGGATGTGATCTATACTCCTTAAGAGTAGCCATTCCAGATTTTCAATAGTAAGCCTGAAGTGTTTACCAAGTTCCTCTAACTTGGCCAGACTTGAACTCGAAGCTCTATCTTCAGCAATAGCTGAGATCACTGCTCAGCGCTTTAAGGTTCTGACTCTTGTCCTGACCTTCCCCACTCCCACTGAGCTCCTTGGAAACTTGCTTACCCTGAAGGATTTGGGGGAAATTTAGATACAAATTCTGGGGTTCCTCACTTTGTGTCTTCTTCCTTTCTATCATCCCTCTCAATTTTCAGCTGCCCTGACACTCCTGATTTTCATCCTCTAACTCTTCAAAAAAGATGGCTGGTATCTACCTGAGCTGTATTCCGGTGCACTGCATGAATTTGTTTCCTCAAGGGAAAAGCCAGTTAAACGTGGATCTCAACGAGTTTTGTTTCTTTCTTCCAAAGAGCATCTACTCTCCAGTTTCAACCTACTTTTGGTCACTCTCTAGTGTCTTAAAAGAGGGTTTTTGTTTTTTGTTTTTTTTTTTTGTCCAGAGGTGGCAATTCAGCATGAAGGTTATTTGATAAAAGTACTCCACATTACATTAAGCCATTAGTCTACAATGATTACCTTTGGGTCTTCATGAAAAATTTTTTTCAGAAGGCATTTCCCTAATTCAGGTCACACCAAGGTTGACTGTGTAGACCATAACCATAAAATTTTATCACTGGAAAAGAATTTGGAGATCACCTAGTTTGAGCATTAATCTTTCTCAGAGATTCATAAACCACTTTGAGAATCTGAAAAATACTACAAATCTTTTCACAAGCATACAAAATAAATGTTAGCATATTATTCAAGGATCCTAAGACCCATTTCTCCTACTTCAATTTAATCCTTTCACTGTACATGGTCTTATTTTGAGATTTAGACTATAAATAACTTACCCAAGGTTACAAAGCTAAAGCAATGCTAATATTATAATAGCTGAGATTTAGAGAACAGCAATTCTGTGTGAACCTCTTTGTATCTGTATCTCTAACCTTCATAACAACCCTGCAGAATGTCTTATTTAGGAAAACTGATATCTAGAGAAGTTAGGTAAATTGCCTAAGGCCACAGACCTATTAAGTGATAAAGACCAGCAATGCAATCAGGCCCATGAGATTCCCAAACTAAAATACTTTCTACTACAAAACACGGCATTAGCGGCAGAGACAAAACTAGGCAGTGAGTCTCCTGAATGTGTCTTCCTCATCATATGGCCTGGGTATGTGTGCCCAAGCAGGACACCGTGAGCATTTAGTAGGGCAACATAAATAAAGTAATGTCATACAGCAACTTGTAAATTATACAAATTGGAAAGGTACAATGCAGGAAACAGTGAAGCATCTATATGTAACAGCTATCAAAACACCCTTGTAAATGTGATAACAGTAAAAAATAAGGGGTACTGATGATTGGAAATACAAGTACAGGTTGATTTCAATAGTAAACGTAAACATTCAGATTTAAAAGCAATTTTGCATTAATATGCCCAAAAAACCTTCTGAGTTAAAAAGTTTGATTATATAGCCACTCTAATTTTCCTGTGAATAGAATTTATGTATTTTTTTATATGGATAAAAGACTTCAATAAAAAAATGTTGGAGAAATTGAAACCCTTGTGCACTGATGGTGAGAGTGCAAAATAGTACAACCACTGTGGAAAAGAGTCTGCCAGTTCCTCAAAATATTAAAAATAGAATTACCATATAACCCAGCAACTGCACTTCTGAGGATTGATTCACAAGAATCGAAAATAGGGTCTAGAAGAGATATCTGTATATTCATAATAGCTAAAACGTGGAAGCAATCCACGTGGAAGCAATGACAGATGAATGGATAAGCAAAATGGGGTCTATACATACGACGAAATATTATTCAGCCTCGAAAAGGAAGGAAAGGCTGAGACATGCTGCAACATCAATGCACTTTGAGGAAATCAGCTGGGGCAATGAGCCAGTCACAAAAAGTCAAATACTGTATGATTCTGCTTATATGAAGTATTTAGAGTGGTCAAAAGCATAGACATAAAAGTGTAACAGTGGTTGCCAGGTGTTAGGGGAAGGGGAGAATGGAGAGTTACTGTTTAATGGGTGTAGGGTTTCAGCATTGCAAGCTGAAAAAAGATCTGGAGATGATGGTGAGGATGGTGGCACAGCAATAGGAATGTAGCTAATATGCTGTACACTTAAACATGCTTAAAGCAGTAAATTTTATGTTACATGTATTTAAATAAAAAAGTTGTGAAAAAAGATGTCAGTATGATTAATATGTACTAGGTAATAGCATCTGTATTAAAATTCATTCACCTCAACTCACACATTTCTATCATCTTTGAGAATTCCCATCCTATTTTTCTAAATATAACAAGAAAAGAAACCAATCAGACAATGTATACAGTACTCATTTTTAAGTTTGCAAAAGATGGTATCAATTCTGAATCATTTAAATATTAGTTTACAAATATTGCTTATAGCTTAATAGCATTGTAGATGCAGCTTCACAAAGATATTGGCTCTAGACAGCAATTATATACTCAGCCTAATGTTTCAGTTAATGGACGCACATTTCAGTGATAATTGCAATGCTTGAACATAATGTGTCTTTATTAGCAGTATAAAATAAAGCCAGCTTATACCAATTGAAAAAAACAGGCTATTTATTTTTATAATTGCTTAATTTTTATTGTAAAAATATTATCAAACAGTAAAAAGAAAACCTGTAACAAATACTAGCATTTTATTTATAACTATGGGAATACACTTAAAAATTTAATTACGGTGAACAATGACATAAGCCATATTTGTTTAAAATGAATGAATGTAATGATCCAAGAAAATAATTAGATAAAATCATTACATTAGGAAAATAAAAGCCTAGAATCTAGTTTCCTTTCTAACACTTACTAGCTATGAGACCTTGAGCAAGTCACTTACTCTTATTAAAATTGGGTTAACGGGGCTGGCCGAGTGGCGCATTGGTTGAGCGCTGGTTTTGGGATGCCAGCGGCCCCGGTTCGGATCCCACATGAGGGCCAGTGACACTGCCCTCTACAGCTGACAACAGCTCCACCTGGAGCTGGGCTGTGCGAGCCCCGGCGATGGTGTGGGCTGCAGCCCCTGCTGCAGTGGGCTGCCATAGGCTACGGTGAGTGGCCCGCAGCCAGCGTGAGCGGCTGGCAGCCAAGCGTGAGCGACATCCAGAGGCCAGCGACCGGTCTGCCTCATCCGGGAAGAGCGGAATGACGATACCAACAGTGAAGCAACATCCTCCGCAACTAAACTGAAGAACAAAAAGACAGCAACTTGTCTGTTCCCCTTCCCCAATTCCCCAACGCTGTTCCCCTCCGCCAATTCCCCAATAAAATCTTTAAAAAAAAAAAAATTGGGTTAACGTTTTTTGTTTTTGTTTTTTTTTTTTGTTTTTAAAGATTTTATTGGGGAATTGGGGGTGGGGAACAGTGTTGGGGAATTGGGGACCGGGAACAGACAAGTTGCTGTCTTTTTGTTGTTCAGTCTAATTGCGGAGGATGTTGCTTTACTGGCCCATGTTGGTATCGTCATTGTGCTCTTTCTGGATGAGGCAGATCGGTTGCCGGCCTTTGGACGGCCGCTCACCGCGGCTATTGGCAGCTCACACTGGCTGCCGGCCACACACTGCAGCCCATGGCAGCCCACTGCAGCAGGGGCTGCAGCCCACACCGTCGCCAGGGCTAGCACAGCCCAGCTCCAGGTGGAGCTGTTGTCAGCTGTAGAGGGCAGTGTCACTGGCCCTCATGTGGGATCCGAACCGGGGCCACTGGTATCCCAAAAGCAGCTCTTAACCAATGCGCCACTCGACCGGCCCTGGGTTAACGTATTTTTTAACTGCCTCAAGGTAGCTGGTGATTTGTCAAGATCCTTTCTGGTTATCAATTTTACAATGCTACTATAGTATATAAATACAAAATAAAAACTCAAAAGTCAAATATCCTAAAATGTGATAGTCTACCTTTCTATAGACTGAACATTTCTATATCTAGAAAAAAATACTTACAAATGTGTTATAAAATACCCTGGAATTTCTAATTCACAATAAAAATAATTTACTACAAATGAAACAACCCCATCCTAAGACCTGTGCCCTTCTGACAGTTTTGTTTCATTGAAACTGTAGTGGAGGATTTAATTTCCCATCAGCAAAGCATCTGGATAGACACTGAAGGCAAAAGTAAAAGTACAATACAACAGACCAGTCAGTAGGTCCATGTTTAATTAGTACTGGTTAAAATGCCTCAAGGACCTGAACAAGACTATTAAACTGTTACATGAGAAGGGCTTAACACTGAATTAATATTGCTATCAAACCCTCTGCTGCTTTCAGTAACGGTGTTATTTTTATGTGCATATGCATTTTTCATATTGTATGGATACGTACAACATTTAAGTACCATGGCAATGTAAAGTCTAACCAAAATCATTTTGGTAATTTTACAAGGAAATGCCGAAGAATGAAATATTTTTTTAAAAAGTCAAAAACCCAAGGTTTATCAGTAGGTTTCTATGTCTTCTAACAAATAGAATGGCCAGAGTATTCCTAATTATTTGAAATGACAATTGCTCCAGCCTGACAATTATGTTCAAAATGCTATACAGTCAAGTAGGTACACATAGGACAATAAAGTTTTCCAAAGTCAATAAGAAACTAAAAAGTGATAAACAGCTAATGTTTAAAACAGCAAATTTACATGAACAGGAAATCTACATACATTTGGCAGACTTCATAGCATACCGCAAAACCAAGTATGATGCAGTGTGAAAATTCTTATCTGATCAAGGCAGTTGTGAAGACAAAAAAATGGTTACTTTAAATTAATTTGTCTCTGTTACTAAGAAAAAATACTGGAAAATGCAGGAAAGCAGAAGAAAATTTTAAAATTCTCTAACTACCATGAAAGATAAAGAAAATGAATATTTTGGTTCATTTCCTAATAGTTCTTTTGTTCCTTCTTATTTCATATAGTTGGATCTTATTACGTATTTATTACATGCTGTTTTCTATTAACATCATAGAAAAGCATTTTTTTTGAAGTGACTTCAGATTTCATGTTAATAGATGAGAGTCTGTGTATACTAAATTTATTACCTACAAATACCAGTACAAAGAGGATTGATAATTTCCTAATAAAAGATTTTCTAGATATGGTATTACTAGATCAGAGAGTATGTGTATTTTTATGGCTACTAACAAGTACTACAAGTAGCTAAACAGGAATATCGGATTAGTGTGAGGTTTTCTAACAGTGGAATAAAAGGCCCAAAGACATGGATATCAAATAACTATTTAGTCAGCACCCGCATTTATTTAACACGAGAGTGGGTATGTAGGACTTCAATGAGCCACACAGACAAATAGCAATCTAAATCCAGCAAGCCAGAACTTCCTCTGAGAGGAATCTAGTACACAGACAAGGAGGTACCATGTTTGGACGAGTATTTCTTAAAGTGCAGCTCAGGGATCACCAACATCAAAATGAGTAGGAGTGCTTATTAAGATAATGGCTCCTGCCCCAGATCTATCGTATCAGAATCTCTGACAGCTACAGGAGCCAGCATTTAACTAACTACCTCCAAGATTTTTATATATATAACACAGTTTGAAGAACTACCTTTCCAGAAACATCACACTGAGGGTTCGGAACTGGAATAATGCTTTTGGGACGTAACTGAAATTGTTTCTTTTTCTTCTTTATAGGCTAATAAATCACTCTTCACTTTTTAAGAAACTACTGCATAAAAAATAGGAACGCAGAGAAATCTTATGTTTAGTAAAGCAAGAAAAAGATAAAGTATCCCTTTCCAATCAGAAAAGTAGTAATGATGACAATGTCACTTGGGATAAAACTTTGATTTCCACAATCAGGTGGTCTATCTTAGGTGGAAATTAGAATCTACAGAGCAAGTGTTTTGGAGTCTGACCAACCTAGGTCTAAATTCCGTTTTCACCTCTCTTTATCTGTGAAAACTTGTGGCATGTTATAATTCTGACATCAAAACCCACCAGAAAAAAGAAAACTTTCTTCACATGCACCTAGTACAGTGGTTGAAAAACTATTTAGCAGAGTATGAATGAAATAAATTCCCGATTTCAAATGACCAAAGTAACCAATTACACGAGGGTCACTTTGGTACCCTCTGAAATCTGATTCAGGCATTGCATCCAACTCATATTTCCATAAACAATTTTTCCACTTCTCCTGTCTTTGACTTCATTGACATAACTATCTACTAGTGTCTTTATCTTTTCATTCATTGCCTTGTTTGGAGGGTGGGGGATAGCTTCAACTTACATCTAAATTTAGTAACAATGAGAAAGAAGAGGGTTCTTCAAGACCCTGCCTTTCAGACTTTTAGATTTTTAGCCCTTTTGATGTAGAGAGATTATCCTTTATCTATGAGCTTTATAAAAATTACCTGTGGGACTGTGGAGAATAACTGAAAGTATATAGACCCAGAGATAAACATTATTAAATTTTTTAATATATTTTATATATATATATTTGGTGACTTGTAAAAGTATTTATAATTTGTTGTCCTTTTAAATAATGCAACATTATATCAAAAGCATCATGCCATGTCAATACATTTTTCTATAAAAGGAAACATAAGGAATGATACAGTGGTGATGCCCAGAAAGAGGAAGCATAAGAGGGTAAAAAACAAAAGCTTTTTACATTTGGTCTGAACAAATTCTATTGTCTCCTTGCTATTTCACTATACACCTGTATCATAACTTACTTAATCAATCTTCTACTCTTTTAAATATCAGTGGTAACATTTTAAATACCTTGGTAACATGAAACTTCCCTTGCATTTCAAATGATTTCCTCAAGCTATACTTCCAGACACATCAATGGATGTGAACATTTTTAAGGACCTCGATACTCTAATTATATTTTATTTGATTTAGCTTCTCTGAAGCAAAACATGAAGAAAAAGTGGGTTATAAAATAAGTTAGAGAAAAAAAAACTATTATTACTATGAAAGTCGAAGTTTCACAAACATACCTTCTATTTTAATACATAGAGAACCTACTGCAATTGATAACTTGTGATAAAAATGCCAAAATGTGTATGCAGCTTGGTAATAAACTTATGATCTTATTATGAGGACTTGTTTGTTTGTTTTTCTGAGGGCAGTGTCACTGGCCCTCATATGTGGGACCCGAACCAGGGCCGCTGGCTTCCCAAGCCAGCGCACAATCAGCGTGCCACTCGGCCGGCCCTAAACTTATGATCTTAAAGAAAAGGTATGCATATAACAAATTTCAGAAACATTTCACCTGTAACACATAAAACCCCCACATAAGATCATAAATATCTCTGTTTACAATATACAGCTTACACATATTACCAAATGTCTGTTTGACTTCCCGAAATTTTATGAATATTTATTGGAAAGCACTTTAATATATATCAGAACTAATTCTTATTTCATTGAGAATTCTCACTGTCTTTATAGGACTTGAATAGTTTACTATGTTATTACTTAATATTATCCATATTTTTTCCAGAATTTTCCATGTAGAAATTCTTAGATTTTTTTTCATAAGAAGGCATAGATATAAGTTTAAATTATAAGTATCCTATTCCTTTAAGGTGAACCCAAGAGAGTTGTGGTCAAAAAGTAAAAAGTGAATTTGGTGAATTACTAACTTGTAAAAAGAGAATTTAATACAACTTGCGGATAAATCTGTTGGGCTGATTAAAATGATTAACTTCGAATGATCCCACAGCTGCTTTAATAGACAGATTTCTATAGCTGCTTTAGGTAATGGCTACTAGAAAGCATGTAAAGGGAAGGCCACAAATCAGCCAGCATCACTCTTCCCCACACAGACAAGGTTTCTGAGGTGTCGATGTATATATATCAAGTGATGTCTGTCTGGGTTTCTAGTCATCAAATCTGCTCTATTTTTAATCTTCCTTCTGTCAGCGTAGAAATATAATATCAATTCTTCAAGTCACACAGAGTCATAAGACTCTTAAAATTTTATCAAGATCCATGTCTGGAAATCCTAGATCTATTCATATATAATCTATCAATGATAACTTACCACTTACCTACCTATGAGTCAGAGTATCCAGGAGTCTGGGACTCCGTATTTTTAACAAGTATCGCGGACTCCGTTATAATCAGAGACATGAGATGCACCGTACAATATCAGACTCACCTCCCAGTCCTCTTTTCTGGCCACCCTACATAATAGAATCATCTCCATTTTCCACTCAGAGCATTTACTTTTCTACATCCAAACTGCATTAGAAGAACAAGTGAACACGACTAGGGCGAGCTGTGTGACCTTAGGTAACTCATCAATTTCTTGGAGTGGGGTCAAGGAGATGCTTCTGTACTATAAAAGGAAGTGGTGGGTCTAGACAGCCTTTCCTAGGCTATAGACTGTGAAACATAAGAAGGTATTCCCCCGTAAAAAAGGTTTCAATTGTTAAGCAATTTAGATAAATGCTACGGATTAGTTAAGACAGAGCCTCCTTAAAATCTTTAATATGTCAATACGCATTATAAATTTCCAAGAGAGAAATACAGTACATGGGCTTTCCCAACTTATTTGACAAAGAAATCCTTTTTTGAAAAAAGTACTGCTAACTTGCTAAATTCTGTTTTCAGAAGGCATGTGATCTGTAAAAACGGCTTGGGAAATGCTCATTTAATCTGTAATCTCTTCCAGGATCTAATATTCTGTAACTCTAAAAACCCTGTGGATTAGTTAAATCCTGCTACAGTGTCTGACTTTTCTTCAAAAGTGTCAATTTTTCAAAGTTAACGAGTCCAGAGATTACCAGCAATGTAATACACATAAGACGGCAAGAAAAGGGAAGGGTCACAACATTTAAGAACTATGTTTAAGGTGTTAGCTCAGATTATAGTTTCCTTTAAAAAAAGTCAATATATTAAAGAGAAGTTTGAGTTAAAAATAATTTTATCTTTAAAATATATCTCTTTAAGGAAAAATATGTTCATTTTACCATTACTTAAATAATCTTATCCCTGTTTTTCAGCATGAAAAAATAAAGGCTGAAAAATAGGGATAAGATTGGGATAATTCACAGATTATTACATACGCATCCTGTATAACCATACACATTTAATTCTTAGGAGAGAACACAGATCCTACTGACTTATATATTCCCTTAAGAGTATTTTGGCACAAAGTTTACCAGAATGCATAGGTGCTCATTTTCTCCTATCTTTTACTAGAGCTTAGGTTAAAATAAAAGCAAAAAGGAGCAGGCATTCAAGTTAAAGATGGAGGGGGGAAGGGAGTTACAAATTTGGTTTTTTATAACGATTAAGAAAAAAGACACAGCATCTGTCTTCCAGCAAATAATTCAGAAGTTCTTAAGCTTCAGTGAGCATCTGGGTCCCCTGACCAGCCTGTGACAACACAGGCTGCCGGGCCCACCCTCAGAGCTCAGGTCCAGCAGGTCAGGTGCAGTGGGGTCCCAGGATGCTCATTTCTAACAAGTTTCCGGTGGACCAACGCTGCTGACAGGGTGCCTTGGTTTGGGGCCACTGCTGCATTACACTGTTTCTAACCGTGAAAATCCTCTGCTCTTCTGATGAACACAAACATCTTCCCTCCTTCCCTCCATTCTCACGTTCTCTCCTGCTCTCCTACACCCTCCATGGAAACAAACCCATTCATTTTCCCTCTTCAGAATTACCGCTTTAACTGTTTTTGTTTGTTTGTGGTTAGTTTGTAAGCAGGCAAAGGTAGTAGTACTGTCAGTTTTTCATGTACTATGGAGATATGTACAGTGCTTTGTGCTCTACAAGTAACTTTCACATATATTTGCTTAGCGTTCATAGTTCTAATAAGTAAGCTAGCAGTGCTTATGTTTTAATGGTGATGTTAGTATTCATATCTTGATAAATTATAAAATGCATCTCCTGCTCTCTTCTCTTCTGGAGAGCCATTCTATTTTTCCTATTGTAATTGTTTATCTGATTTTTTTTGACAAAAGATACAGCATAAGTGGTGCTGGCATAACATACTGATACAATTCATTACTGCAAGAGCAGTAAGTGGTATGAGAGCTTCATGTTAGTGGCAAGAAACCAGGTGGGTGAAGTTTAGGGTCACAGACATACTGCATGACTGCAACCCTCAAAAGGGAGAGCAGAGGAGAAGCAAAAGAGGAGGAAGGGGAAAATACAAATCCGACAGAAGCACCAAAAGCAAAAGAGGACAGAAAAATAGAGATTCTGAGAGAATTATAGATTTGATTATGTCAGAAGCAGACTGTCTGGCTTTAATTCTCAGTTCTTCCTGGCCTTAGGAAAAAACTTAAGAGTACCTGCTGATATTACAATCACTATAAATATTTGCCCAAAGATGAACTGTTTCCAAAATTCTACACAGACACACACACACACACACACACACACACACGCACAATCAGTGATGAATCAGTTGGTTTCCAAAATAGATCAGGAATTACATTAGATATTTTAAAATCAGATTACATGAAATTCTTTCAATGAGAATTTTCACATTATATTAAATTTATATAGAGAATTTTTTTAAATTAAATTTATTGGGGGTGACATTGGTTAATAAAATTACATAGGTTTCAAGTGTACATTTCTATAATACATCATCAATATGTTGCATTATGTGATCACCATCCAAAGTCAAATCTACTTCAGTCACCATATGTTTCGCCCCTTTCCTCCTCTCCCACCTCCCCCGCTCCCCCTTTCCACTCTGGTAACCACTAAACTGTTGTCTGTGTCTATGAGTTTTTGTTTGTCTTGTTCGTTTGTTGCTTTCAGTTTTATATCCCACATGAGTGAAATCATATGGTTCTTGACTTTTTCTGAGGATAACTTTTTAAAAATTTAGTCCTATCTCCTTATTCTTATAAATTAACAGCAGTTTTTCTTTTTGTTGTTGTTTTTGTTGTTTTAAGCATCTGCATCACATTAAATTTTATGCTAGGTCCTGGTCACACATTTGACTTAATCCTCACAATTCTCTATAAAAGGCTTCTTGCCTGTTGAAGGTGAGGAAACTGATACTGAGAAAAGTTCATGGATTTGCCAGGACTGGTAAGAGACTGCAGAAGCAAGAGCACAGCTCGAAGTCTGTTTGACTAAAAGCCCAACCTGCTTCTCATTAGTACACATCATTACGAACAGATGAACCCTATCTTAGCTGGATTGTTTGATAGCTATCTTATTTTGGGGGAGAAAAACAAAACAAAACCACAAGTCAAGTGTCTAAAATACAGAGCCTCTAATTTTCCAACTCTGCCTACCAGGAATAAAGAAGGGGGCCACCTTCACAATTTCTACCTTAGGTTGCTCTTTAAAACCTCAAAATATATTATCATCCTTATCTTATTATACCACATGACAGAGGTTACATGCAGTTCTCATGATGATGCTTTCTTAAACTCTAACTGCTAAACTTAAATGAGAGGCATTTGGTACAATCTGAAAAATATTCAGTTCAATTAAAAGTAATTGATGCATGGTGAAATAATTCTTCCCAAAGCTGCTGTAAAATCTTCAAAAAAAATAAAGCTACTTAATAATTTTCATCTCCTACAGGCTACAGAGAAGCATTATTGCATATTAAAAATTGGAGTGTAGTTTTCCCAGAGGTAAAAGAAAGTTATTAAAACAACCTATTTATTGTTGATATAACTATCCATTTGTGCCACACAAAAAGTAACAAATTTCAGTCCATTAAAAGAAAAGCTAATTAAGGTATAATTAGTATTTTCTGTATTTTGATAATTAGGGGTTAGTTGGCTATTCCTTTTCAAATTT
Source organism: Aselliscus stoliczkanus (assembly GCA_033961575.1). Lineage (NCBI taxonomy): Eukaryota > Metazoa > Chordata > Mammalia > Chiroptera > Hipposideridae > Aselliscus > Aselliscus stoliczkanus. The sequence continues at coordinate 7,509,660 of CM066733.1, forward strand.
CTATTTGATGTACCCCGACAATGCCTTTAATGAGCAACTAACGCTATTGAATCCCTCATGGCAGAGGAGTTTACTGACCACCACCACATTACTTCCATTTATCACTGCCTCTTTACCTATAAATTAATCCAGCCCTGTAGCTATGTTGATCTACTTTATATCAATTTCTTCATCCATATCAGCTGAATATGTATGGCATTAACCTCATTTGCTAGTTGAGAAAAGCAGAATTAAAATGAGATCTAATTTCTTGTGCACAGCACAATTTCAGAGCTGCCTGCTAATTTCCACCACCTGTCAGTGTGAAGAGCCTTTACTTTCTTGTAATTAAATAAAACAGTATATTTTTTAGCAGCTCTGAAAAATGCTCATCTTTCAAAAGTGTTCAGTGATCATTAATCATTAGGACAGTAAAGTAGCCTTCTTCAGAATGCTCATTTACCCTTTGCTTAAGCCAAAAAACATTTTTTGGCCTTTTCACAGGAAAGAAAAAAAATAAATGTACCAGATTGAATATAAGCATTAACTATTATAATCCACAGTCCTGAAGTTTCTATGTATCTGGTTTACTGCCACATGGTGGACAGAGGCTTAACATTACATAACCTGGAGGCAGGTAGTTTGATAAACAAATATATAAGTACACAACATTCTCTGAAATCAGTAGGAATCTAATAAATCTACATTGCATCCGTTTAAATGTAAAACCTTAATTTATAAGACTTAGAATACAATATAACTGGAGAATAATTTTTGAAAACACACTTAAACAAATTCATTCAATAAACTGCCTACTATGCTATGCATTAAATTGTTACCTAGAAGCATCATTTGAACAAAGGCAGTGTCACTCAGAGTTAGACACAGTTAAGCACTTTTAATTGGACTTTATTGGATTTCCCAAATATATACAATGTAACCAGAAGGGAAAATCTGAAAATATACTAAAAAAAAGCTAAAAGAAAACACTGAAACACTGACTGTCATCGTAATATTAGAGACAACAAATTAATATTATATTTCTTCTGTCTTTCTTCTAATATTTTAGTTTTTCTTGTCTATTTTACATCATTGTAATCATACTATATACTATGTGTAAGTTAATAGGTAGCCTGCAATCCCAGCTTAGTATTCACGTGCGTTTTTCAGTAACTCTATCTTGTTAATGAGGATGGGCATTTAAATATATAGATGCAAATCTGCGTCACCGGTCACAATGTGTTAATAAATAACCACCACCCTAATTATTAGATAAGAATATGAATTAGCAATGAACAGCACATATTTGAGGAAGAAAAATATAAAAACACCTCCCAAATATATTATTAAAATGTTTTAACTACTAGCACCAGGCTTGCTCTCGGGCTGAACATCTATACTCTTCAAATACTAATGTGCCTTAGAAACGGTATTCTATGTTTACTTTTTTATACTTATCCTACTAAAAAAGCATAACGGATTGGTACATAAGTGAATGAATAATTAATATAGAGAACTTTTAAAGAACATTAAATAAATGATTTAAAATGTAAAAGATGATTAAAAATCCACAATATTCCTCATTCAGTTTTGTAGTAAACATTTGATGCTATAGGATCACTATTTTGAAGCCTAAAACTCTACTGGAAATATTTCAATCATATGTACTTAGAAACTTGTCGCTAAAATGACTTTTCTTATCATTCCAGCTGACCATCACAATATATAATAGGTGTGAAGCACAAAGAAACAAAGATGTGGGGTGGCTTATTCACAAGTCCTGAGCAGCTACAGTGTTTCCGCAGTAAAAGCAGGATGGATCCCACCTCATTCTGATGCCTTCAAGCAAGCTACTGAAGGCAATCAGGGGCAGAAGGAAGACACCTCCAGGGGTGTGGAGGGGATTCTCAGTGACGGCTGCTTTGACACTAAATAAGAAAACAGATAACTGATTTTAGCACCAGCATCACAGGTGGACACATTTGGGGTAGATGTTTAGTAGAAGATTTGCATACACCTTTATTGCTGAAATGCCCAAGTTAGTGATATAGTGTCACCTATGGGTTTCCTTTAAGAAACTGAAATATTTTTAAGAAAGCCAATCCACCCCAAGATTTCATTACCTAGCAATCCTATCTCCATCCCCCAAAGTGGTCAATGAAGTATTCAGCAGGTTCTCTGAATTTTCAAGGACATCCATCATTATCCTAGAAGCAACATCAAATATATGCAGACATCATGTGTGTGCGCATAGATACATGTGTGTACACATATATACACCTATATATGGACACACACACACACACACACACAAAATGAACTATAGGCATCATTTACATTATGGGAAATATTTCTCAGGGAAACAACTATATGCCTCACCTTTTGCTTTGTGGGAAAAGGTTGTCTGTGCCATGATTTTGACAAGACCAATAGTATTTAAAAAAACCTACAGACCAATGTGGGGAGAAACAGAAATTTTAAATTGCAAAATTTAGAAACTAAAACCTCTTTAAATTGAGAGGGTTCTTCAGTGCTGAAATTCTTCAAAGACATATCTTAGTCACATATCACATGATATTGTCTCTATTCTTATCACAATTTCTTGGAATCATTAGAAAAATTTCAAACATCAGACGATAAGTTGGGATAAATATACCTGAGGTAGAAAACTTATGAATCACCAGAAGAAATTATTTCCTCCACCTTACTTTTTAAAAAAATCAAGAGAACAATCCAAAATGTCATTCATAATCTGTGAATGCACATGGAGTTTTTATTTTTACTTTGTGCATTTTGTCCACAGATGTCGAATTTTATAAATGTCTTAAGATTTATAATCATTAAAATAAAAGGAAATAAGAAAATGTAGATTAAAAGCACTCTGTGGGTGAGCATACACTTTATCAAGCAATCACAAAGAATTTTTATCTGTATTCTTGCAGGGTCTAGCATAGTGCTTGGCACAAGGGGGACAACAAGTGTTTACTAAATATCTGTATAAAGAATTATAAAATCCCATGTAATTCTCATAAGGTTTGTTGTCTAATAATGGTAGATTTCATTTGGTGTGATAAATAATAAGAGTCAGTTAAAAAAAAATCTAACTCCATATGTTCCCATTTACATCCCATATTTCTCTTACATCAAATTTGAATTATTAATGGCTGCTATGATTTTAATTTTAGGTTTTTCTGTTCCAAATCTCCTGTCTAGTACTTAATGCTCTTGGATCAACACTCAAATGCACTTAGGGAGTTCATACTTAAAAGTGTAGCTTGGCAAATACATTTACAAAGCAAAAACATTTTAAAAATAAAATAATTAGGCCTTCTGTCTGTCTGCTCAACTTTCTGTTAAACAGGGGTATAGAATGTGTTTTTTTAATAGTTAATATATATAAACATATAAGATTAAGTAAGTGGGAAAAGGTGTAGAAAAATAATCTTTTTTAAAAAGGGCTTACCTGCATATTGATGTACTCTGTATATTACGTATGTATTAGATGTGTTATATGACAATTGAAAGAACAAATCCCTGAACAATAAAATATAGCAGTATAAGCATTAACTATAAACACTGACTATTCCCTAAGAAAGAAAACTCAGCCAGCTCTAATATTCTATCAGAGACAGATTACAATACACTCCACAGTACGTGCGAAGGCAGCACAGAATGAAAGTTCAAAAAGTTTCATAACACTTAAAGGAAATTCCAAGTCATTGATCCCTATTTTCCAACATGAACTTCAAAAGATGATCTTAATTTTTGAAGGTACTTTGTCCCTGTAACCTGCATGATGCACTGATTACACTAAAATATTTTAAGTGTTTACTGCTTCAAATGTTTTAAAGCTGCTACTTATTTTTCACCAAAGTGAAAATTCTCTATGCACAAGATTGAATTTCCGAAATGCTTTTCCCTAAAATTGTTGTCAAGTACAAAGATACGTTTTGCCAACAATTGAAATGTATCCAAGTACCTAAAAAAGCAGCAAGTACATTATTTCACCATCAGATTGCACTTCTGGTTCCAGCAGTCCACTGAAGTTACTGTTATGATATGTTTTTCTGTTTCATTATTCAAGTGCTTTCCTACCCGATTTAGCAGGAACTGTTAGTAACAGTTTATACAAGAGAATCCAACATTGCAGGGAGAGAATGCCATCTGCTGCTCCATGTGTGTACTCATCGGAGAAGAGCTGGTAACAGGTAGGCACACAAAACAATCCAGAAATCTATCTACACAGACGAGGCTGGAAAGCTGAAGTGTTTCCATTTCTATTTTGAATACCTTGAAAGTACATCAATGGGCACTTCTTGTCTTAATGCAAATTCCAAGTTACTGCACAAGAAGTACAAGGATACACTGTGCTACTATATATTACTAGTTCATGATGCTTAAAAGCAAGGCTTTTATTCCGGTATGGAGAGCCAGAGTCATAAGAAAAGGATCACTTGCCTAGCCTTACCAAAGTTATTTCTCATTTATGAATCACTACAATGTCCTATCTATAAACAACTTATACATAAGGTGACCCTATAATTTATTATCCGAAAAGCGATGCTTTTGAGAATGCAAGGTATGGTGATTAAACACAAGTTATGGCAGGACGAGTGTGAACCGAGATGAACCTAGGCAAACCTAAATGTACGGTCACCCTATTTATAAATTACTCTGCTGCCTTCGTTCCTTCTGGCTTTCACAACCTTCCCAATGCCTTGAGAATCTTCCTGAAAAGCAATTTGCCAATTTTTAGGAAATAGCTAGATACAGGATGAAGGCAAAACAAAAAAGAAAAAGTGGGGAAGTAACTCACAGACCATATAGTGCCTGGGTCTAAGTAGTTTCCTCAACACAGCCTGACTTTTTACTGACTTCCCTTTGTGATACCATTTGAAATTCTTTGGCATTAATAAACACCTTCTTTAGAAAAACCTTTCTAGGAGAATTTGTTCATACATTAATTGGAATGCTTTCCTTCTGACATCTGGGAGATGCTAGGTATTTGGAAAGAAAGCAAATTTGTAAGGTAGGGTGTGTGTTGCCCTGTGTGTGTGTGTTGTTGTGTGTGTGTGCTGCTGTGTGTATGTTGTTGTGTGTGTGTTGCTGTATGTGTTACTGTGTGTTGCTGTGTGTGTGTGTGTTACTATGTGTGTGTTGCTGTGTGTGTGTGTTGCTGTGTGTGTTCCTGTGTGTGTGTTCTGCCGTGTGTGTGTTGTGTGTATGTTGCCGTGTGTGTTGCTATGTGTGTGCTGCCATGAGTCTGTTGCTGTGTGTGTCTGTTGCTGTGTCTGTTGCTGTGTGTGTGTGTGTGTGTGTGTGTGTGTGTGTGTGTGTGTGTGTGTGATGAAGACGTACAGGTCATTTTTAGAGGGTGAAATCCCTGGTGGTGACTGACTGGATAGGATATCAACACTGGGAGTGAAGAAAGGAAAAAAACCTCTAAGACTAACTTGCCTATTTCATATTTTAAACCTTAAGAGGGAAAGGGAACTTACTTTCTCCTCAATTCCAGTGCCTTAGTTTAAGAGGCCAAAATTCTGACAACCTCTATTAATACTATAATTGATCAATGTCATTGATTAAATAGCTCGTTGGATCTATTTCTAAAGGAAAATACATTCCAAGGACTAAAAACTTTTGGAATTTCAGTTCTTGGTAAGATTTTTGTAACCAACGAAAAGCAAAACTCATGTTTATGGTAGGGCTGGCTTGAATAAATAAAGGGATTCAAGAACTAAATCCAAAAATTCCGACCTTTGGTAAATATTCAGAAGCCAAGGTGTACATGTGTGTGTTTAAAAAGGGTTCTTCCTTACCCAATTTTAATTGGATTAACAAGTAAAATTTACTTTTCCTAATAAAGGAACAGATATCAAATTTAAAAATGTAATATTTAAAACTGTTCTCAATAAACTAAAGCAACTCATAATTGTGGTAAATGACAGCATCTACTATACAATAAGGTAAAAAAAGGCACTAGTAATATTTACCAGAAAACAGCTGAATGGGCATAAAAGAAAAAAAAATCCTGCAAAAATTCTGCCTTACCCTATCAAAGATCCTCCTATATTTAGAAGAGTTCTAATGTTTGAAATTGGATCCTAATATTTTAAATGGGCCATCTATTTCCATACACAGTTTAGCTCTTGGCCACACTTTTGGTTAGTACATTTTATTCCAGGACCATGTGGAGTGCTGTAATTATACCACTACTGAAGCCCAGAACAGAGTATTTGTGTATCTCAGAAACAATCCCCATAGTTGGATGACAAAACGGGTCAGTCTGCAGAGGCCTGAGTTAGCTACCTACCCGCTGGGCTTCTGGTGCCCTGGATACGAGGCAGGCCACACATGACGGCCATGCGTCCCCTTTCCCAGACTTCTCACTCTTAAAAATCCCTTTCCCATACATCAATTATATACTCATTAATTCAACACACATTTACTGAGCATTACAGTGTTAGGCTCTGCAATGGTCACACAGCCTTGGCTACGCAGCTTCTCTTCCAGGGTGGAACCTCCGACGCTTTGCAGTCTACCCCGCCTTCCCACTCTCCTTCCTTTCCCAGGGCTGCTTCCCAGATTCCATTCCATTCTGGAATTCCCTCCCCCAGAGGCCATTGGATTCCCACCCTCTGTTCTGTGCTCCCATGACCCCACATGCTCACCATTAGCACTACATGTATAAAATCACACTGTTCAAATTAATTTGTTATTTCTATTAAAATTATACATATACATCACTTAAAAACTTAATAGCAATCATGAAAAGCTGCCATCCTCACATACTTCTCCCCATATCTGAGTCCAATACTGAGTAAACCCACTTACAACTCTTTTAGCAATTTCTTTTTACTATGTGCATCCATTCTTCTAAATAACATGCTGATACAGCTATTTCTTGATTTTTTAAAAAAATTTTAGACATTATCTTTGACTCTCTAACATATGTATGATAATGCAACTATTATTCACAACTAAGCTACATAGTATTACCATAACTGGATTTCTTTGGTTGTACAAACATTTAGTTTGACTCACTTTTCATTTACCTAAATTTCCTATGCTTCTGCCTATTGCAAATGGATCCTCAAACGCTATTTCAGATCTATAAACACCCTCAACTTCTCTCAGTGTGATCTAGCACATCAGGTAATCAATCAGTTCCTTAACAAAAAAAAAAAAAAAAAAAAAAGGAAAAGAAAAGAAGAAAGAAAAGCAAAAGAAACCCAATGATTTCCCTCCTGTTCCCGTCTACACTTGAGGCACGGCTGTCATAGGAGAGTTTCCCTTCGCCACCCACGGAGCTGGAAGCCCCCTTTTCCTCTCTCCTGTGCTGATTCCCCGAATCTCAGACTCCATGCTTCCCTCTTTCTTTCTGGGTTTGCTCTCTTAGATGCGGTGGAACACAGCCTCCAGCAGCTCCATGGTAATGGAGGCAGGGGAAGGACAGGTTGAGGCTTTGATTAAACATGTCTTGGTTAAGTTTGACTGGATATAAAATTTTAAATTGGCATTCATTTTTCCCCCCCCAAACTGTGAGGGTTTCGTTCACTGTCCTGTATTCCTAGTGTTGCAACTGAGAAGGCCAATCTGATTCTCATTCCTAGTCTTTTCATTGTCACCTGTTTTGTCTCTGGAAGCTTTTGGGATTGTCTCTTTTCCGCAATGATGATATGACTTTCCAAAGACTGGCCTTGATATGGATCTTCTTTCGCTCACTCGGCTGGTCCCTCGCCTAGTCCTTTTCATTAGGGAATCTCTTATTCATTACAAGAAATGTTCTAATCTTCATTCAGTTCCTCTTTCTGGAACTTTTATTAGTCCACTGTTGGGCTTCCTGGATTGTCTAGTTTTCTTATTTTTCTCTCCTATTTTCCATTTTTATTTTAACTTTCTGTTCTCCTTTCAGGGTGATATTTGCTACATTATCGTCGAAATCTACTAAGATTTAATTTCTGCTATCATGTATTAAATTTCAAAGAGCTCTTTCTTCTCTGAATTATCCCTTTTCGCGAATCTTGTTTCACGCTTGGAATAGAAGTAACTTTGTTTAGTTTTGCGCCAATTGCCTAGTTTCTGTGTTTTTCTCTGACTTTCACATATGAGGCTTTCTTTACAAAGCTGGCAGTGGTAGCTGTCTGTTCAATTCTTAGAATGAAGCACACAGGACTCACTGTTCACAAAGATTACTTGTAATCTAGTAAACGTCACTTAGGGTCACAAGTTAGGCTGCCTTTTTTTTTTTTTTGAGGGCAGTGTCACTGGCCCTCATATGTGGGACCGAACCGGGGCCGCTGGCTTCCCAAGCTAGCGCTTAACCACCACGCCACTTGGCTGGCCCAAGGCTGCTTTTTAACACATGGATTCACACATCTGTATCTGTGAGACTCTCTCACTCCGAATGCATTTCACCAATCTCCTGCTTTGTAATTGCACACCCAGCTTATAGCAGTTACCAAGAGTTGAGGAACATCTGGGACTATTTTCCAGTTCAGTGTCTCATTCTTATCCCCAGCTGTTCAAACTTCCTTAGAAAACATTCCTGTCTCCTGCAAGAACCGGAGAGGAGCCTCTAGGCATGCTGGGTGGGCAGGTGCCATGGGACTCCAACTAATCCTGACACACATTTTAAATCAGCTCTCTTATTTTCAGCAATACCTTGAGCCCTAGCCTTCAAAGGTGCCTAACATCTCCAGGGTTCTTAGTGCAAATCGTCTCCCTAATTATTGGCTTCCTGCACTGCAAGCATTTAAGGTTCAGCTCTCCCAGGTACATTAAGACAAACACAATGTAGGCATCTGGTCGCTAGCTTCAAGGGTCTCACTGTTTAGCATCGCTCCCATTTTTCCCTTACAAAAGCACGTATTTTTATTCCTTTACTGTCATTACAGTAGGGTTTTAAGTTGCAGAAGATAAATGTGAATATTAGATTTGCTATGCTTAACTGGAGTGCTTACAATTATTTGTGTTATGGATTAAAAATTTCAAATATAGGAAAAGGAACAAATTATAATAATAATCAACACCCATGCAAAACCACCATGCAGACCAAGAAATAAGACATGAGAGCTGAAGTCTCTTGTGCCTTTTTACCTAACTCCATACTTCTGCTCAACCAGAGATAATCATTATTCTGAATTTAGTGTTTACCAATGCCATGCAAATTTTTATATTTTTACTACATATAAGAATTCATGAACATATAATATTGTTAACATATTTGATATAGGGAGTATTCTATTACATATATATCCTACAACTTCTTAAATAAAATATGGAGGGTTTCATTTATTCAAAAATGGATGTTTCATTGCTGTACAGAATCCCATTGTATGACTCTAGAGAAATTTATTTATCCATTGTCCTACTAATGGACAAGTTTCCTTTTGTTTTCACAATTACACATCAGGCTTCTATGAATATTTTGTAAAAAATTGTATTGAGGTATAACATACATACAGTAAAGCGCTTAAATCATAATTATAAGCTCAGTGACTTTTTACATATGTATACTCATGTCACTCGCATCAAGATAAAAGTATTTACAGCTCCCCAGAAGGCTTCCTTGCTCAACTTCTCCAGCCAATATATTTGCTCTCCCCAAAGGTAACCACCATTCTGACTCCTATCACCATAAATTAGTTCTGACTGTGAATAAATTGTTAAGTAGAATCACAAAGTATGTACACTTTGTGTCTAACTTTTTCATGTATCATCATGGCTAAGTTGATTATCATAAATTCACCCCAATTTCTGCATGTAGCAAAATGTTTTTTTTTTCTTTTCCAGCTGTGTAGTATTACATTGTATGACTATACGTTAATTTAGTGATCCATTCGGCTGTTGATAGCCATGGGTTTCCAGTTCTTGGATGTTATAAATGAAGCTGCTACGAACATTCTTGTACATGTCACTTGGTGGACAGATGCTCATTTCTTCTGGGTTTACACCTAAGCATGAAACTGATGAATTATAGGGTAGGATTATGTGCAGTTTTAGTAGATATCACCAAATAGTTTTCCAAAATGGTTACATCAATTTACACCCCTACTAGCAATGTATTATAGTTTCATGCATCCCACATCGTCATCAAGGGTTTGTTTTATCAGTCTTTTTCATTTTTATTGAAAGGTGTAAATTGGTGTTGAATTTCATTTCACTGATGATTAACAATGTTGAGCATCCTTTTGTGTGATTATTGGCCATTTGGATATCTTCTTTTGATGTGTCTGTTTAATCTTTTCCCTGTTTTAAAAGTGAGTTTTTGTCTTATTTTGTTTGGTAATAGGTGAGAGATTCACCTACTACACAATTCAGAAATTGAAAGTATACAATTCAGTAGTTTCTAGCATATCAACAGATATTCGCAACCATCATCACAGTCAGTTTTAGAATATTTTCAACACCACTAAAAGATACCTTTCCTAGGCAACCAATTAATCTACTTTCTGTTTCTACAGATTCGTTATTCTGGAAATTTCACATAAATGGAATCGTACAATAGTTGTTCTTTTGTGGCTGTCTTCTTTCACTTAGCATTATGATTTCAAGGCTCATCCATATTGTAGCAGGTACCCATACTCCATTCCTTTTGATGACTGAATAATATCCCATTTTGGTATACACCACATTTTATTTATCCATTCTTCAGCGGATGGACATTTGGATTATTTCTGCTTTATGGCTTTTAGGAATAATGATTCTGTGAACAGCTGTGTAATGTTTTTATGTGGATGTGTGTTTTCATTTTTCTTGGGTATATTCACAGGAGTGGAAGTGCTGGATTTTATGGTATCTCTCTGTTTAACTTTTTGAAGAACTGTCAGACTGTTTTCCCAACTGGTTACACCATGTTACATTCCCACCAGCAATGTGTGAAGGTCCAACTTTTCCACATCTTCACCAATATTCATTATAATCTGTCTTTATGATTATAGCCCTCCTAGGGGTGTGAAGTGGCATCTCATTACAGTATTGACATGAATTTCCCTGAATTACAGGGATTTGATTTCCCATGAATTATAGTGTTTTAAACATCTTTTCATGTGCTTATTGGCCATTTGTGTGTCTTCTGTGGAGAAACGTCTATTCAAATTCTTTTCCCATTTTTAAATTGGGTTATCTTTTCTTGAGTTTTAAGAGCTCTTTATATGTTTTAGATATAAGTCCCTTATCAGATAAATGATTTGCACGTATTTTCTCCCATTCTGTGGATTGTGTTTTTATTTTCTTGATGCTGTCCTTTGAAGCACGAAAGTTTTTAATTTTGATGAAGTCCACTTTACCCAATTTTTTTCTTTGGTTGCTTGTGCGTTTGGTGTAGTATCTAAGAAACTATTGCCCAATCCAAAGTCATAAAGATTTACTCCTATATTTTCTTCTAAGAGTTTCATAATTTTAACTATTATGTTTAGGTCCTTTTCATTGTGACTTAATTTTTGTGTATGGTGCGAGAGAGGGGTTCAACTTCATTCTTTTGCATGTGGCTATCCTGTTGTCCCAGCATCATTTGTTGAAAAGACTATTCTTTCACCCTTAAATTGTATTGTGAAAATAAACTGACTGCGAATGTGAGGGTTTCTACCTGGACTCTCTATTCTATCTCACTGACTTACATGTGTATCCTGATGACAGTACCACACTGTCTTGATTATTGTTGCTTTGTAGTAAGTTTGGAAATTATTAGTGCTCTTCTTTTTCAAGAATTTTTTTGGCTATTCTTGGTTTAAATTTTAACATGAATTACATTTACATATGGATCTTTAAATTGACGTATGAATCTTAGGATAAGCTTGTCAATTCCTGCAAAAAACACAGCTAAGACAGAGCTTGTGTTGAAACTGTAGATCAACTTGGGGAGTATCATCATCTTAATAATACTGAGTCTTCTGATTCATGGCCATGGGGTATCTTTCCATTTATTACATTTGCATTACTTTGTTCCAACAATGGTTTTTAGTTTCCATTAATAAGGTTTGCACTTCTTTTGTCAAATTTATTCCTAAGAATTTAATTCTTTTTGATGTTACTGTAAACAGAAAATTTTATTCACTTAATTTGGTTACTTCACGTGTATAAAAATTCAATTGATTTGTATACTGATCTTCTATCCTGCAAACTAACTGATGTTTATTAGTTCTAATAGTTTTTTAGTGGATTCTTAGAATCATACAAGGTCATACATATGTGAACAGAGATAGTTTTACCCTTCCAATCTGTGTGTTGTTTCATTTTGTTGCCTCATTTCCCTGATCAGAAGCTCCAGTACAATGTTTAACACAAGGAAAGAGACGTCTTTGTGTTGCTCCTGATCACAAGGAGAAGCATTCCTAAGTTGTTGGATTCAGTTTGCTTGTATTTTCTTCCTTTCTTTTTTTTTTGGAGTTTTTTTGCATTTATATTCATAAGAGATATTGGTGAGTAGTTTTCTTTTTTGTGATGTATTTGTATGGTTCTGGTATAAGAGTACACTGGCCTCAATGAACAAGTTGGGAAGTGTTCTCTCATCTTCTACTTTTTGGAAGTGTTTGTTAAGAATTGGTATTAATTCTTTGAATGTTTGGTAGCGTTCATGAGGGAAGCCATTTGGGTCTGGGCTCTTCATTGTGGTTAATCTTTGATTCCTAATTCAATCTCTTTAGTCATCGTATGTCTGTTCAGATTTCTATTAACTTCTTGAATCAGTTTCAGTAGTTTGTTTTTGTAGGAATTTGTCCATTTCATCTAAGTTATGTAATGTATTGGCATTCAACTGTTCACAGTATTCCATTATAATCCTTTTTATTTCTGTAAGGTCAATGGTAATGTCCTTATTTCACTCCTGATGTTAATACTTTGAGTCTTCTCTTTCTGTCACTCTAGCTAAAGGTCTGTCAATTTTGTTTATTTTTACAAAGAACCAAGTTTGGACATCATGAATTTTTGCCTTTGAATTTCTATTTCATTAATTTCTACTCTAGTCTTTATTACATCCTTCCTTCTCCTTGCTTTATGTTTAGTTTCTTCTTATTTTCTAATGTGTTACCGTGGAAGCTTAGCCTACCTATCTAACATGCTTTTTCTCTTTTAATGTAGGTGTTTACAGCTATCCAGTTACTCCTAAGTACTATTTCAGCTGAATCTGATAAGTTTGGGTATGTTGTGTCTTCATTTTCTTTCACCTCAAAGTATTTCCTAATTTCCTTTGTGATTTTTTCTTTGACTCATTGGTTATTTAGAACTGTGTTGTTTAATTTCCATACATTTATGAGTTTCCCAAATTTCTTTCTGTTATTGATTTCCATTCATTACATTATGGTTGGAGAACACACTTTGTATTATTTCAATCCTTTTATTGAGTTTTGTTTTATGATCAAACGCATGATCTATCCTGGATAATGTTCTGTGTGTACTTAAGAATGATGGAAATTTTGCTCTTGTTGGTGGAGTGTTCTATAGTTGTCTGTGGTCTAGCTGGTTTATAGTTTGTTCAAGTCTATTATTACCACCTTATGGGGCTGGCCGAGTGGCGCGGTGGTTAAGCGCTGGCCTGGGAAGCCAGTGGCCCCGGTTCGGTCCCACATATGAGGGACAATGACACTGCCCTCAAAAAAAAAAAAAACACCACACACTACCTTATGTATCTTCTGCTTAGTTGTTCTGTCCATGAGTGAGATTAGGGATCAATATCTTCAACTATTACTGCTGCTATTTCTGTCCCTTTTGCTTCATGTATTTGGGTCCCCCGTTGTTTGGTACATACATGCTTACAGTTGTTATCTTCTTCAAAACACTGACCTCTTTATTATTATAAAATGGCCCTCGTTATCCCCAGTGATATTTTTTGTTTGAGAGACTATTTTCTGTGATATTAGCATAGCCACTCCAGCTCTTTTATGGTTGCTGACTGTTTTTTTTTTTTTTTAGCTGAACCATCCTGCCGCCTGTTGGCAGCTCAGCGGCTGCTCAGCTCAGGCTGGGCATAGAACTGCTGTTGCTCAGAGCTCAAGACTGTGTATCTTTTGCTATCCTTTTAGTTTCAATCTATATTTGTATCTTTGAAATTAAAATGTGTGTTCTGTAGGTAGCATGTTGGAAATTTTTTCCCCCTGCTTTTTTATTTTTTAAATCCAGTCTAACATTCTCTGCCTATTGGTTGAATTGTATAATTCATTTTAAATTTAATGTTACTATTGCTATTGTTAAGTCTATGTAAGCCAGTTTACTTTTTTTTAAATGTCTCATGTCTTTTTTGTTCCTTTAGCTTTCCTGTACTGTTTTCTTTTATACTAAGTAAATATTTTCTAGCGTAATATTTTAATAACTTTAATGGTTTTTTTCATTATATATATTTTTAATTACTTCCTGGGTGGTTGCCCTAGTGTTTGCTAGTTCACTTCCTCACAAATACTTACTTTTGTCAGACTTTTTCATTGTCTCTAGGTAACAGGTATGATATGGTGTCTCACTGTAGCTTTAACTTGGCTCCCCTGAGTCCATGAAAGGATGAACATTTTTTCATGTTCACTGGCAACTCTGCTTTCCTCTTCTATAAATGCTTTGTTTGTATCTTTTGCCCATTTTTCTACTGGGTGTTTTTCTCTTATTGATTCATAGAAATTGTTTCTGTAACTGAATACTGATTCTCTTTAAGTTACATGTATTGCAAATGTCTTATCCTGTTTAAAGCTTGTCTTTTTACTTTGTTTATTGTGTCATTAATCCAGTTTTTACTTTTAATATGGGTAGAATTTAACGACCTTTGGATTTACAGCTGTCTTAAAAAAAAATCATTCCCTATCCTTAAACCATACTCTCCTGCTTTTCATACTGTGTCTTCTAATTTACTTGGATGTGGTTTTTCTATGCTATGAAGTAATAATCCTAATTTTTATATACAGATAACCAAAAGTCCCAGCAGCACTTATTTACTGTTTGGTCTTTATTTATATAAGGTTTTAATATGTAAGTGGGTAAATTTTGTATTTTTTTCTTTAGTTGCTCTGTAACTGAAAGCTTACCTGGGAAGAGGGATCATCCCGTTTGCCTTTATATCCCTGGTCTGAATAGACAGCAGCTACTTATAATACTCAGTGGTCACAAGTAGGAACAGGCATGAAGGAAAGAGGCAGCGGCAGGCACACATCATGTTCCAGCGTGGGCGCGCGCAGTGTAACAAAGGGAGGCAACGTCTAACCATACGAAGGAGTTTCTTTTGTTAATAATGGGAAACCAGTACAAATTTTAAGCAGATAAATGGCATAGAAAGAGATGTGTTTCCTAAAGATTGGCAAAATTTAAAGTCTGACAAAAGAGAGTATTATGACAATATACAGCAACACGTACCTACTCTGCTGGAGGAGGGAGAACAAACTATTATGAGACTTAGGAGGGCAACCTGATAATACCTTGTAAAGCTGAAGATGTGTATATTGCACAGCCCAGCAATTCCGCTCTTAGTATTTACCTTCAATAAACTTATACATATACATGAAAATGTATGAGAATGTTTACTATACTATTTTTTGTAAACTTTAAAACTGGAAGCAACCTAACATATATTAACAGAAAAAATAAATACATAATGCACAGTAATATACTGTAATACAATTCAATAGTTAAATTAGAACTGTATGTATCATGGATAAATCTCAAAAACATGTTGATCAAAAAAGGCAAGTTCCTGAATAATAATTTTCTGTAAAGTTTAGTAGTATTATCTTATATTTATAAAAAAAGATGTGGGAAAATAAAACCGTGTATGTAAATAACATTACATTTTGGATAGTGGTTACCTTTGGGCAAGTAGTAAGAGGAACAGAATCAGAGCAATGACAGGTCATTACTGTTTAATTTTAAAATATATAGATCTGAAGAAAAACATGGCAAAGCATTCATATTTGACAAAGCTGGATGCCGGGTGTATGAGTGTTCATTACATTAATCTCTCTGATTTTCTACTAAAGAAAAGATTACTCTGGTGGCAATATGGAAAATGGGCTGCAGTACGAGAAGGCAAAATGGAAACAAAGAGGACAATCAGAAGACCTGAAATCCAGAGAGAAATGACTAGTATCGATGAAGATGAAAAGGAAGGCGACTGAGGGCCGGCCGAGGGGCGCGGTGGTTAAGCGCTGGCCTGGGAAGCCAGCGGCCCCGGTTCGGGTCCCACATAGGAGGGCCAGTGACACTGCCCTCAAAAAAAAAAAAAGAAAAGGAAGGGGACTGAGAAAGGAGTGGAACTGAGAGATACTTAGAAAGAAAAGAGTATCAGCACGATTAGGTGACAGATCAGATATAAGAAGTAAGAATAAAGTGGTAATTTTGGGTTCAAAGTCAATCTTCCTCAAAGTGGGAAGGGTTTTTGATCTTGTTGGGTTTAAAGGGCCCATTCAGTATCTCAGTTAAAGATCCAACAGGAGACAATATAGCAAAGTGGTTAGTAGCACAGGCTCTGTTATCAGGTGTCCTGGGTTCAAATGCAGATTCAACCAGTTAAACACATTAATTAACTATTCCAAGCCTCAGCTCCATATATGTAAAAAGAGGCGGGGTGGGAGTTAATAAAAACAACTATTTTCATGGAGTTCTTGTGAGATAAAATTAGATGCTTGTCAAGTGCTGTGCAAAGTCTTTGGCACAGGCTACCTGTTCAGTAAATGCTTGCAGCTACTTCTATGATTCTTCTCTCTCCTTTATAGGACATACTTCTATTCTACACATCCATTAGGACTCTTCAATGATTCCACCTTGGTTCCTGAAACACTTGTTTCTGTAAATTATATTATTTTGCATATACAGTCTTCTATAAAATTTTCAAGATGCTTAATAGTATATCTTATTTAAAACTACCAAACAATTTCGCTAAAGTCAGCATTATTTTCCAACTCAAGTACATATCCTTTATTATCTGAAAGTATTATACATGAAGTCTAAGCCCCATTCCTATGGAATTCTACTACATATATACATCCAGCCATCATCTAGTAGAAAGCATACACGCAATATGCCAGGCCCTTGGGGATGATAACAATAAAAGTCCTAACCCAAATTACGGTCTACATAAGTTTTGTTACCAAATACTTACAATGCAATGTAACAATGCTAAGATAGGAAACAGACGGTGCTATAGAACACAGAGAAAAGAAGCTCTCCCAGAATTTAAGTCAAGAAGGGTATCCTAAAGGATGGGGTGTCCGATATGAAGGGTAAGTAGGAGTTAGCAGAGTAAGGCAGGCAGCCGGAAGATGGTTTTAAAAGAAACAGATTCTAGGCAGAGGAAACATTTTGTTCAAAGGTCTAGGACTGACACTGAACGCAGACTGTTAAAGAGGCAGAAAATTTTAGCACACATGAAGTGTGTAGTACACGTATGGAGTGATGAAGGCTGACACTGGTGACATACATAGAAAAGGGACTGGGAAGACCTTTGCAAATTGTACTCTATGTGATCCAATCCAATGAGATTATTCCTAAGAGTCAGTCCCTCGTACAAAGTAAGTGCGCACCAAACATTACTCCCTTACTATTATCCACACTCGCCCCATTTTTGCCACAATTTGCAATGCGACAATACACTATCCAAAAAATATTTTCCATCTAGTCTTCCTTAGTTGGTTGCCAGAAAAATAGTATGTAGAGAACTTATACATGTCTTAGTCTGTTCTTTCATTTGTAAATGGGAACAATAATACCAATCTCACCCTTGTTTTAAGGACTAGAGGGAATGTGAAAAGTTCCCAGAGGAGTGCCAGGGCACCTAACCCCAAAAACAGTTCCTATAAAGGCCGATAGGAAAACTAGCCAGAGAAAAATAGAAAAGCAGAAAGCATTGGCATCACTTTGGGGTAATGTAGCAGGAATGTCTTAGAAATGACGTCATCTTAGGCCTAAACTCTCTTTGAAAATATGGTAAGACACATACACCAAAAATGTTAAAGCTTTGATAAAAGAATCAACACCTGTCTGATAATGCATTTATTGTTTTCCTATTATGTAAGCGCTTTCAAAAAAAAAACCAAACTGATCTATAATTCACTTCTTCACAATGACCCTATATTAAATGATTGTAGTTGTGTGTGTGCGTGTGTGTGTGTGTGTGTGTGTGTGTTTCCCAAATCCCACTGCCCTAAAAGAACTACTCTTACTTTACATATTTCTTTCCAAGGGCTTAAACACCACATTTGAAGACTTTTCTACTCCATATTACACAGTTCTGATTTAAGACCCGGACCAAATGGATATTCAATTAGGAATGTTTCATGAGTATTCACTTTTGCAAAAGCAGGATAACAAACTCTCTGGGTACATTTAAAACAAAACAATCATAACTCAACCTTTAAGTAACACATCTAGGATTCTAAAAGAGGCACCCTATATAAATTTCACACCATGTAACTTTGTTTGATTCTAATTTGTCTTAGTGCCAACCTAACGTTTATTTTGAGCCAGTCCTTTTTCTTTCCAATTAATTCAACAGCAGCTAATTCTAAGAAAATTTTATTGATGTTAATCCTAAATGGCAATAAAATACCACAATATATTTTACAAAGAAAGCATCAAGCTATCCTTTAAAAAGCAACCCACCCCCAAAAAAACCCGCAAAAAACAAAAACAAACCGAACAAAAACAACTACTGGGGATAAACTAAAGGATGATCTTAACAAAATCAAACAAATATTTTCTTACACGGCTTTACAACTATTGTTAACAGAAAACCATAAATGAACTGGAGGTGAAGCTAAATTTCCCTGGAAAAAATAAAGCTCGGTTCAATATAAAAAGTTTCTTCTAGACTTGTCAAATAAGACATACTAATATAAACTATAAATCGAAAGGAGATGAGAATATCCTCAAGACTTGTTACAGGGAAGGATTTGGAAAGAGTCACTCTTCCAGGAAGAAGAAGAAATCTCAGGTCCCACTCAGGCTCACAAGTACTACCAAAACACTGGTGAGGGTTCCCACGCATGTGGGATTATGCCCTCAATAATCCCTCATGAGGCCTCAGGACCAATTCATCTAAATTTGCTGATGGTAATGTCTTTCAATTATCAAAGGACAAGAGTTCTCCACATTAAGGTGATTTAACTGTGGCCTCTCAAAGACACGTCTCACTCTCCTAGTCATCATAATATATCATGTAAAATGCTAAGGAATGAGTGAAAAATATTCTGGAAGCCACATAAACAAATAAGTGTCCAGAAAAATCACAGAACTACTAAAAGAGTAACTCTTGTGTTTTAAATGTTGAACTACAATACAATAAGGCAAAATCCATTAAAACGTTTAAAATAATCTTAACTATTTAATGATTAGCCACATAACATCATTCACTAACTCTGCCAATCAATCTTCAAAGCAAATGGTAAATGTAGGCATAAAAAGAGAAAATTAATCTCACATTGCCTTCAATACCAATTAATTGATTTCAATTAATTAAAACTCTTATGTAGAAATTGCATAGAGATATATAATGCAGCTCATTTTTCTTTATCTTCAATAACATTTTTTAATCTCTAGTAAAAACCTACCTTTGAGGTTCTTTGAAGTTGATCACCAACATATGTTTTACGAAACTGATCCAAGAACCACAGAATTGCAAGCTCTATTTTCTCATTAGAACACTGAGGCAATCCGGTATCCATTAAAGATATAAGCTGAAAAACTCTTTTCATGAAGGAAAGAAAAAAAGCTTCAGTAAAAAATTCTTAAAGAAATATCATTAAAACATTTACTGTCAATGCTATATAATTACTGTAAAAAATGGCAAAATATTAAAGCTTATAAGCTTTTAAAATATTTTTAAAATCATCAAAATTCGTACCACTATGAGATACTACAATTTGGGTCTAATTCCTTACAGTCTTTTTTCCTAAGACATACACACACATATATATGCATATAAACCTACCCATACTCTTATTTTACAAAAAAATTATATATAAATACATGACATATATAAATACATAATATAAATAGCTATAAATATCTATAGTTATTATGAATATACTATAGATACACATAGGATAAGTTAATATCTATGTATATATAAAATTTTAATAATAAACAATAATATTAAATATGTAAATTTGGGTTTTACTTTTTCATTAAACCTTCTATTTTCAAATAATTATATATTCTGGGGTCATATGATTCAAAATACAAAAAAAAATCAAGGGGTATACCAATCAAGCTATATCACTTCCTTAATAAAATTTTCACCTGAAATAAATTACAAGATGACCTTAATATTTTAATACAAGTATACATCTATTATTAACAGAAAATCATAAACAACTGAAGGTTAACTTACATTTCCTAGAGAAAAAAACTTAATTCAGTATTATGAAAAGGCTAGTCTAGAATTTTCAAAAGAGAAATCCTTTTATGATCTATTTTCAGGAAATTTTTCCAGTGGATGGCAAGCCAGTGCCCAGTGCTAACACGATCAGTATATTGTAACAGTCTTTGTAGGGAGACAGAAGCAGAGGATGCTGAGGACGCAGCACCGTTTTCTCCCTTATCTAACTGCCCAAAGGTGGCTCTGCCTGGCCTGACCCACCCCTTCCTCCACGTACGCACACAAAGCATACAGCCACACACTGTTACCAGTGTCCTTCCTGCTAGGGACCTTTGAAAATGTATGTACAAGCAAATACGACTATATATTAAAAATCCTCCTACCTCTTTTAAACATATGGCGGACACTATACTTATGGTTCTAAACCCAGCTTTTTCCGATAACAATATATCTTACAGATCTTTCCATATTAGACATAAAGAGCTTCCTTATTCTCTTTTGCAGCTCTTTAACATTCCATTATATGAATGTACCATATTTTCAAACATTCCCCTATTAATGGACGCTAAAGTTGTTTATAATTTTATTGATGGACGCTAAAGTTAACTTCAAAAAATGTTGAAATTAACAATTTTGTACACATTTCAGACATGTACAGTTATAATCCACTTATCAAAGTCAAACTACTAGCTTAAAGAATATAAACTGTTATAATTTTGAAAGCTATTACCAAATTGCCCTCCATGGAAATTGAAACACTTTATACTGCTATCATCAGTCTATGAGTGTTCATATGCACATAGATAAAGGATATTAAACTTAAGGATTTATTCAAATGTGAAAAATGGCATCTCAGTGTAGTTTTAATTTTATTTCTGTCATGTATGTGAGGTTAAAAATTTTCCATGTTGTTAAGTCATATTTATGTCCTTTATAGTGACCTGTTTGTTCGTATCCTTTGCCAATTTTTTCTACTGGGTGTCTTTTTAATGCTGAGTTCTACAAATTCTTTATATATCAGAAAACAGAGCCCTCTGCCTATGACTGAGCTGTAAACATTTTTCCTCGTTTTTCATTTGTCTCTTGACTTTGATTGTTGTACTTTTTAATGCCATGTAGAAGTTTTTCTTATTTTCCTTATGCAGAAAATTGTATCAATTTTTTCTTTTATGGATTTTGCATAATAACAAAACAAGATCTTACCTGAATCTGATGTGTGTTTATATTTCACATTTTTACATTCACCTCTGTGATACATTTGAACTTATCTTGAACATATCTTATGAGATATGAATCATCATTTTTTCTCAAATGGCTACCCAGCTTGTTCAACACCATTTCTTTCTTGTATAGTCTATCTTTTTGCTCACCATTTTGAATTACCCCTTATCATATGCATGAAGTTCATTTATGCATTCAGATTACTTACTGGACCTATGATTCTATTCCATTGATCTGTCTCACTAAATATATCTTGACCGATTTTTTCATATTATTAAATAATTTTCCAAAACATTTTTTTTTTTTTTGAGGGCAGTGTCACTGGCCCTCATATGTGGGACCCGAACCGGGGCCACTGGCTTCCCAAGCCATCACTTAACCACGGCACCACTCGGCCGGCCCCCAAAACATTATTTTTAATGGTTGTATACTATTAAGGCTATGTTAACATTGAATCACCTTATTTTTAATATAAATTCTCATATTTCATTAAAATGTAACTACAGCTCTCTTCCCTATTACCAAAGATTTCTAGAAACAAAATGTCTAGGTTATATCATATAAACTTCTTGTAAAATCTTGGTACTTATTGCCAAAGTGTTATGAAATAATATTTTGACAACTACATTTACAGTTATTTCCTATATTTATACATTTAGCTACTTATTTAAAAGTATCCTTCACTTGTCAAATATCTTTAATACCATAAAAATGTATGAAGGAAATCTTACCAAAGATCAAATTTAAGATTATTGTGACCAGGTTTCACCCCCTCACCCTGAAGATGTGTTTATTATCTAATTTGGAGAGAAGAGACAAAGCTGACTTTTAAAGACTGTGTATTGGGGAATCGGCAGATTGTTGGAATAATTTTTAGTTAAATTAATGGATATATACATCCAACTTTGTCTGTGGATCCAGCTGATTTTTCAAGTGATTTATAAGGCATATCTTACTATTAAATTGTTTACTGAATAGGACCTCTCCTTTCCTACTCTAGTTCTTTGATGATTCTACATACTTGCTCTTATTTACTTTTATTTTCTTTTTATAGCATTCATTCCAAAATTCAAGGAGGATATGAAACCATAAGACAGTTTGTTGGGGTGCCTTCACTACTCATATTAAGCTGCCAATTTGCATTTTCTAAGAGGCAATGGCATCCCCAGGAAAGTAGGAAAGAATTCCCAGGAGGGTACATGATTCATTTCTCAAAGAAGTTTTAGTAGTTGTACAAGAAGTTCAACTGCAAGTGCCTGAAATTCAAGATTACAATGGCTTAAACAATATACATGTTTATTTGTCTCTCAAGCAAAAATCCAAGACAGCACTCCAGGACTAGTTGGTGCTCCATGGTGTATCAGGGACTGAGGTTCCTTCCATCTTGTTGTTACACTTGCCTCTATTCACACAATGTCTTTATGGTCTATGATAGCTTTTTCAGCTCCACCCATTATGTTCACGTATGTTGCACATACCACATTCACTTACATCCAATTGCTGTATATAATCACTTAACTATACCTAGCTGCAAGAGAGTCTACTAGATCTAGTCTTTATTCAGGTATTCTATTACTGCAGAAGAAGAGAAGGAGAGATATGGGACAACTAGTGGTCTCTGCCACAGTGTCCTTCAAAGATTTGTGGCCACCTCTAACAAGTGCTTAAGACCAAAGCTTATGTTGTATACATATAATATTCACTTTCAGCTTCAATTTATTGTCCTACATTTATTTTTCCTTTATCTTATTTGGTAAAGAACATGGAGGGAATAAGAAGACAAATATATCATTAAATAATTTGATCTAAGTATAAACACACTATTTCAGATAGAAAGCAATGAATTTTGGATAATCATTTTATATTCCCCTGGGTATCCAATTAACTAAATGATTACTTAGTCAACAAATACCCAAGGGCCTACCAGATGGCAGATGTGTGTTAGGCGTTCAGAATACAACAATGAGCGAGACACTTATATTCCCAGTCCTCCAAAAATCTATTGTTTATGCAAGGAAAAACAATAAAAAAAGAAATTAGAATAAAGAATGACAAGTGCTACAATAAACACTACAAAGAGATTAGCGAGGATTCCTACTATTCTAGGGTGGAACAGGACAAAGAGAAAGAGTGTTGAGAGAAAGTTCCTCAGGTGTTTGGAAGTCAGAAGACGAGAACTACTAAAACAACATAGAGTCACTAAGTAATGCTGAGGGTTCATTTGAGGTAAAAAAAACAAAAACGGTATCTTAAATGACAATGGTATCTATCGACAGAGGTGTGCAATTTCTTTCAGTATCACTTGACAAGTCAGAGAAAACTCTGAATTACTTCAGGATTAAGGTTCTGCCAGGCAGATGAGACAATACAACCATGAACAAAGAAGTTAAAGCTTATTCCTTCCTTTACTGTGGACTAAACAAACATATGTCACGGGAAAATGAGTACTATAAAGAAAATAGAATAAGAATGTTATTTTAGATAAGGAGGTCAAATGAGGAAGAGACATCTGAGAACACACCTGACTGAAGTGAGGGAGTATTCTATAAACTTCTGGGAAACACTCCTAGCAGCCAAGTTCACAGGCCCTGAAGTGTAAACATACTGGTAATCCTCAAGAAACAGCAAGGAGGCAGGTGTGGTTGAGTTGAATGAGAAAGGATAGAAAATGAGGTCAGACAAGCAGTGCAAGATGCTCTGACCCATGGCAAGGACTTGGGCATCTTCTCGTATGTGCCGGGAAGCCACCGGAAGCTTATGAGTAGAGAAGATCTGATGGGAAAGAAGTTGAAGTCGGCTATATGAGCGTAGGGTTTGGGAGAGATGGCAAAACCTGGAGCTAGTTGTCACACTCTTCAACGAATGATGAGGGATGACAGAGATTAGCAGGTGAGAGCAACAGGGAGAAGCAGGGTGATGGAGCCAACAGGATGGAGCTTGAAAGCAGCAGCCACTCTACTGCTACCAGCAAAACGAAAAATACAGGCTGGATCAGACAAAATCCCTGGGGAATCTCTCAAGAGTTCTGATCATGATGAATGCAGCTGAAATGACTAATAAAATTAAAATGATCTCCATTTAATTAGAATTGTAGGGCCTGAGCACAAAAAGACAAAAAAACAACTTGCTAAGTTAAAGAGATACATTTAAATATGTTAAAGCAACATATTTTCATTATAATTATCACAATATTGGGAGCTTTTACAAATATTAAACTTTTCCTGATAAAATAGCACATAGATTTTTGGCAGGAGCTTTGCGATCTTCTAATTTGGTAATGTTCTCTCAGGAGTTGGAAAGTTATCATGTAATAGCACAGAAGGCAACAGTATTACGGTTCTATTATTTGTCAGGTATTATTCTAAGCATTTTAAAAGTATTAACTCATTTAATCCTAATAATAGCCCAAAATGAATGAAGTATTATAATTAGCACCCCATTTTAGTTTAGTTTACAAAATATTATTGTATAATATAATTTTTGTTTAAAAAATTTGAAAAATATACATATTTTTCTGTACTGTATATATATCCTCAAGTATTAATTAAAAAGATTAAAGGCCTTTAACAAAATGATAATAGTAGTTACCTCCAAACAATGTATGCCTTTTCATTTGAATTTTTTAAGTGTTCAATAAAAACATGCACTACTTTGCTATAAAGAAAGATATATTTAAAAATAAAACATGTTGAAAACGAGCTCAGTCATATTCATACGCAGGACTTGTCCTCAGTGAGGAACTCATTGCTTCTTACTAAGGCTACAGTCACGAGGTGAAAAATCTAGTCAACAATCATAAACCAAGCTTGTATTGGATAACTGACTATCCGTTGATTTTGACCAGATGTTTGTCACCCCACTTTTGCCACCATCTCAATAAACACCAATTTTGCATTCTTTGTCAGAAATAAAAAAGCAACCTCAATCTTCATCACACTACTTAAACAAATTAAAATATATTTGATGATACCACTTATTAGAGATGACATCTACAAATCACTTAACCTCTAAGCCTTGGTTTTCTCATGAGTAAAAAGGAAAAGACTACCTTCCTCAAAAGGCCGAATACAAAATGCTTTAGCTCCTAATACCAGTTCAATAACTAAATTTCTTAACTACTTGGTAAATTTCTATAAACTGTACGGCCATTACTTACCGACAGGATAACTCTCCGTCCATAGCATCATGTTCGTCTGTGCTGGTGTATGTTAATCTTCCTCCAACCACCGTCCCAACTAAGTATACCAGCCACGCAAGACGCCCTAACACATAAGAAGAAAAAAATATTCATGAAGTACTGATAGAAACAGAACTTATTTTTTCAGAAAGTTCCAAAATTAGGGAAATGATCTCTTCTTCCAAACAAATGATAAAAACTGCTGTGAACTCAGTTCTTGAGAGAGAATGAAAAGTTGGGTGTTAAGTTTATGGAGGCAGTAAGTGTGACTGTGAAAAGGACAGATTTTAGGGCAGATAAAACTGTCTGCATCCCAGCTCTACCAATTTGCTATGTGACCTTGTGGACGTTACTTACCCTTTTACATCTTAAGGTTTTCATTTGCAAAATGGAAAAAACAGTATCTCCCCTGAAGATCTGTGATTAAAAATTAAATTTGATAACAAACAAGCACACGTAATGCCTAGATTCAGGCTGTTGGGTCAATAAGTGCCACTGTGATCCAATGACCAGAATCTTTTCTGAGTGGTCAATGTCACGATAATATCAGTCTGATCATTTTTAATGCTCCTACTTGGAACATAACAGATGGTACAACCAAATTAATTTCGTGAGCAACAGCAGCAAAGGGTTAAATAACTGTACAACAGTGACACAGTGGAAACACCTCCATTTTTCACAAATCTTACTTTGGGGCAGCCAACATTGACAGTTTAGAAACAGAGGTAATTATGTTGAATGGTTTTTATTTAAGGCATATTATTTTACATCTCTAGAATCATTGATCTATGTATCAGATTCGCCAAGATTTTTGAGGCCTTATGAATAATTAACAACATTATCAATTATCTTGTTAAAAAAATTTCGTGCTCTTGGGGACTGATTTTTCAAAGGGGAGCAGGCTATTTTATAATACTGACATACCATGTTTTGGTACTGGGAAACCTTTTCAAGTGAACTAAAGTGTTATGTGTTTTTTTTAACCAGGTATTGAACAGAACAGTCACAAAAAAGACTGTACTTGTTAGAAGACTTAGGAAGGATAAATGGAGAAAACACATTCATTCTTCCTATGGCTATCAGCAGTCACTACCATACTACAACTAATCAACTACCTCAAACACATCAGCCTATTGAGGTGACAAACTTCCTGTTGGAAATATAACCTGGCATGTATCCACATCCCTTAATCTATCACAAAACAATGAATAAATCCAAATTAACCGATTATGCAGCCTTGTACATTAGCAATGTGAAGCAGATTAAATAAGAGAATAAGATCACTAAGATCAAGTAATTCAGTTTTATGAATTATGAATGTATAATTAGTGAAAAAGGTAACAGATAAAAAAAAGTCCATGTAGGAAACAAAAGCCATGAAAAAGTTACCTTACATACAATCCTTTCTTCTACTGGGTACCTCAAATCCATGAATCTTTCACTTTTTTAAACAACTTTACTGAGATATAATTCACATACCATACAATTCACCCACTTGAAATATGAGATTCAATGTGTATTAAATTCACAGCGTTGTGCAACAATCACAATCTTATTATAGAACATTTTCATCCCTTCCAAAAAAAAAATCCCACTCTGTACCCCCATCCTCCCAGCCCTAACCCTAAGCAACCACTGATCCATTTTACATCTCTTTAGATTATTCCCATTCTGGACACTTCATTTAAGTAAAATCATTCAATATCTGGTCTTTGTGACTGTCTTCTTTCATTTAGTATAATGTGTTCAAGAATCATTCATGTTGTGCTGTGTATTATTATAGTACTGCATTAGTTTTTTTGTTTGTTTAAGATTTTATTGGGGAATTGGGGGAGGGAACAGACAAGTTGCTGTCCTTTTGTTCCTCAGTCTAGTTGTGGAGGACGTCGCTTCACTGGCCCCATGTTGGTATTATCATTGTGCTCTTCCCGGATGAAGCAGCCACTCGCTGGCCATTGAACAGCTGCTCACACCCGCTGCGGGCCAGCCCCACTGCAGCCTACGCCGTCGCCGGTGACTCAGGGTAGCCCAGACTCAGGTATTGTTCACCATCTTAGCCGTAGAGGGCAAAGCGTCACTGGCACACATGTGGGATCCGAACCGGGGTCCTCTGCTGAGAGCTGGCGTCCAAAGCCAACTCCTAACCAACACACCACTCGGCTGGACCAGTACGTCATTAGTTTTTATGGCCAAATTAACATTCCACTGTTGGACATATCACACTTTATTTACCCATTCATCAGTTGATGGACATTTGAGTTCTACATTTTGACTTCATAAACAATTTTATAAACCTTTACGTACAGTTTTTATGTGGATGTATGCTTTCTATTCTTGGGTATACCTATAATTGATATAACTGGGTCATAATATACTTACATTTTGAACATTTTAAGGAACTGCCAAACTGTTTTCCAAAGGAGCTGTACCATTTTACATTCCCACCAGTGCTGTATGAAGGTCCCATTTCTACATTTGTTATTATCTGTCTTTAGGATTAATCCACCCTAGTAAGTGTGAAATGGCATTTTGTAATTTTTACAGGCCTTTCCCTAATGACTGATGACCTTGAGCATACTTTCATGTGCTTACTGGCCATTTGCATGTCTTCTTTGGAGAAATGCCTATTCAAATCCTGTGCTCATTTTTAATTTGGGTTATTTATCTTTCTTAGTATTGAGTTGTAAGAGTTCTTTATGTTTTCTAGATGCAAGTCCCTTATAAGATATATGATTTGCCAATATTTTCTGTGGGCTGTTTTCACTTGAGAGTGTCCTTTGAATTACAGAAATTTTTAATTCTGATGTAGTCCAAATTTCTAAGTTTTCCTTTAGTGTTGTATTGAAGAAACTATTGCCCAACCCAGTCATGAAAATTTACTCTTGTTGTCTTCTAAGAGTTTCATTAATTTAAACTCCCTCATTTAAGTCTATGATTCATTTTGACTCAATTTTTGTGTATGGTGGGAAACAAGGGTCCAACTTCATTCTTGTGCATAGTTATCCAGTTGTCCCAGTACCATTTGTTGAAAAGATAATGTTTTCATCATTGAATTGTCTTGCCATCCATCAAAAATCAGCTGAATACAAATTGGAGGGTTTATATCTGGACTCTCAATTCCATTTCATTGTTCTAATGTCTACCTTTATGCTAATACCATACAGTCTTGATTACGGTTGCTTTGTACTAAATTTTGAAACCCGTAAGTGTTAGACTTTCAATTTCGTTCTTTTTCAAGATCATTTTGGATACTCTGGGTTTCCTGGATTTCATATGAATTTACGGATCAGCTTGCCATTTCCTGCAAAGCCAGCTGGAATTTTGAGACTGTGCTGAATCTGTAGGTCAATTTGGAGAGTGTGGTCATCTTAACAATATGAGATCTTCTGATTCATGACTATGGATGTTCTTCCACTTATTTAGATCTTTAATTTCTTTAAAGAATGTTCTATAGTGCCAGTGTACAAGTATAACACTTCTTTGTAAAAAATTTATACTTAAGTGTTTTATTCTTTTTGATGTTATTGTAAATGGACTTGTCATCGTCGCTTCGTTTTCGATTGTTCATTGCTAATATATAGACTTGATTTGTTGATTTGTTTACTGATCTCCTATCCTGCAGCTTTGCTGATTTATTAGTTCTAATAGTTTTTTGGGATCCACCATTTTTTACTCTCTCTTATACCCTTCAGTTCTGTGGTCATTATAATCACTGCCTTGCATGCAACTTCACCTCCTCTCTTGTTCTGACATACTCATCTTCAAAACCATACTTGTTTAAATCCAACTTTCCATTTACTCTTTGCCTGTACTCACACAGCTTAATATAACTGGACAAAGATACGACTGTACTGACTTTGAATTCACCTTCTCAGTCAGGTCTTACATAGCTTACCTACAATTTTCAATATTTAAGAGTATGGTAGCTTAACTTCAAGATACCCTTCTTCGATTCCTTCTTTCTACGTTTGCACATGCCATCAAGAAGTCTATTCTTCCAAACCTTTGCAAGTCTGGGCTGAATTGTGACTGCGCTGACCAACAAAATATGGTGAAAGTGACACTATTCCAGTACGGGGCTTAGCCTGTAAGAGAGCTGAAAGCTTCCTCTAGTCCCTTAGGAAACGTTCAGTTTCGAGGAGCCAGTCACCATGCAGAAGACCATATACCTGGAGACAATCATACTATTAGGAGGCTCAAGCTAGCCACTTAGAGAGACTGCATGGAGAGAGGAATGCCCAACTAGAGCCCACTCATCAAACACCCGAGCCCAGACACCAGATGTGTGAGTGAAGAATCACTCAGGTGGTGCCAGCCCCAGCTGAGACGTATTAATTCCAGAGAACACTGAGTGATAATAATAAAATGCTT
This sequence comes from Aselliscus stoliczkanus, assembly GCA_033961575.1. Taxonomy (NCBI): domain Eukaryota; kingdom Metazoa; phylum Chordata; class Mammalia; order Chiroptera; family Hipposideridae; genus Aselliscus; species Aselliscus stoliczkanus. Next base: position 7,539,695 of record CM066733.1, read on the forward strand.
GTTATTTGATAAGTCACTAAGTTTAGGCACGAGATAACTAAAACACAATCTGATCCCAAACATTTCAGACCCCTCTTTCCTGCTTCCCTTTTTTATTTCAGTACTATCACTTTCCAACATGATACATACGAGGTCTGACAAGGAAGCCCACGAAGTTACCACCGTGCACTGACATTGGCAGCACTGAACAATGGCAAACAGCTCGGAAGGTGTCATGACCTTGGTGTATCCATGTCTCACAGCTGGGTGCGTGTCGATGTCTGGTGGTGTCCTGCTGAGTGGGGTTCAGTGTTGTTGTGTGTTTTTGAGTGCTGTCGTGAGAATGTCTGAGCTTGAATTAGAGCAACTAACAAACATTAAATTTCTTGTTAAACTTGGCAAGAGTGGAAGTGAAATCAGGGACGTGTTTGTCCAAGTTTATGGGGTTAATGTCATTAAGAAACAGCAGTGTACAAATGGATTAAACGTTTTTCTGAGGGAAGAGAACCCTTCACTGATGAAGAGAGGTCAGGGCAGCCAGTAATGAGTAGAACTGATAAAAACATTGCAAAAATTTGTCGAATTGTGCATCAAAATTGTCGGCTGACTGTGAGAAGCATAGCAGACCAAGTAAACATCGATAGAGAAAGTTAGGAAAATCTTAACTGAGAATTTCGGCGTGAGAAAGGTGTGTGCAGAAATGGGCCTCAAGCAGCTCACCGATGAACAAAAGCAAAGAAGAGTTTGTTTGCCAAGGCCTTTTGGAGAGACAAGACAATGTTTTGGGCTGTGTTATCACTGGTGATGAAACATGGGTGTACCAATACGACCCTGAAACAAAGTGTCCAAGAGCACAATGGAAGTCAGCCAATTCTCCACGACCAAAATATTTTCATCAGTCCAAATCAAGAGTCAAAAAGATGTTAACGGGGTGACCGGTTAGATCAGTTGGTTAGAGCGCGGCACTGATAGAACACCAAGATTGCCGGTTCTATCCCCATATCGACCACTATGAGCTGCACCCTCCCTAGGGAGTCAATATGCCATTGTAGTATGAGGGCAATGTGTGACCAATGACCATGGCTGTTCCCCAATAAAAACAAACAAACAAACAAACAAAAAAATGATGTTAACGTTTTTGATATCGGAGAGATTATTTATTATGCATTTGTACCAACGGGACGAACAGTTAACCAAGTTTACTTTTTGGAAGTGTTGAAAAGACTGCATGAAAAAGTTAGACAAAAATGAACTTTCTTGCCAACTATTCATGGCTCTTATATCACGACAATGCACCAACTCACACGACATTGTCTATGAGGGAGTTTTTAGCCAGTAAACAAATAACTGCATTGGAACACCCTCCCTACTCACCTGATCTGGCCCCCAACGACTTCTTTCTTTACCTGAAGATAAAGGAAATATTGAAAGGAAGGCATTTTGATGACATTCAGGACATTAAGGGTAATACAACGACTGCACTGATGGGCTGTTCCAGAAAAAGAGTTCCAAAATTACTTTGAAGGGTGGACTAGGCGCTGGTGTCGGTGCAGAGTTTCCCAAGGGGAGTATATTCAGCAATGCGGTATATAGCACTTTTTCTAGGATGAGTTTGCAAATGTAATTGTCAAACTTTGTACACTACACACTATTCTAAATATTCAGTCTACTATCTATATCTAAATTCATTTAATGTCACAAATCCATAATAGAAAGTGCAGAGCAATGATTCAAATATAGTTAACAAATTTCCAAGAGTCCATTCTCATACTAATAAGAGATACATACCATTTCCTCTCAAAGTTGATAAAAGAGAATATTCAACACAGTTGTCAATTAGCTGGACAGGCCTTGATGATCCAACAATATCTTATGATCCAGCAATCTCTTAAGTGTTTATTTAACACATTTTGATTACTAACCCTGAACTGTTCTCTAGTTGTCTCCCAAAATTTGATCACAGATGAGATTGCATCAGCCTTTGGGATCATTTTTAGGGCTATTCACACTTCTTTTGATTCGCAAACCACTCCCTTCATAAAACAAGGTATATGTGACATATCAAATGAATATTTGTTGAATAGTTGAATTTAAAATAAGCAAGCTTACTTTTAGGGTTTATCACTATGTAAACATAGAAGCATTTGCCTATGAACGTATGATAAAACAAGCCTACGTAAAAACACACAAAGAATTCATAATGCATGTAATTTTGGTATTTCTCTGTTGGAAGATCAATAACAGAAAAATGAAGGCTAAACAATTTAGCTACCAAGAGCACAGCCTGGGTTCAAATCCTGCCTCTACCATCTATTATGCTAGTTACATAACCTTTCTTGACTTTAATTTCCTCATTTATAAATAGGATGATAATACCTGGCTCAAAGGCTTGTGAGAAACACTAAATCGTATTCTGCAAGTAGAGTACTGATAATAATGCCTGCTATAAACGCTCAATAAGTGTTGGCCATTAGTTCTATTATTATTAAATAACTATCCTCTTTTTAATTCTTCTCTGACATACTTACAAAGACCATAAAAGATATCAATATGTAACATTTGTATGTTCATTCTGAATTTTATTTTAGAAGCTGCTCAAGAAAATTAAGTCATACTATATTTTAAAAAATTTAAGTTCTTTTTTCTCTACCAAAGAGGCTTGTTGCAATTAAAACTACATTTAACTATATATACACTTTCTTAATGCTGTTTGTAAAACAAACAAAAATCCCTAAACTGGAAAGAAAAAATTCCCAAGTAGAATACATTCGGGAAAGCATTTGCTGAGTACCTACTCTGTGTCATGTTCTGCTACAGGGATATAACAAAATATGTATATGTATGGGGCAGGGCGCGACCCCCTTGCCCAAGAAACTGAACCTAGTTGACAGTGACACATGGGGTGTGTGTGTGATTTTTTTTCAATGCAGTATGACGAGCATGGATTTCTCAAATTAAAATTTTTTTTTTTTTTTTTTTTTTAGCTGAGCCATCCTGCCATCTGTTGGCAGCTCAACGGCAACTCAAATCGGGCTGGCATTGAACTGCCGTTGCTCAGAGCTCAGCTCGCACTCTTGAGCGAGCTCTTAACCAACTGAGCCATTTGGTCGGCCCTCAAATTTAAATTTTTTATTCTTTAATATTTTATTCTTGACCTTGAAATTAAAATTTTATATCAAAGAATAACATGCAAAGATAGCATCTGATCAATTGTGCACATTCTTTTCTAAAATTACGGTAAATTTTGAATGGAAGTTTATTTAGAGAAAAACAGAATGTGTATTTATTCTTTCCTTGTTTTAGAAAGGAGTGATTTCTTAACCCTTAGAAACCCTTAGCAACCTTTAAACAGACATTTCTGAACCCTTAGAAACTTAAATAGATTGAATAAATTAGGATTAATGTTAGAAATGAACAACGAAATATAAAGGCACATTATTAAGCTATCACATATAATTCTTCATATTTAACTGCATGAGAAGTGATATTTCTCATATACATTAAACCTTTCCCTAAACCTCAACAATTTTGGACCGGCTACTCGAAATAATAAATGCTACAAAGTTACTTTGATAACAGAATTATATCCACAAAGTTTAAAGAAACATATAAATCCACAAATCTAATTTATATTTAGAAATATATCTGATGTATAAATTACATATTTGTAAATTTAAAAAATATCTCATCTTATAAGACTAAATTTCCATTATAATTTTCCACTATTCTGAAATGTTCAGTGCCCTTGTTTTAGCAGCTGTTCAAGCACAGAACATTTTTTCCTTTAACAAAATAATTATTGCTGTAATAATCTGTAATTATGGTTTATAACTGCAATAATCCCAGAGAAATCAGTCATTACCATAGATCACAAGTAATCGTTAACTACTGTTAATGACCTATTTCTTAGGGATTATTGTTTTTGTAAACCATGACCATATCACCACAAATATGGAAGAGCAAGACAATATAATACAAATGAGATCATAATATAATAATAAACTTATTTTGTAACATTAAAAGCCATTAAGCATCTAAATTAAAGCACACATAAAGAGAGCATATAATTTTCTTTGTTCAACACTAACTGAAGTGTTTAGTCTGCAAAAAAGAAACTGAATACTACTACATACAGTGGTACAAACTAGAGTCATGTTAGGCATTTTTTGTAATATAAAACAATCATTTTTGAGTAGACCACAGATATCTCTAAAAGGCGGACAGATTCCTTCCCACTGACCTTTTGGCTAGAAGAAAGGAAACAAGTATTTATCAAAAATTTTCTATGTATCAGGCATTATATTAGAGACTTTGAAATGTTATTTTATTAAAACTACAGTGTATCCAACTATAAAAACTCTTTGAATTTATATTAATCAAAAATCAAGTTTGATTTATCTTATTCAATTAACAGACCTATTTAACATCAGTAAATTATTAACTTCCAGTTAATGTCATTCATGTATCTTAGAACAGCTAAAATACCTGTTTATAGGACCATAGGTCTTTGATTTTAAAACTGAATCTTTTCACATTGTATTGTAATATTTAGATCAATGAAAATATATGTGAAATATATATTTTGAAATATGTGTAATGTATATAAAGTATAATAAAATAAACACCTGTGAGCCCCCATCAAACATGAGAACCAAGGCTTCACCAATACTGTCACTCCCACCTCCATATCCTCCTCGCTTGTCCCCTTACCTCCCATCCTACAGGGAACCATGATCCTGTATCTGGAGCGTACTATTCTCTTGACTTTTTTTTTTTCCATTTTATAACTTATGCATATGTTCCTAAATAATACTTTTTTAGTCTCACTTGTTTTGGGGCTTTACTAAGTACATATTTCATACTATACCTAGTTTCCTAAGAATTGCTTTTTTTCACCAAATATCTTATCTCTGACATTCATCTTTAAGTATACCTGTTTATTCATTTTTGTCATATAGTATTCCTCTAGATAACTATATTATGATCTGTTTAACCATTTGCACGTTGATGGGCATTTGAGCTGTGTCTATTTTTTGGCTTTATGCACATTCTCCCTCTTGTCCCCTTGTGCAGAAGAGATTTTCTAGAGGACATACCTAGGAGTGGAAATGCCAGGTCAGTAAGTATTTGAATGTTCCACTTTACAAGATACCACCAAATTGATTTCCACTGCATTTCTAATTGATTATTTTTTATACTCCTACCAGAAGGGTATAAGAATTTCCTTTGATCTATATTCCTTTATAAGATTTCTTACTTTTGTCAATCTACTGGGAGTAAATAGCATCTCGTGTGCCTTAGAAGTATGTTTGTAAAAATTTCCAAGAGTACAGGGTTTATTATTATCTTTGCAATTTAGCTTTAATTGCAAATTGGTAAGAAAATGTAGACTCTATGTTACTGAGTCATTGAAATCTGTTAAGACTTCCTTTATATACTAATACTTGGTCAATTTTTTGAAAACTGATTTATAATTGACATATAACATTATATTAGTTTTAGTTATACAACATAATGATTTGATATTCGTACCACCATAATATGTCTAGTTAACATCCATCACCACACATTGTCACAATTTTCTTTTTCTTGTGGTAGGAACTTTTAAGATCTACTCTCTCAGCAACTTTCAAATACGTAATACAGTATTATTAACTACAATTGCCATGCTGTACATTATTTTATAACTGAAAGTTTAACCTTTGGGTTACCATGACCTGTTGTGCTGGACCAAAAGAATCTACCTATTTCAGACACTTTATCCCTTTAAGGGTCCAACTTAATACAAGAATCCAGGTTGAGTCCACCTACCTTGCTACTGGCCTAAGGGTTTGCCACCAGTTTAATCACTGACATTGACAATTTGCTTTTGAAAGCAACACTGCCTTTTGCCCTTGTCTATTGCTGACCATTCTGATTAAAGTTCATTTTTTGAAGAAGGGAAGTCGTTAGAAGACGGAGGGACAGGGGAGTGAAAAGCAGCAGAGTGGAGAAGGAACCTCAGGAATTTCATGCACTCCTTGACTTACGGTGGGGTTATCCCGATAAACCCACTGTGTATTGAAAATACCGTAAATCAGAAATTCATGTAGTACATCTAACCTAACTGAACACCACAGCTTAGCCAAACCTACCTTAGAAGTTGCAGGAACACTCACATTAGCCTACAGATGGCAAAGTTAGCTCACTGCTTCCGCCCAGCCTCACGAGAGAGTACTGTATCATGTATCACTATCCCAAGGAAAGATCAAAACTCAAAATACAAAAAATGGTTTCTACTGAATGCATATCACTTTCACACCACCGTAAAGTCAAAAAAATCGTCCATTAACCTGTGGAAGTCAAGGGCCGCCTGCCTTACCTCAGCCCAGAAATCCATTGAAACGCTCAGCCCCAACCTGACTGTTGTGCAACTGAAAGGCCTTTCAGCACCTCTAAGTGACCACACTGAAGGAAAGTTTCTACTCATTATTTCCCTTTAAAGAAACAAACACGACTTGTGATATAAACTAAACAAGAAAATGTGACTTTATAGGTAGGTGGCTAAACATGAGCCAAATTGTAACATAATATAATCTGAATTAATGTAGAGGACAAATCTGAAAAGATACTATATAAGGCTGCCATTGTGTCGTTAGGAAAAAAGGAAAACCCTCCACTATAGCTGCAGGGCAACCACATACCTACAAAAAGATACGTCACTGAAGGGACACGAAGGATTGAAACCAGCCTGCGCCACACTCAACCTACTCTGGTATTGCACCGGCCTTTTTCTAATTTGCACAAAGGCCCCTACGTACTATTGGACTCTTAAGAAAGTAAAATAAATCCTTGAAGTCCAAAAATGATGTAAAGGCTGAAATTGAGAGACATAAGCATAGAAACAATTAGAGAACTTGAACTTCTTCTTTGATGATGGAAGGACAAAGCCTTGGGCATGCCCATGTGAGGCATCCAGTAAACACACTCTCATAAAAAGTTGGGGCACAGTCATACCTTTAGTGAAAAAGTGGACTGGAGGGAAAAAACCTGCCCTGGATGGAAAAAATCAACACAGCAACTTGACGAACGTGACTTCAACGCTAGCTGAACAGAAAGACAAAACCCTCAAGTCAGACCTCACATGACGTATGGCCTAAGTATAGACTACCAGCGTGATATTCGAAACCTTATTCTGAGGAAATGGTTTAAATGGTATTGAGTTGATGGTTCTCCTCCACCCCATTTAGTTAATGGACTGAACACCTCAATTAAAAGACAGAAATGATCAGAATGGATTTTTTAAAAGGGAGAACTATACACTGTCTGTAAGAAACACATTTTAAATATAAAGACACAGACAGATTGGAAGTAAATGGATAGAGAAGGCTATCCCATGTAAACAGAAAGCATAAGAATGCATTGGCTCATATTAGATAAGATGGATTTCAAGATAAAAGGGTAAATTAATAAGAAAGACAAAATTATTATAAGTATCTACATGAGTCAGTTCTCCTTCCACCTGTCTCTAGGTGCTGAACACACAATGTAATAATAGATGATGTATCATAGAAATGTATACTTACAACCCATATAATTTTACTAATCAGTATTATCCCAATAAATTTAATAAAGGTTAAAAATATAAATATCTATATGAAGCAAAAATTAACAATTAAAAGTAGCATATACAATTCCACAATCATTTTGGCGATTTTAGTACCCCTCTCTCTGTAAATAATAGAAACAGACCAAAATAAAACAAACAAAATCAGTAAAGGCAAAGTATACCTGAACAACCCTATTAACCATTTTGACTTCATTTCCATTTACATACTATTATACCCAACGATTGTAAAATACATATTCTTTTCATATAAACGATATGTTTGCTAGGATAAACCATATGGTGGCTCATTAGACAACTCAATAAATTTAAAAAGACTGAAATCATACAAAATGCCAAGGCAGAATTAAATTAGAAATCAGTAACAGTAAGACAACTAGGAAAACTCCAAATATTTGGAAATATAAAGCATACTTCTAAATAATACAGACATAAATAAACAATTAACAGATTAAAAACTATTTTAAAATGATAATTAAATCAAAATTTATAAAATACAGCCAAACCAATGTTTAAAGTAAAACTGATAGCTTTAAATATTTTTATTAGAAAAATACCAAAACCTAAAAACCAAAGATGTGGAATTTGCATCTAAAATTAGGGGGGGAAAAAAAACAAAAACAAACTAAATAAAGCCAAAAGTATATTATAGCCAAATAGGATTTATCCTAGGAATGCAAAGCTAGTTTAACATAGAAAAACCAATCAATGTAACTCACTATATTAGTAATATGAGGGGAAATAAGGTCATTTGAATAGGTGCAAAAAAAAGCGTTTAAAAAATATCAATGTCCCATTCATTATCAATAGCTGAAGGAGTAGAAGGGAATCTCCTCAAAATCATTATGGACATTTTAAAAAATAAAAACCTACAGATAACATCATACTCAATAGTAAAAGGGTAAATGCTTTCTATGTACAAACAAAAACATGGCTACTTTTATTCAGAACTGTACTGGAGGTTCTACCACTGCAATAAAGCAAGAAAAAGAAATACAAGGCATGAAGACAAGACATAAACTGTCTTTATTTGCAGATGACATGATCATATTAAATAATCCTAAAGAATCTACAAAAAAACTATTAGAATAAGTAAATTTAGCAAAGTCAAAGGATAGAAAGACAAAAATGAATTCTAGTTTTACACAATGTCAAAGAATAATCATAAAATTTAAAGAGCATAAAATATATAGGAATAAATTTAGTTAATGATTTTTAATACCTGTGCACTGAAAACAACAAAACATTGCAAAGAAAATAAAAGAACATCTATAAAAGTAGAACAATACACCATATGTCAATAAAATGGAAGACTGAAAATTGTTAAAATGACCCAAATTGATGTACAGATTGAGACAATCCCAATCAAAATCTAGTGAGTTTTTTGGAAGAATTTGACAAGTTGATGGTAAAACTAATACAGAAATTAATAATACTAATGAAAAGCCTAGAATAGATAAAACCAGTTTTAGAAAGAAAAATAAGATTGGAGGACTTAAATGACCTGATATGAAGAATTATAAAACTACAGTAACCAAGACAGTATAATATTGGCATAAGGACAGACATGCAGGTCAATGGTACAGAACAGAGTTCACTAATAGATCCTACCCTTTTATGGTCAATTGATTTTTGACAAAGGTGTCAAGATAATTCAAAGGGGAAAAAGAGTCTTTTCAGCAAATGGTGCTGAAACAACCCATTACTTGGGTTGGGGGCCATTCACAAAAATTAACCCAAAGTGGATCAAAGACTTAAATATAATAGCTAAAAAGATTAAACTTCTAGAAGAAAACATAAAAGGCCATCTTTGTGAATGTGGATTATACAAGATTTCTTTCTTTCTTTCTTTCTTTTTTTTTTTTTTTTGAGGGCAGTGTCACTGGCCCTCACATATGGGACCCGAACTGGGGCCGCTGGCCTTCCAAGCCAGCGCCCAACCACGCAGCCACTCAGCCGGCCCAAGATTTCTTAAATATAAAAATCACAAGCCATACAGGAAAAAAACTGAAAACGTAGATCATCAAAATTTTAAACTTTTGCTCTTCTTTCAAATATAGTTAAGAAGACAAAACCACAGAAAAGGAGGCAACATTTGCAAACATATATGTGAAAAGGGATTACATATAGAATATATAACACCCTTATAATTCCCAAAAAATATGTATAAAAGAACCAACAACCCAATTTAAAAATGGGCAAAAAAATGGGAATGGACATTTCCCAAAAGAAGATATAAGAATAGCCAAACGGTACAACATATGTACAAGGTTAATTTGTATAGCATTAGTTTGAATAGAAGATGACAAATAACTCAAATGATTTTCAATAGTGGAGGGGACGATTAAATAAATGACGATACATTCAAAAAATAAAATGTTATGCATCTATAAAAAATAAGTATTCTCTAAATAATTTCAAAATAGCCATAAAATACATTTTAAATGAAAAAAGCAAGGAATTGAACAATGAAGTGGTATACCACATTTTATGTAAATAAAAGAAGGAATAAGACATTTTCTATGTATTCATAGTTGTATACGCATTAAAACTTTGCAAAGATACATAAAACTAGTAAGAATCATTACTTGTTAGCAAAAAATAGGAAGGCACATTATAGGGATGGAACAGAACACATTTTAACTTCTTTCTTCTAGACAATGTAAGTATACTGCCTTTTCAAAAAGATTAGGCGAATTAGTTAAAATAAAGTATGATATGAAAATATCTAAGAGAATAGACACATTAAAGTGAAATATAAAGACATGTCACAAACTTAGAGAGCATATTTGCAATTCAAAAAACTAAAGGATTAGTGTCAAAAATAAATAAAAATTTCAATCAGTAAGAGAAATATCAATAATCCAAGTGGTGAGGGTAAAATCAACAAAAGTCAGAAACATACACATCGCTGATGATGACACACCTGTTTCAATACACATGAAACAATGCTAAACCTCGTTAATAATTGTGGGTAAAAAGTAAATTGCCCATGAGGTATATTGCCTCAACTAGACTGGAAAAAATTTAAGTTTAACATAATGGCTGTTGGCAAGGGTCTGGATCAGGGTGAGGTGGGATGTAAGTAGTACAATCATTCTATGAACTATACTAGATTGGCGTTATCTACTGAAGCTGACTATGTAATGGATATAAATAACAGCAGCACTCATTGTATAAGCAAAAACCAGAGAAGACACAAATACCCACTGACAAGAAAATGCATAAAAAAAAAAAAACAGAACAGTGGAAGTGCAAATAAAGAAACTATAGCTACAGCACCCATACGGACTCTCAAAAATGCAGTACTGCGAAAAAAACTAATAAAGCAAGTTGTAGAAGAATAAATACAGTGTGAGTCCATTTGTATAAAGTTCAAAAATATGCAAAACCATGCATTACTTTCAGAATAGATACATACGCAGTAAAAGTATGAAGAAAAGGCATCAATTGATAAACACAAAACTCAAGATTCCAAGTATTTTCTGCTGGTAAATTTGGAAATAGGAACAAAGAAAACTGCAAGATATTGGCACTGACGTATTTTTTAAGCCATGTGATGGTGTTTATTACTGGTAGCCACTCAGGCTCAATGTACCCTCCTGTATGTGTTGGATATTTAATGATTTTCAAAACTCTGCTAAAAGAAAACAATCATGAAAAGACTAAATGCTGCAAAAAATGTTAGTTCTCCCCAATTTAATTTATAAACAATGAAATCCTAATAAAAGAGAGAACATTTAAAGTATAGAAGGTTATCTACTCTACTATCTAGCCACTCAGAAGTATTGTGCAACTCAAAAAAGAGGAGACAATGAATAAAAAGGCATTTTAGGAAGATGTTCTGTAAATGTAATCTTTTAAAGAATTTTTACAAAAGAGTTTGGATGGGAATTCATTAAAAGTAAGTTTGATTATTATCCCTTACCACTCACTTTCCAAAACACATAAAAAATTCAAATTAAAAAAAAAGTCTAGAACTATAATTAAAGTGCCTTGTGTTAGAAATGTATAAACCCAGTTCCATCCTCATAATTCATCTCATTAAAAAAATATGAGGGCCGGCCGAGTGGTGCAGTGGTTAAGCGCTGGCTTGGAAGCCAGCGGCCCCAGTTCCGGTCCCACATATGAGGGCCAGTGACACTGCCCTCAAAAGAAAAAAAAAAAAATATATGAAAAATGTATTTACTTGTTTTCACTCCAATATGTTCCTTCAAGGATTTAAAGGGATATACAGAAATAAATAAATCCTACTTCAAGAAAAGATTAAAGAAAAATAATGAGGAAATTTGTAGATTGAGGGATTAAAATATAATAAAATAAAGCCATAGTGAAGGCTAAAACACAAATACAAAACCATGATGAGGTCTTATATAATTTTTTACTGGCTGAAAAAGGGCTCTGAATTTGCAGTCATCTATAACATAGAAGGAAACATGGTCAATTAGATCAGTTAAAAGATAGTTTAAGATAACATACTCTATCCAAAAGATCAGCTTTTCTTGATGCTTGCTGATTCCAGAGAGAAATATTTCCTAGGAATCTTATAAAGGAAAACTGAAAATGAACCCTAAAGCCACCAAAATATCCAGAAGGTTAAAAAAATTAATGGCTTATTAGGGGGTGAGGAATTGGGGGAAATATATAAAAATAGTTTGCATAAAATTTTTAAAGTGATTAATGAAGCTATTTAAAATCCAACATAATACCATATAATTAAAAGTCATATCAAATTTACTAACCTTCCTGAATTGTCTTGTCCACAGTTATCCCAGAAGGCGAACGCAGCAGCTTTTGGTAATTCTGTGCATTTTGGTCAAACAGCTGTACAAGGAGAGTGCATGTCTTTTCATATTCACATCTGCTGACAGTGCATAATTGCTCCAACTGCTGAAACACAGTAGCCGTATCATCCAGTGGATCATCTAAATTATCTCTGCAAATATATAAGAACAAGTGTGCAGAAAACATTAGGATGCAACGTAATTTTTTTTTTTTTGCAATGTAATTTTTATTCACCACAAATAAACTTTATGTTAAATAAAGATTCCATCATGGATAAAGGCATAAAAGACAAATAGATTGGCGGGTAAGAAATAAAATGTGTGTATTTGAAGATGACATGATTACGTACATAAAAAAATACCAAAACACCCCCACAGAAAAGCTATTAAACAGGTGAGTTTACCAAGGTCCTAGTATCCAGGGTTAATACACAAAATTCAATCATATTACTTTATTAATATACCAGCAATGAACAACTGGAAATTGAAATTTAAAAAATAGTATCTTCCACAGGTAACAGAAAACAAAAATTACTAATTAAATCTAAATAAACATATGTAAGATCTGAAGGCTGAATACTACAAAACAGTGAAGAAAGAAATCACAGGACAGCTAAATAAATTAAAAGATAAACATGCTCATTGGCTGAAAGATTTGATATTGCTGAGAAGTCAATTCTTCCCCCAAATTAACATACAAATTTGATGCAATCCCAGTTCAAATCCCAGCAGGATTCTGTTGTAGATACTGACAAGATGATTCTAAAATTTACATGGCAAAACAAAGAAAGTAAAAGAGCCAAAATAATTTTGAAAAGGGGAAACCAAGGTAGAAGACACACTACCTGATTTCAAAGCTTATTCTGAGACCCAGTAATCAAGGCAAGGTCTTACAGAAGAAGAAACATAGAGAACAGAGTCCAAAAATAGAACCAACGTACGTATGTGGTCAATTCATTTTTGAAAACAGTGTAAATGCAATTCAAATGCAGAGAGAATAGTCTTTTCTACAAATGGTATTGGAATAATTGGCCATCCATATGCAAAAGAAAAAAAAAAAAAGAACCACCTTGAGCCTTACCTCATATCACATATAAAAATTAACTTAAAATGAATCATAGGCCTAAATATGAATTCTGAAAGTATAAAACTTCTAGGAAAAAAATGAAGGATAAATTGGACTCCATCAAACTTCAAAACTACTTCTATTTCAAAGACTTTGGGAAATGAAATGGCAAGCTATATAGACTGGGAGAAAATATCTGCAAAACACATATGATAAAAAGATTTGTGACCAGAATAAATGGACCTCTCAAATCTCAATATAAGAAAATAAACAACCCAATTAAAAAAAAAAAGATTTGACAGGTACTTTGCCAAAGAATACATACAAATGGTAAATAAGCACATAAAAAGATGCTCAACATTATTCGGCATTAAGGGAATGCAAATTAAACCCACACTGAGGTACCCCTAACACACCTATTAGAGTCACTAAAATTTTATTTTATTTAATTAATTAATCAATTAATTAATTTTTTTGAGGGCAGTGTCACTGGCCCTCATATGTGGGACCCGAACCAGGGCCACCGGCTTCCCAAGCCAGCGCTTAGGGCCATTCGGCCAGCCCTAAAATGTTAAAAAGCTGACAATATCAAGTGCTGATGAGGACTCAGAGCAAGTGGGTCTTTCATATGTTGCTGGTGGGAATGCAAAATTGTAACAGCCACTTTGGAAAATAGTTTGGCAGTTTCTTATAAAGTAAAACATACACTTAACATGCAACCTAGCAGTCTGACACCTAGGTATTTACCCGAGGAAAATAAAAACTATATTCATACAAAAATTTGCACAGGAAGTTTACAGTGGTTTTATTCATAATTGACAAAAATGAAAACAACCGAATGTCCATTCACAGGTGAATGGATAAACAAATTGTGATATATCCATAAAATGAAATGCTATTGAGCAATGAAAAGGCAAACTACTAATGGAACATGGAGGAATCTAAATGCATTACGCTAAGTGAAAGAAGCCAGAGTAAAAGGCTACATACTGTATGACTTCATTTATACAACCTTCTGGAAAAGGCAACCACTATAGGGAAATGAAAAGAGATCAGTAATTGCCAGAGGCAAAGAGGTGGGGAAAGGAGGGGCTTACTACAAAGGGACCCAAAGAACTTTCTGGGGCTGACAGACTCTTCTTTAACTTGGTTCTGATGGCAGTTATATAACTGTATACTCTTGTCAGAACTTATAAAACTGTACACTAAAAAGGGTAAATTGTACAGTACATAAATTATACCTCAATTTTTTAAAATTCCAAGATGCATAAGATGAAAATATAACAGAAAGATTTAGTTTTCAATACCTCACAACTATGGCAACAGATTCCAACCGAGAAGTGATAAAGGCCTTCGTGATTTCTGGTGCATAAGTGTCTAACAAGTGGGGTTCAGTTGATTTCACAAAAGGAACTGATGATACCATCCTTTGCCACAGAGTTAATAAATAATGAACACTGTTGGGAGCAAATTCCCAATGCTACAAAGAGATAAAGCGAACGTTATTTAAAATGACATATCTTCCTAGAATAAGAATTACAGAGGCAAAATTATTAAACATAATTTAAAATTTTATTAAAAACAATTTTATTTAAAATTTAATAAAATTTATTAAAAATTTTATTAAAAACAATTTTAAAATTAACTTTTATTCTGATTATATAACCAATGAGCAGTTAACATAGCAAATTTTGTAAATGCAAAAAAGTACCAAGAAGAAACCAATAATCTCTCATTATTGTACCATCTAGGAATGATCACTATTAAAATGTTAGTGTACTTCCTTCTAATCTTTCCACAGAGTGGATATCAGGTGGAAAATATGGTTTTAAAACCTTTCCCCTAATTTTTAAAAAGAATTTTCCCAAAAACCAATCTGTAAAACCTTGCTTTTATTTCGTCACATAAATTTTACTACAGCTTCTTAAATCATTCTTCAATTATTAGATATTTAGATGGCCTCTAAATATGTATTATAAAAAAAGGTTAAAATGAACTTTACCAAAAACCTTGCAATGAACATTTTTAGCAAAGCACTCTAATAGATGTTTAAAAAAGCCCCACCAAACCTTACTAAGAAATTGTTTTAAAACTATCTATAGTTTAATAGTTGGTTAAGAGCTCGCTCAAAAGTATGAGCTGAGCTCTGAGCAACAGCAGTTCGATGCCCAGCCTGAGCTGAGCAGCCGCTGAGCTGCCAACAGGTGGCAGGATGGCTCAGCTAAAAACAAACAAACAAACAAACAGACCAACAAACACCTATCTATAGTTTAATTCCAATTACCTATTTCTATTTACCTGTAGGCTAGTAATGGTAAAATTCGCAATCAATCTGATAACTTCAGGATACTCCTTCACCATTACTAATTCTCCCAGCTGGTAATTGGTCTTTAAACGAGCCAAAAATCGACAAAATTCATGATAATTACCTGGATCAGACAAACCCTAGAATATGAGACCGGAAAAAAAAAAAAAAAGACTTTAAAAATACTTAAAAACCAAATGAACAATTATACCATCAATAAAATTCCAAGAGTATTTTTTTAAGTCTCCCAGTTTTTGTGGGTAATTATGGTACTTTGTGTCAACTGGGTAGATATTAATGAAAGAAAACAAATAATCCCTGCTGGATTTAATGTTGCCATCAATGATTAATAATAAGGAATGCAAGGCAGAGGCTCTGGAGAAAGTATTACACCATGATGACTAAATTATGTTTAGGAAACTATTACATTACACAAAAAAATTTGTGCTCACACAAATGTGTGTGTGCGCGCGTGTGTGTGCGCGCGCGCGCGCGCGTGTGTATTGTGGCTTAAACAGAAATCAATAGAAGACTTGAAAAATATTTAAGATAAAAATAAGAATGGGTTCTTGAAACATGGAAAAGTGCAATACCAACTGGACTTAAGATAAACAGCATACATGCACACACACATAACAGAAATTTCCTTTAATTCAACCAATTTTTATTGAGTACCTATAGGCATTGTGACCTCAAGCAACTCCCTGTCACTAAATGGGGAGTAATTCAAATAAATTAATGTAACATAGGTAGAAAGTTTAACAAAAATACAAGATACAGAGGTAACTTTTGGGGCAGAATAGGTTAAAAGGCAAGACCAAGAAAGGTATCCCCAGTCGGGAGCTCCTTGAAAGCAGGGCATACATGTTATTATCTTTATAGATTGAGCACTTTGCACAGTAGCTGGCATGAAAACAGAATTCTAAAAGTACCTGTTTAATACTGAAGGAGTTTCTAAGAAATTTCATTCAAATGAGCTCCATGAAAGAATATAAAATAGTGCCTAGTTATTAAGGACAATTTTTTAAAAAGATATTTTGTACTCAGGTCTTTTAATACATGTTTGCAATTCTAAAATAATATTATATTCAAACTAACTTTCACAGCCATGAATCATCAATATGCAGATGTTGGAAAATCAATTAAGAGAATGAGCTGATATTAGCATATTACCTTCCACATACTGATTGATGATAGTGATTAAAACAACTAAAATTTTTACCGTATATTGGTAAAATCCCATCAGCAAAACACAAATTTTATGTCAACTTTGCAAAGGTAAAGCAAATGCCCAACGTATAAAATACTCCTGAGAATAGGTTGCAAAAACAATTGCTCTTTATAAACACATTTTATTTATGTACAAATATTATACATCCCCCCTAAAATTAGTAATAACCAAGAGATTTATATAAACCTCCTTAAATCATTTAACCTTTTATTTTTTTATTAAAAATATTTATCATCCCTCACCAATATATTTAGGCAGAAATTTTCTTGAATAATTTCATGTATATCATTTAACCCTTTAAAATCTGTACTTTCATCACAGATATTTTAAACCAAAAACAAAATTAAAAGTGAAACAAAAAATTTTATCTAGGCACACAAAATCTCTAGTTAATAATGGCTTTGTGATTCTCTGAAATGAATATTGCTATTGAAGCTTTGCAGTTAGTGTAGAGAGTAGATTTTTAAATCTACAAACTCTTATTTGTCCACAAGAGGGCAAAAGGATATTATTCCATAATTTAAAGCCACTTATTCTAATAGTAACACTCAGATTTACATTAAGTCTTCTAGTTTAGAAGATAGATATAACCCTGAATTAATCACTTCAGTAATTTAAGAAGTGCAAGCAAAGAAATGTAGTACAATGGTAAAAAGAGATGCATAATAGGACATATAACCTCTATTCACCTAAAAGAATGGAAAAAATAAAAGAGGAAGAAAATAGAGGTCTGTCAGGAAAACATCCATTTTTAAAAACTGCCCATTTCTACTCCAAATGAGATCTAAGGAAGATGAGTATGATACTTCCTATTTTCTTCCAGAACCATAAGTCATGAGTTTATTATTCATCCTTCAGCAGAAAAACTGTATTTCTATATGCTAAGTATTTATTAAATTACTTCATAAATACCTGAGGGTTTTCAAGTATTCTTTTTACTCCCTTAATTAAATCACCAAGGTACCTGGCACGTTCAGGACTGCTAAATAAGGACCGTCTCGTAGATGCGAACTGAACTAAACATGCAAGTGCCTAAAAAAGAAAACAACAAAATTCACTTCAATTTTTCAAGTGACTATGGCCACATGTAAAACACTAGTCTTTATAAATAAAATATTTTTAATTTTTGTGATTAAAGAAAGCATTATAGAATTCAGAAATAACGAAAGCCAAACATTTACATTCTCAGTCACCAGTACCGGCCCCCAGCCTCCCACCCTTCCATGAGCATTCCTATTGGTGTATTTCCATATACTAAGTGTGCCAGCACAGGCCTGGACAAAGACACACTCAAAAGGCTTCCAACCGCTTCTGACAATCGGTTCTGTTTGCGAACCCATGAACCAGATGTTCTACCAAAAAGAAAATATGGCTTTGTGATAAAGCACGTTTGGGAAATACTGCACATTATGTACTGTGGTGTCCTACAAGGGGGGTTAAAACTTCTGTAGCCTTACTTAATCTAGCATGTCCCAGATTTATTTCGTGATAGATCTTACCATTCATTAGTATGTGGAGGAACAATTTGGAAAATGCTGCTGGAAGGGTCAGATACCCTATAAAAATTCCTATCGAGAATCTCTGGCTTAGTTACCTTCCTAAAGTTATTACTTCGCCAGACAATTTTACTACTTGGGTTCTTAATTCGACCACTGGTACCCATGGGAGTCTGTGTGACCATTAAGTGAGAGGACCCGAACTTGCAATTTTCAGGCCAAATTGGCCCATATATATTTTGTTTTGGTCTACATACATTGGCTTACCACTTTAAAAAAAAAATTAAAATTTTCTGTGAATATTTAAATATTTTAATTTCACACAAAATGTCTGACTCTCTTGGCAAGGGTGACAATAGAGACAAAAATCAGAGGATGGGTTTTTAAGATAGTCATCAGATTGCCATTGTCATTACTGTTTAAAAAAGCAAAATAAAACAAAAAAACAAGGGCTGGCCAAGTGACTCAGTTGGTTAAGAGCTCGCTCAAGAGTGTGAGCTGAGCTCTGAGCAACAGTGGTTCGATGCCAGCCTGAGCTGAGTTGCCGTTGAGCTGCCAACAGGTGGCAGGATGGCTCAGCTAAAAACAAACAAACAAACAAACAAACAAACAAACAAACAGCTTCGTTAGGCAATTTTAATGGGTACATTTGGGAACCACAAGCATAATAAAAAACAGCCAGAATTTGGGGGTCCAAAACTCCAGAGTTTGAATTTTAGCTCCAGTATTTAAAGTTTGCTGCCCTAAAGAAAGTCACTTAAGCCAATCTGGGTCTGTTTCTTTGTCTCTGTAGTGAGGATAATCCTACTTACCTTGCAGGACCACTCTGAGGATGAAGTAAGAGAAGCACCAGGTAACGGGGCATGCCCAACAAATGGTACTTTCTCTTAAATCAGCTCTTTTCCACTTTATTTTTAAAGAACCAGTAGCTTGTTTATTTTATCCTCAAACATAACTGCACATGAAAACATGGTTTTTAAACAGCTAAAAATGGCTATTCTGGTTCAAAGACAGCGGGGCTGAAGATCTCTGACACACCTGGAAACACGAGTGTGCCCCGTGAAGCCCAGTTTAAAAACCACCATCTTAAAATCCTAGATTCACGAGCATAGATTGTTTGTTGTTGTTTTTTTTTTAAAAAGAAGTATTTTTGTGAACTTGTTTCTCCCTTCTAGGCAATAAAACATCGAAACAAACATATCATAATATGTACTTTAAATCTGGAACAGCTTTTTTCATAAAATGGCAATAATAGAATTCCCAACTTTCTACAAGATATTAAACTGACAACTTTTTCTTCTTTCTTTTTCCCCCAATATTGCCTGGTCTCTGTTTTGGATTCCACAAAGATGGGGTTCATAGTCTCAAAGTTCTAAATAACCAGAGTTTCAATAATTTTTTAATCACATAATGGAATTTGATTTAAAAAAATAAATGAAAAACTGGAGTGCTGAGCACAAAATCAAGTGAGTGGCGCCCCTGTCTCTCATTCACAGATACATGATGGGGGCTGCCTGGCTGCCTGAGGATGGAGACAGGCAGGCCTGAGAAAGAGCTAGAGAGAGAGGGGAAGAGAAGGGAAGGGGATGGATGGGGTGGCCGACTATTGGACTGAGGCCCAGAAGCAGGGATGGGGACTGAGTAGGAAGAAGAAATACTCAGAGGCTGACGGGTAGTCTTGGCTCTGGGCAGGAGCTAAATCAACAGTTACTGGTTCAGCCATGCAATGGAATGCACTGTTGACTGTAAATAGAATCTGACAAATAGTTTAAACAATACAAATCCCACAAGATGTAAGAAGCTACTGTGTGAGGTAAACCCAATCAAGAATATAAATAGAATTTTTAAAAGTAAATCTATACCATCCATAGAGAAAGATCACAGGTACTTTTTAATGAAATAATAAATGATTTTTACTTACTAACTGAGATAGCAGTGGTGGAAGTGAATGATACAAATTGAAGAAAAGATCCAATGTTTCTGGTTCCAGGAAAACTGGAAAAAAAAATTATTTTCTAATACCATTACTTGCAATTCTGTGATCTTAACACAGTAAGACATCAAATGAACCAAGAACTCCAAGGCCTTTGCATGTGGCTACTCTTCCCAGTTAGGCTTAATTCCTTTTTTTTTTTTTTTTGAAGATTTTATTGAGGAATTGGGGGAGGGGAACAGCATTGGGGAATCGGGGAAAGGGAACAGACAAGTTTCTGTCTTTTTGTTCTTCAGTCTAGTTGCGGAGGATGTTGCTTCACTGGCCCATGTTGGTATCATCATTGCGCTCCTCCCGGATGAGGCAGATTGGTCGCCGGCCTCTGGATGTCGCTCATCGCGGCTATTGGCAGCTCACGCTGGCTGCGGGCCACTCACTGTAGCCTATGGCATCCCACTGCAGCAGGGGCTACAACCCACATCATCGCCGGGGCTCGCACACCCAGCTCCAGGTGGAGCTGTTGTTAGCTGTAGAGGGCAGTGTCACTGGACCTCATATGTGGGATCCGAACCGGGGCCGCTGGCATCCCAAAACCAGCTCTTAACCAATGCACCACTCGGCCGGCCCACTTAATTCCTTTTTAATTCCTATTTTCCTTTGAAAGGTGAATTCATATAGAGATAGAAATTAACTATATAAGATGTTGCTTATTTCTACATAGCATCTACAGTTCTTACTGAAGAATCTTTGTAAATTTTCCTTTCTATTCAAGTAATATAAACCTTTAAAAATTCAAATAGTATCAAAAGTAACTAAAAACTATATAATAAAAAATAGCTGTACCCTGCCGCATCTCAACTACCTTTCAACTCTTAGCTGTATGAACGTTTCCAACTAACATGCTATATTCCTATTTCTTTCTTTGTTTTACTTTAGATATTAAATGAATTCCTGTTACAGAATATGAAGTTTTAGCTGTCTAATCACTTCCCCTGCCACCCCCATCACAATCCATCCTCTCTTCAAAATCCATCCACTATTATAACAATTGGGGATTAAACCAATTCTGAGTGTTGACATTTATCACTACTGAGGAAGTCGTGCTCACAGCTGAGCCGAGAAGCACACTATCATATCACATTGCTACCACGCTCTGGATTTAGGCACAGCATCTTTTCTGGGCTTAGTTGTTTATCTATCACTAATTTTTTCAAACTGCTGACAGATTTGCAAAATGTTTTTCATGCCATTTTCCACATGATCAATAGCATCGAATAACCTATCATTTCCATTTTCCCCACCCCTACCTCCCAGAGCCTTCAACTTGGACTGGTTATTCCTAAATTTGTTATGTAATTATCTCCTTTTTATTTCTGTTTATTGTTATCTTGGGTTGAAGCTCTTGTTTTTCCAAACCCCCTATCTTGCACTTTCTTAGCTTGTATATCAAGTGGCTTCCTGAAAGCAAGTACATAAGGGATAAATTTCAGGAGGATCTGCATGTCTGACAATATCTTTATTTTTATTTATTTATTTATTTTTGAGGGCAGTGTCACTGGCCCTCACATGTGGGAATGAACCGGGGCTGCTGGCTTCCAAGGCCAGCGCTTAACCACCGCGCCACTCGGCCGGCTGACAATATCTTTATTCTATCTTACACTTGATACTTTCAGTCCAGTTAGAAGACTGAGGTTATTGCTCCATTGTCTTCTAGTTTCCAGCGCTGCTGCTGAGAAGTCTAACAGCATTCTTGATCCCAATCCTTTGTAGGTGACTTACTTTTTCTTTCTGGTAGGTTTTAGGATCTTCTCTTTATCCTTGTTTTTCTGAAAGGTTATGATTATGAACCTTAGTGTATATATTTTTTTCACTCATTATGTTCGGCACTTGATGAGGCCTTTCAATCTGAAAATCTGTTTCATTGCTATGAGCATTTTTGGTGTTATTTGTTTGCAAATTTCCATCTGTTTTTTGGTATTCTTTGTTAAACTCCTAACAGCCAGATGCCAGACCTTCCTAGTTTCATGCTCTAATGTTCTTGTATTTTTATTATCAAATCTCTTCTTGTTGTTTTTCTTCTTTCTGGGATATTTCCTTAACTTTATCTTCCAACTCTTTTACTGAATGTCTTGTTTTGGCAACCATCTTTTATATTTGGAACATTCTCTGAACGTTTCTTTTAAAAACAATATCTTATTCTTGCTTCAGGGATGCACTGTGTTTTCTTATCTCTCTAGGGATACTAACTACAGCTTTAGAAAGTTTACTTCTACACTTCACTTTGTCTCCATTTCTACTAACTCTCTCTCCCTTTTTAAAAACTTTTTGAGATAATTACAGATTTACATTCAGTTGCAAGAAATAATACAGAGAAACCTCAGGCACCCTTTACCCAGTTTCCACCAATGGCAGGTTCTAAGAAAACTACAGTACAGTATCACAATCAGGAAGCTACACTGACACAAGCCACCCATCTCATTCAATTTCCCAATTTTACAAGTACTCGGCAGGGGCGTGTGTGTGTGTGTGTGTGTGTGTAGTCTGTGGAATTTTTATTAGATGTATCGGTTCATGTATTCATAACCACAGTCATGACATGAAATCCCTTTTGTTTTAGTCTCTAATTTCCATATTTGACGTTTTTACAAAATCTATGGAGTTTCTCTACTGTATCTGACATCCCTGAATGAGAAAACGCTCCATTTTACTTTCTCCAGGGGAGAAAGTGCTGGTCTTAGGAAGCCAGAGGCGAGTGCACGGTGGGAGGATAGGTGACAGGCGGTCGAGGCGATCCTCGGGAGCCTAGGCAGAAGTTCTGACCAGGCCCTGTGGGCCCCATGCCCCGCGTCTGACCTCAGGAGGATCTGAGAGCCACCATCTTTCTGGGATATGTGAGAGCAAATCAGCTGGCTTTTTTGTGGTATCCCTCTCTGTTAGAAAGTTGCAATCCCGCTCTGCTAGGTCAGTCACTCTTTTCATTCTCTTCACAACTGAAAAATAGGCTGATATCTCTTGCCAAGTGTTAGACCCTCTCCCACTCTGATTACCTGAAAGTTTCAGAACAGAATCCCTCATTTTCCCTCCCCAACCTGTTTTCCCCCTAACTCTAGAGCTGTCTTTTCCTTTTTCCAAATCAAAATATGGAAGCTTCTCTGATAGGATTGGGGAAAACATTTCGATGTTGGGTATCGGCAGCTATCCTGCATTACAAACCCTTTTGACCTGTTTGACTGCCTAGCACAAAACAGAGATAACTGTACATAGGCAACCAGGCTGCTGACTTCCATGCCTTTCATGCTGACCATCCCGCACACGGATCTTTCTTCTTACTTGTTCTCCAGGTTGTGGGGATCTGCACTGTGCACAGGTCATCAGCAGACTCATCAGCTGAACTGCCGATGAAGTCAAAGTTAAGGCAGTTGAGGACCAGTTTCAAGACCTGCATTACTAGATTTTGTTGACTTTGATCCTGAAGATTTAAAGGTTTGGCCAACACCTGAAAAAAGTTCAAAGTTAAATAAAACATTGTGAAATGTCAATAAACACATTTTCACAATGTGTTTCAAATTTCTTCAATGCAGAAGTAAAATTAGCAAAAACAAAACAGAGTTTGCAAAGTTCTGTTGTTGTAGGTATTGGAAAAAACTGTAAAATCACTATCAACAAAAGTCTACAAAAGATTATTTTCAAATGAATTTTGTAAAAAATGGGAATAAAAATTTTTACACTTACCTATAAGTTGTAGGTTACTTTATAAAGTTTTAAGGGGTAACTCTATGACAACACTTTAAACAGCACAATGTATGAATGTAAGGGATTTACTGGCTCAAAGGTTTTTTGGAATAAGCTGAAAATACCATGTTCTTCAAGAAAAAGTGGGTAACTTCACGCATAAATGATCCCTACTCAACTGACAAAGGTTCTCAGAGCTGCGTGAACGTGGGTGACACTCACAGGCTTCTCCCCAAAGAGCTGATCCTCCCACCACCCACCCCGCAAAACATCCACCCTGACATAACCAGAATAGACTGTATCTCCTAGAAATACATCGTGAAATGTTTTGTGGGGGAAATGAGATGAAGTTTGGGACTCTGCTCCAAGAACTCTGCTAAGGTCAAGAACAGAGATGGAACAAGGCTGGTCATGAGTTGTTACTGCTTAATGGCTGATGGGTCCAAGGGAGTTCATTATACTATTGATGTACTGCCATATATGTTAAAATTCTCCATACTGAAAGAAAATTTTTTAAATAATAGAGGGTCTTTCAGTCTGGCCTAGTGTGAAAAATATCATATTACTATATGATAGAACTGAAATAAGCAAAAGTAATTAGTAGAACATACTTAGAGAAATGCTATTGAGTTGTTGGAAAACTCATGATGCGTATTTGCAATGAAAAACATGGAAAAAAAACACGTCATGACTTTTCAGACAACCCAATATATTACACCAATTAACAAGCTCGAGCAGCATGATAGAGTCCCTATATTATACAAGAACACAATATAATTATAATTATAAATCGTGCTATCCCTAATGATCAATAGAGCACGAAGTAACAAATGAGGAAATAGTCTTTCCCAAAGAGATTATTGGAGTCAATCATCTTGGCTCAACTGTGAATAAATATTGATAGCTGATGAGCTAGGAAAATATACTGCATTTTATTGTTAATCTACACCCATTAAAATATGGGCAAGGCAATAAAGAAACTAAGTCTTAATTAGCTTCTGCAATAAATCTACAGTAGGAAGACAATGAAACTACTACTTAAAGACAAGTTACTAAATTCTCTTTGGATTTTACTTTATTATATCCTTACTTAGTAAGTAGCAGTGAATTTTTTGGAACCTCTTACAGATTTGTGCAAATCTATGGTACTTAAACTTGTCCAATAATAAC
The DNA here is from genome assembly GCA_033961575.1 of Aselliscus stoliczkanus. Lineage (NCBI taxonomy): Eukaryota > Metazoa > Chordata > Mammalia > Chiroptera > Hipposideridae > Aselliscus > Aselliscus stoliczkanus. Next base: position 7,564,997 of record CM066733.1, read on the forward strand.
TCTTCAAAATGCTGAATGGAAGGAGGGGGATTCATTTGAAATTCTTTTGAAAATTAAAATTTCCTAAATACTCTAACTAGGATATTGAATTATTAAACAGCTTACCTCTTTTAGAAGAGAGCATGCTAGCACTAAAATGTCTTTGAGAGAAGTGTCACGAAATGAGGTAGATATTTTCCTGTGTTTTGCAGAAGGTCTAGAATAATCAACCTAAAAAGATCAAGATGAATTTATTTAACCAGACTTACCAAAGAGCACAGCAAAATCTGACTAGGTAAGAAAAGGAATGGAAATAATCATTAAAGGATCATTTGTTTGGTTTTTTTGTTGTTTTTTTTGTTTTTTTGAGGGCAGTGTCACTGGCCCTCATATTTGGGACCGAACCGGGGCCGCTGGCTTCCCAAGCCAGCGCTTAACCACCGCACCACTCAGCCGGCCCTAAAGGATCATAAAGTATAGAGCCAAAAGGACTTTAAAACTCTACTGAGACAACTGATTTGCTTCAGGCTCCTCAAACAGTTCATGGAATAACCACAGATAAAACACAAGTTTCTGGACTGCTTCATCTCAGTGTTCTTTCTATTGGGTTGTCAGAAAAGTCATGATGCATTTTTGCAATGAAAAACATAGAAACTTTTCCAACAACCCAATACAAACTATACTGACCCCAAACTAAAACCCAGAATTGGCTGTACTTTTGGAGGCGATATAAACACATATTATAAAATAATAGGTAGACACTATCAATTCCTGAACTGTGCCCCATATTTCACAGTAGGCAAGCAACACCTTCCTGGCTCTTGGACTCCTCTTGTAAATTGAGAACTCTCTAACATAATCTTCAAATTTTAACTTTCTGTGAATCAGCAAACTGAATCAGTTACATAAAAATTCTTCTGTATGAAAGTGATATTTCTATGCACACAGATATGTCACTGGTTTCATATATCCTTGGTATTCTAAAAAGAAGCCAAGGCAGAAATTATAAGTAATCAGAAATATGACTTCTTACATAACCAAGAGTATGTTCCCTCTGAATATTTTATTAGTTAGTGACAAAAAATTTTTAAGAATAAATTTAACAAGGCTAGTTCCTGAGCCTCTAAAATATAACATGGTCAAAGCTACACTATTAATACCATCAATATTTCCACTCATCAGTAGGAAACAGCAGACAAAGCTGAAGTCTAATACCCAGCCATTAACACCATGGACTACAGTTCCAATAGGATTCATTTTGCTATTTGGAAGATAATAAGACATTTTCCTTACTACTGTTTATAGATTTAAAAATAGTAAAATTGATTATTTTACACTTCCTAGGCTCCATCACACAATTTAGACTATACTTAAATGTCACTTATTTATAGAAACATGAAACATAACAGAAATTCAAAGTGATTATAGAAACCAGTTACTGGAAGCTGTATCCAATACGTAAGATTTGAATTAGCATTTCCAGCATTCCTCCCTTCTTTTAAATCAAACTTCTGTTTGTCTCTTCTGTAATACTTTCCTCAATGTATAAAAAAATTTCTCCTTAATACAAATTAATAATAGCGTACAACATTATAATTGCAATTTCTGAAATACTCTTCACATTATTTCACTGAATCCTCCAAACTAACCTGTGAAATATATATTATCCTCTTTTTACATATGAAAGAATTAAAGTTTGCAGACATGCTATCTTATTAGACCAGCCTCTCATTACCGTATCTGTAACACGGAGAACCCTGGATTTACTAAGTAAGCACTTGTACATAGCAGGCAGTGTGCTAACAGCTTACCTAATCTTAGTCAAGTTCCATGGAAGGTGTCATTCTCACTTTACAGACAGTGATAGATAAAAGTTTAAAGATGTTAGGAAGTGTGCACAAAGTAGTCAGCAACAGAGCTAAAATACCAATCCAGGTCTGATTTCAGAGTTATCTTCAAAACCTACATATGTATTTCACCTGGGCTACTCATTTAGATACCCGCTTTTCTGAGAAGAGAATTGCGCATCCATTTTCTACTGCATACCTATGCCTCTGCCATGCAGGCAAAGCCTATTTTACTTCCGGATGATTATACATTGAATATACTCCAAGAGCAATAGACCTGGCTTCTTAAAAAAGCAGGATAACATTTAACATTCTTAAATTTTAGGAAACCTCCAGTTTAGGTCTTTTTCTAAAAGAGGCTTCCTGTTATTTTCCTGGCTCATATGTGACAACTATAGAATTGGATTCTAGCTGAAATTATAGATGCCACAAAATCAGGCTAAGTGAAATATCTCCAGAAACCATATATTTTTCATCGTCCAAAGCCAAAATCACACTTCAGACCTTGAAGCTTTTTTCAAAAGGCACTTGGTTCTACAGAAGATAAGCCTGGAACGTCTTGTGCCAGAAACTAAGAAAATGTTCCAAGAATGCTAAGTAAATGTCAAACTGACATAGAAACTAGTTTAAAAGGGCTCCTACTCGCCAAATCTGGGAAAATTTGAGCATCAAAATATAATGTCAGTAACAAATAATAACCTATTAAATAAAACAGGAAACCATGAATCCATACTAATATAAATAAATGAATTGAAAGCTTGAAGAATGAAGTATTTCCAGAGTCTTACAGTATCTCCCCACAAAATACTTATTACTTACAAAGGGGAAAGAATAAAGCTACAATTGGAGAAGACTGGTAGAGGCAATCTGAATTAAGTGACCAAAGTGAACGTCATTAATAATGAATCATGTGCTTCCTGATAGGAGACAATGAGAAGATCAGTTATCACTTTCATGATATTTCTAACAAATACACATAATCTGAATCTAATAATGATGAAACATCAGATAATCCCAATTTGAGGAACATTTTACAAAACAACTGGCCTGTAATCTTCACAAGTGTCCAGGTCACGAAAGTGAAGGGCAGATTGAGGAATTTTTCCAGATTGATGAAGACTAATAAAATATAACAAATAAATGAGATGCACTATGCTAAACTCATTGCTTTCTGGAACAAATGGTGAAACTTGAATGAAGTTATGAGGTAATATGTCATTTAATTTTTATTTTATTTTAATGGTTGTATTGTGGTTATATAATCAAATGTCCTTGTATGTAAGAAATATACTCAAGTATTCTAGGATCATATCAGCAATTTAGCATCAAACGGTTGAGAAAAGAACTTTGTATTGTAGTCCCAAGCATTCTGCCAAGTTCAAGATAGTAATTAAAAGTAAAAACAATTTGTTTGCTCTCTGAGTCACACTTTTATTATAACTCCACATTACCTAGTCTTGTCTCAGCAACAATCTACAGACAGCAAACCCTTATGCTATGAAGCAGGAAATGAAAAAAAGAAATTATAGTTTTAAGATTAGCAAGAAGTTGATGGTTGTATAAACTGGATAATGGATACATGGGTTATTGTACTATTCCCTTAAATATTTTCTATTTCCCAATTGAACACAAGTAGGAAATAGTTATTTTGGGCGATTTTTTTTTTTTTTTACACACAAGAACTGTACTATCGCTCCCCAGGAAGTTGGCAAGTGGTCCTGGGTATGCAGACTCTCCCTACATGTGTACGTGTGTACATATACATATATGTACGCGCACACACAGACCATTCAAGATGACAGTTTTTAAATACAGACGCTACATTCCCCTTTATTATACCATTATTCCCTATAGAACCCAGCTTCTGCTTTTGTTTTGCTTAGAGCCGTGTAAAGTACAGAAGTGAGTAGGAGCAGGTGACAATGTGTTCGGCTGCTGAGCTCACACGGGCACCATCGCGGGGAGGCAGAGCATCCGAAAGCCCCCCTTGTACAGGGTGAAAACCCCATGCGAGCAAATGGCAGAGTGCCATGGGGCCTGCTCTTTGGTGAGCCCTGCTGGGTGCCCACTGCTGAGAACCAATTCACCACACGGCTCCTTCTCTGTTTGTAAGCAAATCAAGGTTTGCTTCTCTCCGGCACATAATTTATTTCTTTGGTTACTGTATTACTATACGCATGGCAGATAAAAGGCTAATTCTCCATTTCCCACACAGCAAGGCCCATGTCTAATTCCCTGTGGTTTGGAGTACTTTATACTGTTGCTGTTATTTTCAATAACAATGAAAGAGTCCCAACACTAGACAAAAAAAAAAAAAAAAGACGACTATTCAGAGTTTTATGCCACATAAAAAGACTTGATGTCAAAGGACCAGCATTCCCTAGCAGGCTTCATGACACCGTTGGGCGGAGGGGCTTACCAGGTTCATCTCCTGCGTCAGCTCGGAGAGGAGCATCACTCCCGTGGCACAGTGCTCCACGGTGCCCTGGGGACAAGAGAGCCAAGCTTAGCCTCAGCGAGCTTAGCCTCAGCGAGAACCATGAGTGGTTCTTCAGGTAACACTCACAAGCAATGAAATACTGCGACATCACAGTTTCTTACTAATATAGCTTCTAAAACATGCAGAAACATCACTATCAGGTCCACGAATAAAAATAATTTGAAGTTCATTTTTGGAAGGATAAATGTAGATATACAGGTATACAACGTGGGACAAAGCTCACCTACCTTAGAGCTGCATGCTACCCCTCCAAATGTTTGCAGCACCTAGGACTTTTAATAAACTGAAGCTCAATATACAAGAGTCTGGTTTAATACTTTCTATAAGACCATGAATACGAATGAGCAAAAAATACTTTTTAGCTTTATAAATTTGCTTGAAGGCTATTGAAATAGCTGTATTCAATAAATAATTAATAAATAGCTTAGGAACTAAATGAAATGCTTTTATCTAACATCGAATAAGATCACTCAGGCCCCTTTAATAATATTTAATAGTGCATGTGTATGCACTTATTATTTATCTAAACTAAAGGCATCTGAAGTGCCCATGCACTGGGGTAAATACATGACTATCAATATGGTATACAATTTCATAGCCTCTATACTGTTTTTAATTTAATTAGCTTCCAACTAAATCTCAAAAAATTCCTTCAACTCAAAATTCAGGTTTTATGTGCATATCACTAACAAATATACCATACTGCAAAATCAGACTAGAAGTATGAAAATAATAAATGTAATATCAAATTATAGTGTAATCATAAAAAATAGCATTATTGCAGATGACACTTTTCAAGTCTTAATTTTATGTTGGTTATTCCCTAACGATCACAGAATTCCATGGGGTTACCAGGTCTAATTAAGTTCCCATTATTCCAGAATAAAAATATAAACAAAAGAAGCATCCTGTAATTTTTGCATTTTGGCTTTTTGGCCTGTCAGGACAATCGGCACTGCTCGGACTGAACTACGGATTTCCTATGACTGCAGCATCCATCCTCCATGTCCACCAAGCCAAGGCTCTGCAACGTGCGGTGACTGACCAGCTGCTGGTCCTTGCATCTGCTGGTGGCCTGCAAACTCAGTTCTAATGCAAGGATGGTTTGGTACCAGTCCATGATGAGATAAAAGAGTTTTATATACCCAAATATCAAACAGCTAAGTCATGAAGGACACAGTTCAGCTGGCTTTTTTTTTTTATAGCAAATCTTTATGGATAAAGGAAGCACCATGTGTGTTGATATTCTGACATAAACTCCTCGTTTCGCTGTGGACCAGCACCTGGAATAGCGCTACCCTGGACAGCGGCAGGATCTCCTGGGGATGTATGTGGAAAGAGGCACATAAATGCTTGGAGTGTGACAGCAATAAGGCTGCAATAACATAGAAAAGAAAATGTACAAAACTTCAGGCCATTAAAGATTTAATAAACTTAAAATAATTTTTAGTACAAACTTCACAGAAGTTGCTAATACCCACAGGAACCACACGGTACTATTTTAGAGTACTAGCACATTAAAGTCCATTGTCTTTCTCATGAATCAAGGTTAGGTTAGGTCATATACCCAGAAAACAAGGGCTTTTTCTGTGATGCTATAATAAACTTTGAAGATAAACATTTTTTTGTTTATCTGGTCTTCTAAATCTGACAAAAGCACACGAGGGCCCAACTGAGGCTCAACTTACCAGCCACTGAAAATGAAGCTGGAAAATTAGCCAGTAACAATGATTTAATTCCATTGAGTTTTCAACCTTGATTAAAAAACCCGAAAACTTCAAAGCCTACTCTTGTCTATGTTAATGACTCTTGATGAGCTGTGTGCAGTTTTAGTAAATGACGAGAGAGGAGCTGTTGTGTTACCTAAAATTACAAGTACAACAGTAACCGAGAAACTCATCTGTCTCTGAATAAACTTTCCCTCTGCCCCAGGGCAGATCTCCGCAGGGCTAAAAGCACACTTATTCCTGTGAAGTTTTAGATGGCCAAGTGCAGTAATGCCTTCCCACTAAACAACCCAACAGGTTCTGCAACTTGAAGAGAAATGACTTATACCAAAATCAATTTTACCATACTCTCATTGATATTATTAACAAGGGTTAGTTTCCTACAGCATCCCATCAAACTTATAACAAACGATATTATTTAAGAACCTGCTGTATTTGTTAACCACGGTTTTAACAACATGAATAAAAGTGAAGCAGCATAGACTAGTATTTCATTTTCTGAGGTTTCCAGCATTGCACTATATGGTTGAGCTCTACCTTACACAGGGATTAAAATTTAAAGTTACTGTATAAGAAATAAAACCTCAGAAAGTCTAAATTGCCTCTAATAGTCAATAAACTGAACCTACCGAACCATCTCTGAATTAATCCAAACTGCCAGTTTTTCCGTGAGAACTGTGACAGATCACTGCTTCTTCAGCAAAGCACCAGCTAAAGTGCTTTTCTTGCAAGTAGGGACAATGTTTGTATGAAAAAATATATCTTTAAACATCTGAATCATACTTATCAGAGATGCTGGGCACCCGAAGAAGCACATAGGAACAGGAAAGGGCAGAGGGAGGCTTCCCGTCTCCCTCTCGGCCCTGCAGTACTACGTGGACTGGCAAGTGGATACGCTGGCACAATTTAGATTAGCGTCCTCTTGCTTTTTTCCTCTTTTTGCAGTCCACATACCTGAATTTATGTAAGTTAAATGATCATATGCTATAACTTTAGGTTGAAAATATTCCTTAGAAACTGTCAATGTGGCATACTGTAAAAATTAAATATATATATTTCAAGTTAGAAAACCTGTTGAAGTGCTTGCTAACTCTGTTTTACTAGGTCACTGTGCAACTTCATGGAAATTACTACGCCTCAGTTTTCTCATTTACAAAATGAAATCCACTTTGCAGAGATGTAATGCGCTTTGGATAGTATGTGAACACATTATGTAGATATTCTGTATATATGCAGGACATAGACACACATGTTAGAAATGACAAAAAATACATTTTCAAAATTAGAAAACAAATTTGCACTCTCCTGGTCTGGAAGCTATACAATGGCGTGATCCTCATTTACTGGCAATAAAAAAATAAATGACCCAGAGGATAAATAATAAATCATAAATAATGTGGTACTGGTAGCCACAAAACAAACAGCTTTAAGAAAAGCAGTTTTCTAAACCCCCAAAAGCAGCTAGTGGTGTCTAATAAGGTAATAATGGCTTCTTACCTGAAGAAACTTCTTCACATCAGCAATAATTTCTCTGAAGACAAACTGGTCTTTCTGAACCTCAAACCACCCCAGCTTAGTGATTTTGGCAATGACTTGAATTAGAGCTTGGATGACAAACGGAGCCAGCTTGGGTTGTGAGGCCACATAATTAAGAATGTAGTTCCCTGTAAGAAAACATCATTTCAACTTTTTGGTTAACAGAATGTGAATCGTGAAGAAAAACAGGTGGTGATGACACATTCTTTGACTTTAAAACGTTAACGCATTTCTTCAAGACACGTACTTACTTGATATAGTCAGTTCTGCTATCAGACGTATCTGAAAAAGCAAATTTGTTCCAATTTGATGGATGTTATTAGTGGATGATTTGAGTATATGCAAACGTTGCTTTTGTTTTTGCATGATTTCATGTAGGAAAAAAATGCTAAGTGAATACAGAAAACTGGACCCAGGCCAAGTACATCCAGCCAAACACAAAATGCATATACCGCACTCACCTGAGGCTGGGCCACCTCACTTTACCTCCCGGGTCATCGGCCTCCCCCGTCTTTACCTGACGGTGTAATTTCTCATCCTATTTCAGATCACCTTCTGTCCACCACTTCATAATAACCACAGATGCTACCATTCTGAAGCCACTTCTACAAGCGAACTTCAGGTCTTCAAAATAAAATGCCATATTTATTCTACTATTTATGAATTTAACCATTTAACATGTAAAACTCTTACCAAACCTTCTGTTAGACTTCTTTTTTTTAATGTGTCACTGACAAAGTGTTTGAATTTTATTTACATAAATCCCATTTCTCTCATTAGTCCTATGGCTTTATATGTAACACTGAATAGCACAATCACTTTTAGGAATGCATAAGTCATGTTACAGCAAAAATAACTGTACACTATCCTGTTTAAGAGGCATTAAAAATACAAATACTACAGTATAAGAAAAGTAAGTATATAAGCAAAAGAAGATACAAAAGACTAGTGAAGTAAAGCTTGGAATAAAGTAAATATACCACAATCATTAAAACTTGGTAGCAGGGCAGGCCAAGTGGCTCAGTTGGTTAAGCAACAGGGTTGCCGGTTCGATTCCTGGCCCAAGCTGAGCTACTGCTGAGCTGCCAACAGGTGGCATGAGGGCTCAGCTTAAAAAAAAAAAAAAAGTGGGTAGCACGTTCAACTACGAGCTTCCTAGTGGACTCAGTAATTGAGGTCACGTAACAATTATGCCACAGAGTTTATCAGAAAAATACAAGAAAAACTTCTTTAGAAAAGAAAAAATCCCATTTCTACTCTGGCCCCAAAAGTCAGCATGCCATTTGAGAAATGAATGAAGAAAAGGTAAACGCCTCAATATTTAACTAAAAATAGCTTTAATGGAAAACAAGTCCGAAATCCAAGAACACTTTCAACAGTTATTCTTGACAACTTTAGTGAGAGTCTTCACATTTAAAAAAAAGAGTTCCTGGGCCGGCCGAGTGGCGCGGTGGTTAAGTGCTGGCTTGGGACGCCAGCGGCCCCGGTTCGGGTCCCACATATGAGGGCCAGTGACGCTGCCCTCAGGAAAAAAAAAAAAAAAAAAAAAAAAAAAAGAGTTCCCATGACTAGCATATTTCAATCTTAGTATTTATTAACATTAAAATTATATAGTTATATAAATAAAATAAAGTGTTTCTTTTAAAACACAGATTTTCCTCTCTTTAAGATAAATCTGAAAGAGATTTCTCCTATGGATTATAGCAATATGGTTCTCCTAAGTTTCATTACATGTAATCCTTTATTTATTTATTTATCTTTGGCTGAGCCGTCCTGCCACCTGTTGGCAGCTCAGCTCAGGCTGGGCCTCGAACTGCTATTGCTCAGAGCTCAGCTGGCATTCTTGAGTGAGCTCTTAACCAACTGAGCCGCTTGGCCGGCCCTCTATAATCCTTTATTTTAATAACAAAACTTAAGATGATTCTGCTTCCCGAATATAAAAGAAAATCTAGTTTATTTACTTCACTTATTTCTATCTTTAATATTTTGAAATTTTTTTAACCTGGAGGGGACACAGGAAATCCATATGTGAGTAGTGGTAGCCACTAGGAGGATAACCTCAAAATAACAAAACTAAACGGGAGACCAAATCAGGTTCACATTTAAGCTAGCCAAAAAGCACACCTTCCCAGACGGCCTGGACAAATGTACTGGCTAATAAGTTTATTATCTGAGGCAGAGAAAAGTTTAATACGTTATATTTCTGTTATTTTAGCTGAATGTTTCACATAAAATAGTCTCATTTTATGCTTTTGCATGACTTAAATATCGTTGCAGTTTAGTAAGCACCAATGATAACAATCAAGAAAAACAAAAGCAATCTCATCAACAGCCCAACATAATAGGGAAGAGCCACAGGAAGAAAACAAAATGTTCAGGAAGGTACAGGGGGGAATGAAATAAAACAGCCTGAGAACTCGCAGACAAAAAGTTAGTGTAAAGTTGGAAAGCTATGTACGAGAATCTCTTTGAGTGTCAAAAGCCTGTATGACAATAAGAACAAAATTTAGCATTTATGAAACATGTTAGAAATTACAAGTGCTTCCCAGCAAAAACCTTATGTGGCTGCAAGTATGCTAGCACTAAAATGTCTTTGAGAGAAATGTCACGAAACAGGTGTGCAAGCTTGGTTCAACATTTGAAAATCTATTAATGTAATCCATCATATCAATAGGCTAAAGAAAAGTCACACGATCATATCAATAGATGCGGGAAAAGCACTTAACAAAATCCAACACCCATTCATGATAAAAATTCTCAGCAAACTAGGAAAACAAGGGAACTTCCTCGACCTGATAATGAACATCTAAGACAAACCTACAGCTGATGAATGAAATCAAGGAAGAACTAAATAATAGGGAAATATTCCACGTTCATAGATAGAAAGTCTCACTATTATCAAGATGTCAGTTCTTCCCAAATTGATCTATAGATTCAATGCAATCCTAATCAAAATCCCAGCAAGTCATTTTGTGGATACTGACAAACTTATTCTAAAATTTACATAGAGAGGCAAAAGACCCAGAAGAGCATAACAATACTGAAGGAGAAGAACAAAGTTGGAGATCGGACACTACCCAACTGCAAGACTTATTAGAAAGCTACAGGAATCACCTGTGTGGTGCTGGTGAAAGACCAGATCAATAGTACATAATAGAGAGCCCGGAAATAGACCCACATAAATAGTCAACTGATCTTTGAAAAAGGACCAAAGGCAATAAAACAGAGCAAAGATAGTCTTTTCAACAAATGGTGCCAGGACAAATGGACACCCACGTACAAAAAAAATGAATCTAGACACAAGCCTTACACTCTTCACAAAAATTACCTCAAAATGGATCACAGATCTAAAAGTAAAATGCGAAACTCCTAGAAGATAACATAGGGAAAAAACCTCGATGACCTTGGGTTTGGCAATTACTTTTTACATACAACAAAGGCATAGGTCACGAAAGACATAACTGATACACTGGACTTCATTAAAATTAAAAACTTTTGCTGTTTAAGAGAAGTCAAGAGAATGAGAAGACAAGCCACAGACTGGGAGAATATCTTTGCAAAAGACTTATCTGATGAACTGTAAATTAAAACAACAATAAGATATCACCTACTACCACACACCTATTAAAATGGTCAAAATCCAAAATGCTGAAAACACCAAATGTTGGCAAGGATGTGGAGCAACGGAAACTCGCATTCATTGCTGGTGGGGATGCAAAATGGTACAGCCACTCTGGGAGACAGTATGGCAATTTCTTACAAATGTAAAAATACTCTTACCATGTGATCCAGCAATCACACTCCTTGATATTTATCCAAATGACCTGAAAACTTAAGTCCACACAAAAACGTGCTTTTTGCAGCTTTACCAATAACTGCCAAAACTTAACCAATGACGATGTTCGTCAGTAGGTGAATGGATAAACTGTGCTATATCTAGACAATAGCATATCACTCAGTACTAAAAAAAAATAAAATGAGCTGCCAGGCCAGAAAAAGACATGAAGGAACCTTAAGTGCATATTACTAAGTAAAAGAAGCCAATCTAAAAAGGCTGCTCACTGTACAATTCCAGCTATATGACATTGTGGAAAAGGGAAAACTGTGGCAACAGTGAAAAGATCAGTGGTTGCTGGGGTTAGAGGTAGGAGAGGATGAATGGGCAGAACGCAGAAGATTTTTAGGGCAGTGAAGCTGTTCTGTGTACCATTATAATGTGGGTATATGACATTATACATTCATCCAAACCCAAAGAATACATAACACCAAGAGTGACCCTTAATGCAAACTATGGATTCTGGGTAATAATGCTGTGTCAGTGCAGGTTTGTCAATTGTAAAAACTGTCCCACTCTGGTGCACAATGCTAATAATGGGGGAGGGTGTGTGTGTGTGTGTGTGTGTGTGTGTGTGTGTGTAGGCAAGAAGTCTATGGGAACCCTGTATTTTTTGCTCAGTTTGCTGTGAACCTAAAACTGCTCTAAAAAAATAAAATCTCCCCTTCCCCGATTCCCCAATGCTGTTCCCCTCACTCCCCCAATTCCCCAATAAAATCTTTAAAAAATAAATAAATAAAAATAAAATCTACTTAAAATGTGTGTGTGAGTGTGTGTGTATAATGTCATAAAAACAAAACTAGAATGTTTTATGACTTAAATTTATAATGCTTGGATGCTTATTGTGAAACTGTATCCGTCTCTTGTGCTTTCTTCAGCACACAAGTCCATGAGTGCATATGGATAATCCCTCTTCTTCGAGTGCCTCTGACTGTGGGTGCTTAGGGAAATGGCAGTGACACCTATGAGGCAAATGACAGGTCACTGTGTGAACTGACCATTCGAACACTGAGCTTCAAGATCCCTCATACATATTTTAGTTTTTCTGATATGCAAATATGAATCATGTGAACTTTGAGACTGGAAAGCAGAAATTATCAACAATCTATTTCTAATATGAAAAAAGGGTAACAAAAAAATCCCATACCTTAATTATTAGAGCTCTGTCCATATGAAACACAAGCTTTCACACATTTACGCACACAATGTTAAAATACAGTACTTCTGAAAAATATATTGCTACTTTGTAGATTGTTTGTCACCTACACTTAGTTTCAGATTCACCCATATACACAGTATCTTCCTTATAAGTAGGAATCTGCTGACTTTACATGCACCTCAAATGATTTGATAAGGCATCCTGACAAATACTGGAGAACTGACGTTTTTACTCTCATTCAGTTGTATGTGAACTTGAGACGATGGATGGCTAAGAGCCTGGATTCCAGAGACTGTGTGTGGGTCTAAATCACAGCCCTGCTTCCTCCTAGCTGGGTGACCTTGGGCATGCTACAGTCTATCAAATCTAATTTCCTCCTGTATAAGAGGATAGCAATAGTGTCCACCTTAAAAGTCTGGTGGATAAAATGAGATAGTCCAAATCTTGGTTAATAGTTCACACAATAAAACGCTAGTAATTATTTATTATTAACCTAAACGAATGCTTTTTTGGTTACACATTGTTGTACAACACATCATTGTTCATCCCCAGGAGGGTAAAGGAGACTTGAGTACTCATCTTTAAAAAATGACAGAATCAAGTAACTTGCATACCTATTCACAGTTTAGCATATTTAAAAGGAAAGAATTATTTTTAAAATACAATTTGATAAAAAGCGTAATACACCACTTACTGATATCTATCCTCTGTTCAACTGGCAAAGGACTGACTCGGCTAACAAGTTTGGAAAGGCATGTTGCTGCAAGGAGCTGAGCATAGGATGTCTGCAAAGAACAATAAATTTTATTTATTATCATCACGAATGAAATTAAAGTAATTAAAACACTATGACAGGAACTCTTCCTAAGCAATAATGGGAACATACACACTTTCCCTCGTAACAGTTCAATAGTTGAGGAAGGTGCAGGCAGCCTCTTTAAATAGCAGGCAGTCGAAAGAAAGCAGATTATGAGCAAGTTCAAATAGAACAGTGTTACCATGTCCACACAGCGCTGCGTGTTCGGGCCTCCGGTTACCTCCGCAAGCGCATCTGGCCACCCTCTTCACTGTCCTCTGACTGCAATGCCTCCTCTCAGTTCTGTTCACTGTCTTTCCCTCGGGGTTCCCCTCCTTCAGATCCATGTTCGGCTGTGTTCTCTCTGGCCACCAAGGGTCTTAACTTAAAGGGTACTCAATCCTTCAAAATTCATTTTCCTTATTCACTACACCCTCAGCAATGTCTTGTAAAGACAGTCCTTTCATTTTTTTTCTCTAGACCAGAGGTCAGCAAACTAAGGCCCATGGACCAAATCCTGCCTCTTTTTGCAAGGCCCATGAGCTATGAATGATGTTGACTGTTTTAAACATTGGTGGGCGGGGGGGAGAGAAATCAAAATAATATTTTATGACATGTGAAAAATATATGAAGTCCAAATTTCAGTGTCCATAAATATAAAGTTTATGAGGACACAGTCATACTCACCCATTTACACATTGTCTAGGGCTGCTTTCATGTTAAAACAGCAGAGTTGAATGGTTCAGACAGACTGTATGTGGCACTCAGTGCTGCCTGCTGCTCTCCGGGCAGTGACACAGCTGTAAGTCCACAGGGCCAAGAGTGCCATGGGGATCACCATGACATAACATATACCTTTTAGTATTCCCAGTGCATATCCATCACGTCAAAACAAGAAAAGATAAACGTGGACTTCTGGGTCTCACTTTTAAGGTACAGTGGGGTGTGGATTATAATGTTACCGAATTAGATAGCAAAGCCATGTGCTTTTTATGCAATGACAATATAGCTGTCCCAAAAGAATAGAATATAATATTGCTGACAATATCAGACTAAGCACCCATGGCAATATTCCTAATGCACAGGAAATTAACAGTCAGAAAAAGTAGAAAATTTAAAACAGAGGATCTTATCACAGAAGAATTTCTTCACAAAAATAGAAAATATAATAAGCTGCCGCCAAAGTTAATTTTCAAAGTGGCTCATTTTGTTGGCCAGGGAAGGAAAGTCACTTACCAATGGAGAGTTAATTAAATCACCATTGTTTTATTGTTGTAGCTGAAGTTCTATGTGCAGAGAAAATAAACTTCAGATTACTGGCCTTGCAAGGAGAACAACGCACGTACAATTCAACACAGCTGAACAACATCAAAAGTGGATTTAAACAAGGCAAATGATTTGAGGTTCTCCTCAGTTCTTGAGGAGTTGACAGATGTTACTAATACTGCTCATACTCTTACAGATACTTACTGTTTGTTGCAGAAATCAGTGCTAAGTTTGAAGTGACTAAAGAATTAACTACTATGAAAGGTCTGTGTGAAACTATAGGCCAGAATATTTTTAAAGAAGTTGAGAAAACATTAATTCTGTACAACCTGAAGTAGTATCTGCTAAGATGTGTCACACAAGTGGTGGTAAAAACATACGGAGCAGAAAAGGGCTGTTATAAATATTTGAATCTATCAGTGTTGATGAGTCAGTGGTGTTAAGTGAAGGCTTCAACTCACTTTCATGAACTTATCTCCAGATCTGTAACTTTCTGTCAGAAATAGAAGCAGAAAATCCTGACTTTCCCTACCACATAGTTCAATATGGTGAAGTTTCACAGCAAATTTTTTTTTTTTTTTTTTTAGCTCAGGCCTGAGACAAATTTTTATGAATGAGAAGAACCATTCTAAACCACTCTTGTTGAACACTAAATGGTTTTGGAAATTAGCTTTTGCTGCAAACTTGATAATCTCTCTTAATGAATTCAACCTAAACATATAAAATTGCCTAAAAGGCAAACAGTGCTCAGTACTTATGTACAAAAGCTATAATGCAGCATAGTCATTTCAATGACTGGCACTGTTTGAATCACAAGTAGTATCAAGGTGCTTTATGTACTTCCACACTGCCAACAGTTAAAACAAGTAGCAAGATCCCTATTCCTGAGGATATTTTCTGAGTTCAAACTACAGTTCCAGAATCATTTTTCAGACCTTGATGCAATGCAAAAGAAGTTCCCATATTTTAAAATCCATTTAATTGAACAATTGAGGAGCTTCCACCTAACCGTCAATGAAAGTGATTAATCTACAATGTACTGACATTCTGAAAGGCATATATCAAGAGAAGTTTTAATAGAATCCTATAAATTCCTTCTAAGTGACAAATATGCTTAATTAAAATCATATGCTCATGGACTGATATATTTGGCCGTACCTATCTGTGTGAAAAAGACATTTTCCAAGATGAAATATGTAAAATCTCATTACAGATCAGTATTATCATAGGAACATTTGCAATCAATATTGAACCCAATAAAGCAAAATTGTTATCCCCCCCAAAAATAATTCCATTGTTTTCAATAGTATACCTGTGTTTAAAACAACAACAAAAAAACTGTACTCAATTTTCATATTTCAAATTTCATCAATCAAACTGTGAAAATTTGTTTTTCTCTCTTCTTATAGACGTACTTACAAAATATCCTTGATTTTGCCTCTTGGCCTGCAAAGTCTAAAATATTTACAGTCTAGAACTTTACAGAAAAAGTTTTCCAACCTCTGCTCTAGACCATACAATCTCTTATTGGATTGCTTACCATATCATTTCAGAGTTCTTTCTTTATACAGCTATGTCTCTCCAACTAAAGTATGATTACTTTAATGTACCAACATAAAAAAAGTAGGGAGCACAGCACCTGGGTTTACATTTAAGTACAGATTGCAAGTAATGTGGTTTGCGAGTGTTCCGCAAGATGAGCAAACATTTCTAATACATTTTAATGTGGTATATGAGCAATGTCTTGCAATATCAGTAGTTTGTTTCCAGAACGAATTATGCTCGCAAACCAAGGTATTACTGTATTTGCTAAATAATGGCTAGATGAATGGCTATGAAACCCTAGAAGGGAGGCAGGCACCAGGCAGTCAGCATTCCTCTGAATCAGTCCTTCATGTTTCAGGGTTGATTACAACCTGCCTCTCAGACCTTAGATATTTTTTTTTAAAGCTGTCAGTCAACTTTCTAAAAATGTAAATTTTGTCCACTGATATGATACACAAAGAGGGCCAAGAAGAATCAAGAAACTATTTCACGTCATGCCAATTTCCACCTCCAGGGCTCTTCTCTAAGTTTGCTTTTCCAGTTCTTTCTCTGATTAATCTCTTTGACAGTGAAGTGAAACTATAGTAGAAAGACGTGTGGTGATGCCTTTCAGTCATCGCTGCAAACCTACAGGAGTTCATTAACAATGACATTTATCCACTGATCTTCTCATGGTGAATCGTTGTGATTGAATACTTACTGTTCCTTGCTCTAACAGAAGTTGACACTTGCTGAGACATTCCGGGCTGTCAATAAGTTCCAGGAGTGCTTTCTCAGCCTCTATTCTTTGTGTAAGATCAGTCCCTATGTACAGATGAGTACACAATGCCTCCAATTCAGCCAAACTCTTGAGAAGAAGAAAAAAATTTACCATTTTTACTTGAGTGGAAAAAAATAAGGTAAATATATTAATGACAGGAAACAAAGGGATACAAATATCATGCCTGGATTCATCAATTCAGTAAATGCTTATTGAGCTATCACTACCTACGAGGGGTCACAGTGGTGAACAAAACAGGCATATCTCCTACCTCCTACCATAAATTGTTAGTTCTGGGATGGAAAAGTAAGGGCATAGAAAGAGGACTTGCTTAATCCAAGGAGTTAGAAAAGACTTGCTTGAAGTAATAACATTTATCCCGACCCGCAAGGTAAGCCAGCTGAGGAAAGACTACAGAGCAGTCCAGGCCAAGAAATAGCATTTACCAGGGCCCAGGGCAGAGCTTAATCATTTCATGGCATTCAAAGGTCCGTGCGACTAGGACAGCAAGGAGGATACACCAAAGGAAGCTAAAGAGGTAGCGGGGCGTGGCTATCAGGCAAAAGCTGCAGACACTACACCAGTGTACGTTCTTTCTCAAATTGTAAGAACTGCAATGGTTCCGTCTATACAAAAGAAAAGATAATTATAAATGTATGCTGATTTGGGACTTATGAACCAATGACTCATAGTGCTGCAGGCGAACTCTGTCCTTACTTTCAGGAACCATGACTTGCCCCATGTTATTGCTAGCATTGTAATAACTAGTTATCATGTTGCTGGTTCCTATTTTATGGGCACAAAGAAGAATTCATTCTGTTTATAAATATAATCTCAACTGAAGATATAGGCCACATGGATACAATCTGAAAAAAAAAATTAAAAATGAGTTCAGCATTCCTCCAGCCTAAGAGTTTTTGTTAAAATAAATCTTATTAACAAACTACTTCACTTTGAACTTGAATTAGAGAATTATTCTTCAGAGGGCAAAAAAACAAAAAAAGGCACAGATTTCAACATTAGGTGGGCATATGAAGGTAATGGGATATTCCTAAAGAAATGTTATTTTTCATCCTTTTTGGCCTGAATTTTTCTGTGGCAGCCTTACCGCTATACTAGTCCAAACATTCTCTCAAGTGCATATACTTTTGGTTAAGAGGAATACACAAGAAACACTGAAGCGAGGCCTCCTCTCGCTCCCCTCATTCTTCTCACTTCTCTCTCCTCGGTTCCTTTATGGCATTTTCCACTTTCCTATCCAGAATTAAACATCCCCCCACCACACCCCCTGGAATTGGCCCAACAAGTCCTCCGTGCACTACTACATACTACTGATAATATTAACATACAGAGAAAATCCCATGAATACCTAAGAATTCCCGTATCTTCTCCAAGGATAAGAAATACAAAAAGAAAAGAGCTACCTTTTTCCCTCTCATAAACCATGACTGAGTTCAGAAGTCTTCTTTCATCTAATAAATTTGAAGGGCTGAATTTTAGAACTAATAATACCTAGGATGAGTTAATGATCAACTGATCCTGCTGCATTCAGCTAGGTCTAAGAGTCTGTGAAGAAGGAGACTTTGTGTACAAAAAGAACTAGGCCAGAAACAGTGATAAGACCTATTGTTTAAAAACAAAAGTGAGTAGGGCCGGCCTAGTGGCGCAGTGGTTAAGAGCTGGCTTGGGAAGCCAGCGGCCCCGGTTCAGGTCCCACATATGAAGGCCAGTGACACTGCCTCAAACAAACAAAAAAATAAATAAATATAAACAAAAGTGAGCAAGAAAGTGAGATTAATAACTGTCTACCTCATGGGTTAGTGTGGAAGATTAAGTAAGCCAGGGTCACATAACTTCTGGCACACAGTGTATACTATAAAGGTTAGTTTATTATTCATATTACCTAATAAAAATATTATAATAAACAGAATTACATCCCCCTAAAACATATGTCCAAATCCTAACCCCCACTACCTTTGAATGTGACATTATTTGGAACCTGGGTCTTTGCAAATCCTTAAAGGAATGAGATCATCCTGGGTTCAGGGTGGGCCCTAAATCTAATGATGCTTAAGGGAAAGGAGAGGGCTATTTAAAATGC
Source organism: Aselliscus stoliczkanus (assembly GCA_033961575.1). Classification (NCBI taxonomy): domain Eukaryota; kingdom Metazoa; phylum Chordata; class Mammalia; order Chiroptera; family Hipposideridae; genus Aselliscus; species Aselliscus stoliczkanus. The sequence continues at coordinate 7,584,048 of CM066733.1, forward strand.
AGACATATACAAAGGAAGAGGCAGAGGCTGCAGTGATGTATCTACCAGCCAGGGGACACAAGGACTGCCAGTAGCCATCCAAAACTAGCAGAAAGGCATGGAACAGATTCTCCCTCAAAGCCTCCAGAAGGAACCAACCCTGCTGACACATTAGTTTCAGATTCTGGCCCCCATAAGTATTAAGAGAATAAATTTATGTTGCTTTAACGCACCCAGTTTGTGGTGATTTGTTACAAAAGCCCTAGGAAATGAATACAAATAATAATATTAACTAATCAATGGGACCTAAGTAAATCTATTTGGAAAAATTGTGGAAAAGTTCTGAAAATTATTTTATCTGCTTTTCCTTGACACAGAAGGATACATTTGAATAGTATTTGTTCAAGTCTAAAATGTTACCTATTACTCTTTTTTCCCCTAAGGTATTTCAAATTATTAACAACCGAAAGGTAGTGCAAGATAAACAGGGAACAGTTTGAACTTTCTCTTCCAATAGATTGAAACAAAGGGGAAAAAAATCAAGTTAGTCTTTCATTGTAATTGTTACCATTAAACACATGCCTGATATACTAAATCTCTGTAAAGAAAAGGATACATACAAAAAGATTCTTACCCTGGTGGGAAAGCATTATCTAAACATTTAAAACAGTTAAACTCATAACGTGGTGATTACTGACTGACCAATCTTCTGATTAGCATTTGACTTTCTAAAGAATTTGTCTATAAAGGGAGACTTTATTTTTTCACAGTGAATTGATAAATTTGCATCTTAGTTTTATACACTGATGGAAGAGAATATGGTTAACATGAGAATGCCTCAGAGAAATGGCTCCCTTCCTGATCTGTTGACAAATCAGGCTTGAGTTATTAAAGCTTCTGCATGGCTTATTATCAACATCAGAAGCCCGTATAAATAACTAATAGGTAGAACAAGTAGAATTGGACATCACCTAACTCTCATAGAGTAACTACCAAATATAAACAACTTCTGCAGCCTAGGAGACAATGATATGATTCCGTTTACAGTCTAAAGCAAGATCTTCCAAGTGACTCTGGACTTACGTCTGGCCTTTCCACTTGACATACAATTAGCCTCTAAATGATGTGACTTCTCTATACAGTAATTCCCACACATGTACCTATCAACAGGTTAAATGCTAAGTAAAAGAAGCCACACAAAAACAGTAACAGAGGGCAGCTCAGTGGCTTCTGGCTGGGGCGGGAGGAGAGCAGCAGGATAGGATGGGGACGCAGCAAGGAGGGATTACCAAGGGGCATAAGGAAACTTTGGGGATCATGGGTATGTTCATTATCTTGATTTCAGCGAGGATGTCACAGGAATATACATAGGTCACAACTTACCCAACTGTACAGTTTAAAGATGCACAGTTTATTATTTGTCAGTTATAGTTCAATAAAGCTAAAAAACTGAAGGCTTTTGTTCTAGGAGAAAAATGGCCCCTATTAATAAAAAAAAAAAAGCAAATCAAGAAACACACAAATCCCACCTCAATTCAACTTAAAAGATTTTTCAGTTACTTCCCTATGTCTTTCCTGCCTTTTGGAGTGGAGCTTCTTGATTACCAGTAATAGAAAAACGCCTTTATCTGAAGTTATTCATTTCCCACAAACTTTCCTTCCTCCTCCCTTTGCTACCTTTTCCCGAGCGTACAGCTGAAGGCTTATTCCTGGGCCTCTTGGAACTCTTCCTTCTACAATGAACTGGATAGTATTTTAGTGCTTCATAGTTTACAAAAGTATTTCCATATTTTATTTTTTAAACCAATTCTGAAAAGTGGACTCCTGCAAAGTACTTATTTTTAGCACACCCTTCCATTTTACATGAACCCTGTTTTACAGACAACCTGAGGCTATGCAATCAAACTTATATATAAGTTGCTCAAGATCCAACATAGAGCACGTGGTCAATTCTGAGCGAAATCCAAGTCTGTCGGTGCCACGTGCATGGCGGCTCCTCGCCGCCCTGCCATCTTGCCAGCCCTTCCGTCAGTTATCACCTACCTGCTCTCCTCTTGGAAATCCAGGAAGAGGTTGAAAACGACCCCCAACATGTCCGAAACTGAGTCAAACACGTTTCCCACAGTTTCTACTTCAAACGCCCCTTTGTTTTCTTTCAGTGGTTTCAGAGGTCTAGGATCAGAATCTAGATGTACAATCCTGATGTTCTCTTTGGCTCTTCCTTCTCCTTAGTCCCGCCTGTATACTGAAAGAGCTTGGCCCTGCCCAAAGAAACGTCTGGCCTTTGCCCTCAGATTTTGGAAGGTAATCCACGTCATACCTGATAGGAGTGTTTTTGTTCAGGCTGGGTGGTGAGGGGGGACATCCCCTAGTTGGGGGCTGGCCACCCCTGAAAGACCATGTTTTAAGGTGGAGAGTTTGGATCACATGGTATCAGTTGTGTGCAATCAATCAATCACGACTACATAATGAAGCCCCAGGAGCAGCTCCAGAACTCAAAGCTTGGGCAGGCTTCCCCAATTTGCAATACTCAGTACACACTGTTACACATATGCTCTGGGAGAGTAGTGTGTCCTGAGGACAACAAAAGCTTTGTCTTGGGACCCTCCCCTCTGCCCTATGCTTCTCTTCTTTTAATCAGTTTTAATCTGCGTACTTTCCTGGGGATAAATTGCAACCATGAGCATGACAGCATTCAGTGAGTTCTGCGAGTCCTTCTGACGAACGATCAAACCTGAGGGTGGTTCTGGGAAACTTCAAACATGCAGCTGATGTCAGAAAGTATGGGCACTTTTGCAAACTGTGCCCTCAGGTCTCGAGTTTGGCTAATTCCAGGTACATACCTAATAGTCATAACGTCCTTCCAATTCTTTTTTAAGTAAAGACTCAGGCTCAACACCTGTACATGACATTCACAGATAGTACAACAACAGAAGAACCTTTTCTGACTGTGGCCTCCCGCCGGTGCCCTGGGCTGCTCCTTGGGTTCTTTGGGAATAAGAGTGGGAGCTTTGGAATCTGCCACTTATTAAGTAACCTCAAGCAAATTATTTAACCTTTCTAAAACTCACTGCTGAAATTGAAAAATATCATTTTGAAATAATATCCACCTTCCCAAATAATTAAGATGAAGACAGAAAAAAATGAGTGAAAGCTTAATCCAGCGCCTGGTATACAGTTTATTTACAATAAACTGTAAATATTCTCTGTTACTGATTATTATAAAACACCATGTTGGTCTTCTGTCTATAGTTTCTCCCATTCAAGTCCATATTGCCAGGATGATCATTCCTAAACCCCTTTGTCATCACATTACCATCATGTTCAGATATATCAACAGTTCACAATCTCATCTATCGTACATCAAATCAGGTAGCCTAGCTGGGTAGTAAGAAGATGGCTACAGTCCCTGGTTTTGGAACAATCCTCTGCGCAAAAAAGACCAACCAACTAGGTCCCCTAACGTTTTCCTAACATTATCTTTTGAGTCTCATCTCTGTTCTGTCCTAAGTGCCTCCGTCGAACTTTTCCCCAGCTCTAACTTTCCTCACTCTGTCCCTTACCCCCAATCTCCTCTCAGATAACCCATATCCATTACTTGCTTTGGGACGGGCTGAGTACCCTAACTCACAGCTTCCTAACCAAATGCATGTGCCTTAAATGGGTTATAGCATGCCTGAGATATTGATCCCCCTGCCCTCGGGGCAGCCAGGCTTTATTTAGACTGTGGGCAGTTTATGTCAATGAGCTACACAATTACCATTTTTTATGTATGTCATGATGTGAAAAGGATTGTGAAAAAGTGCCCTAACCTCACCTTACACAGATCCACTTCCTTACTCATCACCATAATGGCATAATTTTTGACTAGCTACTCTGTTGAACAGGTGACAGTAAGATATGGGTATGAAAGGATATGGAATTATCAGTTATTAGGTTCCCTCTAACCCTATAGCCTTGGACAAGTCACAATTGTTCTAAGACTCAGTGTCTTCAGGAATAAAATGTATACAAATACGAACACTTCTCAAGTTAGACGTGGGGCTCAAAATCTACAATGAGCATGTGAAAATTCAAAACATTAGGTACCCGTTATTATTATTAACAAATGCTCCTCAAGTTAACTGAGTAATAACATGACCCTACGGCTGAAAAGAATTCAAACTGTGACGTTTTGATGCTTTTTTTCTGGTCCCCAAAACTATCTGGTCTTTTATTACTCCACTTTTAAGCTGTCCACAGCTGCTGTGAAAATACATTCCTCGGAAACCAACACGGGTAGTTTTGGCATTAGCACCTAACCTTTCCAACACTGTACAGAAGTATAAAGAAGTCTTCAGGGCTGGGTGATTGAGTATTACGCATCATCTTTCCAAGTCTGAAAATGTTCCAAATTTCCACCCTAGTTTTTCATTTACCCTCAAGATTTACATCGGAACTATGGACCTCTGATGACCTATTTACAATTCCCTAAGTCCTCCCTGTGAGATTCTTCCTGTGAAAATTTCCCAGAGGGTATATTTACTAAAGTGGTAATAAATAACATTATTTTGACCCAGAGACCCTTCGAATGGCAAGGAGTTAAAAGGTAATGTGTGGGGCTCGCCACCTCCTCATCTATAACATCCGGGAGCTGTCCATTATCTGACTGGAGAGTGGCTGCTTGGAAGGAAAAACCCTTTGGAATAATCAATCAATAAGGAATGAGTGTGCCCACAGGGGGCCCAAAGGAGTCTACAAAGGGAATGTGTGCGTCACTTGGATCCACTGTCACCGTACCATGAAATTTCCTACCCTTCCCCGGTCACCGCCTACCATCCACAGCATCCCCTCGGCCTTCCATTCTGTATAAACCCTATGCCCCAACCACACCGAACTCCCTGCAATGGGCTGGGGTCTTCCCCAATTCTTGGCCTTGGCTTCCTTTCCTCCTTTTGCCTTTACGCCCTCCCCTTCCTCTTCACCCGGCCAACTCCTACCATTCCTTCAAGACCCACTGGAGTGCAAGTTCCCTGAGAGGAGAGATCATCAAGTTCTGTTAAGAGCCGAGTAGCCAAGTGGGAATTCAATCAATACGTGGACGAATGGGGGGAGCTCAACGCATCTCGTCTGAGAAGCAGAGCATATACACACACACACTCACGGTGGGCTGCCCCCTTCTCCATGTTCCCAGGATAGCCTGGGATGAATGCCATCATTTTTCACAGGTACTGCAATGAGCCAGACGTCAGTGGGCGCTGGGATGGCTCCATGATGCGACCCTTCATCCCAGAACTTTGCACGGTGCTTGAGACCCAGTGGGGGCGGCTCTATAAATGTTTGTTGAATGAAGACGCGGGTGCGCACGGCGGTGCAGCGCGAGCACCCACCAGCCTCCCCCCCGGCGCGCCCCGAGCACCCCCAGGCCCCGCGCGCCCTGCCCGGCCTCCTCCTCCTCCTCCAATGAGGCTGCAGCGCAGCCCGCCGGCCCGCTCCGGCCGCTCGCAGGACAGCTCCGTCCCAGCTGCGCGCGGGCTGCCCACGGAGCCGCGGCGGGGAGCCTCCCACCTGCCCGGGCGCCGCCGAAACCGCCCTGCGCGCGGGTGCGCGCCTCCCACGGGGCGGCCCCGGCCCCTCCGCCCGGGACGCCCCTCCCCCCCGGGTCCCCGGGGCGCGCAGCCGCGGCCCCCGGCCTCCAGCGCCTGGCGCCCCGCCGCGTTCCCGGGACGGCGGCGCGAGGACCCGCCGCGCCGGGCGCACTGACCTGGAAGTGCAGCGCCATCTTCCCCGGGAGGCGGCGCCGGCCGGCGGTCCCGAGAGCGGCGGGGGAGGGAGGGGAGGCGGGCGCCGCGGAAGCCCCAGCCGCCCGCGGGGTCCCTGCGCCGCTCGCTCGCTCGCTCTGCGCCCAGACCCCGCGCGGCCTTCGCGTTCGGAGAGCTGGACGGGGCGGGGCCTGGCGTGCGGGGCGGGGCGATGGGGGGCGCCACTCATTGGGCGGGCCCGAGAGGGGCGGGGCCGCCCGAGAGGGGCGGGGCCCGGAGTCCCAACTGTCCTCTGAGCTCGTTACAACCGCTGTGACCTTCGAGGAGTCATGACCTCAGACCTCTGCCCTTTGACACGACCACCACAACCAAACTTGTCAGCCGTGACCTCTGACTCTGACATCACCCACAAACTCTTGACCCCTAACTTCTACAGCACAACTGTGGCCCGTAGCATCTGACTGCCATCTCTCCAACTTTTCCTGTCCCCTAACGCCCACTTGCCATAATCCAACCGGCCATAACCTTGGACTCCTGTATGTCAACTGTTGTCTTTTACCTCTGACACCCCGAGTCCAGCTTCATTTTTTTTTTAAACCTGAATTTTGGTTAAAATTCAGTGTAGACACTGACAGTGTCTACATGCTGTTAAGTTATGAAATTCTAGCTCGCCTCTTCTCATCTATAGTTCATGTAATGCGAACTTATATTTTAAGCCAAATTATTTCATTGGAATGAGAATTTATTTGAGCAGAAGTGGGTTAAAGTCACTCCTTTCTGATGCTCTTCATAATTTTCTTCTTGAAGGTTGACACCTCCAGGTGGGGTCATTGGACTGTAGTGTGAAAATTCCTTTAAGACTTCAGGTCTACTAGCAAAAGAAAATTTGCTCAGTTTTTATTAACATACAAATGTCTTTCCCTTCATTTTTAACGGATAGTTTTGCTGGGTATAGTATTCCATTTTGGCTTTTTAATTTTTTCCCCCCAGCATTTAAAAACTGTCTTTCCTATGATTTCTGGTTGCCATTGTTTCTGTTGAGAGGTTAGCCATTGGTCTGATTGTTGCTCCTTTGAAGATATTATGTTTTCTTTTCCCACCCTCGGATGCTTTACAATTTTTCTCCCTTTTTGATTGTGAGCAGTTCGTGAAGTAGTAATTGTGTGTTTCTGTGTGTATGTGTGCATGTGTGTGTTATCCTACCTGGGATTGATAAGGCCTTTTAAATATGAAATCTTTTTTTTTTTAATCAGTATTTGAAAATCCTGAGCTGGCCAAGTGGCACATTGCTTAAGAGTTGGCTTGGGACACCAGCTCTGAGCAGCACGGCCCGGGGTTCCGATCCCACATGAGGGCCAGTGAGGCTGCCCTCTACAGCTAAGATGGTGAACAACAGCTCCACCTGGATCTGGGCTGCCATGAGTAGGTGATGGCATAAGCTGCAGTGGGGCTGGCCCGCAGCGGGCATGCGCTTTCATGAGCTGCGATGAGCTGCCGTGAGCAGCCATCTAATGGCCAGCGACTGATCTGCCTACTTGGGAAGAGCTCAATGATAATACCAACATGGACCAGTAAAGCAGCGTCCTCCACAAATAGACTGAAGAACAAAAGGACAGCAACTTGTCTGTTCCCCTTCCCCAATTCCCCAATGCTGTTCCCTCCCCCAATTCCCCAATAAAATCTTAAAAAAAAAAAAGAATATCCTTAGTCAGTATTTCTTTAAATATTGCTTCTGTCCCCTTCTCTCTCTTCTTCTTTTTCTGGAACTCCAATTACATGTGTGTTAGACCTTTTTGGGTATTCCATATGTCTCTTGCACTTTTCTATATTTTTTGTCTTTTTATCTCATGGTGCTTTAATCTTCATATTTTTTTACTGATCTGTTGCCCATTCAGCAGAATCTGTTCTGTTGTGTCTGAGCTGCTATCCAACTCTATTGAATTCTTAATTTTAGTTATAATATTTTTAGTTCCAGAATTTTCATTTGGCTCCCCACCTTCCATTCTTTAAGTAGATTCCAAGGCTCTGGTGAAATTCCTTATTTTCTTCATTTTAATCATATTTTTTAAAGCTGCTACTAGATATCTCCAATATTTGAATCACCTATGAGTCCTCCTGGTTTGTGTTATTTGGTCCTCTTTTTGTGTGTGTGCCTCATAATTGCTTATTGAATGTCAGACAGTGTGGAAGAAAAATTATTGATGTTCTGGCTGATATCAGCTTTCTCCAAAAAAGGTTAAGCTTTCTAATTGTTGTAGGCACAGAGAATACCAGTTGATCACCTTAATCCTGTGGAGGCTTGGTTTTAGACTTTTAAATTCAGGTTTACTTTAGTTTTGCCCTTCTTCCTAAATCAAGGTCCTTACTGAATTTACAATTAAAAGCCTAGGATGTTTACTAAGACTCCCCCACCTGTGCAGTTTAAGGCTTAAACTCTAACCCTCACCTCCCCAACACAGTGCAGCTGCTAAAATCTCTGTTTAACTCTTTAAGTGCTGCTGTTCCCTTGAGTTTCTTACTTTCTTTTCTTGTTCATGTGCATCCTAAGAGCTGACTAATGATTTGAGGGAAATTCGTACACAGATATTTTTTGGCTCCCATCTGTGTAGCTTCCTCCTCTTCAGAATTTTGTCCCTCAAATCCCAGCTGCTTTTACTCCCAAACTCCCATTTCTTCTCCTAGCCAACATGTCTTTTTAGCTACGTTAACCATTATGTTAATTGGAAAATGCTGTGGGGGTTGGGAGACGCTGAGGTGAATATGAATCTCCCCCTTAATGCTTTCATGGCCTCAGGGATTGAAGCCAATAAAGTCCTGCTTTTATTGGTTGATGTCTAGTGCCTTCAGGCAGTTTTTTAATATATATATTTGCTGTGTGTGTATATGTGTGTATAGTTGTGTGTATAGTTTTTAATATATGTTAAATTATTGTTAAATATATCTATGGGTGTTATATATGTAATATACAATAGTGTGTGTGTGTGTGTGTGTGTGTGTGTGTGTACAGAGGGTGCCAAAAATGTATACACATGACTTGTAGTCATCTTTTGTTATCAGTATATGTTGAGTATTACAATTTTAAAACAGTTTTTTCCTTTCTTAAAACATGTATATATTTTTTGTCTCTCTCTCTCTCTCTCTCTCTCTCTCTCTATATATATATATATATATATATATATCCTGTTTTTATATTTTTTTCAGTGGGAAGTCTAATCCAACATAAACTATTTCATTATGATTAGGCTACTTATATCTTCCATTCTTGATTTTCATAGCTCATCCACAGCCCATCCCCACAGCTCAACTCCTAAACTTAAAAATATTTAATACCCTCATCCTGCCATTTTTAACTCCCATATCCCCAAGTTTCTGATTCCTGTATTATTTGCATGTCCCAGCAGTTTTCCTACCTAATCTTATTTGTGATTCCCACATCCCAAGCACCATTATTGATTTCTGACCTCCCTATTGCATCAGCCACATAATATCCCATCATTTGAACTGCCTATTGCCTAATTTCTAGATCTCACCCACATGTTAAAACTATTGCTTTAAAGTAGAATTTGTATGATTTCAAATTTTAGGTCATTACAAAAGGAAAAATTACTTGAGATTTGATCATTTGACTTTTTTTCCCACTCCAGAATATACTTGGCAAAAATACAAGCTGTGATAAGAACAATGGCTAACTATTCTGTGGATTCACCAGATAATTCTGGAAATGAGAAGCCAATTATTTTTTCCCTTTAAATTTGAGTGACCACTTAAGATTTTTATTTTCAATTACCTCTCCCATAATTTTCTATCAACAAAATATGCATTCAACTTCATATCTTTTTTGTCAATCAATATGATTTAGGATAGAATTGTTTCACTACAGCGATTAAAATTAGCACAGAAGATATTCCAGGACGTCAAATAACTCATTTCTATCACAAAACTCAATTAAAGGAGGGACATTTAGAACCTTTAGGAATTACAAAATTATCTTCTTTTATGCCAGCTAGTCTTCTAAAAAAGATAGATAGAATTTTGATCTTTGAATCTTTTCTGGGGATTCCATTAACATTTATAATTCTGGTACCTTAGGAAATTCACCTAACACCTGAGTTTTTATTTGTTATTTCTAAGATCAGGATAACAGTAAATCTATAATGTTAATTGAATGTTAATTGTTTATATAAGCAAATTTTTATAAGAAGTACCATTGAGATTAGATAGTAGAGCATAGTGTTTAGGTAAACAGACACTGAAGCCATACAGCTTGGATTTGGGTACCAGCTGCACCACTGACTGGCTGGTGAGCTTGATGAAGTTATGAGTACTTAACCTCTCCATGCCTTCATTTCCTCATCTGTAAAATGTAGACTAATATAGTACCTGTCTCATAGGTTGCTGTGACAATTAAATGAGTTAATATTCAAGAAGTACTTAGTGCCTGGCAAATCGTAAGTGCCATATAAATACTAATTGTCAAATAACTGTATATCATTCTCTGAATATCATAGTGAAAATGATATTTTTAATGGAATGGAATTACATTTTTATTCAGAGTAAATTACTCTAGACTTTTTTAGTTTGTAAATTTGCAGTCACGCTGGATATTTCCTCATTATTCCTCCCACCCCACCTATCTTCTCTATCTTGGAGAATCTTGAAAGCCTGTGACACTATTGGCATTTCTGCTTCATATTTTTATAAATTGTGGGACTGAAACCTCAAAATATCCAACTAAAAATTTCACATTATCAGTACTTAAAGTGTAAGACCTATGATAAATCATTTACTTTAGTAGCACTTATTTATATATGAAACATTTGTATACATTTTCCTTAAATTATTTTACAAATGTAATTTTATTAAATACACTTGGTAAGATTGCTTAATATCTCAGTAAGTTTGGGGAATCCAGCAAAGGGCAAGTAAGTAAAAAAAAATCGGAGAAGAATGCATCCAAAAAAGATTTTATATGAAACATCTCTAAAACATAACTGTTACATAAAATATTTTGTATTGGTTGATTTCAATTATATTTTTGTTTTATCAAGTCATTAACCTTAAATTCTATTTATTTAAATATCCACTGTGAAACCAGAGTGATAAAAAAATTTCTTCTCACTGGTGCTATGGACATGAGTTAATTTACAATTTTGGTTATTACATATATCCTAAAAACTACACATAATGCCACTATTTTGACAAATAAAAATTAAGTAGTATTTTTCATTCTGTATATTGCCTTATATTATTTACATATTAGTTCCTCCACATAATAATAAATAGTTTAAGGTATTGTTTATATAAGCAAGATAGTAAGATTATGTTAATATGTATCCTTAAAGTTACCGCTAGTCAAGATCATGATAAAGTGTCATCTCAACATACAATAAATACTGTTGGATAAATAAAGCAGCATAACCTTTCTTAAAAGCAGTTTTGCAGTATATATCAAGAATCTTGAAAATGTTCATCTTTATCCAACTTCTAGAAAGTGATTCTAAGCAAGTAACCTAAATTGCAAAAAACAAAAAAGTTGTATATGTGAAGATATTTATTACAGCATGATGTATAATAGGGAAGAGCTGAAAATATTAAGTAAATTATGGTACTGCATATGGCAGAATCCTACATAACCATTAGAAATTATGGAGAATTTTGTAAAAATGTGGAAAATGCTGTGTGATAAGATTTCTATGCTATGTAAAAGGCAAAACTAAATATGTCATCACAATCAAATGAAAAAAGGCTTGGAAAAAAAAGAATGGAATAGAATACAGAAAATGTTAACAGTGCTATCTTATGAATGGGAGAATTAACAGGTGGTTTTCTTTCTTCTTCATAATGTTTCTGTATTTTCACGATTTTCTAAAATGAACATTACATTTCTAAAATGAACATACTTTTTATAATCACAGAAAAACTTCTGGCATAATGAAAACCCAGATCTAAGAAGTTTACTGTTAATGCTCATTAAGGTGCATGTTAAAGAAATATTATATTTATTTAAAAAGTGCTGATGGAATATGTGTATATGGGGGAGAGACCAGTTAGAAAGGTGTACTTGACCAGACAGGCACTATTACCACAACTCTTTTTGGAATAAGGCAAAGTGTGTGTGTATGTGTGTGTGGTGTGTATGTAATATAGAAAAATAAGGTAGTGTTCATTTGAAATGGACAGTATAAAATGTATAAATTCTAGAAGAATAGGACATAGGCATATAGCTACCTACCACAAATAGACATGTCCCCATTTCAAGTGTTTCTAAAAGATTTCTATAAAATAGAGTTAGGTCTTATCGATGAGAATAATACTGTTTCATTATTTTTAGAGTAAAATTAATTTGGACTAATATATAAAACTAGGACCCTCATATACTAATATTACTTTGAGCAGGCAAGGCTATACCATTTCTTAGAACCTAAGTCCTTCCCTTAAGGGTCAATATTTTCCTTTTGCTAAGAGTTATGTTTTAAATTTACTGTAAGGACACCCAGCTGACCAGGCAAGTCTCTTATTATAAGGAAAAATGAAAGAGCCTAAGAATAGCTCAAGGAAAACCAAGTCGTCAACTTCCTTCTTTTTCCTTTCTTCTTCTGCTTCCCATCTCTCCTGTCCCAACACACATTGAAGCCAACACCAAGATTAGATTATGTCATAATGGGGAACTTTGGAGAGATCGATCCATACTGACACCCACATTAAGTCCTTTTCATTGCAGTGACTTATTCTAAAAGAGTATTTCTATCATTTTCTCCTGATTATAGAAGAAATCATGATTTTTGTATACAATTTAATGGTACAGAATTGTATAAAATCAAAAGTTGCTAAGAATGGCAGCCCCTCATCAATAATCCATCTTAATATAGCAGCACATGCACTACCACACCCTAGCTCTGCAGATACGTATATGGGCCAAAGTTTTTTTCTTTCATACAAATGAGATTATTTTACTGGATTTTTTTTTTTTTTGAGGCCAGTGTCACTGGCCCTCATATGTGGGACCCGAACCGGGGCCGCTGGCTTCCTAAGCCAGTGCTTAACCACCACGCCACTCGGCCGGCCCTGAGATTATTTTATAATAGTGCTTTGTACCTTGCTTTTTTGTTTGATTTTTTTCTCCACTAGTATAAATCAGATGGTAACAGTATCAAGTGAACTGTCAGTAACCAGGAGTGGCAGAAAAGACAAAACTTTGCCCTCAGGGCATATTAAAAACAAAACACAACAACAACAACAAAACCTGCTCCAAAAAAGCTTTCTAGGTTGACTTGCATATAAATTGACCATATAGTTTTTCACCCAGGACACTTTTGAAAGTAAAAGAGATCATGCTCTGTGCTTGTTCTAAAGCCATCTAGCAAGGTCCATGCCAGCTGTGGCAAAAGAAAGTTGGGAGAGCCAGGCAGTGTGAAGAGAACTTCTGTGTCGAAGGGCTGGTTGGCAAGGGTAGCGTAGCGTGGAATGGGATAGGAGAGCAGCTAGGCCTGAGAGTGGTCCTTGGGGGTGTAGGAGGCTAAACAGGAAAGAAAGCATCCATGCAGGGTTTGGGCCTATTGTAGTTTGGGAGTCCTATTGGGATGAAGATGGTATCCATTCATTGAGGGTAGGCGGGAGTTGGGGATAGTGCAGGATTTTGGAGCTCAGTATAACTGAAAAAGGCATCCATTCAGGGGTGAGGGACAGACTAGCCAGGCAGGGGGCGTCAGAGCCTGTGTGGGGCAGGCAAAAAGGGTGTTCACGCGGAGGGTTGTCAGGGCCCAAGAGCGGGAGGAGATAGCTATGATGGGAGGAGTTGGCAATGGGGTTGGAAAACTGGATACATACTGGGGAACTGATGAATTAAATAAATCTATTAAGAATATTGGGGGCCGGCCAAGTGGCACATTGGTTAAGAGCTGGTTTGGGGATGCCAGCGGCCCCGGTTCGGATTCCACATATGAAGGCCAGTGACACTGCCCTCTACAGCTAACAACAGCTCCACCTGGAGCTGGGCTGCGAACCCCGGCAACGTTGTAGGCTGCAGCCCCTGCTGCAGTGGGCTGCCATAGGCTACAGTGAGTGGCCGGCAGCCAGTGTGAGCTGCCAATAGCTACGGTGAGCGACATCCAGAGGCTGGTGAAAAATCTGCCACATCCAGAAAGAGCGCAATGACGATACCAACATGGGCCAGTGAAGCAACGTCCTCCGCAACTAGGCTGAAGAACAAAAAGACAGCAACTTGTCTGTTCCCCTTCCCCGATTCCCCAATAAAATCTTTAAAAAAAACCAAACAAACAAAAAAGAAGAATATTGGAAGCCAGCTTTCTTACTGTGGGAAAAGGGAGTTACAAATATGGAAAGGGATAAAACTAGAATGAATGCTGTCATGCTGGATTTGGATTAGAAATATCAGTGAAAATCATAGCTTTTGATATATGGATATAGATATAGAAATACTTGTAGGGGTATATGTGTACCCATGTATATGCCCGACTGAGAGGGCCTGAGATCAGCAGCACCCAAAGAGCAGTGAGCACACCTAGCATCCAGAACTTGGCTCCCAAGTACTGTTTGCTGCTTACAGGAACTAGGACTCCTTGGAGAAATGGCTGATTCCAAGTGATCAGCAAGAAATGCCTGATTCTGGCATGTAAGTACAAGATAATCCTGGGACATCTTGGGGTGCCAGAAAATAAACAAATCCTCAAAGAATGAAGGGAACATGTCAAAAGGACACAGAAGCCAGCTTGTAGGAACTTCCACTTGCCAAATCTAGGAAAATTTGGACATCAAAATAAATAATGATAGTAATAGATTGTAACTGGTTGAATAAAATAGGAGACCTCAATAATATACTAATATTAGTCCATACTAACACAAGTAAATGAATAAACACCTTAATTGAGGGATTCATGTGGGATAACTTTGTAACAGGACAAATGGAAATCATGCCATTTGAAGGAATACTACAAGAACATAGCACCATCCCTGTGATAATCTCACAAAAGATGGATATCATGAATCTAATCACGAGGAAACATCAGACAAACTTCAGCTGAGAGACAGTCTACAAAATACCTGGCCTGTAACCTTTACAAGTGCCAACGTGATGACTTTCAAGCTAAGGAAAGACTGAGGAACTGTAGCCAACTAAGGTGACATGATAATTACATGCAATGCATGGTTCTGAACTGGATCATTTGCGGTAAATGACATTTGGGGGATATTTGGCAAAACTTGAATGAGATCTGAGGATTAGAAGGTAGGAATGCATCAATGTTAATTTCCTGATTTCATGGTTTTATTGTAGTTATATAAGAAAATGCCCTTGTTCGTCAGAAATATATAGACTGATATATTTGGGGATAAAATAATTGTGCTTCTTACAATTGATATGTATCTTAGATCTGAAGGAATTCAGTCAATGACAATTTTTATTACCCTTGAAACTACATCACTTAGTCTGTCTATACAGACAATAATCTTGGAATAAAATATTCCAAGACCCTTAGGACTGGTTACTTGTAATGGCAGAAATCATTTTGAGAAAAATATAAGCTCTGTGAAATCGTCTTTACCTAGAAGGACTACAGCAGAATCCCTCATGTCTGCATCGTTAGGAATGTACTTGGATTGCCATTTTACATAGAAAAAAATGATGATACATTCTAGGCACACGGCGGTAACACCTACCATTAAAAGCAGGTAAAGTCGGGTCCTGCAGTTGATCATTTCACCAGGGAGTCAAGACGATCCTGTGACTTTTGCTCTTCGAACCCCACTTTGAGAATTTTACATAGAAAAAAATGATGATACATTCTAGGCATAGAATGTATTTTTTTTTTAGATAGAAAAAAATTTTCTATCTAAATTTTACATAGAAAAAAATGATGATACATTCTAGGCACACGGCGGTAACACCTACCATTAAAAGCAAGTAAAGTCGGGTCCTGCAGTTGGTCATTTCACCAGGGAGTCGAGACGATCCTGTGACTTTTGCTCTTCGAACCCCACTTTGAGAAACTGCATTGCCCCTTTCACCCTTTTTTCTCTATCACCACATGCAGACCTCTTAGGCCCTACTGAATGAGGCCATTTACATGAAATGATTTTAAAAATCTTCTAATACCTTGCATATTGGAGGTATTATTATATTGCCTGAGATCATTACAATGGAAATGCTTTAATATTTCAAACTTGCATTATAAAATGTGATGGAGGGCAGAGAATTCATTAATAGGATCAACAAATATATTGACTGTCTGTGTGTGCTGTGCAAATAATTCACATCCCTGCAATGCAATACGTCTCTCATCTCCAGGGAGGCATCTTTTGACTGCCTTTTACTTCCCCCCAGATGTGATATTCAATGGGCTGAAACACCACCATCAAAAACGGCACCATTTTGAGTGACGTTCTCTCTATTTTGAGGAGGCAAATAACAGGAGCTACAAGAAAAAAAAATTAAGAAGAAGTTTGTGTCAAAAATGGCTCTCTGGTTTAAAAGAATATTTCTGGAAATAATTTGTGCATGTGTAAGTTAAATTGACCCAAATAATTAAGGGCTTTAAAAAATACTCCCATAGAGTAGACTTTGAGCCAAAATTTTTACAAAAACACATGTGGTATTTAAGCAGCGTGAAAAGGGGAATCCCAATGACAAACTTGGCTTTATAAACTTTTTCAGAGGTACTTGTCATTTAATTGACTATGGACTATTTTAGAATGGGAGAAAATTTTGTAAAAATATCTAAAACACTTGGTAAAAATGAAAGTTGTAATGATGTTGTACTAAGTTATGTGGGAGATATTGAGGAAGGGAAAAATAGGAACGAATGGGAAATAAAGGAACCATATATCTGGTAAGAGTCTTGTATCTAGAATATATAAAGAACTACTACAATCCAAAGATAAAAGACAAATAACCCAATTAAAGAGGGACAAAGGATCTGAGTAGGTGTTCCTCCAACCACCTTACCCTCTGGTTACCACTATGATGCCACTTGTATGAAATGTACAGAATAGGATAGCCTGTAGAGACAGAAAGCAGGTTAGTGACTGCCTAGGGCTGGACAGGATGGGGGAGGGTTGGGGGGTGATGACTAAGTGTTGTGGATTTTCTTTTTTGGGGTGATGCAAATATAAAATTGATCATGGATGGGAGAAAGAGTATTTTTAAAAGTTACGTACCAAGCTTTGGACAATTCTTATTTAATACTACCCGCCGGTAAGGTAGATGTTTTCTATTTCACAAGTGACTCCAAAGGAGTTAAGCACCTTGCCCAAGGTCGGTCACATCTGAAGTGGCAGAACCCAGATTTAAATAAGGTTTGTCTGTCAACAAAGTAAATATATGCTTTTCCCTTTATAAAATAACTTTACAATTTTATTTCAATAATGGAGCTAAATCTAAAACAGACCATTAATTCAGAAATGAAAAACAACTAAGAATATGGTAAATTTTGTTTTGGTGTTATTTATTTATATTTTTTAAATCCCATAAAAATATCCAAAACTTCTATGAGTTGCCTTAGAGGACATTTTTATGCACTTGGAGGATAAAATTCAAAATATGCATATGCATATATTCAATTAATATTTAATTATGTATACTAAAAATTCCTTCTGAAAAATAATGCAATATCACTGTTGCATAGTTCAGTTTTATTTTAAGTGATACAACATCTTGGAAATTGACTGTTATCGCCCAAGGTAAAAAAACTAAGCTATCTATAATCCAGCTATATGAATTTTCTTGCTCACTTATTTAACTGTTTATTTGTTTCAGTCTGTATCGCAACTGATACAAGCTGACATTGTATAATTATTTCATGGCTGATATGGCTGATATAAAGGCAGATAGCTTTTTTAAATTTTATATTCCATAGCTTCTATTTCTTAATATTAAGTATTTTTTTCATTAGTGGTAATCTCAAGAAATCAGAATGGGCCATCAGTCAATTTAACATTAAAGTAATTTTTCTTTTTTGTCCTGGGAAAGCAGGAATGTTGATGCCAAGGGCACCAAATAAAAACCCAGAAATCACATAAATCCCCCTTTTCAAGGGCAAAACTACTCTATGTGGTCTTTGGAAGTATTAGGTTGTGAACATCCAATCAAAAATAAATGGGATAAGAAATAAAACAAAAAGTGGACTGGTGTTAAATTGTTGCTTCTCCACATTAGGGAGTACATTTTCTATCAAGAAACTCATAAAGAATAGATGATTTAGCTTAGCTCTCCTAAGCACCAAAAGTTTTGTCCTAGCTTGTGCTGAAAGCTTCCCAATATTTGGTAATACTTCTCTTTTCTGTTTTTCCTCTTTGGGGAGTACTTTTTTGATCGCTAACAACAGTAACCTTTTTGGAGCCTTGAATGAATCAAACCTATTTAGTTTTAACCCTGAATTGTCTGCAAATCCATTGTTCTATGCGTGGCTAAAGGAAACTCTGATATGACTTCACTTTCCAACTAATGTCACATATTAATCAGCAAAGCTGGCCCTTTACTTTTCCTGTATATTACAAACTTAATATAATCAAAATAACCTATGCTGATATCACTCATGATGAATACACCCGTCTCGTCTGCAAAAGGCCTCACAGTCTTTCCATAGCCCTCATATGATCAAAGTTCAAACTCAATTCATCATATTACCTGCCCAAACCCTAAAGAAAATCTGACCCAATGGACTGTTAAACCACATTAGGTGTGTATTATTCTGCTCACTGAATCAGAGTTCAGTAAAATGCAGCCTTGAAAATATTTTAAAAGACTATAGCTTGTTGCTACTAAGTATGTGTATTAGTATGTTGAAATAACTGCAAATTGTTTCTAATGAATGTAGAAAAACCATAATCATGTTGGCAAATTGCTTATTTGCAAAGCATGTGAATTCAGACCATTACAGGAGATATTAACAGAAATTAACAGAGTAATGGTTAACCATCTTTTCTTAAATGTAGTGAATTTGTAAAGGCTCATCATAAGATTCTGAAAGAATCCCACTCTCTGAATTAATTTCCTTGTACTTTAATCTCACATAGTGCTATTATCTATGTAGAAATTAGAGTATGAAGAGGGTAACTAGATCAAGAAGGGTAAGATTTTATATTCCCAGATTGTTAACATCCCTAGTCCAGTTAGACTCTTCTTAGTCCTAGGGACTCACAAATTGCACTGAGAAATTATGAAACAGTGATGACAAGTGATTTAGAAGATTTCTGAAAACTAGCTTTTGATGGCCTAAAAGTGATACCCTGGTTTTCAAAATAAAAACAATACAGTGGACACTGGGAAGCTTATTCTCATGAATATTCATTAATAATAAATGTGATATCAGGATCACTAGACTTTGAGAGTGTTGCTATGGTTTTGTTACTTTGAGAAAAGGACTATTGTTTCTCATTTACCACAGAACATATTCACAATGTTAGAGCTGATTGAAAATATTATTTTGAACACATGGGTCTTAGGCAAAAATATTCTCTTTGCTAAACTATGTAATTCTCTCCTGCTTTTTTTTAATTTTTTTTTTTTAGCTGAACCATCCTGCTACCTGTTGGCAGCTCAACAGCAGCTCATCTCGGGCTGGGCATCGAACTGCTGTTGCTCAGAGCTCAGCTCGCACTCTTGAGTGAACTCTTAACCAACTGAGCCACTTGGCCGGCCCTAAATTATGTAATTCTCAAAAGTGTTGAGTTTCAGCACATCTGGTAGTACTGCAGTGCTCTCTGTATCTGCAGTTCTGACATTGTATTAGAATGGGTTGACATTATTATAGTAGGGACCTTGCTGGTTAAGCCATATTTCATTCTGGGAATCTACTTCTTGAGATCTCAAATTTTTACTTGTCAGAACCAAATGTGGGGAAAATTGCACCTATGGATTTTTGAAAACCAAGTGGAATGATCGTATTCTGAAATATATGTGTTTATCGTGTGAGCCTGTGATAACACACAACGGGTTCTAGGTATTGAGGTGACTGTTGAACTTGACCTATTTCATGAATGGCTATCTCCAGAACTATATTTTAAGGTGTTTGATGAGCAGTTTAGAGCTCTAGAGAGCATGCATGAGGACATCTCAAAACCTGTAAGAAACTGGAATGGCGAAGTTTTAAAGAATGAGTTATATTAATATGGGGCTATAAAACTATTTTTGTGAAAGTTGCTGTTTGCTTTAGTTTTCTTCACCTTTCCCAATGAGTATAGCAGTGTTATATTTACATGGTCTTCTTTATCCTCTCCAAGAAAATGGAGCCTTATAAGAACTTTATTTTGTCTTGTTATGGCTCTTAGTGCACCAGAATAAATGCCAAGGATTTCCCATTGACATAGGAAGTCTTTTCTACTTACTTACCAAGTAATGTAGATTTACAATCTATAGGTGGCTGTTTCAACTGATACAAGTTTTGACTGTCACACCAAAACAAAATTTCATCCACCTGATTATGGGTTATACCCATACTTTTAAAAATATGTTGAGTCCAGCAGAGATATAATTCATATTTATCAAGGCATTGCCTTTTATTGTTTCTTATTAGTTTTAATTCCATCTAGATGTGACTAAATTAAAATTTAGTCAATTTTGCATGATAACTGTAGAAGGGATAAGGAAAATTCTGTACTTATAGTTATGAAATATATAAACACAGAAACATTTGCTATTGTGGAGTCACAGAGTTGAACTCCATTAAAGTTCATATTTTTATTCTTATATAATTTTATTTATAGTGAACTAAATCAAACCCTGGACAACTGATTTTTTTTCATACCTGAATTTTGTAGGCCTGCTGGAAGTCAAATAACCCAGAATTAAGTCAGATTATGACCACAAACAGACATCAAGTTCTCACATCCTGTCAATACACAAGTCAATATTAGAAAAACAATATACAGAAACATATCCCACTGACCTGTATGGAGATTTTCTATCACCTGATTCCACGGTCTTTGTGTTTCATGCTAACAGTGGCGCTTTCCTGAGGCCTTAAGTCCTTGTGCTGTCTCTCCTTTGGGCCCACAGATGCTTTCCGGGCTCATATAGATGCTTCAGGGCTCAGGGATGTCTCCACCCACCAGCACCCCTGCATCCAGGACAGGTCCCACGTGGTACCCACACTGACCATGGCAATGACTTTTCTGTCCAAATCTCAGAGCTGACCTTCCACATTCCCACATTCTAAGCAGCAGCCTCATCCGTCTGACAGTCCCAGACAGGTGGTTTGCAGGCTGGAAGCAGAGCTCTCTGCCCACGTTTTTCTCAGTCGTCATGTTCCCTGTCAGCCAGCTCCCATGATGCAGAGTGGGGAGACTGCAAACAATGTAGCAGGGCCACAAAAACCACTGCACTATCCGGGGGCTTCCTTCAAAGGCCTGGAACATGAGCCTTGGGCGTGGGGTTCTAAGCCAAAAGGAAAAGGAGTCCCTATTTCTTTTTCTTCCTTCTTTCCCTTCAAAAAAAGATCACAAATCTGCCACAGATGGTTTCAAGCCAATATTGATATCAGATTCCAAGTCTGGAGAAGATAAATAGGGTATTTTAAAATCCACAAATGCTCTTCTGGGATGCAGTTTTTATAAGGACAGCTTTTGGGTTTAAAACAAACTATGCTCTTGGCAATGAAAGTGTAGATTTTGCCTCCTGTTATATCTGGAAGCCAAATCCCGAGACAGTTATTGTATGAGAATAAAATTGTTTTATACCACCTACTAGTGAAGTCCAAGACGTATTAATGAAGAAAAATTACATAAAATATAAAGTTTATTATCATGTGTGATTTTTTAAAATTTAGGGAAAGACTGTACATTTCATTCTTTCTTTCCCTCCTTCTTTTATCCCTCTTCCCCTCCCTTCTTGTCTTTCTTCTGTTCTAGTCAGAAGAGTTAGACTAACATGTTCACATGTTCAGTACACCCAGGCTACTATTTTATGAAATACGAGAGAATATCTATGGCCCAACCTAATTGGCCTCAGTTTCTTTGAGAATCAAGTGAGGTTCTGGGCCATTATTTAACAAACTATGGCTCCGAAGTAACTGCTAAACAAGAATAAAGCATGGCACTTCTGGTTAAACATGATAAATGACTTCTCACATGCAGTCCTGTTCCTTGCTCAAATCTCACGAAAATGATAGTGAAGGAATTTGGAAAACACACACCAACGAGGGGCAAAGAGAACAGGGGAGGGCTCCACAGCAAATGGGGAAGTCAGCACAGTGTTGGAAGCTGGAAAGCAAATGAGCAGATGGTATCTGACTTAGCACAGCAGGGGGAGGAGAAATCTGGGTCCCCATAGTGGGAGGTGACAAGAAGCCAGCCATGTGGCACTACAGAACTCCAGAATGTGAGGATATGAGAGCAGCAGGAATCTCTGGAGACGAAGTTGTGAGTGGGTCTGAAAACAGGGTGTTTGAGAGTTAGTGTACAGAACAGTAAGAGTCATTCCCTGGTAGCTGGTTAACATAAAAACATCTGGGTGTTGAATGTCTAGCAAGGTTTGCTCAGATATAGTCAGAGGTAAGATGCCGGAGCAGGGGATTTAGCGCGAGTCAGCTTAGTGAACGACAGAACTCATGCTGTTTTCCTTGTGGGTGCCCAGGATGCTGGCAGCCAGTGCCACACCTTCCAAGGAAGAAACAGGAGGGTCCTTCATGGGGGAATTGACCTCCCTGGAAGATATGGCCTTTGGATAGTGGCATTGGGTGTCAACCCATGAAAAGTTGACCCACTACCTCATCACCCTTTCATCACTCTCTTCAAAAGCTGGGTGTTCTGTCCACACACAGAGCCTCCGTGCCATATTTAAGAGTGCCTCAAAGTGATACAGGCAAGAGGAAAGTCTCTAAAATGAAATATGAGATTCAAATAAACAAATAGAAAAACACTACTTGGAAGAAATAGAAAATTTAGGAAGCAGAAGAAAACTTATTTTTGAACCTATAATTAAAACCCTATAGGTTTCTTTTTAAAAGAAGTTAATATGCATCAACAGAGAAAAGAACATGTTTGCATCCCTGGAATGAGCATAGGATGCCATAATAAAGAAATATTCAGAGAATAAGAAATAGACCTTGGAAATGAAAAAAATAAAATACCACAAATTAAAAACCCATTAGCTGGAAGGAAAGTTGAAGAATCACCCAAAATATAAATTAAAAAAGCAAAAATAGGTAAGAAAAGATGAAATAGTGCATAGACCTTTTCTAGAGTTCCAACATCTAATTAGTAGGAGTTATAGAAATAGAGAACAGAGAAATCATCAAAGGGAAGGAAATTATCAAAGAAACTATACAGGAAAACTTTTCAGAACGGAAGGATATGCATCTGTGGCTGGAAGGGCCCACTAAGAGCCCAGCACAACAAAAAAAGCAGACTTCCAGAGCCATCAGTGTGGATTGGTAGTTTAGGGCTGTACGATAAATGTCAGAGGAAAAACAAAACAAAACAAAACATACACATATAGAAAACCAATAGATCACTTGATGCATTTGACCATACTGAGAATCGTATGGTTCTGGCAGAGAGCCAGGGATGAAATACTAAAGAAACGGAATGGTGATACAATCATTAATTCCAGGGAGAACTATTGTATAAAAAAAGAAAAATGATCAAGGCATACTCTTACTGTTGGTCAGTTGTGAATAATATTTATATATCCAAATCAATGTAAACACTGACTGTCAACATAGCAAATAATTCTTATGTTGTTACGAGTATATTAGGAGGAGGGAAGAGGGGAGTTGTGGGGTGGCATAGTGGTTGAGAGTTAGTTAAATCCTCATCTTTCATAGCAGTATATCAATTATATATCAAAAATAAAAAAATAGCAATTAAGCTTACTGAAAAAGAAACATAGAGATAGATAGCAGAAAAAGCAGTCAAAAGAGGTTTCCTCTGGGGAATGGCACTTAGAAATGGGGAAGGGGAAGGTAAAGGTTCTTCTGCTATTTGTTCTAAGTCTTATGGAACTCTTTTTAAAAAAGATTCTTATTAAAAATATAGTTAACATACAATATTATATTAGTTTCAGAGGCACACCATAGTTATTCAACATTTATGTACCTAAAGAACTGATCACCATGATAAGTCCAGGAACCATCTGACACCGTACCATGCTGTCACAGTATTATTGACTATATTCCCTACGCTGTGCATTACATCCCCATGACTTACTGTGTAACAACTTGATCTTAAAATTTCCTTAAAATTGGGAAACCATTTGCAGAGTTGTGATGAGGAAAATGAGACATTAATACATATGTAAAGCTTCTAGGGGATAGAGAAGACAGTAAATAGCAGCTTTTTTTTTCACATTAGTTTATGGCAATCAATAAC
Source organism: Aselliscus stoliczkanus (assembly GCA_033961575.1). NCBI lineage: Eukaryota > Metazoa > Chordata > Mammalia > Chiroptera > Hipposideridae > Aselliscus > Aselliscus stoliczkanus. Next base: position 7,608,089 of record CM066733.1, read on the forward strand.
TACAGTAAAAGTAAGTCCTATAATTAATCTACTCTGGCACAGTAATCTTTGGCCAACTATCACTCTGGGCAGAATATTATACAGGCTTGTTTTAGACTTTTGTTAAGTGGCCTGGCTGTTGCCTGAGAAACAGTGATTTTAAACTAGACACATGGATTTCTATCTAAGTATAATAGATGAGGTAAGATAACAGCTAGAGAAGGGGGGAGCCCAAGGAATAGATGGGGGGAAAAGAATTGATTTTGGCTTTCTTCAAGGAGCTGGTGTCATTTTCCTTAAATTTGTCATCATGTCTTGTTTGATCGCTTGAAATCTAGATGTCAGATACCAACTGCAGGCTTCACAAAAGCAGCAGGTTTTTAAAGGAATTTGAAAGATTTGGGAGTTAGGAAAGGAAGAGATAGTGTCTGATGCTAGTTGCCATCCTGGAGAAGGACAGCTATTGCAAAACAGGACACTGAGAGATCCCTAAACAACAAAGTAGGGTTAGAGGGTTGGTTGGATGTGGCTGTGGAGAGGACACACCTCAAGTATTCTTTGTGTTGTCTGTCCTGGATAGCCAGTTTTCTTTAAAACTTCACAAACCCAACCTTAACCAAATAACTTGCTCATGATGCAGCTACTTATACCTCCCCCCGCCCCCGCACTTTGAAAAATGAGAAAATGTAAGCTAAAAGGTTAAACATTTGCCAAAGATTGAATATTTAGCAGAGCTAGGGTTTGTGCGCAGGTGATTCTCATGCCCAAGTCCATCTACTTCTTTCATTCTGTCGTTCCTCAGACGTGCACTTATTTTTGCGATGTAAGTGCAAGGAAGCCCTTTGTGAGGCATAAAGTATCTCAGGACATCTGAGATATTATTTAACATTTGAAAGGCAAAAGATACTTGAAAGTCAGAGAAGCAGTAATACTTGGGTAACACTCAATGTCTTAGTTTGTGGAGCAGGTTGAGAAAAGAGAAGGGAATATGGACCAACATGAAAATGAAGTAGAGACAGATGAAAGGTGGTGAGTTTTAGTATTTCAAGAGACAAAGTATAATACAATTGTTTCTGAGTAGTAGAAATTGTTCAGCTTAAACATTTGTGGGCTGGCCGAGCAGCTCAGTTGGTTAAGAGCTCGCTCAAGAGTGCGAGCTGAGCTCTGAGCAACAGCAGTTCGATGACCAGCCCAACCTGAGCTGCTGCTGAGCTGCCAACAGGTGGCAGGATGGCTCAGCTAATAATAATAATAATAATAATAATAATAATAATAATAATAATAATAAAGATTATTGTTAAAAAACAACAAAAAAACCACATTTGTTTCTTCCATGAAAAATAATATAATATGAATTTTCTGAGTATGAAATTAAAGAGGGATAACTTACTTCAAGGCTGTCCCACAAAACAGTTTAGGTTCTCGCTACTCAGCGTGTGGCCTGGGACGAGCAACACATATGCCTCACCTGAGAGTTTATGGGAAATGCAGAGTCTGGGCCCCACCTGAGTCAGGATGGGCATGACCCCCAGGTGATGTGCATGGACACTGCAGTCTCAGAGGCATTGCTTTAGGCCAAAAGCTAAAGGTTGTGGATGAAGAGAAAAAGGCATAAATTTAGGCACAGGATTTTGCAGGTTACATATTTTTTATGAGAAAAATGAATTTAAAGAGGATCCTGAGTATTTTCTATGACCAATCAAACTCTGAACAAATTATTCCAGTTGCCACCGAAATGACTATACTGTGGCTGGTAATGAGACCGTGATGAAATATATCTTGTAAATAAAGTTCATTAAACAAACAAATGAAAAGTTTAGGTATTAAAAGGGATCAGAACATTTAATTCAGGCTACATTTTAATTAGCAGAGGAGGACTTAAGTAAACTCTTGAAAATTCTGCTTAAAAATTACCCTTTAATAAGGTCATATATGTTATGAATAAAACAAAAGCAAAACTTGGTGGATTTCCCACTTGCTAAAGCAATTCAGTATTTTATAAAGAAGTCTGCTGAAGAGGCAGGAAGGGGGCTGGGTGCCCTGTGAAGAGCCCAGCAGCGGGACAGGAATGGTACCCTCAGGTCTCCATCGCATTTCCTGCAGCCTCTCACCACCATGTAGGACGTTTGCACTCTCTAAGGAACGTGTTGGTGGGGGCATGAGGCAGGGAGACAGAGATTCAAAGATTCACTCCCAGAGCTGCAGGTGTCTGACCTAAAGGAAACTACAATCCCTCACACCCTCAGGGAGTGAATTAAGAATTTACTAGTCACAGGATGTGGAGTACAGCATAGGGAATAGAGTCAGTGGAAGTGTAACAGCTGTATACAATGTCAGAGGGTAATAGATTGGGGGAGGGCATTATCACTTTGTGAGGGGTGTAAATGTCTAACTATTACATTGTTTTGTACACCTGAAACTAAAAAAAAAAAAAAAAAAAGATAAGGAAAGACATTGATACAATTAAAAAAAAAATTGAATTTACTCTCTTTCAATCCATTCATCCACAGGTATTTAGTAAGCACAAACTTTGTGAACAGCTAGGTGCAGTGTATCAAAGTGTAAGCCATAGTTTGTTTCTTCCATATTTAAATCTCCATGCCAGAAACAGCAGAGGGATTCGTGGAGGGGAGGGTGATGCATGTTTGGGTGGGGCGGGGGCCTGTAATAATACACAGCCTGTGTTTAGGAATAGACCGTGGACAAGGCACACTCAGAGTCAGAAGTCATCTAGTTTTCACATTTTAGAGCTATGGAAACAGAGTTGGAGAGGCTTAATGACCCAGCTAAGGTCAACCCCACTGGCAAAGTGGCAGAGCTGGAAAGAAAATCCAAATCTTCCATTGCTTGATTCCATGGTGGTGATGATGATAGTGATGGTGATGATGATGGTGATGATGATGTTGACGCAGGTGATGATAATGAAGATGGTGGTGGCCATGATGATGGTCGTACGGAAGGATAAAAGTTGAGAAAAGCAGTGCTAGGGACTCTCCTCCTTAAACAAAGGACGTTCCTGTTACTTCTTCTACCACTATTGTTTGTTCTGGCTGAAGGAGAAAAATGAGTGGCTTCAAGGGACTGAAACGGAGGACAAAAGGAGGGACTCAGGCGTCTCAATGTGATCTTAGCACATATAGGGTTTCCCAGAGCTCCATGAAGTGGATGTAAGTGAATAATCCTCATTGTAACCCACAACTGAGGTTAAAAAAATCAGGAGCTTCACTAAATGCATCTGGCAAGCATTTCGTCTTCCCTTAAATAAAATAAATTCCCTTAATAAAGCCAATGGAGGCAGGGTTGGTGGAGGGTGGTGGGGTGGAGAGGGTGTATATGATTTATTAGGGAGCAAGGAGAAGGCCTTGATGGCTCTGAACTATCTATTTAGAACTGCTGGCTCCAAAACTAAGTTGTACATTGGTTTCTCTTTTTTGTGCCAATCTTACATTTTTTAAAAAATATAACTTTTATGAATATCATCATTAGTGCTATAAGCACAGGGAAGTATAAGTTAATTCTACAGTAAAGTGATTATTAAATCCATTAGTCATATACAGGGAATCCATAATTAACTTATTCTCCAACATCAAGTAAATGATTCTACTGTGTGCTTTAAGAAAGCAATTGTTCACTAATATGCAAAATACAGCAGAACTATTAGATCATAAAGCTATGCAATCTTATAATTAAATTATAAATTTTACATATTTTAATAATGTGCTTTATATCCTTTAATTGTTTTCTACGCAAGATTAAAAGGAGGTGCCACGGTTTTTCTCAGACATATTATATCTTGACCTGAACCGTGCAATACTTAATAATTATTGATGAGTACCTACCAAGGATGACAGCAGTCTTTCAGCAGCATCAGATATTTCTTTGGGTTATTGCCGAGGATGAAAATGAAGATATGCATTAGTCTTAAGTGGAGTTGCAGCTATACCCTTGGGCTTTTTATTGTTTTCCCCCCTTTTCCTGTTAAAACAACCACAGGCATCCATGTTCTCTCTTCCCAGGCCATGGGAATGGGCTGGCCCCCATTCTCACTGCCTTGGCTGTGCATGTGGGTAAAAGCAACACGCAAATTAAATTCTCTGCAGGGGACTTAGGCGCCTACATGAGCAATCTATTGTTGTTATTGTGTTTTGGATTAAATAATGATGCCATTCTTTTCTGTGTGCGCAATTAAATGTGTTTGAAAGAACTGGGAAATGCCATGGATCTGTGCCACGGGGGTTGCCTCTGTAACCTTCTGTTTTTCCAAATCCTGATTGCTGCCCTGGGAACTGTAGTGTTGGTTTCCTTTATTCTCCCTCAGAGGGAGCCAACCTTTCTTGCAGATGGTTACCCTGTTCCAGCCCACTTTCCAGTTTTCAGGAGTAACATAGCCTTGAAGATGCCTTCCATGTAAGCAGTTCAATCATTATTTCCTTCATTCAGCAAACACTTAGCTGAGCGTATACCACCTGCTTGGCCCTGAGCTCAACACTGGGGATGTAAAGACTAAAAAAGATGAGATTTCTCAACTTAGGTATGTGAAGCAGGCATATCGCTAGGGTTTGCACAGGGTGCAAAGTATATTAGTGGGCTAGGACAGCCATAACAAAGTACCACAGACTGGGTGGCTTAAACAGCAAAATATATTTATTTTCTCATGGTTCTGGGGGTTGGAAGTCCAAGACCAAGGTGACTACAGGGTTGCTTTCTTCTGAGACCTCTCTCCTTGGCTTGTTGGTGGCCACCTTCTCACTCTGTCTTCACTTACTCTTCCTCTGTGTGTGTCTATGTCCAAATCTCCTCTTCTTATAAGGACACTCATCCTATTGGATTAGGATCCACCCCGAATGATCTCATTTTAACTTAATCACCGTCTTAAAGACCCTTATCTCCAAACTCTATCTCCTTCTGTGGTGCTGGGGGTGAAGACTCAACATATGAATTTTGAGGGCACACAATTCAGCCCACAACACTAAGGGATCACCAAGGGCCAGCACCAAGCCCAGCCTAGGGCGGGGAAGCTTCTAGAGGGTAGATCTAGTCTGAGTGTTGAAAGATAAACAGGAGTTATTTAGCTGAAGTGTGGCGAAGGAGGATTGGCAATCTCAGTGGATAGAACATGTTATGGTAAGTCTTAGTTTTGGCCAGAGTTGAGTGTGAAAGGGGTGGGGGAAAAGATTGGCACAATATTGAGTCTGGAAGGTGGGCAGACAGACAACGTGAGTCATGCTAACGGGGGTTGGACTTCATCCTAAAGGCTGAGAGAAACCACCGAAGGATTCTAGGCTGGGAAATAGGTGAGATCAGTTTTATTTTTTACAAAGAAGTATGTTTAGGGGCCCAACAGAAAGGTCACGAATGATCCAAAATACCTTCCCTATGTGATTTGCTACAGCACCTGAAATTCTCAACGCCAAAGAAATGTTCCTTTGGGTCCTTATCCTAGAGATACAATCCTCTTTAATTTCTTAATGGCACTAATCAGAATCCGTAATTATTTCATTTGTTTGCTTCTCTGACATGTTTGCTTCTCTGACAGTCAGTTTACAGTGTATCCTCTGCACCTAGCACAGTGCCTGGCACAAAGTGGGTACTCAATACATATTTGTAGAAAGAATGAATGGGTCATCCTCAAATGAATAACACCTTATGCTGTTAAAGGCTATAAATCGACCCAGAGCCCTTGGGACTAAACCAGAGGTCAGATAAGTTTTGGTAGTGGTAACCAGGGAAGCGTAGGTCAGCTCTAGCTGAAGTCAGGTAGGGCAGGCCAGTGGGAGGAGCCGGCACATTGGCCACTCCCTCACCGAGGTGGTGGGAGATGAGGACCAATTGAGGAAATGCACATGGAAGTGACTTACAGGCTGGACTTGGAATCTAGGTGGCTGCTGGGATCACACCTCTGCCGCTAACTAACCATGTGACCTTGGATGAGCTGCTTTTACCCTCTCTGGATCTCCCTTTCCTCATCTTGAAATGAGAAGAATTATAATTCCTATCTTTTAGATTGTTGTGAGGATTCAATAAGATAATATAAGATGCTTTTACAGCAGGGTCTGGCACATCATAAGAGTTATATCAACATTGGCCACTATTATTATAAAGTGTTTTAAAATTTTAGTTAAAGGAGACACAATTGACCAATTGACTCTGATCTCTATTCTCTTTTCTTCAGCTTCTAAGCTGCTCCTATTCACTTTCTAAAACCTAAATCATGTTACTCTCCTACTTAAAAATCATAGGCTTAACAAAGGAACCTTGACTTAAGCTCGGTTTATCACACATGTATTATGTGACGGGCATGTTCCAGGCCCTGGAACAGAAGATGTGAAGAGATAAATGCAGACATGCAGTCCACTGATGTGTTCACATTGTTTCGAGCAGTGCTTCTCAAAGCATGGTCCACACACCTCCCATCTGCTGAATAGAACGACAGTAAACTAGACGTGTACGTGCGCAGAGTCAAGTAAGGGCATGAAGTCTAGGGCTGGACACTGTCACCAGGGTATGATGTAGAAAAGAAGAGATAGGAAGTGGGCCACTGGGAGCTACAGTGTCCTTTCCAAAGAACTGGTCCCATCTTTTATACCAGCCGGAAGAGACCTCCTGAGCCTGAGGGAGGCCTAAGCTCTTGGCAAAAGGGAAATGCATGATGAATTCAGACCCTACCAGGCCTCCATACTTGAACCCTCTTCCACCAAACCAAACTTGGCCTCCTAGAATTGGCTGACAGAGCAAGGGCCTGTTTAATTTGTGAGTTCTGGATACAAACTCATTCTCTGTGGCAGCTCTGACATTGGCAGATGGGGGATTTAGCTCTGTCCTGTTTATAGAACAGCAGTTGATAGATAGTGACTTCATAGTTGGATATTTATGAGAGGTTTCATTTCAAATAATATAGTTTTGGCCCGTGGCAATGTGAGGCTCTTACCCATTATTACTGAGAAGCTAAAGCTTTAGAATATTGTGACTATAACTGCAGGGTCTGTTTGATCTACCCGGAAGAACTGGAAAAGTTAATATTTTTCAAAGGCATGAAAGCTTTATTATAAAAAGTCTCATTAGGAAGTTATCTGTCCCTAAAAACACATAGGCTATCAGAAGGTCAGGTATAAAAAAAACACAACTTTTTATACCTTTCTTTCACCTTATAACTTCTATCACATAACAAAGTAATTAAAAAGAAAAAAAAAGTCTCCTGCTTTCCATTACAGCAACCAAACACGTTGCCATGCCCTCCAGCCATGTCCCAGCACGGAGGTGATCTGGTGACATCCATTCCTTGCTGTTTCAGGACAATGGCCTTGGCTGTGTTAGGTATTGAGGTTCCGCGGTCCCCAGACCTGTAAACTATCATTAAATCACAAGCATCCTCTGTTTCCCCAGTTGCAAAAGACTACCCCTAGTTTAACACCACCCAGGCATATCTTCCAGAGTCTGCATGTTTTAAATCTTTGCAATGTTATGGGAGATCCTTGGCAGGTGAGAAAGTTACTGGACCTGGAGAAGATAGGTGGGTAGGGTGTATAAAGGTCCTTTAAGGATAGATGCCAGGGGTCAGCAGGGAAATACCGTGTCACTGCATCTTTTCTCAAAGGGATGCTGCATGGCCCAAAGGGCCTGAGTCACAGGCTGTCTTAGTTTGGGGAAGACAGGATAAAAGCTAAAATGGTTGGAAAAAAATTGGGCAAGAATGGAGGGTGATAGATAACTTCACAGAGGGCTTACATTTCTTTCTTTTTTGTGTTTGTAATGCAGGAAATTGAGCAGGACCCATAGTAGTTTCTCACTCTTTTAGGGGGCCAGTGAGAATTTATGTCGGCTGTTATTGGGATGAATTGTGTCATCCCCCTATTCCTGCCCCAAATTCACATGTTGAAATCCTAGCCCCCCAGTAATTCAGAGTGGGACTGTATTTGGAGACAGGGTCTTTTAATGACGTGATTAAATTTAAACGAGGTCATTCAGGTAGGCCCTAATCCAGTGACTGATGTCCTTACAAGAAGGGGAAATTTGACACAGCAATGTACAGAGGGAAGACCACGTGAGGACAAGGGAGAAGCCGGCCATCTACAAGTCAAGGAGCGAGGCCCCAGAAGAAAGCAGCCCTGTGATCACCTCGACCATGGCCACCTAGCTCCAGAATTGTGATACAATAAATTTTGTTGCTTAAGCCATCCAGTCTGTGGCACTTTGTTATGGCAGCCTTAGCACACCAATTCAGCTGGTTAAGTCATTTGGCGGGGAACTGCGTATCACCATCTACACTGTATTTCTTCTCAAAGCATGAGACACTAAGTGCGGGAGGTCTACCTTTTCGTGTACCTGGACTCTTCTGCAAGTTGCATCAGGCTGAGCTGCTGACTCTGCTCTCAGATGCTCCAGGGGTCTCTTACCTTGGCCCAGGTAAAAGTATAAGTCTAGATTTATAGCCTTACACTTATAATAAAAGTATAAGGCTAGATTTTTTTCTCATGCATTTTATCTCATTAATTAGATTTTAAGAAAGAGTTAGTTTCTTGTTATAGTCAGTATTTCTTATTGCTATTTTGCTACTAAAGAAGCAAATTCAACCTTTCCCAAAGTGTTTTCCATGGAATATCCATGAGCTACTCTAATAGATTTTACTCACAAACAAGATTCTATTGTCAAATAATTTTGAAAAACATTGTATATTGCGCTCCCCTCTTAGACCTTCATAATGTACATTAGCATATTAGAAGCTGTGAGAAGTCCTGCATCAAAGAAAGCCCTTTAACTTTATTTAATCTAATATCTTAAAAAAATTATTTGACAAAAAAATGCCTTTTGACCCCCAAATCATGAAGCCAAAGTGGTATTTCAAGAAATATAATAAAAGTAGGTTATATGTGCTCAGACATTGTTACATGTAGGGCATTGCTTTAAGTATTGTATATATTTTAATGCATTTTATCTTGAAAACAACCCAGGGAAATAAGGACTATTCTTATTCCCAATTGACAGATGAGGCACAGAGAGAGGGATTCATTTGACTAAGACCACACAGCTAGTAAATGTCACAGCCTAGACTGAAACTGAAGCTTTCGGACCCTAGAGAGGGATGCTTGGGGAGTCACTGCTCTAGTCTCCAGGGACAGAATATGGCTCTATATCTCAGGACTCAATGCATGTGTTCATTTACTCACCAAACTTTCATTGGGTGCTTTTTATGTGGGAGTTACCCTGCTGGGTGCTGGATTTTCCCAGATGAAGTCTCCTGGTAAGATAAATAGTAACCAATGGATGACACAAATAGGTGTAAAATTATAGCTGTGATCACAGTTGTAGGGATTTTAATGAAAGGCACACCTGCTATGGTCTGTGAAACATGGGGTTTTGAGCTGCCCAGAGAAAGAGGGAAGGCTTCCCGAGGAAGTTGAAATTGAAGCCTATAAGTAATTCCATAGAGTCCATGCCTGTGGGTGACATTTGATGAAAATTCCCATAAGAATTTGTTTTAGTTTTGCTTATCTGAAACTGTGGGTTTTAACCTTTCCTATGAAACTGTATGTGGAGCCAGCCCTTGGTCAAATTGTCACTTCTGAGTCCTAAGGCTCCCAGCACCCTCATTATTCTCCTTTCCTACCTCCCTGTCCAAATGGATCCCATTCTTCATTCATCCCAAGGTAAGTGTTTTAAGGTGTTATCTTTCCAAGGGGACACCCACATTTTCTCTTGGATTAAGCCGTAAGTGAAAAGACTGGAAAGTCTAGCAGAGAGGGTTTCCTTGGGCAGGAGACTTACGGAGAAGTGGTTCCCATTTTAGCTTTGCTTTTTTTAAAAAAAGAAGAGCTTGGGAATGGTGGAAATGAGAGCTAAAATTTTATTATGTAAAAATAAGAAAAGATGGGATGTGCAATTTAGGGACTGACATATTAGAAATTCTAGAGAGAGAGACTCTAACTTCACACTTAGCCGCACTGATTTCCTACTTAAACTGTCAGGAGACATCAAATGGGTCCTATTTTGGGCTGTCCGACTAGACTTCAGTGTTAGCTAAGCCCAAACAAGAACATCTACTCTTGGAAGCAGAAACCCAGTGCTTGATACCCACTCATTGTTTTTAAGGCTCTTAAATCAAGAAGTGTGGAGCCATTAGGTGCCAACAAAAACCAGTTAAACCAGAAACTGTGGATTTTTTTTTTTTAACCAATAATGTCTTTTATTTTTATACATCAGCCTAACTGCAAAAGTTCCAATAAAAAACAGATAGCACTTTGGTGGATTGGAGGAGGGGGTTGTCACTTTGTGAGGGGTGAAAAGTATAACTAGTGCGTTGTTTTGTACACCTGAAACTAAAACAAAACAAAAAAAACACAAAAAACCAGATAGCACTTACTGAGCATGCAGCAATATGCCAGATTCAGTGTCAAGTACGCCGCACACTTCGTATTGTTCAAGCCTATGAGGATGTTTTCCTAGTTTATAGAGAAGGATGTAAGGTTCAAAGAGGTTAAGTGATGTTTCACGACTAGCTGGTAAGAGGCAGAGGCAGGGCTCAGACCAAGCTGACCGAGGCCAGAGCTGTGGCTCCCGAGCTCGCCAGCGTCCTGCCTGGAGCTCTCACAGGGTCAGTTGGCTTCTCATCACCCTTGTGAGTTACCAGCTTTGGAGATGGCACATTGAGTGTCTATCTCTCAGGTAGGAAAGTGAAAGAGACATGCTCTTATTATCACTGTTTGCATTGTTTCACTCCTATTAATGTCTAACCCAGATCCAGATTCTAGAGACTTCTAACCACTTGCTTTAAGAAGGAGGCAGTCTGGGTCTTGAGACCAAATGGTCTGGGTTTAAACCTCAGCTCTGCCAATGACCAACTGTATAACCTGAGCCAGGCAGTCTCATTGAATCACTGTTTTTCTTTTCTGCAAAATGGCTTACTAGCATCTACCTTATAGGAATATCGTCAGTTGAGAGACAGGGTGTTAGAGGCTTGGTCCATGATGGGCACTTAAATTGTGGCCATTGACTAGCATTTGTACACGAGGGATGCCTGTCCTTCTGTGTGACTCATCACATCAAGTCTGTATCAAATATCTGGGAAGAAGTGAAATGAGAAAACCACCGATGGACTGCACTGTGGTCATTATTCTTACTATTCCCCCCAAGAAAACAGAATCAAAGTTATTTTATGCCTGTGTCCTATTTGGAAAACATTATAAAACTTTGAGCAGACAACAGTGCTGTGCTAGTACAGTGCTTATGAAACTGCTGCATGCTTTTCTGATCAAGATAGAACTTTATTACCCTTAATGTACTCTGGTTAATACAGCAAGCAAATGGGAGATAATTTGAAATACCTTTACTACCATTTATAGTGTCAGAACATACAACTTACCTTTTAAAAATGCAAAAGATTCATTGCAATGGAAGGCATTGCTTATACACACAAATGCATTTTTAAAACAATTCACCTGTGTGGTGCCCAGAGGATTCATGATGTGAGATCTTTCACCTTTGCAGAAATGAAATAGGATTTTCTCGTTCACTGTGTTATTCCAGGAGCAGCTAGCCAGAAATAGTTTGGGGGGCAGGATGCCAGCTTTTGTGATCTCCTTTGCATGGGCTTTCAGAAGGAAGCGGTGAATAGGTGGGTTTGTATACTCAAAGATGATTTTGCAAGGTCCTTTCTGGGGAAGAGTGATCTGATGTAGGAGCAAGCATTCCAGCGATGCCTCTGCCTTGACTTGCTGGGGGTAGAACAGTCCTGGCAGATTAAGAGAGACCTTCCAGACATGGGCCACAGATAATGCCGTTACATGATGATGGGGCTGGACCTTTTGTTAGCCTGTCCACAATGTAATCTTGTATCATTGCTGCTGCACAGGCAGAGCATGAAACCGATCCGACAGAATCTTTTGAGGAGGTAATGGAACCAGTGATATGAATGCTGGGCTTGGGAGACCTGGCTTCTGGTCTTGGTGTGGCCCGTGTTTGATCTCGGATGCATCCTATGATGCTCTGATCCTTGTGTACTATGACGTCATAGAAGCTGGTTGGACTTCATGCTATCCCAGCTAGATACCCGCTCTCGTTTTCTCGGGATATGTTATACATGCAGAATCGTGCATTAAATTAATCAGGACCTGCTTCTATTACACATTTCCAAATACTTTCACATTTATAATCTCATTTTTAACCCAGTCACAAACCAGTGAGATAGGAAGGGCAAATATTTTTGTTCCAGTTAACTTATTAGTAACAGGCAAATAGAGATTAAGTTAACAGCAGATCCCAGGTGTCTTGACTCTCATTCCTGGGCTTCAGCAGTAAATTGAACTGGATTAGTCTTTTGGGATATGTGTGAAAAGATATACAATCAGATTCTCTGTGGAAAGAGATAACTTGTTAAATTACTGCACAAGTAGGTAAAATAAAGTTCTATTTCCCTTACTGAGAATTTACCTTTGAAAACCTCTGTGAAATGGCTTAGAATATTTTGTTAGGATTTAAGAAATAACACAAACCCAGAAGAGGTTTGCCTCATATTCTTTTAAATGGAGAATTTCTCCTGGGACTTCTTTACATCCTGAAAATTCACTTTATTATTACATTCTGAGGTTTGTGGCTTTAAATGCCACAGCATCTGAGTCTAACTTTTATTGGTGATATTCATGGTTATCACTTTCCACTGTCATCCTCTCCCATTTCCTTTGTTTTGTTCCATAGATACAATTTGATTTATGAATGAGGGCTTTTTGATTCTTCAAGATATAGTTTGGCGAACTGGTTCAATAACTTGTTATTGAAAAAGCAAAATCCATCAGGGACATATTTTCCTCCTTCCCCTAAAGATAAATCTCCTTGAGACCAACTGTTTATTCATCAGTCACGCCACATTTCTGTATGTTATAAGGACATATCCACATTCTCTTTTGTTTGTTAAATATGTCCATAAAAGTATTCAACCTAAAATGCCAGGTTCAAGACTACTTCTAAATTTTGGAAATTACTCCATAAGATAATAAACATGATGTAATTCAGATTCTAGCTAAACCTGTCGTGCAGATGCAGAATTGAGTTGGTGGACTAGACGCAAAGAAGCTCTAAGAATGAGAAAAGAATTCGAGTTCGGAGATGTCCTTTTATGTCACAGCTTTGATGATCTCGCACTTCTCCGTCAAGTCCTCTCCCTTTGTCACTCTGAGGGCTCCTAATGAAGCTTTGGGGTCATATCCCTAACCTCCTTAGAGCTACCTCTGAAGCATTGTTCAAGCCAAATGCCCCCCTAACCATGGCAGAAGCCTAAGTCTTTGGCTGCTTATTGTCTAACTTTTTTGCTTTGCTGTGAATGATTGTAGTTCATTTGCATGACTGTTAAGGTTTAGTGTTTCAAAAACTGGGAGTTGCAATGAAAAATGCCTCATCCTCATATACCTGCCTAACTCTTCAACTGCACGTTTATCATTGGGTAGCCTTTTTGTTATGTTGCGGCCATATCAGAAATAGAACCTGCCCTGTTCCTTCTTGGCACTAATATAGAAAGCTCAGTGAAACAAAGGAAAAGTTTTGCTTTCTGCCTGCTGTAAACATTATTCACATTCAATAACCATATTGAGCTGGACTCTCCTTCCATGGGGCAGACACACTGTATTATTTTCCTTCCTGGAAAATAGAGCTTCCATGCACCTATTGTCTTTTCCACCAAGGCATTTGCCATTTGTTTTCCCATCTTATTTCCCATCAGAAACATCTGGAGAGCTTTGAAAAACATGGATCTTGGGTGCACAGGTCTGGGGTGAGGCTCTGGAATCCATCGTCTATAAGTGCCATGGTGGCTCATATGCTCCGCCAGGTTTAGGAACCACTGCTCCAAAAACATGTGTGTCAGAAGTCCCCCAAGACACCCACAGATTCAGTGGTTCTCTTGGAGGACTCAGGGACTCAGCATGTAGAAGTATCATGGCTGTGCTATATCACAGCCAAAGGATACAAAGTACAATCAGCAAAGGGAAAAGTTCCATGAAGGGGAGTCCAGAGAAAACCAGGCACTGGCTTCCAAGCGTCTCCTCCTCATGTGGTCATCAGGATGTGCTTAATTCCACAACAGGGAGTTGTGACATGTGTGGAATATAGTCTACTAGGAAACTCATTGGAGGCTCGTTTGATAGTTTTATTGGGGGCCAGTCACCTAAGCACCCTTTGCTTAGCATGACTCAACATTTTAGGCTCCCAGAGATGTTTTCGGCAAAAACCACGTGGTTTGTACCAACAGTTTAGGCACAGTGAGCAACTCTTACCAGTTAGGGAATAATGGAAACTCGCCCCAAATCCAAATTCTCAGATGCCAGCTAAGGGCGAAACTTGTCCACAGAATTTTTAAGGAGAGCAGTTTCAGGCCTATTATGTGAACTGTTTTTTTTCTACACAGTATATTAACTAAGTTTCTGTATTGGGTAGGAGGAAAAATTTCCAGATGAAAATGAGATTCCTGTGATGAAGTAGGAAACCCACTCCTTGAGGATTTTAATAAAATTCATGCCTTGACCTGAATAGGAAGCAGGGTATTAATGTGGGGTGTGGGCTGCCTGACTGACCGCGATCATTTAGCTCCTGGCTCTAGTCTGGACTTAGAGAAGAGATAACTGGCTTATAGAAGCAGATATCCTCGAAGGTCACGGAGATATCGGATCAACATGCAACTGACCACTCACTTTTAATGTTCTGTTCCCCTTCCCAGTTTTCCACATGGCATTGTCTCTTCTCCAATTTCTGGAAAGGCACAATTATAAGTAATGAGATTGGATGATCAAAGCCTAGTTCACACCCAAGTTACTGAAAGCTAGGAGTCATGTGACTCCCCTTCAAATCCCCCCAAAGAAGGCATAATTTTGGAACTCAACCTCATAGGCCACCAGGTATATTCTTAGGCATACATTCTTTGCTAGCAATACTTGGTATGACACTTTAATTTTCTGCAGCCAGAGGTGTCTCCCTGTAACCTACAACCTGCCCAGTTTTCCTGGCAGAATAGAGCTTTCTGCACTCAGGCACATGGAAGGCAAAATCAAAGGGTGGGGGGGAGAGACGATTGTGTATTCTCAAGGGAAATTTCTAGATGGAGACGAGAAGTTTATTTGAGTATTTCATTATTCAGCTTGCACATTCTATTCCTTCTAAACAGTTAGCTTTCTCTTAAGTTCCTTTGTGTCTAGTGTCTATTTACTTGTATTCAGTTCACTTATTCAAGTGAATAGTGGAACAGCATGTCCCTTGTACAAAACCCTTCTTGAACCTAATAATGGCAGTCAGTATCATTCAGCCTTGCTTTTCAGGGTACAAAAACTTCTTGGACCTCTTTTCCATGATTTTAATTACTTTTGCCATTTTTCTTGGGACTCTTTTCCCCATTTCTGTACATCCTTCTTAAAAGCATTGTGGGGGCCGGCTGAGCGGCATGGTGGTTAAGCACTGGCTTGGGAAGCCAACGGCCCCGGTTCGGTCCCACATATGAGGGCCAGTGACACTGCACTCAAAAAAAAACAAAAAAACAAACAAAAGCATTGTGGCCAAAATTGGACACAATGATTTTGAATTCAAATACACTAAAGTCTGATGATATATATGTAAATTATTTATAAATACTGTTTAAAATTATCTGTATTATATATATCTTTTAAAGTATTCAAAAAACATGAAACATGTATTCAAATGGTCTTTCCTTCTTCTTTAAGGTCTTTTCTAGAACACATAAATTACATTGACTATATATTGGGATATAATTCCCCATCTGTTAAGGCTCAATTTTAAAAATGTATATTAAGAAGCAAGGATGTTTTTGCAGGAAATGTATTATGGACTGATCGAAATTAACTGTAGGCCAGCAGCTGAGAACTGCTCTGTATGTATAAGAGTACCGTCCATCATTGAGAAAGGGCCACGTCTCAATCCTGGTTGTCAAACTCTCCCTAACTACCGATTATCACTTGCCTGGCAAGCCAATACTGTACTTTTTCTCCTAATGGTACTTTCCCAGGCTGCCTACTGGTCTCCTGTAATCACTAGCTCTTTTCTGCTGTGCTCACTTCTTCATGTCTCCTGTCTTTCATTTGAAATTATACCTCTGTCCTTTACTTGTTGAATGTCTTCCTACTTATATATGACTCCCTGTATTGAGAATATTGATATTCTTAATATCAAGGTAATTAAAAATTGTATTTCCATCACTTAGAATATCCTCAACCCTACCTAGAGTCATGTCTTTGGGAAGTCCCATTTTATCAAGAGGTTAGTCTTGATATTTTCACCCAAGAAATAAATATTTTGAAGAAATCAGTCCTGGGACTGATCTAGACAGGTAGGATACAAGGGACAGATACAGAATATGAGGAGTTTTTCCTGAGAACTACAAAGTTGTAGCCTACATAAAGTTCAGAATGATACAAAATCCAATAATTTTTTTTTTGCAAAGTGTATTATGAAACTATAAAAATGTTATTTAACAAAAACAAAAGAGAATTGCAAAATGATGAAGAAGGCGTGGACCAGGCCCAGTTTCTGAACTGCAAAGCAAGTGCAGTCGTGCAGTGATGTCAAAGAAGGACATTGATTGTGTCACCCGAGTTTGTGTTCCTTGGTAGGAAATAGTAGGGGTGTGTGTGTGTGTGTGTGTGTGTGTGTGTGTGTGTGTGTGTGTGTGTAAATGTATATGTGTACTATCTGGGGTGCAGGTGAACATGAGGATAAAAGAGTGTGAGCCCGCTGAGTCTGTTCTATAATATATTCCATTTCCAAAGGGGATTTTACAATACTCATTCTGTAGATGACCACTTGATTTGGTGGGTAGCTAATGTGGTATATTTATTTTACAGTTTCATATATTTACAGTTTTCTTTATATAATGCTTAAAGGGGGTTTCAGAGATGATAGTTTCTTTTAAACCGATTTTTTAAAACCACAAGTATAATTGAACCATGCAGCCACATTCCACTTCTTTTAATCCCTCCATTCCCATTAGAAACATTTTATTAAAGGCTGAGGTTATGAAACCCATAGAAACTGAATTGTGAGAAGTATCATAATGGGAAAAAGAATGACAGCCTGTAGTACACATGGGGTTATAGAAGAAAGATGACCTTCCAAAGCCCTAGTTTATTTTGGGAAGGAAGGTTAAAGACATATGTTTATTAGAAAAGACATATGTTTATTAGAAAAGGAAGCTGAAAAATTAAAGATGGCAAGATTCTTTAAGTGGTGGAGGCTGAGCTGGAAGCCTTTATCAGGGCACCATCACAGAGCCACTTACGGTGCTATTGGCCGAGCTTGGTCAAGGAGCAAGGAGAGATGCACATCTGTGCTTCTTATTTGAGGGTGAGAGTTGCTGGACTTGGAAAAGACAGCTCAGCTGCAGCCTGAATGTAGCAGGTTCTGTACCAAGTCCGGCTGTTACTCAGAAAGTTCAGGACTCGGGGCCGACATTCTCCTGCTCATGCAGGATAAGCCATTCAGAGCAGCCCAGCTCAGAAGGTCAGGGCCGTGTGCATGGCCAAGCTTACTAGTGCCAAGCCACTTGTTCCTGGGAAATGGGGCTCGGTGTCTAACAAGCATCATTCCTGGTCATTAGAGCATAGGGAGAAAAGCCCCTCTTGGAAGGATTCAGGGACCCTGCTGCTGGAAAGAGTAGCAGATAGAAAGGACTCAATGATGCAAGTCTTGGTGGCAACAGTCCATACTGAGACTCCTAGAATAAGTAAAAAACAAAACAAAAACCATTTCATTTCCTGATATGGGGAGAGGGCTCCAGCACTGAGGGTTGGTGGGAATGTAATAGTAAAAGGATTAGACCTGCAAAATGGGGAGTTAAAGCCCAGAGCCCTTCCAGTTTGGGGAGCCCAAACTGAGATGATGGATCCACTAAAATTTTCTTCACTTGCATTTGCCTTTTCAATGGTAGAACTTATTGGAATGTGGGGACAGTTCTGCTGTGGTATGAAGCACTGCATAGAAACTCATCTTGGTATGGAGTTAGTACAGTACCTTCCAGTGAATGGACTTAGGGCCACATTTCATTTTAATCAAAAACAAAAATTAGAAAATGTTACTCCCTAAATAGGCAGCAATGCATCTTGTAAGCACTGCAGAGATTTAATAAATAGCATGTATGATTAATTTAGAAATAACCCCTGATACTTGAGGGTTACTCAACACATGTAATGGCCTCTTTCTCATTTTTTATACGAGGTAAACGCAGACCAGGGAGCCACTGAACAGTCAGCCAACCCTGAATAGGTTTGTAATCAGGTTCCATGGGGATGTCTTTTGTAAAGATAAAAAAGGAATGGATTGATGTTTCCATTACAAGACTGTCATGCTGGGGCCTCTATGCAGTTTAAATAATGGTCGGGGGTCCATTCTTTGAGGAAAAATGCTAAATTGTTATTTCAGTCATGTGTAGCATCATTGGGTTAGAGTGCATACTTGGCTTAGAATACCATTTACATCATTCCCTTGTTTTGTTGAAGACCTATGGCACGCAAAGAATTCCACATACTCTTAAAAATACATGTAGTAGGCCCAGTAAAATACGTTGGCTAGCATAAAAATCAAAGGAAATAGTAGCTTGGAATATCGATCAACATTACTGGGGTTTTGAATTGTGAAATAATCAACAATCCTGCCCATCTTATCTCGAAAGACAAACTTGAACTTGTCACTTGTTTTCATAGTCAAGTTGCTGTAGTCAACGTTATCACCAGAAATTTCAATGGTGGCAAAGCTGATCTTCCGTTTGAAGCTGGCGATGGAGCTGTTGATGATGTTGGTAATATTGACTTCTTCCACTTCCTTCGGCATCCCCTAGTTGACAGACAATGCAGTTACTTGAAAGATTTGACTCAACAAAATAAATAAGTGCGTATTTATATGTTTTGAGGCCTAAGTATTGAAAAATTAGGTTTACTAGAGGGACTCAGAAACTGGTTGCTAAGTCAGACTTGACAGTCCTGTTATCCTGCCTGGACGCACTGGTCCCTGGGTCATCAGCTTGTACAACGGGAAGAACAACCATTGCCCACTCTAGATATGCAGAGCTATGTGTGCTAAGTGCTAACTCTCAGGCTTTGAAGTTAGCTGGACTGGGATCAGATCCCATTCTGTCTCTCACTGTTGTGAAATTTTAGGCACCTAATCCCTTTAAAACTTGATTTCCTTGTCTGCAAAATGGTAATGATATTAATACCTACCTTATGAGACTGATGGGAAGATTAAATGATCTAAATGATGTGAGGCATTTAGCAGGTGTGTGATGAACTCCAATCTATTCCAGGGAGGAGGGAGTAATTGATGGAGAGATAATAGAAATCAGCAGTGTCTTAAGGTCTTTGCCACCCAAACAGAAATCGTGATGCTCCCTGAAATTCCAGGGAGTTGCCATTCTCCAACACGACTGGGGTGATATAAGAGGTGGGGCGCCTAGTGAAGTCAGAGAGAGTGGAATTTGAATCCTTGGCTATGCCACTTAATAGCTATGGAGTGAGTTGCCTCACCTCTCTGAGTGGCAGGATACTAAGCAGTAAAATCAGGATAATAATGGTACCCATTTAAGGGGTTTTTTGAGTAAATGGGATGTTGATGAGTTGTTTGGCACACAACAAGCACTCTTTTGTGAGCTATTATTATACACATGGCAGAGTAAGGGCTTTCTGGTGTCTTCAGTGAAGGAGCTCAGTAATTCCCCTATTCCCTTTTGGCCAATCTACCAAATCCAGATTTTTATTTTTTTATTTTTTTTGTAATTAACTGTTGCCCCCTTAAGGAAGCCTACAGGATAAAATAAATGAAACCCATATTCTTCTTTGGCTGGCACATGTGCTCATTTGCCTGTGACACTTGGGTGATACGACTATGTGAAACACTGTTCACAACAGTCAAACGCCAGGGGAAAAGAAGCCAGGTCTTCGGGCCCTTCTGACCCCTCATTATCTCACCATTAAACCCTCTGTAGTCCTGGCACTTTGCTGAAGGTGGGTACCTCTTCTGTATTGGGTCCCTATCTTTTTTTTTTCTTGTTGGCATGAACATTCATATGCCACTGTCTATCAAATTGGGCTTCCAAAGAATCCCAGGGTTCCATGGGCCTGTAGAGAACAATAATTAAGAGTATGGCCGGTTGCCCACTGCAAGTGGGGATAACAGATAAGTGTCAGGCTTTGGAGCCAAGCAGATCTGGGTTCAAATCCCAATTCTACCTCATCGCTATCTGTGTCCCCTGGGGAAAGTCACTTACCTTTCCTCCACCTCAGATTCCACAACTACAAAAATGGAAATAGCCTTACTGGGTGGTCAGGGGCATTTTAAATGATATAACATTTGCAAAGGGCTTGTTTCTGTGTCTGGCACTGTAAGTGCTCAATGATAACAACCATTGTTGTTATTCTGAGAGCTGGACCATGGTGCTTCACACGGTGCTAAATCAAATAATGGCATCTTTCCAGTTAGCAGAAAATAATGCTAGTCCAGAAATTTACCATGATTTGATTTTTTCACACAGGTTTCAGTAAACCATAATTTAAGGAAACAAGAATGTGACACGAGAATTAAATAGTAAATACATATTAATCTGAAACTTGTAAGCAGCTGATCATGTTTGGGGTGACATTGGGTTTCACATGGATGCTTTATCGTGTAGTTTTGACTTCCTGTTGCATACAGATAACATAGTGATTTTCTGCTGGAAAATTAAGTGTATGCATATCTCATTGTATTTGCCAAAAAGAACAGTCTTTTCAAAAAGGTGTCATGACTTCCAGAAGCTTCCACCCGAACCAGGATGAGAATCAGTGGAGCAAAGTGAATCATAGGGGGCGGGAGTAGGAAGCAGGCCTGGGTCATCTCTGCAGACCAGCTCATGACACAGTGAGGAATCACAGACAGGGCCCTCACAAGTCTTACCCTATCTTTGGCTGCCATCTGCTGTAAGGAGCTGTAGTGGGCAACCGCGTACTCCAGCAGGGCCCCAAACACAAAGCTGAAGCAGATCCCCAGGTACACGTCGATGGCTTTTATGAAGCAGTTGGTGTTGGGAAGAGAAGTCCGGGACCCAATCATTAACGTGGTCATTGACAATACAGTGGTCACTCCTGGGAAGACAGGGTGGCAACGCCCCCGCGTCAGTGGCCAGTGACCCTCCCACCACCACCTGGCAGAGGTCTCCACTCAGGACGTGGCAAGGTGGGGACAGAATTCAGAAATGGAACATGGCTCATTCTGAAAAATCCATTTTGCACAGATATGAATGATACGGTTTTCTGAATGTTTTGCCTTCTGTCTTCTCATTCGAAGGGGCTATTCAGCGTGCAAAATAATTTCGTAAACCCCCTAATCACAACTCTCCCTCACCTGTCGCGGGAAAGCATAAGTTTAAAAATGCACTACTCCTAGAGTAACATCTCTCTGTGTCTCTCTGTCCCTCTTTCTTTTTCTCTCTGTAAAGAATCTCTCAAGAAACTGACTCCTAAAACTGCCCTACGAATATCAGTGAAAACAATGGTAGAAGGAAAGAAGCAAACAAAGGGATTCGATAACCCAGTTCTTAGAATATTCCTGCTGCTACTTACCAATGCAGGTCCTTGCAGGAACAGAATCTAGAGAGATCCAAAAGGAAACCCAGGATAACACCACCAGGAAAGTAGAAGGAACATAGGTTTCCAAAATGAAATACAGGACATTCCTCCGAAGCTCAAATTGCAGGACCAATCGCGTGTAATTTCCTGATAGGGTAAACAAGAGCTAGGAAATCATGTCTGCTCAGCAGAGGGGCTTCCCCTATGGGGCATTTAATTATCTGTATTCACATTAAGCCATTTGTTATTCACCAACACCTAGTTCATCGTGAACTGTCTTTATACTTTCACCGAAAGGAAATGCTGTTGTGTAGACTGGGGTTTATAGGGGCGCTGATGTTCCTCGCCCCCATCCTCTTCTCGTGCCCTCCTTTGTCATAGTATTCCTGCAGCATCCTAATTGCAGGTTTCCCTGCCATCTACCTCACTAGATTGCGAGTCTCAGGTCAGTACTGGGCGTGGAGCAGGTATCAAGCCCAAACCCGGTTGCCCCTCCACACTGCAAAAAGGTCCCTTTGGGGACCAAAGGGATACATGGAGAACAAATGATGTTTCTGACTCAGAATGCAACCCGATTCTACAGCTTTTGTGCAGTCTGCCGACAGTTACCTGTCTCCTGTTGCGACCTGGTGACTAAGGTAAAATACTGCTGGATGGTGTACTGAGCGAGCCGCAGGTTCTCCAGTCCACGCACAGAGTCGTTGCCTCTCAGCCAGCTGAACTCCACGTCGTTTGCATCATAACCCCCTGGCAAGTCAAGCAGAGCCCTGGTCGGTGCAAGAAGGCAGCAGATCGAACCGGTCTGGGAAATGCTACACTATGGAGACAGCAGGAGCTCTGCTTTGATGGGGCTGAGTCCCTGGACGAGCGCATGCCAAGCTTGGCCTGATTTCTCAGATGTAAGTGCAGTGTCCACTTAGAAAGACGTGGCCGGCTGGGGCTATCTGGTGCAGTAGAGAACCAGTTCTGTGCTGAGCACTGTATAGATCTGGTAGATGATAAGCCTCCCTCCTTCTCTAAATATTTATTGGACATATATGTGTCCCGCTAGATATCACCTTTCAGGACAGTCTGACCGCTCTGACGGTGTCCTCAGGGACTTTACAATCAGCCTGTTCATATTTCTACATTGGCATAAATGCAAAGCAGGACCCAAACATCTGCAGCTGCCCCGTTATTGATGTCTGTAAACATAGGCACTTGATAAATCTCAAAGCACTGATATAGTTTTACTAATATAGTTGATAATAACAATAATAGCTGCCTTTTATTAAACATTTATGTTAAGTCCTTTACACATTATGGCGCTAATGTTCTCACAAACTTGCAAGCTAAACGTTTCCTTTTTTGTTCATTTTTTTTACATTTTCTGAAATTGAGATAGACCTTGCAGTTGAGATATACATGTAATATATATGTATGTAACATATAGTATTACACACACACACACACACACACACACACACACAATTTACCATTTGGCCCAGTATGCACTCCTAAGCACCTGCCCAAGAGAAATCCAATCATGTCCACAGAAGGATTTGTGCACAAATGCCCACAGTAGCATTGCTCATAACAGCTGAAAGGTGAAAACAAGCCAGAGGGACTAGTACAGCTTGTAAGTTATATATGGACTAACAAGGAATAAAGCAATAAAGAGTGAGGTGCTGACACATGCTCCAACCTGTATGCACCTCAGAAACATTATACCAGGGCCAGCCGAGTGGCATGGTAGTTAAGCGCTGGCTTGGGAAGCCAGGAGTCCCGGTTCGATCCCACATATGAGGGCCAATGACACTGCCCTCAAAAAAAAAAAAAAAAAAAAGAAAAAAAAAAAGAAACATTATACTAAGTGAAAGAAGCCAGATGCAAAAGACCACATACTGTATCGATCCCAGTTATAGAAATCTCCAGAAAAGGCCAACTCACAGAGACAGAAAGTAGATTAGCAGTTACCTAGGGGCTGGCAGTGGCAACGGGTGTGACTACAAATGGGCACAGGGCTCCCTTTGGGTGATGGGAATGTCCTAATAATGAAATGTGGCGGTGGTTGCACAACCCAGCACACTTACCAAAAATCTTTGAACTGGGTGAATTCACTTAAACTGGGTGAATTTTATAATATGTAAATCTGTCTCAATAAGGCTGTTTAAAAAAATAACTCTTTGAGTCAGATACTGTTATTTTGCCTATTTCACTGATGAGGAAACTGAGGTCCTGAAAAGTTAGTCCCACTCACCCAAAGTTACACAGCTAGTGATGGGAAAAACCCTGTGGTTCCAGTACCTGTAACCTTAAACACGTAACTATACTCCTTTGTTTTCCCAGGCTACTGAGAAGAGGATGCCAGTGCGGGGACCAACTGTCTGTGGAACCTTAGTTTGGGTGTCCACTGTCCAGCAGTGGTTACTTTTCCCCTTTCACAGGGCGGAGAAATAGGCATGAGCTCCTAGGGGGTTCCCAGGTAAAAACTACCTGTGACCTTTTCCTTAGAAGCACCCCCAAATTTACTGGAATTAGCTGTCCAAATAGGCTTAGGATGCCAAAGTAATAAAATATCTGAAAAAGTGAGTCATACCAGCCCCTGCTTGGACAGTTTGCTTTGTCGGGTGGTGTCAGTTCTTTTGTAGGAATGGCGTTGAGGAAAAAACCCTAGCTGAGGCTTCTGTACCCAAACAACTGGTAATAAACATTCAGCGAAAGCTTCCTCTGCTCTTTGGGGATGGTATTTGTGCAAGCAGTGTGCTGAAGTTTCCAGGAGAATCTCACTCCTGGGATTTGAGATGAGAACAGCTACACGTGGAGGGCAATTACTTTTGCCATGTGGGGCTGAAAATGAGTTCTCGTCTTGATAACCTCAAGTTTTATTCTGCCCCCAACAGCTGTACTGTTTCACGAAGGTTTTGCATGCATTTAATCAATAAGGTAATTAATCTGCCCGTCTGAGTCTTTAATTAAATGTCTGCCTCTGGAAAAAAAAAAAAAACAACGACCGCTGCCTTATCATGGTTGTACTTCTTAAATGATGGCCACGTGTGTCCTCGTGCAACAAGTGCCCACTGGTCTCCAGCACTCGGTTCTAGTTGTTCATCCTTCTATAAGCCTTGATTCCTTCAGGACTCCTCTCTGTGGCACTGTTTTCCCAGGACACCTGTCACAGGTACCCCTTCCCCAAGTTTGGTGGGCAATTCACAATTTACCAAGGAACAATGGCTATTGTTCAGTCGTGCCATTTGTCACACACTGACTTGGAGTAACTGCTTGTTCTTCATCATAAGCAAATCCCCAGACTGCAGTTCAGACGCCCACTTACTGACATTACTGTGTTAAGCTTTACATATATATATATATCAAACAATTGCTTTTAGAAGTTGGAAGCAGCGATGCGGTAAATGTCAATGATTGCTTTGTATGTTTGCCATTTGTGATCTCTGCTGCGTCCCTCCTGGTTCCTAAGCCTTAGCAGATTCTGAGTCCAACTCCTAGTCCTATTGACCGCCGTTTCCTCAGCTGTCTCGTCCACTCTTAGGTGGAAATATTTGGTGTTAATGCACAGTGGTCCTCCCCAAAACATGAAATTTTGGAAAATTTGCCTTTGAGCGGGCTCCTGAATCTCTCAGGATGTCGTACACTCAGAAGGGCCGAATCTGTTATAATCAACGTCAGGAAAAGGACAGCTTGCTATGTCTAGGATGCTCTTCATGACTACACAGATCTATGTCATTCAGAAAATCATCTCAGGGCTGCAGGATATATACTCACAGCTTTCCAGTTGCAACTGGCATGTCTGTGTGTCCATAGGGTATTTAGACAGGTCCATGTTACAGGCAACGGTGGTCGTGATTCTAAGAAAGGAAAAATGGATGCATCCTCAGAGTTATGGGGGTGCTCACAGAGGTTTGCATTCCCTTTTAAGGGCCACTCAAGCTGGACTTGCACCTTGACTCCTACAGTGAACTTGACTCTTACAGGGAGCCTGCATTCCTGAGGTTTTCTGGGCTAAGCAACCCCCTGTGGGATTCGGTTAAAGCTGTGGGGTCCAGAATGGAGGAAACTAGGATGCTGGTAATTCAGATGCAAACTTCTAACAATATTGCAGAACGGAATCACTCATTGGCTGGTTTGGATGCTTTTGCATCCGGTTGTAAAATTTAATCTTCCTGACAAACCGTGAGGAGGCAGAGCAGAGATCACTGTCACTAAGTCACCATTTGACAACAGGCTTAGGCTCACACAGCTCTCAGTGGCAGGCTTGGGGCTGGGTTCTGGGGTGGGTCAGCAGGCAGGACGCAGAGGGCACTGTGGCTGCTAAGGGCCAACACTCAGAGACTCAAACATCAGGTAAGCCCTGACAGTGGAGATTTCAGTTGGCAGACCTTTACCTTCCTTTTTCCTCAGTGTCACATGGTTTCATCAGGCACTTTTATTTATTAAGCTGGGTGCTTGGGGAAAGGGGAAATGATTATGGTTGGTGCCACCTACAGGAAACTCACCTCCTTTAAGGGGACAGAGACGAACAACGGCTGCTATTCACCAAGGGCTTACCCATGGACTCAGTGCTTTGTGGGCATTATCTCTCTGAATTTCTATAACTGTTTTCTGAGGTAGGAAATATTATTATTCTCCTTTTGCTGCTGAGGAAACTGAGGCTCAGAGCATCAAGTACCTTGCCTAAAGTCACAGAGCAGGGACTTGTCCCCAAATCTGTCTGACTCTGTCAGGCTATTCACCCTCATCCATTGTACACATCAGACTGTGTTATGTGCCGTGATACACACACACACACACACGCACGCACGCACACGCACACGCACATGCATGCACATGTGCTGTGGGAGCCTGGGGAAGGGGGACATGAATGTCAATTGGAGCTGGGTTCAAGGGAGAGGTCCACTTAGGCTTCTTGAAAGAGGAGTTGGGATTTGGGCTGGTCTCTGCAAAATTCAGTACAACTGAGGAGTGTCAGATGAATAACCCAGAAATTCAGTTCATTGTTTAGCTCAGTCTTTGTTTCATAACTTCAGCCTCTTACTTGGGATTAGAGATTAGCCCCATGAATATTTGGTTCCAGGCCCTCTCCCCAAGGCTTCTGGGAACCTTAAGTTTGCACAGCCCTTGCACGAGCAGCGCAGCGACAGCGATGAGCTTCCGCTGTAGATGACCTCCTGCAGCATCTAGGGCTCACCTTTCCTGTTCCAGCCAACTAGTGGCTTGGATGGGAGGAACTTTTGGCGTCAGGCATTTGGAGAAGGGACAAAAGGGGAGCCCTCGGCTGCAGTTGGCAGAGGCCTTGGGGCCCTGCGCTCTGATTCTTGTACAAAAACATGTGGGGGGTGCGTTCTGGACCTACCCCAGCCCCTCTGAGCCCCGTGAAAGGAAAGTTCCTTGCATGGACCTCTCTGTTTGCTCTTGTTGTCCCCCTGACACCTTCCCTTACTCACTTGCTTTTGCTCTTTAAGACTCAGCTCGGAGTCCTGTGAAAGCATCCTCTGAAATCATCCAAAGCACTGGCCTACCCGCCTCCTGTGCCCTTTCACCCTGGACTCCATTGCTTATGTCTGTGAGGACCATGTCTTACTTGCTCTGTACCCTCAGTGTCCAGCACGGAGCTGTCATTCAGCAGAGGCTCCTTGAACCACCCTGGAGAGAGGGCCCTTCTGTTATGGGGACAGGGATCTAAGAAGGCAGGAGCACGGGACCAGTGGGCCTCAGCGTGGTTCTCGGAGCGCCGGTCAGACCTACGCAAGACACACCTCTGCCTTTTTTCCAGCTGTGTCCCCTCCACCCGGGGAGGTGGCGGGTGCCCAGTTACCTGAGAGCATAGAGGACGGTGCCATTGGAGAAGAGGCGGATGAGCCTGTTTCCCACCGTGACTTCATGGAGGAAGGACTTCTTGGACTCCACGATGTATGTGTCTGGAACCCAGAGGAACTCCACAAGGCGGGCATCCAGAGTGACACTCGTGTTACCTTCAAACACCAGCCGCGGGTCCGTCCAGCGCTGTCTGAGGTAAATGGTGGCTGTGTAGTCCTGAGGGGCCCCGGGGGTAAACATGAATGGGGAGAGAAAGGTCCCAAGATCGGAAAGGGGTCAAGCCTGCCTACCTCCACTTAGGTCAAGAGTACATACCATAGTAGACACTGGTGAGTAAAGTTTGTCTTGGGGCAGCGGCCTGTAGCCGTAAGAGAACAAAGTGCCTTATTTATTCTAGGTGATAACTCCCACCGCCTAAGGGGGACCCCAAAGGAGCATGCCCAGGCCTAACTTCCTTGTCCGCGACCACACAGGCCCCATCAAGGTCTTGGTGAGCTCAGTGTTTAGGTTGTCTTGGATTTACCCTGAATGCACAGTGAGCCCCCCACAGGGGACACAAACTGCCCTGAGTGTCAACTGGGCTGTAACGTGTTCTCCAAGTGAGAGGGCGGTTGAAAGCAATGATGTGATTGTCAGTTTGGGTCAGCACGCCTCCCGCTCCATGAGGGACCGTGTGATAGTCAGGCTTTCTCGCTGCACTTTCAGTTTTTGCCCCGATTTCAATCCCTCACCAAATGTACCCACTCCCTTGTTTCTCCCCTCTGAATCCACTTCCCTCCTGATTCCCAGAAGACCTGTTTTACAGGCATCTTCCACTGTCTTGAGTTTTGGGATAGGTCTCCACCTCCTGCCATTCCAAATGCAGGGGGCTGTAAGTCTCTTTCTGTTTTTGAGGAGCTAGAAAGTGTATCCCCAGTAAACACAGGAGAGAGATTCCTGGGATGGGAGACGAAGGGGCCACACTTACCATGTTACTCTCTGAAATACTAGAAATACTTGCAATGTCCAGAGTCAGGGCTATCTGAACTGGTTCTCCTAAGATTGAAGGAAAAAAACCCAGAAAGACGTCCGTAGAAACATGAACAGAGGTTTCCCAACACTACATTAGCACAGTTTTTTTTTAAAAATTAGAAAATTGCAAAAGTAACACTTGCCTATTGGAAAATTGTAAATGCTCTAGAAGTGTATAAAGTCCAAGTTTAATGTCTATCCTCCCCCCTCGGGAGGAACCATTGTGTAGCGTGTGCCTCCCATTTGCATGAAAACCAGTGTACAAATATATACTTAGTTTAATATATAAGAGAGACCACACTCTGTTCGTCAGTGCATAGTTTAAAGTGTGTAGTGGTGCTTGCTACTTTATACCTGGAGGATGTTTCCTATGCTGCTTGCAAGGCACTAATCACTTAGGGACGTAACGGAGATTGGGAACTTGTGCACAGGTATCTTTTCCCCCTCAGTGAAGTAAATTTGCCACAAGATGGCATTCAAGGCTGTGCATGGTTGAGCTCGCTCACCTCCTGACACTTTCCTCTTCAGGAACCCTGAACTATTTAGAATTCCAGAACCTTCCCCACTTGTTCTGGTGTATAGAGGTTAGGCCTCAGTCCTAAAGCTTCGGCAGACGGGCCAAGCCCCTGAGTGTTCCAGTCTTAGCTCTGGAGACTAAGGCCTCGGAGCCCCCATTCTCAGAAGCCAGGCCAGGCTGGTGATGTTTCTTCCTCCTTAGATTGGAGATGTGGAAGAAAAGCCCAAGAGTCAGAAGATGTGCATGTGATCTCAGCTCGGTGACCTGGGAAATGTTACCAAACCTGTCATAGCTGCAGTTTTCTCTCCTGTAAGTGGGGATCACGTCAGTGACATAGGGTCATGGGAGGGTCAAATAGATGAGGCATGTGATGGCTTCTTTGCAAGACGGTGTCAAGAGGGGGTGCACATAAAGTGCTTGCCCAGCTGGGTATCCAGGAGGAGCTCAG
This sequence comes from Aselliscus stoliczkanus, assembly GCA_033961575.1. Lineage (NCBI taxonomy): Eukaryota > Metazoa > Chordata > Mammalia > Chiroptera > Hipposideridae > Aselliscus > Aselliscus stoliczkanus. Next base: position 7,637,436 of record CM066733.1, read on the forward strand.
AAATAGTTATCTGTTCAAGATGCCAGCATGGTGTCTGTCACGTAATAATAGGCACTTGGTAAATGGCATTTCCCTTCCCCTTCTCCCTTCTTCCATAATCCTAGCAAATTCTGGAAAAGGAACAACTTTTCTCACTAGGTTAATAGATGCAATAGCATTCACTCGTGATAAGTAAGTGGGGGTGCCTCAGGGGACTGTGACAATGCATTAACCAGGAAGAGGAGAGGCCGAATTAAAAGGAGCTGAAAAACATGGAACCAGTGGCAATCAGACAAAGCCACCTAGTTAACTGAAGGAAACCAAGCCATACAGTACAGGTGGGAATTTGGAAATGAAGTTTTAGAACCAGAGCAATTAAAGAATTACTAAGTTAATACTTGTTATTAATACTTAATAGGAAAGAGGGGGATCTTGGAGGGCAGGCTCTGGAGGGTGCTGAAGGAGTATGGTGCTAGGTGGCTTCCTGTCCCTCCAAGCAGCATGGAGAAGCTTGGAGTTACAGTGTTCGGATCCCATGCCAGCCTCTTCATAGCTGTGTGACCTTAAAGAAATTGCTAAACCCCTCTGTGCTATAGTTTCTCACCTGTAAAATAGAGCTACTAGTGCCTACCAGCAAGGGTTGGGCTGGGAAGATTAAAGGATCCCTTTTAAGTGCCTGGAGCCCAGTGGGCAGTGGGTCACTGCTATTGCCCTCCCTGAGGCATGTGGAGAACAGAAAACACACTGGGGTTTTTGTTTAGCTTGTTTCTAATTGGCCTAGTCCAGGCCTTGCCTCAATTGCTGTTTTTATAAGCCAGAGCTTGCTCTCTCCCCCTTGAGTTATTTAATAGAAAAGCTGTGCCACCAGAGGGCAGCTTTCTCCCAGGAAAGAGGTCAAAGCCAGTTCCTGGGCCGTGTTCACCAGAGCTTGCTTGCAAACTTGTGGTTTGTCTGTCTCAGTCCCTGAAAAATCCTATGGACGTCTGGTCCCTTACGGACCTCGGGGTTCTAGAACCTGGGTGGACAGACGTCACAAAGAACAATGGCCCCTCTATGGGCCTCCAGGCTGCTGCAGGAATGTAGGTTCCTTTAGGTCAAATGTCAAGAGGCACAAAAAAGGCTTTGGGGTTGTGTGTCTTGACTGTGAACCCCTTGCCCTGTTTTCATCCCAGGAGGATCTGGGCCTCACATCCCCTTGGGCCCACCCAGGTGCAGAATTGAGCATCTGGCCCAAGGGCCTACATCTTGTTGACCAGTGAGCAGGCAGCAAAAAGAGAGTGTCTTGGCCTGTTTGGAATTTGGAAAGCAGAGAAATTAATGGGTGGACCTAGTCAGCGTGCGCAGGTTCACGTGCTTGTTGTCAGTGGTCAGGTGGGCCTGGGAAAACCAGGGGAGGTGAAGCCTCTCTAGGTCCCTTAACACGAGGACATCACATCCTAATTGTGTGGCCATGGACCTGCGTCTCAGATCTCTTACCGAGAGGGGTGTAATTGACCGAGGACCCCAGTTGCTGTGCTCTGAAATCTACAACAGCATTTCCCATGCCAGCACCCCACCAGGGACTGAGTGACACGGGGATACTAAGGCAGACCTGTCCTTGAAGGTACAGAGATGGGAGACGCCTTTGAAGGGAACTTTGGCTCCCGGGCTCCCTGGCAGCCTTTCCCAACACGCTCAGAACGGCACTGCTGTCGAAGACACCTCCATCCCACCTTCCTTCCCTCCCGGGTCAGACCTGTACTGCAGTCTGAGAACTCCCCAGCTCCCCTCTTTCCCCTCCCCATGTTCCCTCAGCTATTGTCCAAATAAATGCTTTACAGATAATCCCCTCAGTGTCTGCGCCTCAGAGGACCTGGAATAACTTCCTAATCTTTGATCTAACCAGACTTTTATCACCTGAAGGGAAGAGCAGGGAGGAAAAGGGATTAAAATGGGCTGTAACTTGATCACATGACAGGCGCCACGCTTCATGTTTACACACTCCACCTCATTCAGTCCTCCCTCTGAGGTGGGTGACAAGTCCCCATGTGACAGAAAGGAAAACTGAGGCTCAGGAAGCTACGGTGCCTGCCAAGCAGTACAGCCAGGAGACAACCTCAAGGTCGTTCAAGTCCAAGGCTCTTTCTACTGCTTTCTGCTCTATGTAACGAGACAGGAGAGACCGCCTTGGATCAATCTTGCATTTTATAACTAGAGACGAGACCCTGTGTAGAGGTGCGTGGTGGTCTCATTTCCTCCCTTCTTGCCTCACCTTTTCAACAACATTAATTGGCAACGTACTATATGTTCAGCACTGAGCTGCTGCTGGGCGCACTGAGGTAAATAAAGCAAGATTCCTGCAGTTGCTGCAGCCTAGAACTGAGACAGACATCAAACCACCGACAATGACAGTATCACTGTGATTTGGAGGTATGTTCAAAATAAAGTGTGAAGAAAGGGGCTGGGGGCCTGGTGGAATCAGGGGAGGCTCCTCAGAGGAGGAAGCCTTTGCTCTGAGATGGAAGGAAAATTGGCATTTCACCAGGGAGTCAAGTTGGAAGAAGCCTTTCTTGGCAGATGAATGGCCTCAGCAAAAGCTTGGAGGCCAGGGAAGGCCAAGGAAGTTGGGGAGCATTTGGGGCACACTCATGGAAAGGCATAGGGAGAGGAGCTGGGGGAGATGAGACAGGAGAGAGAGGGGCTGGGGGGGAAGGACCCGGTATGCCAAGCAAAGGGCTCTGGACTCTGTGCTGACGATGCTGGGAGGCAGGCAGGTATTCTGATCAGGCAAAGGACGCAGGCAGGTAGGTCATCGGGGGGCAGAGTGGAGGTTAGCCTCGAGGGGCAGGCTGAAGGCAGGAGGACCAGGTGGAATGGTCCTGGTGAGACATGGCGAGTTCCCTGAATAATGATGCTGGATGTGGGGGCAGAAGGAAGACACAGTGTGTGAGAGGTGGTTAGGAGGCTCTAGTAACCTGCCCAGGGAAGAGGGGTCTTTATTTATCCTACAGGTGGAGAGACAAAGTGCTTCCTCCCAGGTAGTGGGAAAAATTACCCGCAGCTGTCCTCATCCATCATTGCCAGTCCTTACCAGGCTGCAGATCAGAAAATGGAGTCAGCTAAAACCCCCTGGAGCCCTTCTCTGCTCCTATCCTTTTGAATTGATGTCCTAGACAAAAAGGGTGACCTACCACCAAAATTGGGCCTGAGAAATTTGTTATATCCTACAGTGAGATTCTCAAATCCAGGCAGCGAGAGCTTGTCACTTCTGCCGACCTCCACGTTGAACCGATTCCCATGGCTGCACATCCTGGCAAGGAAAACAGGTTTCAGTGCATGCTTGTTTGTGTGAACAAAGCTGTGCACGCACGCGCACGAGCCTGTGTTGGCGTGCACGTGGTTTGCATGGATGTGGCTGTGCCCATGGGTCAGCGCTGACTTTCCCTAAGAGAAACCTGAGTTTCAGCTGCTGAATTAATGTCCCTCTCCCACTGCGTTTTATATCATCCATTTATCACACTGTGGTTATCTGGGAGCCCTCCAAGTGTCTTCCCCCCAAATGCGAGAGGTTTGTCCATGTCTGACCATTTTGGAAGGCTGAGTTCTCCAGATAGAACAAACAGCAGAAAGTTGCCTTATCCTGGAGCGTCAGGGAGGCGAACAGACTAGGTTTTGTCTTGCCATTGGTAAGCGGGAAGCACTGACACCACCCCCCTCCCACCACGTGCATCTACAAAGAGCAATTCAGACCGACGCCACTGTGCGGTAGCAGAGCTCACCTTCCAGTGAACAGGCCCAGACACAGGAGGGTCAAGTAGAGACGGTTTCTCATGTTGAGAAGCTGCTTGTGCAGAGAGAGGCAGAAGTAGGAATCACCTGGGGAAACAGATGGGGCAGGTGGGAGGCAGACACCCCAAAGGCTCACCTCCTCTCAGCCCAGCTTCTCCATCCTGTGGGTCATCAGTGGCAGCATCTTGTCCACATGTGTGGGGAGCACATCCTCTTTCCTCACCTGCGGGTATAGCCCCTGCTTCCTGCGGGCTGTCCTGGAATGACGTCATTTTGGAGGCTCACATTTTAAATCCAACCCAAGTAAAGGCTGAGACCTTATTTAGAGAGTGGCTCGCCAGCCAGAATGGTGGACCAGAAATGCAGTGGGTCCACCCTGTCCTCGGCTCCAAGGCTGTCCTTACCCTGTCATTGTCCCAACTTTGCCAGGAAGGGCACCCCAAATTAGATACTTACCCTGACCGTGCCAGATGTTTCCTTTTTTATTTGAGGGTCTGGGCCCGTTAAGCAGGCCATGCAGACAGGATGAAAACTTCCTGAACACCTTCCATGGGCCAGTGAATGAGTTAGGGACCTTCTCACTCCATCCTGAGGTGGCGGGTTCATCCCTGCACAGGCAGGCATACCTCCTCTTACAGACGTCGCTTTATGGCACTTCATAGATGGGGTATTTTTTAGTTTTTTACAAATCGAAGGCAAGACCCTCCACCAGTAAAAAGATTTTGACGTGCTTTATTGTGATACTGGCTCTATTGAGGTAGTCTGGACTCAAAGTCTTAATATTCCTGAGGTGGGTCTGTATTGCAGAGAGAAAACAGCTGGCGGACAGGCCACGATGCCAGTGAACGTCAGAGGAGAGTCTGAATCCTGGGCTGGCGACCTCGCTGCCCACTGCTCTCCTCCTTTGTGGGTCCCAGGGCACTGGCTGTTCTCCTGACCTCCTCCCTGGGTGCTCTGAAGCCATCAGCTGCTTTGGGGGGGTAGGCACTGTGCATGATGTCAGGACAGGCAGGCATGGCCCAGGGGCCTGGCCTCCTCAGCGTTGGGACCTGCTGTCAGAGAGCAGCAGACAGCCAGGCAGGCAGGCCTGTGACCCATCATTATCATGCTGGTGACAGCAGAGTGGGGTCCTTAGGCTGCGCTCAGGTGCTGTTCCCAGGCAGGCCCACGGTGGACTGTCCCGCCTCTGCAGTTACCTCTGTGAACCAGGCCACTTTCCAGAATCCAGCCATCCTGGGGCTTTGGGTGTGAGTCAGTCGTTACTTAACTAATATTATTTTACTTACAAAAAATCACATGCTCATTGTAGAAATGAAAACAAGATAGAAATGTGTAAAGTTAAAGGTGCAAGTTTCAATGGTGTGTCAATGTACTTTCATCAATTTAACAAATGTTGGTAAATGAGGAAGGCTGGGCTTGTGTGGGGGGCTCAGTATTGCTGTGAACCTAAAACCTCTCTAAAAAACAGTCTATTAAAAAAATGTACGTCCGTCCCTCACTTCTCTCTAGTCTTATACCTCCAAGATAACCACTGTCAACCGTTGTTTTATTTATGTACACACATGTGTATTTATATACACATATATCTTTGTATGAAGAAAAACGTTTGAAAAGGAAAAGTGGGGTGATAGTATGATTTCGCTATTTACTTTTTTGGCTTAATAATAATAGTAAACATTTTTAAACTAATTTAATGCATGCTTGCACTGTGCTAAGAACCCCTTGGATCCTTATAAATCTTTGAAATAATTACTACCATTCTCTTCCTTTTACAAATGAAAAAGCTGAGGCTTAAGGAGGACAAGAAACAGTCCCAAGGTGAGGGATGGCATCAAATCCGGACAGGCAGACCCAATCACCTTAAATCACTGCACCTGATGCACACTCCCCCTGGCAATGTCAGCGTCACCATCCCATGTCAGTTCCCAGAGATCTGCCTCATTCTTTCTAATGACTTCCAGGTATTTCATGATCAACATACCAACATTTATAGAGCACATGTCCTATTTGTGAATAGTGAATTATTTCCACACTAGTTACTGTTACAAAAACCAGTAAGGAACATCTGCACATACACAAGCTCCTAGAATTCTGCTTTCGGTAGTGTTTCTCTACCTCAGCCCTTTCCTTCTTACTCATCAAAAATACGAGCCATAGAAAGACTACTATCGATCCACCAATGATCATATCCAAACCTTCTCTCGTTAGTCCTTCTCCCCAATCCCTGTCTATACCCCTGTCCCCAGCACCAAGTTTAAGAGGGTCCGTGGGGTGCCCTCCATCCCTTCATTCACTCCTCCAAAGGCTTAACGAACTCTTCCCAGAATGAATGAGATTGAACTTGATTCAGACACACCTGAGTCATTTCACTTCTCAGAGCCTCCGCGTTCCCATCTGATGAATGAGAATAGAAAGTACTCAGTAACATTGGTTTCCAATTTCCTCCCTGTTCCATGTCTCGCGTGGGGACTTCAGTGACCCCACTGGTGCTGAGAACCCAAATCTCAAGCTCTTTCTAGTAGAGCCCCATGCTGCCTCCCAGGGGCTGAGCTGACTGGAGTGTCATTTTGAGGGTACTCCGTTTGGCATCACCCAGGGAAGGACAGGGTCCGACCCAAGACTTCAGGGTCATCTGGGTGTCTGATGGCACCTTTCCCTGGACTGGCTCTGAGAGGTGGAGGTAATTCCACCCTTGTTCCCAGAATCTCCATCACACAAATACTGTGAGCTGCAGGCTTCTCCTTTCTAGTCAGGCACTGTTCCCCCACCATCAGTCACTGCAGCACAGACAGAATCATCTGATGAGAAGCAGGAGTGGAGCCAAAATTAGCTTGAGGTGAGGAGAGTCATTACTGCCGTGGGGCCTCCTTAAGAAAATCACAGAAGGTGAAGGTGTGGCCCTGGTGGCAGAGACAAGACCTATGGCTCAAGCGAAGGAGCTCCAATCTTGGTTCTGCCACTTGCTCTGAGATCGTATTACTTCTCCCTGAGGTTTAGTGTTCGCCACTGTAAAATGGGATAGTAATCAACAGTTCTTTGGGCAATGGTGAGACCTGATATAAAGCAGGTGCTCTGCAAATCCAGGCCCTGCCCCCTTCCCTCAGCCCCAGCAGGCTCGTATTTGGATCTCCTTTGTTCTCCTCCCTCCACGCCCCAGGAAGGCCCAACGGTTCCCTTACCAGGCAGCTGCCAGGGCTGTGTTAGGGCAGGTCCTTTGGGCCTTCAGGCCAGGCTTTCAGGCAGGGCATGGTCTCCTGGGTCCCTGAGAGCCTCCCCATCCTCAGCCCTGACCTCTTGGATGCCAGCACACAACCACTCTCTGATGGAGTGACTCTCAATGGGAAAGAGGGAACTGCTGGGCAGGCTATGCAGCAGGTGGGCGGAGCCTCCCACAGCCCCTCCCCTGGGTGGGATCCTGAGCTGGTCCTGGGTGTCTGCCCAGGGAACAGCTCCTGCTGCGCCTGCTGGCTGCCAGGGGTTTGATTCTGAGTTGTGTGTCATCTATGCTCCTGGATCACAGCAAGAAAAGACCTTTGAGATCAAAGGCCCGTGAAAGTAAAATAAAGTGCGTGACCCCACCCATCATGCCTGGAAGGTGTCTCAGGCTCTGAATTCGGAGGCACCCCTCCTCCTGGTGTAAGAACCAGGAGTCAGCAGTATGTGTGACCCTGGGCAAGCCACTGCATCTTTCTAGTCTCAGCTTCCCATCCATAAGAGAGGACTTACCCATGTCGAAAATTCTGATTCCCGGTTGTGCATTTTAAGAGCATTTGGGGCATCAACAGAAAGTCTAGTCTATATAAAAGGAGACTTGCAGATCCCAGGAATTTGTGCTTTCCAGGCTGGGAAGTTTCAAAGCAACATAGGGGCCCAAAGAATGGAGGCTAGAGGCTGAGCAGGCGAACCCACGAAGAGGTAGGAGAGGCACTGGGAGAAATTTGGTTAGATTTCTAGATATCTCCTCCTTCCTTCCCCCCTCCCCCTTACAGAGAGGGTTCTTTAATTCCCTGCAAAGTCCCTTTAGGAGCATCCTTTCTCCATGGCCAGTCGAACCTCCTAACAGAAGTGCTTCAACAATGTTCCCTAAGCCCCAGTCCTCCCCATCACCATCGCCAGTGGCCCCGAAACTCACTCCTGGCTCCAGCCCCATGGGAAGACACAAAGAATTCCCTGGGGGAATTCTTGGCTTTGCACCCTGAGAGAGCTGGGAGCTGGGGAGGGCGTCTGATGGAGGGGCTCCGGAGAGACCTGAGGCTGTGGCCAGATGCCCCGGCTCCTCCTTACCCTCCTGACATCCTGGCCAAGCTCCTGCCCACACCCCCCTCCCCACCTGTCTTGGAGGTGGGAAGGTGGTGAGACAGAGAGAGAAGTAGGAGAGAGAGCAAATGGAGCTGCAGAAAGTAAAAGGAGGTAGTGGGTGTAAAACGCCCACAGATGCCTTTGGCTCCAAACCAGTTTTTTCGTGTGCTGCTGGAGCCTGGCCAGCCTCGCAGACATTTCTGCACTGGCTGGTAGGGAGTGGGCTCCTAAAAGAAGGCTCTTTGATTTCTCCTGAGAGGCTTCAGTTTCACCTGGGAAACTTGAAGGCGGCTGGAACAGGAGCGGCTGAGGAGCAGGTTTCAGGGGCTCAGTGAATGAAAAGTGGCTGGGGGCTTTACTCAGAATTTTCAAGATGTTATCATATTAAACCAAGGCTCAAAAGTAACAGAGACAGTTCAGATCTGGGAGGTAGGAATGAGGGGTGGGGGGATTCCCCTGACTCAGGATCAGTGAGACTTAGATGAAATAACACGGGCTTGGCTAGCTGGATGGCTTTGGGCAAGTTACTTAACCTCTCGGGACCTCAGTTTCCTATCTGACAAATGGGGATGATGATCTCTCACTGTGCTGATGCCAGAATTCAGAAGTGACAGACGTGATAGCGTATCTGGAACTACCTGGCGTATTGTACCAAGCACATTGTAGATGCTCAATGAATTGTTCTTTTTTTTACCCTCATGTTGTTAGTATCTTCTCATGTTTGTCCTTATCTATCCAATCCTCCATCCATCTAAGTGCCTCTCTATCTATCTATCTTTCTATCTATCATCTATCTATCATCTATTTTTTTCATCTATCCATCCTGTATTTAATCTTCACCATCAGATTGTTAGTTCTTTCTTTTTTTTTAAAGATTTTATTGGGGAATCGGGGAAGGGGAACAGACAAGTTGCCGTCTTTTTGTTCTTCAGTCTAGTTGTGGAGGACGTTGCTTCACTGGCCTATGTTGGTACCGTCATTGCGCTCTTCCCGGATGAAGCGTCGGTCGCTGGCCTCTGGATGGTCGCTCACTGCGGCTATTGGCATTTCACGCTGGCTGCCGGCCACTCACTGTTAGCCTATGGCAGCCCACTGCAGCAGGGGCTGCAGCCCACACCGTCGCCAGGGCTCGCAGCCCAGCTCCAGGTGGAGCTGTTGTTAGCTGTAGAGGGCAGTGCACTGGCCCTCATATGTGGGATCCGAACCGGGGCCGCTAGCATCCCCAAACCAGCTCTTAACCAATGCGCCACTTGGCCAGCCCAGATTGTTAGTTCTTTCATTGCATGGGGTTGCAATTGCTATTGTGCTTCTGTGTTAATAGATTGCTTATACCTGGGGTCAGAGAAGCCAGACCTCAAGTTAGTAAAGTAGTTATGATCTGGGCTCTTATCTCTTAGTTTTAAACAATGCTTCAACCTAGTGCCAACTTCTTCTTACATTTATTTCAGATCAACTGAAGAAATGCGCAGAATGGGGAGTCTCCAGGAAAGCCAGGTTCTTCTCCAGTGGTCTCAGGCAGCCTTTCACCTTGGCCCCAGAACCCCAGCAGCCTTTGCACCATCCAGTCCAACTAGTTCCCCAGTGAGACCTCTAGTCTCAGGATATCTGAGGCGAAAACCCCAGCAGCCTTTGCACCATCCAGGCCAACTAATTCCCCAGTATGACCTCTAGTCTCAGGACACCTGAGGTCAGTGGTGTTCAGCTATGCAGACATACTGCCCACCAGTTACTCATTCTCATGTCTACCTCCTATACCCCATGGCTACACACCCTCCTGGAGTGTTCCAGAGAAACAAAGGCCAGAGTGAGTGAGAATGCCTCACCTGGTGCCGTGATCACCATGCATACAGGATATTAATAAGTCTTAATAATGCTGCACACGTAGTAGAGCTCTGCAGTTTTCACAACCTTTTCATATGTCTGTGCCTTGTCTTATGTGAACCACATTCTAATCCTGTGAAGCAGAAAGTATTCTCATGTTGCAGACGAGTAAGCTGTGCCCAGCGTCACACGCTACTAAGCAGTAGATAGAGCCGGTATGAGCTGGAGAGAGAACTGAGACTGTGGCAGATGCCCCGACTTAGGATTCCAAGTCGGCTGCTTACCCCACATGTCCATTCCATTGGGGCCGAGGGGAGAGAGGAGGGGTTACAAAGGCACAGAGTTCGAGTGAATCAGGGGAGAGAGATAGCCTTTGGATTTTCCTGTGGCCTAGGTGGCCATGGAGATGGGGGTGGGGAGTGAGGGGTGGGGAGCAAGGCTACCTAGCCCCTGCACTTCACACAGGACATGCTGCCTGACAGACAGACTGGAACCACACCGACCTGCAATCCCAGCTGGAAATGAAAAAAACGTTGACCTGGCTATTTCTGAATGGGTGAGAGAACCAGAGACAACCTAAAAGGGGCAGAGAAAGTTGTAAAAAGTTTATGAAAAGAAATCTTAGGAAAGGAAATTTTATGTGTAGTCAAACTGACTAAGATAGGAATGAATTTAATTAAGTGAACTTAAATATCAAAAGTAAGCAAAATTAGTGTTTGATTCTTTCTCTATTGAAAGACAAGGTTTTCCTGTACTGCTGGTCTGCTCCTGACGAGATCCTGTGACTAGTTGTCTGCCTAGAAAGCAAAGGTTCTGTGTTTTATCAAAATAATTTTATGGGTTTTAGGTTGTCTTCACCAGGTCTTTGATTCCTTAAGAAAACGGAATCCTCTCAATAATAACAGCTAACCTTCTGTATTTAAAGAGCCCCAGCTGACTTTTATGCAGCAATAAAATCTGTAAAGATTGTGGCCCAGGTGGATGAAGTCCATTCTGCCTTTGCCAAAATGGCCCCTCGGTACCTCACTTTGGCCATCTTGATGCCCTTATAACATGGCCACAGCCTGAATCAGAGAAACCAACATGGGTAAACTTGGCTATAAATAAAATGCATGGTCGGGGCCATGGGAAGCCCAAGACAGCTGCTTGGTTCTTCTGAGCTCCTTAGCGAACCCCGTTTTTTGTTTTTTGCCCGCCTTCACCCATCATTGTGCATGTAGCAGGGCTGTATTCAACCATCACTTAGTCTGGGTTGTCGATAGTTTCTCATTGTTGTGTGTGTGTTTTCCTGATGGACTCTGAAGCTTCCCCTGCCACAAGGCTGATGCCCTCACAGTGGCAAAGAAGCTGTTAGAAACTGCGTGTCCCATTTGGAGTACACCTTCCACAGTCTCTCGTGATCACGGCACCCAGTTCACTGGCCAAGTCACACGAGTCGTCACTGTTCCTATCACCCTAACTCATCAGGCAAGGTGGAGAGAGCTAATGGAAAAACTGGATTCAAACCAAGCAAGAACCATGAGAGACCCTTAGAAAACCGCTGCCTACCGCAGCATGATCAGTTGTATTTTTCAGGGTGACAGCTTGGGTGGCAACAGAGAGGAGGAGCTACTGAGACAAGTCCCCAGCCTCGGTAGCAAAGAGGACTCTCACCCGTCTCCAACAGGACTCAGTCCTGGGGTCCAGCCGTGCTAGACCAGGCTGGCAAAACAGGTAAACGGGGTCACTAGTGGGAATGGGAAAGGAGGTGGTGGAACCGGACACTCCCTCCTATTGGCCGATGGGAAAGGCTTCGCTTTATGAAAAATACGTGGCTTCATCCTACTAGCATCTCAGAGCACGTATCTCAAGAGACAGTCACCTGCCCTGGGTGGGCGTGGGGGAGCATGTCGTGTACAATTCAATGTGATGGTCTAAAAGAAGGAAGGAAGGAAATTAAAATCATTGAGGAACAGTATACCAGGATCTGCTATCAACATTTCTGCAACTTTCATTTCATTGAATCTCACAATGACCTTGTTTTCTCTATTATGGTAAAGTACACATAACACATAAATTACCATAGCAACCCCCATTTAAAAGTACACAATTCAGTGGCATTAAGTTCATTCACAAGGTTGTGCAATCCTCGCCACTATCTAGTTTCAGAACATTTTCATCACCCCAAACGGAAACCCCACACGCCTTAAACAGCCCCTCCCCATTCCTCCCTCCCTTCAGCCCCTGGCAACCACTAATCTGCATTCTTTGTCTATTCTGTGTATTCTCAGCCAGCTTTTGATCTGAGTATTGTTTTTCCCATTTTACAGATGAGGAAGCGTAGCAGGGAAGTGTATGTCTCTTCCAAGGTCACAGCTGGCTGGGGATGGATGTGAGGGGCTCTGTACTGGGCTCCCCGGCTAGACAAGGAAGCCCCGTTACTCCCATAGCCCTGGGACTTGGCTTAGAAGGGCCTCCCGGAGAGTGCCTCTGTTAGTGTGCCCAGGACGTAAAGCAGGGTAGAGGAGGTAGGGAGCAGCAACCCTATGCAGAGGCCTGAAGCAGAAAGCAGGCAGGCAGGCAGAGAGAGAAGCCCCAGTGTTGACTTGGAATGGCCAAGGACCCTCCAGTGGGCGGCTCTCCCCTGCTAAGATGGCGGCTGGGGCAGGGACAGTACATCTGATATGGGGGCCATCTGATATGGGGGCGCTTCTAGCACAGCAGGCTGTGGCCTCCATTCTTCAGATCTAACAGCTTTGTTTATTCCTGTGAGCCTGCCAAGAGAATGCCCCAGGAAGTCAGGTGACCCAGGTTTCTTTTTCTCCAGGGAAACACAGACCTGTCTTTGGGTGAAAGTCTCTCTTGTCAGCGGCCAACCCCCCCGGGGCCATGTAGCGGGCTGTGACTGAGCTGGAGTTCATGAATGGCCTCGGGTCAGCGGCAGCTGCCAGCTGGCGCCTCCCAAATGGCTGTGTGAGCCTTTTGTTGGTTTCCTGGGAACCCATGAGAAGCCAGGTCAGGGTGCTGCACACCCACGGCAATCTGGGCCTCCTGTAGTCCCAGGGGGCCACTTTCTGGGCCTTCACCCAAGCCACTGGAACTCGGGAACCCCCTCTTCTTGCAAATGGGGTATGGTAGGTGTTTGGGGGTATGGTAGGTGTTTGGGTCTGTTCTTCAACACTCCAGAAGCTCATGGTCTCTCACTCGGAGGAATGTTGGTCGCCCACCTTCCCAGCACCACCTGCTCCACCTTGTTACCCTGGGAAGCAGAGGGGGTTCCTCTAGGAGAGCTGACTCATCATCCTCTGTGAAGCGGACCCTGTTCTCCTGAGTCTCTCTCACTGGGGTATGGCCCAGGGGGCGACAGAGGGGTGAAGCATTCAGCAACAAGAGCCCTTCCAGATGGGCTGCCCTGTAGCAGCTGTCGTGAAGGGCCTCTGCCGGTCCCCACAGGCCTTTGGGATACAATTGTGACTGCATCTGCCTGTGTCTGAGTCCAGTCAGATGAGCTGGGAGGTGAGGCATGTGGCTTCCTCCTGGCAATGACCTGCCTGTCTATGAATGTGACCCCTCAGATGTCCGTCTGTCTGCCTCCCTCACACCGTGCCTTTCTCCAAGGAATTTCCAACAGCAACCTGACCCCCTGGGCAAACCTGCTCCCTGGGGTTAGGATGTTGACCCTACAGCCTGTTTGGGGTGAGCAGGAATGAAGGGGGCAGGGTGGGAGCAGGAGACACCTGGCTGCCCTGAAAGATGGATCCTGGGACGCGCCCTATTCTTGCCTGGCAGAGCCGGTGTGGTGGAGACAGCCGACCTGGGTTCACCCAACTGTGCCACATGTACCCATGTGAACTCAGATAAGTCACTTTGCCTCAGGGAGCCTTCACTACCTTGTTGAGCTGTTGTGAGGCTTGAATGAAGGAATGCATGTGAAGTGCCCAGTAGAGGGGCAATAAGTGTAAGTTTATTAAAGTCTAGTTGTGTTAGGCTTTGACCCTTCCACTTAGTATTAATGTGTCTTGAAAGGAGTGGATTCGCTCAGGGCCCTATGTCTCTGCTAGAGCCCCGGGGCTGTCCCAGCCTTTCCTGGGACGCTTTTCTGATCAGCACCCTTCAGGAGGGAGCGTCTGCTTCCTAAGCCTCTCTCTGGGAGGAAGGCTCTCATGCTGTGTTCTCCGTAGCCAAGGTACAAGCTGCACTTCTGCTCCCTGTGTGAGGAAAGCTGGCCTCCATGCTCCTACCTGATCCTCTTCAGACAATCATGTAGTGAGCTTGCGCGTGCAATCATGTAGTTCCCCGCTGTCCTGTGGCTCCAGGCTCAGAGAGCAGGCAGCTACACAGGCTTTGCAGTCAGATGCATGCATGGGCTCAAGTGCTGGTTCTACCACTGCCTGTCCCGGTAGCCCTGGGCAGGTGTCTTCACCTCCGTCTGCCTTAATTTCACCCTGTCTGAGAGGTAGATGTGGCTGTTTTTCACATACCCCTCAGGCTACTGGCAGATTAGATGAGCAAATATACATATAGACCCTTAGAGCATGGGAAAGGGAGAGGGCTCCATAATCTTAGTTGTTATCAAGACCTTAAATTCTGCGGGTGCCTAGAAACCACCTGGGCTCCTTCCTCCGGGCTGATGATTGGGCCGGGCTGCCCACAAACTGTGGGAAAATTGAGATTGCGGTATGTAACATGCCTGGTATAGGGGTGAGCACATAGTAGGTACTCAGTAAATACTATCTCCTGATCTCATTCCACCTCCTAGGGGAGGACACCAGAGGTCACACAATATAAAAAAGGGATAGAAAAAAACAAGTCCAAAACCAGGGTAGCACACACCTTTGATCAGTAGAGCTGGTGTGTGTGTGTGTGGGGGGGAATGCTGTGTGAGGCACAGGTATGTGTAGGGAGATGAACATGATGTGGGCCTTCCCCTTAAGGAGCTCACGATCCTGGGTGATGTGGACACATCAGTGTGCGTGGGCGAGCAGGTGATCGGATGTGGGGTGTACAGTGAAAGAGAGGTCAGCCTCACTCAAGGATGGGGTGGCTTCCCTGAAATGGTACCCGTTATATGGGGTCCTGAAAGCTGGGTTGGAGCATTCCAGGAAAAGGGACAGTATGTGCAAAGGCGTGAGAGCAGGACACGCTCTAAGGAAAACTGACTATGGATTCCTGGGAAAGAAGCTACTGCAGACAGAGGCGGGCAGGAGGTAGGGAACAGGCCAGAAATGGCCTTGCAAAGTAGGTGAGATTTTATCATCTACACCACGTGGGGGCCTTTATACGGAGCACAATGGAAAAGAATCAGCAGCGATGATAGCAATTACTATTATGTAGATATCATAATGGTTATTCTGGTTTTCCTAACCATGTGTTTACTACGTGCCAGACACTTTTCTAAGGGCTTTACTTGAGTTAATGGGTTCATCCTGAAAGTTCACACTTCACATACTGTGATAGGTGTTACTACTGGTCCCACTTTACAGATGAGGCCGCTGAGGCACAGGACACAGTAAGTGGAGTCAGGCTGCCTGACTCCAGGGTACATATTCGCCACTGCTTGTTGCCTAGTGAAGAAAAGTGACTGCGCAAAGCCGGGAAGTGTGATGGATGCAGAACTCATTTCAGCAGTTGTAACTGACGTCCAGCCTCGCTCCTGAGATTTGTTTTTTACTTAGTGCTTTGGTGTTGGGCTGTTGCGATGAGGAATAAATGAGCATTTCAAAGGTGCTGAGATCTCGGGATGAAAGGTTTCTGTGTCTAAAATCCACATTCTGAACAGTTCACAGTATTCCTATTGTTGATGTTGCCTGGTTAACGTCTCTCTGAATGTCGCTTCTTATTCCTGAAAGGCAGCTTGCTGACAGCAGGAATGCTTCTGAGCTGACTGCTCTATGGGCACAGCTTCGCCTGGGGCTCTGGTGGATGGAGGATGAGGCAGGCGCCAGGCCAGGTCCCAGGGTGGCCTCTGCAGTGAAGTGCAGAAGCAGCCACCCCCAGTCTCCTTCTTTCCTGGGGAGATCAGTATTACTAACCCCTACTAGGACCAGGCAAGGTGTCTGGTGGTCTATAGCTATTATCTCATTCAATCCCTACAACAACCTTAGGCAGGAGGACCTAACGTCCCCATTTCTCAGATGAGGAAAACTGAGTCTTATGGAAGGGAAGACTCCTGCTCAAGATCATACAGCCAGTAAATGGCAGAAGAAGAATCTGAACCCAGTCCAACCAACTGCAAAACCCACTCACTTTCTCCCACACTATTCCAATATTGTCAGTATTATCACCCTGGCTGCATAAATGAGGAAACAGAGGCTCAGAGAGGCAGTGTCACTTACCTGAGGTCACACAGCAAGTACATTGGCAGCAGTGGGGTTGCAGCCCTAGCCTGTTTGACTCCAAAGCCCCCAGGACAACGTTTCATCCTGGCTCAGGCTGGACTCGGAGGAAGGCACAGCCCCTCAAATCAGGACAACCTTTTGTGCTCCACTCCCCAGTTCCCAACCCCATTGCTCACTCCCAGCTTTGTGGTTCTGGCCTATGGAGAAACAAAGAGGTTTGTTCTGCCTTTTCTGTCCCTTCATCCAATGGCCTGGGAGCCCCGACTCTGCAGTACTGAACCCTGAATCAAAAATTAGAACACTGTGTTAAGTCCTTGTGTCTCCCTCTTGACCTTGGGTAAGTCCTTGGGTAAGTCACTCATTTGTAAAGTTGGGTGATGGGTACTCTGTCGGCTTCTCATGGGAGCTGGGAGGAGGCTCAAACAAGGTGAAGGCCCGGAAAAGGCTCTGAAACCAGCCCAGGGTGGTGCGAGCACATGGAGGCAGCAGGAATGTTATTACGGTTCTGTTGTTTTCCTCCTTCCCTGCGGCCTGGCCTCTTCCTTGCAGTCTCTCCCAGCACAGAAGGCGGAAGGTGCTGGGCAGGCCTCTCTCCAGAACCACAGTCAGTTGGCCGCCCTGGGTGGCTGGTCAGGCCTGTTGGACCACATTTCTCACAGGTTTCCTGCCCTCCAACCTGCTCTGAGACCTCTGCCTCCCACCCCATTCCCTAAGGGGGAGATACCAGAGAGAACAACCCAGCTGTCTTTGTGACAAAAACCAAAAGTAAATAAAGGAATATTTACCAAGTACCCGTAATTCACCAGGCACTTGAAGTATTTAATCCTTGCAGCAACCCTGAGAATTTTTCCCTGTTTTGTTTTGATGAAAAGGAGGCTCAGAAGGGCCCCCGGTTCAGGGGCATATAGCTGGAAAGAAGGGTTCCAGCTCTGGGCTGTCTCGCTCACTGGGAAGCCAAGCCCTTTCTTCCCTCCCATTCTGCACACCCCGCTGACAGGCAGGTCGTTGGGTCAGTGGCCCAAGGCTGTGGCTGTCTGTTTGTCCAGGAGGCAGAAGCCAGGATTACCAACTTGGGCTGGGAGGGCTGATACTTCCTCCAGGCTGCCCAGGATTTTTCCATCACCCTTTCATGGCAGCCTCATGTCAACCTCTGCACCAGGTGGGCCTGACGGAGGCTGCCTATGGGCAGAGGGTAGAGGCCTTCATCTGGGCCTGTGCAGGGTCCTGATTGCCATGGGCAGCCTCCCATGTGGGCGGGAAAGGACGCTGCATTTGGAGTCAAAGGTGCCGCTTCCAGGGGGCTCCATCAACAATCATCGTGTGGTTTTGGACAGGTCTCATCGCTTCTCTGAGCCTCGGTGTTTTGGTCTATCATATGGGACCGTATCCTCACCTCCCTGCAGTATGGGTGGGATAAACAAGTCGCCGTGGGAAAGTGCCCCAAACAGAAAGCTCTGGGCAGGACCTGCTGCATAATTTGCAGGACGCAGTGCCAACATGAAAATGTGGGTTCCCTTGTTTACAGATTATTAAGAATTTCAAGGCGGTGGTAGGAGAATACGACACTAGGCGCCGGGTCTTTGAAGGTGCCAGACCTGTGTCAGCCTCTGGGCTCCCGAGCGCAGTCTTGAGGCCCAAGCCTCTGGTCCCGCAGCACATTTGGCGAGGCTCCCGCGCCATCTAGGGGCGCCAGGGCGATCAGCACCCGCCGCTCACACCCTGCTCCATGCAGCCTCCGTGCAGTAATTAACCTGCGTGGGCGTGGGGTGCTTAAGAGGCACACCTGCCGCATCTGTTTTCCCCTTTCGTCTCCCATCGGTCACCACGTCGTCTACATTGCGCTCTATGACCTCTCACACGGTTCCTACCCTTTCAGTACCGTGGTCCACTCACCTGCCCACTTGCTCTTTGTGATTTGGGTGAGGCTCATTGAGGTCTGCGCCATCCCTCCCCGAGCAGTTTCCTTGTCGGGCCTCTCGAGGCACCCTTCCTCCTTCCTCCTCGCTCACTTCATCTCTTTTGCTGCTCTCTGCCACCTGCAGGGAACGCCTATTTCCTTAGCCTGGCACCCAAAGCTGTCTACCTCGCAGCCCTAGCCGCCTCCTCGCCTTCCTGGTCCTGGTCCTCCTGTTACCTTCAAACAAACGTCTCTTGGTGACATGCTCCCCGCCTTGGGGTCTCCTCCTTTTGGTCGGCCTCTCCAGGCCCTGCCTCTGATGGGGACACTTCCAGGGATGCCACCCGCTTTGTGTGAACAGCCATACGGAGTCAGAGACAAGCCTTCTCTGCTGGGGTCAGTGGCCAGGGCAGGGGTACGTCTGTAGGACTGGACTGGCTGGCCTGAAACCTGCCTCTACTGCCCTAGGTCAGCCTCCTTTTCAATAAAGTGGGGATCAAACGAAGTAGGGTTTTTTGTGAGCATATTAAATGAAATTACTTAAATGAGGCATTCAGAATGGTGCTTAGCTGATTACAAGCACTGAGTAAATATTATTATAACCACTATTAAACTCTGTATCCACTAATTTCTAGCAGTGTGACTTTGGGCATGTGATTTCACCTCATTGAGCTCTTCCCATCTGGAAAATGGGGATATTATTTATGTTCCTATCCCAGAGAATTATGATAGAGTGGAGAGAGGGGAAAGAGTTTAATGTCTCTACAGAGCTGTGCTGCCTTAGGCAGCTCCCCTTACCTCTCTGAGCTTCAGCGTCTGCCCCAGTAAAACCAGGACTCTACCCTGTTACACCGGGCACATGATAGGAGTTTAGTAAACTGCTTTCTTTTCAAGAATGCCACTCTTAGCTCTTAATCTTTTAAATGTGATGTCAGATCGGGAAACCAAGAGCCCTAGTGTCCAACCTAAGTAATAATTTGCTGCTTATAGGCTGAAGCCACTTGATCAACCCCAGCCCCCACATCCCTCAGCAGGAGCTTCTGGCCACCTCTTTGTCTCCGTATCCCAACCACACCCCATGAGGGTCCAGACTTTCTACAGGAGAGGGTCTTGGGAACAGCAATCTTGTTGGAAGGGAAGGGTCATGAACAGTTTTGTCTTTAAGCTGCATTTGCATGTGGTCACAGTATTTGCATTTGAGCTGGATGTTTGCTTGAGGGCTGGGCAGGACCCTCCACTGCCTGGCACAACTAAGTACTAATAATTGGATGCCAAACGAATGGATCAGCCTTCTCTTTTCACAACTTACCTCTCCTGCCTGAGGGAGTCATGGAAGAAGGGAAGATTAAGAGTGTAAGAAATAGTTCTGTTTATTGATCAGAAGATGGTATAAAATTACAGCAATTTGCAGGCATTCTGGGCTTTCTGGAAGGGACATGCAGCGCTCTAGCGGGAGATGGAGTGGAGGCGTGGACCACTGGGCCTGGGCTCCCTTCCTGGGCAGTTAAGGGACCTGCACTACTAGCACAGATGCTAGTGTGAGAGAGAATGGTTGGTCTTTGCCTCTGGAAACAAAGGACATGGGCAGTTTGGGTCATCAGACAACGCCATGCTTATAGATTCAGTCCTAACCCTACATACGTTAGGTGCCGGCCCTCCCAATCAAGTCACCATAAGATTCCTACTGTTCTGTACAAGGCTCATTCTTGCAACCAAAGAAAGGGAAACAGGCACATTGGTTTGGGAGGCCATCACGGAGTGGTGTGCATTTGGTTCAGGTCATCTTGCTTCCAGACACACCAAGGTCTGCTGGACATGGAAGCAGTGGGCTGGGGCACGCAAGCAGAAAAGTGTGTGCTACTGGTTAAGCTCAAGCAGAGGGACCGTCCATGGGGCAGCAGTGTGATGAGCATGCTTCCGATTTCATCTTGTCTCTCTCAAGAAGAGGGAGGAGGGAGAGCTGGGAATCAGAGACTGAGCCACGTGATGCTGGTTTCCATAGAAAGTCTTCAGCAGAGAATTCTTCCGCAGCGGAAGAGGTGTTTCTGTCCCGAGACTCGGTATGTAAAGTCAGATCGAGGGCAGATCAAGGTGTTCTGGTGGTGGTTGGTAGGTCTCTGAGAGCCGATGGCTGTGTGCACAGTTACATGACATTTTGGAACAGCTGGAGGGACCTCATGATGTTGTCGTCCTAAGAAGGGGGGAGGGGAGAAGACAGAATGGTTGGAATCCTTGTAGGACCCTCCCGAGAAGCCCTGGTGAGCCAACCTGCAGCATGGCTTTCCTGTGCACAAAGACCTCTGCCAGGGAATAAGGGATGGAGACCTAGGAAAGGAGTAACTTGAGGTAAGAAGCGCCTTCTCTGGCCTTAAGGAATTCGGAAGGAACAAATTATCTAGTGAATCAGTGAGTATTGCCTCTTTTCAGAATCTCTGGGCAATTGCATTTTATCGAGTGATTTTTCTACATCTACCAAGATGATCATATATTTTTTTCTTTTTTGTTCTATTATATTGATTACATGACATTGATTAATTCTTGAATGTTAAACCAATCTAGCATTCCTTTAATAAGCCCTATTAGTTTGTGATGTATTATGCTTTTTTATGTACTGCTGGATTTGATTTTTTACATCTGTGTTCAGAAGAACTGGATTAGCCTGGAAATGTTGTTTTGTTTTGTTTTGTTTTTATTTTTTTTGTGTGTGTGTGTGTGTGGGCAGTGTCACTGGCCCTCACATGTGGGACCCGAACCAGGGCTGCTGGCCTCCCAAGCCAGCGCCCAACCACCGCGCCACTCGTCCGGCCCAGCCTGGAAATGTTTTAAATCTCATAATGGCTTTGCCAAATTTCCATATTAGAGTTATGATAGCTTCATAACCCAAGTTGAGATGTTTTCCCTCTTTCTCTATTCTCTGAGTTTGTAGCAGATTAGTGTCATTTCTTCCTTAAATGGTTGGAAGAATTTACCAGCGAAGGCACCTGAGCCTGCCATTTTCTCTCTGGGAAGGTTTTAAATTACAAAGTTAAAATTTTTCTTTAACAGACATAGGACTAGTCACGTTTTCAATTTCTTTTTCTGTTAGTTTTGATAAGTTGTATCTCCTGGGTCAGAGCAGAAAATATTTTGAATTAAAATATCATGAAAATATGACATCTAAATTTTGGGGATCTGAAGCATTACTCAGCTAAAGCAGTACTCACAGGAAGACTTCTCTCTTTAAATGCATATATTATAAAAGGAGGGTTGAAAATCAGTGACTAAATGTCCATCTCAAAAAGCTAGAAGGAGAGGCTGGCTGAGTGGCTCAATTGGTTAAGAGTTGGCTTAGAGTGCGTGCTCTGAGCAACAGGGCCGCCGGTTTGATTCCCATGTGGGCCAGTGGCTGTCACTGAGCCACCAACAAGTGGCAGGATGGCTCAGCTGGTGTAACAACAAGATTGCCTGTTCAGTGGTGGGCTATGCCCACCCGCAACTAAGACTGAACACAGCACCGTGAGCTGAGCTGCCCCCCGGATGGCTCAGTGGATCGGGCGTGTGCTCTTAAGAACAAGACTGCCGGGTTCGACTCCTGCATGGGATGGTGGCTACGCCCACCTGCAACTAAGATTGAACATAGCACCTTGAGCTTAGAGGCCATGAGCTGCTGATGGGAATCCAGAGGGCGACTAGTGCCCTCCACAATGAAGACAAGAACAACAACTTGGCTGGTCCCCTTCCCCAATTCCCCAACACTGTTCCCCTCCCCCAATTCCCCAATTTAAAAAAACAAAAAAAAAGCTAGAAGGAAACCTAGAAAATTGGATTAAAATTAAAAAGCAGAGGGAAGGAAATAATTTAGTGCTCAAATTGATGAAATAAAGAGCAAACCTATAATGTGGAAAATCAACAAAGACAAAAATTGATTCTGGGTATATGAAATCTTTAGAAGTTTCTAAAACAGTGAGGTATTATCACCTAGTGGTTAAGTATGTGGGTTCTAGAGTCAGGCTGCATAGACGCAAACCCTGGTTCTCTCGCTTACTAGCTGAGAGACCTTAGGCAAGTTACTCAATCTCTCTGTGCCTCAGTTTCTTCACATGCAAAATAGCATAGATCATAATATCTATTGAAATACTAGGCTGTGAAAAAGAAGTGAGTTCATTAATGAAGAGCTATAGAAGTTGCTCAGGTGAGAAACTAAATTCATTAAAAAACTGTTAAGCAAAGTCAAAAAAAGCATACTACAGGAGGGGAGGGTCTTCAAAATTAGAACGATGGAGTTCAACTGCTGTCCCTATCACTTATTGTGCCTTTGCTACATCTCTTAACCTTGCAATGCCTCCATTTTCTCTTCTTTAAAATGGGGCAATAAATACTGCTGTTCAGCCAGTTAAAATGTTGAACTATTTCTAATACTTCTGGTGAATAGCTGCTGACCTTTGCCTCCACCCTCCTTCAGCACCTTCCCCTCTGGCTACCTGGTAATTGGCTCAGGACCCCTGGACTACCCAAAGATCCATCAACTAACGGTTGATGGTTGGGTTAATACCGAGTTTGGCAGGGGTTCCCCAGGGCATTGGGTCAGGGTCGGTTAAGAGTGGTCGATCTCAGTCCCTGCTATTGTAGTTATTAAATAGTTGGAACATCGCCCTGGACAGAGCGCTTCTAGCTCTCAGGGTTGTTGTGAGGTTTATGTAATGTAACTGAACCTTGATAGCTGCTCAGCATGAGTGGATAACTTCTCCCCTGCTTTCTTGCATTTCTAGTTCTTATTGGGTAGAGCTCAGAGTAACGGTCCCTTTCTGACATTAGGTAAGGGTATAAATGCTTTTTCCTAGAGTAGATGAAAGCTGTTATTTCCAGTTTAGTCTCTGGCCAATTCTGGGGCCGGTCTGTCCTTCAGACTAAGGACGTGTGGTCCAGCAGCATCAACATCACCTGGGAGAGGGTTAGAAAAGCAGTAGCTCGAGGCCCACCTGGAGACCCGACTGAATTAGAATCTGCATTTTCACGAGACCTTCAGGGGCGTTTGTTGGGCATTACAGTTCTAGAAGCATCTGTCCAGGGCATTTGTGTTAAAAATGAAGATGCCTAGGCCCCATCCCAGATCTGGAGTCTCTGGGATTGAGGCCTGGAAATGTGCATTTTCAGGATCACCCCGGGCAGTTCTTGTGCACACTATGGTTTGAGAATCACAACTTTAGATTTTTTTGCAGCTACTCCCTTGTCACCCATTCTTAGGCGTCTGGCTTAGCCTGTGCTTGGCCGAGACCAACCCCATGCCATGCTGGGAAATGGAGATTGTTGGATTCTGACTTGCTGCTGGGGTTGGTGCTGTGGTGGCTCTAACCTCAGGGGTCACAGGTTTCTTATTCTCTCCTTTTGCAGGTCAACAAGTCCCATATTTCCTTTTCCAGATTTAAAGATATGGTGCTCTGAGATCTCTCCTTACCTCCTGACAGGATTCAAGAAATTCATCTAAAGTCACGATCCCATCTTTATTTTTGTCCATTTTCTGAAAGACACAAGAGGAAGCACTGCATTCCAAAGCTCTATTTTTACTAAACCAACGTTGCCCCGAGAATTTTGAGTGGTCTTTCACTGGCGAGACATCCCCACTCAGGCCCTGGGGGTAGCACGTAACCCATGAGCTTCCTTAAAATGAAAAGACGTGCTCCAGGCCCTTACCAGTTCATCACTGGGTTATTCTGCTGACACCTACCATGTCCTCCCTGGACTTTTCCATCCTGTCCACCTGACAGGATGACCCCTGGACACGAGTTTCCACTTCTGTCACTTACTGTGTGACCTTGAATGAGTCTTTAAGCCTATGTAAGCCTCTTGTGCCCAGATGCAAAGTGAGAGGATTAGACTAGAATGCGCTCCGGCATTCTTCAATGCTCTGTTGCTAGATTAATTTTTCCTAAATCACCATTATGATCTTGCCACTCTTCTACTCATGGATTAACAGGGGCCCACCCGCTCTTTACCAGAGCAAGGCTAACCTCTTCAACTTACTGGTCTCACGTCCATCCCACCACAGTTTCTACCCTTACTGCCCCTGACTCTTAATGGTATCTTCCATGTTCATTCCAGTTGCCCAAAAGGTTTTATGGAACACACAGTCTGTACTGTACCACGTGTACTTCCCTATTGCCTGCTTAACCAGACCATCTATTCCTGGAGAACAATACTTACCCTTGGTTTCTGGTTCCTACCATGTGTAGTACAGAGTGGACACAAACCAGCTAGATGCTTGGGGGCTGACTGAATTGAGCTGAAAGCTCACCTACCTGGAAGAAGACATCCACGTGCTGCCTGGGAGTGTCTTCTCTGAGCACAGGATACGTGTATTTCCCCATCATGTCATAGATGGCTTTGACGATATCCATCATCTCCTGCAGAGGGGACACGGAAGCACACAGCGTGGGAACCGTGAGGCCAAGCTCTTCTTAGGTGACTGTTTGGGGCTCCTGATCCTCCTTTTGAAGGAAACTGATTCAAAGGGCCTCCTTCAGCTGATGAGAGGGCGTTAGAAAGCAAACTGAAGGGGTTGTATTTGGGGAGCCTCTTTTTAGGGAGAGGGCAGTGGAAAATTCGTGAGCATTTTCCTCAGTGAGGGGTTAGGTGTGGGATCAGGGTGGACATGTCTGTGTACTGATCACCTCACACGCCATTTTTGGAAGACCCTGTCTCCACTCCATCACTCCTTTGAATGGTTGGGCCTGGGTGGCTGTATTTGTACCGGGTGACTTTTCCCTGTGACCACAGTTGATTGGAACAAAGGCGGACAGCTGTGTAAAGCCAAGCGATTCTGTATACTATCATGCATATGACTACTTTATAAAGTGATTTTTAAAATGTAATGTATCACCTGAAGTTTCCATCTTGTTATTCTTGCATGAGTTTAAATGGCCACCTGTATTTGCATTATATGTATTTACTGAAATTCATTTGACACGTCTGCTTTTAGTGGATGTTAGGGTTTTCACATTTTGGGGGTAGTTCACCACTTTTTCTTCAGCACCTAGGACACCTAATAAGCCTTGAAATGTGTGTTGAGCAAATATATGACTGAATGACAGAGATAAACATTAGAGAGAAACTTGCAAGGTTGAGGTGAGGACTGGAGTTCAGGAAGTGGGCTGATAAATCCAGGTTTCGACTGAGATTCTGGGATACAGTCGCTACCAAAGTGAGTTTTGAGATAGACCTGTGGGTATTTCACTGGCCAGACACCATGTCTATTTTGAGGCTCTAAAAATGTCAAGTAGTGAAGATTCAGAAATTACTTGTGATGATTTTTTTTAGAGATGGCTGCACCTTCCATTGCCCCCTTCCGTTGTTTTATTAGTAGGTTAAATAAGTTGTGGTCAGTACAGTCCAATTGTATTCTCCTCTTCATCAAAAATCCCCCTTTTCTAGGTGATATGTGCCAATCCTACTATTCCAGCTTCTAGCTTTCACCTGTGGCTATTAACCTGTTAAAATACAAGTTCCCCTGGGAAAAGTAACTCTATACAGAAATAAATCATTCATCCCCACTTTAGAATGTGCATTGAATATGTGTGACCCAGTGAGAAGGAAGGAATCTGCTTAATCCTTTCTTAGTGCCCGAGAAAAGGGCAGTGTAAGGCAGTGGGGGCGTTCAAAGGTGACCTCCACTTTCCCAGGAACCAGCTCTCTTGGCCCCAAAGCAGATCCCTCCTCATTTGGACAATCTCATCCTTATGACTGCGGCTGTGTTCTATTTAATTAGACACCTTTCCTGTAGCTCTCACATGCCCCCGGCCTCACTTACCTCTTTGTTTATGTATCCATCTTTATTGATGTCATACAAATTAAACGTCCACCTTAGTTTCTCATGGACGGTTCCTCTCAGTAAAATCGACAAAGCAGTTACAAAGTCCTGAGAAGTGGAAGAGGCACGAGTGACGTTAGCCACCAAGCCATTGGGTGGGGTAAAGCTCTGTCTTTGAGTACAATGCTGTGACTGTTTTTACAGAATGGAATCGCCCATGTCCTCTGTTCCCTGAAGGATATGGCCAAGCTCAATGAAGAGTGCCCCTCCTTCCATTCCCTACCCTGCCCCACTTTTTAGGAGGGAGCCCCCTTGAGGAAGAATGGAGCCCTAGCTGTACTGACACCTCCAGACACAGGTAAACACAGCCTTCTCTGGAACTGCCCTATGCCATGGCCGCAATTATTGTACAAGTGGTGGTATCGTCTAGTGGCTAAAAACTGGAAACATCCTACTTGAGTTCAAATCCCTCCTTTACCACTTCCTAGCTGTTTGACCTTGGGAAAGCCCCTCAGTCTCTCTCTGCCTTCCTTCCCTCTTCTGTAACTGGTAACAATAGCACCCGAACCTGTAGGGTCATGGTGAGGATTAAATACATTAATAAATGCAAAGCACTAAGTGCAGAGCCTGCCACATGGTAAGCTCCGTGTGCATGTGACCTATTAAACTGTTATCATCAGTCCCCGGAGGCCAAGCATCCCTGGAGGACAGGGCCAGTTGCTCCTTCTTCTCGCTATCTTTAGGAAATGCTTACTAAATACATGAGGGTTTCTTTGTCTTGACTGAGGGCATTTGATGATCTAACCCTTACCCTAGTACCCCACGGTTTAGAGGGAGAGGAGATGGGGCCCTGGGGAGTCCCTCAAATGTCACGTACCTCAAACTTCACAGAGCCTGTCTGGGTGGTGTCGAAGGCATGGAAGAGGTAATGGGCATACGTGCTGGCATCTGCAAGTCAGAGAAGGAAAGGCAGGTGATGGGAGCAGGGGCTCCGCACAGGGGGGCGAGATCACTTAAAAACACTAAAGGCAGAGACGAGGGTGATGCTGGGGATAGAAAGGAGAAAGCCATGGAGTAGGAAAGCTCGCTGGGTGAGCCGGCACCCATCTGTCTCTCCTGGGGTTTCCGTGGGAAGTTCCAGCAAGAGCCAAGCCAGGCTCTTGGCTTCTCCATCTAGCCGTTCCCAGAGAAAGCCTCTCCTGCCTGTCTGTGTGTAAGTCTTGGTGGATGGATGGCACGATGATTGAAGGGAGGTGTTCTCCTGAGTGGCAGTGCAGTGCCACGGAATGAGCACTCATTAGGAAGCTGACAGGCCGGGTCTTGGGTACCGGCTCTGTCGATACGTAGCTTGATGACCGCAGGCATCTAAGCCGCCTCTCTGATCTTCACTTTCTTACCTCAGTACAATGGGATGATGCAAGACCTATGTCTTCACATTTTCGAAAAACTATGTTCACCTTTTCACAGTCACATCATCAAAACCAGCATTCAGTCCACCACGTAGTCAAAACTCGATAAGGAGTGGCTCAGTAGAACTCAACACTCAGCAGTTCTGGGGCCTACGTGGGCCGAAGCTGCCACCCCACTTGTCCTGGGTCCCACACCTCGGAAGGTTCCTGTCTCATGGCAAACGGCCTATGAGAAGCGGAGCCCAGGAGGTGTTTGGGAGTCTTAGGTCTCTCCTTCCTTAGGACCCAGGGAAGGGTCCTGTAGGAAATAGCTTCTGGGGCAGGAAGTAAGGTGGCATGTGATACACGGAAGCCACAGGAAGAGCTACTCATGTCCCAGGCTCATGGGGCCAGGGTGAGTTCCCCGAGGAGCCAGGCAGGGAACAGAACAGCTGTGGGCCTGGCACCCTCCCGAACCTCGATTCATAAGCACAACGCTATATGCCCTGCATCCTTTTGGATTCGTTTCCTTTTGTCGCCTCTGGTATCTACTAAAGGTCTTTTTCAAAATTCTAGCTTGGCTCAGCTGTTATAAGGAAAAAAAACCAGAGAGCGTGTGGCACAGTGGTGGCACTACCAGGACAAAGCTTTACATCAGGAGCATAGGAGGTCTAATCTTGGTCTGCCACTCGCTGGCTATGTGACTTTGAGTGAATTGCTTAGCCTCTCTGAGCCTTAGTTGCCCCATCTGGGATAAAAACATCTGTTTTCTAGAGCGGTTATGACATTGTTTTATCATCCTTTCCTCCTCTCCTGGAGAGAGTCCATTTTCAGGGTGCTTTTCTGCTAAAGATTTAGCGAACTCCACACCTGGCAATAAAAAGGAGGAATCCTGCTGCGAGTTCGCCCCAATGTTAAGGCGGAGGCAGATAACAAGGAGCAAGAACTTGGAGAAAGAAAGACTAGCCGCTCACCCAAGAGGGAGCCGGGCAGGATCTATCTCAAGGTTAGACTCACCTCCATGAGGGAAAAACTGAGCGTAGATCTGCTTGAATGTTTCTTCATTGACCACGCCACTGGGGCACTCCTGCTTGGAAGGGACAGAGTCAGTGGGAATATCTGAGGACCTGCCCCAGGAGGAGTGACTGGGCCCAGCCTTGGGGTCTAGGGTTCCGTGTGATCTCTGGGGGGCAGGGACTTCCGTGTCTCCAAGGTGAGTAGCTGGGAGGCAGCCCCCCACTCTTCCTAGGACTGAAGCTGCTTTGCAAAATGATAAGACTTTATCAGAGAATGGGCACTGGGAGGTGGAAAGGGTTTGGGCTTTGGAAGGAGAAAGACCTGGGTTTGGTTCCCCGCTCAGCCCCTTCTAGGCTTTGGGACTTTGGGTGAGTCCGTCTCCAGTCTTCAGCATCCTTACCTGTAAAATGGGACTAATAGGACCTTCCCGACAAGGCTATGATGAGGTTTAAGATATGAAATAACGTGATAAATTGATACATTGGCATTCAGGCTTCCATTATCAGTCTCCACGAGCTCGGTTAGCAAGAGACGCGAATCCCATTATTTCTGGGGCACCAACAGCACTGACTTTCTGAATTGGTCATGCTAAGGTTAGAACCTGGGCAGAGTGAATTCTCCAAGGCTGTGCCATCCTGGGAAGTCCCTGGGCTGCTGGCCAGTTTCCCACCTACTGAGATGGCCTGGAGTCTTTCTTTCTAGCCAGGTAATCTTGCTCTCATGCTCCCTTTATAGAGTTGACCTTCCTTTTACAACTACATGTATGGAAAAGCACCCTGATGGGCCCCGTTGGCATATGGGAGAGCTTAGCCCCAAGTGGGAAATCCTGCCCGGGCCTTCAGAGGTCATGTGGGCCTTACATTTTTGAAGCCTCGGTAAAGGACCTGTAGCTCCCTCTTGGTGAAGTTGGTCTGGGCCTCAAGCTGCTCCAATCCCTCAGGCCGGTGGCAAACCATAGTCATCTCCAACTCATCTTCAATCTTATCTGGAACCAGAGGAAATGACATTGGAGTGGCTGACCTGGCTGGTCCCTTGTCAGACCACAGTCTGGGCTGTCAAAGGGTGATCTGGGACAGAGGGTCATGGGCTGGGGTCACAGTGCAGATGACCTTCCTGCCTGAAACCCCGCCCAGTCAGTTTCTGTCTCACACTCAGTCCAGCCATTACTCCAGGTGTGTCACACCCACATGAGGAGGGAGGCTCAGCCCTGGAGATAAACATGTCCCGGTGGCAACGAGGGCCAAGTTGCTAACAATGAGTCCATTGAAAAACATTTCCCTTTGTCTTGAAATAATTTTTTGCATATTCAATTTGTCTCTGAATATTCTAGAGACACAGGTGTCTCTAGACACAGGATCGACCCTCTCCAACAGCAAAAGGAAACAAATCTGTTTTTAGAAAATAGAGTAAACTCTCACCATTTGGGATAACTAGAGGAAGGCTAGCGTGATTTAGCAAAACATTCAAATTATAGCATGTTCAATATTAATTTAAAAACATGAATATATTTAACAGTATAGTTTTGTAATATTTACTAGATATCCTTAAATAATAGGAAAATTACTCGAATGGGAACTACTTTATAGAAACGAAAGCTTCTGAAGCATATGAAAGGCTTTAAAAACAGTTGTCTTAAGTAGTAGTTTAGCTGTACTACAATGCAGTATAGTTTTTGCTAGTTATTTAGAAAGTGTCAGTCAATTAAAGAGAGAACTCTGCCCATCGTCTACTGAAGGATCACAAAATTCAAATAAGTGGGACTTTCAACATTTTACCATCACGGAAGGATGAGTGAGTGTTTTCCTTTGGGCCCTGCTAGAAGGCTTTCTATAAATTTACTCCGATTAAGAATCAATTGCCACCTAACCTTTTCTGCCGATTGTTGTCATGCAGACGTTACCTAATCCATATATTGAATGACAGTAAGTCTGGGCTGGCAAGAATAGGGATGAGAAGGGCAGACTGCTGGGATCGGACACATCCCCCTCACACCCCATGACCACGGACAGCGAGGCAGGCTGAGTTTCTATCGGAGAACAGGGCGAGCACGTGCATTGCATTGTGGGCGTGTCAGTGTCTATCTCTTTGCATCAGATTCTCTCTGTATTTGCCACTTTTCCTTTTTTTTTTTTTTTTTTGAGGGCAGTGTTACTGGCCCTCATATGTGGGACCGAACTGGGGCCACTGGCTTCCCAAGCCAGCACTTAACCACCGCGCCACTCGGCCGGCCCGCCACTTTTCCTTTTGATACTTTGATTTCAATAGGAAAGGAAACCATCAAAGTGAGTTTGTACCTGATACTTTTTCCTCAGGTGATGGCCAGTTGGTAAATTTTCAAGGAAGAGGCAGAAGAATTTGGTAACAATTCCTAATTGTTGTCTTTCTTATGTGCTGGGCAGTGCATATCACTTTATCCTTCTGTGAGTAAGGCCAGATTATTCAATATAAATAAGATCATCTTTATACAATGTAGCAAGTGGCCAATTTCCTTATAATTCTTAGAGCCTTTAATTGTTGTTATGTTTGTAGCTAAGCAATTACCTAAGCACTGTGTTTCTATATAAATGAAAGGGCTAATTCTTAAACAAACAACAAAAAAGCCCCATATAAGTTTAATTCAGAATACTCAGATATTTTTAATTCATTTTAAAAGAAAAATCAAATTGTTGGTTTAAATCTAGCATTAGATTTAATAACAATTTTATTTTAAAAATACATAGATACCTACACTGTAAATAGAGGTAAAAGTTTTATTAAAATGTAAATAAGATGTAAATGTATTTTTGTAAGAAATGATGTATTTTTGAAGGAATCTAGGATACCTTTCCAAGTCTATCTTATCTAGGAGCTTAAAAGATTTTTTTTTTTTCAATATTGTCTTATTTCTTTTACTCCTTCTGTGACTGAATTCCTCACAAACTCAGGAAAATCTTTTTGCAGAAGTTTGAGGGGGTTTGATTCAGAAACTGCTTTTGCTTACTTATCATCTCTGTTATTAAAAA
Source organism: Aselliscus stoliczkanus (assembly GCA_033961575.1). Taxonomy (NCBI): domain Eukaryota; kingdom Metazoa; phylum Chordata; class Mammalia; order Chiroptera; family Hipposideridae; genus Aselliscus; species Aselliscus stoliczkanus. Next base: position 7,668,707 of record CM066733.1, read on the forward strand.
TGCATTAAGTAATTATTAAAATAGCAAACATTAAACCCACTTCATGAAGGTGGAGCTGGACTTCATTAATAAAGGAGTTGTTTGCCACATGAGCATCAGAATCAATTTCCATATCAAAGAGATTCTGTAAAATATGAATATTTGGATGTTGACTGTCAAGCTTTCGTCATTTTGCTTTTTCATTGTCGGGCTGTGGGAACATCAGTTATAGAAGGAAATTCATGTCTTTGGGGTGCAAGATGGTGGACGTCGCCTGCCTGTGGGCATTAGGGGCTTAACATAGTGCTTGGTTTTTCTTTCTTATTGTGTTTCATAGTAAGAACTACACTTTGCATTACAGTCCACTGTACATCTACATGTAAACAAAAATTTTATGAAACAATACTTTTCCCTCACTAATGTGAGATGTACTCTATTTTCAATTTTAATGTATTCCTTTGTAAAAAAGTGCTGATGGTGACCTCCGTGTGTCATGACGTTGAATGGTCAAAACTAATTCAGGTTGTCGTTACTTGTGGCAGCCTTCTAGGGGTGCCCACATTTAAGCATCCCCTGTTCTCACACCAGCTCTCCCCCGCTTTCCTTGGATGCATTATGGTTCCCACCACTGTAAATACATCCTGAAGAAAATTCGGAGGGGGCTGCAGAGGTTTTCCTGCCCCTCCTGTTATCCCTCAGGGAGACCCTGGGTGCTACCCAGGAGGTCCCAGCAGAGGGAGGGGGGTGGCAAGGTCCCCTGGTGGAGGAAGAGGAAAAAGAATTCACAGGTGGTAAGCTGGCTTGATAGTTTCTGTTAAGGTTTGTTGAGAGTCTCTGAGGCCAAATGTTGCTTATTATTATTTTTGTTATGAAAAATGAGCCAGTTGCTAAGTCAGATTGAGCTTGGGTGAGAGAGATTAAAAAATCAGCCTGGAGATTTCATACTATGACGATAACTACCTACCAAGAATGAATTAGAATATCTTCTGTTTGTAAAATACTTTTAATCTGTAAAATGTTTTCATGCCTCTTATGTCACTAAACCTTGTGTTTGGTGGGGAGTGGGGGACCACGGCCCTCTCCATCGGAATATTAGGAAGAGGGGTGTCCTAACAAATAGAGTTCTCTAACTAGGAGGGCCTTAAAAAGTGAGGAAGTGTCCATCACTGCGGGTGGTTAAGGTGAGACAGAACAGCCAACAGTAGAGGATGCTGAGAGGAAATTCCCAGGCTGAAGGAGAGATTGGAGAACATGGTTCAGAATGAGTGGTCCTTAATGTTTTGGGGTCACAGGCTCTCCTCAGTGTGGGATGAAAGCTTTAGACCCTAAGAAAAGAAAATGCACTGCGTCATGTCATTTTGCCTGTGCTTGCAGTGAGTTCCTGTATCTTGTTAGCACATGGAGCCCATGTTTTGGGCTTCTAGCACAGGCGACCTCTTCCAAACTCTGTCACTAAATGGCTTCGCCTAAGTCCTGGGTCACATAGCCAATTAGTGGAGCTAGAAGCCAGTCAGTCCAGGGTCTCTTTTATAGATCTGGCTTCCATGTACCCCTACAATGGCTTCTGCTTACTTGAGCACAAATTGCAAATTGGTTTGGAACCCGCCTTGCAGTAGTCCGGCTCCTAACAAGCTCTGGCCTATGTACGAGTGAGATCCTCAGACTATGAGTAGCCGGAGGGCCCAAGGCTTTGGTCTCCTCCCTAGTGAAGCGTCTCTTCTGTTATGTCCCTGACTATGACCATGACCGGAGACCATGGCGGTGAGGATCTCCTTCTCCCTGGACTGAAAAACAGTTTCCCTACCATGGGGTCTCTGGGTCGGACTTTACACCCACCCACCCAGTTCTGAGATTATAAAATGGTGACACTTGGCATGAACACAGCCCAAAGATAGGTCTCGTTTGGTCTATAAATTGTGATGTCATTTTTTTTTTTTTAAGAATTGCCAATATTGAAAGACAAGGGGCTCATGTACAAGTTTGGATTTCTGATTTTTCTTGGAAAATGGGATTATCTGACAACTTTGGTCTCAAGTTCTCACAAGGCAATAGTTGACTAGAGCCGAGCCATGGCTGTTCCCTCTGAGCAGCCAAAGGCTGTAGTCGCAGCTCCCTTTACTTACTACGTCCTTCGTGATACTTTCCTGGCCCCACAGACACTTCAGTTTGGGGTTCCTGATCTGCACCTACTTACCTGTCACCTGCCTACCTTCCTCCTACCTCACACCGCTCAGTCTACTCCCTACTTCCTCCTTCACTATTTGTTTATTTAAACACATTCCACTTTGTTGCACAAAGGACTTGAAGCTGATTATATGAAATAAATATAATAAAATAATAAGAGATAAAGTAATAAGAAAAACTGCCTCAGAAAATGTTGATTTGATTAAGAGGTCAAGACCATAGGGAAAAGACAACATAGAAATTCAGGTCATTTGTTCTAAGCAGTTACTACACTTGCGCCACAAATTGGCTCTAACCTACATAAATTTTATTGCCTGTGAGAGGAAAACACACCAGATTCTTAGGGGAGCAAAGCTTTTCCTATAACTTATCTCTAAAGGAATGTTTCCAACTGTTTCTATGTAGGAGGGGTTTGTTAACAAGGGGCACTGTGAATGGGAAGACTAATCACAAAATATATACTTGATTAAACAGCTCTTCCTTTGAAAGTAATGTGACCAAAGTAGTCAAGTTAGTTTAAACTTTTTTTTACCTCTCTGATACTGGTAATACCACCAGGCGATGTCTAGGAAAAAGTAAGAAAACATTTTACCAAATCCATTCATCAAAAAAGGCAAAACACACTTTTATTCCCCATGGAGATTCTGCTCCGAGGGTGTCCAGGCCACTGTCCAGCTCAACATATGTGAAGAGGCCTCATAGCAGAGCCGGGCTGACCTTCTCCCTGTCCGTCCTTTTCCCACCATCCGAGCAGGTGAGAATGGGCGACGCTGCAGTGCCCACAACTCCCAGCAGGGCGCTCATTGAACATGCCCTCAGCCATGCAGCCATGCAGCCAGAAGAGAGATGGGATGGCATAGGGCAGAGGATGCACGGATGTGAATGGGCCTTGGAAATACCCGCATGTTTGGCTGAAGAGGGGCTTATAAGGTACCCTCCACGATGGAGGCTCCACTGCCCCTCTCTGCTACCTGGTGATTGGAAGCTGTGTACCTTGCAGGGTTCTTTATTTGCTCACACGGCAATTATTAACACTTTGTAAGCGGGCATAAAAAGCTATATGATGAGTTTAGTCGTTTCCCACATTCACTTTGTAATCGGGCATAAAAAGCTATATGACGAGTTTACTCGTTTCCCGCAAAAAATGTGTTAAGAAGTATCTACAATGCAAATATTGGTGAATAAAACTCCTCTGGTCCCTGCTCTCACGGAGCTTACAATCTACAAGCCTGCTTCTCCCTTCCCTTCTCAAGCTGATAGCTAACGAAGATGCAGAGAAGGAAAAGGCTGTTGGGAAAAACTCATTAGCACGTTAGGACATCTGGGCAGAGTGGCTGCAGGTGAATGACATTCCCTGTTATGCCGAATATCAAACATAAGACGTAACATCAGACCTGTAAAATCCTCCATGACATGGTGGATTGGGGGTGAGGGGCAGGATGTCCCAGACAGCAAGAAACAGGCTCTATTTGCTGTTCTCCCTCTGGGAGTCTATTTCGGGGGGTGAGCCTGGGTTTCCTCCATAGGTTAGCACTTGAACTTCCTCTTGTCCTTCCAGTACCCCTGACCAAGAGTGTGTAAGGCAGCCCAGCCACCACCTGATTTATGTTTTAGTCACTCCCAACCCACAGCCCCAGTAGGAGGGGCTCATTTTCCTGCTGCCCCTAAAAGTGGTGCCACAGGTGGGTATCCATTGGTAAGCTTCTGCTCTTGTCTCCTGACCTGGAGTTCATGGGAGAAACTTATTTTGCTGGATTTCGTTGCCCTCTTTTTATCACTCTGAGTAAGTAGTGTTTGTATGTATTTATTTTTTCCAATAGGCTTTATTTTTAGAATAGTTTTAGGTTTGCAGAAAAATTGCACGGAAAATGCACAGAGTCCCCACACACCCCACCCTCACAGGTTCCCATATTATTGACACCTTGTTTTTAACTAAAGTCCATCGTTTGCATTAGAGTTCACTCTTTGGGTGTAGTTCTGTGAGTTTTGACAAATGTATCATGTCTTGTATCCACCATTACAGTATCCTACAGAATAGCTTCACTGCCCTAAAAGTGCTTAGGTGGCATTTTCGTGGAGCTATGTCTACAAATACAGATCAGTCTTCTCTGGTGTGCCAGGGATGTGATAGGCATTGGGAGACAGATGCAAAGACACCGTATCTGTTCATATAGAGTTCTCAGACTGATGGGAAGGAGGCACACACACAACAGACTCCAAAGCCAGTACTAGTTGACAGGTAATTGAGATGCATCAGGTGATGGGCTCCAGCCATAGAGGGTTGTTCAGGGGGAGCCATTGCCCCATGAAAGGGAAGCCACTGTTATGTAGTTGTCATCATGTAGAATTGAGGCTCAGTGAGTCCAGATGTTTAGATTTTTCAAGAGATACTACAATTCAAAGATGGCTTGTGTCCTGGTTCTTAGAAGTCATTAGTGAGCTTAACACTTACAATCTACAGCATGGGCCAAATATACTATTCCTGTGTGTGGGATGTGGTAGATTGCTGGTGGTGAACTCTTCATTGGCTAATCAGTCCAGTCAGCGTGGCTACGGCTAAGGTCCTGGGAGCTGAGAGGAGGAAGCTCCTAACTAAAGCCACCAAATGGCAGGGGACCAGAAGTGGGGCCGGGAAGGCTTCAAGGGGAAGTCATCATTTATCTGGAAGGAAGGGGGTACAAGACAACAGCTTATGCACAGGCACAGAGGCCAAAGGACCTGGGAATGGTAAATTCTCTTACAACAGAGCTGACGACCTCTCACTGAGAACAACTAGAAAAAGAGGATTAAAAAACCCACCTGTTTGGAGGCACTGCAGAACTACCAAGGTAGGCTGCACTTTCAAAGCCATGATTCTGGAGGGCAGGAAACCCATTAAAGTGAGCCTGACAGTCCATGCCGCTTTTCAGCGCAAAGAGTGTGCCGATTGGTAAGTGGCATGGGTCACGTGGTTGAGAAGCTGAGCAAAATGGGTCTGTTAGGAGCAAAGCACAGGAACAGAACTTTCAGCAGCCTGGGAAAACAAAAACTGGATCAGCTGTGAGGACGTTCAGCCCTTGAGGGGCCACGAACAATGAGCCTAATAGCCTGAGCTGCTTATTCCTAAGGCACTTGCTAAGGATGCTTGAGAGACAGAGGTCAAGGGAAACTAAGCCAGAGCCACAGCGGAAAGGTTGGAGAGCCAAACAGAGCTTTCACCAGGCTCACAAAGACAAATGGAAACTCTTCAGTACAAGAGAGCTCTCTTCAGGTGAACACCAAACCCCACCTAAACCCCTGGCAAGCAGGAGGAGTCAGGAAGGGCCAAAGGAAAAGGATGGAAAAGATCGAGGATGCAAACACACATCAAGAAAAGCCAGCATGGCTCTTTGAACACCCAATAAAGTACAAAATTTCAGGCAAGAAACTTCGCTACAGAGAAAGAGCGTTTTCATAGTGAAAGGGGCCATCTACTAGGAAGATACAACAATTTCTAAATTAGTATGCACTAATAATGTAATTTCAAAATACAAATAAAGCAAAGGCTGACAAAACTATGTACAAAGACAAGTTACAAATTCACAATCACAGTTGGAGATTTAAAAACATGTCTCTCAATAACTGATAAAACAAAGAAAGATCAGTAAAGGGAATAAAAGAGGCCATTAACAGACTTGGCCTCGTTGACACATGCAGAGTTCTTCACTCAGCAATCAGAATAACGCGCGTCCTTTTCAAGTGTACACCGAACATTTACCAGAATTAATTGTTTCCTGGGTCATAAAGCCAATCTCAACAATGTTCCAAGAGTCGAAATTATTCAGAATGTTTTATGTCCAGAGTGGAATTAAGCAAGAAATCAAGAGCAAAAAGAAAATGAAAAAATTCCCCACATGTTTGGAAATCAAGCAATATGGTCCGAATTCCTAAGTCACTCATATATCCAAAAAGACATCTCATGGAAATTAGAAAGTATTTTGAAGTAAATGGCATATCAAAAGTTGTGGGATGCTGTTAAATCAGTACCGAGAGGAAAATTTAAAAGATCAGCATGACGTACTCGAGCAGCAAATAATTTAGGTGACAGAGTGCAAAAATCTAGAATGAATGCTGTGCTTCCTCTTGAAATCATATTTCTAGCGTTTCTGGTGGTCCATTTTCAGCGTTGCCTGAACTATGTTGGTTACATAGAGACTATATTAGTGATGGCACCCTGGCATCTGAAAATGCAATCTTTCCTCCCCCCTTAAACATGGTTGATTGGTTTATTCTGGGTGATCCTCATCTTTCCGATTGACAACTTATCCTGATATTATCAGAGGTGAAGATCCGTGTTGGTGCAGAGAGAGAACCAAGTTACGTTTGGTCCTGAAACGTAATCCTGGAGGCTGAGATTCCTACAGCCTAGGCTTGGAGGTGAGTCATAAACTCACAGACACACACAACTCATCAGCTCCAAATGTTATAAACCTAACTATGAGTCCCGCGAGTGCTGAGCTGAGGCTTGATAAAGATTTTCCGAGTGTTCCAGACATTTCCTTTCAGTCTTCTTGGTTCAATAACACTGAAATCATGTTTTGCTCCAAGCATTTGTTCTCTTAATCTTGAAACCCTCCTGCCCCTTTTAAGCAAAATTGAATTTATACATTTCTCATTCATTTACACCTCAGTCCTGAAAATGTTCTGAAAAAGAGACCTACAAAAAAAAAAAAAAAACCAAAAAAAAAAAAAACCTTTGCGCACTGCTACTGCCACTAGATGGGAGATTTTCCAGAGTTGAACATCCTTCCATATACAGTGTATTTTAGTTCTCCAACCTGTTTCCCCCAAATGAGGGTGTGTTTGAACGTGGTCTGCAGAAGGGTGCACTGGGTGGGGTGTGTGAGAAGGGCAGTATCAGATGCACCTTGCACCTTTTTGCAAGGGTGGCGGGAGAAATTGTCAGAAATGTAATGCAATTATTTAATAAAGTCCACAGAACCACTACACAGACTGTGACAAAAGTCACAGCTCTGTTGGTCATGCGACAGTGTAACGTTCACACATTTTCCACCAAGATTTCAGAAAAGAAGCTCCTGGGAAAGTAAGGAGTCTTCTAGATCCCAGGGTTGGCAGAGAGAAGGAGCCCTATTCAGTGTTTCAGGACCAGCAGCAAGGCCACACACATTAGGGACACTTGTGCCCCCTCAGTCCCAAAGCCACATTACAGTCCAGTTAAGCCCCCCAGGGCCACAGCTGCAGAGTAGGAATGTCAGGGTCACTGCAGCAGCTCCGCCACAGGCAGAAATCTCTAGATGATGTTTTAAGTGGACCTCTTTGTCTGGAAAATGGGCCCCGGGATGACACTTTTGATGATTTACTTTGGTAGCTCCAGCAGTCTCCACCGCTCCAGGGAGTAATTAGTTAAATGAGGCCCAAATCCTGCCACCAGCTAGCATTCAGGCGGCAGCAGGCCTGGGGGGGAGGAGGGAAGGGGGATCCTCCCACCCTTTCTCCTTTGGTCTCAGCTGGACACTGCCCCCAAGTGCCAGCACTTGGAGGAAGCCAGTTAATGAGCAGTGCCCTGCCCCGTGCTGGAGACAGAGGGTCTAGAACATTCCTGCAGGAAATAAGAGAATTACATGAGCAGGATTTTGTTGTTCCTCTTGACTGAGAAGCCAAAATGACAGAATTCCTTGCAAATGAGGAGGAGGAAGGGAAAGTAGTGTCCAGGGAGAAAGGGTGCTTGTAGTTTTAAGATGGAAAAATGAAGTTAGAGAGGTTGAGGACTTATTAAAAGGAACAATGAAACTACCACATGAAGAGACCTTAATTCAGCTTGCGTAGAGTTTTCTGATCCGTGGAAAGTCACTGGATCAAGGTCAGGCTCAGGTGTGAACGCCTGTCTCCCAGCTTGCTTTTAGAAGAGTAGCTCTCTGCTTTCCAGAAAACCCCACAAGTTGCTAAGTGATGGGTTCCAAGTGGAGGGCTCGCTCTGGGGGACTGGTAAAAGTTTAAACACTGGCTCTTGGGAGGGAAGAAAAGCCTGATTGATGCCATTTCCCAGTTGCCCTGATGTAAATATCCCCACCGTGGCCTTGTTCAGGCTGCTAACGCGAAGGCCCTGCGGATGGATTTGGGAAGGGAAGTGCATGACCCTCTAACCTGACCCGGCTCCACCCATCACATGACTTCTGCTATTTTAGAATAGCTGGTATACATTCAACTCCCCTAAGTCAGTGTGCTAAAGGCATGAAAAAACAGTTTCGGAAAGTAGGTTCAGCCCCTATAATCCAACCAAACCAATCCTTTCTTTGTTGTGAGTGTGAAAATAATCTCTGCATCATGAATAATCACAGGCAGGGAAATAATGGAGACTGGCCATGTGGCTTTTCCTGGAATTTGGTGCTCGCAGAGCATGTAACAGGTTTTTACATCTGATCTAATCATCTCACAGTCCTTAGGAGGTACATGGTTATTAGACCCATCATACCCACCTTGGAGCTGTGAACCTCAATGAGACATGGAAAAAGCTCTATGTACACACATAGTAGGTGCTCAAAAGATGTTATTCCCAGCTGATAGTATATTATGACCATGATTGGAAGGGTCATTCTCAACAGCAGAATCCAGTAATCACACCTGATAGACACTTTCTCGGTCACGATGATAGATCTAGTACATTAAGTGTGCTTCTCTTCAATATAGCAAGCTCTTCTTGTCCTGGATTTCCTCTGTCAGAGACAACCACTTGTCCATTCAGGTCGGACTCGAATGGACTTAAGTGGATATTCTCTATCTGTGTCAACTGCAGTGGACACAAGCCAACACAAGACTGGATGAAAAAGCATTGAGTACCGAGGGCCACCGAGCGCCATGGGGCATCGCTGCACATTGTGTGTGTGTGGACACATGGGAGCCTGAGCGCGCAGACCTAAGAACCAACAGTCACTGAGAAAATGTCCTGCCTCTTCTCCCCAGACTTATCCCAGGGCTCCACGACTTCCACCTTTCACAATTCAGACAAAGTGTGTGTAGTTCCGGTCCATTTCTTACTGGAGAAGGCAAGCTGACAGCACCCTCCGCTAGACCACGAGCTGCCACACACAAGGACCGCAGCCAGTCATCGGACAGCGGGTGTCTGCCTGGCCAGTGGCGGGGGAGAGGCTGGCCAGGTGTCATCTCCAGGACTCAGCTCAGAAGCTCCTTAACTGTGCACTTAATAAATGAAGCCTCGGCAGACACACCTTGAATTATTAATGAAGTTATTCCGCCTTGATTGTTTCCTTCTTTCGGGGAAAGGTTATTCACTCAAATGCCTTTGATTAGACTGTACAATACATCACAATTGGGTCTATTTTATGTGCAGCTTTATGGTGATAATAGTTCTGTCTCATTTAGAAGCAAATCAGGCATTATGAACTTCGTGATTTATTAATGTATTGATTCCTATAAATGTCAACGCATCTCACATCCAGTCAGAGAGCCCGGGAGCAATCAGTGAAGGGCCAATAAAAAATAGAAAATGAAACCATCATAAAAAAAGGAAATACTGCTTGTTTCAAAGCCTGCTGCCTCTCTGAATTGTTGCCGATCCAGATAATTACCATGAAGGCATTCCCCCCACCCCACCCCCAAGGTAACAGCCAGAGCGAGGCTGTCTGGGGAAGCTCTGTCCGCTTGTCTAATTCTGTTTGGTCTGAAATAAACAAGAAGAGAGGAATTGGACTTTGAGGAGTCCCTGGAGCCCGTGCCCGGACCCCTCATCCTGAACGAAGCAGGAGGATAAGGGGGTGCCTCTCCTCCATCAGATTTACTCCATTACAACCCACCGCCTCCCTGCTGAGGAGTCTTCAGGATAAAGCCCAGATTTCCGGGCTGGCATTGAAGGGTCTACACTTGCAGTTTGCCTTTCCAGAACAACTCCCCACAATTCCCTGTCATGGGTCTTGTGTAACAGCCACAGTCTACTGGTGTATGGACCCCAGAGCATGTGATCAGCTAACCCCAGTCCCAGTGGGTCTCTACACCTGGCTTACGACGAGCCATCTCCTCTAGGCAGCTCTCACAGACCACCCACGTGGAAAGCACTTATTGTCACTAACAATCACCTGGCAGATATCAAAATCTACCTTTGGGGGTTGGCAGTTTTCATTTGCGGGAGTGGGGTGAGGTGGGGTGGGGAGGCTGAGCCTTGTCCCTGTTTGGTTTTTATTATTGGTATCCCACTTTCCCCGTGATATCCAGTTTCCGTTTTGCACATAGATACTTAGGAAGTGCTTGTTATTGGCTACGAGTGTGTACAGTTACAAGGAGCTAAATGGGAGATACATGAAGGGTCCTGAGACAGCAGCCAAGAGGCTATCTGGAAAGTATTTGGCTAATTTAATGGTTAATTCTGTCATTTAGCTCAGAAATCACAACCTGGCAGCTCACAGGGTTCAGTGTTGTTGTCTCACTGCTTTTCTTTTTCTTTTTTTTTTTGTTTGAGGGCAGTGTCACTGGCCCTTGTATGTGGGACCCAAATCAGGGCTGCTGGCTTCCCAAGCCAAAGCTCAACCACCGCACCACTCAGCTGGCCCTTTTGTCTCACTGCTTTTAATTGTGGATCTTGCCAACATTTATCTCACATGGAAGATGGATTTTTGGCTTCTTTTTAGACACTGAAGCTACGGCTATGCAGGCCCGCATTATCACATGGCAGTGACTGGCCGGAGCTGAGCAGCAGTTGCTGGCCTTAGATAGGGCACGTGCTCTCCAGTAAACTGCAGTCCCCACCACTCCCTATCACCCCTCAACACTAAGACCAAGGGACAGTCGTTGTCCATTGTCCCTTATCCTCGTTACCTGCCTAGTCTGTGATCTCTACTCCATACCATGTTTTTTCCAAGTGACTTTTGTGTGTTTTGTGATAATCTAGAAAGAATAATCTAAAAATTTCATTCTTTGGGCCTCAAGCAACATGGAGGAAAAAGGGTGCCCTGTAATTAGAGAGGACCGCTGTACAGATTCGGGCTGTGTCCTCGGGTGTACGCTTCTATGCTGCTAACCTCACACATATCAAGAATGGGGAACATGTAGATGTTTTGGGTCAGTGCATTTTCACCTTCTCTTTCACGAAGCACTATTCATACATGGCTTAGCTCCTGTGAGGGATGCGTTCTATTATTCCCATTTTTGCAGAGGTGAAAGCTGAAGGTCACAGAGGAAAGGGAAAATAGTATTCCCGTTTAATTAGGAGAAATGGAATCAGAGATCTCATGAGAAATCCCAAAGGTCACAACGATGGTGAATAGAAGAGCAAAGAAGAATTTTCTCATCTGATGGACAAGTACCTTCTGGCATAAGCACCATCCTCTGGGCCTCTCGTGGGCCCACTACGTCTTTGCGGTTCTCTTTCAGTAAAGTCAGGGGCCAAATTCCACTGCCCAGGCTCCTCACACTTTCTGCACTTGAGAATTCCCAGAGCCCAGTCTGAGGTGGCAGGAGGGATAGAGGCAGAGAGTAAGCGAATGAGCTTTGAATTACAGTGGAGCAGAGTGCTATGAGGAAAGGTACGGGATGCCATGGGAACTTAAACAGGAAGACGGCCATAACTGCCAGGCTTCTCTGTGGCAGTCTGGGTGCTGAGCCAGGACGAGATGGGCTGGCCAGGCGGAGAGTGAGGGAACAGCCTCTCCAAGGACCCTGAGGTGGGGAGAAGAGAGGCCTGTCCTGGGAGGCGAGAGAAGGCTGGTGTGTCTGGGGGCTGGGACCTGGTGAACAGGGGACAGAGGATTGCGAGGCGGGCCTTGGGGTCCAGGTTAACAGTTTTAGGGACTGCAAACAGCATAGTACGACAGAGGGTTTGATTATTTTTTTTAGAAGCCTGTAGAAGGTTATAAGTTATAATATTAATCACTCAGTGAGCGCTGATGTTAATCATAAGAGAACTGAGACAGACTCAGCCCTGCACCACTTGCAGGGACTTCATGGAGAAGAGTTTTGCAGGGCCAGCTCTCCGCCTGGTGGCTTTGCATTCCTTCTCTCCTGGCTAGCTCACTGCAACAGAGAGCTTCCATCAAACAGATAGGCCTGAGGCCTTAGTCTTGGTCCCACCTCTCTGCAAGTCAGGGAAAGGGAGGAAAGTCTGTTTCTCCCTATCCGTTAATAAAACCTACAGATTGAGATCTTTGAAGTCTCAGCTGGAATGCCAAGGGGTTTGCTAATGCCTATTTGGAATGAGTCAGGCTTGGCAGGAGACCTGACTCCATAGCATCAAGAATACTTTAAGGCTGGAGAAAATTTCCCAAGACAGTAAGACTTTTTCTAGCTAATCAGTAACTTCCTCTTTCATTCTGATTTTAGTTAGCCCATGACTCTGCAAGGGGAAACAGGTCCTGGTGGTTGTAATTAAAAGAGAGAGATTAAGTATGCAAAAGAGATGTGATAATTATTGAAGCAAAATCTAGGAAGGTAGGAAGCAATGGATGTGGGTACCCCAGTACACATTTTAGATTATTTCTCAGAAATATTCCTAGAAGTGGGAAAAAGCAGGTTTTGTAAATTAGGAAATCTATTATCTATCTATCGATTGATCAATATCTATCGATCTATCTCTAGGATATCATACATAAAACTTTTAGCAGTGGTTATCTCTAAGGGTTGGGATTATGAATGGCTGTTATATTCTTTTTGCTCATGTGTATTTTCTAAACCTTCTGTAATGAGTAATGAGGTTATTTTAAAGTTGATTTGAAGGACAAACATGGAGTATCCCTGGGATTGGGGCTTCTCTCTGGGGTGGACACCCTCTCTGTGTAGAGGCAGCCAGGCAGGTGAGCATGGAACACATCTGCTTGGAGATCTCTGTGTAGCCTGGGTAACATGCTGTGTTTTTCGATCTGTGTCTACACTGTGAGATGGTGGGAATGGTCCCTACTTTGCATCATTCTTGTGAGATTTAAATGAAATAATGAATGGAGGTGCAACTGGCATGCAGCATTTGCTCAGTAGATGTTAAACAGTTCCCCATAACTGTGCCCTGATCCGTGCAGAAGAAGACACACCCTGGTGACAGGCAGTGGGTTGGACAGGATGCCATCCTGTCTGGAGAAGGCCTTTCTGAGACACAGTGAGGTGGGAGGTGTCTTCCATGGATTCGAATAGTCACTGACATTTCAGAGGCATTTCCTTAGGGACCAGGCCTGTATCTAGTGCTTCATGTGCACTGTCTCCTGCAATCCTCCCCAAACCCTGCGAGCTGCACACTGCTTCCCTTGCAAAGACAAAGAACCCGAGACTTAGAGATATAAGGCAATCTGGGCCGCGGTTAGTGCATGGCAGACCTGGGACTCAAATCCAAGTCAGCTTGATGCCAAAACCCTTGTTCTTAACTGCTGCATCATGGTGTGTGAGCTTTATAACTACACCGAACTGAGTAAAAATGCCAGCTTTGCCACTTGATGTCATCTTACCCATACCTCAAGGTTCTCATAAGGACCAAATGTGATGAGGCATGTGAAAGACCTGTGCCTGGCACCCGGCACCCTGGAACCACATGGCAGTTCCCTTGCTGTCTCATCTGGGTCCCTAAGAGGACTTTCCCACATCACCTGGCTCTTCTGAGGGAGTGTCTCAGAGCTACACTGCTGGGAAAGCAATTTTCCTTTTTTTTTTTTTTTTTTTTGCTGTAGCTGTGTGGATAGATTTTTAATATTTAATTAGGGAGACCTTCTGCTTGGAGAGAGGGCAGGACTTGTTATTAAATCCTCGCTGCTTGGTCTCCCTCACTTGCCCGTGGGATTATTCATTCATTTCCAGTCACACAATTTAATATCGCAACAGCTAATGGGGAGATGTTGATAATTTGTAAAACTGGTCGGTCCCGAGGCCATTGGAGAAGCTCCACGCCTGGGCCTGATGTGGGGGGTGACGCAGGTTTCCGGGAGGTGAGGGCTCCCCAGAGCCTCCTGTTCATTATGTGCAGACACTCTGGGGCGCCTTCTGAGATGCCATGTTGGGAGCCCCGAGGGTTAACAAAGATGCCCACCACATAGTTGCATCCTCAAGGAGTTAGGACCCTGGACGCTTTAAAGGGTTTTTCTGGTAAAATTTGTACCGGGGATGTGTTTTAGTCAGGTACAGGGGGACATGCGGACACGGAAATGACAGTCAAGTAGAAAGAAGTTTATAGTCACAGATCCCTAGAAACAGGAAGCACAGCACATGGTAAGGGCCACTTGGGGAGGCACCAGTGTTGGTGGGAAAGGGAAGGGGAGAGCATGGCCCACAGCCTTTATTGGGCTTCAGTGGGAAGGGAGGGCTGAGGCGGGATAGGTATGCTGGGTAAGTTTAGGATTAGGAAGCGTGGATCATTTCGGCAGCCTCTGAGAGGTAGGGATGGTTCCCAGTTATCCTTTCCCTGGCCCGGGGTTATTTAGGGCAGAGGGAACACTGGCTTGGTGTGTGAGAATTAGAAAGAGGAGATGGTTGGGGTGAGGGGTCTAGATTGGTTGGTTTGTATATGAAAGGCACACTTGCAGTGGAGTCATTTGCTGTCCCCGGGAATTAGGTCTGGGAGGGGCAGCTTCCCAGATGCCCAAGCATCACCAATGCAGAAAATGAGACAGCACAGTCATAGAATTGGCTTCTGCAGTCAGTCAGATGCTGATATCACCTCCTTTGATATTTCCTAACTGGGGAGTTGGGCGTGAACATCCCCAGGACTCAATTTCACAGACTCAGCATCTGTCGCCAAGACCACTGGACAGCGCCAGCCTGTAGCCTGTAGGCTCAGCCCTACCAATGGGTTTTCTGCATGAACTTTGTAAAACAGTCATTCACAGGGCACACAGTGATACGGCGTCTAGTAAGTGATGGGCACTTTGACAGGTAGTGTGATTGCAATGCTGTGGTTCTTGTCCCCAGTGAGGCTACTGTTTGGTGCCTGAGGGACTGCGCCTAAGAATCCCAGACACAAATATAAAATTATAACTGTGAGATGTGCTGCAAGGGGGAGCTATTTGGTGTTATGGGAGGGAGTGGCCAGGGGCTCTGGTACAGCGGAGGCAGTCCAGGACGGTCTCCCTGAGGGAGTGATGGTGGCCCTGATGTGAAGTGGGAGCTTACTAGGTGGGAAGGAAGGGGTGTGTGTGTGACATTCTAAGTGGGGAGGGAAGATGAGGTGGAGCTTTTCAGGACCTCCTGTGTAGAGGCTCCGTCTGGGGAAAGAGAAAACAAGATGTTCAAAGGAGACATATTTGAATATGTCAGTTCCTCTAAAGCCTTCACTGGCTCCCCATGGCCTGCAGGGGAAAGGCCATGCTCTTTAATAAGGCCTTCAAGGCCTTTCATGATCTGCTCCCTGCTTAGCATTCAGGTTTTGTCTGTTGCTTCTCTCCTACCCACTGCTACCCTGCCACACACACACACACACACACACACACACACACACACACACACTCATTCTCTGCAAATAGTACTTGCAGTTTTCCCAACATGACCTCCTGGGTGGCACTTTCACACCTTTGCACATGTGCCTGCCTCCACCTGATGCCTAATTTCTTTCCCTTGCTGCTGGGTGGTTTCCTGGGTTTCCTTCAAGTCTATCCCATTGCACTACACACACCCAGGGGACACTTTAGTGTGAATGGTTCCCCCCGGAATTGTGCAGCCATCTATAAAATGTCACCTCAAGGGCTACTTTCTCTGAAATGGAAGTTTTTCTGTCTTCTCCAGACAGCATCAGTATGACAAGATCCGTCCCCTCCAGCGCCCAGCACATTGGATGGTAAATACAGAGAGCCTTTCTGTCTCCCTTGACTGTGGGCTCCTTGAGGGTATAGCAAGTTCAGTCACTCATTTAACAAATATGCATCGAGCTCCTATTCTGTGCCAGGGAGTTCCAGGTGCCTGCAACACGGTCACAGATAAGTCAGGTATGTTCTCTTCAGCAGAACTGACACAACAAACAAATAATCATACAAATGGATATGCAATTACGAATTGTCTTAAGTGCTGCAAAGCAAGAATGGGGCAGCGAGAGGAAATAAAACCAGAAGGAACCCCATTTGAGGCAGAGGGAAGGAGTGTCTGCAGACGTATAAGCGGAGGCATAAAAGTGAGAGTGGTAGGAAAAGAGTTGCATGGAGAGGGAACAGCATGTACAAAAATTATGAGATGACAATAAGCTTGGCCTTTTGACGAACTCAATGGAGGCTAAGTGGCAGAGCAGCATGACCGAGGAAGGAGGTGATGTCAGGTAAGATGGCTATTCGTCAGATCAGCCAACGTTGGGTTTTTATCGTTAAAGCAATGGGAAGCAGAGGTATCAAGTTTATAATTGCCCCAAACCGGAAACGCACCCAAGTGCCCATCAACAGTAAAATAAACCACAAAGTGTTAGCGTATTCACACAATGAAATGCTACACAATGATGTGAATGAATCGACGAAAGCAGCATCCAACAATATGGATGAGTGTGGAGTGCAAGTAAAATGAATTTCTGCTGTTAGAAGTCAGGATAGCAGTTATCCTTGGAAACTAGTTACCGGAATGGAATGAATAGGGGGCTTCTGGGATGCCATAATGTTTTTTTTTATTTTAAATCTGGGTATTGGTTACATGGGTTCTAGTGTACATCATATTTCAAGAAGAGGGTTTTTTGGTTTGTTTGTTTGTTTTAAGTAGATGCAGAAAGACCTGCTAGGAAAGTGTTGCAACTGCTGAGATGATGTTGACTTTGAAGGAGACCAGTAAGAGGTAGATTTTGAACCTGTCTCGTAGAGAGTCCACCAGGCTTGCTGATATAGGGGAGGGGGCACGTGAGGGAAAGGGACGAGAGGTGACAGGGAAGATTTTCCGGGCTTGAGCAATCGGATGGCTAGAGGAGCAGTGTTGTGCAGTGGAGCCTGAAAGAAAGCTGTGTCACTCTTCTCACCCCTGGCCCTAGCAATGGCTGTTACAGAGAGTTGGTTTGGCTAATGCTGACTTTGGCCCTTTTGAGTCAATAACCTGATGAACAGAACCCGGAGAGCAGCTAGTTACCACCCTGCGTTCTCCACATTTCATCTTGGGATAGTTCTGAATTATTTGTTCTCCAAACTCAACATCTTTTTGTAGGAGGGTTCATGGATGTTTGTCAAGTGGACAAAACATATCTATTCCCCTTGTGGGTACAATGCCAGGCTCTGTGCACAGGTACCTAGGTGTGACGGGTTCAGGGGTGCCTCATGACTCTAGGTGTGGAGGGGAGAGGAAAGGACATTTAAAGAGAGCCTATATGCAAGTGGCTGCGTCCAGTGCATTTCACACCCTGCATTATACGAGTCTGCTCCGTAAATAACCTCATGAGGATTATTCTACAAACACCCATTTTCTAGATCGTTAGGGCTTGGTTATTCGTCATCCGTGACAAAGTTGGAATTTGAACTGCGCTTGGTTTTGATTTTGCCACACTGCTTCTGTCTGATCAGGATGAATATCTGGGGATCTGGGGTGTCTGACAGGGTGATGGAGGCCAACCCCCATCTCAGCCTCCAGCATGGCAGGAAGGAGCCCTGATGCTTAGAAAGCACTCGGCGATCTACAAAGAAAGAGCAGCTCTAAGGTTCTGTTTTGCCATTAAAGAAAACCAACATTTACCCATAATGTCTCTTTATAGGATAATAAAAATGAACCATCTGTGGTTCATTGGGAAATGTCTCAGGCTTATTAAAAATATATGAATTTTTACTTTAAG
The DNA here is from genome assembly GCA_033961575.1 of Aselliscus stoliczkanus. Taxonomy (NCBI): domain Eukaryota; kingdom Metazoa; phylum Chordata; class Mammalia; order Chiroptera; family Hipposideridae; genus Aselliscus; species Aselliscus stoliczkanus. Next base: position 7,686,549 of record CM066733.1, read on the forward strand.
AACAGGATGGCTGTATTATTCAAAATTGTAAGCCAAAATGTATTATCTATTATTAATTTATTTTTAATAGACATCTTTCTCATAGATTAGCATTCTAATTACTTCTGAAAAAGTGGGCAGCAGCGAGGCGAGGTTTCCAATTAAAATTGTCCCGAAGATAAATTGAGGTCTTTGGCTGAGAGCACTTCAGCCGTTTCCCCATCTGGGATCAGTGGCATCTTTCATCCCGGAGGGGCCAGGCTGGGATTCTCATCTGTGCTAGTTCTGCCCCCAGAGCTGGAGGTTCTCCTCAGGAGCGAACTGGCTTGCTGCCCGCTGCGGTTCCTGCAAAGATGCCTTCCGAGAGCCACACAGGTGAAGGTTAAGCCACCGGGGCCACCGGGCAGAGCTGCCTCCAGCCTGCCTCTTGATGCTCTCCCTTCCTCAGCTGCCTGGGAAGCTTCCCTTCTCTTTTCATCCCTAAGGTCCCTGCGCCTCTGCTTGCTAATCCCTCCTGCCAGCAAAACCAAAGAGGACCGACCGGCTGCAGTGACTTCGGTTCACAGTCCATGACAGAATTCAGGGGGTCCTTCAAAAACCTGATACAATTGAAAATTTCAGGATGTAGAGTCTGATTGAGGCTCATTCATGTCAATTCAAATCAGGTCATGTTGACGAAGAGCCTTCCGTGGTTAGATGTTTGTATCTGTGAAGCTAGAGAAGTGGAAAGAGTTGGATGCTGTGCCCAGGGGGTTTAGCTTGAATTTCATACCTGTCCTACACCATGGTGTATTCTTGTGTGGGAAGGGCACTCGCTTCTCACGGCCTTTTAGGGTATTAGGTGGATACCTAGGACATGGCACATAGTAGGTGTGCAGCAGGCAGGGCTCCTTTCCCTTCCCCTCCTGTCTGTACCTGTGTGAGGAGGGTGTGGTGGTGAACTGAGCTCCGGATCACCATGCCTGGGTGTCAATCTGGCGCCATCTTTAAGGGACAATGTGTAGGAGGGCTGGCCATCCGTGGGGAGGCCAGCAGAGGGCAAAGAACACCAAACCACATCCTGCAACCCCTGGTTTCCATTCTCTGGGCTTCAAGTCCCTCTGCAGTAAAGAGGGGTGTTGGGGGGCAGGAGCACTGGATTTCTACTTTTCCAGCCTTGGGCAGTTCTCTGTATGTTTAGATCATTCATCAAGTATGGATCTAGTTTTCCGACACTTTTTTCAAGTCACCTTGAACCTATGCTATTTTCAATTTATATTAATTTTCTCTTGATATACCAAGTTTCATTAAGTTTATTAGTATTGGGTAAGTTAAACTTCTTTTAATCGGTCCTAGTTTACCTCTTTTAATCTAATTTTAGTATGTTAAGGATTTGTTCAACATTCATTTATTTGCTTGCCCGGCATATAAGCATGTCCATGCTCTCCATATTCAGATTTTAGGAAAGGGAGGATTATATAAAAGAAGTTTAATGAGTTCCTATATAAAGACATGCTGAGTGTTTTCACATTAGTTAATCTTTTATCTTCCCAGCAATCCTGGGAGGTGATATTGGTATCCTCAGTTTGCCATTGGATAAGCTAAGTCTCAGAAAGCTTAAGTGACTCACCCAGGGTGAGTGTAAGTGTTTGTACTGGGATCTCTCTGCAATGTTGCTTGCACAGTGTAGCAACAGAGTGTTGCAATGTTGTAATGTGCGTCCAGCTTTTTTCTCCCTTCCTTACCCTCTTTACACATCCGAGAGATAGAGGTTAATATTCCTGGAGTTGCTCAGTATGGATTCTTTGCTTCTCCTGACCAGCAGGATTTTTTAAAAGCATCCTTGCCTTCTCCGAAAGGCTTGGGAAAGGCTTGAGGCGGAGACTCAAGAGGAGGGGTCCTCCAGGGCTCCCATCTAGCAGCCTGCTCCTTTCCTGTTGCCCTTGGCCTTGGTGGGATCCTAGTTGATAAAATGCCCTGATGGCTGCAGGTTAACGCAGCCTGCTGAGCGGTAGCTTGTACATTTAATACCACACGTTTCATTGCCTCTGGCCAAGGAGGGCATTGCACGTTTCAGGATTCTTTACTTAGGTGGTTCTTGGGGAAAATCGAGGGCATGTGTATCAAGCAATTTTTGAATTATGTCTCTATTAGCATCTGTGAATGTCTCCCCAGGGAGGCCAGGAAAGCTCTATTAGCGGAGCAGTTTAAAACAAGACTGGAGGCAGCAGTGGGGGAATATCCCATAGGGAACGATAATTATAAACAGCACTTCCGTGTAAACAGGCCTTAATGGGTTTTCTATATTGAATTCCTGAGAGTAGGACTCTTGAGTGGTGTCTCAGCACCCACTCCAGGGCTGTACCCCTGAAGTGTTGGGAACTAAGGCAGAGAGGCTCAACGGGCTCTGCTAGCTCCTTAGGCACCGGAAGCCTCTCAGACTATGACAGTGCTGAGCTGTGGGCATTGTATGACCTGGAGGAAGTGACCTTGGGCAAACCACTTCCTCCCTTTGGGCCCTTGTAGAATATTTAGTAAGAGTTAACACTGAGCCAAATGTCCTCAGACCATTCATTTCAATTAATCTAATGTCCTGCAAGGGGGTTGTATTACCCCATTTTACAGATTGGGGAAACTAAGTTTCATGGAAATTAAATACCTTTCCCAAAGTCATTAGTCAACACATGGCAGAGCTGGGGTTTACATTCTGGCCTCTGACCCCAATTGCAGGGTTATTTCCATGGCTCCTGATCATTTCCATGTTCCTCAGGGTCTTGTCCAGCTAAACAGTCTATGAAATATATACTTTTTCGATGCCATAAACTTGGTGATCTCGTCTTGGCTTTTGCAACACTCCTTCAACTTGTTTTGACTCGAGCAGCCATGGGAACAGAAATATCGCTCATTAGTTGTGAATTTTATGGCTGCTGATGGTCCCAGTGTTGTAGGGGTTATAGCTTGGCCCAGTGCACACATAAGAAGTCCAAGCTGATGGTTGGTTGTCATGGTGATGGTGCCACAGAGAAATGCCGTGACCCTGGCCGGGTCGCATCCCTTCTGTCCACCTTGGAAGCAAGTACATCACGGGAGCATGAGGACTTCAAGGAGATGCAGACCTGAGATGCCACTCAGCAGTTCTCAAACTGCTGTAAAGGCAAGGAATTCTTTAATGAAAGGAAATTTTGCATGGAGGCTAAGTATGTAAGACAGATGAAAGCACCCAAGTGCTGGATTAGGGCGGGGGATCAGGAGAGGGCCGTTTTCCTTCCCTGACTCCCAGGAGGTGATTTTTGCAGATCACCATGTGGAAACCACGGATCTGATTCAAACTGCTAGTTTTCCAGGAGGAACCAGAGAAGGTCACCGATGGCCTGAGGGACAGGGCTGAGTGGAGTCCAGGCCTACTGAGAGGCCGCCCAGAACGCTTTTCTTCATCATGTAGAAACGGATGGTGCCCAGGGTGGGGCTTCAAACAGTTCTCATGTTCTTTGGTATGAGCAGGGGTGACCACCAATTTGTGCATTCATCCATCCATTCACCAGTTTTCACTGGTATCTACCTGATAAGTAGGAGAGCGTGCTCTATTCTTGGAATATTCTCTGAATTGCCCAGGGCAGGCCAGAGGGGAAGAGCAAGCTTCTGGAAATATTTGGGATGTGTATTAGGAAGAAGGAAATAGAGAGGTTTGGAGAAGGAGTCTGGCTTTGGAGGAAAACCAAGGCCCACTGCAGAGGAGAAGGAGTGACATCATGTGCCTGGTGTGGGATGTGGGAATGGGCCCGCAGCGCATTCCAAGGCGTGAGGAAGCTTTGGAGTTAAACCCCCGGGCTCGCCATTCGGTAGTTATTTCTTCATTCTTTCAGCACTTTCTGAGTATCTCCTGTGTGTTGGGCACAAGCGGGGCAGGACTGTGTGGAAGGGCAGGGCGGACACAGCCACTGTCTCCATGGGCCGGCCCCTCCCCACGGCTTCCCGGTGTCTGCAGGGTAAAGGCATTCATTCATTTGTTCACGCATTCAACAGATGTTTGTTCCTGGTGCCAGAACCAGCTCTCTCCTTAAAGCTGGTTCCCTCAGGAGGCACAGCTAGAGTGAGTCCTGAGGGAACAAGTCGCTCAACCATCGCCTCTCTAGCTTTTAAAGTAAACACACACAAAAGCAGCAAACAATCTAAAGCCAGTATATTATGTTAGCACCATCAGTAAAGAAAAAATATTGTACTCAGGCTCTTCACACACAAATCCACTGACATAAGGATTGCCTAAACAGGGACCTGCTTTTCAAGAGGAATTCCAGATCAGTCGACTTGCAGAAGAAATGGAACATAGGTAAATTTTGATAGAGATGGATTAAAAGCAGGAGAGTCAGGCAGAGGATGAATGGAAGGAAAGCCCCGAGGAGCATGAGAAAGGTTCAGGGCCCCGGAGCCGGACAGAGAGAAGACAAGGGGTTCAGGGAAGGTGAAGGCAGCGAGGAGGAACCTATGGACAGCTTTGACTTTTTAATCTTTGAATGTTATCTTGAATGGAAATAAAGGAACGATACTGCAGTGCTTACTCATTTCAATGGCATTGGGTCCACGGAGTACTGCACTGAATGTATGAACGAAGGACTGCGACACTGAAGCCTATTTCAGAAGAACCTCGAATGCCCAGCCTGAGAAATGCCTGCAGAAGTAACTAGACAGACTGTTCCTCACAGCCAGGTTTGTGGACATGGAGACAAAGGCTGGGTTTCTCCCTGGGGCTGGTTTGGTCGGGGGGCTGGTGTTCAGGCCACACAGCTCCAGTGTGAGGTGGGCTGCTGCAACTTTCTCCCACCGTGGAGTCTCTAGAGACTGAAGCACAAAGAGCAGTTGGGAAACCATTAATTAGCTAAGCCGACTCCCAAAGACCAATGATTATAGGATGTAATTTACTGGGCACCCAAGGGGACCACAGAGGATCAAGGGCTGGCCTCACACCTGGCAAAGCCTCCTTCCTACACTGCTTCCCCTCTGTGCCTCCCTTGCTCTCTCCCACTTGTTTACCTCTTTCTTCTCTGCCACTTGTGACCATTTTCCTCTTTTCTTTCTTTTCTTTGACCTCTTACCTTCCTATCTTATTTCTCCTTTCTCTCCAGTTTCTTTCGTAATTGAGAATATTATGGACTGTCTAAGCAGGTTAATTCTATTCCATAGATTTTATATTCACTTTTCTTAATGTAAAATTAGGTGGCAATCCTTCTATGTTGGTCCCCAGGAGTAGGCATCATTATCTTTAGCTTCTGAGCAGTGGTGTCACCACAGTAATCAGCCCTGGGGGTAAAAGTGGGTTGGGGGCAGGGGGCAAGCTATGGGCACTTTCGCTTTGTATTTTAAGGGATTATTTAAAAAACTGACAATTCATTCCTATGTAAATCAATAGGAAAACATGTTTTTACAAATCAGGTGAGTTGAACATTTTATGTTTCTTTTTCTCCAACGAACCTCAAACCAGTTATATGCAGTTGCTTTGACGTGTGTGTGTGGCTCTCACTCTTTCTTAGAATCTATGATCATAGATAGAGAAGGAAATGTTTAAAAGTTTGTCATGCTTGCTATGACAGACTGAGAAATATCAGCTATTCTATGCCAGCAGATCTAGTGGGTCTAGGTGCTGGATTTTAGATTTTGTCAGCTGCAGGATGGGTTTGGGGGGAAAGTGGGCAGGTAGCACACTGACCTGGAGTCAGCCCCATTTTGTTGGTCAGGCTAGGGGTCTTCAGGCTGTGGCTTCTAGGCCTGGGCAGCTGTGGGTGTCCCTCTGAGACCTAAAGGACGGGGAAGGGTCCTGAACAGAGTATATTCTCCCGTGTGTGGGGGAAGTCCTGGCTGTCCTCTTGCTCATCATACATGGAGAGAAGTTTCAGAGACAGAGCTGGGAGTCCACCCAGAGCAGGAAACAAGGGGATGAAAGGTCTAGGGGAGCCCCTCCCATGTACCTAGAAAGAGGCGTGTCCTGGGAACATCGTAAACCTCAACAGCATAAAAAAAGGTAATATAATGACCAGATTTGGTGGAGAGAAAGATGGGAGAAGTAGAGGAAGTAAGAGTGTCCTTGTCTTCTGATATTTCAGAGAAGGTGGGCAGTAGACACTGCTTAAAGCCAATATTTCAGTAATCAAGGATTAAGTGCATTATATAAAGTATAACTGTATCTACAGAAGAATTAAAAATAACTAAATCCAGAGGTAGAAAGAAGAAAAAGAGAAAAGAGCAAAGTTTGGGTCTAATATTATAAAGGAGTAATCCACTTAAGTGGATTTGTTTATTCAGTGGTAGGTGGGTGTACGAACTGGGTGTGTGTGTGTGTGTGTGTGTGTGTGTGTGTGTGTGTGTCGTGCGAGCAAGGCCAGGCTCTAGGGGAGAATCCATTCCTCACCTCTTCCAGCTTCTTGTGGCTGCCAGCACTTCTTGGCTTGTGGCCACATCACTTTAATTCCTGCCTCCATCTTCACATAGCCTCTCCTCTTCTGTCTGCACCGAACCTCTGCCTTTCTCTCTTTTCTGACCCTCATGATAGCAGATAGGACCCAACTAGATAATATCATCTCAAGAGCCTTAACTTAATCACACCTGCAAAGAACCTTTTTTGTTACAAGGTGACATGCACAGGGTCCAGGGGTTAGGGCCTAAAATTTTTCGGTGGCCGTGATTCAGCTCACTACAACCTAACTGTGGGAGGTTATGAAAACTTTACCAGGAGGAATACTAAAAATATTTGATGTGTAGAAATAATGATATTCCCCATGTTCCAGGCACAGTTTAAGTGCAAATTTTGCTGCATTTGGACAATGTATTTAGAAAGTGCTCTCGAGTGGTACTCAGAAAGACTTGAATTGAGTCCTGAAATTGTTACTTCCTAGCTATGTGGCCTTGAAGGCAAAGTCCAAGGCCCCAGTTTAAACAAACAAACAAACAAACAAAAACTTTAAAAGCAGTTCAATAATAATATCAGATCCTTGTATCCCACAGAAATTTTTTTGCTGTCCAGGTCGAACACTAGATGGGCTACAAAGTACTAGACAAGTACCGAGTCCATCAGAAATGGGCAAAGCTGGGTATGTGTGGGTCGTTGGCCTCATGGAAACCATATTTCAAATTTTTTGCCATTAAGCAGACCCAGCAAACTTCCAGAGTAACACTGCATATGAGCCTCACTCCTTCCCGCAGTGCTCTGAGCTGGAACAGTGACTGTCTTCGGAGGTTGCCGTGGCAGGGCCGGGAGGCGTGGTGCTTTGGTGTGTCCCCATCTACCCCTTCACGTAATCCTCACAACCACAATATGCAGCATCACTACTGTTGTTCTGGGTTGCATTGTGTCACCAAAAAGATAGATAGAAGTCCTCACCCAGTACCTGTGAATGTAACCTTATTTTGGAATTCGGGTTTTTGCAGATGTAACCAAGTTAGGATGAGGTGACTAAGGTGGACTCTAACACAATCTGGCTGGTGCCCTCATAAGAAGAGGAAAACACCCTGTGGAGACAGAGACACGCAGGGAGAAGCTGGCCATGTGAAGATGGAGAGAGTTAAGAGTTACACTGCCGCAGCTAAGGAACACCTGGGGTTACCAGAAGCTGGAAGAGACAAGGGGGGCGTCTCCTCTAGGGGCTTCAGAGGGAGGCTGGCCCCGCCAACACCTTGCTTTTGGACTTACAGCCTCCAGAACTGTGAGAGAACACATTTCTGTTGTTAGAAGCCACCCAATCAAGTAATTCGCTACAACAGCCCTAGGAAATCAATACAACCATCATCCTCACTTCTCTATTTTTACAAATGGGAAGAGTGAAAGCTAGAGAAGAAGAGGGACTCACCCAAGGTCGCAGAGCTGATAAATGGCACATTCAGGATGGGAACCCAGCTCTTTTGACTTTGGACCTAATACTATACCATTTCACATTACTACTGAAAAATAAAATAAGCTCAAGGGCCTAAGAAAGATTACTGATGGGTTCTTCAGAGATGGCCCATTGCTCTCCTTAGAACGACTACATCATATGTATCCCAATGTATTTGGTAGGAGGTAGTATTCTCCCCTTAGTACTCAAATAAGTGAACAGAGCTTCCCATATCACATACCCATTAAAAATGGCATTTGGAACATATGGTGAAGCTTACATGTGGTATAGATGTAAGAACTGACCACATCTGGACCTGGCTTACTTGTTGAGGCATTTGGTGTCCAGGAGAGAGGGTGACATTTTAGAGGCAAATACCTCCTCGTTGCTATTGCTGTGTCTGTGGAAATTTTATGTAATGTCTCTAAGCTTTTCTTCTTCCTTATATAAAGGGAACAATGGCATCTACTTTCCAGTGTTATTTAATTTTTTTTCTTAGAGGGTTGTTTTGAGGGTTACATGTACATAAAAGTACCTGGTACTAAACCTGGGACATTACTAAACCGGGGGACATTGTAGGTGCTGAATAAATGGTAATCCCCTTGCTCACCTAGGGTTCCCGAAGGCAGACCTCAGCATATATTCTCTATGTTTCACCTTACTCCCCTCATTACTATAACATTAAATGAATAACTGATACCTTCTGTGGTAATAAAGCCAAAAGCTGTAATCTTGAGAAGCTGAAGTAGGGGAGGGAGATGGAAAGTTCTGAATATAGAAAGGAAGAAGAGGGTAACATTTCCACTGCACCTTTAGCCTGATAGGGAAGTAAGTGGCTCTTGTTTGAACTTGTAATCTTTGGGGCTATCTGTCCCGAAGCTCTGAACAGGGATAGGACATGTTTCCCTGGGATCTGGTGGGGGAAGGGGCTTTGCTCAATTATTATGGACGGGCAGGCTGAGTTTGGAATTTCACAGGAGCACATATAAGGGACCACAGGCCAGGAAGAGTCTCTATGTGCACATGAACTATGCTCACAGATTGTGAGATTTCAGGTGGCTTTTAAAAAGAAATAAAAAGTTTTCCGAATGTGCTTCAGCTTTCAAAATCTCAGGGAAACATGATCATAGACTCACAGAATCATAGATTCACTGACTTTTAGCTAAAGCTTAAAGAGCTCTTACAGATAGGCCTAAGATAGAACAGATAAAGGGGAGCTGGGCTTGCTGAAGCAGGGACGAAGGGTTCAGAGCCTGCCCTACCACCCCCAACACAAAACTGAATACAAAGAAACCTTTGGGTCAGTCCAGACTTCCATGAAGCAGAGACAAAACATCATCAATATTCTCAAAAGGAAACGGAGATCCAGATGGTCTGACAAAGGTTAACCAGAGACAGATCCCTGATAGAAACCAAGTCTCTTGACTCCTAGTCCAGAGCTCATCCAGCCACATCATCCTGCACTTCGGTCTCTGGTTTACCTCCGCTTTCATTAGTGCTTTAGCTCGTCACCCTCTGGGTACCAACGTATTTTATTATTATGTATGGTTACGACATGTGATACCTCTTTGAAGAGAAATTCTGTGTACACTATGTAGTTATGGAAGAATAGACATCGAATACACATTGTTTATACGTTGCACACATATTGAATATACATTGTTGGAGTCTGCTCTTGTTTGAAATATTGCTCTTCAAAATTGGCATCTTTCCAGGACCCTCATTTTATGTGATAAGAATCATATAGAAAAACTATGTTCCATTTGGAACAAAATCTAATGAGGAAGAAGAAAATCCTCTTCATTTATTCAGCTCCTTTAACTTTAGAAACCAAATCACTAATTTTCTAGTCATAAACAGCGTGGTTAACCTGAATTTTTGACTGATTCTCATTAAGGAACAGAAGCTAAAGTCACAGCTGATGCGATGGTTTTACAGAAAGGGTTCTTATGAGGGTTAAAATTTACGAGTTGGAGAAAGAAACTGACATTTGTTACATGTCTTCTAATTGTCAGGCGCTGTGATTAGTATTTTACAAAAGTTTTACCATCATAGTCTTCCCAAGTATTTTTCCAAGTTAATCAATAAAATGGCTTTTAAAAGTCATTGGCTTCAATGAACAATGTAGTTATCACAGCTTTTGAGAGAGGATTGTGAAGTATTTGCTAGCCTCTCACAGCTAGTAATCCATCAAGCTCACATGCACCAAGGGTCGGAGGAGACGGTCTTTGCCCCTCTTCACCCCGCCCCCTCATCTCTCCAGGCGCTGAGTTTCAGCACCGCGGACAGCGCTACCACAGGGGCCTAGAGAGGAAGGCAGGGACCAAAACTGCTCCGATTTAGCCGGGCTTTTTAAAATCTCTCGGGTCTCGGCGCCACTTCCCGTGCATTTTCCAAACTACGCTCACACAGCCTCCACCGAAAAACGCACATTTACATAAAACGTTGAAGTTGGCAGGGTCGCTTACCGTCTGACAAGTCAATCAGCCCGAGGTAGTGCAACAGTTTCAAAGAGGAGCACACCACCACGACTATTCCCAGAGTCTGCAGCCCCTCCGACTCGCCCTCCGCCCACATCGCACCAGCAGGACGTCAGGAGGGCACTTAAAGCCGGGAAACCAGCGTCTAAGCCTCCCTTCCTGCTGTTCTCCTCCTAAGTGCCTGGTTTATTTTCACCAGTCTTGTGCCTCGCACCCTCTCCCTCCCTCCCTTCGTCTCCTCCCCATTCCCTCCACCTTCTCTCCTCCTGCTAGCTGGTAATCTGTGTTGTTTTGTAGTAATCTTTACTTTTATTTCCGCTTCTCCCAAGGCAATTTCCCCAGAGCTTTAACCAACGCCTAAACATCTGCTACCTGAGTGTAATCCTAATTGGCAATGTCTTATGACATATTCTCTTCGGGACTCAGAGGGAATATGTGTGAGTGTAGATGATTTCAAAGATGTAAAGGAAGAGCCTTAACTGCGTTCCAGCTGAGATCAACTTAGAGGTGCAGGCTATTTTTCAAAGGGACAATAATTTGCACCTCTCTGCTACAAAACCAATCAAGCTTATTCTGGAATATAGGGGGTCCTTGTTTGACATCACAAAGTGTCCCTGGGAACTGTATTCCCAAGTAAGTCATTGCAAACTGGGCTGAGCCCACAGTCATATTTGTGTTTGGGCAGGTTTCATATCAGTAGCAGAAATCATTAAAAGCAAAACTGAATGAGCAAAAGTTATGGAAATAAAGGGGGAAAAAAAACAAGGAAGCAAAAGTGATGCTATTGGTGTGTCCTAAGGTTTTTGGACTCAGTGGCAAACTTCACAGCCTTCCTACCCTGAATTGTCAACAGTGAGCCTGGTGGGGAAGGGTGGTCAACACGGTGGGGAAGAAAGATTGGAGACTTAGAGTCCTCGAGGCCTGTCCTGGGCAAGTTCCTTAATCTCTGTGAGACTCAGTTTCCTTTTCTGTGAATAAACCCACCTCACGTAAGAGAACCTATGCCAAACGTGAGAGCAGTATGCACTTAACCAAATATTGGTCTCAGAATCTGAGAATACACTGTGATGGCAACAGTCTGGGGAAGAGACATTCTCATCAATTGTTGGTGGGAATGTAAATTTATACCACTTCTTGGGTGGGAAAAATATATATACACCATTTGATCCTGAAATGTCACTCACGGGGATGCCTACATATGTGCATAAATATATATGCATCATTTGGTTATAGTAGCAAAAGACTGAAAAAAACTTATGTGCTCATCTGTGAGGAAACATTAAATAAATTATGGTGCATGTATAAAAGGAATACTATACAGTCATTAAAATTATACAACACATTTATCTTTTCTTGGAAGAATCCGGAAAATATATTATTAAGTGAAAAATTAAGTTATTTAGTAGGTCACCATTTTAATTTTGAAAAGGGACACACACACACACACACACACACACACACACACACACACACCCCAGAATATACACAGTATATTTCCAGAAGGATACACTGATAATTGGGAGTTTTAGTTTTCTCTGGAGAGGATAACTGAGGTTCTGGGGTTAGGAGGCCCATTGTTGAAATTTTCTCCCATGTATGTATATAATCAATTTTAAACAATTGTACTAACTAAACGTGAATGCTGGCCTCTCCTTCCTTTCCTTCTCTGTGATAGGGGGAGACATAGTCTACATATCTGAGTGAGACTTGGGAAATGCTTGTCTTCTCTGCCTGCACCTCCCAGGTTGGTTCCATATATCAATCTCTAATCTCATTGGTACCCAGACAGTGGTGTCTTGGAGTCAGCCCATTCCAGCTTGTGAAAACTGATTGGTAAATTTTCAGAAAATCAGCAAGGCTGTTGTTAAGTCTTTGGTGGCATGAAATCAGCTACAATAGGAGCATTTGCACCATGGAAATTGGCAAACGTTGTACAGGAGTATACCACTTTACCAGGACACCAGCCTGCTGTTCCAAACCCCAGCTGCCCTGAAGGAAACCTGACTAATTCATGTGTCCAGAGGTTTTCCTGACCCACTGTGTTTCCTCTCCTCTGGAGCCCTAGCAAGTGTAATACTTAATAGGTTAATAGGCTAATAGTTAATAGGCTTAGAGGGATTCTAGGCATAGCCAGACATGAGGAAGTAAATTAAAGCAGAGAATAATTCCAAGTTTCGGGTAAGTCAGTACTTTATTCTCTTAGCTTCTCTAGCCTGTACCTCTCCTGGTTTCTTCCTGCTCCTTCCTCTCTCTCTACTGCTTTCTTTCCAACGATTCTCAGCCTTATAAGACTGGTGCCATCCCAGACTCTTTCCCACCCTGCATCGTTCACCTTTGCAAGCTTATGACTGCTCTTGATGTCAGCTCCGGGCAGACGGCTATGGTCTAGTCACCTTGCGATCCTATATTTTCACTTTTTGGCCCATTTCACCTCACATACAACATTCCCAGTGCAGTCCCACCAACAGGCATTAGATGCAAGCAGGTGCCAGGAACTAGACTGAATCCCTTGCTGCTTTCTGGAATTTCTGGGAACAAATGACACGAGAAGGAGGAGCAGTGTTTCCCATTCTGCCTTGATGTTACCATGTAAAGATTTAAATTCTTCCAAAAATTCTGGCCTCGAAGACAAGTCCCATCCTGATTGTCTCCTAACCCTGAACTTCAGGAATACCCACCTCTCAGGTGAGTTATCTAAATGGCAATCAGACAGACTTATCTACTACAATTTTCTAGAAATTGTCGGGTGCTTTACATAGGCGATCTCCCTGAATTCTTGCAACATATCTTTGGGGGTATTGCCACTTTTCATCCCCAAGTAGATCAGAGGGAAATTCAGGTCTCATAGGTAAGGGTGTCTGGCTGTTCCCCAGGTCTACCTGCCTCTAAAGTCCATGCTGTTCCCATACATTCAGCTAATAAAAGGGGGCATCCATGGTTTGGTATTTGTGAGAAATACATCAATTGTTTATTATAGAACCTGCCTTTCTCCACATCACATTTCCATCCAGCACCATGTGGTATCTGCACAAATCTTCCCTCTACATATAACCTCATTTTAAATTTGTATTGAAATTCCCTCTTTCGCTTGATGAGAAATTTTTGCCTTAACAGGAGCACTTGTGGAATCCACTTCACAAATTGCTTTTTCTTATTTCCATATAGATTGTAAGGTGAATACATTTCCATTGTAGATATGAGCCTGCACAGAATTGGACTATTCCCTTACTAATTTGTCCCAAAGTACTACATTTTTTGGGACAAGAATCATCACTTAGTTGGTCTTCTTCATTTCTTTATCAGAACTAGCAGGGAGGTTTTTCTCCAGTCTGTTTGCCATAAAGAAACAAAGGTTTGATCATTCGTGAGACATTCTCTCTGGGTGAGGATGGCATGGGTAGGGGAGAGGTAGGATGGGGATGGAAGGCAGATGGGTGGGTAGTGAACTGACCTCATGTACTAGGTACCTGACTTTTGTTCTGATCCAGGCACCACAGAAGTCTGGGTTCCAATTCAGACCTTCGCCTCCTGACAAATGGATATCGGCCACCATCTTCAAGGTCCCTTAAGAATCTTGGGAACCAAGATGGCCACCCTCACAAATGCTTAGAGTCTTAGTCAGTGCAGGATGCTATAACCACATCTCGTAGACTGGCTGGCTTAAACAACACACCAGTTATTTCTCCCAGTGCTGCAAGGCTGGGAAGTCTGAGCTCAGGGTGCCAGCATGGTCATTTCCGGTGGGGACCCTCTCTCTCTGTGGCTTGTAGATGGCTGCCTTCCTGTCGTGTGCTTGCACGACAAGAGAGCAGAACGCTCTGCTCTCTTCCTCTTGCCTCATCATGAACACTAATCTCATCAGCAGGGCTCTACCCTCATGACCTCATCTAAACCTCATTACGTCCCAAAGGCACCACCTCCAAATACCATCACATTTAGAATTAGGGCTTCAACAGGGTGGAGGGGGTGAAGGGAGTAGGGGGTAGGGGGCGCACAGACCATAGATCAAAATGGTCCTTAGGACCGAGTTTCTGCCAAACCATCACAGGTTTACGGAATCTGGGTTTAAATTTTAGCTCTGCCACCTACTAGCTCTGTGACATGGGGTAAGTCATTTAATCTTTTGGAGTCAGTTTCTGCATCTGTAAAATGGGATAATACTGGAACCTGTGCCATAGGGTTGTTTCCATAATTAAGTGAGATAATGCCATGAGATTCTCAGGACAGTCCCTGGTACCCAGGCATGGAGGTGTAGCATGGAGGCTCAGGGCACAGTCTCGGCCATTCTGCCTGCACTGACTTAGCTCCGCCTCTTAGCTCCCTGTGACCACTGGTGAATTAGTTAACCTCTCTGTCCTGAGTTTTCTCACCTGTGAAACAGAGATAATCATAGTACCTATTTCAGATAGTTGTGAAGATTGAAATAAATTAGTAATTATTCATAGAAATAACTGGTAGTAATATTATCATCATTATATGGATATATATGGATATATGTGGATAATATTATTATCCATGTGATCAAGGAGATAACCATGGCATCCCATGGAGAAGGTGTACGTTGAGTAGATATAGTTTGAGGGTTTGGATCTTGGGAGAGGAAGTAATACTTGTTCAGGCAGGGGAATCAACTTCCTCTGGAAATTTCTGGGTGCTTGAACTTCAGTTCTCCAGCCACAAAGCTTACTTTCAGACAAATGGTTTCATCTGATTATGATTTGCTGCTGATTAAACTTACCTGAGTGTCTGCCCCCAGCAGTCAGAAAACACACTTCTATATTAGCTAGCCACTTCTGCTGCTCTCGGCTCGTTTGTTCATGTTGAACCTGAAGTAAACAGAGGTATCCTGAGGTGCAGTGTCCCCCAAGATGGGAGGAGTTCACTTAGCCGAGAACCCACGGGCAACGCTATGTTCTCAGTCACTTGACGCAGTAGGGTTGCGTTTGGTATGTGGGCTCCTGAGTGTCTTCTGGTGAGGTACTGAGTCTCAGTTGGATAAACTAATTTGGTAGGAGCCTCATCGCCTTGAATATTTTGCTGCAGTTGGTATGAAAATAATGCCAATAATTGCATTTGGAGTTTTCTTTTCTTTCAAAGGTGGGAAAGAAATGAAAGAATTCCTCAGAGCACCATCTCTGAGCTCTTGATTCTACCAGAAAGCAAATTATTTAACTGCGAGATAGTTATGCTTCAAAGAGAAAATCATTACTATTCCCATCCCTGGTCAAAATGGGAAAATTATTCCTGTGTTGTTTATCCTAGTCCTTATCTTGGTGCCCTTTAGGGGGTACTGGCTGGCTTTGTTTAAATTAGTTTTATAATGAGCATGATAACTGTATAATAATGAAGTAATGACATATGCCTCCCATTTTCCCCTTCCTTCCTTCCTTCCTTCCTTCCTTCCTTCCTTCCTTCCTTCCTTCCTTCCTTCTTTCCTTCCTCCCTCCCTCCCTCCCTCTCTCCCTCTTTTCCTCCCTCTGTCCTTTCTGAGATATTTACTGGGCACATGTTAGACACTATGCATAGATGAAAAAAAAAAAGGCTTTCTCATTAGAAAGTTCACCATGTTTTAAAAAAATCCTCTAGGACTTTTAACTTGCACATTTTTATTTAACCTTTTAAATCACTTTGAATATTGCCGTTTCTAAAAAAAAATAGTTATTGAGAAAATACCGTGCCATTCTTTACAATAAACTTTTAAATTAGGGGCTCAGCATTATTTTTGTTTTACAGATAAGAAAACAGGAGCAAAGAGAGGAAAACGAAATGCTATTGGCATTTTTCATGGGCCAGGCACTGGGCTGAACTTCCACACAGGTTTTGTCCTACATCTGAATGATCACAACAATCTCTGAGGGTCTCACCAGCACCAGCTTACAGAGGGAGCTCAGACAGGGTTCAGTGTGTCATAGGAAGCAATATACTGGGGTGTCAGAAAAGTCATGACATATTTTTTTCTATGTTTTCCATTGCAAAAATGCATCACGACTTTTCCGACAGCCCGCTCGCTAGCTGGGGGCAGAGCCAGGCCCGGCGTCCAGGGCCTGTGCGTTCTTGCACTTAGGGCTCCTCTGGTTCCCCACGGCTCAGATTCCCGGTGGTCAGGATGGTGGGTAATCAGGGATGGGGTTCAGAGCTGCTCCTGGCCCACCGTTTCCCTGGCTCTGCTCGGTCTTTCCCTTGGGCCCAACTATCATAACAACAGGAATCATAACCAGCCACCAAGGAAATACTCCAGACTTAGGGTATAAAACAATCGGATGAATACTCATATACCTGTCTTGGGAAATAAATTTCTACTAATAGAGTTGAAGCCCATGTACCCTGCTCTGATTATACCCTCACCCCCAAAGTAACCATATCCTGAATTTGGTGGTTTTCACTTCCGTGAATTTTTTGTTTGTTTGTTTTATTTCATGTACCTATGGAGGTTTATTTCTTAAATAGTATATAGCATCACTTTACATGTCATTCAACTTCATATAGACAGTCTGTGGTATATATGTAGACTTCTGCAATTCGCTTCTTTTTTCTCTAACCTATGTTTATGAAATTCCTCCTTGTTCACTTATGGAGCTGTAGTTCATTTATTTTCACTGTTGTATTATATTCCATGTGCTGGTTATACCCACATAGATACACTATCCGACTGTCGTAGGCAGGTAGGTTGTTACCACTTTTCTGCTCTTGCAGAGTGTGTGGCTCTGATCATTAGTAAGCACTCTCCTGATGCATATTTGTAAGAGTTCCCTCAGGGCAGTGGCTCTCAAAGGCAATTTTGCCCTTAGGGGAACACTTGGCAATATCTGGAGACATTTTTGGTTGTCACAACTGGGGGATGCTACTGGCATCTAATGGATAGAAGCCAGCGATGCGGTTAAATATCCTACACTGCACAGAACCTCCCCCACCCCACAAATTAGCCTCTGTCCCAAAATGTCAGTAGCATGGAGGAGCAGAGCCCTGCTTTAGGGTAACAGTAGAGCAGCTGCCCCCAGGGTTCGTGTGGCTTCCGCCTTACCAAGTATGGCTCCGCTGTTTTCAACACTGGTTGTACTAATTCACACCCAAACCAGAGGTATGTGTAAGAACACCCACCTGGCCCCAGTTTATAGCTTAAAAACCTGAGCCCTGGGAGGGTGTGGAGTGACTTGGACAAGGGTGTGGAGTGATCAGGGCATTCATAAAACTTTAACAAAGACATAGATGGTATGTTTACCCAGAGAGGACACAGCAAAGAAGATAAATCTAGTCCTCCAATCTAAGGGGCATTTCCAACGTGTCTGTTATGTGTCAGGAATTAGGCTTTATACACATTGTCTCTAATCTTCCCAAACTATAGAAATTAGTATCAGAAGACAGCACAGTGTGCTTAATAGCATCTCTGAAGTCAGACAGACCTGTGTTGGGTCTCAGAACAGTTATTTATTAGCCATGTGCTGTGGGAAAGTTACTTGGCTGCTCTAAGTTTCAGTTTCCTCATCTGTAAGATGGGAATCTTAATAGTACCTATTTCATAGTACTGTTGTGATGGAGATAATGCAATAGGTGACCCATAAATATTAGCTGTCTTCGCCGTTGTCATCATTGCCATCATCATTACCATCATCACCATTACCACCCTCACACCATCACTCTCATTTAAAAGTTCAGTCATAAAGCCTCAGAGTTTGAGTAAATTGCAAAAGGTTGCAGCTAGTAAGTGGCAGAACTAGAATTTAACTCAGGTCTATCTGACTCCAAAGTGCATCCCATTTTTTTTCTTTTTTCTTTTTTTTAAATTAAAGTTTATTGAGTGACAATGGTTAGTAAAGTTTCATAGGTTTCAGGTGTACGATTCTGTAATCTGTCATCTATATATCACATTGTGTGTTCACCACCCAGAGTCAGTTCTTCTTCCATCACCGTATATTTGAAAGTTCATCTCATTTTAACGGTGCCATGAGGCCTCCTAGAGGAGGGTTCCTAGCTTTATCCCACTAATTTGGCCTTTTTTTTTTTTTTTTGGTTGCGGGGGAGGTGAGCGGTAGGGTAGATGCAGGGCACATGAATCACTAAAAGTCAGACTTCATCAGATACTTTTAAATAACAAATTTTAATGGTTTCATAAATATTTACTAACTCAACTCAGTAAAACAAATGCTGCCAAACCATCAGTCCTCTGGGGATCTGCTGTAACAGACAAGAGTGATCTGTAATTAGAATATGGACTGCATGCAAATGGTGATGCGATAGAGCATGAAAACAACCTCCTCTCTCACAAATTAGGAATACCTCCTTTACCATATAGCCTACCCCAGCCCTGAAGACAAGCCAGCTGTATGTAACCTATCACCTCTGCAAAGGATCACACATTTCGAATTAGTGCAGTCAGGATAAACGATGCTTGCCTTCCTACACGCTGTTTGCAATCAAGTCCTCCAATTTCTCCTTCATTTTCCGGCCCCCCTTTCCTCCTGGGAAGACATTTGTCTTCAGAGGCTGGCAATGAGGCATTTGCCATTATATACATTATGACATATTTTACATATGCTCCAAGTAGCTGGGCCCAAATTACACGGGTGAGTTATTAAAAACAGCTCTCAATGCTATTATTATTTATTGTGTTTCCGACTCTCTGCAGCAGCTGATTACACTGCTTAATCTTGTTGTTGTTTTTTTAATTCCCCACCCTGAAATTAATTCTCCCTGCAATTAATAAGCAAGGTCAGCGCCACAGTAAGCATCCTTTGGAAAGTTTGGATTCTGGGTATGAGTTTGATTGACAGCGCTGGGACTGAGCCTCTATTTCCTGAGAGGAAGAAAGCCTCTCCCTTGAAATATGAGCATTTCTTCTCCAAAGCACTTCCAGAGGGACTTGTTCACATCATGGGTCTCATCATGCCAGTCCCTTTCTTTCAGTCTCCACTGCCATCTCTGGCTGTCACTGAAGGTCCCTGCCTGCCTCCCAGCCTCATAGCCCCACTGCTCACAGCTTTGCTTCTCTGCCCAGGGCGCAACCATCACAGGGATTGCATTTCCTCCAGTGTCAGGCTCTGCCTCTGAACCGTCCTTTCCCCTGAAATTCTGCCTCCGCCCTTATTCCCTGGCCAACACCTTTTCCTTTCCTACCCGGCTCAAAGAACATCTCCTTTGGGAAGCCTCTCAGAGCATTTCTTCTCTGCTTCTCTGAAACGCCACACCTACATCAATTGTAGCACTTGACACGCTCTGCTGTCATTGTGTGTCTGTGTATCCTGTTTCTTGTCACACTGTGAACTGTTTGAGGGCAAGAGTAGATCTTAGCTGTTTAAACTCCCAGCAGAAGGCCTAGCACAAGTGCTTTTGGAAATTAAGAAATCCAAAACTGGAAGCAGTGGAGTGGTGTAGAAAGAGCCAAAGCTCTTGAATTAGGCCTTTATTCATTCAAGCATTCATTCATTCAACAATATTTATTGAGCATCTATTATAAGCCAGGCACTGTGTTAAACATGAGAGATACTTAGATATCAATTTGCTAATGGCCTCATGAGGGGGAGGTACATGACTGCAATAACAGCATAAGCATATAATTATAAGCTGTGATAAGTGCTAGAAAGGAAACATTCTCAGGGCTCTGGCAATATAAACAGAGGGCCCAACTCAGGCTGGAATTGATGTGGGGAGTTTTGTCAGGGATGCCTTCCTTGAGGAAGTGATGCTTGAGCTAAACAGAAGGATGAATAAGCATTAACGAGATGACAGGTTGGGCAAGAGCATTTAGGGAAAAAGGGACAGCATGTGCAAAGGTCCTGAGGCAATGGTGCCTGAGTGTTGAAGGGGTGTCTAGGAACTGTCTGAAGCAGTGCTGGAGCCCAGAGAATGGGTTCGGAGGGACGGGGTGTGGGGACAGATAAGGCTGGGAGCACTCAGTGGTTAGGCCATGCAGAATCTTGCAGACCTTATTAAGGATTTGTCTGTCCTGGGTACAGTGGGTGTTAAGCAAAGGAACAACATCGTGTGTGTGTGTGTTAAAATGGCTACAATGCAGAGAACAGAATGGAGGGGGACACCATACACAGAAATTGTGGGATACGTACCCCCAGACTGCCTGAGATGACACAGTGGCAGGGTGGAATTAATGACTGAAGGAACACGTGAAGGTCCCCGCAAAAACACCTGGACCAGATGTCAGGGCCATAGGCCTGCTCTAGAATGTCCCTCGTTAGTGCGGAAGCTCGTAGTGGGGAAGGCTCAGTCATCCCTGGGGTTAGCTGGTTTGGGGGGCCTCTGTTTTAGAGTCGAGCTCTCAGGGGTTTCCTACCTGAGCTCAGGCTACTTCTATTAATTTACAGGCTTTGCTTCCAGGGTAAAGATGTCAGAGAAGTGGACTTTATCTCTAAGTTTTGCCTCTAATTTCTAGGTCTTGGAAGCGGTAAGTCAGTTCTAGGCTAGATTTAACTTCCTATCTTGGGAAGAGTGGACCTTAGGATGTTGTCTGGTTTGTCCATTCCATCCATCCATCCATCCATCCATCCATCCATCCATCCATCCATCCATCCAATATTCACTGACAAACACCGGAGGAGGGTCTAAAAGCTGGCTTCTTGATCCCTAAGACAATATGTGTTCTGCCTGGGTCCACATTGGTCATTATGATTTAGTGGCTTTCAGCTCTAGCCAAAGGGGTGGAGTGTGGCTCATACACAGTCACAGAATTTTGTTCTTTCAATTCTTTGGTTGCTGAATTGGCACCCCAGGCAAACCCTGCATTCTCTTTTCCTGATTTAATTGGCTCATTATTTTAAACTTTTGTAGATAAGGGAATAAAAAAGTCAGTAGAATATTGTATTCATCACATTCAAATTAATATGCTTCATTACCATAAAGACAGAGAGTGTGGTTGCAATATTTTCTCAAAACTTTTAATTGAACAGAGCATGGGAGGGGGAGAAGCGAAAATGGAAACCACCAAGCTCAGATGTTGTTTTTCACTTTCTCAGAGTGTGTGCTGTTTGTGATCCACTCATCCCATTAGTGTTAATTATGAACTAAAATAAAATGGCATTTAACACCGCGCTAAGACTTTAATTAAGGCCAAACTTTCATACCCAGATACTCTCTGAAGTTCAAGGTAGTTATTCTAAAATGGTATAAACATCTGCTGGGCCAGAGGGAGCCCCACACCCACTCCATCTCCTGCTGTTGAAAGGCCTCTGCTTCTGGGAACCACCTATCCATCCATCCATCCATCCATCCATCCATCCATCCATCCATCCATCCCTTCAACAAATAAACTTTAACTTCAGCATTTAAACTTTAATATAGTTCTGGGGGAAGAAAATAAATATTTGTTAAGTACCACTCTATTTATCACTTTAAATACATCATCTGAAGCCAAATCCAGCACCAGGAACACAGGGAGATTTCAAGTAAGGGTCATTAGTAGTACTGCATATATCATCTCATTTAATCAGCAAAGCAGTCCCAGGAGGTGGGGGCAAATTATTATTATATGTGTAGGATGGAATACGGGAGTCCAGAGAGATGACATGACTTACACAAAGTCATATTGACTCCATTTTTTCCCCTCCTGTACCATGCTGAGCTAGCTGGAGTATTCTGGATTGTCTAGATTCATTCAGCAAGCACAAATCACTTACTGTATACCAGGCTCAGTGCTAGAGACTAGAGAGAGCGCAGCCCCATTGTTCACAGGTGCAGCGGGATAGGCAGACAATCGGCTGGTGATGATAAGTCAATGGGATCGGTACTGAGAAAGAGAAGTAGAATGACTGTAGGAGCATAACTCAGAGGCACCAAGGCCAGCCTGGAAATGCAGGCAGGGGACTCCACGGAAGCAGGACAAGTGGAACCATTTCATCCCGGGTTCCACAGAAGGATCCAGACAGAAGGGTGGCCTAAGGGCTCTTGTCTCAGAGACCCTGGCAATCCCAAGCTGAGCTACCCAACACCAAATATGGCACCGTGCCCATCCAGCCAGACCGCAAGCGAGCCTCCATGAAACACCTGGAAATGATCCCTACATAGCATACCAGGGACCAGCCACAGTCACCTGGGCTACCTGGCATCAGGCTCCATGGATAACTTTCAGACATCAGTGCCTGGCACAGACCAGGCACTAATCAGTATTTGTGTTCCTTTCCTCCCCTGCCATGATTCCCCAACTCTGTCCCTGGGTTCTGGTACCTTCGCTGGGCTCCTCCCCTGCAAGCCCACAGCCTCTCTTTACTTGGAAGAAAATCAACGTAAGAGAGCAATCTCTGATACGGTCAGGGATTCAGGGAATTCTAGGGTTGACCTGGTATGAGGACAACCAACCTGCTCATTGACAAGGGACGAGGTGGTGGCCCAGAGCTCCATGTCATACAGCAGGACTCTTAACTTTAACTTAGTGATGTTTCCCTTTGCCTAGCCCCACCCAGTGGAGAACCTTTTAGGAAATTCTCCTATATTAGGTGGGAGGTCAGGATGCGGCAGGAAGGGATTCTTGGCCGTACATCAGATTCCTCTTTGCCCAACTTCACTTCACCTACTCCCCTGCCCTGGCCAGGAGCCTCGCTGCACAGGGACTTGTGTCTTGCCCTGTCTGCTCAGTACTTGACCCCTCAGATGTTTCTCCTCTTAAGCTTCATCTTCAGGGAAAAAGGAAGTATTTTCAAGGAAAAGCACCCCCACATCTATTCCCTGAGATTTCCTTTAGGTGTAAAGCTAGTGGCTCAGTGTGGCCAGTCAGGTCCTAGGATCCCCTCAGTCACAGCAATTGGTTCAGGGATGGGCACATGACCCAATTGGAGCCAATGAGATTCTACGAAACTTTGGAGTTCAGTTACATGAGCCAATAAATTTCATTTGGCTGAAGCAATTTTAGGATAGTTCTTTTTCTGTTACTTGCAACCTGAAGAGACCTGAATGATGAAATAATAAAAATAGTAACTAATATGAACTGAGTGCTTACTCTATGCTCAAATTACTGAGTAATTTGAGTTCTTAATTTTGTGAATTTATTTAGCAACTTATAGACATGCAATGTAGTTATCCTTACATTATACCTGGTGAGGTTAAATAACTAACTGCATAAAGGGAGTCAGGCAGGTAAGTGATGGAACTGGGGGTTGGACCTGGGCAGCCAAGCTCTAGAGCCCATGTTCTTGGCAACAATGCAGTACTGCCCCTTGGTATGTATCCTGTTCAGTTAAACCCTAAGGACCCTCTTTTCCATTTACTGGTCTTCTAGAGAGAGCGTTCCTCACCCCATCTGCTCAGCTTTTGGGAAGGACCAACTCAGTTTCCTGAGGTCTCTGTGGAGCGGCAGTTTGTGCAAATACGTCCCTTCGAGAGGCCTGCCTACCACACCAAGCCTGCACTTCTGTCCTTAGAGGGTGTGTTTCTTTGGATTATTAATAATAATTGTAATCCTAATACTAACAGCTTTTGCTGTTACGTGCCAGCCCTTCTTTTAAGCACCTTTTACACATTATCTCATTTAGCCCTTAGAAAAGAAGGGAGGATTGGGCAGAAAACAGGAAGGGGATTAAGAAGTACAAACTTCCAGTTACAAATAAGTCAATGGGATATAATGTACAGCATAGGGAATATAGTCAATAATATAATAATAGCTACTACAGTGACCGATGGTTACTAGAATTATTGTGGTGATCACTTAGTAAGGTATAGAAATGTTGAATCGCTATGTTGTACACCTGAAACTAATATAACGTTATATGTTGGATGTCAACTATAATTCAAAATAAATTTTTTAAATGATAAAAAAAAAATAGAGGAAAGTGAAGTCAGCTATCCTGTCCAAGTTCATAGGACTGGGAAGTAAGGAAGTATTTCATCTTCAGAGTCTGCAGGAGACACGCACTGACTCCAGGGCCTCTGGCGTGTGATCACCCGGAGGGAGTGGACGGGGCCCAGAGAACAGACAGCCCAAGCAAGGCCGGAATGACTCATCTGCTCCAACCACAGCTGTTGGCCAGTGGGGTAAAGCAGCCCCCCGCCCCTTGTGCTGTTTCTTGGGCTGATGGAGAAGGGCAAGAGAAAATGTACGGAAAGGACTTGTCACGAACCAGCAACCAGCGAAAAGGCCAGGCGGAAATACCCTGAAATGTTCACTGGGGTTTTCTCCGCTGTTGGGTTATTAGGGATACTTATTAGCATCCCTATTCTTTCGTGTAGTTGCTGAATATTCCATAATGAGCATGACTTACTTTTATGCTCATAAAGAAAATGAAACAAAACAACAACCCATTATGAAAATTAATATAGGATTCTCCAATAAAGGGAATCAGGGATCCTTGGAGAAATGGCTGATTCTAGAGCTGGGGCAGAAAAGATACAAAATGAGCCTAGAGCAGCCAGAAAGTGAGGAAGTATGCATAAAACCAACAGACAGTCCCTACAATGGCAGGGTTATGTCAAAGAGACCCGGGCACCAACACAAGGAGCTTCCCATGGCCAAAGGTGGAGCAATCTGAGCAACACGAGAAGTAAAACAATAGTTGGGCTTACAGCCCAAACTATAAACAAATATCCATGAGTCCATACTAATATAAACAAATCTCTCATATAGAAGAACCCCAAATATTTTAGGGTGACCCTCCATTCTCTAGGAGGTGGAGCGTAACTCCCCACTCAACTATGGCCTGTGCATAGTGACTTCTTTCCAAAGAGGACGGTCAGAAGAGGGGGGAGAGAGAAGCTTGACAGAGGAGGAAAGTGACACACACTGCCTCAGCCAGGTGGTCAAGATCAACATCACAGTGAGAAGCCATGCTGATTGTGTATGTATCCTTGACACGACGTGATATGGACGGTATTTTAACCTCTGTGGCCTTCCTTTCAAAAACTATAACCTCAGCCTAATCATGAGAAAAACTTCAGATAAAACCCATCTGAGGAGTATTCTACAAAACACCTTCACAGGAACCTCAAAGCTATCAAGGTCATTAACATGCAGGAAAGTCTGAGAAACTGTCACAGCCAAGAGGAGCTTGAGGCTGGATGACTAAATGAAATGTGGTGTCCGGATGGGGTCCTAGAACAGAAAAAGGGCATTACATAAAAACTAAAGGACTTTATTTAATAACGTAGCAATATTTGTTTATTAATTGTGACCATGCCAAGGTAAGATGTGACTAGGGGAAACTGGATGTGGGGTATATGGAAACTTGACTACTTTTGCAATTTTTCTCTACAACGATTCTAAAATGAAAAGTTTATTTTTAAAAGTTAGATAGGAACAGGTGACAGCAGTAGCAGATGGATGTTACAGAGGCTGGGATGACAGCTCAGCTCCAGCAGCCCCTCAGCTGCAAGGAGAAACTGTTTATCTCTCAGTGACTCTTACTTTGCCTTTTTTCCCCTAGAATAATCTAGATTTCTAGGGGGAAAAAAGTCTGTTTGCTGGACTAGAAACGAAAAATATTATTGTATCCAACTTGCCTTCCCCGAGTCCTGAAGGCGTCTCATGGCAGTTAGATTCATTAACTTGGTATTTTCTAATGATTAACATTGATCAATAATCCGCCGGGTCTGGCCCTTAAATCAATTGCCCCATTAATGAGAATGAAAGCACCATTTTATTACCAAGCCCTGGACCTTTTGCAGAAAAGGCTTCTGGGGTTTGGGGCTTCCATTACCTTTGCTGCATGTCAGGTAATGAAAACTCTCACTCAGGTCCCCCAAGCTTCACGCTTCTGACTTGGAACAAAATTAGCTGGAGGGAATGACTTCCAGAAAAATGGTTAGAGTCTTTCTCTCAGTGAGATCCTCAGCTAGTTAGCGACTCCCCTCCACTGCATTTTACTGAGGATGAACTACGTGCTCAGGTCTCTGCTCAAATTCCATCGCCTTAGAGAAGCCACCGCCTCTCCGACCTTCACCACCGTGTCTAAACATCAGTGCCCGTGTGCTCTCTGGCCACTGCTTTAGTGTTCTTCAGAACACTGATCACTACTTGATATTGTATTTCATATGTTTGCTTTTTGTTTTTGGTTTTGCTCCCCCACTAAAGTGAAAGCCTCCTGAGGGGCTTGATCCTGAAGGTGATGGGGTTGGGGGTGGACATCAAAAGAAGTGGCATGATTGAACTTGTTCTGTCTTGGGACGATAACTCTGCCTGGAGTGTATGGACAGGTTGGGAGAGAGTGTCGACAGGAATGGAGGAAGGAAGGTATAGACAGGGATTGAGGAGTGGGCAGGAGTGAATGCCCAGGGTCAGCTGGGAGACAGTTCAGAGATCTGGTGAGACGATGGTGCCACTGGGATGAAGAGGAGAGGACGACTGCTGCCGATTCTTGTTAAATAACTGGGTTTGGCTGGAGGAGGGGGAGGAGGGTTCAAGGATGACTTCCAGGTCCCTACCAGTTCACCAAGGCTAGGAGCACGGGGGAAGGACAGAGGTGGGGATGACCCCAGATTGGATGTGCCACATTCCTGTGGTTATTAAAAAACCACAGCGGGGCCGGCCGAGTAGCTCAAGAGTGCGAGCTGAGCTCTGAGCAACAGCAGTTCGATGCCCAGCCCGAGCTGAACTGCCGCTGAGCTGCCAACAGGTGGCAGGATGGCTCAGCTTAAAAAAAAAGAGAAAAAAACCAGAGTGGGTGGGGACTGACTAGCTTATATTTTGAAGGGTTCGAGTCATGCCAGCAAGAAATCCAGCTTTGCCTTGGAAGTACACAGGCTTGGAGGAGAACGGAAGAAGAGGCACTCTCTTACCCTGTGTGCCAATGTATCTGAAGCTGGGCCCATGAGCCGCCTAAATGACCCAACCAACCTGCATCGGCATAGATGCGGCCCCTGTTCTGGGAGCTGTGAGACTGTCGGCTCCCAATACCCAGACAGGAACCTGAGAACTGTTATATATCCTTCCGGCCCGTCGGGGAAGACGTTGTGGGACTGGGAATGTGGGACTCATGCAGACTTTGGATTGACCTGTCTCAGAGGCAAATCGGAGTCACCTGGTTCCCTTTGTTTCTTCCTTCACTCACTCACTCACGCACACAAATACCGCTCCTGCTGCAGCCCGGGCCCTCTGTGGGCACTGCTAGACCCTGTGGCTTTAGTGGAGCACAAGCACACTCATCCTTGCCCTCCCCACCATCACCAAGAAGAGAAGATTTTTACACACAGGATGTCCTCTGTGATCTACCTCTCCCCGTTGCTTCTGAAACTCACCTCCTGCCATTTCTAAGACATCCCAGACTCTTTGTGCTTCTGTAGAACTCCCATGCTAATTTCCTTTTTCTTTTTTTTTGTCTCTGTGTCTTTGCTTATGCTGAACCCTCTGCCTGCAATGCCATTCCTTTAGGCCCAGCTCAGGCTGTATCTCGCCCCCGTTAGAGATCTCTTCCATAGCCCCTGTGAGCGCTCCTAACCCAGCAGTTACCACATCCACAGTGCCCTCCTGTCTCTGTCTGTTTCCTTCCTGGGGTGTGAACCCTTTGAGGCCAGGGCCTGAATATCACTCACTTCTCAATGTGTCTGGGGCCCTGCAGTGAGTATGGCACCCACTTGAAGTGCAGGAAAGGTCTGCCGAATGACAGACTGATTGACTGAGAGGAGACCAGGGTGCTTCCTGGCTTGGAGGGAAAGCCACCCAGCTGCCAGCAGTCTGCACATATGCGCATGCACTCCTGGAGAGGCCGTTTTTTTGCACTAGTGCTAAAGTCTCACTGTTTTAAACTCTAATTTACCACCAGTAGTCAGAATCTTAGGTGATGGGATAGATTGTTTCTGTAGGAGCTTGGGAAGCATGGGGGCGCTTAGAACAGTGTGGGGACAATTTGTCTGTCCTTGAGAGGGGGTTAATCTCAGAGCGGTTGGGGCATTGGACATGGAGTCAGAGAGCTGGAGGTCTCACAGAGGCCCACCAGTACAGCCCCTCACCTCACAAGTGGAAACTGAGGCCTGGGCAAGGACAGGGGCTGGTGTGAACGGGTGGTGGCAGGCTGGGACTCATATCCAGGCCTCTCACCCACATTCCACCACCCCTTCCCCCCTTCTCCAGGACTTAGGGGCACTGTCTTTGGGACCTCTGCTCTCAGTGGACCCTAACTGAAAAGATGGCCAGAGTCCTTTGGGAGAGGCTTATGTAAACCTTTGTTCAGGTGTGTGATGTGCCTCTGCATGTGGATAAGCATACGTGGACATGAAGTTGGATGTGTCGAGCGTGTGTGGACAGGGGTGTGGGTGAGTGTGAGTGTGGGCTATGGTGTGAGTGAAAGGTACAGGTGTGCCAGGTGAGCGCAGAGCTGTGCTGACCTCCCATGGGTCCCTCCTGTTGTGGTTTTAAAGGGACTGAAGGAGACAACCAGAAGTTGTCCTGGTGATACCCCAAGCCCTGCTTGAACCTAGTGACACAGTGCACGATAGGGAGGAGAAGCTTTATGAGATGGTGACCATGCCGGGTTGTCACCCTTCACCCCTGCAGATCATTCTGCTTCTGCCCTAGAATGCTGGCCTCCACAGATGGCATCTTCCAGGCTCCCATGACCTCTGGCTTCTAATTGGGTTCAGCCAGTGGGCAGCATGGGCAGGAGGGAGGAAAGAGAGGTCAGGGCAGTGGCTGTAGTCTTCCACTAAATGCCCGCTGCTCTTTGGGCCTCCTGGGGTCTCCAAGACAACTGCTAAGCTGGGAGAGGAAAAATGGCCGTGAGAGTGTTCATGAAGGGCTGGGGGGAACAGGACAGAGTTGCAGAGTGGCCAGCCCTGTATGACCATGCTGATGGATGGCGGACCACCGAGCAGAGGTGGGCAGCAGAGGTGGGTGACAGAATCAGATGAACTTCCAAATGCCTGGCTCTTTGAGAGCCTCCTGGGGCCCTGGGGCCCTGAGGCCCTGAGGGTGTTTCCTGCACCTGGGGCTGGCTGGGGTCACTTGGAGCAAGCTGCACCATGACTCACATGTCTGGGAAGCAGTGGAGCCATGACATATGCACAGCCGTTCTCAGATCTGCTGCTCCAGGAAGACAGGAGAGGAGAAAGATGCCATCGTCCCTTTCTCCCACCCTCAATATCCTGCCCGTGCCCCTGTGGTGGAATGAAGGTGGCCGAAACCTCAGAGGTCGGCTCTGTGTGCCCTCTCTTGAATCTGGGTTGCCTGAGATGCCTCTAATGGACTGTAGTGAAAATCCTGCTGTGACAGTTCTGGGCATAAGAGGACTTCTGCTTTGGTCTCTTGGAACCCTGATCTGCTCTGTGAGAAGAATGACCACCCACTGGACAGACTGTTTGGAGAGCCCCGGCCACAATGCTGAGAGGGAGCGGGCTCAGCTGTGCTCAGCCTGCCTGCTGTCCCTGCCAAGGCACTGGACACATGAGCGAAGCCACTGTGGACTGTCCAGTCTAGACCAGATGCGGCCGAATGCCACTGCTTGATCCCGGTCCATGCCACATGCAGCAGAATCGCTCAGCTGTGCCCAGATTCCTGACCCACAGAATTGAGATAATAATAGAATGTTTGTTCTTTTTAGTCACTGTGTTTGGGGGTAGCAAGTTGTGCAGCAAAGATAACTGGGACAGCCTCCTTGGTGGGGGGGGGACCCAGGCAGAAGCCAGCTGGCAGGGATGCCCAGAAATGCAGGCCGCAGAGTTAGGCCCAGGATTGACACAGGACTCCAAATAGAAGTTGATTCTAGTATATTTCTTGCACACCTGAGTCTGTGCACTGGGATTCTTTCGTAGGAAACTTGGAGGAAGTTTGACACAGGGCCTGGCCCATGTAAATGCTCCAGAAATGGAAGGTGCTGCCTATTATTAGGCCAGGGTTCCTATGACTTGGGGAAGCTAAGCCGCCATGCCCCTCAGAGCCGTGCTCCTCTGGCTGCTTCGGGGAAGCAGGGTAGCCAGAGGCCAGAGCTCTGAGCCTCGGAGCTCGAGGAAAGGGCCCAGAGGCCCAGTGCCAGGCTGCTCTGCACTCTCTTCCCCTCACCCCAGCCGTTGGGGGCCCCCAGGTCTTTCCAGGGCTGTGTTCCAACCACCCACCAGCTTTCTCCCAAATGCAGATCTTTTCTAATTTCCTGCCCTGTGGCAGAAACATCGCTCAATGAGCGAGATGACAGATTGGGCTGAGAGGGCCTTGCTCCCAGAACATGCCTTTCCCCCACAGCATGAGCATGGTAATTAAACTTCGCTATAGTTGAGAGAACAGAGTTTCCCCAAGCAGAACACCAGTTCCCAGAGCACGATGCCGATCAGAAGTTTAGTGGAGATCACAGCCACGAGATCACAGCCGCGGAGTGTGCCTGTTCTCACCACGTTCACCCCCTGCTCACACACCAAGGAGGGGTGAGAGCAGCTTGGGCCACCTGAGCCTGGGGGAGGAAGTCCGCTCCATAGATCCCCGCATTCTCCGGATGGCTGTGGGCTCATCCAGGGCCTGCTTTGGTGAAGGTGGGCACTGTAGCTGCAGGTGACCCGTCTGGGTTTGGTTAGATGTATGCAAATCTGATCAGGGGGAGGTAAAAGTGTTTTTAAAATGAGAGAGAGAGAGAGAGAGAGAGAGAGAGAGAGAGAGAGAGAGAGAGAAGGAATGGCCTTGGTTTCCCCTGGTGTCTGTTGGAGAGAGAACACCTCGCTGGGTGTCACCTGCATATTAACATGAACATACATCAAACATACACATAGCTTTTCCACAACATGGCCCCCAGTACACGCCAACTTCTTTATTGAATGAAGAAGTAAAGAAAGAGAAATTTCTTCTACTGTTGGAGGGGTTTTGTTGGGTGTATTTTGAGTTGTTACATTTTCCTATATTTTAAGGATGATTCAGGGAATTTCACGGGTAATTTTGACTACATCCAATTACAATCTTCTGTGTTGACTCCAGAGCTACCGAAGTAATTACTTTATAATCTTCTTTATCCAGTTAACTTAACCAAGCCTTATTTCTATAAGTGGTAGTGACGCAAACTTGATCCCAGCTTAGTTTTGAATTGTTCCAAATTCCAGATTAGCATGCTCCAAACTAATGGTTTTATGATCCACATTATAAATAGAGCCCAGAACCATACAGTGTTAACATCTTATTATATTTCAAAGAGCCATAAAGAAAATTGCTGTTTGCACCATTAACCAGATAATGTTAATGCAAATCATGTACCTAAATGTGAAACTACTGGCTCCAAGAATACTCTGGAAATGAGTTAACATTGTAATTTTGGCCAACAAACGGCTAACCTAATTTAGCTACAGGTAGACTTAGCTGTGTGATGCTTGATGTACAGGTAAATCACGGGTAATAGCCACATAGGAAAGAATAATGAGCAAGTCCAACAGTAGCTAGAATGAACACTTTGTTTTAAATGTTTTACCCTCATTAAATGCATTAATATTCATGAGTAAATGATTATCTATATGAATTTCCTATGGTAATGACCCAGATTCAGCCAGTCCTCCCCCTTTTTGATGATACCGGCATCAAAGCACAGCGCGATTTTATTGTGATTAGAGTAGTATACATCAGTTTGAGGAATTTATCACCAGCTTGTGGACATGACCGGAATGTGAGTTCACTCAAGGCCTCAGCTGCAATTCACCCCTTGGTGTGTCCTCACAGCACTGAGGCACAGAGCCTGGCACGCGGTGGGTGCTCAGCAAAATCCGATAAACGGAAAAGCAGGTGCCAGACAAATGGCCTGGATCCCCCATGGTAGGAGAGCACAGAGAAAGGCGAGCTTCAGAGGCTCCATGGACCAGGGCGGGCTTCCTGGAGGAGGCAGGGCAGAGCTGCACCCCAGAGCGGATGAGGGCTGCGGATTGGCGGAAAGCTGTGCCGAGGACGATTCAGAATGAGAGGAGGAGGTATTGGTGCAGGTGAAGGGAAAAGGCGTAGGAACGCGGTAAGGACAGTGTGACTTTTGTAGGAGATGAATTGCTGGCTGAAGGAGTGACCTATGTGCTTGTCGCACCAGCAGCCTCTTTCCCAGGCAATGTCCTCCCCCAATTCAGATGTTCTTAGTGAAAACTGCAGTGTTCCTACAACGTGAGCCTGCTCTCCGGCCACCAGCTGCTTGATGAGGGGGATCCGTCAGTTGTCTTCATGGAATGTTGGAGCTGGGATGAGGGTATCATCGGTCACTCTCTCTCTGGGAGACCACACTTTTGATATAAACCTGGAGCTGTAGGGGTTGGCCATATTCTACCACGTGTAATGGAAAAATGACAGCACATCTGTAGTAGGTAAAGGGAGACAGAGGTGAGAGAGAGCAAGAGAGGGCGAGAGGGAACTGCCCGGGGACACTGCATTTCAGGCCCTGGTTTCACTGAGGCCTAGTTGCCCCTCTCCTGAGAAGTCCTATTTGGCTTACGATAAATGGAGCTGGTTTTCGTTACTTGGCATGAACTTAGAAATTTTTCTGTGCATCTGTAGCATGAGTCTGGGTTAGGCAGAGAGCACCTCACAGATTAGAGCACAGAACCCCATCTCAAAGCCAGAGATCGTCTCCGCGATCCATAAACGATGATGGGGAGTGAGGAGGAGGAAGCAAAGGACGAGGTTGTTCACTTCAGGGCTTTCCGCCGTGTGCCAAGGTCATTGAGCTCACTGCTTCTGAGCAGCAGGAACACTTCTCCCACCCGCCATGTGCACGTAAGATGTAAAGATCCGGGTCAGAAAACCCTGACAGGTGCGGTCCCCCTTGGCCAGTATTGACACAGGGAAGGGGTCCAGAGCCGGGCTGTCCTTTCTCCACTTACCGCACAGCAATTCTGGCCCCCCCAGCCCTGCCTGCCTGGACCCCCGCCTCTGATGCCCAGCCATCTCATTCCCCACTCCTCCCCCGGGGATGGTGGGGTGCACTGCACACTGTGGGTGCAGCCCAGACCTGCACTCGTTCACCCCCATCTGGGTGTTCTCATCCCAAACAAGCAAAGCTGAGAATGAAAACCTGGGCATCTGAATGTTCAGAACCAACCTCACTGGCTGTAAGCTTCTGGGAGGTAGGGACTGTGCCTTAGTGCTTTGGGTATCTTGTTCAGGGTGCAAAGGAGGGTTTAGAATGGTATCCAGGAAAGCGCGGAGGCTTTGCTTAACCCCCTCTGAGCTCCAGCTTCCCCATCTGTAAAATGGGAAAGCAGTGACTATCTTTCCACAGGGATGCTTTAATGATAAAAAAAGAGGTGGTGTGTGAAAAGGCATGAGGGCACACCTGGTATGTCATAGGTATATATAAAGGGTAGTCCCTCCCCGCCCCAGCAGCTGCCCTTGTGTCTGACACGCAAGGTCACTCAGACATGCACAGGTGACGTCCTGTAGCGTCCTCTACTCCAGCTTTCTGCTTGTCACCCTAAGTGGGCAACGGCCCCTTTCGTCTGTGTCTGGCTTCCTCAGATGAGACCCAGTGCCTTCAGCCCCTCTATTCATGGCCCCTGGTAGCCCCTACCCCTCAACACAGTTATGGGGTAACCTGGTGCTGCAGCTGTCCCCTGTGCTTTGTCTCCCGAGCTCTCCCCTCCCCCACAGCCAGCATGCTCCCCCATCGCTCACCCTGACAGCCTCAAATGCCTATTTATTTGCAGACTAACTTCCTGGTGGTTTAATATCCCCTTGAATTACTGTACAATCTCTTTCAAGTTGTATTTGATTATTTTTCACATTTAAAAACATGAACACAATTACCCAACAATGGCACGTGCCGTTACAGTCAGAAATAAAATAGTATTGCAATACCCTCTATGCATCTTAGACAAGTAGTCAGTCCCTGGAAATTATGTCTCCAGCATGGAGCGAGATCTGCAGTGATAGGTACCATATAAATGCATATGAGACAATAAATAGTTACAAAGGGAGAGGATGCTGAATAATTAATTCACCCGCCTCTCCAGGCACATTCTTTATAAATCTGTCCCAGGCATTCATTTTTTTTTTTTTTTACAGAAGCAAATATTTAAAAGTAAAGAATAAGTAATGTCCAGGAAGGAGAGACATAAACAGAAAAAAATCAGTGGGAGGAGATAGAAGGTTATAGATGGTGAGGGTTCCAAGATTGCTGTAATATTGACTGGATGGCACTTGCTAAGGGGATGAGCAAGTAAGGACAGGATGGGGTTATTCCATGGAGAGACAGGATGGGTTTGGGGTCAGACCTAAGCGTTAGGTATCTGTGCTGGATTGATGCCACGGATTTCTTACCTGGGCCCAATCAGTGTATACATAGAGAGGGGAAAATCCTCAGAGGCACATTTAGAAAGTTCTAGAACTCTCCTCCCTTCCCCTGGATCTCTAAGAATTGCAGGATAAGCAAAGGATACAATCCAAACTTGGCTTTGATTTGCATCCCTTCGCTGAGGGGTACTTACTGCCTCTTAAGGTGACTTGTCTTAACTATGGTAGTCCTGACTGTTAGAAAGATCTTCCTATGGAGTTCAGAGAGAGGGCGGAGGGGGGAGAGAGAGAGATAAAGAGAGAGAGAGAGAGAGAGAGAGAGAGAGAGAGAGAGAGAGAGAGAGAGAGAGAGAGAGAGAGAGAGAGGAGAGAGAGGAGAGAGAGGAGAGAGAGAGCGCCACAAGAGCCACAGAGAGTCCAAGTTTATATTTCTTGATCCATCCAGGGATCAAGTCCCCCTGGCAACTGGACCTGAAATTCCCCTGGTCTGAGAGTCCTTTGGATTCATAAGCTTATGTTTAAAATGTGCGCCTTGTACTGACCAGTCATTCATCCCTCAGTGAGAAATAAGATTATTCTTTTGGTATATCTCTCAGATCTACAGTCTTTATCAGTTACCTGCTTTGCAAATATTTTCTTTCACCCTGTGTCTTGCCTTTTCTTCTTCTTCTTTTTTTTTTTTAAGAGGGTAGTGTCACTGGCCCTCACATATGGGATCCGAACCCCGGGCTGCTGGCATCCCAAGCCAGCTTTCAACCACTGAGCCACTGGGCTGACCCACCTTTGCTTTTTTTTAACTATGTCTTTTGGCTCAGAAGTTACAAATGTTGATGAAATTCAATTTACTAATAAAGTGGTGGTAGAAGGTAAAATGGTACAACTACTTTGGAAAATGCTAAGTTGGCATTTTCTTAACAAGTTAAGCATTCACCTATCACATGATCCAACAATTGCAGTCCTAGGCATTTACCCAGGAGAAATGAAAGCTTATGTCCATATAAAGATTTGTACATGAATTTCCCATCCACTTCCACAGCCTATGTGAGACTGTGACCCTACAGATGATGAGTGTCCAGTTCCAGGCACTGTATGTACACAGTCGGTGCTCAGTACCTGCTGTGTCCCTCCCCTTTGGTCTAGGCTCCCCTTTGCTTCCTGAGGGCAGTTCCTAGACTCTTGGTGTCCCTTACTGTCTTAGGTTTAGAAAACCGGAGGCAATGGTGAAAGCATGAGCCGGGGTCACCGGCAGCTCTGCTGCCTACTGAGTGAGTGATCTGGGGCCATGGCAGCAGGGAGTAAACACTCCGTCAGTAAATACTGGCTGCTAATATGAGTCTGTGCCTCACCCCTCTCAGGGGGTATTTGCATGCTACGGGGCACCACAGGGAAGATCCTGCTGGTCTGAAGAAGGGGCCCTCAGACATGGGAGGGTGGAGACATTCGGGGAGCTGGCAGAGGACCTGTGAATCACTGCTTCCGTGGGAGGACAGTCAGTTATCCCCACTTCACAGCCCAAAGGAGAGGTGTAGGCAGAATGGAGTGAGTGCGGTGGCAGGAGTGGCTGGGAGTGGGCAGGTCTGTGCACTGGGTGAGGGCTGGTCCTGCAAACAGCAGACATGAGGATCCGGGTCTGGGACGAGGT
Source organism: Aselliscus stoliczkanus (assembly GCA_033961575.1). Lineage (NCBI taxonomy): Eukaryota > Metazoa > Chordata > Mammalia > Chiroptera > Hipposideridae > Aselliscus > Aselliscus stoliczkanus. The sequence goes on from CM066733.1 coordinate 7,722,579, forward strand.
GGCTTGGGCTGTGAGCTGAGAGCATGAGGTCTCCCCTCGGAGGAGACCAGTGCTATCTGGGCAGATCCCCGGCTGGGGTTCAGGCAGTATCCTGCAGCCCAAATTTCTTCCTGGTTTCAGGGACACCTCCCTTACTTATCAGAGAGGGCAGCTTGGGGCCAAGCCCTGGGGGTTTGAAGGCATCTATCTATCCCTCCATTCCCTATTTCCAGTGGATACACAGCCCTGGGGCAGCTGCCCCAAAGCATCCTGAGAGAAATCACCTCCAAGCCCGTGGGAGCACCTGGTCCTGTAGCCTCCTGGGAACAGAGCCGTGCACCTCCCATTCCCATAGCCCTGGGAGAAACTGTCCTGAACTCCCTGGCAAGGGGTGGCTCCATCCAGGTGACCCTGCCACAATAGGGCTCTGAGTCCTGGGGCAATCGAGAAGGTGAAGAGGGTCGGAGGTGAGTTAACCACTAGGTCCTGGGGCTGTACGTGCAGGTGAAGTCTCCCCGTGACCCCTGGCCAATTCCTCACGAGCTTTTGATGTTTCAGTGTTGGAGGTTACTTCAGACAAAGGGCTAATAGCTGAAATATGTAAAGACCTCATACAACTCACCAGCAAAAACAAAACAAAACAACATTAAACCCTAAGTCTGATTTAAAAATGGGCAGAGGATCTGAATAGACAATTCTGCAGAGAGGACATACAGATGGTCAACAGACATATGAAAAGAAGCTCAATGTCGCTAATTATCAAGGAAATGCAAATCACACCACAATGAGATACCATCTCCCTCCTGTCAGAATGTCCATCATCAATAAATCAACAAATAACACATGTTGATAAGGATGTGGAGAAAAAGGAACCCTTGTGCACTGTTGGTGGGATTGCAAATTGGTGCAGACACTATGGAAAACAGTATGGAGGTATCTCAAAAATTAAAAATAGAACTAGTACCTTATGACTCAGCAACCCCACTTCTGGGTATTTTTCAGAAGAAAACAAAAACACCAATTTGAAGAGACATCTGCACCGCTGTGTTCACAGCTGCATTATTTACAATAGACAAGATATGGAATCAACCAAAGTGTCCATCAGTAGATGAATGGATAAAGAAGAGGTGGTACATATGTACGATGGGAAATTACTCAGTCATAAAAAAGAATGGTGTCTTGCCACTTGCAACAATACAGATGGACCTAGGGGGTATTATGCCAAATGAAATAAGTCACAGAGAAAGACAAATACTGTATGAGTTCACTTGTATGTGGAATTTACTAAAACAAATGAACAAACAAAACAGACTCACAGATACAGAGGATAAATTGATGGTTGGGTACCAGAAGGGAGGGTGGTGGGGGCGTGGATGAGAAAGGCAAAGGGTAATAAGAGGTACACATTTTCAGTTATAAACTAAATAAGACATGGGGATGTAATGTATAGCATAGGGAATATATCGTAATAACTGTGTACAGTGACAGATGGGTACTAGATTTATGGCGATCACTTTGTAAGGTATACAAATGTCCAGTCACTATATTGTATATGTGACCATAATACAATATTGTATGCCAACTCTAATTAAAAAATAAATGTAAAAAAAATGTCACTTCAGAAATCAGATCCTACAGAGACATCACAATGCAACCACCTCCACCAACCACCCCGCCCTATACACACAGGTAATTGGAGTCTAAAACTCGTTCCCATTGGCTTGAACCTTGATGCAAAGTGAAGGGTGGGAGACAGTGACAGGAAGAGACAGACCCGGGGCAGGGGGGTGATGTGGCTGGTGGGATGCCATGAGTTTGGAACGGCTGAGGCTGCATGCCACGGAGGATGAAGGTGTCTGGATCACCCAGGTGTGATAGGTGAGGTCCCGGAAAGCTCCCTGCACCCCTCCATCCCATGCCAGTGGGTCTCAGCCATTAGAAGCTGCCAGAAGCTCTTCAGAGCCAGTGTCACAGGTCACGGGGGGATGCCCCCCTTGGAGCAGGCAGCCCAGGGCATGCCACATGCACAGACAACGGGGCCAGGCCCTGGCCTGACGTACCCGGAAACCGCCGTCCCCTCTACTTCCCCCATCCAAGGTCAGGTGCCCTCCGTGTGACCCCGAGGATGGGCGTCCCCTTTCCAGGCCCAGAGAAGTCCCCTCGGGGAAGGAGAAGTCTGCACACGAAAGTCCACCCCGACTGAGACTCGAGATGCAATGAATCAATCGTGTCTTACTGTGGCCGCTTGTGCTCCCAAACTGCCACGTGTGTCATCACACCGCCCTCCCGGCTGCTCGAGCCTGACTTACCTGCAAGAGAGAACACAGATCGGGATGACAGACATCTTCCCTTGAGATCAGCGGCCTCTGGGACTGGACCAGGGAGCTCCTCACACCAAAGGAGCCTTGGCTCCAAAAAGGCCTCCCCAGCTGGGCAGCACCATCAGGGTAACCCACACCTTTTTCTTGACACCTTGACCTGGACCAAGTCAACAGCCTGAGAGAATTGTAAGGAGGCACAGGTGGAGGTCTGCAAAGAGGCTCTTCCCAGGGACTGGGCAAAACCGGGAGGCCACGCCCACAGGCCTTGATGAGCATGACTGCAGGGCTGGAGGCCATCTAACAGAGTTTTGCTCTGGGGCCAAGAGTTTTCCGTGGGGAAGACAGAAGGGACCAAGGTGTATTCCTTTTATTTAGCCACCAGGGGCGCTGTAGTTCACCGAATGCTTTATCCTCTGCACAACTGCAAGCCAAAAGGAATGAGCAGCTCTGGGGGTGGAACCTGCATGCTCCTTAAAAGTGATGCCTCCCCCCCACCCCCACCCCCACCCCGCCCATGTCCTGTGCGTCGGAAGGAAGAAGCTCACCCTGGTCCTCTCACACCAGGTCGCCCTTTCAGTATATTCCCAAGCTTCTCCATACTTGGAGGCATGTTGGGGCCTCAAGCAATGGCAAGATGGCTGAGAATTTTAATACTGGGGCTCCTCCCCCAATACGAGTGCATATGTGAAAGTGCCCAGCACACACTGGGAGATTTCAGTAAACATGGCTTATCGATGTTATGCTCCATTGCTGACTGAGCTGATTCCCTTGGTGTGTAAGTGGAGTAATGAACACTCTTCTAAGGTACCAAATACTGTCACTGTCAATGTTTTCCCTTGTCATAAGCGACTGAGCTGATTCCCTTGGTGTGTGAGTGGAGTAATGAACACTCTTCTCACCAAATACTGTCACTGTCAATGTTTTCCCTTGTCATAAGCACTTCTACGCCAACCCTGGATATGGACCTGCAGTTTAGAGGCATCACCCAACAAGGGCACACAGCCCAAACCACAAGGCACATGTTCAGCTGAAATTCAAATGGCAGCTCTGGGCTCCAGCTCACCTAGATTTAATTGATTTTCCCACACCTGCCTTTCTAGCACCAGACTGGATTAGGCAGCCTTCTTCTCAGCACGCATCCTCACAGCGCTGACATGCTATGTGCATCATGATTTTCTAGTGCCCGCCAGGTCCTGGCCACCAGACCAGCATCCCTGTCTCAGGAGACGGAAACAGTACCCATTTGGTATTCACTCCGCCACTCAGAAGTCACCCTTGGCACCTCCCTGGTCCCCATTTCCATGGTGAATCCGTCACCAAGTCCTATTGATTTGACTCCTAAATCTCGCTGTCACCATCTTTGACCAGGCCACCATCCTCCGTGGAACTGATGGCTGGTGCTCAGGCAGCCATCTTGGACCATGAAGTAGCAGCCATGGACTAATATTGGCAGAACAGGAAGACAGAAAGAGCCAAGTTCCTCACAATGTCTTGAAGCTGCCGTGCCAGCCCTGTACCAGCCACCTCCTGCCTTCTTTTGTGTGTGAGAGGCTTAAACTTCATAGTCTGACATAATGTTGTTTAGGAATTTGATTGCACACAGCTGAACCCATTCAGCTGCGCCACGGAGGAGGGGAGAAGGGGTGTGACCTGTGAACAGGTGTATCCCAGGTGTAGCATGCATGGCTCTTGAATTAGAAAGTGCTTGGAGCAGGAGGTGGGAGGGCAGGAAGGTTCCACAGGAGAGTGTGGGACATGTGAGGGAAGTTACTGCATCCTCGGGTGCTGGGGCAATTACTGAGCAAGGTACCACATGTCCTGTTGTATTGCCTCAACCTTTCCCCACAGCACACAACCCTCTGAGTTTGGCTCTGTTATTATTTTCATTTTACAAATGAGAAAAGTGAGTTTAGGGAGGTGAAGTAACTTTCCAAGTTCACACAGTTAGTGATGGAGGCAGGAGTTTTGTCCCGGAAGCCTGGCTGCAGGGCCTGGCCCTCAACCGCTGACTTCTGCAGGTGTGTTTGTTTTCCCTTAATATCTCACAGTGGGTGTTTTATGTGGGACACACCGATTTTTCACATTGTTGAACTACAAACAGAATTGACTGTCGGTCTGGAAGAAACTTAAAGTTCATCTCCCTGAAAGGCTTTATTGTTGTTGTTGTTGTTATTATTATTATTTTGTTCATTAGTAGCAGTAGTAACAGTAGCAGCCAGAGAGCTTTGGTCACAGAGACTCTCCTGTGGAACCTGGTGAAGAAATAACAGGTAGCCTGCCCCAGGGGAAGCAGGGTGTGGACCTCAGAGAAACTTGGCTGGATTTCCTCTTTGTGTCGCTGTCCGTCCTGTGGAGCAAATGGTCCCCACGTGGAGACCCCGCTGCTGTCTCCTTTTGAACCTGGGCCTTCCTCAGACTGCTGCTGCCCTCTGCTGCTCAGAGCTGCAATTGGCGGACATTTCCTCCGAGTTCAGGGATGCAGAAAGCTTGCCACTGGGGTGAGAGGGTCCTGCCGAGACTTCTTCAGGGGGCCGCTCCCACTGCCCTGTCATTGTTGTGTGGGGACGGTCACAGGACTTGTTAGGAGCTGGGGGAAGAGGCTGCTTTATGCACCCCACACAGGGTTGCTTTAGGCGCCTGACCAGGACAGAAAGCAGCCAGACATCTGGGGATGGGGGGCGGGGGGCAGGAGGAGGAGAAAGCGGAGGAAGGGCTAATGGGGGGGAGGGGAGGCTGGGACACCTCATTATGGCTTTTAAGCAACACACCAACGTTGTGAATATAGCAATCAGTACTCTTATTTTCAGAAACTGACGCTCAGAATGGTAAAATCATTTCTATACCTTAGCTTTGGGGTCAAACTGTCTGGATTCGAGTCTCAGACACTAGGTGTGTGACCTTGGCAAGTTCCTTAGCCTTTCCAGAGCCCACTGTTGTCATCAGGAACCCTGCAGACTGCAGGGGGTGGCTGAGAGGGACCCACACAGGCAGGCGAGGGCTGGCACATGCCTGGCGCGGGGTAAAGCTCTAACCCATGTAGCAGATGCAGTTACTGTCCGAAACATACCTGGCAATGGCTGCAGGGGTTTCACCTGGTCGGCCTGCCTACCCCTGAGGGCAGATAGCTGCGAACGAGGATTGCGGAACGTGGGCTAAGGTTATAGGTGGTGCTGTCCTGCCCTGAATTGCAAACTATAAATCTGGCAGCACCTGGGCCCTCCGGCAGCCATCTTGACTCCCGCCGAATGCCTAGGTCTTGGAGATTTCTAGCCCGTCCCCACCCTCAGGAACCACTTTCCTTCATCATTCCTTCACCTCTCCCGTCATCCTGCTTTGAGCTGAACAGAGGGTAGAGAGTAGACAAGTCCTTCTCCCAATTTCTCGAACCATTCTATTTTCCATTATTTTGTTCAACAGATACCAACTGAATGCTTTTTCTGGGCCCATCACCATTCTAGGGGTGGGCGACTCAGCCGTGAACAAAGTAGATGATCAGCCTGCCCTCATGGAGCTTACACTCAATGGGGTACAGGGAGCTAGGAAGCCAACAAGTACAATGTACAGTGTGATAGTCTGGGGAGTGTAGGACCTGCCCTCTGCGGGGTGGATGTTGTGGGTAGAGGGCTCAGGAGGGGCTCACCCCCTGCCCCGCCTCACGCACCCCCTGCTGGCTGTTCTCGCTTTAACACTGGCTTGCTCTGTGATCATGGGGGACCTGTCAGCTTTTTGTTCCCCCATTTCCTCCCCTAGCAAATGGAGATACATCCAGGATAGAAAGTACTGTTCAGAGGGCTGGGGTCAGAAAGTGTGACCATGTCCGACTGGCTGAGCATTGGGAAAAAGTCCGCACACAGAGGTGCTCAGTCAGTACTCTCCTTGTGGAGGCGTCTGCGCTACTGGCCCAGGGAGCAGACCCAGGGGAGTCTGGCCCATTCCGTGCAATGCCCCTGTGGTTAGAGCTCGGACCCTGAGGCCAGCTAGTCTGTTTGCCCTCTGCTTTCTGCCTCCGTAGTCCCTGTGTGTCCTTGCGGTCTCCACAGGGTGATGGGAGGGCCTCCAGGCCTCGGGCCTGCTTCTCTTCTCTCTTGGTTCTCACTTTCCTGGTCATCTCATCCAGTGGCCCATGATTCCACAGTTTCTATCTCCCACCAGGCTCTCCACTCAACTCCAGCCCCTGTTTCCAACCGCTGTCATCACATTTTCACTTCGATGTCTAACAGAACTCTGTGACTTAGTCAAATGAGACTCCTGAACATTTCCCCAAACCTGCCCTATGTCTTCCCATGGAATTTGATGGAAACGGTTCTTCCAGGCACTTTCGACCTAACTTCCGGAACCAGCCTTGACACTTGTCTCCCTCACACCCACATCTGTTCCAGCAGCCTATCCTGCTGGCTTCACCCTGAAAGTACACCCAGAGACTGGTCAGTTCTCGCCACCTCTGCCTGTTTCGCCACCACCCAGGTCCTGCTCAGTGACTGCAGTGGCCTCCCAACTGGTCTGTCTGCCTCCCTTGGTCTATTCTCATCACAGCAGCCCAATGATCTTTCTTATACATCGAAGTCAGTCCGTTTTATAAATTTAAGCCCAGAAAATTTCTGCTCACAAGACTCCAAGAGCTCCCAATTTCCCTGGGAATGGAAAAAAAGATCTTTGCAAAGATACCTGTCTTGGCTGGAGACGGAATCCTGAACAGGGAGGAAACGGGGCCTGCCCCCCTAGAGCTTATAGTGTGGGGGAAGCAGACAGCAGGGAAATAAACAGCCCCATGCACAGACAGCTTCAGACTGTGACAGATCCGTGATCACCCTGCTGCCTTGAGTGGGGGCTGCCTTGGCTGGGGGTGGGGGGGTCAGGGACGGCCTCTCTGAGGAGGTTAAGATAGCAAAGAGACAGAGCTGAAAGGAACTCTTGAGACCTCTATAATACTTTAATAAGTCTTCCTGCCTCATATAGAAGCCCAGAGTGGTGAAGCAACCTGCCCAAGGCCACACAGCCTACTACTTACAGATTCCAAAGCAAGCCTCCTGACAGCCTAGTCTATGGCTTGTGATTGCTGGCCTGAAGCTGCAATTCCTAACAGTTATTTCTGGGAATTAAGCTCCTCTTAATATATACACATACATTATACTTTATTTATATATATTATATATTTTTATTACATGTTATGTTTTCATTTTTAATTTGAGCTTCTAACTCATCCAGCTGATGTGACCAGGGAATGTTGTTGTTGTTGATATTATTATTATCTATTATCACTGAGAGACAGCCAGTTCCTATAGAAGACGAGTTAAGTGTCCTTGGGATATTGATTATTTAAAAGGGAAATAAGCTCAGAGAACCTTTGACCTACATTAAATCTTTTTTTTATTTGCTAACAAACAGGAATTAATCATTAAGTGCAAAGGAGTAACAGACACAGGAGACTAGATTATGTGTTTTAGATTTGACTTTTGTGACCTGAATGCCTGAGTGTAGAACTGGGTTATGATTTTTGACATGTTCTTTAACAACCTCTGCATTATATGGCTTTGTTTCCTGACTCTGTGGGTACTCATCTAATAGTATAGGTTTTGAGTTTATAAAGGAAGCAATCCTAAGTTTTACCAAGAATATGAAGTAAAACAATATTTCCATCATTTGTCAGTCTCTAGTTCTCTTCAGGCAGCTCTTTTCTTTTTCATATATTTTTATTTTCTAAATTGAGATATAATTGACAGATAACATTATATTAGCTTCCTGTATACAACATCATGATGTGATATATGTATGTATTGCAAAATGATCACCACACTATGTCTAGTTAATATTTATCACCATGATTGTTACATAAAATGTCTGTAAATTTTTATTACATAAAAACATAAAATATATAGAAAATTAAAGGAGTATGTACATAATATCTAATATAGGAAATATGTGTAATTATAATATGCACTATACTTGTAATATATATAATATATAACATATATCTCTCCTTTTATTGTTGAATGACAAAGGCATCACAAAGCCTATCATATTAACTAAGGCCTCCATGTAACTGGCTTCATCACAGTTGTCTCATCTGCACTTCCTGAAGCCTTTCCTCCTTTGGCCCCCAGGACACCACGCCTGCCTGGTCTCCTTCCCTTCCCTGGCCTTTCCACCTACATTTTCTTTGATGATCCTTCCTCATCTCTCCAAACCCCCACCCCGGTGAGGGCAGCCCAGGGCTGCAACCCTCACTCTTTGCTTCTCTCTGTGCACACACTCCCTCTGGGCACACACTACCTTGGAGATTGCATCTAGCCTCCTGGTGTCACGTGCCAGTCACTCCAAAATCCTATTACCTGCCAGGATCTCTGTTCTGAAAACCAGAATCATGTATCCGACCATCTACTTCAGTGCTACTCAAAGTGTGGTTGGCTGTCGGGCAGCATCTGCGCCACTTGGGCACGTGCTAGGAATGCAGAGGCCCAGACCTACTAACTCAGCAGCTCGGGTGAGGAGAGCTGAGGGCATCCGCACCTGGTGCAAGCTCCCCGGGGGCCCGATGCACACCGAAGTCGAAGTCTTGAGGGAGTGTTACCTCTTGACCTCTCCACGTGGATGTGGAATAGGCACCTCCCCTGTCCAAGCCTGAGCTCCTGATAGGGCCTCCCAATGAGCACGTCCACCTGCCTCCCTCACCTAAGTAGCGGTGACTCCATCCTTTTATGGGCTGAGGCCCCAAACCTTGCAGTCTTTCTGGCCTTCTATCTTTGTCTCACCCGCACAGTTGGTCTGGTTGGCTCTATATGAAATATACGCGTATATCCAGAATCTGACTCCCTCTCACCACCATCACCCCGCACTGGATCCTTGCAGGAGCCTTCTAGGTGCTTTCTAGCTTCTGCAGAGACCTCCACGGCCTATTCACAGCACAGCAGCCAGAGGGATCCAGTTGAAATGCAGTCAGACCTTGTCTCTTTTGTCTCCAAAGCCTTCACTGGCTCCCTTTTGCATGCAGACTAGAAGCTACAGCCCTTCTCAAGACCTGCTGCTGTCTTTTGCCCGGCCAAGTTGCCTCTACCCTCCCTTTGGTTCTCTGACCCTTGCACTCCTGGCCTTGCACTGGCTGTTTTATTTTCTGCCTGAAAAGCTGTCCCCCCAGAGACCTGCATCTCTGGCCCCAGCTACCTTCAGGTGGTTGACTCAAAGGCACTCTCAACAAGGCTTCCCGGACCACCCTAGCTAAAATTTCAGTTTGTTCCCTACTTAATTTTTCCATTGCTCTAGGACTGGCTGCCCTACTTATTTTTTTCTTGTTTGTTGTGTATGTATTCAATAGGGTGTCGTTCCCCAGAGCCTTGATCCCAGGGTACCCTCCTCCCCTAAAGTGTACCCCTCAATAGATTCCTGCTCAGGCCTGTCTTGCTCCCTTTGGACACCAGGTGGCGCCCCACACTGCTCCAAGCTCCTGGCTTCCTCCACTATTGCCTTGAGTGAGGCCCTGGTGGGTCCTGTGGGGGATCCCCCAGCGACTTCCCCCTAAAAAAGGATGGCTTTTCTGACCCCATAATGAGAACAGTTCCTCTTAGACTCGGGGAGTCACAATTCTTCCCGGTGGAAGAGGCCGACTAACGGCTTCTTCCAGGTTCAGTCTGGGTTCAAGTTCCCCACCACTTCCTCTTGCCAGGAAATGCTGTGGAGGGCCTACTGTGTGCTAGGCAGTGTGCTGGGTGCTTTCCCCCAATTATCCTACTGAATCCATGCCACAGCTCCACGATGTCAGCATCGTTATTCCCATGTTTAGACTGTAGGCTCAGCGAGGCCAGGTTGCTTGCCTAAGGTCACACAGCAGTTGAGTGCAGAGCTGGGATTCCAACCCAGGCTCCTCTGACTCCAAGTGAGGGTTCTACCAAATGTCCCCCCACTGAGCAGAGAATGGCCTGGAGAGAAGGCAAAACTGGACACTGGCCCATCATTGGCTTATCACATTTCAGGCACCAAGGAAGGGAAATGACACTGTTTTGTGCCAGCCACTTTCTTTCATTTACTTACTGCCCACATTCCTGGCAGTTGGACGTGCAAACTGGGCCCAGAGAGGGCACTTGGCCAAGACCACGCAGCAAAGCTGTGTTCTTGTCGTCACCTCCCTGCGTCTGGGGCCAGCAGGGGCACCTGGGGTGGGGAGGGAGGGCGCTCTGCCGCCTGTGCCTAAGGAGCCCATGTGCAGAGACAGATGGGTAGACTCTCTTCAAAGAATTCTTCAAAGCCTTGCGAGGAAGCACCATGGGAGGGGCGGGGCGGGGGGGAAGCCCTGGGCAGGCCTCCTTCAGTGGAGAAAGATCCGAGATTCGAGCAGAGAATCATAATTACAGAAGAATTAGTTAATATGCCAGCATCCAGGTGGCTTTTGTCGGACAGGGCCTGATGCCAGGGGTCATCTAATGCTTTCTGAGTCTCTTCCCTGCCCTGCCACCTCGGGCATTCGTTTTCTCTCACCACTGAAGCCTGGGTTCAGATGCTCGTTTTCCTGCTCCCCAAATTCAGCTGAGCCTGGGCTAGGAAACGGGCAGAAGGCCAGCAGCACAGGGACAAAGGGGCTCCGAGCGGAGTGGCCAGCGGCTGGCTGGTGGTCCTGGACGCCGAGGGAGGCACGCCCAGAGGGCTGGTGGGTGTGGCCGCATGGCCCGTTCTTGCCATCACGGCCGCTGCCCTCACTGAGCTATGTGTGCAGGTGGCGGGCAGTGCTACCCTTTTCCTGGTCAGGGCTCTCGGGCTGTGGCTCGTCAGCAGTGGGGCAAGGGCCTCTCCAGGTCTGTGGCCTCGCTGGCACTCTAGGGGTTAGCGTCAGGGACAGAGGCATCAGACTGAGGGGTCTAACCCCTGCAGGGAGGCCTGAGCACACGGCAGCCCCAGCTCCAGTGCAAAGGCGGAAGGGACTGAGAGGGGCTGAGCCCCCACTGCAAAGCCTTTGCCCCCACTTCTGACGAATAAGGAACAATAAGCAAATCAGCAGTTTGGGGCCTGGAGGCTCTGTGGAGCGGAAGATAGCACTGTGTCTTAGCAGGGAGATAATTCTGTTTGTTTTTGTTTTCGTTTTTTAATAATTTCATCCAGAAAGCTTCTGTGTGTCTCTTGCCTCTTCTTTAGATCTCCAGCTGCTTTTGAAGCCTTTGATATGGAGAATGGCAGAGATCAGTCACCAAGGCTCCCATTCCTGGGGACCATGCATGTAGACAGCCGCAACACCCACATGGTTGCCTGAGCACCTACTATGTGCCAGGCACATGATGGGGTTCTCACAGACATCCCTGGCATTCATCCTCACAGCTGCCTTGGGAGGTAGGAATTATATGGCCCATTTCACAGAGGAGAAAACTACCTGTCCCGTGTGTGTAGACAGGAGGTGCTGTCTCCTGTACAAGGAATTTCACAGCCATTATCTCACAGAGCTGAATGTCCCTGTTCATAAAAGAGGGAACTGAAGCTCAGAGAGGGATGTCACCTGACCAAGGTCACACAGCAAGTCACAGACAACCTGTACTCGAGGCCTGTCTTCTAACTCCTAACCCAGTGTTCCCTCCACGGCCACACCCTTGAAGCGTTGCTCGGTTGCTTGTACCCTGGTGTGAATGGGAGGAGGAGGTAGCCTCAGAGATGCTGTTACCTGGACCCAGCACCAGTCAGGATGGCTCTCTTGGAGCCTCAGTTTCCAGACCTGTAAACTAGGAGAGATACTGCCCTCTAGAATTATATCTTTGAAACATAGTCTCACAGTCTCTTTCTTTTCTTCCAACCTCCTCCTCGGGCAGCTCCCTGTGGATCATAAGGCCATGCTTGCTCCCCGGAGGTAGCATCACTCCCCAGGAGGTCCCCCCAGCCCTGGCCTTACCCATCCTATGTGTGCTGTGCCTGTTCACACCCCATGCTCGTGCCCAGGCTGGTCCCTCTTTTCCTGGATCCCATCTCTCCTTTGTTTCAAAGCGCACAGTAGCTCCACATCTGTTAGCGAGGCCCCTTTCTTCTGCCCTCCCCCAAGCCCCAATGCACCCCTCTCTGTTCCAGTTCTAGACACCCCCAGATGGGCCAGGTTCTTCCTTGTCTCTCTTCCTTTGCATCTGCTGCCCGTCCGCTGGGATACTGTTCTCCCCTTGGGTGCTGGGTAAACTACTCATCTGTAGGACCCAGCCAAAATGTCCCCTCCTTTGGGAAGTCTTTCCTCATCCTCTCGTCCGCCTTGGGTGGAGGTAATTAGGACCATATACCTGGTTCATTCCTAGTGTTCACTGGCACGTAGTAGGAACAATAATTACATGTTGATTGAGCGATACCGTTGAGCACATTGAGTTTTCAGTGTCTGTCTACTTGTTTGTCTCATTCATCTATTCAGTCAGTAAGTAAATATTTATTGAGCCTCACTATGTATCATGTCCTAACTTTAGCCTCTTTTTCTGAATGGCTGTGGGTTTCCTGCAGGGACAGACTGTGCCTGGATCACCTGCTCTCCTGAGTTGGCATCAGAATGGTCAGACCGTTTACCTAATGATCACTTTGGACTCATCCCTGCTCTTCCCCGGAGGAGCCCAGCTAACTCCGGGCTCGGACTTCCTGCCTCCGCTCGCCATCCCCAGGCTGGTCCAGGAAGCGGTCTCCCCGCTGCAGCCTGGCCAGAGTCAGGACAGCACGGTAAGCTGCTCAGCACTCGCCTGCCTCCTCCTCCTCAGCTCCCGCTCCATTCAGGGGGACAGGCTGGGGAGGGGAGGGGTACGTTTCCTTTCACAAAACCTGTTTTTATGGGAAATGTGGCCTGTTGGGTTTCCCTTTATCAGGGTCAGGTTTAATTCATTTCACAAAAACATTTGGGGGTAGACATGGTGCCGGTACTACGTTCACCTGTGCGGCAGCCATCGTGGGGTGTGGGAATAGAGGGCTTGGAGTGGGCAGCTCTGAGTGTGGATACAATCCCGAAGGGGGACGGTGGCTTTTCAGGGTGAGGACCAGCCAAGGCCCCAAGGTGGGGCGGGCAAGGAGATGTGTGTGTGTGGGGGGCGTGCTGGAGAGAGTAGAGGGAGGGTGAGGGGGACGAGGCATCCAGCCGCCCCCCAACCCCAGGTTGCAGTAGCTTCATGGCTTCAGGGCGTTCCATGTGTTGCCCGAGGCCCCTGCACATCCTCCTGCAGGCTTTGCTGGGCTGTGGTCTCTGAGTGTCAGCCTTACCCACCGGATCTCTTCTCCTTTGGCCCTGACCTACGACCTCAGCCCGGAGGTCCCTGGTGGACTTCTCCCACCGCAACCCATGTCTCCCTTGTTGGACCCCCCAGGCCTCCCTGCACCCAGTGCCTCAGAGCCCCCAGACCTGTCCTGGTTGGGAACAGTATCTGCTTCCCAGGGCAGTGCGTTTAAACGGGCAGGCTAGTGTGAGTTCACTGTGATGCGTGTGACAGGGAGGAAGGAAGGAACAGATGTTTTCTGAACAGCAAATCCATAGTTGCAGGGGGTGGGAGGGGAGGGGAAGGCGGGACCAAAGGGTTTTGTCTTCTGGAGTCAGCCTACTGCAGGACGGATGGACAGTGCTCCGCGGGGGCTGGGGTGAGGGGGAGCCTGTCGCAAGCACCATGGGCTCCAGTCCAGAGCTGCCCTGGGTGCCACGGGCTGCAGGCCTGACAGGAGCAGAGGAGGTCAAAGGCAGATTCCTGTCTGACCAGTGCATGGCCAGAGCCCCCCACAGGAAGCTGGGGGCCAAGCTTGCACTGCTCAGATGCTCCAAACGGGAACCCTGCAAATTAACCTTGAGCTCACCTCCAAAAGACACTCCATTACCCGAAATGTATGCACCGCAGCCATGTGTCTGTAAATATTCATCTATTGATGTGTGTGGGTACATATTCATCTATTGATGTGTGTGTGTGTAAATATTCATATGCTGGTGGGTTACTTAGCGGCACAACCAAGCCTGGAGCGGGATCATTAAATCATGGCTTTAGATCCCAGGTCCTGGGCATGGAAAAGAGTCCATGTTGCTTTTTATGACAGTTACAAAGAAATAAGTGCCTTCGTCTTTATAATATATCTTATTGACTTTTCCCCCCCCCAGGCAGCGTTCCCAGCCGTGTCCTCACAGGGTCCTGGGCGGAATGGGGAGCGGGAGGTTGCATTATGGCCAGCAAGAAAAAACCCCAAACCTTTGGTGTCAGAGAGGCTGAAGTTGAAATTCTAACTCTAATGCCTCTCATGATGCAATTCTGAGAGGCTCGACCTCCTGGAGCCTCAGTTTCCCCACTTGTAATAATGGGGGTGTTACAGCCTGTGCTGTTATTGTTATGGGGGGCAAGTGCCACGGCTTCTCTACATACAGTAAGCCGGGCATGCCGTAGCCCTGGGGACATTTTGGGTGGTCTTTCGGTGATGAAGAGGGCAGTGTGCGTGTTTGGGAGGAGGGTGAGGGGTAGTGGCTGGCCGTGGGTGAGATGAGTAGGCTGCTTAGGAAGTTGCTGGGCTCAGGAGCTCTCCCGTCTAGGCCAGATGCCCCCATACAGACCCTTTGGGTTGCATTCTCATTTTAATGCCATCTCTGTGGTGGGGGTGAGGGTAGGGGTGGGGGGAGGGATTTCCAAAGGCAGGAAATATCCACGTGGTTATCCGCCAAGGGATGGAAAGGTGGGCCAGGCCAGATCCCCAACACCTGCAAATTAGGTCAGGCATGGAGTCCTTTCTAAGTAAAAACTCTGACATTTATTGGAGAAGGGCCACCTGACGTTCTCACGCCGCTGAGGTGGTTTCCTTGGGCTCTGGAATCAAGGCGCTCTCCTCTCCAGCACCACCCCTCAAAGCACCAGCAACTCCCCAGCCTCCAGCTCAGGTGCTGGGCAGGGCTGAGAGGGTGGGGCAGGCAGGGAGCAGCCATCTGGGCTCTGAGAAGCCTCAGCTTTGGTGTGTCACCTGGGGAAGGGCTAACTGCCACAGACTGGTTCAGAACAGACCCTCCAAGGGCTGTCTTCGAGTCAAACCAGGGTGCTGGGGCCCTGAGCTGCCAACCCACGGCTTGGGCACCCCCAGTCCATGGGGTCAGCCAGGTAGGAGGTCAGTGGCAGAGGACCTGAGCTTTGCCATTTTTCTGGGACTTGTAGTGGCCTTGCCCCTTCCTAGTGCAGGTTGGCATCATGTGAAGCAATAGACAACTCTTTAGTGGCAGTGGGAGTGGGGAGGGAGGTGGCAGCATAGCACTTTCTTACCCCAGCGCTGGCTGGTGCTAGCTCTGGTGGGGAAGGCAGGGAAAACGCTACCAGCAAAGGAAATCTGCTTAAAAGAGTTCAAAAGGCAGAGCAAGCTCGAGCTTGTGGCTCAGGAGACACACAAGCCAAACAGGAGGGCTGGAGGGCATGAGAACCAGGCCTGGAGAAACAGATATTGTGTCTTCCTTATAAAACAATTTGTTAATTTCCCCTCCCCCCCATCACAGGTACCATTCTTTAAGGGCCACTGAACAAACGATGAGTGGGTTTTGGGGGAGGCCAGGGACCTGGGTCCTGCTCCTGATCTTCCCTGAGAGGTCCAAGGACAGACAGATACAGGGAGTGGGAGCCACAGCCCACAGGGGTCCCCACGGGAGACCCTGACAGCTCTGAAAACTGGTAAAAAGATGGGGGACCACCAACCTTGAGAAAGACCTGGAGGGGGTGCGTCACTGACTTGGGTGCTAAACCTATGGCTGCTGGGATGTGTTGCTGACCTCCCCAAACGACGCCCTGTGGTGACAAGTGACCATGCCACCTCTTCTTACCTAGCTGCCTCTGCTCCACAGAGAAATCTTGCAGCCCCTACAATTTTAGATCTATGCTAGCCCCGGAAAGTGGGAAGGGCAGCCATTATGATGATAAAAAGCTAAATACCAGCTGTAATTGATCAAATGTCTACCACCCCACAGGCTCTCGGCCAGCATTTATACGGCCAGCATTTATACGTGTGATGTCTTTGAACCTTCACAAGGCCCAGCAAGGTAAGTGTCATTATCCCCCCTTGGCAGATGGGAAAACTGAGGCTCAGAGAGGTGATGTGCTTTTGGAAGCCTGGAAGAAACAGAGCCCGGGTTCTCATCGGGGTCTCCGTGACTCTGGAGGTGGTTTCCTTCCTGTGGCCCTATCTGGCATCTTTCCAGCTTCCCTGCCACGGCCCCCCAGTGTGACCAGAAAGGAACCGGAGGGATCAGGAAGCAGTGTCCAGGTTGTCAGTGAAGAGTTTACCCGGGGCCATGAGGAGAGCCCCTATATGCTTTGGGTTTTCAATGACTTAGGAAAGGGGAGAGACCATTGCCTGGAGAGCCAATCACTACAAGTGAATCTGCATATCTAAATTGATTCATTAATTTGAGACAAGCTCCCAGTGGACTAGGGGAGTGGGTTCGGGATCATTGACTATCTGAAGATTTTCCCATTAGTTTAAATGCTATTAGTTTCATTTCTCCAAAAATTTAACTTGATCTGGCTTTAAAAAGTAGAGGGAATTCACTAGCTCGTGGATCGAAGATGTCCAGATGCAGGTTGGACCTCAGGCACAGCTGGATCAGGACTTCAGCGTTATTTTCTGGGGTGCTTGCCTCCCCTCCAAGTTAGTTTTATTCCCATGGTCTGTTCCTTCATGCGAGCAAACGGCTGTGGCAGCCCCAGCCCTCATTTTTGCACCAGACTCCTTCCAGAGAGAGCTTCTCTCTTTCCAATTAACAAACCAGATGTCTCAGCTTAAATCTTACTGAACCAACTTACATCACATGCCTTCACTGCACCAGTGATTAAGGACAAGGGAACTAATGGGTTTAAACTGCTAAATCCGAGCCCATCAGAGCCCAGTCCCAGGGCTGGGGGTGGCAATCCCCATCAGCTGCCACAGGACAGGAAAAGGTGGGGAGGCTGTTGGGAAGGCACCCCAACGACCAACAAATACAAAGTTCTCCAGGGGAAGGGAAACGGAACTGACAACCTTCGGGCACCTTCTATGAACCAGCCCCTTTGTTAGTTGTCACAACACATTACATGGCAGGTCTTTTTATTTCTGTTTTTGAAAGGAATGAACTGAGACTCAAATGTTTGTAGGTCCTACCGCTGTAGGTGGTCTTTGGGTTGGAGCCTCAGGCTGCTTCCCCTGCTCCTGCCATCTGCCGACGGGGTTCTGGCTCTGCTGCCCCCCTTTATCTCTTTTGGAGCCCTCACCCCTTCTCCCAGTAGGGAGGATGCTGGCACAGAGGCCTGAAGACTCCTAACTGAAAGGTGGACAGAATCCAGTGCTAACAGTGCCAGGAACTTTCCCTAGCACCACAAATCAACATTCCCTTATCAGGGCATTAGGTCAAGGTACAGAGAGGGCAAGCGGTTTCATTAAAGTCACACAGCAACCACTTAAGCGAGAACAGCAAGAGCCAGGCCTGTGCTCTAATCATCTCTTTTCTCGATTGACTTCAGTTGCTCCCGGTGTTTTGGGCGAAAGCAGCACCTGGAACGGTCCTGCACTTGGGGTTGGTGGGCACTGCTGGCGCCTCCATCCAGGCTCCATCTTGGCCAAATCACCTTCACCTGGGGTCTGATTCTGAGCTCCTTTGGGCCTCCCAGAAACTCATCCCAACCCAGCAGGCTTTCTTACGTGCCTCCTGCCTACGGGCTTCAGCAAACCTTTTGTGTCCCTTCACTCTTTGAACCTCTCTCCCTGCTCTCCACAGGGTACAGGCAGCAAGCCGAGGCTCAGAGAGTTCAGCCCTTGCCCAAGGTCATGAGCCAGGCTGTGAACTTGGGTTCACCAGACACTAGTCCCTTACTGTGCCTCTTGTGATTGAGACACTGGGAAAGGATTTGAAAGGGAAGTGGCATTACATCTGTGACCTGAAGGATGAGGGACAAGTGAAGCATTTAAAGGGTCCCCTCATTGTGCCATGCTTTTGAGATTACAGTGTTATTGCCCATAGAATCACTTGCTCACTCACTCACCCATCCACCCCCACAATAGCTATTTCTTGAGTACCTACTATGTGCCAGGCACTGTTCAGGTTTTGAGGATATGGCGATGGACAAGACAGGGCCTCTGTCCTTATGAGGCTTCTGGGTCGGTGATGTCTCAACAACAGTGAGAAGCAGGCCGGATGTCAAATCATCACCTGCACTTGCCAGACTCGGAAACTGAGTCTTCGCCGAATAATGTGACTAGTCCAAGGTCACACACATTAAGAAAGTGACATTACTAGGATTTGAACTTCTGTTTTCCACCCCTTCCATTACACTGCCCTGCACATCAATGAGATGGCAAAGGAGACAACATCAACTAGCATCTTCCCTCCCTTTTTTGGCATAAAAACATGGAGAAGACGGTGCATTCTCACTAGGCTGCATGTGGAGAGGTGTGGCTTGGGGGACAGCACCTCGGCCTGGGGGCCCTCCCTGAGCGACTTGAACTCGGGAACCACGGTCCTTGTGGGGAACCTGTTAGCATGCATGCAATCACTGCTGCCAACCCGGGGTTTTTAATCAGGAAGCTTTTGAACTGTTCCATTTTGTCTGATTACACCGGATGTTTACATCATTTGTAATGAAGCAAATTGGGACAAATTGCCAAGGACACTTTTGTAAACGAAACCAGCAGAAATGCTCCCATCTCCAGTGGTCTTCTTTCCTGTTTCCCAGGAGACATCAGAGGGGAAAAAAAATGGTACTTTCTATTTGGAAAATCTTCTCCCCGGGCAGACAAAACAGTCCCTGTGGGATGACAGCTCCCATGTCCCGTTGCAGTCTCTCCTTCATCTGCTTACTCTCCCACCCAGCTCGAAAGGGAGGCAAGTGCTCAGAGCTGAAAGCCACGGCCGTGACGTTCTCTGTGGACCTGCAGAGAGCACGTTAGAGCTGCATTTCCTGGCATAGGTCTGCAGGACCTTGGGCAGGCCAGAAAAAGGACTCCTCACTCCATTAAATTTAGGGAACGGGGTGACTAAAGTCAGCCCCGAGTCTGCCTGTGGGACGACGCTTCAGAGCCTTTGGTAAGCTAATGAGCGATGAGATGCCCCAAGAGCCGATGTGGCTTTCAGGACCCGGAGTCCCCACTGTGGGAGACATTTTACGGAATTGGTCATGAGCAGAGCCGGCTCTAGGAAAGTCATGGCCTGCTAAGAGACAGCCCGGGGGCAGCAGCCCAGACCCCCTCTGGCTTCTTATAACTTGCAGGTCTGGCTTATGACACCCCAGATTCTGGAGGGCAAGGTTCTCACCTGAGCGGGTGGCATGATGAGTGTGTGAGCCAGATGACTGCGCTGGGGTGGGGGCGGGGAGGGGGGCGGGGCGGGGCGGGGTCAGAACCAGCCCTCAGTCAGGTTTCCCGGTCCTCTTAACCTGCTGGCCTAAGAAGGAAGGACCTGTGCTCTCTGGTGTCCTGCCCTTCGCTCCTGTGCATTCTCTGGCCTCTCTCCCCCTCTCCACACTTTGTAGTAAAGGCACGTTACTCTGCAACTTCATCTTGGGCTCTTCAGGGCAGGGACCCTGCGTTCCTATCTTGAGATTCTTTATCTCCAGCTCAGGGCAAATATTTACGATACACGCACTAGGTACCAGATTCTGGGCCCTAGAGATGCCGAGACAAATGAGGCATGGACCCTGTCCAGAAAGAGCATGCAGCTTAGTCGGGGCGGCCAGCAGGAAACCACCGTTACAATCAGTACAATCACTGGGCTGACGGGGACAATCAAAGGGTGGAGGCAGGGCAGGAGGACCCCGCCTGGCCCTGGGACATCCAGGAAGGCTGGATTCCAGAGGACAAGCAGTGACACGAGGGATAAGCAGGAGTTAGCCAAGTAAAGACAGGTGTATGGAAGTGTGTTCCAGGCAGGTGGAACAGCATGCGCTAAGGCCCAGAGGCAAGAGAGAGGGTATGGTTTAAGGGACTAGGTGAAGGTGAGTGTGGCTCTGAGGGAGCACGAGACATGCAGAGAGTGACGAGCGCCAGATTCGGTGTCTGAGGAGCAGGATGCTGAAAACGTGCACCAAACCCTGCCTCTTTCACAGACAGAGGGGAGCTTAAGGGAAGAGCCAGTGCGGGCTTTCATGGGGAATGCACAGACAAGAAAGCAGAGACCCGGCCCCTTAGCCAGCCCCTACCTGTGTACCAGGACCCCCATGTCCCCTCTCCCTGCCCTATTGGGCAGGAAGTTATTTAACATCACACACACACAAAAGGTCAGTGGTGGAAGCATGCTCCAGCCTTGGCCGATCTCCACCCCCACCCCCAACTCTTCCCTCCCACACTCACAGGGCTTGCTCGCTCACTTTATTGAAACCTCTGCCTCAGGTGCTCAGGCCTCACCTCTGGCCAGGGACCCTCTCTGAACACCGTTCTAGGAAGCAGCCCCCAGGGTTCTCTGCCTCCCCACCCTGCTTCGTTCTCCCTCCACTGCACTCACCGTCCCCTGACGTTGTTACACATCAGTCTGCCAGCTTGGTCATCAGCCATCTTAACCACTACAATGTAAAGCTCCACAGAGACAGGACCATTTTTCCTGAATCCCAGTGCCTACCTAGCCCAGTGGCCAGCCCGCAGGAGGCGCTCAGTAAAAGCTGTCGATTGGACAAATAAACCAAAGAACAGTTAGGAGCGTCAGGCACTTCCACGTGGTATCGTCTCACCAAATCCTCAAAACTGTCCTGTAGAATCAAAACTATCATCCTCCTTTTGTGGGGAGGCTCGGCGGAGGAAGGGACGTGTTTGGGGTCCCACAGTCAGCCACGGGGGAGCCAGGGTGTGAATCCCAAGTAGAGATTTCCACTCCTGTGAAGCAGACGCTATGTTTCTGCAAAGGCCGACACCCTTATAAAGTAGCCTCGCTCCCAGACATCCCAGCTCTGCCTCTTCCAAGGCCATGCAGCTCCCTGAGCTTTCTGGAGGAAAACACACAGAACCACCACCAAAATCAAATAAATAACAGGCACCGTTTATTGAGCACTTACTACATGCCAGACGCTGTGCTAAGGACTGCAGTTGCACCAACTCACTTAATCCTCATGACAACCATATGAGATGAGTCCATTTCTTATCCCCGCTAGACAGATAAAGGAACTGAGGCAGGGTGAGGAGCGCAAGGCCCCAGCACTAAGTGGTGAGGTCTGGCTCTGAGCCTCGGCAGTGGGGCTCAGAGCCTGCTCCCTCTGTCACCACAGCTGTGTTGGGTGCCTGGTGGCAGAGAACCCTCCCTTTGCCCTTCACCACTTTTAATCTGGTGGAAAACCCCAGGCCACGGGAATTCTCTCTGCAAGGTTCCAGGGCAGACAATTAATCAGGACTATTAATGAAAATGCCACCTCCATTATTGCAGAAACTTAAGCAATTTATTGGGAATTGAACTCGGGCCATTAAAACGTGATTATAGACTTGTCAGCGGCACTGTGTGTGCTTAGAACCACGGCCCTAATGAAATGGTTTGGTGCTCCCGACCTGGAGCTGATGATGCCTGGCTGTGCTGTGCTAGCAAGGGTGCCTTCCCACAGCCTCACCCAGCATGCCCCCCACCCACGAGGATAAAGCAGCTTTCATGTTCTGTCCTGCTTGAACCATCTGTGAAGCTCCTACTATGTGCCAAGCCCTGAGAGTGCGAGTAAACAACAGAGACACAGGCTCTGCCTCCAGGGAGCTTGTAAACTCATGAGGGAAACAAACACGTAAAGAGGTGATATGAATGTTCAGGGAAACAGCACGTGCAGGGACGTTAGAAAGATCAATTCTGGCTAAGGTGGATGGGAGGCTCCCTGGAAGAGGCATCACTATGCAAAAAAAGAAATTCTTTCTTGATAATTTGCTTCTCTCTCTTAAAATCTGATGGGACAGATTGCAGAAATTGGTTATCTGAGGGTTTCGTTTACAATGTGCATTCTCAACAGGGACGGTGACGCATCTCCATGGGTGGGGGGGAACTGGATTGTGTGTGTGTGTGTGTGTGTGTGTATGAGAGAAAGGAATCTTACTGTTTTCACTTTTTATGTTTAAAGCACAGGTGTACATGTAGTCGATAAACAGGTATAGAGCATGGGTCTGGTATTAAAATTTCATAGCGATGGACATTAGTTTGGTGGCAGGGCAGGTGGCGGGTTAGAATGAGAGACGAGGCTTGACAGAGGACAGGCAATTTAAGCCGGAATTTTAGGGTAAAGTAGGTGATCACCAGGTGGAGACAGGCGGAAGAGCACTGCGGACGAACGGACCGGACATGGCAGTCACGGTGATGTGAGAAATCAGCGCATTATGGCAGGGATGGAAATGCATTTCTTCAGCAGGAGAGAGTCACCGATCAAGGGGGAGTTTTAAAAAACCTCTTAGCTGTGTGAGGAGTGGATGGGACCAGGACCCAGCCCGGGGCTGTGAGGAGCCGCAGCAATCTAGGGGGAGACAGGGGAACCCTTGGGGAGGAGGAACCAGCAGGACCTAGGATGACTGGCCCTTGAGGGTCGGGGAGGGGCCAGCCCTCGGCTGCCAGCCTGCCCAAGGTGGTAGGGCAGGCGCTCAGCCATTATCTGAAAGAGGATGCACGACGGGTCAAATCGGGTCCCTGAATTACGCTGGCCACATGTGCTAAAAGCCAAACCTAACATCATTAGTCTGGGGCAGGGCCATCAGTCTGTTCTCCTGTCACCATGACAATGAGATTTCACTCCATTAAACCAATTTACTCCATCTCCTCAGACTCAGGGAAGTGGGAGCATGTCCTGGGAGGGCTGTTTGATCCCTGACCTCCAGTTCACCCCAGGAGGCTGTGTGCTCTCAGCCCTGTAGGCAGAGGGCCCCTTTGCTGTCACTCACCCACACTGTTACTGAGCTTCCCAGGACGAGTGATTCAGGAGTGGGTGGGCTCCGTATCCTCCTCCCCAGCCACCCCATTAGTCTCGGAAAGGGAGAGCAAGTGCTTCTTCCCCTGATGGCTTAGTTTCGCTAATTGCACTTCATTCCTCTGCACTGTGCCCAGGAGGGGCCTGCGAGGAGGTCTGCATTGTGCTAGGCTGGCCCTCAGGCTTGTAAAGGAGGCCTAAGGCGGGGAAGGGGTTCTGGAAAAGGGGATGGGGCAGAGTGGGCCATATGGGGGTGCGCTTTGGGCCAGGTGTTCTCTGGGGCTCACACATGCTTCCTGCCTCTCGCTCCATCTGCGTGGGAATCGGGTGTCTGTAGGTCTGGTTTTCCCAGGGGCCATGAGCTTGCTGAGGGAGGGCAGGTTTCTGTCTCACGACATCTTTGTCTCCAACACCCATCCAAACCTGGCACAGGGTGGCCACTCAGTAAATGTGGATAAATCAGGGGGCTTATTCACTAGAATGTGAGCTCCCTAAGGGCAGGAATTTCTGCCTATTTTCTTCACTGATCCGTAGCCAGCACCCAGGGCCTGCCCTGCACATAAATACACATTGAATGAATGAATGAGTGAATGAGCACCCAATCCTCCCTCCCAACAGACCCCGCAAGGTGGGTGTGGTAGGTTGCATGGTTTGGTCATAATTCTTCACTGCCTCCCTGCCTGTCCCAGCCCCATGGCTCTGGGCATGGCCATGTGATCTGCTTTGATAGTATAATGTTTGGGAACCCAGGGCATCTCCAAAATTGCTGTTCATTCCTCTGAAAACTGTTAGGTCAGGAAGGGGTTCCACTGGTTGGGAGGGTGTCAGCCTCGGGAGGTGGGTGTGCCAGGTTCCTGGAAGGCAGCCATGCGCCACGCGCACTACAAGGGAAGCTGACGGACAGGTGCTCTCTCTCCCTCTCTGAAGGGGTTTGTGTGACGCCGCCTCACAGAGCTGTGGGGAGGATCCCACATCTTCTGCCTTTTCTTACTTTGATGAACAGGCTCTGAACTTTCTGCCCTGCTCCCTTGGAGTCTTGCCACACTCTGTGCTGAAGTGCTTTTCATGGAAATGAACCTCACCTTTCAAAGATGTCGTGGGCCTGGGACAGAGACTTCAGCCCCGGATGTGGATGGGGGGTGGTGCTGGCTCTGCTGAGGTCTCACTAGGGAACCCCAGGCAAGTGAAGCCCCCAACACAGCCTAGAATTCAACAATGGCAAACCAGGGGCCTGAACCAGACACGGCCACAGGCCCAGTCCCGCTGCAGCTCTCAAAGACGCCTCCTTCCCCCACCCCCACTGGGGCTTCCAACCATTTCTCCCAGAATCAGAGTTGAGTAGAATTGGCTCTGAGAAAGCATCTTAGAGATCCTCAAGACACGACTGACAAATCAGAGACAAGCTGTCAAGCCAGAGGGCCAGCAATCAAATCACAGCTTTGGCGTGTCTTACCTCTGTGACCTCAGAAAAGTCAGATTGTTTTGGGGGACCTCAGTTTCCTGAAAGTGGGTAGCAATAGCTAAAGTGTAGAGTTCATGAAAAGATAAAAGGATATAAAGTATGTGAAAGACCTGCACATATTAGGTGCTCAGTAAGTTTTGGCTATGCACCCCTAGAATATACTACTATCAATGGTGACAGGAGACACGGATATGGGCTGGTGGCTCACACCATCACCTACAGGAAATACACGGTCCCTGTTTGTCATCACTGCACCATTTATTAAGGACTCAGTAATGTACCAGTGGCCCCACTAAGCACATTACCCATTAGCCCTTGGAGTTTTTAGAGCAAGTCTATAGAATAAGTAGAATATTCTCATTTTACACCTGGAGAAACTGGCGGAGTGAGGGCATTAGGGAACTGGCCAAGGTCACTCCATTATTGGAAGGCACAGCCAGGATTCAAATCTGGGTCAGCCAGGCTTCTGAGTCCTGGCTTCTAACAGCTATGCAAGAAGGCTCTCCATGCTTCTCACGCCTCAGAGCTGTGCCCTAGTGTGAAAACAGGCTGTTAGGCTCTGTGTCTGAAGACATTGCTTGGACCCTCTGGAAGTGCTTTCATTCAATCTGTGCCTTGAGAAGGTTCCATGGGTCTACGCTGGGGAAACTTAAGAAGCAGCCCAGCAAAGCTCATGATGGTGTGAACAGTGGGGATTTGGTTACAACGATAGCTCACTGCATCACGCAGGGCACAGGGGAGAAATTTCCCTCAGATATCAATGTTGGGAGTTGGGGTGTTCTCATTCTAAGGTAAGTGTCTTAAACTTGAATGTGTGTCATCGTTGCCTGTACTTGTTAAAACACAGGTAGCTGGGGCTCACCCCAAATTCCGGGCTGGGCATGAGAATGTGTATATGTCACACGTCCCCAGCTGATGCTGAGGCTGCTGATCTGGGGACCCCATTTTGAGAACCACTGCTATGGAGATTTGCATAATGGATCTTATTTCCTTCTTTGCAGGGTCTGCTAGGAAGCTTAGAGAAAGATTAGGAGCCACCCCAGCAAAAGTTCATGCATTTTCCATTCTAACTTTATGCCCAGCTTCCTTTCATTTTTCTTACTTGCATTTTCCGTGTGTCACACAGTTTCCTCACTCACATCAATAAGCAGACTAGCATTAAAAAAATTTTTTCTGTTCAACTGTTTCTCTATGCACGTCACCCAAAAACCCTGTAAAATGCACATTAAATAAATAAATAATCAAAAATTTTAATCGAAGGGCTAAGTACTTAGACTCCAGCATCAGCGTCAGGCTGCCTGGGATTCAACTCTACCCTCTGTCTGCATCGCTTTCGCCCTGTGTCAAACACCTGTGGCTTCGCCAGCCCCGCGGAAACACGGCGTTGGAGAGCGCATGCAATGAAGGGCTTCGCGTGGTGCCTGACATGGACAGCTTGATAAATGGGAGCGATTATTATAATTATAAGCAGGCAGAGGAATAACTAAATAGCCTCATGGCTGTCACTGCTCTCTATTGCCTTTCCCACGTGACTGGAAGGAGAAAAGTGTTTTCATTCTGTGTGATACGAAGCCACCGTGGGGAGACAGCTTTCTTTTTCCCTGTCTTCGCTGTGTACATTTCTGCAGGAGATGCGGCGAACACCACACACCGCAGCGAACAGCATTTTCCTGCCCAGAGCATGACACTGTGGGGAGTCCTGGGGGTCCTATTCTATTGCTGTCACTCTGGGGGAGGCAGACACCTCCCTGTCGGGCTGCTGAAAGTCCGGACTCTGGGCTGGAGCCACCTTCCCTGCCTCCACTTGGGCTCAGACTTGTAGCAACAATCTTAGTCGTGGGGTTTTCACTTTTCCTCCGGCAGAGATTTTACAGAGCATGGAAGGGGCAGTGTGGCCCTGAGGCTGTCATTTTTCTGAGCAAACTGCTTCAACACACTAATTTCATCTTCATTAGGAGTCAGTCAGGTGGACACAGTCCTACCCATCTTCTGGGTGGGTAAACCAAGGCTCAGAGAATTGCGAAGGACACACTCGGTTGATGCTGCCTGACTTCAGTAACCATGCTTATACAACTACTGTGTGAGACCCAACAGATCTGCTCCCTCGGGGTTTGAAGCTCATTCGTGGACCCATGCCCTTCCCTCTCACCGCTCATTCTTCCCCTGTGTCACTGGCTCCCGTGAACCTCGGGGTTTCCTTATCAACACTGATGATGACTGCTAGACAGAATGGGGTCTTACCTGGAATGAATTTAATGGTGCCCTCCTTCCCAGGAGGGCCTGGGACCTGGGAGATAGCTGTGGCTGACCAGGGAAGGGGACAGGATATGGGCTGTGTGTGTCACACAGGACCCTGAGTTGTCTTGGTGCCTGCTCTTTCCTAGTCACTGGCACAGGGCCTGAAGTGAAAACCTTCCAGGTGGCATCCAGGTGACCCCAACAAGCCCTAAATCAGGCCATTCCCCTGGAAGACCCAGCAAAACAGAGGTGCGTGTTGTGGTGGAGAGGGCTTTGGACCTGGGGTCACGGGCTGGCCGAGTGGCGCGGTGGTTAAGCGCTGGCTTGGGACGCCAGAGGCCCGGGTTCGGGTCCCACATATGAGGGCCAGTGACGCTGCCCTCAAAAAAAAAAAAAAAAGGTTGGAATGGACCTGGGGTCAAGTCTAGCCCCAGCTCTGCCACTTGCTATTTGGCCTGCCCCTGTGTGTGACCTGAGTGCAACGTGGCCTCGGCGGACAGCCTGGCCTCCAGCTGCACACCCATCCTGAGGCCATTCTCCTCCATTCCATCCTCCCTGTAGTATATGCTAAACCACAAACTCCAAGATGTCCATGTCCTGAGCCCCGGGACATGTATATGTTACCTTATATGGCTAAGAGTTTGTAGATGTGAGTAAGGATCTTGAGATGGGGACCACCATCCAGGATTATGCGGAGGGCCCCATGTACTCTTACACGAGGAGGCAGAGGGAGATTTGACGCATACAGAAGAGGAGAAGGCAAGTGACCAAGGAGGCAGAGATTGGAAGCATGTGGCCATAAGCCAAGGTACATTGGAAGTCACCAGGTGGGACAGGCAAGGAACAGATTCCCCCCTACAGCCTCTGGAGGGAGTGTGACCATGACAGCATTTTTCTTTGGCAGTTCCCCTATTTACTTCAGTACCCAGACTCTCCCCGCACAACCTCCTGTTTCTCCCTTTATCTACCCTCTGACAGCAAAGCCAGAGCAGTTTTCCTGAGACGCAAATCTCATCCCCTGTCTCCCCCACTCCTTGTCAATAACACTGGTGTCCATATACTAAAGTCCAGGCGTGTTTGCCTGCCACTGGGGGCTCCGCCTGGCCTGGGCTCCCTTTATCCTGTAGCTCCAGCAGGAGGCCTGATCAGACCACAAAGGATTCTCACGTGTGTTAAGCTCTCTCACCTGCTGCCCTAGCTCATGCTGGGACCCCCTCGGTCCTGTCATTATGTGCCTGGCTCCCAGCACAGGGCCTGTCACATAGGAGCTCAATGTCGAATCAGGAAATAAGTTAATAAAAAACGATCAGTGAGACTGAACTCAAGGCTCTTGACTCTCAGGCAAGGCAAGTGGAAGCCCTTGCATCAGCCCCTCCTTCCCACCAAAGGTGCAATTTGGACCATTACGGTGCCTCTTTGCACCAGTTCAGCTCAGCAGAACATCCAGCAGACACACTGAATTCCTGTAAATTACCTCCCTGCTCTGACTTGTAAGTCAGGTTGCCAAGCAACAAGAAGGTCCTTATCCAAGGGCCTCCTCTTCACATGGTGCCCTGGAGAGGTCCTGGGGCAGGTAGGGGCTGGGCAGAAGCCCAGTCGCTCAGCCTCCGTCCTGCTCGGTTCCTCGCAGCAGTCAGCGTCTCACCCCTAGTCATGTTGGGGGCACCTGAGACATCTCCTTGCGAGATGCCAGCCCAGCTGGCTTACTGCTGGGCTAGGAGAGGAGGGAGAGCTCACGAGCCATGGGACCACACACCTTGGAATCAGAAGCTCAAGCTGTGCAGCCCAGAACTGGCACTTAGCCGTGTGCCTGTGGGAAAGCCCTCCTCCTTGCTGAGTCTGGCCAGCGCTAAGTATTAAGAACCACTTGCCAGGGCCGTGGGTGGCTTAAATGAGATGACACGGTAAACGCCCGCTCCGATGGCTGCACTGAGGGCAGCACAAGAATGGCCCGACGCCATCCTCGGCTCACGAAAACCACACCACTGTGTTGTCACGCCTCGAGCAAGTGCCCTTCCTTGTGCCAGCACTCAGTGAGGGGCCACCAGAAAGAAACACAAGAGAAATCCAAGTTGCCATTGATACCCTTTGGGAACGTTCTGTCACCCACCCCAAATGGCAGCCAGGTGGACGGACGGCTCAGCCTCCGAGTTGCCCTCTAACGCTGAGGGATTTCTCAACTGCCATTTACTGGGCCTCTGCTACAGCCAGGAAGCGAGCCAGGTGCCCCTCTCATCCCCGCAGGTAGCCCGTGATGAAGCTGTTATCGTCTCCATAAGCACGGGGTTTGGCTGTGGGGTCTGAATCCAGATGCGTCTAGTCGGAAAGTCCCTGTGGCTGAGGTGCAGAGTGGGAAGGGGTGAGTGGTGGCGAGGTATGTGTCCAGGCAGGGGCATCTGCAGGCCTGGGCCAGTGCCAGGGTGCAGGGCCCCTCGAGAAGGATTTGCTGGCTGATTAGCCTTAAAATGCATATCCATGCAGTGTGCGGGGTCTGAGCTTAACCCTTCAGAGTCTGTGAGCTATAGACCTCAGACAGAAGTCTGTGTGGTGCAGGGTGCGGTCTCCCTGTCCCACACGGCAGAGCTGCCTGCCTCACACAGGTAGTGATAATCTGGGGTGAGGTCATTGGATGCCGACCTCAGCTTGGTCCTCCTGGCAGCAGCTCAGCCTCAGTGGCCGCTTCTGCCCGCCTCTGCCTGCTTCGCTGCACTCTGCCAGGGTCCAGGCCCAGCTAAACTCTGACAGGTCCCGCCTCTTCACGGACATCTTCCCGATGTCTGAAGGCTGCACTGCGATGCCTCCATGACAGCAAAGCCCACATTCCAGCCGCCTTCTCCCGACCTGGGCAGAGGACCCAGGTCTGGTCCATGCTTGGTTCACAGCACCCAGCTCAGGGCGTGCAACAGAGCAGATACCTACTAGGATTGTCGAGGGGCGGAATGAATGCCATCCTTTTCTGCTTTCTCCACTGCTAGTGCATTTATTGTTCCTGCCTCAACCTGCCCTCGGATTTCATTCCATTTCCTTCTCACAAGATTTTTTAATACAACGTGTGTCCTATTGGGATCAAAAACTAAGAGAAGCCCGAACAGCCAAACCGCCTCATCCTAAGAGAGGGCGATGGAGCAGCAGCCTGGGATCTGCAGGGCAGAGCTGAGGCCAGGCTGCAGTCACACAGGATGCTGTTGTCCAGCTGCCCGGTGAGGGGCCCCCTCCGGCCTCCATCTCCCGTCTGTCTCTGGGGATGGCTGGCAGCTGACTGTGGTTCTGATCCACTGCTCTGCTAATTACTCCCAACTGTTATTTTCACGAAGCCATATTCTCCTCCACACCGCTGTGACTCCCAGCCATCCCCACCACCTGTCCCATTAGCTCCAAACTCAGAGCAGATGCATTGAAAGGGCACTGCAGCCGGGCCCACAGCCCTGGCATACGAACTGGGTCAGGACTGGCCCTGGAGAAAGAGGGCAGGAACAGACACGAGTCAACTACTTACAAGGTGTCTCGAACCTGGCAATGGCAGGTGTGCTCTTTGCAATGACCTGTGCTGTTGGTACTGCACTTGTAATCCCTCTTTTAAAGACTGAGGAAGCTGAGGTTCCAAGAAGGTATGTAATCTGCCCAGGGACACACAGAGGGTCCAAGGCAGGACATGGGCTTACAGCAGGCCTATCTGATCCCTACCCACTGCCCACACTTCCTCCCAGAAATGCCACAGGTGACCCGGGGTCACCTCTTGGGAAAGGCGGCTGTGTAAAACCCCAAGTCCCAGGGGACAGAGGCCCCTTCTCATCCAGGCAGCTGTGCCCCCTCCCTTCGCCCTGGGGCCTTCACAGAGTCCCCTTTCCCTTGAATACCTGTCGCTGGGGTCTGACCCCACAATCTCGCTCTGAGCTGGCCCAGGTCCGCCTCCCTGGTGACATTTCATGTCACTGAATGTAGAGGTGTGCTCCCGCTGCCAAGTTCACGGCCTGCTTAATTCAGTAAATTGCACTTATTTGTCTGGACAATACGCAGGGAGCACCAGGCTAGGCATTAACCCTCCTGACTGTCTTCTGATTTAAGCCCTAATATTAAGCCCATGTTCCCATGAGGAAAAACTCAGAGAAGCCGGCTGACTTGCCCAGGGTCACACAGCTAACGAATGGCAGAGTGGAGATTTGACTCAGGCCCTTTTGGTTCCCAAGCGTAAGCTCTAACCCTTTGCTGTCTTATTCCTGCGAAAAGTACATGCCTACTGAATGCCGGGCACCAAGCTAGGCCCTTGGGGGACAGCAATGAATGAGACATGCTCCAGGTGATGAGGACGTCCTTAGTTGCAGTGCAGTGTGGAAAGTGTGGTCTGAGACGTCTGTCGGGGGTGGGGAGGCTCCCAAGACTAGGGGAGCCTTCGTGGATCTTAAAGGACAGCCAGGATTTGGGTTGTGGAAAAAAAAACAAAGGCGGAAGGGAATTCAGGCAGAGGGAACAGCCTGTGCTAAGGGCAAAGTACAGCATGCTATTACTATAGGGATGTGCTCAAGGAAATACGTCATTCCACTTGGCATTAGCCCAGAGTCCCAGGTGGTGAACAACTTAAGGTGAGGCTGGGGGGGCAGGCCAGGGGCAGACTGAGTGAAGAATGGGGAACGGAACAGCACTGCAAGGACTAGTTACCCCGAGTTCAAGTCCCAGCTCTATCACTAACTAGCTGTGTGACCCTGAGCAAGTGGGCCTTGGTTCTTTCATCTGCAGTGGTCACAATAAGAGAACCTAATGCATAGCATTGTTTTTATAAGGATCAAATGAGCTGGTGCCTGTAACAGTGTCTGGCAACTATACACTCTTGGTCAACGTTAGCTCAGGGTCGATGAGGAGCTGGGGTACCAAGCTAAAGAGCCCCCATTTTCTCCTGAAGGGCGTAGACTGTGGAAAGGGAGCAAATTGTTTCAAAAGGAGGGGGTATGCTGTTACAGTTCCATTCGGGAACTGTTTGTTTGAATCAAGTCCTCTGTCCTCATCCAAATGCCTCATTCAGGTCGGTGCTGGAGGAGGAGGGAAAGGAGGGGATAGTCAGGTGAGATGTACCTGCTTAGCTTCCTGGGTTCTCCGGCTTCTCCTCCTTCCCCCATTCATGGTGTTTCGATGTCACACTCCCCCCTCCTAGAACCATCACACGTCCACAGCCACCCTATAGTCCTGAGCATCGTGGACTCTTACGGTGGGAGGGCACCTCTGCCTCCTCCTCCACCTGTGACCATAAAGGCTCTACTTGATTGCCTCCAGTAATGGGAGACTCATTACATGAAATAAGGGGCCTGTAACTCTGAAGAGTTGGGCAGTGGTAAGACATCAGTTGCCCCGATCTTTGAGTTGTGGGAAAGCTAAGCAGATGCCACCATTACATGGCACAGGATTCCTGGGGGAGAAAAGGGCCTTTATAGCTGTGTCTGGGTGAGAGGTCACAGGTCAAAGATGTGTGCTGCAAAGAACTTCTCCTTCCAGGCTAATCATAACAGCTAGCATTTACTGAGCACTTCCTGTATGCCTGGTACTGTGAATTAACTCATTTTAACTGCTGCTTCCACCGTCAGCCACAGGCTGATGGCAAATTTTTAGAGGCAAAATTTGCTCGAGGAAGGAGGAATGAGTCAGTTCTGTCTGGCCCCTGCTCTACCGTTCCTTCTGGCCTCTGGTTTTGGCTATGACAGTGACAGCCTGCCTCGCCCCCAGAGCAGCCATGCGGGCCTATAAAGGCCTCTGGGATCTAGAAGCAGCCTCGCTAACGGTCTGGGGCTTCAGCCTGTGTTCTCTGCCCCTCTTCCTCCGGTCCTCCCCCACCCCATGCACACACAGGTAGGGTATGGGGGGAGCACACCAGGGGTGGGTTTGGGCCTGCGTGCACTCTCATACCCCGTTTCCACTCTGGCATCTGCCATGGCAGGAAGCCCCTGCCCCTTCACAGCCTCTGCTGACTCATGACCAGTGGTCCCACGCACAGCAGGATGGTCCCTCCTCCAGTAAAGGGTGCTTCAGAGGTGTGAAGGGTGCCTCCCTCTCTGTCTTCTGCACCCTCCCGAGCTGCCTCCCTCTTCATCTGTGAGGTCTCTGGCACAGGGGTACGCTGAGCGTGTGCAGTTTTCTCAGACAATCCCCCCTGATCTGAGGGCACGGGTGTTTGTACAAGGTTGCTAATGTCAAAGTGACACCTCTGCCTGCTGCTTGGAAAACTCCCAGTGCATCTGCCTCTCTTGCCCCTTTGATCCTCATAAAACCCTGGGGGAGAGGCTAAGTAGTCATGACTGTTTCCATTTGACAGATCAGAAAAGTGAGGCTCAGAGAAGTGAAATGACTTGCCCCCCAAGAGTTGGAGTGAGAAATAAAAGCCAGGTCCACCCGAACCATGGTTCTCTGCTTTTTCCTCTTTTCCATTGGTCCACGATTTTGCTTCTATGTGCACAGCACGAGGTAACACGTCTGGGGTCACGTGGCTAGAAAACGGCAGTGACAGAACTTGAGCCCAGAGATCACGATGGCCAGGTGTCCAGCGCAGGGCAGGTTCACCAAACGTGCCATCAGGTGACCTCTCCGGCACCTGTCTGGCTGGCTACCTCCTCTCCTGTGGTTTCCTGCTGGTTTAGGCTCCCTCTGGCCATCTAGCGGTTAGTGGGCGGGGGCTGGGGGGGGGGACAGGCACAATTCCTTCCTTCTCCCAGCTTCCCTGGCTGCCAAAGAAGGCACTTCGCCGCATTTCCCATTCCAAGGGTGTGGAGTTTGCAGAAGACAGATGAATGAGCCGCTCAGGCAAGGGAGATTGTGTGGCTAAAATACACGGTCTGATTACGAGTGATTGAGGGCAGGAGACAGAGACTGTCGTTGGCTGAGATTTGTTCTGATTTGCGCTAGTACTAAACAAATCACCTGGAGCAGGCACACGTGGCGCCGCAGAGCTCAGCTGCCCAGGGCTTCCGCACGATGCATTTCCTGGGGACCCCAGGGCCTTTTCCGACAATTTTGGACGGGCTTTTCAAACAGGCTTGGAAATCAGATTTGGTATATTTATCTTGTGTCCTTTCCATTGGGCATGAAAATGTCCCCATTTTGTCTTTTTGTCTCCTTTCTTCTTTTTATATTTACTGTATGGATTTTTATTTATTTACATATATATACTTTTATGTATGTATTTATTTTTTAAGCTTTACATGATTTGTTTATTTAAAATATTTATTATACATGGATTTATTTAAATGTGTATTTTTTTAAATTTTACTTTTTCTTCCCTTCCCAGCCTTGGAAGCGAGCCGCAGAGAAGTGCCGGCGGCTGGGGAATGCAACACGGGCCTGGTGTGGAATAATGATGTTGTCTGGGCCCCGGACGCGACGTGGCACTGCCTCTGTGTCAGGCTGACAAGGAAAATCAGCTGGAGGGAATTCATCCTGTCAGGACTGAAGGCAGTAATTGGGGCCAGTGATTCATGACCCTTTTATGGGCTCATGAATACATTCATCTTCCAGATTTATCTCATTTCGAAAATCGGCGATCATCCATTCTGGCAGGAGGTGGGGAGGGATGCGGAGAGGAGACGCCTCTTTACAAACAGAGATAAGGGGGGGACATCAGGGCTCCTCCGTGTGATAGTGGACCATGGCTCTGTGTGTAGAGGTTTCATCAATGAGACGGCCTCCAAGATGGCCGGCTCAGCCCCGCGATGGGGCCTGACAGCTCTTCCCTCACCAGGAGGGGGATGAAAGAGTCAGGGCCCCCCCCCATGTTTGTCACTTCTGCCTCGGTTTGAGTCATAGGACTGTCACAGCTGCTAGTGGCTATCTTGCTTCTGTCCAGGGCAGACAAGTGGTGAGGGCCACGGATGTGAAGCCAGGTCAGCCTGGTTCAAAGCTGTAGCAGTCGCTGCATGAGCTGAAGTTCTCTGTGCCTCAGTTTCCCCATAAAACTCCCCTCAAGCCTGATTGTGCAGCTGAAAGGAGTGGCTCTATACTGCACTCTGAGCATGCCCGGGAAGCAGCAGGTGCTCAGGGGGTCAGCTAAGGACACTCACTGTCCCTTGCTTTGCCCGGCTGTTTCCCAGTCGCTCTGACCCCTGACTCTGACACCTTTTTCTGATCCCACTGGTTGGGGAACATTGGGGTAACTAACCCCCTTCGCTTCTAGCATCTATACTTCCTATATACCCACCCTTTAGCCCAGCTCCAGCTCTGGGCCCCCAAATCCTACTAAGCAGGCCCCAAACGGAAGGAGTGTTCAGACAGGATGAGAGCTTCGAACCCGTGGCCCAACGGGGTCTATGTGCAGAGGCCCAGAAGAAGGAAGGCCCTGGCCAGTGGTCACGTGGCTGGAGACGAGCTGGCACTCCTGGCTCCTAGTCCTGTGCTGTCCCCACCGTTCCATGGTGCCTGGGATGGGGTTTTCTCTGTGTTGCCATTTCTTTTCTCCTTGAATGTGGCTCAGGCAGAGCCCTGGTTCCCAGACAGGTGGCCTCAGGCAGCACCATGGGTGTGATGGGCAGGCCGGGCTCAGCCACCAGCGTTTGCAGAGAAATGTGCGGTTTACAAATGGACAGACGGGCCTGTCTGTATGGGGGTGACTGGGGGATTCGAATCTTCTAGGGCAAGTTGGTTGGATCACTGGCTTTTTCTTGAGTACAAGAGAATGAACAAACCCTTTGCATATCACTTCCTTTCTCTGCTTTCAAAGCCATGTTCTCAAAGCCTTGGAGCTTTAGAAACATTTCGGGTCCTTGCGTCTTAGTGTTTGAAAAGGAACCTCAAGTAGCTTGGTGTTTGCACCGCTGTCCAGGCAGGTTTGCAATAAGCTGGCATGAAGCCCACTGCCCTGACAGTCACCCCTCCACACGTGCGCATACACACACCTTCCCTGAGGCTTGGAGAGCCCACAGGGCATCTGTGCGGGGTAAACCCATGATGCAGATTTACAGAATGAAGGGATGAGCCTTGGATTCAAATCCAGCCATCTGCTAGCAGTGTGACCTTGGCAAAATTAACTGAGGTCTCTAAGTCTCAGCTTCCCCTTCTATAAGTGGGATAAAAATACTTATCCTGCACAGTTCTTACGAGGATCAAACGAGCTAACACAGCTGCTCAGTAGAAGCTAGTTCCTTCTCTTTTTTCCCACATTCTGACCTGAGCACTCGAGCCAGCGCAGACTGCACCCCAGTCAGTCCAGGAGATGGGCAGGAAACCTGCTCTGAGGGGCCTGCAGGGGAGGCATGCAGGAGCCCTGCCTCCCAGCATCAGCTTTGCTATCAGAGCCCTTCCAGTCAAAGTGCTCAGGGCAGATACAGTGCCCCTGGCCCAGCAGACCTCAGGGTCTCTTCCTAGGAGGAGAGCTGACCTCTGACCTCTCAAATGGCTTGGGTGGAGCAGAGAGTGCAGGCAACATGCAGGGGTCTCTGCTTCTTCAGCCAGTCACACCTGCGGTGTTATTTGCATGGGTGCCCCTACTGATGAAACCGGGGCCAGCCCTCTGACACAGCTCCCTAGCTCTGCTTCAGAGCAGACACACCACTGGGCGGCATCACTGCCTCCCCTATGCTGGCATCCTTCCCAGCCTCCACCTCCATCCCTACTTCCAGCCCTCACCCCTCCAGTTTCCCGCCCAGCCACACCCCCCTTCCACCAATGAACACCTGTCACTTATGACTCTTGGAAGGGGCCAGACCTGGGGAGCTGCTTGTCAGGAGTTTGGAGATGGCCTGGGGGACCTTTCTGAAGCAATGGTGACCTGGTTGGATTGACCTAATGCTCCCTCCCATCCAGCTGTGCACACAGCACTTACAACCAGGTGGCCAAGTGGTACCTGCTACAGTCTTCATGAAAACCCCAACGTGAACAATCCCTAATGTCTACTACATGCAGACACTGTGCCAGGCAGGCACTGCCTTTCATAACTCATTGAGGGGACTACTGGTGTACCCAATTGACAAAGAAGGAGGAGACTGTAGGAGACAGAGTCTATAACAAGCTCCAGAGTGGGAGAACTTGACTTTGAACCTCAGTTTTCTGACTCCAAAATACTGCGTTCTTACCCCTCCCTCCAAGGGGGACAAGCCCAGTGCCATCTCTTTCTACCCAAGGCAAGGGTTAATCCAGGGTGCTTCCCGAGGTGTCCAGCACCCTGTCCCTGGCTCTGTGCAACATAAATAACCCAAGAGATGTACCAACAGAAGTGAGGCCAAGGCAGGAGCATTCATGGCGCTTGCACTGTGTGTGTCCCATGGCGTTGGGCGCTGTCCTGCACACACAGGCCCTGCCCACATCTAGCTGTGTCACCCTGTTGGAGCCCTAGGTCCTCCAACCGTGAAATGGGGAGCTCCTCCAACATTGTCAAATGACTCCTCATTGAGCAAGAATTGTATCTTGACTCAATCTCTTGAAGGTACTCTTGTGTTCTGTTTATAACAGAAATTGGAAAGGTTAATTGACTTGTCCCAGCTCATGTCCCTCCTGAAGTTAGAGCCCGTGTTCCCACCATCTCCCGCCTCCTCTCCCCTTTGTACAGTAATGGCTGGGAAGGAAAGGCCCCCTCCCCTCCCCACCCCTCCACCCCCCGCCCCATGCATGCTGCCATGGCAACCCCTCCATCTCCCTCTACTCTGGGAAAGAATGACTGAGACACTAGGATAGGGACCCCCAGCCAGGGATGATGTCTCGCTTAACGAGGGACCGTGGGAGGGCAGAAAACGCACCGATTTATCTTTGTTGCCTAAATACCTCTTCAATTCTCCCTTGAATACTTCTAATTCAGCAGAATGTGAACAATTATAGCAGGAAGCTATTCATAGATGGAAGGGGGCTGATGGAATTATTTATCAAAGTGACATTTTAATTATAGTGAAGAATGAGTTTGTTGTCGCTGAGGTGTTACCAGGCCCCCACACACCCCTCCAGAGTAAATTAAAAATGCTCCCCTCTTCATGATAACTCCATTAGTTGCTGCAAACGCAAGAAGCAAATGGCAGGTTCCTTCCGGTAAACATTTCTGAGAGTTGGTGAGGTGAGTCCCCACGAGGGCTTCTGCTTCATGCTGGGTGGTGTGGGGTCTCCAGGGACATGTGGGGCTGGTAGGCAGAATCCAGATGCTCTCAGGGGTCCCTCCCTCTCCCTGACCCCATGGATCAGAGCACACATTATCCAGGTATACGCAGTCTCTTCTTAAAGGTAGTGTATTCACAGTGGTAAATTCCAGCTCCACGAAAGGGTACATGGTAAAAGTTAAGTCGCCTGATATAAACAAGCCAGTTTCCTTAATCTCCCTGAGTCCTGACTCCCCTCCTTGGGGCACCCCCTGTGTCCAGATTCTCTTGAATGGGCCCTGACATAATCTACACACGAGCCCATGGGTCGTCCGGGCTGGCGTCGATTTTTTTCTGTGGTTGTAGCGGGGCTATTTTATGTCCCCCACTAGGAGGAAAGCTAGCAGAGGCAGGAATTATGGTTTTTGGCTTCTCTTGTGTGCACCCATAGCTCGTAGCATCGTAGTGTGAGTGATGTCTACCCTTTAGCCAGCGCTTGCAACACGCCAGTCACCGTGCTTAGCACTCCACAGCAGTGTTAGTTCAGATCTTCAAACAGGCCACACAGGACTGAATTTCTATCCCCATCTTGTAGATGAGGAAACTCAGCGTCAGCACGGCAAAGTCAAGCGTTCAAAGTGACGCCATGTGGTGCTTCCAGGTGTGGCCCTGGGCTCACATCCCCTCCTTCAACACTTCTGAGACTCTGACCTGTGCCTGCTCTCTGGTCTCGGGCACTCAAAATCCACACATGGGTGGGGCTAGGAGGAGGGCAGATGAACCAATCAACATGACAGTATGGTGTAATCAAAGTCCACTTAATACTCGTAGAACGTACTTAGTATTGGAAAGAGGACGATTGATTTTTTTTTGAGGGCAGTGTCACTGGCCCTCAAATGTAGGGCCTGAACCGGGGCTGCTGGCTTCCCAAGCCAGCGTTTAACCACTGCGCCACTCGGCCGGCCCGCGATTGATGTTTAAACACAAGCTCTGTCACTTTCTAGACCATAGGTGACCTTGGATAAGTCACTTAGGTTTTTTTTTTTTTTAGGGCTTAGTTTGCTTAAATATAAAAGGCAGGCATGATAATACCCACCTCATTGGGCTGTTACAAGGCTTGGGAATAATTTAAAGAAGTAGGGGTACTCGCATGGACATTACTCTGGAAAAGATATACAAATAGCCACTAAGCCCATGCCAAGATGCTCAGCATCACTGATCATTAGGGAAATGCCAATCAGGACCACAATGAGATACCACGTGACACCCATGAGGATGGTTATTGTCAGGAAACAGAAAATAATTAGCGTTGGCAAGGAGAAATTGGAACCCTTGTGCACTTCTGGTTGAGAATGTAAAATGGTACCTCTGCTGCAGAAAAGAGTATGGCGGCGCCTCAAAAATTAAAAATAGGATTGTCATGTGATCCAGAAATTCTACTTCAGGGTGTACATACACTAAAGAATTAAAGCAAGGACTCAAACGGATATCTGTACACTCATGTTCACAGCAGCAGAATTCACAATAGCCGAAAGGTGGAAGCAACCCAAGTGTCCATTGATGAATGAATGGATAAGCAAAATAAGGCATATGCTACAGTGGATTCAGCCTTCATCAAGGAAATTCTGACACATGCTACAACATGGATGAACCTTGAGGAAATTATTCTAAGTGAAATAAGCCAGTCACAAAAAGATCAATACTGTATGGTTTCACTTATAGGAAGTACTTAGTCAAAATCACAGAGACAGATTGTAGAACAGCGCTTGTCAGGAGCTGGGAGAGGGAGGTATGGGAAGTTAGTGTTTACCAGGTGCAGAGTTTCAGTTTTAGAAGATGAAAAGAGCGCTGGAGATGGATGGCGGGGATGGTGGCACCACAATGGGAATGTGCTTAGTGTCACTGAACTGTGCACTTAAAATAGTTAAGATGTAGGTGCTCAATAAGCATGTAGCTTAATTAACCTGAAACTCTGAACACCAAATTAAAGTAGGCAATGACAAATACCACTTATTTGGTACCTTTTAGGTACCAGGAAGTATGCTAATGCTGATATGAAAGTATGATCTCATTTTATTGAAGTGATAGACACTTATCATTATACCCATTTTATCAGATGAGAAAACTGAGGGTCAGAGAGGAGAAGA
Organism: Aselliscus stoliczkanus; assembly: GCA_033961575.1. Lineage (NCBI taxonomy): Eukaryota > Metazoa > Chordata > Mammalia > Chiroptera > Hipposideridae > Aselliscus > Aselliscus stoliczkanus. The sequence goes on from CM066733.1 coordinate 7,762,560, forward strand.
GACATGCCCAGGGCCATCAGCATGAGGCAGAGGATGGTGAAGAGCCCTGGTCTAACTCCCAGGCCAGGACGCTGAGCCCTTGCTCTGTACATCCCTTCTCTCCTTGGCTGACCTTGGCCCTCATTCTGTGGCTATTTGCAGCCAGACTGAGTCACAGGGACAGCCTAGAAATGTAAAGGCTTGGACCAGGCAGAGTGTGCTTTGCAAAGCTACCAGGCCATCTTGGCGACGTCTTGTACTTCCCCACGGGAACTGGGCCAAGCAGCCGCTCTCCAGGGTGCTGAAGAATTGGGGAGGAAGGTGGCGCTCTCCTTTGGTCTTGCTCTAGGCTGTCTTTCTCCTGACTCCACCTTGGTAAACAATCCACCTTGGTAAACAATGACAGGGCACCCCCACAAGCACAAGTGAGTGAATTCGACCACAAGCTGGTAACTGCTTGTTTAAATCTCACAAGATGGCAAAGCATACATAGAATCCAGAAGGGAAATGGGAAGCTCCCTTGGGGAGAAAGCTGGTGGCACCAGAAGTGGTTTACCACACGTGTGAGATGGAAATAAGAACACTGGCCCTGCAGCAAGGCAGCTGGAGTCAAGCCTTTGTGGATCTGCCCCTCATTAGCTGTGTGGCCTCAGTTGAGTGACTGCACCTCTCTGGGCTTCAGCTCCTCATCTGGGAAATGGAGACCACAACAGTGGCTGTTGGGACAGAAGACTGTGGATTAGATAAATCACTCTGTGAAGGGGCTCAGTATGTGGTTGGTTTCTTAGGTCTCTCCCTGACTTTCAGCTTTAGGGCATTGAGATTTTTTACATTATGAACCTGAAAAATTTAACTTTCCCACAGGTCTGACCCTTGATGCCTGAGGACACATCTGAGTAAAGCAACAGGTTCTCAGGGGACTCAGAAGAACCCATTTCAAGGCTGGACTGCTTAGGGCTGGCTGGCTTGTCACTCCAACCCCTCTTACTTTGTTTGTTCACTCATTCATTCATTCATGCATGCATGCATTTGTTCATTCATTCATTGCCTCTGCTGTACCAAGCACTGAGCTTGGTGATAGCAAGGACAGGACTTACCTATACTACTGTGCCAGGCTAAATAATATACCCCCTAAGGATGCCCACGCCCTAATCCCAGGAACCTGTGAACATGTTACCCTACATGGTAAAAGAGACTTTGCAAATGTGATTAAATTAAGGATTTTGAGATGGGAAATTTATCCGGGATTACCCAGGTTGGTCCAATGTAACCACAAGAGTCCTTATCAGACACCAAGAGGATGACAGAGAAAGGTGATGGGATGACAAGGAGAAGTTGGAGTGATGCACTGTGAAGATGGAGGAAGGAGTCAGGAGACAAGGAAAATGCAGGAGGCAGCATCTAGAAGCTGAAAAAGGCAAGGGGCAGTCTCCCCTGGAGCCTCCAGAGGGAACAGCCCAGCCACACCTTGATTTTAGCCCTGGAAGGCTCTTTTCTGATGTCTCACCTCTGGAACTGTAAGATAACAAATCGGTGTTGCCTTCAGCTACTAAGTTTGTGATAATTTGCTACAGCAGCAAGAGGAAACTAATACACTGCCCCCCACCCCACATTATTCTGACGCCACTTGCTGGCTCTCTCCAGAGCATTCACCTCCACTTGTAATCACAAACTTGCTGCTCGTCTGTCTTCCCCACTGGATTGTGAGCTCCACAAGGGCAAAGATTCTGTCTGTTCTGTTCCCCATTGCATGCATGGCCCCTGCTGAGCGTGGTGACAGGTGCAGAGATGCTGCTTAGTGAATGGCAATTGGAAAAACAAATGGATGTTTTGTCTCTGTCAAGGAACACACAGAAAGCAGTACACAGCCCTGCTCTCAGTGGGGGTGCTGATCCATGGGTTGGGGAGACTGGGCATGTACTAACAAGCGGATCAGCAGTGCTTACTATATATTGAGTGTCTGCTAAGCCAGGTACTGTGCTAAGCATATATGAGCATGGTGTCACTTACTCCTGCCCACAGCTTCACAGAAAATGAGGGATGGAGGCCCAGACTAAGAGAAATGAAGTAACTTCCCCGGTGGTCACACAGATCAGTAATTAATTTAAGCACAACTGTCTGGCTCCAGGGTCATTTAATTTCTATAGTGACAAACTGCTACCCCATGGTTTCCAAGGCTCATTAGGGCTCTTACATTCTCACCTATACTCCTCCTGCCCACCATCACCATCAACCTCATCACCATCTTAATCACAACATCTTACTATATAGCACCTAATATACTGTGAAGGTTACAAAGAGATAACCTTTATATTATTATTATTGCTATCATTTATTGAACACCCACTATGTACCAGGGACTGTGCCAACCACTTCTGTACATGATCATATGTAATCCACATGACCACCCCATGGGGCAGGTATTAATTATCCCCATTTTACAGATGGGAGTACTGAGACTCAGGGAGGTTGACCAGCTTGCCCGGCAGTGAGAGGAAAAGGTGAGACTTGAATTTGACATCAAAGACTGTGCAATCAACCACTATGCTCTTGAGCCTCCCTAACTGCAATGTCAAGGCCGTGTACTTGACAGGTGCTACAGGAGATGAGCAGAAAGCAACTCCCTGCCGCAGGGCTCGGAGGGCCAGGGTTTAGGAATGCAGAGCTCTAACGCATGGCCAGATGGGGAGATGGCCTTGTTCCTGAGACATGTGAAGGTGGCCCTGCCAGTGGTTTCCACGTGCATCTGTCACAAGCCACTCAGCGAAGGGCCCCATCTACCTGGTGAATGCATTCAGCTCTAATTTCCTCCATTCACTCTGCAGTTATGAGCCGAATTCTAGATGCCACTGAATGCACTGACTGCTTTAGTAATAACAGAAGCATCTCTGCCTTGGGGATGAGAGGTGGGGGTTGACATGCTCACAGGTACCGTGGGCCTGGTAATGGGCAGCGTGTTGGGGGGTGGGGCTGGCAGGTGGAGAGGAAGTCTCTGAGTAGGGGGGATGGACAGCCACACGGCTGACAGGCTGGAGAGACATGGTGAATTAAGGTCTCGTTAGGGCCTTGTTGAGGGGCTACGAGGAGTCAGGGTACACTTGGTCAACACCCGATGGGGGGACCACGGGATGTGTGAGAGCATGTCGACAAGCAGCATGCTGGGGAGTCGCGCTTTCTTCCACGGTTGGGTTCAGCAGTAGCTCACCCTCTAACTTGCCCATGACCTTGGACAGAACATGGCCCCTCTCTAGGCGAGTCCCCCGGTGACAGGTGAGGGAGTCTTTGAATTAAATGTTCTCTAAGGACACTTCAGCCTGTGAAGTTTTATGGCTCAATTAAGCCAGAGGCACAGAGTTAAGAGGGCAAGCTTTGAGCTCAGACTGTATTTTAAAAAATGATGTCCTCTCTGGATTTGCCACTCATTAACTGTGTGACCTTAGGCAAGTTACTTTGCCCTTCTGAATCTCCGTTTTCCCACCTGTCAAATATAGATACTAATAGTTCCTACCTCATAGGGCTGCTGGGGGTGAAAGGGGTGAATGCCTGTGAAAGGTTTAGCTTGTGCTTGACAATGAGCGCTCAGGAAGTGGGGGGCTCAGCTCACGGCGACCCATTTCTTCTCTTTAGGAGGATGGGGGAATGTCAGGCTCCGGGGAAACTGCAGGGAGCAAGGGAATGAAAGCACCTGGATTTCTCTATTACCACTGATTGGAGCTGAAAATAAAACTGAGATTCAGCAAGAAAGGAAGGAGCATGTGAGTCACTAGAGAAAAGAGCCCTCTGCCAGGCGCCGCGTCCTGTGAGCTGTCCCTCCACATCTCCAGTCCTCGTCACTGTGACCTTCCTCTTCCATGGGCTGGTCATCCCCTACACCTCACACTAATTGCAAAGCTCTCCAAGCTCATCCTTTAGTCTCTTCATCTCCTCACTGCCAGGTGCTGGTGTTAAATGCAGGTTTTCTTACATCAGTCTCCTGAGCCCAGACCGTTCATGGCTCACAGGCCTCTGAGCTCAGCATGCCAAGATTTTCCAGTTCAGGTCCCAATGTCCCCTGCCCCTCTTATCTCTCACCATCCAGCCTAGTCTCTCAAGAGCCCTGTGAATGAGGCATGAGCAGCCCATCTCCCTTCCTGCCTCAAACTTCTTTTCTAAACCTAGCATTAATGAAGCAGCTCATGCATTCATTAATTTACCTAGCCAACAAATGAGAGCTAGAATTTCTAAGAAGCGCAAAGTCTAGGGAACATGGCATAGCCCTGGCACACCATGGGTGGCTGCTCCCTGGGCTGGTGCTGTGGCAGACGTTGCTAATAGATCACTACAGTTTCTCACTCACCAGCTTCCGATGCAGCCTCAGAATTTTTTTATTTTTTTTTTGAGGGCAGTGTCACTGACCCTCATATGTGGGACCTGAACCGGGGCCACTGGCTTCCCAAGCCAGCTCTTAACCACCACGCCACCCGGCCGGCCCTCAGAATTCTCAAAGCAATTCCTCAGGCAGGCTCGACTCAGCAACTGAGGTGACACAACCCATATTGCATCTTCAGGTAGTGGAGTCAGACAGGTGGGGGGACCAGCTGCATCCCAGTGCCACCACTTACCCCTGCACCACCTCAGACTGGGCATGCACCCATTTTGGGCATCTATATGCTCAATGTTAAAGTAAGGACAATTATTTTTACCTCCGAGGGCTACTGGGGGATTCGAGCTCAGGAATACTGCAGGGTAACATTTTGTGGTTTTCTCGCTGCCCCTTTCCCCAGTTGCTCAGCAGCCCTCATTGCCTCAGGGGTGGAGGATGCAACAGGAAAGCTGAGAAAGATTTTCAGTTTACTGAGCCCCAAGAGCCTATGCCCTGAAGATCCTTCTGTGCCTCAAAGAATGGATTTCAAAGAACTGAGGAGGAGGCAGGCTATTCTGCCCTCCGGCTAGATAAAGCTGCTCTAAACCAGGTCAAGGAGGGGAAGGGAGAGCCAAGAAGATGTTGGCAGTAGCTGAAGGGGTGGGGGTGGGGGAGGAAAGAGAACCCTACATCAATGTGGACTCGAGAATGCAACTGAAGTGCAGGCTGGCCACTGGGGTTTCCAGCAGAGATATCTAGGAAGATGGGCCGGGCAGCCCCGCAGTGTGCTCAGGCCCTGGCACGGCGCCCACAGTGACAGACAGCTCCTGAGTGCCGCCTGGAGGTGGCCTGGGGAGCAGGTAGCCCAGCTGAGGCCTTGGGGTAGGACAGGGAGGAGGAGGCACTGGTGACTGTCCAAGAGGATGGGAATGAGGTCTCCACATCAGCTCAGGTAGATGTGACAACTGAGACAACTTTAATCTCCACTGATGCCCTGATCCCAAATGAGCTCCCTCTCCCTCCCTCTCACCCCTGCCCCAAGCTTAGGGGCAGCTGTTGGGAGTTTGGGAGAGAAACTGAAAGCACAGAGCTTAAAGTCCTGCTCCCCAAAGGGATGGGGGCTTAAAACGGATGTGAAATTCAATGACAGAAAACCAAGTTTACATTTCTTCCTCCTCTGAACTTGAGGGTTGCAGCCAGCCTGTGTTCACCTCCGATGCCAAGTGGTAGTTGTTAGTATTGGAAATGTCAGCCATCTCCCTGCGAACTATTGAGTGGAAGTATAAGTGAACTGATGTGATGGAAAGCATCTGACACATAGTAGGTGCTCAGTAAGTATTAACTCCCTTGTTTTTCCTTCCCCGTTAGTGGGGTCAAATCCCTCCCACCCATAGATTCTGAGAACTTTCATTTCCAACGTGTAGGCAACTTCTTAGGGGCTATGAAGACTCATGATCTGACTGGTGTGTTAGCTCTGATGTCAAACACATTTAATCAGTTCATTCAATGGTCTTTAACAAATGCTTTGCCCTGGATTTGGGAGGCAGACTGCTCCCCTATAATTCAAGAAAATGTGCAAACCTTGCACATCATGTCCTCAGTAAACTTCACTTTCATAGTCTCTGGTTTTCTCCAATTTTTAGGACCAGGAGTGTGGACTTTGAGAGTCCCCGTGAAGGAGGGCTAGGGGTGAAAGGTGTGATGGAGGTAAGACGGGTACTTTTAGCTTTTCTGGCCTTCCCGTCTGGCTTTCCCCTTCTCACTCCGCTGGAAAGCTTGTCCCAGGATCTCTGGGAACAAGGGACTCCCAAATTCTGCCCAAATCAATAGCCTGGAGTTGGTGACCTATGTGTCCCCTGCAGTCTGTTTCTGGGTGGCAACTGATGCTGACCTATTAGCAGTCTGGAAAGATGCTAGAACAGAGAAGGGGTAGGTGCAGTATTAAAATGCTAGTACTTGCTGCCATTTATTGAGCCACCATGAAGCATTAGGTTGTGCTCAGTACTTTACCTATATTTTTCTCTATTTGTCATGGCAACCCTGGGAAGGAAGCCTTATCCCTCATTTGACCAGTTAGCAAAAAGTTCTCGGAAAAGAACCAGCTCACAACCACCCAAGTGAGTGGTGGGGCGACCTGCCACCCAGGGCAAAGCACCTTAGTGAGGATGAACTAGAAATTATCCAAACCAGCTACACATCACCTGTCATTTGCTTCCTACTGTTGGGACTTAAAGCAACTGTGCACCTTTTTTTTTCATTCTGTATGTGGGTTTAATCATCCTGCAAATATCCTTGTGTCATGTTCATAAATGAGTCGGCTAAAGCCTTATCTCACCTCATAGTCTCTTCTGCAGTATTTCTATCCCTTCTCGAGAGCTCAGTTTGCACATCTAGAAAATCACTGAGATGGACTAGCTCAAGTATGCTGAATCATTGCCCGCAGGTTGTCGCTTTCCACCTGTGCCACCAAGGCAGCCATCGTAAATGATTCACAGATCTCATTTCCACTTAACCCACATGTCACCCCAGAATCCTTTCGATGCAGCTCTTCAGGAAATCACGACCAATGAATTAAAAGTTGGCGCAGGGGAAAAAGGTAATGGGGATTTAGAAGTACAAACTGACATTTATAAACTCAGTCACAGGGATGTAAAGTACAGCACCGTGAGTATAGTCAATAATATCATAATAACTGTGTATGGAGTTGGATGGGTGCTAGACTTGTCAGGGTGATCACTTCGTAAGGTACAAAAATGTCTAATTGCTATGTTGTACACCTGAAACTAATATGGTATTGTATAAGTAAAACATACATTTTTTTAAAAAAGTTGGCTTAGGAAGTGAGTTCTATTTACCATTGCTGGGTGAGACGACTGCCAAGGGTTCTTCATGCGCTGACACCCCACAAGGCCGTGTGGTGTGGGAAGTGGAACTGGCATTGAGCTTGGCACTTGGGAGCTCCGAGTCCAGCCCGACTCAGCCACTTGCCAGCTCTGGGACCTGCGGCAGGTTAGTCCCTGTCTCCTGGCCTCACTTTCTTCATCTGTATCACTTAGCTCTGTGGTTCCATCTAGTTCCAATAACTAGATTCATGACAGATCACCCAATGGGGATTGGATGTGATGTGATCTCACAGAATTTGCATCCCAGGCCAAGAAGGCACCACGGGGAGGACAACAGCTACCTTCTTAGGAAGGCATCTGTGCGAGGCATTTGAATGACAACATAAAGTGCTCTTGGAGATGGGGCTCCAGTGAATCACAATAGAACCCCATCCACTCAGGATCAAAAGGGCCTCAAAAGTTATTGGGGTCACATCAGTATCTGACACTTAAGACCCCTCCATACTATGCCCAACTAGAAGTGTCCGAGTCTCTACTTACATGCCTCTCAGGACAGGTAGGTTCCTACTTCCCGAGGTGGCCTGACCCTTTGGGGGACACTTCTGAGTGTCTGAAAGCTTTTCCTTACATGCATCATTACTTCACCTCACTGGACCCTGTGACTCTTGGGCTCCTACAGGCCCATCGGACCCTTTGTCTCCTGATAGGTCTTCAGGTATCTGAGGGCAGTTTGCATGTCTTGTGCCTCTTTACCTGGGCTCAGTCCCAGCCGTGGGACCTTGTTTCCCTGTGAAAACCTCCACAAGTCCTGTCCCTGTTCCTGTGTGAGGAGATTCTGAGTGTCCATGCCCTGGATATGCCCAGGGTGGTCTACTGCCAACACCCAGCCTGAAGGCAGCGGCGCAGGCCTGGTCTGCCCAACGCAGCATGCGGCGGAGGCGCCCGGCGGGCTGAGGCTCTGGGTCCTGGGGTCAGAGGCCTTAGGTTTGGACCTCAACTTTATGTGACTTTGCATAAGGGACTTCTCAGAGCCTCCGCTGTTTCATCTGGAAATAAGAGCGATAACAGAATTTGCCTCATGGGGTTGTTACAGGCATGAAGTTGGCTAATGCATGCAAAGTACACACAGGAAATGCTTAATTAATGTTAGTTATCACCACCCTGTCTTTCTAGAGATGGTATTTCTGTTCATGTAGATGAAAGAAATGACTTTCCGGCAGCGTTTTTGAGCAAGACCCCTAGGAGCAGTTGTGCCATTTTTAGAGTGAGACAGGGACCAATGTGTGGTGGTGGTGGTGGTGGTGGGGTGTTGGAGGAGGGTAGCACACTCAAGCAATTAACGGCCAGGGGACCAATAGCCATCTCTCCTTAAAGACTCAGAAAATCCAATTTAGAGCAGAGAAGGCTAAACCCCGGCCCGACAGCACCAGGCATATCTATGAACTTGTAAGAAACCCGTTATTTTACTTTTTTTTCTTTCCCGCGTAGGGCTGTTCATCCCAGGGCTTTAAGAGCTAATTCAGGGCGAAGTCTGTGAGCCGGTAATGAGCTTTCCGAATGCCTCCCTCCTCAGGCAGGATCGGAGGAGAAAGGCGGAGAGTGTCTGCTTTGATTCCCTGTGAACCCCTCTAAGTCCTGGCCCAGCAGGGCTTCCTGCCTCCACATGATGAGCCAAATCCCCCAAATCGGGCTCTGAGCAAGATATGACGCTATTTGAAGAACCTCTGCCCTCACTTTGTCGAGCCAGGGAACCCAGCCCAGCTCAGTGGGGACCAGGGCCCTTCCCTCGGAGGTTTGCCATTAACTCACGGCTTTCCAGGGCTGGGCCAGCAAGAGGGCATCACAGTGATGAGATACGCATGCTAAAAATGCCCACTCCGTGCTCGGTGACCTTGACAACTGGTGGGGTCAGGGCCAGTTTCTGCTTAACCCTGAAGGTAAATAGGCGGGGCCATTTTTCTGGCCTGCCTTAGGCTGTCCTTGGTACACTTTCCTTTGTTGATTCTCCAAGTGGGATCCATGGACCACCTTCGCTGTCTCTGCTTGGAGTGCTTTTGTAAAATGCAAATTCCTGCTTTGTTCCCCAGGCCTGCGAAATCCCACTCTCTGGGGGTGAGACCTAGGATGTTACCTGCTTAACCCACTCACCAGGCATTTCTCATGCTCACTAGGGTTTGAGGGGCATTTGCATCTCGACGGAGGACAAGTTTTTTGCACTTGGGCTGTGCTGAGGTTGCCGTGGCTTTCAGAGCACATAGGTTGTACATAGGGAGGTAGTGAATATGGATGGAAAGAGCACAGAGTTTGGAGGGATTCACACCTGGTTCCTAGGCCGAGCTAGTAGGTGTATGTTGCTGAGTTTTGGGGTGGTTTGTTACACACCATTACAGTGACAGATGCTGACTGATACATTTAGTCCAGCCATCTTTAAATTAGCTTGGTGGGCTCTACTCATGGCCTTCTTTCTGCTCCCCAAACATACCAAGATTGTTCCCACCTCAGGGCTTTTGCTCTTGCGGTTCCTTCTCCTGGAAACTCCCTGTTCATTCCTGAGTACCCCTTTCTCAATATTCATATTTAAACTCAAATAGTCTCTCCTCAGGGAGATTCCCCTTGGCCAGTCTATCTACCCCCGGCCCCATACCCTCTTTATTTCTTCCTTGGCATTTATTACCTTTTGAACTTTACTTATTGATTGTCCATCTCTGACTTTAAGGTACCTTATCAGTTACGTTCATTGCTAGGTCCTCATTGTCTGGAACATAGCCTGGCATACTCGTATAGTGGGCATTCAAAACATATTTCGTGAATGAGTAAATGCACCACTTTCCCCAGCTCCACACATCTTGGGTAACCGTTGCTCATTAAGGGACCATTCTTTCAATGTCCTCTCACCTGTGGCCCTCAGAGATCTCTGTCTGATTTCTCCATCATTCTCAGCCCCCTCCTTAGCACTCACTGCTGTCTGGAGAGTCCTCTAGTTTCCTTCCCTCCTTTCTCACTCTGCTGACTCCCTGAAGGTGGGAACCCTGACGGCCACCACTGGGCCCCAGCACACAGTGGGCACTCAAGACACTTTTGCTGACTGAATGAATAAATAATACAATATACACTAACAATTGCATGTTTAGCAATCGATCCTAAAGAGGTAATCACACCTGTACAAAGTTGTTCACCGAAACATTTTTTTAGAATAACATAATATTGTAAACTATTGTAAATAAGTGTATCAAGAGGGGACTGATTAAATAAGTTGTGATGTGGAACAGCAGGGAATGTAGCACCAATATAAATGAAGCTCTTGATTTACATGCACTTGAGGACTTTCAACCTTTTCTGGCTAAGTAACACTGCATTGGACATCCTGTTCTTAAATACATGTGCTCATCTCTGCCATGTCCTTGGGAGAGGTCCCTTGGATTTGAAATAATGGGTCCTTTGGTACAAACTCTTTTTAAAAAGTCCTACTTTTTCCAAATACACCGTGCTGTCTCCAAAAATGAATCAACAGAATTACTTAGAGTACCTGAGAGAACAGTTTCTTTAACCCCTTTTTAATCAAACAAAAACAGTATTGCTGGAGTCAGAATTAACAAGCAAGATGTTCCATATTAAAAGATTCAGTTAGAGTGAAGACAAAGGCATCATATGAGCTCTGACATTCACATGCAACAGACACATAAATGGATTTCTCATAGCTCTAGCTTTTGACTCAATGTATCCAGGCAACAGAAGTCTGGATTTAATAACAGATGTTCGCTGCATAGCAATCACCGTATAATGCCAGGGTAGACTAAAACAGCATTTTATCAACCAATAAATGTGCTGTTTGCTTTATTTTACCATGTTGTTCTTCAGTTTCCTTCAAAACTGAGAGGACAGATTGAGTCACTTGGCATCTGCTGGGAGCAATATGCTTGGCTTCATTTAAAATGAAAAATCAGTCTGTGTTTACATTTTTCACCAAAGCATGAGATCGCGTGTGCTAACACTCCCAACTGGGCTAGCCGGAAGGGCTTTCGGGAAAATCTCAGGGGAACTGGTACTGAAGCGGGGAGTCAGTCACCCTTCTGGGAAAGACATATGGTGACCCTTCCTTCAATCAGCCCCAGCAGAGGGAGGCCAGAGTTCTCTCCCCCAGAGACCCAGCATTAGCAAAACGACCTCTGCTGAGGTTCTGCCCATAGTGTGTGGCTTTGAAACAAGAGTCTACGTTGAAGAGGCCAATGTTTGAATAACAATCTATGTGTGACCTATAAATTGATGAATACACACACGTAATTTTCTGAGGGAAAAAGGATTTCAAGGTGGTAGCAAGAAGAACGCCATGTTGAGTCTGTCCAGATGGACAGAGATGAAATTGGGAAAGAGAGAAAAAAGCCAGCTCTTATTAGGCATGCACTGTGTGCCAGTTACCAGGCTCACTTGTTATATATTATCCCATTTAATGGTCATCACACGGCCCTGAGGTAGGACTCTGTGTGCTCATTTTAGTGGAAGACACGGAAGCACGGACAGCTGAAGTCACTTGTCCAGACAGCTAACACACAATGGGAACTGGTGGCAGGATGGACGGTCAATCCTTTGCTAGCATTGGGCATGACTGACTGTGTTTCCTAAAGATGCTTGCAACCATAGCTCCCACCCCACATGCTCCCTGAGAACCTCCTCCATTGAGAGGTACTATCCATGGCCCCCCACTGGGAATCGCAGTGGGCTTTCGTCATGATCCCAGGCAACAGGGTGTAATGGAGGTGACGCTAGCTGACTTCTGAGGCTAAATCATAAAAGGTGCTGCAACTTCTACCTTACTTGCTAGAATATTTGCCCTTGAAGCTTTTAGCTACCATGTAAGCAGCCTGGCTGCCCGGAAGTCACCATCTACTGTGGGGCCCCGAACAAGAAGCCTATGGAGAGGACACAGGCCCCTGCCTGCAGCTCTCACTCACAGCCAACACCACTTTGCCAGCTACGTGTGTGAGTCGTCTTGACGGAAGATGCTTTCAGGCCCCAGCTGACTCCACATGGAACAGAGGCAACCATCCCTACCAAATTCTGCCCAAATCGCAGACTTGTGAACAAAAGAAATGATTTTGATTGTTTTAAGGTATGACATTTGGAGGGATTTGTTACACAGCCATACTGACTGATACACTGTGGAACTCAAGAAGATGGTTAAAAAATTCCATTCACTCTCTAATCTTCAGTGCCTGGGTAAAATTTTTCAGTAAAAGGAAAAAAAAATACTTTCTATATAGTAGTTGTAATACAGTGAATGACTAAGAAGAAAGGCTAGTTGTTGTTAGCAGTCCTCTCCCACTGCATCACCCAGCCCTACACGGGAAGGTCAAGCTAGCATTAGGCTTCTAAAGGCTTTTTGAGAAAAACGGTGCCCTCTTTGTCCAGAAGGAGAGAGGATGAAGGGAAAGTGGGCTGAGTGAGTATAAAGGAAGCAAGCAGGAGGACCAAGTGAGGGGCAATTTTGAGCCCCTAGGAGCAGCATATAAGTGACGGACAGTGGGGCTCAGGGCACACAAATGCCATGTAAACACAGGAGCAATATCATAAACTGGTTACCACCCTAAAATAAAAACCTGCTTCCAACTTCTGCTTTGAGTTCTTATTTGACAATCTCCTCTTCAGACTGGGCTGAGGGCCTCTTCCAATAACTGAGATTCAATTTTTTGCCAGGGTGGGCCTTAAAGCAGATCACACTGATTTAAAGACATAACATAATTGATCTTTCCTGTATCCATTCCCCCTGCTTAAACTTGACTAACATATGCTCTATTAAAGGGGAAAATTTTCGGTACATGTTGATTTAAATTATTTTAATCATAATGTTACTTAATAGATGCAAACATAAAGCTAGGTATAAAATCCTTATGTTTATAGCTCTTATTGAGCTATAAAACTGAAAAAAAAATCCAAATTAAACACAAATGAGACTGCAAAACCAATAAACTTCAAATTAACACCATTAGTTTAATGTTGAGGCAGTTTGGTTGCAAGTTGACTCACAGCTTGCAGTGTGGCGGTCGTATTTGTCGCATTTCACTCTGGCCTGCCCCTCTACCTTATGCTAGAGTGTCTCAGGTCTCTCTGGGCTCCTCTGTCCCAGAACTACTAGAAAATTCTATTTGTTCACATGCAAATGCTCTAGGTTCCTAAGTCCTTCTCTATTTGTTTTTTTCTTATTAGCTCATGACAATAAAAGTAGAAACCCAAAACAAAATAATCAGGGTGCCCAACTCAGCTGGAAGCACAAATGCAAACAGGGATGCTAAAATCACATTTCATAGTTCAGGGGTCAGGAAACCTTTTTTGTCAAAGGGCCAGAGAGTAAATTTTTCAGCTTTGTGGGCCATACCTAAGATGCAAAGACTCAACTCTGCTCTCATTGCAAACACCGCTAAAGATAATATGCAAACCGATGTGTTTCCATAAAATGTTACGTGGACATGGAAATCATGGAAATTGGAATTTCATAAAGTTTCCAAGTGTCATGATATATTATTCTTTTTTTAATCCCACCTCCTCCCCTAGTGATTTAAAACTGGAAAATCATTCTTGGCTCCAGGCCATACAAAAACAGGTTGGGCCTTGGTTTGTTACATGGGCTGTGGTTTGTGGACTCCTGAAAGAGATTGTGACAAAGTGATTAAAAGAGATGATATGGACTATTAAATCAATGTTTCCATTATTATTATTTAAATGAAAAAATGTTAAATTTAAAAGAGAAGTTTCCCTTGAGAATTGATAGACCCTGGAAAATAGCTCCAAGGATTTGAGTTTGAGAGGCTGGAACATGCCCAGGGTGCAAGTTCCAGGCATGTGCGACATAGGAAATGTGAGAGCATCTCTCCCGGCAACCACAAACAGTAGGCGCATAATAAAAGCACCAGCAGTACAGACAGGCCATCCAAGGAAGCCCTGTAGTAACTGCCGTTTCTGCAAAAACTTGTTCCCTCGCTCAGCCAGCTTGGAAAAGAGTACATCGATCCATGTCAGAATTGGCATCAGGCAGCAATGCCTAAGCTGAGGCAGGGGCTCTGCTCCACTGCTGATTAGCTGGGTAACCTTGGGCTTAACCTCTGGGTGCCTCACTTACTTCCTGTGTAAAATAGTCATGCTGGCACCAAGACTCCCTACCCTCTCCCTCCCCAAACACATTAGGGGTGTTAGGTAGGAGGTTGCAATGAGATTGTATGTGCAATGGGCTTGGTGTACTGCCTGGAATACAGCAAGCCTTTAACAGACAGCTGCCATTAATAAAGCCAGACCTGATTGTTGTTGGATAGTTTGAGCTTCCCTGAGCCCCACTGGGAAATGGGGGTGTGGGGGAGTCTCACTTAGTCTCAGGGGTTGGGTGAGTCAGCCAACAGAAAATCCTGTGCTGTGCCCGTGTGTGCCACTGGCGGTCAGCACCCGGCCACAGCACTGGTATCTGTTCCAGACGCCCAGCTCCAAAATGAACACTTCGGTTCCAGTCAATAACATTGTACAACTGGTGGTGAAAACCGAGAGGTGATTAATCATTGAAACTGGAAGCATCTGACGCTACAGCAGAGAGGGAGTGCGGGAGCCATGTGCCACGATTTCAGTCCTCTACCTGCACCTTGGTCTTTTAAGCGCTGCCTGGCTGGGTTCTAAATATTTTTCCTGTGGTGTTGGGGTTTGCTGAGGTATCAAGAAAGCGCTGTGAGCCTAAGAAGGGAGTGTTTGGGATGCATGCAACCCCAGGCATTGGGTGGGTTCCGGGTGTTGGGGGTCCCACTTGGCCATCTGCATGGACCTTTTCTCTACTCAGCAGGAAAATGTATGCCAAAGTTACAATCTAAGAACCCATACCTCTCAGCAGATGTTTTATTTGGCTCAGTGTGTGTGTGTGTGTGTGTGTGTGTATGTGTGCATGCGTGTGTGTAATTGAGGCAACTCTGAACATTTCGGACATTATACATACAGTCTATGTCCAGCTTCTTCTGAAAAGTCAGGAGATCTGGCCAGATCCCCCTGGACAACGACAGCCTGGGGCTGAGAAGCAGCTGTCCCTTCAGACAGGCTCTGGGCACCTGCCACGTGGCCCCACCACTTCCCTTCATCTTCCCGACAAGTAGACTGCTTGGGTCGTCATTTATTACTGTGCGTGGGGTGCTATTTGTCTTATAGGAGAGACATAGTTCTCTGTACTCACATCTCTATTAAATGTGGGGAAATGAAAGATAGATGAAGGGGGATGCACTTTTCAAGGAAAATGATGGAGGACAGATTTTCTTGTGATATTGAAGAATAGTCCTCTGTATTTTGTATGCAAGTGGCCAACTTTCCTCCCTTGCATGACTCATCTGGCCCAAAGCTGGAGTCTGCCTCATTCCCTAAGCTTCCAGACATCGCATAGTCTCGTTATTCAGGAAACTCACTCAGCCAGTGTCTACAAAGTGCCTGCCCTGCCTGCAGGGGTGATTCAGGCAGACCGGCCCTCAGCCATCTTTCAGTCTGGCCAACCAAAGGCATCCCAACAATGCAAATTAGCCATCTCAACAATGGGCTGGTCACTGAAATGGGAGAAAAGTAGCAGCATTACCAGCTGGGGAAAGACATCTGATGAGGGCTCAGTAATCTTTCCAGGAAGAACTGAAGCTTCAGCTGAGCCCCGGAGGGTGAGCGAGCTGCTCCAGACAGGGGACAAGCAAATACAAAGGCAGGAAGGGAGAAAGATGTTTGTGAACTGGAAGAAGCTAAGTCTCTCTGGAGTAAGCAACGTGGAGGTGGATGGCTGGGGGGTGGGGGGGCTGTCCAGAAGTGAGACCAGTGAGGTGAGCGATAGCTGGGCTGTAAGGCAAAGGCTGTTGGAAAAGGGTTAGTGACTCACTGGGGCCCAGAAATGCATCGATAAATCCCAGTAACCAGAGGAGAGTAAGAGTCAGCCAGGGCACATAAATAACCTGATGGGGGAGGAGAGAGAGAGGTGAGCAGACTGGACAGAGAGTGGGGGCCGATAAAGGTGGACAGGGCGTCTAGTGTAGCGGGCCCCTGGACCCAAGGGTGATGGAGGCACAGACGTCACAGTGCAGGCTTCCGAGCTGGAGAAAGCTGTGCCATGTTCGGAGGGGCTTTGGGACACTATTTAACACTTTGTAGCCTCAGTTTCCTCACATATACCTGAGAATAATAATAAATATCTCCCTGTTCTGATGAGCCTTAAACAAGGCTAAAAGCACCTGGCACTTGAGGAGAGCATAATGAAAGTAAGTTGATTTTCAATTGATTCTGGTGTGCATTTGAAACCTGATGCCTAACCTGGGCTGACGGAGCTTATTTTCTCCCATGAGGCAGCTCCGGTTCCGTGCCCCTAGCTGGCAGGAGCCCTCCCCATTGCCCGCCATCTGTCACTGGCGCTCTAGTGCTGACCCGCAGCCTGGCATGGGGCTGCGGGGATAATTACCACTTCTGAATCGATTCCTTCAAGCCCTTTTGAGAAGGCTGAGGAATGCTGTGATTAAAATGATTAAAAACCTGCTTCCTATTTCACAGCTTTTAATATTTGATAAGATTTTTGAGAGAGGGATGAGAGCAAGGCATGAGATCTGGCAGTTTACAATCCCAGCCTCCAGTCCTCTTAGGACCTGTCAGGGCATTGAAATGGGGGGGTTGTGAAGGTGGGGGTGGGGTGGGAGAGAGAATATGAGGCGGGGGTGAGGGGTGGGGGGGAGGGGAACTGGCGTGCATATGCACAGCTTGAAAAGACACTATTCCGGTTGATCCTGGTTCTGAGAGCCAGTCATAATTAAGATTATTATCATAAAAATAAAAAGGAGATGAGAGTAGATATCATTTATCAGGTACCCAATAGATGCCAGGCATGTGTAAAGAATTTATCTCCTCTAATTTCTCCAACAATCTTATAAGGAATATAGTTTTCTTACTTTTATAGAGCATAGAGCTTCAGAGAGATGAAGTGACTTTTCTGGTGTCACTCAGCCAGTTACTGAGAAAGCTGAAATCCACATTGGGGGGTGACCCATTAGTTCACTTGGTTAGAGTGCGGTGCTGATAGCGCCAAGGTTGCCGGTTTGATCCCCACATGGGTCACTGTGAGCTGTGCCTTCCCTAAAAGAGTCAACTATGCCATTGTAGCATGAAAGCAATGTGTAACAAATGACCATGTCTGTTCACCAATAAAATTAAAAAAAAATAATAATGAAACTTAAAAAAAGATAATAAATGAAATCCACATTGGGTTGACTGGACCCCACACTCTACCATGCACAACACTGGAGAATATCAGAACAGAAGCAGGAAAACGCTGCCCAGAAGCAGGGCACCTTAGACTCCTGTCCCCATCCATGTTATCTTTGCAGATAACAACCCCATGGCCAGGTACAAATGCCTGGATGTTTCTACCTTTCCATTAAGGCGGCACCTTCTTTTTTTTTTTTTTTTTTTTTTGAGGGCAGTGTCACTGGCCCTCATATGTGGGACCGAACTGGGGCCGTTGGCTTCCCAAGCCAGCGCTTAACCGCCGCGCCACTCGGCCGGCCCAAGGCGGCTCCTTCTTACTTAGCTTCTCTATGCTAATTTCCTTCCTTTCTCCCTAATCTTGATGACTCTGCTGGAATGTAAGCTCACTGAGGACAGAGGACGGCTGCCTGCATAGTTCCGTAGCTGGTTTCTGTTTTCCTACTGGGAGACGCTTAGTCCTGAGAGTATCTGCTCTGGTATTGGGGGTCTCTTGCTCTCCTCCTAACCCTGCTCTCAGCTATTGCAGGTCATCCCCAACAAGCCACCTGCCCCAGACTCTTGGGGCCTGGGGTGGAACTTTTAGGTCCCATAGTCCATTGCTGGCCTCTGGAAGTAGAGCACCCAGGCCTCTTGGCTTTGTTCAAACTTCTGACCAGAACGCCATCACCTTTACCCACATCCACCAAACTCACTCCCCATCCAAACTCTGACCGGGACGGCTCCTTTCTTCCTGGCTCTGGCCTTACCCATCCTTCCCATAGCTTCTTGACCTTTGCTTTTTTGATGATTAGATCCCGACCTTCTGTCTGAGCTCTGAAGTTTGTTTCCACCTCCTGACTGCTTGCCTGACTGCCTGGATGAACACCTAATCCGACTAATCGCTTACCTCCTTTTGTCCTCTTAACTCTTAACCCCTGGTCTGACCTCACCTCTTTTCCTCCTGACTTCCCACCTGATGTTTGGTCTGACCTCCTGTGTCCCACTTCTCACTTGTCCCTTAGGCCAGGGTTTCTCCACAGCGACACTATAGGCATTTGGGACTGGATAATTCTTTGTTTGGGAGGCTGTCCTGTGCATTGTAGCTGTTTAGCAGCGCATCTGGTCTCTACTCTGGATACCAGTAGCACCTTCTCCTAGTCTAACATGCCGAACATTCTCAGGGCCAAACCCTCTCTGTTGAGAACCACTGCCTCTCACCTGCGAGTGCCCGCCCCTGCGCCTCAGGCAGTGACCCCCTGTCCCATTCTCATGACAACTGAGACATACACATTTCTGTTTCCTCTCCTTCTCAGTAACTATTCCCCCTGCTCAAGCTACAGACGCTTGCCCTTGAGAACCTCAAATTAGGTTCTTTTTTTTGGGAATTTCCAGTGTCTTGCCGTAAACGTCCTGCTCTCTGTACTCCATGCCACAGCTTCCTTCTTTCTGATTCTTTGTTTGTTTCCCTCCTTCTCCTGGTTTATGATTTTGCATTTTAATAACCAGTTCAATTTCTCAGGTGCTTTGGGTGGGTCATTAATTTCATGGTGTTCCACTCTGGTTAGCAGCATTGCCCCTGACAGTCAGGGGCCTGTTTAACCTCCCTCCCCCGCCCTCCTCTGCTGGGCTCTTTGCTTTGATCCAAGCCTCTGCACAGGTCCAGCCTCGTAGACACCGACGCTGCTCCATCTATCAGTGTGGATGGACTAAGGTCTCCAAAACATTACGATTCTATTTCCTGAGGAGAGTGAGGCAGCAGGGTGTGTGGGGAGAGCAAGGGTATTAAAAACAGAGGGTTCGAAGTCCCGCTTGATTCTTTCCAGTCGTTGTGTCGCCTTGGGTCAGTTACTGAATCTCTCAGAGGCTCAGTTTAATAGTCTTTCCCTTTTCCTTTAAAAGCATAAATAAAAATACATAATAGTACAGACAGCTCAGGCATTAGAAGAGGACAAGTTTCCTCCCATAAATGTGCTCTTTTCATCTTCATCCTTATAAATGAATTATTTTCAATTGTTCTAACATATATCCTGCGTTTGTCTCATTTATCTCATTTTCTTACATATTAGCATCTTAACACTTTGCTGTGTCATATGGAGATGAGGCACGTGGATTTAAATATGTTTTCTAATTGCTCCCCCAACAATCTTAGGAGACAGATATTATCCCTCCCCCATTTTTTGGATGAAGAATTTGAGGTCACAGGGAGAACGTGGCAGGGCCAGGAAGATAACCCTACATTTCTCTACTTAAAACACATGATTTGAAACAAAACAGCAGGTTGCTTCCCACATGCAATCAAAAATTTGAATAGGATAATGTATATAAATGGCTTAGCAGCGCCTGGCTCCTAAGAGGTACTTACTAAATGTTAATGCCTTTCCTTACCTATGTTTTTGGTTCATAAATAGAAACTATAAAAGTGTTTCAGAAAAGAGCAGGGGGCCTTTGTGAGTTCTTTCCTCTCCCTGGCTACACACTGCACTCAGCTTCAGCTTCTGTTAGGCAGAGGTGGTAGTATGTGTCCCCAGGCGTCCTGCGTCACTATGGACATGAATAAATAGTTATTGATTCGACCATTGATTAAAGCTGCACTGGCAGTGCCAAGTCGCCACCATGGGGGCTCTGTGAGGAGAGGTGGGGCTGGTGCACTGGCCCATGGCTGTTCTCAGACAAGGGCGTTTGCATAAGTGGAACGTGCTGTCCCCATCTCTAATGAAGATCTGAATGTCACTAATTGGCAGACAGACGCTGTGTTCTCTCTATGGGGATCAGAAGTGAGCAGGATGTGCCCTGAATGTTAATTTCCTCTGCAGCCCACATTTGTGGGTGGGGGCGAGAAAGGGAGATGAAGAAGGGCTGAGGGGGCACAATATACTCCAGGCAAAGAGCTCTGGTCTTGTGGCCATTTCATTAGAATGTCCCAAAGTGAAATGAAAAGGGCATGGGATTTGGAGCCAGGGAACTTGGGCTGAGTTCCTGAATCGATTGCTTTCAAACTAAGTCAGGAACAAATCTCTTGGTCTCTCTGGGCCCCACTTTTTGTATCTGTCAAATGAAAGTAAAATGATAACAGGTGCAACTGGTAGAAAGCATTTATTGATTGAATGAATGAGACCTGATAGATTTTTGTCTAAGGAACGAGACATCACCAATATACATATAAATAATCTGTTTGTTCTGCAAGTGCATAACCAGGAAAAAAGTCTTGTGAAAATAAAAAATAATGACAAACCATATGCAGGCTCCTGGATGAGGGAAAGGATCAACACCATCTTCTAGCCCAGTGGTGCTTATGCGTTTTGGGGCAATTATTTGAGGTACTTTTAAAGATACAAATTCACAGACCACTTCTCTGAAAAGAGTGTGGTTTGATAGGCTGGGGGGAGTAGGGAGAACTCAGGAATCTGAATTTTTATGTGTCCCCAGCAATTCATCCTCCAGGCACTGCCTGTTCAGGACCATGGTCAGTGCCACCTCACAGCGGGGTCTCCTGCTACCAACACATTCATTTGATCCAAGACCAAATTAGCTATCCTCAGAAAGATGTGTTCAAATAAGTGTTGATGCCCCCTATTTACCCTCTAGGATCCTTAGGGATATCCCACAGACATGTGAGCAGAAATGGGATTAATAAGATAGAGCTACAATATTTGTACCCCCAGAATGTCGTTTGTAATATATTATTTATTTATGTTCAAGATTTTATTGGGGAATTGGGGGAGGGAAACAGCATTGAGGAATTGGGGAAGGGGAACAGACAAGTTACTGTCCTTTTGTTCTTCAGTCTAGTTGTGGAGGACATCGCTTCACTGGCCCATGTTAGTATCATCATTGCGCTCTTCTCAGGTGAGGCAGATTGGTCGCTGGCCTCTGGACGGCCACTCACGTCAGCTCTTGGCAGCTCACACCAGCTGCCAGCCACTCACGCTGGCTGCCAGCCACTCATTGTAGCTTATGGCAGCCCACTGCAGCAGGGGCTGCAGCTATGCCGTCCTGGGGACTCACAGCAGCCCAGCTCACAGGTGGAGCTGTTGTTCACCATCTTAGCTGTAGAGAGCAGTGTCACTGGCTCTCACATATGGGATCCGAACCGGGGCCACTGGCATCCCAAACCAGCTCTTAACCAAGGTGCCACTTGGCCGGCCCTGTAATATATTATTAGCATTCACTTCTGTGCTAACATATTGGGTTGTCAGAAAAGTCATGACGCATTCTTGCAATGAAAAACAGAAAAGAATATGTCATGACTTTTCCGACAACCCAATACAATGTGCTTCATAAAAACATACACAATTATAGAAATTAAAAAGGATAAAATTACAAGAAATACAATGTGCTTCATAAAAACATACACAATTATAGAAATTAAAAAGGATAAAATTACAAGAAATACAATGTGCTTCATAAAAACATACACAATTATAGAAATTAAAAAGGATAAAATTACAAGAAAACTTATCAATAGAAGACCAAGTGATTTCTTCCTGCCTCTGTGATGACCACTCATGTTGCCTGTGATGTGAGGTCCTTATTGTGCTGATAATTGCTGTTGGGGAGTCAACAGGCATTTATCATGCATCTTACTCCTTGATGTGTTCACAGTGTGCTGTGTTATAACAATGGTGGGAGGAAGGTGGTTGGGGAATATGTGAGTGTGAGTGTGTGTGTGTGTGTGTGTGTGTGTGTGTGTGTAAGAATGGTGTTTTGTGGTTAGGGATGTGTTGGGGGGGGGGAGCCTTTCTGAATATGTCCAAAATCATCAAATCTCCTCTTCTAAACTGTGTGAGTATGCCTTCATATTCCTCTCCAGGAAAGATATAAAAATGAGGGGGACAAAGGAAAACTTGTGCTGCATCACCCCAGGCAAATGTTAAGTACAGGTATCCTTGCCATAGAAATCGCAGGCCGAGTGTGAGGTGTCAGAAAGGATGGGCAAGGAAGCCCTGGATATGGGCAGGGGACGTCAGGACTGTAAAAGCTGCGTGCAGGATCATGCGCCTGGGTCCAGCAGGCTCTGGCTGCCCCTTGTAGTTCCGCCAATAACAGCCAATCAGATGTAATTCCAATAAACTGAGCAACTGACGGATCCAGTCAAAACAATCATTAGACTCACTCCTTTCACTACGGTGCCTGCATAGTCAGATGGTGTAAACTGTGTCCCAGCCAAAGTGGAAGCCAGCAGCGCTCCCAAATCAGTAAGCAGGGGCATCATCTGAGCTCTGGGGCAACTTCTAACCAAGGGTGGGCGTGAGATTAGTGGATGGGTTTCTCAGGCCCTCCTAGCTAAGGTCCAGCAGTGTCTAAGCCTGAAAAGGCAGATTCTAAAGGGTGTGGAAGCATGTGGGTGGGGGTGACGAGTGCCTCTGGATACCAAACTGACAGTCCAGAAGCTCAGTGCATCAAGCCTTGGGCTCTCTCTCTAGAGTGGAGGAGAAGATGAACACCTGCCTTGAGGCTGGGGTCTGCAGGGAGCCAAAGGACTAGACCTGGTCCCATGTGCTACTCTGAGGCATCAACCCCATTCTGGGCATACATCCCACTCGCTGTGTTTCATCATCCAGCTGCAGCTGAGAGCCCAGGGTTCAGGAAGACAGATTTCTCTGTAGGACAATTCCAGGAAAACTTAAATGCAAATTTGTGCTTATTGAAAGGATTTTTTTTGAGAAAATGGAGCATGTCGTTCTCAGACACGGCAGCTCAGGGGCTGGGAGATGGCATGCAAGGATGAGGGAATGGGGAGCCCCTGGGATGCCAGCCTCTGGGAAAGGCTCTTGCAAAATAAATGCACTTGCAGGGACCCAGTGGGCTTTGGGATCTGGGCAAGGGAAGGGAGGCCAGAGAAGAGAGCATTTATTTATTCATCCAACAAATGTTTGTCAAGTGCCTGCTATGCATCAAGTGCTCTTCTTGCCACTGGGAATACAGTCATGAACAAGACAGACGAGGTCCCTGCACTCTCAGAGCTCATGTGCTGGTGGCAGTCACGTGCTTCCTGGGGATGGGTTTTATAATGAAGCTGTGGTGTCCTTGCAGCTGTCCACTCACCCATCCCTGGTCACTGAGCACGCGTAGGTTTGCCCCTACCTCTAAACTTGTGCTGGGCCCTCTGCCTAGAATTCCCTCTGCCTCCGATCTGCAAATCCATATTTATTCTCTGGGTTTCGGCTTGATCTGAGCTCCCCCAGGAAGGCCTCCCTGCCATCCTTGCTGCACCAGCTGCCTCTCCTCTTTGCTTCCCTCTATCTTAGCATTTGTCTTTTTGGTTTGTCTTTGAAAACATAACACACTCCTTGGGGTCAGGGCTGAGTCCTAATCATTTTTGTCCCCTGTTCCTAGGATTAAGTCCTGCCCCACAGTGGCAACTCAATAAATATGACATGGAACTGAATAGACCGCTCTTGTGTGCCAGGCACTGTGTGCGCCAAGCCTCATGGACACTGGACAAACTCTGATACCGACTCCAGCCTGAAGAAGCTCCCAGGCTAGCAGAGGGTGATCTGCCCCAGAGGCAGAGACTTGGCACCAAAGGGAAAAGTGCAATGCCCTGAATGGACTGGGGCAAGAAGGCTTACACTGCCTCTGGTCTTTGCCTCCCACGAGCCCCCTTCATACACAGGCTGCAGCCAACTTCCTGCACAGTCCTGCTCCCAGTCTAGCACCCCCTGCCATCTCGCATGCCTGGAAGGCCCTCACAGCCACTTCAGCCCATTGAGACTCTGCCCACCCCTATTGTGGCTGCTTTGTCATCCGCATGCCAACAGCCCCCAGTGGGGTTGGCGAGGCAGGCAGGAGGGCACTGGGCATCTGAGGATCCAGGGGCCAGCCGAGCAGAACGGAGACTTGTTAATTGACATTTAAATGTCAATGTGCCACATTAAATGTTATGGGCATTTCATCGCAACCCTTGAGGATCATAAACACCAGTCTGGCTCCTTAATCACGGCCCACGTTAATTACAGATGCCCTTTGGTAAGTGAAAACAAACCCACTGCAGATGCCACACTCCAGCCAGGAGGCTGGGCTCCTGCCTGCCAGGTGACAGGGATGTCCATTTTATACAGGAGGCTTGGCCTGGTCACTGGGTACCAGAAGGGACCTCTTCTTATAAGGAGGATGGGGAGTTAGAGAGAGAGCTGTAGAGAGGGAGATGCAGGGAGAAGGAAGGGGAGGAGGGAGAGAGGTGAGAGGGAGATGGAGGTAGAGAGGAAGAAACACACAGAGCAGTCACTGAGAGAAAAAGCGTTAGGGATCAGGGGACACAGGGATAGCAAGAGACAGGACAGGAAAAGACAGAGAGAGACTGAAAGAGGGAGAGAAAGAGGCAGTACGAGAAGCACTAACCTGGAAATGAAGACTTTTTCACTAGATGGTCCTGGAACCTTGAATCCCTGGGATACACATAAACTGCCTGCCCTCCTGCCCCTCCACCCAGATTAGACATCCCTGGGAGTAGGATGCAGGCAGAGGAACAGAACTATTGGCTAACATGCGGTGGTCAGAGAACTCACAGCACTCCCACTGTCCCCATGGGGAAACAGAAAGCTGAGGCCCAATGTCACAGGGTGAGATGCCCAAGGTCACAAGCAGAGTTGAGCATAAGACCCAGGTCCCGTTTTGTCCAGGAGCCAATGTACCTGTCCAGACACACTGGCTCTCCCCCTCGATCAGATCTGAAGCTTGACCCAATGTGCGTATGCTTTCAGCTGAGACCCAGGCTGGGAAACAGGTACTGGGGCACTGCACAGCTCGCTGGTAAGGCCCCGAGGGAGAAGACAGAATTCTCTCAGGATGCTTTCAGCTGGAAGCCTGGAGGCTGGGAGGGAGGCCTGGAGGGTGGGTGGGGCTGGTTTAATGAGTTCAGCCCACCCCCGTAGATTGCTCACTACCCTGCAAGCCTGGCCTTTCCTGATAGCTCCCCGGCTTCTGCTCAGCGCTGGTTCCACAGAGGAGTAGCATCGTAACCACTAGTTTTATTTATTAATTTGAAATTTTTATTCCATAATATTTTTTGTTACAAAGCAGCTGATTTACACAAAATGAACATATGTAACACATGCTCATGTTATCAAGCATACCACTGAACATCACCTGTGAATCCCCTATACCCCTCAACTTAAGAAAATGAACAATAGCCGGCCGAGTGGCGCATTGGTTAAAAGCTGGTTTTGGGATGCCAGCGGCCCCGGTTCAGATCCCACATGAGGGCCAGTGACACTGCCCTCTACAGCTAACAACAGCTCCACCTGGAGCTGGGCTGTGCGAGCCCCGGTGATGGTGTGGGCTGCCCTGCTGCAGTGGGCTGCCATAGGCTACAGTGAGTGGCCGGCAGCCAGTGTGAGCTGCCAATAGCCGCGGTGAGTGACCATCCAGAGGCCAACGACCGATCTGCCTCATCCGGGAAGAGCGCAATGACAATACCAACATGGGCCAGTGAAGCAACGTCCTCCGCAAGTAGACTGAAGAACAAAAGGACAGCAACTGGTCTGTTCCCCTTCCCCCATTCCCCAACGCTGTTCCCCTCCCCCAATTCCCCAATAAAATCTTAAAAAAAAAAAAAGAAAATGAACAATAACCAAGTAGTAGGATGTCCCCTAAGACATACTGTCGGCCTTATTTATATGGATGAGGGCTAAGCAGGCGGGGACTGGGGGCTGAGAAAGATGTTCAGGAGCTGGAATGGTCCATTCAGTTCTAAATTGAGGGCTCAGGCTGAGGAGTCTACGGCTTTGGGGTCTTACTGGGTTGTGGACATCTGTCCATGTTGAAGCAGTTTTATTCTGACCCCTGACACATCTGTTTAACCGCCTCCTCGTTCTCAGGTTCAGTTTTCCTAACGTGCACCAAGGCCCTCTCAGATCCTGGCCGAGAACCCTGGGGATGCAGAGGTGAAATATCTAAGGGCTCCTGTTTGACGAGCCCCAGCCTGGAGGGAAGGGCTGACGGCAAGCACACAGTGCCCTGGACAGGACAAAGGGGGTGGGCTCACAGCACCCCAAAGGAAGTCTTAGCTCGGAGGAGACAGAGCTTAACGGAATACAGGGTTGGGGGTTGGACTCTGAAGGGTGAATAGGTGTCTGCCTAGAGGCCAAGGGGAGGGGAGGGCTACCCCAAACAGTAGTTACAAAAGGTGTGAAAGTACAAAGTTTGAGGAACTAGGGCATGTTTACGACGAGTTCCTATGCTATGTATGGGGGTGGAAGCCAAAAATGATAATATGTTCCTGCTTTGTAGGTAATTTGACATATGTGGAAATAACTGTGGATTTATTATGATAATTTCAATAAGAATGACATAAACACTGCTTTGGGACTACAGCAGAATTTTGAAAATAATGCATTCATTTATCTCTCTACCTTGATCAAATTTGCAAAAGGAGATTAGATGGTCAGAGAGATGTCTAGAGTGATGGTGGATACCGTGTTGAGGAGTGATGAGGACACTGGGATTAGGAAGAAGGTTCTCAAGAGAGATCAGACACGGTACCAAATAAGGACATTGGGTAGCCGGTGGGGCGGACCTGCACCGAGAAGTGCTTAGAATCAAAGCCCGCCTGGGATGGGAGACAGCAGGGGTCACTGTCTTTCTTAAATCCTCCTATTTCACAGAAGGAGAAACCCAGGCCCCTGGAGAGGGTGAGACTAGTTTACCACCTCTCAGCCTGTTAGGGGCTCACAGACTATAGCTCCCCGTGTTGGTTAGCAATTCCTGGGTTTTAAACAACTCTTGGATTTATAAGCACTTTGTTTTATTTTATTAGATTTGCGTGTCACAGCCGATGCCCTTAAGGACTTCTGTTTGTGCTTTCCCTGCTCATTAAAACATAATCACAGACTTGGAGACCGTGAAGGTTTCAGTTCCCTGAGTCAGCACCTGGCTGTGTCTTTCCGGGACATGCACAGGTGGGGCAGATGGCAGCACCCGGGTCATTCCCAGCTGCTCCCAGGGGCTGCACCAGCTGCTGGGATGGCAGCTTCCCTGACGGTGGCATCAGGGTCACACTGAGAGTCCTGCTGACACCTGAGTGGAGTCGCTCTACCACCTTACTTTCAAGTTCACCATCCCAGCCACCTGGGCAGGGGATGTGATGTAGCCATTGTATAAAAACTCAGGGAAGGAAGGGGTCTCGGTCAAGTCACACAGCCAGGGAGGGGCAGAACTGAGTCCCTGTAACTGTAAGTCCAGTGTTCTCTCCTAAACCTGAATGTGTGTAATTTGCTAGCAGACAAGAGACCGCCTCAGTACTGAGTGCAGAAGGATGAGGAATAGCCATAATAAAGTCTAACAAATATGCCAGGTGCTTTTCCAAATATTTTACCTGTGTCCTCTCATTTAACCTTCATAACAGCTTTACACTCGCTTTACAAGTTCCTGGGACAATCCAATAACTTGATTCCTCATAACTTGATTCTTAAAGCCTTCCTGATTTTCCTAAGGCCTTCCCAATTTCCTGAAGACCTTCAAAGATGCCATCCAAGTCCATTTCATGAGGACTTTGAGGCCTGTTTCACAGATCACCTCTCTGCAGAACCACTGGGCAACAGGCCTTAGGGGAACGCATAGGCACTTGCTCCTGACATGGCATCTACCCAGGGATCATCTGGGGGCAGAGCCTAGGGCAGGGTGGCGGTGGCATGGCATCCCTGTGACACAAGGCCTTAAAGTAGGAAGAACAGAAGCTGTGGGGTCAGCCGGCCCTTGGTTAGAGTCCTGAGGCCACCATAGCTGACTGTGTGGCTTACCTTCTCAGAGCCTCAGTTTCCCCATCTATCATATGGGATGATAATGCAGAGCTGTTGAGAAGGTTAAACACCAGACAGGCACATAGTAGGTGCTCCACACATGTTGGGTCCTGCAGAGTAACCTATGTCCTTTTGGACGCCGTGGCTCCCACCTCAATCCTGCCCCAGAGGACCCTCCTTGGGAGCCCAAGAGCACAGAACAAGCGCCCCAAAGTCACCGACCGGAAGCTGTTGATAATCACGCTGCATTACCCTGAAGCTGGCTGAGCTCAGTCTCATCCTAACTGGTGAGCCTAGGTGCGCGGGGTGTTATTGGCGGAGCAGGGAGGCGCCTGAGTGCTCTTGTTCTAAGAAGGTGGGGCTGAGGAGGAAAGCGATTCTGCCTCCGCTTGCCAGTGATGAGGGATAATTACAGTGCTTGTCAAAATAAGATGTGGAGATAGAGCCATTTCACCACCAGCCGGCTTCTCAAATTCCCTGGGAATCCCTGGTTTAATTAAATACCTGGTGGAAAAGCTGGACGCTCGCTGGGTGTCTGCAACGCGACTGGATTAAAAGTCCACCCCAAAAGGAGCCCAGATGAGTGCATACCCCTCCCGCCTCAGGGGCTCTGGGTGGTGCAGAGGAAGGCGGGGGGGACAAGAAGGAGAAAAGGAGAGGGGGAAGGAGAGGAAGACAAACACAGGAAAGACACAAATAAACAGACAGAGCCAAAGGAAGCTGGGCTCTCCCAGAAGGGATTAGAATTTCCCCCCTGGGAAGCCTGCCTGCAAAGAAATCTCCCATCTTGCTTAAGGAAATGAAACTCACACTCCTGAGTCTGCCCACCGGATGTGAAGCCCATTGGGGGAAGGTAGGTAGCTGGGCTGTCAGCCCTGAACCAGGTCTCTAAGATGCTGCAGTTTCTTGTGTCTCATTTCTGTCACCATTCCTCGGCCTCCAAAGCCACTGCTCTTTTCCCTGGTCCAGCTTTGTACATGACACTGCTCTTTATTCCCTCTACAAAATGGCTGAGCTTGGCTGCTACATTAGACAGGACTTAACTAAAATCCTGGGATGACAACCGGAAAATCAACACTGATCATACCTTAAATCTGGATAAGCCAGCATGCAAAACGCAACTTTCTCTCAAAGGCACTGGGGACGCCCTCATTCTTCTTAGATCACCAACCTGAGTCCATTCTAGCCCACCTCCTACCCATTCTAGACTGGGGGGGTCTCAAATCAGTGGCCTGGGGAGCATGATCTAGCTAGTGCTTAGGTATTTTTTCCTTTGGGACACACAGTGTTTGTTAAAAAATCAGATAACATTGTATGCATCTGTATATCCAGGTTCCCATGAAATTGCAGAATACCTGGCCACATGGGGCCACATTCCCACAGGCGTGACTGATCAGCTGGAGCCGAGGAGCAGTGCTCCCTTCAGACAGGACATGCCCTTGCACGCATCTGACACTGTCACACTGGTCTAGGGCATGGGATGTCAGGGCAGAGCCATAATACTGCCCTCTGGCACTGCCTGCCTGCAGCGTGCTAGGTATCACATCAGTTATACAAATCTCACAGACTTTCTCACGGGAAGGCTAAGCGCATTCGCCCATTCATCTCTCCATCCCCTCACTCATCAAGTGTTCTGTGCACTTCCTCTGTCCCAGGTATTGTGCTGGGCATAGAGACAGAGGGCTCTACAAGACAGGCATCCTACGCGCACCTTCTCACTGCAGGCTTCCTGTCTGAGGCCCTCTTCTTCTTTGTAAGGAACTGTGCCTGGGAATGACTTCCCGTCAAGACTGGCAGCCATCCTGTGAGGGATCCTTCCCACCACAGACCCCAAGATGATAACTGTACCACCTACACCTCAGCCATACTGTGTGTTGGTCTGCTCAGGCGGGGCAGGGGGAGATCTCCCTATTGTTCTAGCTCTTGGACAATAGAGGAGAGGTAGCATCATGTAGCCTTAAAAGGAACATGAATTCTGGGCCAGGTTGCCTGGGTTTAAATCCTGGCTCAGTGTGACCTTGGGCAAGTTACTTAGTCTCTTTGGGCCTTGGTTTTCCTGACTTGTTAAATGGCGACAGTGACAGTTCCTACCTCATGAACTGGTTATCAGAATATGTGTAAAGTGATTGGAACATAGTAAGAGTTCTATTTAAGGATATGGATAATAAATAAATGAGAACCCAGGGGTACACAGAAGTTCTGAGGCAGGAGGACAGTCACGGGAATTTGCAGGCACCCTTCCTTGGTCAGAATCTTAGGATTCACCTGCAAAGCAGAGGTGCCCCTCCCGGGGCTGTGGGGAGTCTTCTGCAAAGTGCCTACAATGCTCCACCCAGTGACTGGGTCATCAGAGGTGCTCATTGCTGTTAAGTTTCTTCCATCTTCTCTCCATCAGGCACTGGGCTGGCAGGCTTCAGCACTCCCTGGGGAGGAGTTCCCAGTGTATCTCAAGCCTCCCAGAGCAGAGGATGATGTCATCCCCTGGGAACCCTCCAGGGCCAGCTGGGTTCCCGAGGGATGGGGGCAGTGCTGGCCCTGGCTTCTCGCCAATGCCAGCCCTGCCCTGGACAGCTCCTGGGCCTCTCTGGTCCATGAGACCTCTCTACAATTCCTTCCCCACACCTGAGCTTTGAAAGGCGTCCACGGAGCTTGTCATTCCTGCTCAGGACCTAACAGCCTCCCTCCCACTGCACTTGGAATAAAACCCCAACCCCCCCAGGGTGTCCCCTCTTCAACCACTGCCCCCCTTATTTCCTGTGACCCAACCATGACTGCCTTCCTTCTAGTCTCTCAGCCTGGAGTGGCCATCTCCCCCCAAACGTTTACATATCCAGCTCTTTCCCCTAATGAAGCCACAATTCTCTGTCCATCCCCCTCACATTGTCCTCTTGTTTATTTCCTCTGTAGCCCTTGTCACTGCCTCTCGATTATCTCACTGGTGTGCTTCCTTGACTGTTGTCTGTCTCCACCTCCACCAGCAGAGCAGTGGGTCATAAATCTCCTGGAAATGAGCCCTTGGTTCTGCTCTTTTGTTCAGTTCCGTATCCCCAACCCCAGCATGGTGCCTTGTACACAGCAGCCTCTCAATAAACATTAGTGGAATCAATGTGTGAATGAACGGATTCATTCCTTTCAGATGCCAAGAGATGTATCCTGGTCCCTCCCAGGGCTGATGCGGCACCTCGTGTGACAAATGGCTGTAATTTTAATAACTTCCTGAAGGCTGGGAGGATGCAGTGTCCTTGATCTATAGAGCAAAGGACTGGTTCTCCCTCTAGCCCATCACTGACTTCACGATGAACACACACACACTCACACTCACACACACACTCTCACACTCATATACACTCACGCCCACACTGACGCCCACACACACACTCACACATACACTCACACTCATACGCACTCATGCACACACGCGACACGCACACACACACCACTCACACTCACACACACTCACACTCACATGTACATCTCTGGGAGAACAAGTGAAACTGTGGAAATGAGAATGGGATTTGGCCTCAGATTCCCCTGGACACTAAACCTGGCAAAGCCCTCGCCCAGAATTGTCAGGAAGAAAAGTGTAGGCAACACAGGAGGGTCTGATTCTGCATAGTTGTCGCTCCACAGGGGTGCATTTGCTCTGCACTTTTGTAGTGACCACCCAAGTGTCTCTAGTGGCCTACACTGGGCGGGGGTTGGAATGTGTTAGGAATCAGGTGTGGTTATTTGCCCTCAAGCGGTATCTCCCACAGGGGACACAGATAACACCATGGCCCCAGGTGTGGTGACAGCCGGCCATTGAGATAAATGCAGAGAGCAACGCAGGAGGCCTGGCAAAGGCACGTTACAGTCCATTCCAGGGTGGACATCAGCCAAAGCCCAGGGAGGGTCTGGCTGCTGGGCTAACCTTGAAGGATGAGCATGTCTTTTGCTAAAAGGCAAGAAGGAGAACAGACAAGTAAGAGAGGAGCATGCGGAA
The DNA here is from genome assembly GCA_033961575.1 of Aselliscus stoliczkanus. Classification (NCBI taxonomy): domain Eukaryota; kingdom Metazoa; phylum Chordata; class Mammalia; order Chiroptera; family Hipposideridae; genus Aselliscus; species Aselliscus stoliczkanus. The sequence continues at coordinate 7,794,666 of CM066733.1, forward strand.
GGCATGGAAGTGTCAGGGTACCTGGTGTACTTGGGGTGCAGTGGGTTGCATGCAGTTGAGTAGAGGGCATATGGTGAGAAGTGAAGAGATAAGACTGGGAGGGAAGCTATGGAGAGTCTGGAATCCACCCAGCAGTCGCTAAGCCACCCAGCACCTTCACTGCAGGCCTTGGGGAGGCTTTGGAGGCTGCTTGGAGACCGACAGTTGTGATTAGACTTCAACTTTCGGAAGATCACATTGGAGCAGCCTGGGGCATGGATTGGAAGAATGGAAGTAAGAGGCAGGGATATGAAATAAGGGTGCTGTTGAGAAAGGAGAGAGGCCTATTCCAATAGTTATTTAAGAAGTAGAGGGGCCGGCCAAGTGGCGCGGTGGTTAAGCGCTGGCTTCCCCGGTTTGGGTCCCACATATGAGGGCCAGTGACACTGCCCTCAAAGAAAAAAAAAAAAAAAAGAAGTAGACTCACAGTGCTTGGTGACCAACTAAACCTGGTACTGAGTGAAAGGAAGGAGTTGAAGATTACTACTACTGCTACCATCATCATCATCATTGTCATCACTGTCATCAAGTCATCAAATCAGCATCATCATCACTGTCATCAACTCATCAAATCAGCATCATCGTCACTGTCATCAAGTCATCAAATCAGCATCATCATCACTGTCATCAAGTCAACATCGTCATCACTGTCATCCAGTCATCAAATCAACATCATCATTGTCATCAACATCTTTATCATTCTAGCTAACTTTTACTTGACTTTGACTATGAATCAGACACTATCACAGGGCTTATTTTGGGATGAATCCTCAGATCCATCAGAGATTCTGTGAGCCTTAAAAACCACTTCCTTGCTTGCCTGTCTTTCCTGAACTTCCTTCCCTCAAGAAACTCTTTCTTCTTTTCCAGAACCACATATGTTTGTGCTTAATCTTCCTTACGATTCTCTTGAGTGGTACAATTGTGTCAGGAAGTTTTGCAGCTTCTAGGCTGTCTGCAATCACCAAACGCCCAGGTAACTACCCAACTCCTGGGCCTATTCCATGACTATGGTTCAATAACTTAAGGAACAACTAGTTTCTAGCCACTTGATAATTCTTTCTTAATGCTTCCCATGACAGCCTAAAGCTCCACAAGACAGAAACGGTGTCTGTTTTATTCACCAATGTGTACTCACAGTGGGCATTCAACTATATTTATTTAAAAAATGTTACTTTATGTCTATAACCCATTTATCAACATTCACTGATGGCATATACATTTCTGTGACAAAAGTGAATTCTATCCAAAAAAAAAAAAATGAATTATCACTGTTCCATGTTCCTTATATTTTTATGGTCAAATATTTTCAAATATGATTTGAAAACATTGAATCAAGCAGACTTTTTAATTGTAGGACTTCTCAGAGCCTTGAATGTTCTAATGTATGCTGTGAATCTCCAAGACCATGTTCAAGTATATAACATTCCTTAAGCTTGTTTAAACGCAGAGGCCCATTTTATGGTCTAATCTTTCAAGGAACACACTTTCGGAAACGCTGGAGTTAAATCAAGTGTTCAGTGCTTTCATCAGCAGTAAACCAACTATCATTATTCCAGATCTCCTTAATTATATTCTTAACATGGTTAAGAGGCAGATAATCGATTTTATCAATTACTTACATGAATGTCAGTTCTTTAAATCAGAACATGTTTTCTTAGCCAAGAACATGATCATAGTCCAAGTTTGGGATTGAAATCTTTCTGTTTTAAAAACAACCCAGGAATTCAATCTTTGAAACTGGGGATGAAAGTTTCAATAAACCAAGGCTGATGTAAAGTCTAGATTAACCGAGACACCTCAGCCCAGGTGAGATTTCTTTCCATTAGAGTAAATGCTGTTTCTAATGACAAGATCCCTGGCTCTGGTGGACTTGGAAGGAGTGGAGACAGAGGGCTTACGAAGCAGGTACCCCATCCCTCACGGTGACCATGAGTTCCTGAGTACAGTGCCGGGCTTCTCCATCTCCAGTCACCAGGCTGGAGGTCCCAGCGTCAGATTCTCTCATGTAGAACAGCATGGTTCAGCCTGGGACAGTTATAAAAATCAGTGTCTTTGAAAGCAGTTCTCCTGCTACTTAAACAATGAGTTATAAGAGAATTAGTTAGGTACCCACTGGCCACTTGGAAACTAGTAGCTAAAACCTAGGCCCTACCGCTAGGAGGCCCCCTATAAAAATTGGACCCCAAAGAACTAGACGGTTAATATAAAGAAGAATCAGAAATTATATCTTTAACATAAAGGTGAATGAGAAGAGAATGAACCCCAAAAAGCTGCCTCTCCTGACTTCGATGCTGGTGGGGGGGAACAGAGAGAGGGAGAAGATTCATTTTCCCCGAGGATGTATAACCATGTGCTAGTTCTCACTTGGGTCCATGGCCTGAAAAACCTTATTAGAAAATTTAAAATGGTCTCGGATGGATAGTTTTCCCAGGTGACCGGAAGACACAAACATAGTCCTTTCTAGAGAAGTGAAACTTTCACTTGGTCCTCAAATAATTCTCAAAAGCAAAGTCCCAAGGAACATTTACTGTCAAAAAATATCGGGACCACCAGTTAGCTCAGTTGGTTAGAGCGCAGACTCATAACACCAAGGTTGCCGGTTCGATCCCCACATGGGCCAAGGAGCTGCACCCTCCACAATCAGATTGAAGACAACTACTTCACTTGGAGCTGATGGGTCTTGGAAAAACACATTGTTCCCCAATAAAATCCTTTAAAAAATATATGGCATATATATACGGCATACAAGGAAAAAAGCACTGTGAGAGACAGCCAGCAGAAACAACAGACAGCAAAATCAGACCAGCGAAGCTTTGGGTATTAGAATTTTCATTAGACACAGAAATTAAGGTGGCAATGTTCATATGTTTAAAGAAATAAGAGATGCTTGAAAATATGAGCAACGGATAAGATACTACAAAATTGTCTTGGGGCCGGCCGAGTGGCTCAGTTGGTTAAGAGCTTCGCTCAAAGGTGCAAGCTTTCGGCCGGCCGAGTGGCGCGGTGAATAAGCGCTGGCTTGGGAAGCCAGCAGCCCCGGTTCGGGTCCCACATGTGAGGGCCAGTGACACTGCCCTCAAAAAAAAAAGAAAAAAAAAAAAGAAACTTCACAGTTAAGAGTTCAAGCTTTGAGTAACAAGGTTGCTGGTTGATTCCTGGCCAGAGCTGAGCTGCCACTGAGCTGCCAACAGGTGGCAGGATGGCTCAGCTAAAAAACAAACAAAACAAAACAAAAATAATAAATAAAATTGTCTTAGCAGATTTGTAAAAGGATTACATAAAACATATAGAAATGAAAAACCTGTAATAAAAGAATTTAAATCTCCATGGATGGTATAAATGGGTTAAAGGACAAACTGGACATAAATAAAGGATAGAATTAAACCATTAGATTTGATAGAAATAAAAATTTTCCAGAAGGCAAGCTGGAAAGACAAAGTTGGAAAAAAATGAAAGATCATTAAAAGACATGGAGGACAGAGTGAGATCTCATACAGAGCCATCACTTGTGATTATCCAGAGAGTATACAGCACAATTCTGGAAGGTGCAGGTACCATCACAATCTATGACAGAGAAATATTAAAATCAATTAGAAAAGTTAGTAGATCATCTGCAAATAAACAGCAATCAGGCTCACAGCTGTCTTCTCAACAGTAACAACGGAAGCCGGAATGGAGTGGGATGATGTTTTCTGTGTGTGAATAGAAACTAATTGACTGCTGGAAAATGTGTATCCAGGGAGATTATATTTCAAGAATGAGAACTAAAGACATTTTTGGACCAATAAAAATGAAGAGTTGACCACCAACAGATCCTCACTGAAGGAAATTCTAAAAGATGTAGCTTAGTCAGTAGGAAAATGAACCCAGATGGATGGTCTGAGATTCAAAAAGGACTACTAAGCAAACATGTGACTAATATGAGGGTAAATCTCAATTAGTATTATTATATAAATTAATAATAATATATGATTTGTTGACTTGCAAATAACAAGATAAAGCACTGCTTTCAGGTAAGATGCAGTAGATCATGGCAATCAACAACTATAGGGGAAAAAAAACCGTAAAATTACAAATTTTCAAGACATCAGAGAACCGTGGAAATAAGGATTAAATGGACCAAAACTGCAGAAAGGGAAGAACCCTTTCTAGGTAAGCTGCTAACTGCTGGCAGCTTTCTCTCCTCAGGACATCTGTGATTCGGGACATGGGTTGAGCCTCAGTATTGGCCTAAGCCGAGGTGTCTATTGGGGGAAATGGAAACTCACAGAGCTTTGGGCAATAGGGCAGGGCTAGCAGGAGGGAGTGGGAACTAGAAGGGCCACAAATACGAGGCCGATTTTGCCCACAGGATATTGCTGAATGCTGCTGCAGCACAGGTAAAATGGAAGCAGGGATGAAAGACTGGAATAAAATGTTTTATAATCTCATGTGTTTAGCAGCCATAGAGGGAGGGGGCCTGGCCTAAGTGCCTGACAGTTTTCACCTTTTAGGGATCAGGAGACAGAGACGAGCTAGGCTCTCAATCACAGCCTAGGAGGGCCACCCTCAAGGAACAGTGATACCCCAGAGGTGGTAAATTCAGTCTGTTAAAACCTGCAGTCCATCAATGACCCCCCTCTATCCAATTCCTGACTGGATAGAGATAATCATCCTTTTATCCTGCCCTCCTAACAGAGGAAAAGGTAGAATATATCAGCTGAATCCTCCACAGTTTTTTACACATGATGTCCATCATGCAGTCAAAATTATGAGGCATGTGAAGAGGCAAGAAGAGGAAAAGGAAGCAAACAACATAAACAGATCCACAGAAGGTCCAGATTTTATAGTCATGAGACAAGTATGTTAACTGCAATTACTATGTTAAAGAAAACAGAGGAAATGATGGATGAAAATATGTAGCCTTCTCAAGCCTACTATCTTTCAACAGTTATGTGGAATCAATAAAAAAGTACAAACTTACTGGATGGGTTTAACAGCAGAGAAGACATAAGAGATTGTAAGATCAGGAATTTAAAGATTAAAAAATAGGTAACAAACAAAAATTAGAGAGGGAAAAAAAAAGAAAGAAACATTAAAAAACAACAGAGTTTAAGTATCAGGTGGGTCACTGTCAAAGGTCTAACATACACATAATCGGAGTCCTAGAAGCAACAGAAGAAACTGGACACAAGCAATGTTTGGAAAAATAATAGGCAAGGCTTTTCAAAACTGATGAGACATCAACTCATGGATTCAGGAAGCCCTGTGAATCCCCCAAAGGATAAATACAAAGAGAATCACACCCATGCATTTCACAGTCAAACTGCTGAAAACCAAAGACAAGGAGAAATTCTCAAGAGCAGTCACAGAGGGAAATAAACGGCATATTATCTTCAAATAAACACTAAAACATCAGTTAGCTGACTTTCCACAAAAATGGGTGAACTCTAGAAAATATTTCTAAAAGACTAAAATTAAAAAAATAACAAATCTGCCACTCTTGTATTATATACATAGCAAAAAAAAAAAAAGTATGACAAAAATTGAAGCAAAATAAAGACATTTTCAAATAAATGGAAGCTAAAAATCAGCAAAAATTTAATGCCATCAGACTGGCAGTAGAAAATATACTATAGAAAGTTCTCTACACTGAAGAAAAAGCCTCCAGCCAGAACGCAAAATTGTAAGAAGGAATGAAGAACACTCCAAAGGAAATATTTGGGTTGATATGCAAGAATACTGGCTGCTTAAAATGACAATATTATTTTAATAATATCTTGTGGGATTTAAAACATACGTAGAAGTCAAATGTTTAACAACACTGGCACAAAAAACAAGAGGGGCTGAATGGAGTCAACTACTGCAAAATTCTTGCATTGTTCAGGAAGTAGTAAAAGTCTTAACTTAAAAATAAACTGCCAGGGCTGGCCAAGTGGCTCAGTTGGTTAAGAGCTCACTCAAGAGTGTGAGCTGAGCTCTGAGGAACAGCAGTTCGATGCCCAGCCCGAGCTGACCTGCTGCTGAGCTGCCAACAGATGGCAGGATGGCTCAGCTAAAATAAACAAACAAACAAACAAACAAATAAGTAACTGCCAGAGGCTAGGGATATGTATTGAAGCTTCTAGGGTAACTACTGAAAAACATTTCAAAAATGTGAACCAAAAAGCCAATACAAGAAAAAAGTTGAATAAAAATATCTGTTTAATTTCCTAGAAGGACAGGACAGACTCAATAAAGGAAGAAAGAAGATATATAACAAATAGAAAATAGCAAGGGGTCAGAATTAAACCCAATTGTATAGGTAAGTACATTAAATGTAAATGGACTAAAAATAACAAGATAGAACTAAGGTAATGAACCACAGCATATAGATTGGGAAGATGGTCATCAGAGTCCTAACATTGTAAAACTTTTATTGTTCAGGAGAAGGGTAAAGATATCAATGAGATTTAGACTTTGTTAAGCATGCATGTTAAAATATTTGAACTGCTCTGTGAGCCTGGGCAAGCCACTGCCACTCTCTGGGTTTCAGAGTTCGATGGTGTTGTTTTTATTAGGCACCTACTATGTTTGAGACACTGGGATACAGCAGAGAATGAACAAAATCCTGCCTTATGGAGCTTATCTGGAGAAGACCCTCAGGGGGCATCATTGCCAATCCCCAGGACAACCACCTAAGGTAGGTATTATATGATCAACGCCATTCCACAGGTGAGAAGATAGCTTCATCTCTAAACTGGTGGGACGGGAGGATGTGATTCCTTCCCACCTTGATGTTCCCCGGGCACAGACATAGAGAGCAGTTCACAAGATGCTGCAGATCTCGGAGATTTGAAAGTGTATTGATTTGGTCTGGCAGTGAGCGGTGAGCGATCAGATTTTTCCTTTTCAAAAGTAGATTTACCTTCTGAATTATGTTTGAGTTAGATTTACAGTGATATTAATTCCCAGTCCCTGAATAAACACGGCAGGCAAGAGTTCGCTTAGGGAAAGGCCTCTACAAGTATGAGAGGCAAGGGATGGGGCTGGGCGGGCTGGGGTTTTGGAATTTCCTGCAGGTTTTCAGAGGATGATCATTCACACAGGAGAGCAACTGGGGGCAGAGGGTGCAGATTTACAACAAGTTCGGGGCTATGTGGGCGGGAGCCTCTGAAGACAGTCCCGTCCCATCTTCTCTCTGCTCTTTGATCAGTAGGAGCTGGGCGTTCATAGCACACCTACTAGGTGTTGTTGGGGAAGCAAGGAAATGTGCAATACCCAGGCCTCTCTTGCTATGGTCTGAATGCTTGTATCCCCCCAAAATTCAAACATTGCAGCCTAGTTCCCAAAGTGATAGCACTAGGAGGTGCTTAGGCCGTGAGGGTCTGGCCTTCACGAATGGGGTTAGTGCCCTGATGAAAGAGGCCCCCTGAGAGCTCTCTGGCCCCACCCACCACATGAGGACACAGCAAGAAGACAGACGTCTATGAACTAGGAAGTGGGCTCTCACCAGACACACAATCTGCCGGAGCCTTGATTTTGAACTCCCCAGCCTCCAGACCTGTAGAAGTACATCTTCTTGTTCTATAGCATTTTGTTACAGCAGCTGAAACGAACTAAGACATCAGCCTTCTGCCTTTTTCTATCTCACAAAAGTTGCAGCCTTTCCCCGTGGCCTCCAACTCAGGGTAATGACACTAAAGAAAGCTCGCGTCTTCCCTTCACCCATGGGCACCCCACCATGTTCCACTGAGTTATGAGGCCAGAGGTCAAAGAGACCTGCACCCCTGTATCAAAGTTGGGAAGCAGAGGACACACCCTCCCCTCCTAAGGTGTCCAAGGACAGGACACAACCCAACGTACACCCTCTGAGACAGGGCCTGACATGGTGCTGGGACTGCCGGCCCCACAGCCCGAAGTCCCCAGAGCCCAACCTCCCCCTCTCCCCGACGACTGAGTCAGACACAACAGGTCTGCAGCCAGAGGGAAGATTTAGCAGCTAATGAGAAATGGAAACTGTGAGAACAAACAAATGGAGCAGCTACTGCTGTGTGGGAGATACGCTCGTTCATCAAATGCTCCCTGAGAAACCGAGACAGCCCGCACAGCCCACTGCACAGGGGGAGGCTTTTGCTTCTAATGATCCCTCCTGGGCTGGGGGGTGGCTGCCATGGCCCCACATGTCACCCCACAGACATATGTCCCTCCAGCCTCGCCTCTGGGCTAGGCTGCCAGTCTTATCTGGAGCTTCTATGGAGCATATTCGGGGGCCACACTGAACCAATGACTAAACAATGACCTCGGAAAACAGCTGAGGGCCTGAGCCAAACTACCCCACCAATCCAGTCCATTGTCCTCCTACCCTCACCCCCTGCTGGAAGCAACACTTATTTACTGTTTATCAGAGATGTTGGTTGTGCCCATTTTATTGATCAGGGTATCAGGAGACTGCCATTTGGAGAGGACTTCCCAAGGGCTGCAATGTAAGAAATAAAATTTGAACTTTGTGCACATAAGTCTTGAGCTTCAAAGTCTGAGCTCTTTCAGTCAAACAACTTTAAGCTGAGTCACTTCGTGTCCACAGTAGCACTCTGCTCAAGGGTGTATTACCTCTAATTTTATGGGAGGTAATGTCATACAACTAGGACATTACAGCGCTGAGTGCCACAGGCTGGGCCCTACTTGGTTCCAGGCAGTGGGCCACACGCTGGGCATACAGGCAGTAGAGCCCAGTGGTTAAGGCTCCGGAGGCATCAACTGCCTAGGGGACTGTAGGCCCTGGCAGTGGGCCTTGGGCAGACAACCCAACCCTCTCTGCATTAGCTTCGTCAGCTGGAGAATCAGGATAAACACAGTACCCACCACACAGGCTTGTGAGATAATGTGAGGAAAGCAGTCCCACATTCACCAGGAATGCCCCATAAATGTTGGCGCATATTAACCCTCATTCCACTGGCTTCTGGGATGTAGAGATGAGGGAGGCACTACCCTGCCCCTCGTTGAGCTCTTGGAGAAGCCTTGTATTCTCCATTCTGGGCACTGCCAAAGCACCGGGGACCCCTGCTCCACCCAGGGTGCAGGGCATGTCCTGCGCTGACCGCCTCCAGAAAGCAGAGAACCACCTGACTTCCGAGGCTCTAAAAAGGTCTTTGCCTGCAGTTGTAAGACAAAAGCTTTTTGATTTCTTGGGCTTTCTGAATTCCAAAGCTCAGAGCGTTGAAGAACTGGGAAAAACAGCAGGCCTGGAAGCCTACATGCTTGGTCGGATGACCTCTGCCTCACCACCCCTCCCTGCCCTGGACATACAATGTGCCTGGACTGGGGTGAGGGGAAGGAAGAGAATCAAAGGGGAGGGAAGACTAGGTGCTTGTTGGGGGTCACCTGAGAAGGGGCTGTGACCCTCCCCTCCAGCTGAGTCCTCTGGGCAGGGCCGGCGGACGGTGCCTATGGCAGCAGGAGGGGCAGGTCCAAGAGCAGAGGGCAGCCACACAGCCTGTGGCCATGGTCCCAGCACCAACATGGTTCATGGGGTGTCCAGGTCCGTGGGTGTGAGGTGGTGTCAGAGGACCTCATCTCAGAAAGCCCAGTATCTGTGTGTGTGTGTGTGTGTGTGTGTGTGTGTGTGTGTGTGTGTGTGAGAGAGAGAGAGAGAGAGAGAGAGACAGACAGACAGACAGACAGACAGACAGACAGACAGACACAGAGAGACACAGAGACAGAGAGCCTCAAGAGGCCTGGAGGCTCAGAGGAGGCGAACACCCCAGGGATCAACATGGACCTGTGATCTGAGGCTAGATGTGTCCGGGACATTTGGGTGGATGCCAGCACAGAGAGAGGCTTGCAGACCAAATGCCCTTGACCCTGCTCCATGCTTTGCACCCCTGCCTGAGATGGGAACTGCCTGATGTGGAAATGCAACTGAGAAGTAGATAGAGAAACGAAGCTGACGAAGATTTTGTTTCTTTCACTGAGTCGGATGGGGGCTGAAGCTGAAATCAGGTTTGGTTACCAAACAATAAAGAAGGCAAGATTTCTTGTGTATCCAAGTTTGTGGTCTGAGCTTGCTACAGGCCATATGCCAAGAAAAGTTTTAAAATGAAGTACTGATGGGTCGGCCCAGTGGCGCAGTGGTTGAGAGTTGGCTTGGGATGCCAGCGGCCCGGGGTTCGGATCCCACATGTGAAGGCCAGTGACACTGCCCTCTTAAAAATAATAATAATAAATAAAAATAAAAAAAAAATAAAAAAGAAGTACTGATCTCTAGGATTTAGGATTTAGGTCAGCCTGAGGAGTAGAAAAAAGGAGGGTCAAAGGAGGAGGTGACCCAGGAAGTGGATTTTGAAGGTCAGGCAGGAGTTGGCTAGATGAGTTGGCTGGATGGATAAGGGTGGTAGCGGTGAGGGCATTCCAGGACTGCCTATAAAAGGCATGGCAGAGAGAAAGGGTCACTCTGTTTAGGGAGTTAAGAGTAGCCTGAAGCCAGGTGACCATGGAAAATAGTGAGCTGGGTCTGAAAAGTGATCGGCTGGAACTTGGATATTTGTAAGTGGTGACGATCCGCATAGGCCATGCTGGGCCTGCTTCCCCTGGGTTGGGGCTGGGGCTCCTGCAGTGTCACACACATCATTACCACTCCCTAGGCTGAATCAGAGGTGAAAAGAGCAAACCACAATCCTATGAGGATGCTGTGGGGTAAAGGAACCACTCCTCATTAGGACAGCCGTGGCATGACAAAGCGTGCTAATTACGAGACTGGAAGCTCCTGGTGCCTTAGTGCTGATAGTACCAAAGATAGCAATAATGGGTGGTGGTGGACTGGCGAGGGGAGGGTTTGATCTCATTGTTTCACGAAATTGAAGTCGGTGCTTACATAATATGCAACATTTTGCCTGAGGCCTAAAGGTCACAGGAACCTTACCACCTCACTGGTGGTCCTGACTACCAGCCATCAGCAAAACCTGGCGTGGGGGTGGGTGGGTATTGGAAATGCAAGGTTCCAGGATGCAGCCCAGACCTCCTGAATCAGAAGAGCACGTTAACTACGTCCTCAGGTTATTTCTGTGCACCACGCCTGAAAGTACTGACATAGATGACAAAGGGTTCTAAAGAGCCATCAGCATAATCAGTCCCCTATTTAATTCCCTAAGGGTCTCTTTGCTGCTGCCTTCTCACTCGGTTCTATTGATAGTCCAAAGCTCATGCTGCCTTCCCACAGGGTCCGGTTCTAAAACCTACCTGCTCCATTGCTCCATTGTATGTGGATGGATCTATCAGTCAGGTTTCCAGGTTGCAAACTACAGTATCCACTCTAATTGGTTGATGCAGGGAAGGAATTTATTAAAAGCTATTTGGTAATTCAGGGAATCTCAAGAGGGTCAACGTGTTAGGTTTGGAGGCCATCCTACCTGAACTAATATTCAAGCCCCGTAGTGGGGGGTCTCTGCAAGACCCCACCTGCTATCCCCACTGCTCAACACAGACGCTGTGGCCACACGAGGAAGGAGACACCAGAACTTCCCACCATTGCCTCCACAGAGCTGCTTGTCTCTGCTGCCACCCTCACCAAAAATGGATTCCATACTTCGTCTATTTCCTCAGGTGAATGTCCTTCAAATAGAACCTCACGTGGGTCCCTCTGCTATCTTAGCCCTAGATGCAAGGGCGGCAGGAAATCTAAGCATGAACTCTCACCTCAGGGAGGGAGAATTTCTGATGCCAGGAGTTCTCCAAACATAAGACAAGTGTTCAATAAATCTGTGGTAAGCCACAGTGTACCTAGGGACAGGTCTTGTGGGCAGCTCCCTGGGTACGAGAGGCAGAAGGGTGTGAGGGGGTCAGCCAGCCCCATCCTTGAAACCCAACTACACGATATGTTAGACTTTGGGCAAGTCACATCACCTCATTGATCCCCAGGTTCTTTATCTACAAAACAAGAACAGGAATATCAGCATTGTTATGTTGTTGGGAGGGTTAAAAGGAGCAGTTTGCAAAGCCCCTAATACACTGCCTGACACATTGGCTATCTATCATTCAGATAATTATCAGCTATGAGGTCATCACCAACAATAATACTCCTAGCCTGAAGTCCGGCAACCTTCTACACTTTGACTTTATCTGTGTTGCCATCTGAACAATCCACAGACATTTGATGAGCAACAAGCACCTACTACGTGCCAGGTACTGTACCAGGCGCTGGAATGGTAAATGAGAGATAGAGTCTTTGCCCTCCAGCAAATGGAGAAACAAATACACCCACAGTTTTGCAGTGAGCTGGTGACTGTGGTGGTATAGAAAATGTTCTCTCCCAGTCCTGGAGTCAACTATTCAGAGAAGAGAACATGCAAGGACGAGTTTGGCCCGTGGGCAAGGAGTGGGAGAAAGATGCTGGAAGCCTAGAGACCAGCAAAAACAAAGACATAAAAGGGTAGAGTTGCCAGGCACTTTTGGGGAAGACTTTATGACCTGGTGATGGAGAGTCAGACTAAAGTCAGACTGCCTAATGTAGGTTCAAACCCTGCCATTTATAAGCTCTAACCCTGGGCAACTTTGTTATTCTACCCCAAAAGTCTTGCTTTGTCATCTGTCAAATAGGATATTGATAACAGAATCAATCTCAGAGGCTCACAGTAAGCACAGTGCCTGACATGACACAGATGGCCACCAAATGTAAGTGAGAAGGACTTGATGATTCAGGCTGGAGGTTAGGGTGAGATTAGTTTTCATTGAAACCTTGCATTCTTTCTTTTTTTTTTTTTTAGAGGGCAGTGTCCCTGGCCCTCATATGTGGGACCGAACCGGGGCCACTGGCTTCCCAGGCCAGCGCTTAACCACCGCGCCATCGGCCGGCTGAAATCTTGCATTCTTTAACAAAGCAGCAATATCTATTGTTTCTGCTGCCCCAGGAGGCATTTCCCTTCTTCTAGGAAGCGCTCCTTGGTTTTCCCAGGCTTCCTCCAACTACTTGGTTGAGAAGGCAGAATTCTCCTTCCTCCCAGATCCTGGCCAATCAGAGTGTAGCATGTGGCGCATCAGGGCCAATGAGAGCCAGCCCTGGGACTTCACTTGAAACTGTTGAGGAGAAGCTGTTTCCCATTGGGGTTACTAAGCTGGAGGGTGTAAATCTGGAGCTGCTGGTGGCTACCCCTGGTACCCCAAGACTAGAGCTCTCCTGAGAACAAGCCAGGAGGGAGGACAGCAGGCCTGAGAAAAGGAAATCAACAGATTCTTTTTTTTTTTTTTAATTTTTATTTATTTATTTTTGAGGGCAATGTCACTGGTCCTCCTATGTGGGACCTGAACCGGGGCCGCTGGCTTCCCAAGCCAGCGCTCAACCACTGCGCCACTTGGCCGGCCCAACAGATTCTTGTTGACATTTTCTTGGAGAACCTGGATTCAGCTGTCACTGAAGTTAACTCTACCCTAGCCTTAATACATGAACCAATAAATCCTTTTTTTCCTCCGTAAATAGTGTTAGTTTTCTGTTGTTCAAACTGAAAAGGTCCTGACTGACGCAGATGGGATGCCCACTCACTCTTCATCCCACAGAGGGGCCGTGGGCCCATCTTTGAGGCTACGCATTGTCTCCTATTCAACGAGGCTGCCAGCTTTGTCGAAGAGCTGAATGGAACCTACTGGGCTCCATGCTCAAGTTCAGAGCATTATACTGTCTGGAATGACATTCCTACGTGCATTCAGAGATGGCATCAGAGCAAATCCCTGAGAGAAGTCTTCCTCCCAAATGCAAAATGGCTAAAGTCCTATAAGACCCCTGGATTTCTCTGACTGGGTGTCTGTGACTCTGGGGCATCTTGAAGTCCCAGATTTCTTGTCTATTAGCAGAGAGGAGGGCGTGGAGGGTGATGGGCCCCATGAACTAACATCCACAAAGTCTTCGCTTCTCCAGCCATGCTTGGCCCAGGCCCCAGCAGCATTCTGCCCTTGGACATTGGTTTCCGGGCACCTTGGGAGGATGAACTAAGTTTTCCGAAGCCCCTGCTGTGTTGCAGGCACTGGACAGAGCAGATCTCATTTATTCCTCAAGGCAGCCATGCAGTGCAGCCCACTCTACAGGTAAGAGAGGTTACCCAGCTAGCAGATTCTATGACAGAACTGCAATCTGGGCTCAGAATGTGCTGGCAGGGTCTGGCAGTTTTGTGAAACAGCTATCCCGATAACGCAGAAACTGCTCATCTGCTGCTCACTCCTGAAAAAAGGGCTCTGCTGACTGGGGCAGGGACTGGGGAGGGGAGGGGAAGAGAGAGGGGGCAGAGGGGGCAGGGAGCCACAGCAGCCTCTGGCCCCAGAGCAGCTTGGGTGGGACTGGCTGTCAAGTTGCAGGGTTCCTCCAGGGCAGGCCCCAGGCAGAGCTCCTACTGCAGTCAATCATTGACGCTCTGAGGAAAGCTTTGGAAGCCTTCCCAAATCCTCCAGCTCACAAATACCACCACAGCATGCCCTCTCCCCCATACGTGCAGTAAAGCAGAGCTGAAAAATAAAACAGCCCCTTTAGAACTGTTGTGTTTCTATAAATACAGCACGATAATTGTTGAGATGATGGAAATAAACTTTACCCCCCAAATAAATGCCATGTAGCATGAGTACATCATTACTGTCAAAACGAAGATATTCTATTTGGTCTTTTAAATGCTTTGGCTGTTACTGCGAACCTAAGAACAGTTAGAAGAAAATGTAGTTGCTTTGAGATGTGCGTGCTAGGGGTGGGCTTTGAGTGTGTAAGCAGGGTGTGCAAACCTCAAGCACCATGCAAAATAATAGTGACCTCCTGCCATGGGTCATTGGATCGTTTGTGAATAGTTTAAGAGGCCAACACCAAACTCAATGGCCTGGTTCTCCACTGCTCTGAGCTGCTGTCCTCACAGAGTCCTCACAACAGTCACAGTATCCCATTTTGTGGGTGAACTCACTGAGGCTCTAGGAGGTAAAATGACTTTTTCAAAGTTCTACACAAACAACAGGGCCAGGGTCAGTATTTCTCACGCTGGTTCCTGGTAACAGTTTCTCCTGGACCAGCACCCCTGCCTCAGCCTAATTCAGCTCTGTGAACAGTCATTCATTCAGTTGCCTCAATTCTCATTTGCAAAGAGGCAGAATATTAGCAAATAGGTAAACACATAGCTTTAACTCCTGCCAAATGTCAGGCACTGTAAGCTGTAGGCTTGCTCTCTGACCTTAAAGTCTCATGGCTTGGAGTTCCGTTCTGGGCTTGTGGGAGCAACAGTGTCCTACGGCATAAAAAGGGTCACCGAAGCCCGCTGCGGGATGGAGGAGAGCCAAGGGAAGGCTTCCTGGAGGAGGTGAGGCCCATGCCATGTCTCAGAAGACAAGAAGGAGCTAGTCGGATGAAGGGTATAGATAGATGTGAGGCTGGGCAGAGGGGTCCCAAACAGTGGGGACAGAAGGAAAGCAGCTGCCACTATCTCAGTTTTCCTCTGCCTGATGTCACTACCTGGGTTTCACTGGCGACTCTCCAAGTCCAACATCTTCAAGGCCCAGAAGGACAGATCTCCAATTAAAGAGGGCCATAATCTGGGTATAGCACACATGTGATGTTGGAGAACGAAAGAATCCCCCTAATGACAGCTCCGACACAGCCTGGGAAGAGCAGAAAAGCCCAAGATTTGGAAGCCGACAGGCCTGGGTTTGAATCCCGCTGAGCAAGTCTCTTGACTTCTCGGACCTCTTTTTCTTCACTTGCAGACATGGACTAACATGTTGGGTTGACGAAGACAGTACAGCTGACTTTTATTGAGCATGTACTATAGACCAGGCTCTGCCTAAGCACTGCAGACTCGGTTCTATCTTCATAGTCACAACAGAGCAGCTGACTTCTACGAATGAGGAAACTGGGTCCCCAGGAAAGTGACAGGAGCATGGCAAGGTCACATAGCTGGAACCCAGCTGTAGGTGACCATGTGTAAACCATTCTGGGCAGAGAGTGGGAGCCGGAACGTGAGGCTCTGGTAGAAATCCCAAGGGTGGCTGTAAGACAGAATTGCACAGCGCATGGGGACGGGTCACCCTGGAGAGCAGCCTGGTTGGCTCTGGCATTGTGGGCAGCCCGTTTCCCTGGTGACTCTGACACAGCCCTGAGCAGGGGTGAGGCTCCAGAGTATAGGATGCACGCTGGGAGGCACCGCCAACACACCTGAACTTACCTCCTCACCCCTTGCTGAGAGGAACAGCAAACACACAATTACTGAATTACTCCCTCCCTTCAAGCAGGTGGACCCTGGGGAGTCAGATGGAGTGCCCTTCCCCCACTCCCACCCCAGGGGAGTCTTCCAGAACATTCTGTCTCTCCTCAGTTGCCTAGGAAAGGGGCTTGTCGCCACATTTGGCTGGCACTGTGATATGCAGTCTGAGTCACAGACATACAGGCAGAAAAGGTCAAGTCTCCCAAATTAACTTGAGGAAAAACTGCCAGTCGGCGCAGATCTACCCGGGGAGTTCAAGGAGGTCTTTCAGCCTCTGCGTATCCCAGGGCGGGAACACACATCAGTTATTCACAGAAATGGCAGCCCCACAGACTGGCACCCTTGGTTATTCCCACTGTCAGGTGGGCATCGAGCCTTCACGGAGTCTCAGGCACTACCCAGGGGCTTTTGTGTAGATGGTGTCCCTTATCCTCATGACAACCTGTGATGTAGGTATTATCATGATCCCTCATGCGACAGAACAAACTGAGGCCCAGGGAGGTTACGTCACTTGCCTGAAGTCCCCCACAGGTATATGCTCGAGTCAGGTATGTGCTCAGCACCTCGATGACAGGCCCCCTCAGAGGCCAGAGATGGGGACCCACCCAGGGAAACAGCTGCTTCCCAAGGCAGACCTGCCTGGTTCCTTAGGCTGAACTCTTCCCACTGATCCTGGGCAGACATAGGCACCCAATAAATAGGGCCTTATACGACCAAGTTCCCCAGGCCTGGAATGGAAGTCCACCCTTACTGCACCTGCAATCAGGTGTCCCCTTACTTGTTGAATCTGGAACAAAACAGAGCTGCATGCTTTTCCTACCCTGCCTCACCCCACTTATCAGACGCAGGGGTTTTGTAGGGGAGGAATCCCTCATGCCTGGTGAGCCGTGGAGAACTCAGAGAACTTCACTGACTGTCCAGAAGGAGCTGTCTGGGCTCCGTACCAGGTGGGCGGGACCTCAGGACAGAGAACTCCAGGCTGGGGTTCAGGAGCCAGGTTCCCAGGGCGGCTGGGCTGAGGCCCTTCCCCGCTCAGGACTTCAGTTTCTCCCTCTGTACAATGAAGGCATGGCGTGGTTGAACTTTTTTCTTTTTCTTTTTGGATTTGACGTTTTGTTAGTATCCACCTTGGGACATGTAGCAAACATTTGATAAAATAGCTACCACGCACTAATTATGTTCTGAGCATTTTACATGAATTATTTACATTCATATTGACTCCTCCCAACAACTCCATGGTATATATTATTTTGTTACTATTATTTCTGTTATAGATAGGAAGGAAGAAGAACAGAGGAGTCAAGTGACTTGCCCAAGGTCACACAGCCAGCAAGTGATGGAGCCAGGATTCCAACCCCAGTGGTCGTGCTCCAGAGCCCAGAGCATTTGCTGTTCCATTCTTCCATTACACTCACTTTCAGGCATGGCAGAGCCATGTTGAAAGGACTGGGAAAAGTACACAGTGTCATCCACGAGTGCGAGGTCCATTTGTCATGAGTGTGACAGGGGTGGGGCTGCAGTGCTAGGACAAGGATTGAGCAGAGCCTGAAGGGTTAAAGTCAGCACTGAGAATGACAGAAACCCATTGAAGGGTGCTAGCATGGGAACATACAACCAGATTTATGTTAAGAAAGACAGAGCTGGCGGCAGTGGGAGGACGCTCTCAACAGGGTGAGGGTGGAGGCAGGGAGGCCGGTGGGGAGGCCAATACAAGAAAGCCAGGGATGACCATGGAGCCTGGATCTGGGCCATCAAAGGGGGTGGGAAGAGAGGCAGATGCGAGAGATCCATCTGCTGTAGAACAGACGTGATTTGGCCTCAGATGACATGTGGATGGTGGAGGAGAGAAAAAACGTTAAAAGGACTCTTGGGTTTCTAGCTGGCAGTCTGGTCTGGAAGGCTGGGGTGCTGCTGGCTGGGAGGAGAATAAAGCTTAGAGGCAGATTGTGGTAAGAGGAGTGGAGCTCAGTTTGAGGTGTGATGTGTCACAGGAGGCATCAGAAGATGGCACCCAACATGCATCTGGAGATGCATAGCTGCAGCTCAGAGGATGACATGGGTGCTGGACAGCTTGGCCTCATCAGCACGCAGGTACCAGTGGAGGAGATGGGCTGTTCCAGTGAGGTGATGTGTGGGGAGAGAACACACGAGGGCTTGGGTTAGAACTCTGGGGCACCCCTCCTTGAAGCGCTTGGATAGAGGAAGAGAGGACTCATCAACTTCCTACCTCTCTCGGCTTTATGTCTGCCAAGTCCTGGCCCTGCCAGCGAGGATTCTTAGGAAGCTGAATGTTTACCCTCTTTCTCTCAAACTCAACTCAGAGAAGTGGTGACGGGCTGCAGCCCCAGAACCCTGCCTCCCTGCTTGGGCACCAGCCCAGGGTTCTCCAGCAGGCTCTGAATCGTGTAATTATCCATGCAATAATTATGCCTGGCAGAAAGCTTTGGCTTTCCTTGGGGAGGGCTACCTGGAGTATCACCTAACAGCCCAGTCACCACCAGCCTGCTCCGAGGATGCTTGCTGCAGCCCAAGCCAGCCCTGCCCGAGGTTAGAGCACAGTCCCCACCCTGATATCAAGCGCAGTCTCTAGCCAGAAGGAGCCAAGGCATCCAGTGCAGCAGCAGGTGGGCACCCAACATTCTGTCTCTCCGGGGAAACCTGTCAGCACCCCTTTGTTTGGCTTCCTGGGTATACAAGGTCCATCTCAGATGGCTTCTACCCAGTGATGGCTCTCCTATGGTCCTGTTCATGATCCACAGGGGGAAAACAAATGTATGAACTTGGAGCAAGCAGCTAATCAGTTTACTTGGTTGCCTTGGGTCCTCCAATGTAATTATAATTCCTACTAAGGCACTGGTGAGTGTCAGACTCATTTCAACAACTGCTGCAGACGCGATAATCAAAGTGCCAGGATTCCTTTGTTCCAAATCCTGTACAGACGAGGTATGCTTTGGAGGGAAAACTGAGCATGGGATTTTTTTTTTTTTCTCAATTCCTCTCCTTCCTGCTTCCTTCCTTACAGAGATCGGGGAGAACTGCCAGATTGTCCCACATGCAGCTGGAACCAAACCCAGACCTACGGGGCTGTGAATGTGGCTTCCACGTGCTCACAGGCACCAGAAGCCTCATGATGAGGCAGGAGTGATGCCCAGAGGAGGCTGCTGACTGCTTCCCAGGCACTCACAAGGTGGCTTTTACCTTGGCGCATGCCCCAGCTTCTAAACCCCAGCCTCGCAGGTTCGGAAACTTGATTTTGCTGGCACACCCGGAAGGGACCCATCTGTCAGAAGAATACTCCCATTAACCCAGATCATGAGACCAAAATATAAACCCCACTGAGAGATGGAACTGCCATGCAGAATGAGACTGCTGACGCTGTCATGACCAGCACTGCTCTCCCTGGAGGCAGAGCTGCCTGGGGATGCACGTTAGAATAATAAAGTTTCCTGGTGAACCTGGAATCATTCCGGATGCTGGGTGAACCACTTGAATATTTAATCGCATCAGGTTGCCTGCTGTATCCTCTCCCGCGATGGAGGCAGCCGGCAGCATGATCACACAGGCCATGTCCCTGGCTAGGGCAGGATTTCCTCGGACAGGTTTGGTGTGGACCCTGCAGGCTGACCTCCGGTTCCAGAGCTGCAGCACCTGGACTCAGAGCCTTTCCCCAGGCAGGACCTGATTGGGTGCCCACCCCAGAACAGCCATCTATGGAAGGCCTGGCCATGATCTTCACCAACCTGTGCATCTCCAAGAGTATAAAGTTGTTGCTGGGCCCATCAGAGACCATGTTTTCTGCCTCCCACTTACCCTTGCATGTGAGTGGGGTTAAGAACAAGCTCTCTCCAATGAAATTTGAGCATAAGTGATGTTGGTCACCACCGGGTGACAGTGGTTATGAAGCAGTGTGCCATTTCTACCCCTTTCACTGAGATTTAAGGAGGCCTTAGGGTTGATGGAGTGACAAATGGAAGGAGACTAGATCCCTGGGTGCACATGGAAGAAAGCTATTTGTCCACAGGAATACAAACATTGGCCAGTTATAAGTATGATAAATACAATTCGATGTGTTAAGTCATTGAAATAGTGGGTCTATTTGTTATAGCAGCTAACATTACCCTAAAGAATAAATTGTTATAATCTAGGCTTACTTCTGTGAGTTACAATCACCACCCAATGGAGTGTTATATCTTCTGAGATCTCACATTCATATTCAACCACCATCTCTTGTGTCACCCCTAAAGGTAGCTGATGGTGAGTGCTGTGCATGAGTTTTATTTTTCGAAGTTCTAACTTGATTCTCACTCACCTCCCTCCCAGATATGAGATGATGTTACAGGTCCCAAGCCACAGGCAGGGATTCTCAACATATAGAGATATGTACAAATAAACCAACAACCAATGACTGGGGTGTTTGCTCATCATTGACAAGTAGTACACACACAAACACACACACACACACACACACACACACACACATACACACACACACACACACACACACACACACACGAACTCACAAAAGCAGACTAGAGGTAGGCCCTGGGTTGCACAGAGGGAACATTAAATGTGAACCTGATCAGAGCTGGGATACAAATAAATGTCATCTATCTTCATGCTGACTCTAACACAGCATGGAGTGCTGTGTTAAGAAAGATTCTGAGGTCACATTCTGGCTCAGATGGATCTGAGCCATCACATTCTGTGATGGATGACCAATGTCTGCCATGGGTAATGGATGAGGGAGTAGTAGCACCTGTCAGTAACTGTCACGCTTGTGCTAGGGCCTAGGATTATGCAGAGGAGCCTGTTTTTACCAAGTCCATAGCCCAAGATTAACCGTTGTTAACCCTTAAATGAGTGTCTACTATGGAGGAGGTATTTTACACATACTTTTTCAATTAATATTCACAGCAACCCTAGAAGGGCACTATTATCCCAACTTTACATACAGATGAAGGATGTGAGGCTCAGAGAGAGTAGGTGACTTACCCAAGATCACACAGCTCAAGAAAGGCAGAGCCAGCCAGGTTCCAGGCCAGGACTGCCTGGCTTCTAAGTCTCTGCATTTCACTGTCACATGGAGCACCTCTGAGTTAAGTGGGGCCTGGACTGAAGGGAGTAATATGTGTCAGTCTTTTAGACTGGCTGCTGTCCACTGACATATTAGAGCAATGGGGGTGGTGGGGGTGGGGGTGGGTGGAGGGGTGGGAGGGTTTGTCTCCCAGGCAGCTCAGACAGTTGTGTAAAGACCAAGTTGTTCTGGGGTTTGAGCTTTCTACAGCCTTTCTCTGACTCTTACATTGGTTTACTGCTTTCTCAGAGTTTTGGAAGAAGGCCAAGAAAGGCAGGAAGAGAAGGAGAAGGGATAAGAGACTCCTGTGTTGTCGGCTGCAGTGAAGTGGGAGGCACCAGGGAGAGATGGAGGAGCTGGCAGTCGGGAGAAATGGGATTAGTCTCCTGTTGCTAAAATTTGGCTGTGCCACGGTGTGAAGCAGCTTTTGTGAGCCTCAACTTCCCCAACATCAAACACCAGGTAGGAGGTATAAAGTCTCTGAGCGATGGACAGACAGGCCTGGGTTCAATGCGGTCTCTGCCCTTACCAGCTAGGCAACCTTGGACAAGTCGCTTCTCTCTGAGCTTCAGTATTCTTACCTCTAAAATAGAGACGATAACCGTATCTACCTCACAGGATTGTGTGACAATTGAATGAGATAATTCGGGGGACGTGCCCAGCATAGCATCAGATGTTCTAGACACAATGGCAAGCTTTACCTCTCTACACAAATGCCCACATGCCAAACACC
This sequence comes from Aselliscus stoliczkanus, assembly GCA_033961575.1. Taxonomy (NCBI): domain Eukaryota; kingdom Metazoa; phylum Chordata; class Mammalia; order Chiroptera; family Hipposideridae; genus Aselliscus; species Aselliscus stoliczkanus. The sequence continues at coordinate 7,816,690 of CM066733.1, forward strand.
CTTTAGAGTTACTGGCTGGTATTAGAAGTTGTAGGGGTGTGGAGGGGGAGGTGGCAGCCTGCCTCAGTTTCCACACTTTGCAGATTGGACTTGGTGCTCTGTAACCTTGAACCAATTCAGTCTGAGTTCTGTCCAGCTCTCCATGCTCTCTCTCCCGCCGCCTGTGTCTTTGCTCGAGTTCTCCTTTCTACCTGGACTCGCCCCGCCCCCCCCCCCAACAATAACAATCACAACAATAAAAATCTCACCACCTGACTTTTCCCCATACTGAGCGCTTGCCATGGACAGGCAGCCTGCTACCCGCACACCACGGGTTCATATTCTCTTCCATACTCTTATTACCCCTTTCCCTCCCTTCCTTCGTCCCCTTCTTGTTTTTGTCCCAGCGTTCTAGAGAGCAATCAGCTTCAGAGGCAGATACAGGCTGCTGGCAGCTCTAATCCCCAAATCACTTTGGTCTTTCCATTACCCCCAGTTCAGGGCTGCCTGGGAGACAACTCCCCGACCCCGGCACCATTTATACTTTATTTTCCATACTCTTCCCAAGGTGCCAATGTGCTCAGTATTATTAACCTCATTGGACACAAAAAGAAATGAAGGAACTTAGGAACATATCTAACAGCCAGTGAGAGGCAACTCTGGGGTTTAAATCGAAAACTATTTGGTCTCTACCTCTCATTCCTTACTTGACGGTACAGCACACGGACCCAAATGCCTACGGGTCATCTCCATCTTTCCCAACAAACCCTCTCACAATGTACAATCCATTTGGGGGACCCCATCAGACTCAGGGTTCCAGGACCAGGGGATTCAAGGTGAATCCAAGCCACACGTGTCCCACCAAAGAGAGACACACAAAGGCCCTGGTCTGTCATTATTCACCACTTATTATTTTACTCTCTCCACCAGAGACAGAAATAATAAAATGCTACCAATATTAACAACTACTACCATTTATTGAGCCCTTACGATGTGCCACATCCTAACAGCCACAAGAACCCTACAATGTCGGCATGTGAGAACTTCTTCCCCACACCAAACAGAGGTCCTTTGTGTGACTCTGACATGCCCAGGGCAGAAGCTGAGCTGTGGAAGCACTCAACTTGAAGCCACTTCCATAATCCTTCCTAGGATACGGGGGAGGGGCTTGTTGCCAGAGAACTGTCTCCAGAGGCAGGGTGTGCTTTTCACGCTTCTGCGCAGAGCCGGTGCTGAGGAGGGCGGCACAGGCTCTCCAGAAACTGCTGATGGGAAATGGCATTTTCTCCACTGTTCCTAGTCCTCAGTCGGTGCAGACTCCGGGCAGAATATGGCCAGGTTGGGCTGATATTCAAGGGGTCCCGGGCAGTCTTCCCAGCTTGCCAGATAAGAAGCACTCTTGTCCTGTCCACACTGGTCCTGGCCTGAGTGCAGGCACTCTCTGATGTGATGGGGACGAGCTGCCTGGTAACCCTGCGTGCCTTCAGAGATGAGACATTTAACTCTGATGAGTTTATCCAAGAGTACAGCCTGTGTCCTTCTGCAAGTTTATTCTTTCATTCCACAAATATTTATTGAGAAGTGACTACATACTGGGCAAGGCACTCTGCTACGTGCTGGGAATGCAAGTGTCAAGAGGGCCACTTGCATAAAAATGATTCTGAACGTACCAACCATGGAGAACTTTAGAAGCATGAGCTAATTTGTCTTATTCTTCCCTCCTGTTGACAAATCCATCTGAGGGAAGTCAAATTCTTGCGCCTGGAAGTCCTGTGCAGCCAAGCCAAAGAAGATGGGTTGGACAAAGGGAATGACAGCCTCAAATCTACCAATGTCGCCACCACCACGACTGCCATTATTCCTACTATCCTGCCACCAACATTACTGCATCACTAGCACCATCATCACCTACTTCACCTCTGCTGTGCTCACCGTCACTAATACCACCCCTCGCTGCTCTACCACCATCACACACTCATCACCACCACCACCATCCCTATCACAGTTATCCCTCCTAAAATAATCACATCACCACCAACACCACCTTTCATCACCACGACTACTACCATTAATACTGTCACCATCACTCCTGCCATCATCATTAGCCCCGCTATAGTCATCACCACCAACAACATCCCCTATCACCATCATCGTGGCGACCACCACCACCACCAATGCTACCATCACCATCACCCTCATCATCAAAATCACCTCTACCATTATGATCATTATCGTCATCTACATATTGATACCCACCATGTATGCATTGCCTACAGTTCACTGAACATTTGCATTCACAGTATCTCATTTACTCCCCGTGACAATCCAATGAGTTGATATCATGATTGTTGCTATTTAATGGATGAAGAAACTGATATGCAGAGAGGGGTTCAGCAACTTGCTTGAAGCACACAGCTTGTAAGGGGTAAACTAGGACTGGCCTTCGGTTCTTTCACCCAACAACTCACACCTTTTTCTCTCCCTCAGCTCTATGCTGTGATGCCTCAGCCTCCAATGCCCTGTGTTTTCCACTAAGCCACGATCTTTGATGTCCACATCCTGTGGCTATGCTGCGGGCAGCCTCAAAGCTGTGCCCAAGTTTCCTTGCCACATTGATTCCAATCATGATGGGAATCACAAGTCCTCGAACATCTCTGTGAAATATCAACTCAAGTCACCAAATACCGATCGTGTGCCCAGAACTGTGTTGGCTCCTCCAAGAAACCCAGAAAAGCAGAAAGAAAAGTGCCAGTCTTTCAGAAAAGTGTCTTACTGGAGCATCAGGGCATGTTTACAGGGAGTGATTACAGAGCAATTCAAGGCAATCAACTGCTAACCCACGCAGGACAAACAGCGAGTATACTGGATGGGGAGCAGATGTGGGCTGAAGGGATCACTGGGAGACTTTTGGGGAGACAGGTAGGGGTGAGAGGGGCCAGTCCTGATCCCCACTTCATCCTTTCCTCATCCTTGCTCTCTACTGCCTTCCAGGGTCTTTCTCCCACCTTCCTGAATGTGTCTGTCCTGATTCGTCTCTGCCTGCAGTGTGTCCCCTCCCATCTCTGATGCCAACCTTTCTGGTGACACCCTCCAAGCCACGAAAGCACAAAACATCATTGTCATTTTTTATTCCTTCTCTTTTCTTGTTGTCTACCTCAGTGGCATAGCTCACGCTATTCCTGCTGCCTAGAACTTCACTCACCCATATTCCTGCATGGGTCAAGCCCAGCTCTTTTCTCTGCCTCAAATGTCACCTCTTTCAGCCATCCTCCCTGATTCTCAGACCCGGCCCCTGGGGTGGAGATGCTCTCTCCCTCCCTGAACCCCACAGTGTAACACAATCTGCATTTCAATGTCCAGATACAGTCTAGCCTGGAGAGTCAGCTGCAGGGACTGGAGTCAAACCCCAGCCAAGACTGTCCTGCATAACTCGAATATCCTTCCAGCAGCTTCTCTTTGGGGAAATGCAGATGGGAGCCTGACTTGGCTCCAGGACAAGCGACAGGATGTGGACCAATGTGCAGAGTGGTCCTTCTGGGAGGTCAGAAAGGACTTGGGATGGGAACACAAGCCAAGCACCGATGCAACAGGGAGTGACAGGGTGCCCCTGAAAAAGTCAGGACAGGACTCTACTCCATCTTTAGTCCCACGCCTTCCCACCTCTCCTTATAAGGCACTCCGGGGAATATCAAATAACAGGGCACTTCTAGGAAGTGAGCAGGGCCTGCCAGTTACAACTGGTGTGAATGCTGGCTCTTCCACCATCCCCGTGGGTGGGCTTGGGCAAGTCACTCCTTCCCGAGCTTCAGTTTCCTCATCTACAAAATGGGTGTGTGAGTGTGTGAGTGTGTGTGTGTGTGAAATGAATGTTTTCTTCTCATAGTATGACATGAGATGTCATCTGTTAGATGGGGATCCTACCTCACACGATTGTTGTGAGGATTACATTAGTGTAACGTATGAAAAGCACTTAGAATACTACTTGGCACAAAGTGCTATATAAATGTCACTTCTTCTTACTATTCTTCTTCTAAGAGCTTTAAAGATGTTTGTGTGATTGTCGTTATATTTGTCAGCACCCTGCACAGTGCCTGACACACAGCCGGGGCTCAACACAGATCCGTTTTTTTCTTTTTCCTGTCAGGCTCTAGCTCCTAAGTGGAAATACCCCAACAGGCACATTCAAGAGATGTTTAAAGCACCAGCAAAGGAGAAGCATCAAAATGATGAAGAACATGTTTTGAAAGTGTATTATACATTTTTTTAAAAAAGTCATCAAAGCAGCCATCATGGGGAAAATCCAAATTTTATTAGACTTCCTTAGATTTATTTTACTGTTTGTGTTTTGAATTGTCTAAGCAGCAACTTGTGGGGCAGGTGGTGGTGGGATGTAATATTTTCAGCCTTAGGGCCTGTAGGGCTGAGAGTCCTGATTCAGGCCACAGCCGGCCTGGCCTGTGCAAAGGCGAACAGGAAGGCCCTGAGCCGCAGGAAGCCCTCTCTAAGGGGCCCCTGCTGAGTGTGCAATCTGACCATCTGGGAGAGTCACACACTGCACAGGGAGTCCCTGGGATGGGGAGAAAGTGCAGCAACGCACGGTGACAATGCACTGCCTTCCTCAGAGCTGAGATCTGCATGGCCTCCAGAAGGCCCCCTCAGCAGCCAACAGGGCCTTCCTTTACCTCCAGACCCAGGGCTGGCATGAGTGAGGAGCTGACAGGCCAAGGGAGGCCAGCGGCCGTCATGCCCGCCTCCCAGGAGCTTGGAAGCTAGCATCGTTGATCAACTTCTTCCTGGGGATAAGAGACCTGCTGATCGTGCACATGCCCTCAGGCTGGACAGAGAGGCCATGTGGCGGGTGCCTTGGAATCAGACATACTTCCACCCTTGCTCTCTAACCACTAGACATAGATCCTCCCTGAGCCTCTGTTTCCCAATTTGCAAAGCGAGAATACCAACACAGCCATCACAGCACTACAGGAAAAATGAAAGGAGACAACATATGCAGACGGTTCTGGGACATAGCAGGCCCTCAGGAAATTCAGATTCCTCCTCCTCAAGCAATGCTTCCCCATCTCTCTATTTCTACCCCAAACAAGCCTATTGACTCTGGATGAGTCCAGCTAACTGCTTAGTGCAGGAAGCTTTCTACAACAACCAGGAGGACTGTTTTCCAGCGAAGAGGTCCTGAAAAAGGCTCCCTGAAAAAGGCACTTGACTTTCATGCTTCAGGCTCTGTCTTTGTCCGTTAGCCTCCTACTAACTTCTGTCTAATCTTCTGGTTTCAAATCCCGCACAAAGGTTTTGCACAGAAACCAGGCTGCTCTGCCATTCTGAGCATTGCCGATGAAATTGCTTGTGGACAAGGCCGCTAGTCCACATGGCTCTGTCCTGAACCCTGTGCTGGTCTGTGGTCTTAGAAGCACCTTAGATAGAGTCCCAGGATGCCTTCCTGTCACACCTCCAGACAGCATAGAACTTGGAAGTGGAGCTAAGGCGGTGGCTGGCAGAATCAAGATTCAGGATCTCACGTGGCAGGAATAACATTTGCAGTTCAGAAATTAAAATGCAATGGGCATGCAGAGCCCTGCACTTCTGTTTTTTAAAAAGAAATAAAGACAGCAAAGCTCAATTGCTGACATGCTAACCTGTGGAAATCTGACTTCATAGCAATTCCTATGAAGACAGGCAGGGCTGGGGAATCTTGGGGTCAGATCCCAGGTCTGACACTCAAGCTGTGTGGCTGTGGGCAAACCACTGGCCTTCTCTGGACTCCTTTGATATCTGTAAAATGACACTTGAACCAGAGGCTTCGAAGGTCCCTTCCAGCTTGATGTAGAATCTTCTAATTATATATATCTTCTAACTACATACATATATATGCACCTGAGACTGCATCTCTAACAAGCTCCCAGGTGATGCTGAGGCTGCTGGTCTGAGGACCACACTTTGAGTAGGATGGGTCCAGATAAGAAGGACTTACCTCTATTGCATTTTTGCTAAGTTCTGACCACTGTATCCTACATTATTGTATTTAATGCTCATAACAGCCTTGGAAGAAATGATTATCAATATCCTAATTTTCTAGATGTGGAAATGACGGTTCACAGGGGCGAGGTGACTTGCCCGAGGTCACATAGCTAAGAAGTTTCAGAGCCAGGTTTTGCATCCAGGTCTAAGAGTATATGCCCACAACTGCCATACCGCACACACATGTGTAATATAGATTTAGGCCAGCATGTGGCCAAGGACAAAGGGAACCAATGAGACAGCAGAAGGCAAATGCACCAGTTGTTGCATTTGTTTCCTTGCAATGATGATACCTCATCGGCCGACTGACCCCTCCCTGCCCGTCTGGACCATGTGAAAACATTGACTCTGGTGCCTGATGCCGAAGGTTTGACATTCTAACATGCTTGGAGATATCTAAGCGCTTGATCCTTCACTGACAGGCAATGACGGTTATAATAAAGGGAGAAGAATTTAGTTCACCTAAATGATTAGAGCAGAGGAGAGATGTTTAATCCTATTAATGAATTGGCTAATTGGCCTTCTGCCCCCAATCATTTCATATTCAGGCTTTTGCAGTGTCAGATTAAATGGGAACAGATCCAGATATGGTTGGAGATGGGGCTGAAAGCATTTTGCTCAGTGCCTGCAGATGGCTCGGCTGTGCGGTACGGTTAATGAGCTGCTTCAGCTTATCCCTGAATGCCTTCTCCCCAACCTCCGCACTCCCCGTTTTGGCTTCGTCCTCCAGGTGAGGCCAGGAGGGGAGGAAGTTGGTGTGGCATGTAATTGCTCAGGCTCTGGGATCGGCCAGAACCACGTATTGCTCACCACAAGCTGTGTGACCCTGGCCAAGGCACTTCCCTTTCTCAAAGCCTCAGTTTCCTCATCTGCAAAATGGGTACTATAATAGGGTCTGTCCTCCAGGGCTGGGAGGGAGCTAATAAAATAACACAGAAGGGCAGAGCAAGGTGCCTGGCACAGAGAGGAGGCCAGATCAACATTAATTATTATTATTAGCAGATGATCCACATTTTCTTATCCCACCACTGGAAATTTCTTTCGTCATCTAAAATTGACAGCTTCCCATAGGAGTCACCAGAGAAACCCCTCGTGGTTCTGGTGGCCATGGTTGTGACAGTCCTGGGTCCCAGAGACATGGAATTGGAGGCCACAGCTCGAAGGGACAGAGACCACCAAGGACTACTCAGTCACTGTGCAGATGGAGTAGCAGAGGACGGAGGGACCTGACCTGCGATGGGACAAATGGCAGCAGTAAAGTCATACTATGGCGAGTGGCTAAAATCATCTCACCATAGATGAAGCACTGTGCTCACCACCTCCTTGAACCCTTACACAGCCCCTTAAGGGAGTCGCTGTCACGTCCCCATTTTACAGAGGAGGAAACTGAGGCTCAGAGAGGTTCAGCTAAGTCACAGACCCAGAGTTTGAACCCGGTTTCTTACTTGAACTCAGCGGTCCTAACCACTGTGTGGTCCTGGTCCTCGTTCTCTCATCTGAGTGTGGGTCCCATTCCCCCACTGCCCCAGGTGGGCTTTCAGTCTGGCCTGGAATAATGGGAAGCTGGGTATCCCGACTGACTCCAGCTACTTCCTAAAGGAGACCTATTTAAAATACTATATGGAGGGAGGAGGGGCATTTAAAGATAAGGCAAGTTTCTCTGAAGGTCCCAGAATTCTCAGTTAAGAGTGTGTTTGTGTTTCTCTCTCCCTCACCCTGTCCCTCCTTCTCCCTTTCCCCTGGCTCTCCCCACCGCCGCCACCCTGCTCTCTCCCTTTCCCCTCCCTCTCCTCTCCCCTCTCCTTCTCTCTCTCTCCCCAGCACCGCTCCTTCTCTGCCTGATGAATGGGACATCAGCTCCAGGGCCATTATGCAGAACTTTGCAGTGCTTCTCCCATGAGCAGATCTGGTTTTCTCATCTGGGCCATCTGCCACCTTCCTTCACTGCTCAGAACCATCAAGAACCTGGTCTAACCATCCTTACCTCTACACAGCAGACATCCATCAAGTCTCGACTCAGTATGAGGCCCCACACAGGCCCTAGAATAAAGCTCATTCCCTGAGAGCTAGCTGTGTAAGTCCACAATCACACAATATACAGAGCTGTAGCAAGGGGAAGCAGCAAAGCTATAGGGGAACAAAGGAGGGAGAGATATGCTCTGCCTACAGGAGCCTTGAAGAGTGATGTTAAATGAGGTCTTAAAGGTTGTATAGGAGTTCACCAGGGGACTAGGGAGGTAGAGATGGGAGGAGAGTGGGGAAGCTGGAGGGGGTAGACATAACATCAGGGAAGCAGTGTTAAAGAGCATTTGAGAGGATGCTTAGTGAACAAATAAGTGGGTGGAGAAACATAGATTCTTGATCTCACGAAGACAAGGTACTGGTGAACCCGAAATACAAGGGAGGCCTTTCTAAGTTGGTCCTCACTTCAGTTGTTTGAATGAATCAGCAAAAGAGAGGAAGGTTAGAGATACTTTCCAATCTTCCCACCTTCCCCAAAGACACTATCCCCCTACTGGTGTCCAAAAAATTACCAGGACTCTTCTTGGCTGACTTTAGAATTTTCACTTTTCTAAGAGGCACTTGCTTTATGTTTACTATTAATGATCTGTCCCAGGGCTTCCTGTCCCACCAACTCCTTCCAGGTTTCACGGTGGGAGGCTCAGATCCAAGATTTGGATAGTGGGACAATCAGCGCTCTTCATGCAAAGAGAGTCCTTTTTCATAGCCTCTCCAGGACTTCATGACTCATTCATTTATGCACAATTCATGCACGCACTCATTTCTTCAATCATTCCTGCTATCATACCTTTGATATGGCATTTGTTTCCTTTCATTCCCACCTTCATTCATTCATTCATTCATTCATTCATTCATTCTTTCACTCACTCATCAATGTATGCTATCCCTTGTTCACGTGCACGTTTACGGAGCATTTACTGAGCAAAGCCCTTCCAGGTGTACAAGGAGGTCCAAGGCCTGGTCCCTGTCCAGGGAGCAGGCTGAAAGACTGCACTTATTTTAGGCAGTAGCCCCTTCACTTCCAGCTTTCAGTCTCTTCCATCTCCCTCTTTCCGTTCTCCTTGAGCTCTACTGAATCTCTCCTGGGATTGAGGGGCCAGAACACAGGGGGTGGGCTCCCTACACTTTAGTGACAGTCAGGAGTCTGGGAAGTGGGAAGCCTGTTCTCAGCACTTCCCTGCTAAATGGTAAACAGACTCGGAACACTTCGTCGACAAAGCCAATTCAAAGCCAACAGACCAAATAACAGAATTCATTCCAGGTTGGTAGCTGAAATTCCAGTGGGAAGCTAACTTTTCCTGCAGAGTCTACAATTCGAGGAAATAACAGCTAACCATTCCATTATTCATAATTTCTTCCAGAAAAGGTTTATTGAGCACCTACTACATGCATGTGGCCAAGCTGGTGACGGTGAAAGATGATTCAGACAGGCTCCCCTCACAAAGCTGACATTCTGGGCTGGGGACAAAAGGTTAACACATCCATCTATTGCCCAATTCAAAGCATGACTTGAGAGTTATGAGAATGTACACCCTAAAAGATTTAGGGACTCAGGTGGGAGAAGTCACCTTTCTCTGGGGCTTGGGGAAGCCTTCCTGAGTCTGGAAACAGCTGAGTGAGATCTCGGATGTAGGTAGGATTTTACCTTTTAGACAAGGAGGTGGGGTGAAGGGTAATTCAGAGTTAAAGGGATGGACACAGATGCAGAAAAAGGTAATGCCCATGGCACAAATGCCTCTGTAAATCAGCATTCCTCTTTTAGACATAAGGAAACCGGCATTTTCAAGGTGAGATGACTTGCCAAAGGTCCCTTGAGCCAAAGGTCCCTTGAGGTCAGGCCCCATGACAGCAGGGCTACTGCTTCTCCACACTTCACTGCCTCTCATCCGTCTCCCAGGTCCCTCCTGGTTGGACATGCTGCCCCAGTCAATAACCCCACCTCCAGCCTCACCAGGTACCTTCTGCTTCCGTAATCTCTCCCAGGTACCCACTGATCTAGGAGTCAGGGGACCAGTCCCGTATTTGTGTCTAACTTGCCACGTGGCCTGAGAAAAAGCACTGATTAGCTGTGGGATGTAGTTTGTTCATCTGTGCAATGAGCATTCCGGAGACCCCACGCTCAGCCCTTCCAGAAGGTTCTGAGTGCTTTCTCTCTGTAGTGGAAGGCTGATAACCCAGCCACCCCTGCAACGTGGGGTTATCTGCTTACAGGCAGGACCCCATGGGATGGCTTTCGTCTAGTGAGGTTCTCCCTCAATGCTCTGCCCCTCACACAGCCAGCTGCTGTCCCTGCATCCTCTTCCTCTGGTGACCGTGGTCCCCCAGGCTTTCTCACTTGCTCCCCCAAGCCCGGAGCTTTGTCCTTGCTATGATAAGCACATGCAAAACTATCGGAATCAGAAATTCTACCTGGATTCAGCAGAGGCTGAGTCCCGCAAAGCAGGGCTTTCCCATTCTAATTAAAGACAGACGAAGATCCCAAACAGAGATGGAAACTCTTAATCTGCTTTCGATTTCTGCTGCCTTCAGGAAGCTCTCCCTGAACACCCAGGCTTGGCTAGGTGCATCCCTCTCTCGGCACTAATGGCGTAGAGCTTTTGCCCTATTTTGAAAACATATGTGTGCTATCAAATTATATTTTCAAAACACGCAGGGTATTGATTGGGCAGGCTATGAGGTTTGCAGGACCAGCCACAGAGCAGAGGTCAGCGGGGCCGCAGCAACGGGACCAGCATCTACGCAGCTGGGTTTTGGGTCCTAGTTGTTACCTGGATAGGGCTGGAAGAAAGCTCCGGGAATGAGCTGTTAGGACTCTCAGAGGCACTGACTACTTCCAGGATGGCCTTACTCTAGGCATTTGAAAGCCGCAGACAGCAGAGCCATAAATTTCATGGCAGCTGAAAATTTGCTGACCACTTATTATGGAGCAGAGCTTATGCTAAGCATTTGACTTGTGTTATCCTTGAAATCCACACAACACGTAACTATTTTAAGATGGTAAACCACTACTGTCCCTGTGCTATAGTTGAGGAAGATAAGGCATAGTCATACAGCTAGTAAGTGGTGGAGCCTAGATTTGAACCCCGCAGGGAGACTGACTCCCAAACTGCAAATCTCCTCCATTCTTTCTGGCTGCATCTAATTAGAGCTGAGCTTGATGTCTCAGTGATCACAGTAGCAGCTTTGGTAAGAGAATCAGCAATAAAAATCACATTTGAGAACCGATGGAACCTGAGGACTAGTCTCATGTAACTTCTTCCTTTTACAAAGGAGAAATGGAGGTCCTGACTAGGGATGAGACTAGGAAAGAATCCCCGGGCACTAGCCTACCCAGCCAGTTTCCAAGTGCCTCTCTCTGCAGGAAGGGTCTTCTGCTGATTAGCATTCCAAGAAGCAAGACAGTAAGACAACCTCTGCTCCAGGGCAAATGCTCAGGGGAACGTGCACAGCAGGAGCCCTGGATCAATCCAGCCAAGGGGGTGGGGCTTAGTGCAAGAGAGGCTGACAGCTTGTCCTGGCAGCCTGCCCAGCAGCCCTGGACCTGCTAGGAGCTTCAAACACAGGTGCTTGTGAGAGTTCCATATGAATGCGCAGATAAAGCACCCAGCACTGTGGCCGGCACACAGTAGGAGCTCACTGCATGTTGGTGCTCCCTCTTTTCTTTCTTAGAATCTTGGGAGAGCAGCAAAGAGCTTTGGCCTCTGGAAACCCTGCAGGAATTCATCTGGGATGACCTGGGGTTGTGTGTGGGAGAAGAGAATGGTAGACAGTAGTGTCCGAGTAATGTCTGAGCGCACAATCTTTGTTTCACTCTGCACACAGGCGACCGTATGCATCGTTCGTTTAATCTTCCATCTTTTCAACAATCTCTCCTAGGTCCCCATGGCTGCAGGCAACACTTCCCACACACCCAGAGGTAGTATCCAATTTATGGATAAGGAAACTGAGGCTTAGAGAGGTGAAGGGACTTGCCTGAGGTCACAGAGGGAGGGAGTGATGGAGACACATTCATACCCAGATTCCGCTGGACACCTCGCTGTCTCTCCAGGAGTGCCACAGGCATGGAAAATATTTTAAAACAAACCCCTGAGTTCCTTGTGTCCACTCCCCTGGCCTCTGCGACCTCACGGTGATCAGACATGACGGGGGAGAAGATGGGAATTTGGTGCTGAACTTTGTCCCCAGTCAAGCAGCATCTAAGGATTTGTGACAAGCAGGCTCAGAATGTCATGTCCTGTGCCAAGGTCTGCAGACCTTTCTGTCCTGCCTAGGACTGCCGCTAAAAGGGCAAGGGTATATAAGTCAGCTGGACAAATAGCCAAAGCCTTTTCCATGTTCTAGGCTGTATCCCCCAATGCAGCTTCATTCCCTAAGATTTTCAACCTGAAATCTCATTTCTCCTTGTTCAGCCAGCCTGATGTCTCCCGAGGGCTGGGCCTGATGCCTGGACCCCTCTAGGACAGGTTGCTCATGGGAGCTCTGTGATGCAGACTCCCCTAATACCTCAGGCAAAACCAACCAAGCTACTAAGAGCAGACTCTTAGGGTGTACTCTGGGGTGCACCATCATCCTAGTACAGATTTAATCCCTAGCCAGCCTAAGAGGTGGGAGCTGTAACCCCACCTGTAACCAGAAACTGGGCTGTGTCCGCTTATTTCAAATCCTGCTACCACTCGCAATAGTATTTGAGAATTAAACAAAACAAACCTATCATTTTCTTTTCCCTAACTGCATCTGGTCTCTTTATTCCAACAACCAACTTTCTAAATGCTGGAGAGGAGTCCTGCAGAGTCCCCCTCAACTTCCCATGGACCCATTGGACAAAGATCCCGCTGGTGAGACGGGCGTCTCAGCTGGCGAAACAGGATCTAGAACTATGGAACTATAGCAGCTATAGAACAGGATCAGGGCAGAAGGGACTCCAGGGTACTATGCTTTCTAGTCTCTGATGTGAGCTCACCTCTCTGCCACACCCTGACAGGCCCCTCAGCTCCCAGTGGTTTCCAGATCTTGGCAGCACCCTTGTGTCACACCCTGAGTCACCAGGACATGAGCCCTGGGAGTTTGACCACCTAGCAGCAGCTGATTCCTTTTGGCTTGCAGAGGCTTTCTGGGGTGGGCAGACACGTACCCTCTCCCTGGTGAGGGACGCCCAGGTCTGCACCAGCGTCGCAGCCCCGAGGGGCGTGTGAGTGTGTGAGCACCCTCGCTGGATGCCCACAATCTCACCGTCACCTGCCGTCATGGGGACCGGCAGAGCTTCCCCACATTTCCACCCAGACAATGCAGTCACTTCCACCTGTGAATGTGCCCCTTTCTTCTGCCCCTAGGGATTTCCCTGGGAGAAGGTCCTGGTGCCCGACCCCCAGGGGCCCCCTATGGCTCCATCCTCTGCGCTTTCACGGGTGGGTCTTCACACCAATCCTCCCACCAGCTTCTTATTCCGTTCGATGCAGGACCGTGAATCCGCTCCTCATGGAGAGGGAAGTGTGGGCCAAAGGAGGCAGGTGGCACACCCCAGCTCAGCTCCCAGCACCCCCAAACCCAGCCAGGGGAACAAAAGGAAGGAGGTGGCTTACCTTTCGAGGGTCGCCTTTGTTTGGTTTGCAGAGACGAGAAGGTGCCCATGACAGCCCCCATGGCAGCGAAGACTTGTGTGCGACTTGGGACCCCGGGCCCTGCCCCTCCCCTCCCCGGGAAAGAAATCAGTGAGGATCGTCTACTCTGACTCGGAGGAGGAGAAAGGCGCCCGGCAGCTCCCTGCAGCTCCGTGTTCAGGGAGCCTGGGGCTCGGGCGCCGGGAGCCTTTCCCTTCCTTCCTCAGCCTCGCACATGCACCGACTCACAGGGCCGGTGGCTCCCGGCGCGTCCTCGGAGCCTGGCCCGGCCGCGTCCCTCGCCAAGGGCCGACGACGGCGCCTCGGAGCCTGCCTGGCGCTAGCCACGGGCGCCCACCCAGCCGAGGCTCCTGAGCCCGCGCCGCGTGCGGTGCGGGAGCCGCGCTCCGCCCGCCCCGCCCGCCGCACGCTCCGACTGGGTCTGGGCGGGGGGCGGTGAGTGCCGACCATGAATGAACAGAGCCGGACCGCGCGGAGCGCTGCAGCCTGCTGCCTCGCTGCCTGCCTGCGATGGAGGAGAAGCCCAGCCCGGCGGAGAGCGGCCCGCGGGCGGGTAGCCCCGGAGGAGCGGGGCGGGCGGAGCAGGGATGCACGGGGCGGGGTGCGGTGGGGTGGGGGGAAGGGGCGCCCGGGACCTCGCCACTGCTGGCCCCTCTCCATGCCAGCACGTGCAGGGCGCAGACCTCCCCAGGCGCCTGGCTGATGGGTGGGGCTCAGGGGCAGCGGATTGCTGTGTGTGTGTGTGTGTGTGTGTGTGTGTGTGTGTGTGTGTGTGTGTTATTTTACTTGACTTCAAGGGAAATCTAATTGAATTCACTGCCTATGAATCCATGGGCGGAGGAACAAGTGTGCCCTCCCAGGAAGGGTTGGAAAACATATCTAACTGGGTTGTCATAGGAGGCGGAGGCCTTCATGCTCCTCCAAGGCCAGGGCCACCTTCTAATGACAGGGAATTGGCAACAGGGCAAAAGAGCCCTCAGCCCCTTTTGGCCCTTGCTTTCTCTCTTTGCTGTTTCCTCCTTCACTCTCTCCCTCCTTCGTCCTTGTCCCATCTCCCCAATAGTTAATTCACCACCAGCTATAGGGCAGGCTGTGAGCTAGTGCTGAGGGCTCAGTGGCTGAATTTAGGAAGCAGTCCCCGTTTTGTGAGTCCTCACGCCAGACCACACAGACCACAACCCCTATCTCAGCTTTCGTTGCAAAGGAGCCAAGTTTGGGTCTACCCTCAACGGGTTCTCTGCAGCTCTCCATGGTGCTGAAACGCACAGCTCGCTCCCTGAAAGCCTGAGGAGCCAACCCTCCCCCAAGTCAGAGTTGCCTGGGTTCCCACTATATATACATCATGTTTGCAGATCACAGGGTCCCCCAACATGTGGCCTCATAAACTTGCCTATACACTATAAACATGTGGCCACAGGTCCCACCAGCCCACGTGGATATTGCTGCTGTACACACAGACACATTCAGTCATAAGACAGCCACAGGTGCCTCCATATGACCCCACACAAGACACAGACACACAGGCACGAAGATGCACACGCAGTCAGTGCGATACACTACTGCAGTCACCCACATTCACACAGGCTCACAGCCACACAGGCATACAGCCATACCTCCAGGATGCAAGGCTTCTCAGGAGCGGCTTCTCCTCATTCCAGCCCACTAGCTGCCCTTTCAGGGACACAGGTGGCCTATGACCTGGCCAGGGGCCCCAAGTTGTTTTCTTTACCTGTTCAGCGGTTAATGCTTTCTCAAATTCAAGCACACATCCTATTTTGTGCAACAGGGGAGGCACAGGTCATGACACCCATCCCTTTCAATGCACTGACCATTGCAGTATAAGCCACATCACCCTACATCACCCACGCCCTGTGAGTTAGGCAGGCCTTGTCTCATCACCACCACAAAGAGAAACTGAGGCTGACCTAGGTTAAGACATTAGCCTGAAACAACCCAGCCAGAGGTCAGGATTAGAATGTGGAATTCAGGGCTCCGTCACACCACCTCCCATTGGCAGATGAGGACCCTGGGGCCACTGAGTTGGGGAGAGCTCCTCTTGGGTTCCACCAGATTCAAAGCCTCAGCTCTGCTAACCACCAGGCCTCTCTGCCTAGTCCATGAGGCCTGGAATCCTGGGCGATGGAGCAGGACTGGTAGGGGCTGGCCCTGCCTCCCTCCTGCCCTCCCTGATGGGGAAAAAGGGTGGGGGTGGGGTGAAGCCAGAGGTCATGGAGGACCCATCAGAATAGCCAGGACTCAAGGCAGAGAGGCAGGGTCTTTGCTGTCTTTGCTGAGGAAAGGTGGGTGCAGCCCCCAAGCTTCTCAGATCACTGGAGGGAGCACCAAACCACTTCACCCTCAGGCCAACGCTAACCACCATTCTTCCTGAAGACCAGGCTAGCACTTGAGAGTTTACAAAAGGCCAGGATACCATTCTCTCATTCTCTCCTCCCCCAAACCCCGTGAAGAAGCAAAGCACAGATGAATTGCTCCATTTTACAGATCAGAAATAGTAAAGGGCCTCCAGAGATGATCCTAGCTGGCTGCCTCTGAGCAGTGGCAATAAAGTGAAGTCACCAAGATAAGGTCCAAATTGCTTAGCGTGAATTATGAGGCCCTATTGTGTCTTGGCTTCATCTACCAATCCCCTTCTCCCTGATGGCCCTTTTGGGGCTCCAGCCACACAGACCCTTACTAGTCCCCAAACTAGTCCTCTATGGCTGTACTTCAGGATCTTTGCACATGCTGCTGTTCCCTCTGCCCAGAATGTCCCTGACCCTTTGCTCCATCTGGTGACCTGCTGCTCATCCTTGAAGGTATACTTCAGGTGACTTTCCTCAGGGAACCCCTTTCTGGTCCTCTGTCGGTGCCTGTCTTGGGCTTCCTGCGGGACTGGAAGCTTTTCTCCATCAGAGTACTTATTCCCTTGGTTCTCACTGCCTCTTCCTTGTCTGTCTCTCCCTCTGGACTGCAAGTTCCTTAAGAGCAGGTGCACTACTGATTCAGTGCTGCACTGTCGGCTTGACCCCTGGTTTCTGACAGGGGTGCAGTCCATCTGAGCTGAGGGAGTGAATGAATGGATCAATGAATGAATTTTTTCTTTGCTCAGTGACCCGACTAGGAAGTAAAAACTGACAATTTACCAGATCCTCTTTGCATACTCTCCCAAGGAAAGATTCATTCATTCAACAAATACGTCTTCACTCATACATCAACCACATTCCAGATATTTACATATACAATAGCTCATTTATTCCTGATGATGCTCTGAGTGGTAGGTATTATCTACAGATAAAAAGACACACACACACACACACACACGCATGCACTGTACCATGCAGCAGACATCATCCATGAGATGCTCGCAAAGAATGCATCTAAGGAGGATTGAGTTAAATGTGAGGGACAAGAGTGAAAGCGGACAGCAGGCCCGACTCCCCTGCCTCTTGGGGATTTGGAACAGAGAACTTTGTGGGGAAACAGGGAGCCTCCCATCATTCAGCTGGCTGCAGGGGCCATTTGTCCTGCTGTACAGATATGGTGTACTTGCTAAGGGGGTCTTGCCAGCCCTATCCATCACTATGGGTCCTTCTCAAAAGGAGAGCTAGTTCATGTACCACCTCCAGCTCTGACTCCTCTGTCATCCACCCTGTTATGGGGTGAATGTTTGTGTTCCCCATCCACCACCATTCATATGTAGAAGCTCTAACCCCCAGTGCGGCTATCTTTGGAGATGGGCCTCTAAGAAGTAACACAGGTAAATGAGGTCAAAAGGGCAGGGCCCTGACCCCGTGGGGTTAGTGTCCTTAATGTCCTTATGAGAACAGACATCAGGGAGGCCCCACTGGCTTCCCCCCACTCACCCCATGATTGAGGAAGGCGTGTAAGCACACAGAAAGGGGACGGCAGCCACCTGCCACTCAAGAGGAGGGCTCTTGCCAGATACCAACCCTGCTAGCTCCTTGATCTCAAACTTTTAGACCCCAGGACTATGAGAAAATAAATTTCTATTGTTTAAATCACCCAGTCTGCAGTGTTTTGTTACAGCAGCCCAAGCAGACAGATTCATAGCCCCAGCGCCTGTCCATGTCCTCAGGAAGCTCTGGAGGCACGGCCTTCCCTTCTCTGCCATGAGCAACCCTATAGGACTCTTTGCTGGGGGGCTGTTCAGGGGGAATGGGTGAGATGGCCACAGACCTGCAGGGATCCTGTGAAAGCCCGCATGCGTTGTCTGTGTTTATGTAACACACTGCCATGTTTCCTCCCATCTTTGTGGGCAAATGCATTTCATCGAGTTCCCACCACATATGCAGGCAGCAGTCTCAGATTAAGAACTTGGATCTGGAGGACTGCTAGATCTGGGTTCAAATCCCAAGTTTGCTCCTTATTGGCTGTGTGACTTTGGGCCTGATGAGTGCTTTCTCTGAACGCTACTTTCACCTTCTGTGGACTGCATCAGTATCTACCTCGTGGTGTTGCTCTGAGGAGTGCTGAGGTAATTTTTATAAGGCTCTTAGCAGGTGCCTGGCACATAGTGTGGCCTGTCATGGGTGAGGGACTGCCATTATCACTGTCGCCGTGGGGCAGGCATCGTGCAGGCTAGAGGGGTATAAAAATGAGAGAACCATCGCCTTCCCCTTGGCTTCCATTTTTGCTTATTCTGTTTTATAGGAAATCTATTCTCAGGGTCTCCATCTGGTATTAAAAGATTCAGATTAGTTAAGGAAGGCAATGTGGTTGGCACCTGATTCTGTGCAATTCAGCACTATGCTAGCTGCTGTCTTGTACCGTTTCCCAAATGTTCCGCACGCATGAGTCTGGCCTCAAATAGACTCTGAGCTTTCGAAAGCAAAGCAGGCACCCCCTTCCCGGCCCCCATCCCCCACGGCTCAGCCTGGCCCGGGATATACTCATCCTGCGATCACACAGGGCCGGGGGAAGGGCGCCATCGGTTAGTCCTGGGATCAAGTCCCACTTTTCTTACTAAGTGTGCCTCTGGGCCTGGGCTATTTCATCTGTGATACTCAGGCAGCACCACTTCAAGGGGTGATGTGAGAACTGGGTCAGAGAACGTAAAGGGAAAGTGCTCTGTCTGTCTGTAAAGCTATCTGCCAATGTCCTTTTTTATTATTTGCTCTGGGGCTCATCTAGTTATACATTCATCTGTTCAACAAATAATTATGAAGCACTCATCTACCCGCCAGGCACTATTCTAAGTGTATGGACCAGTAAAGAACCAGAAGAGGCAGGAGTTCCTGCCTCCGGGAGCTGGAGGTGTAGGACCGAAGACAAACCCTCTCTCCATTACAAACTGTAATCAGGATGGGACAGAAAGAAGGGGAGCAGGAGTTTGGGGGTGATGCTCAGAGAGGCCAAGTAGGATAACCTTTTACATAACTATGAAGGGATGTCACAATACATACAGATCCTCAGAGGGTAGGGGAGTGGATACGGTGTTCAAGACAGGGAGAGTAAGCTTCAAATGCGAGGTTTGTTTAGTGACCTCTGGCAAGTTGTTTGACCTCTGAACGCCTCAATTTCCACAAGTAGAAAAATCCCAGCAATGACAGTTGCAGGGCATGGATGAAGGAGTTAGTGATTACAGAAGTGCCTGGCTCAGCATCTCCCTGGCTGGAACATAGCTGTGGCTCAGAAAATGCTAATTCCTCCATGCCCCAGTTTCCCCTTCTGCTCTCCTTGGCAAGCACCTTTTCTCTGCCTCCCCAGGAGGAGGAAAGACCTTGCAAGGGACAGGGGCTTGGGGCGTGTGTGTCCCAGGCCACAGCCTTATGCATCAAGCATGTCCTCATTTGTCAAGGCTGACCCAGCCCGTCGAGGGAGCAGGAGTGACGCAGGCTGCAGGGGACACCGGGGAAGCCAAGACACAGGCTCTGCCTTTCGCGTCCTGACAGCTGCACTGCCCAAAGGTCCCCCTTTGTGCTTTAGTGCTGAAACAGTCTCCACCAGGGGCTGAGATGAGTTCAGACAGAGTGCAGCCACCCACGCAGCCCAGATGCTGGCAGCAAAGCCCTTCCGAGTTACCCAGACCCAGGAGGAGGGAGAAGGGCATTCCAGAGCATCTCAGCTTTCATTACTGGAAACAATGTTATGCTTCGTGGAGACCAGAGGAGTCAGGGGTGCCAGCACCAGGCCAGGCACATGGCAGGTACTCTGTGAATACCCATCGAATGGCTCTCTGGGAGTGGATGGAAGGAAGGAGGAAGGGTGGAGAGATGGATGGATTCAAATATGTTCAAACAGGTAAGTATCTGATGGAACCTGTGACTCTTATTCCAAAATAACCTTGCAAGCGTGCACACATTCACACTTTGTACAAACTTTTACGGCAGTCATGACTCTCCCCTGACGCACATCCATGATCATCTGGTGAAGAAACTGTCCTAAGGAGGAAAGATTGGCCCAGGCATTTCTTAGCTATGTGACTTTGACTTCTCTGAGCCTCAGTTTCCACATCTGTGAAATGGGGGAATGATGGTGTTTATTGGAGTGAGAATTTAGTGAGAAGAAGCTTGCGAATGCTTTAGTGCTGTGCCTGGCAGGTTCCGAGGCTCAGTGTGAGGTGCTGGTCGTCATCACCATCATCGTGAACCTTCAGTCATTCCCTCACTCATTCAGTCACAATTCAGTGAGTACCTCTTGTTTATCACACCCTGAGTGGGTCTCAGGGCTGAAGATGCTTATGCTCACTGGCGAAGGGCAAATAAGCAGCTCACTATAACATCCCAGACTTTTCTAAGAAACCGTGGGAATGACTTCTCTAGCTCTGCCACTGAGGAAACCGCCCCTGACTTTCACCAGACTGGCCAGCCCCACCCAAAGTCTTGGGGAGAAACAAAAGTTTGGACTCAGCAAGTTTGGGGGACCTAAGTCAGCTTAGGAGGGCAAAGGTCAGAGTAGAGGTGGGTGTAGAAATCAAGGGTGGACCCAGGTAGAAAGGGATGGCGTTGGAGGTAGCAGAAGTGAGAGTCAGGGCAGAGCCAGGCTGAGGTGGGGTAGGGGTGGCCCTGGACAATTGCTGCAGCGATGTGGCAGGGTAGACAGGTGATGCTGAAATGGCTGGGGCAAATGGGGACAGAAACCATGGGCAGAATGTATCTTTTTAAAGTGTATACAAAATATGGATCCATAATTTCCTTGGGTAAATGTCCAGGAATCAATTGTGTTCACTTCCCTCCTTGTTCTCCTTAGGTTATATAATATTTACATGAACAATGGTCGCCACGGTCCTGGAGTTCTTACTATGTGTCAGCCATATGTCTGATCCTTCTTCATCATTTTAATACTCCATGATGTAGGTACTCTCATGATTCCTCACTTTAGGTAAGAGGCAACCAAAGCGCAGAGAGGTTAAGTGACCCGCCCAAAGTCACACAGCAAGTTGTGAAGCTGGCTTGAACTCAGATGCTTTGACTCCAGAGCCCACACTCCTTGTCTAGCCTGTAGCCCTCCTGCTGCGATTGTAACTGATTTCTTCTAGTATTGTTTCTCTGGGGAGGCAGTAATTCACTGGGGACTCAGAGGTATCGGGTAGCTTCTTGGAGCCAAAGGAAAGATGCAGAGGGGAGATGCAAAGAGTCCTGGCCTTCTTCCTGGCAGGTGCTGCCCCCACCCTTACCCATAGTCCCCGGCAGGGGCTGCAGCCACGCCCACCAGCCTGCAGGATGTACACAGCGCCTGTTTTCCGTGGCCATGGCTTCTGCAGGCTGAAGGCCCCAGAGGAGGTGAGCAGGGACGGGGCAGAGCAGCAGCCATGCTGTGTGATGATTAGTCGTAAAGCCAGCCATGAGTGCCCCTGGCCCTGCGCAGCCCGCTGAACCTGTCAGCGCTGGCTCCCAGCTGCCCAGCACCCCTGCTGTCACAGTGGGAGCCTAAAGATGGAAGAAACCCTGGAGCAGGAAGAGAGGAAGGGAAGCAGTCGTGGGAACTCACGGCTGTCATCATGGTGATGGCTGACTCTGAGACTTCAGTTGCCCCACAAATGTGGCAACTTAGAAGCACAAGGTATCAACGGATGTTTCTTCTGTTATTTCCTGTGACCACATGCCTTGCCCCACATGTGAGACCTGTAGCATTCACCACCTGGGGCAACATGACACAGAACTAATGGGGCCACCTTCTTGGGTTTTGACTTACGCTCCAGTGTAAGATAAAAGGCTGAAGGAACAAGGCTCAGTCAGAGAGCGGGAAGGGGGCTTGTCCTTGACCCCCTCGGGTGCAGCACTGTTCAGCACTGAAACTCAAGACTTTGGTGGAATCTGGGGGCCGGGAAGACCCTGCCCCTTTACCCAGTAGGGCCTGAGGAGCAGAAGTGGCCTTCAGTTCCCCTCCCAGCCCCAGCCACCAGCCGTCTCTGCGGCAGGAACATCACGCTCACGAGCCTGTGTATCTTTTCTAAGAGTGGTGGGATTTGGGGCCCTGACCTGTCTTTCCTGGTGAGTCTGGCAAGGAGAAGAACCCCGCCCCTGCGCCCAGGAAGGGCGTGGCCTAGAAAGCCCCAGAGAGCCAGCAAACCTGGTTCTATGCTTGCGGGTCTCAGCTGTGAGCTGGATGGCACAGTGACCACAGCATGCACAGTGACCAGGGGGTTTGGGGCTGACTGCCTGGAGAGGTGACTGGCCGCACACCAGAGGTGGAGTCTGCCCCACACCTCCACATTCATAAGCCCCCAGAAGAATGTTCAGGCAACACGGTGGTGGGAGGAGGGGCGTGTCCTGTGTTGATTGAGAATTCATTTCTGACCCCGACCCTAAGAAGAATTGGAACTAGAAACAGAAATTAAGTTCAATAATTTAAGGAATAAGCAAAGTAACATTTCTGGCACACCAGAGGAAGTTGCCTAAAATTCTTAGCTACCATAAAACCATGCTCACACTACCTCTATGGCAGGTACTACTGTCTTCTCCATTTTACAGATTAGCAAACAGATTAGTTCAGGAAAGTGAAGTGATTTGCCTAAGGCCACAAAGCTGGAGTGGGCTGTAGGACCAGGGTTTGCAGGCAGGTCTGCCTGTCTTCAGGCCCACGCTATTACCCAGCTATTACCCACCGAGGAGAGAAAGCGGAGGGCAGCACCAGGAAGAACTGATGGGGTGATGGGGAGACTTCCACTGGCCCCCACTCCCAGGATTACTGCCTGGGGGGCGAGGAAAGTGGCTGTGAAGAGCCTTCGTCTTGGCTTAGAGGACACCAGGACCCAGGTGACCCAGCACACAGGTGGTGAGGTTGGGAGAAGGGTGAGACGGCACCTGCGGGAGCAGGGACACTGCCCTCCCTCCCCAGCACCCCAGGGAGCCCCCTTCCTGGGAGGCAAGGCTGGCCCTCTCCTCTCCTGCTCCTGTGTGGGGGCTCCCTTCCTGAGCTGCCACAAGACACTGCCTGACAACAGCGGCACTTCAAGATGATTTCCGTTTCTGTTGTCCCTTCTTGCACTGGGCTGGCCTCTAGCGAGCAAGGGGGTTGGGAGCTCTAGCAGGCAGCTGGGGGGGGGGGGCGGGAGGGGGGAAGAGGGAGGGGGCGGGGCTAAGGGGGCGGGGCTAAGGGGGCGGGGCTAAGGGAGCGGGGAGGGGGCGTGGACAGTCCAGGGCTCTGCTTCCCTGGGCGGGCATTTGCATGGTGCATTAGTATTGGCTCTGGCAGCTCAGGGCCCCTCTGGATGGAGGATGCTTTGTAGATAAGCATGGAGCCTGATGTGCAGCGAGGTCTTGATGCAGCTCACTAGGGATCAAGGACACGGAGCAGAGGAGGCTGAGGCAGGCTGCTGATGAGCCCAAGGCCCCTTGCCTGGCTCCCACACTGTCCCCCGCCCCATCTCCAATCTGCTGTCTATGATGTATGGACTCCAAGCCAGTCCCTCCAGCATCCACAGAGCCCCGCTCTGTCCCACCTGTCCCGAGAGGGTACCAGAGATGCAGAGAGAAGTAAGGTGGGACTCCGTCCTGGCCCCCAGGAAGCTCACAGTCCTGTGGGGACAGAGTGGTACATAAACCATCTGAAGACAGGGGGATGGGCCTGTGGCAGTCAGCTCAGAGGCAACACCAGCTCAGAGAGGAGACACCTAATTCAACCCTGGGGAAGAGGAGTGGTGGGAGGGCAGGAAAGACTTTTTCAAAAGAGGAGGTGCTGGAGTTGGGTCTTGAAAGAGGAATAGGAATTTGCCAGCCAAACTCCACTGTAAATGTACAACTTCATTCGGGGACCTCCTCTCACAGGCTCCAAAGGAGGCACATTCTATCTCACGCTCCTAGTGGCATCCCCATGGGCAGAGCAGCGATGCATCTCTAACCCCATTTATGGGTTTCCCAAACTTCTAGCTAGATGGACTTTGGAGAAAGCAGGTCCAGCCACCATGGGTGACTTGACTTGGTGACTCCTGTGATAAATGATTGAGGTGAGCAACTGAGTCATTGAGAAGCAACAGGATCTTCCTACAGATCTCCAGGGATGGAACTGTCCTGACTTCTGTATGCAACTGATCCATCATTTTACCGAGCCCAGAGCTCGGCTCACCAATGTCTGCTAGTGTCTCATGATGGTCTGATAAACCAAAGAGCATTTACTCTAAATGCTCCAGGAAGTGGGGGGTGGAATGCCTTGCCTAACAACCCTGCCTGGAAGCTCCCAGGGCCACACACAGCCCTGAGCACCCCAAGATAAGCCCCAGGTGGGAGGGGGAGCTCAGGCTGGTGTGTGTGTGTGTGTGTGTGTGTCGGGGTGGGGGGAGATACAGATACTTTCTACAGCAGAAACTGAAAGGCCAGAATGGGGATGGGGGGTGGCTAAGGGATTGACCTGCACCCCCGGCTCGGATTCTGAATGTGCACAGCATCTTGAAAACTTGGAGGTTCTCCCCAGAAAACAAGGTCTCTCTTAGAGGTATACTACTTAAAGCTACAACGGGCCTGAGAGCTGGGCCCCTCAATTTACAGATGGCCCTGGGAGGCAGAGGGCTGCTCAGGGAAACACAGGGAGAGAGAAAGAGTTGGGACTGTGCCCCAGGGCTGGGAAGGGTCTTGCATATTTTAAGGACCGAATGTTGTCCTCAAGTGTCACAACATCAGTTCTAGAACCAGACCCAAACTTACTCTTGGCTTCCTATGAGGCATAACATTATGGACACAGAAAAACCTCTCTGTCCCCAAATGTGCCTCCCTCCCCTTTACTGAAATTCTCTCAAGATGAGGCAATATCACATGAAGTTTAAACTACACATGTTTGGAGGAGGTTGGCACTGACCTGAAATTGAGACTAAAGAGTAAATGACTGATATACTATGAGCTAGGTTTGCTAGGTTAGCGATTAGGAGAAAGTAAGGGCACAAGAGGCCTGAGCTGCAAGGAAGGGTGAAAGCGGGGACCAGGAAAGTCGCCCAGAGCTTCAGTGAAACAGAGAGCTGATGGAGTCAAGCTCAGACCAAAGTTCTTGCTGAGAAGGGGATTTATTCTGAAATTTGAATGGCAGGCACGAGTTACTCTTGTTTAGGATTTGGGGTCAGAGAACTAGAGTGGAAGGACACAGTGAGGCCCAAAGGCCCTATGGGGGTGCACAGGGCAGACTTGAGGTGCAGAGGGAAGGATGATGGGGTTGGGCCCCTCCTAGTGAGGGGAGAGCTTCCAGAGAGTTCCAGAGGAGGCCAGGCTGCACAGGGGCCGTGGTCTTTGGCACAGAGTCTGGGATTTACGCTAGGAGCAATGAGAGGCTATGGAACAATTTTTTTTTCACTTATTTTGAAAAGATTATAGACTTACAAGAAGTTGCAAAAATAGGATAGAAAGGCCCTGTGTACCCCTCCCCCAGAGCCCTCCCAAGGTAACGTGTGCACTGTCCCAGCGCCTCTCAGCCACCAAGTGTCCTACCTTCTCTGCCTACAGCAGCACAGCCCTGATTTCCAGGAGCAGGGCCCCCATCTTTCGGGGTAAGTGCGGAGGTGACAAATGGAACCGCACTCTGCCTCCCTCTTCCTTTAGCGCCAGTGGCCTCCCAGGGTTCTCAGTCACCACTGTGGGGCCATGGGGCCAGCCTCCCCGCCTGGCCAGCCTCTTGCCCTCTGCCCCTGGGGAAGCAGGCACACCATCCTTCCTCTCCAACACTAATGAAATCATCCTTCTGCTCCGTGCCCCGCTGGGCTCCGGGTCAGTGTGTTACCCACTGAGCTCTGCCCTGCGCTCCGGTTCAGTAATCACACCCCACACTCATCATAGCCAGGGGGGTTCAGCACAGGGCTGGCTTCTCTGCAGCACCCCCTCCTGTGGGCTGTTGCTGTGAATCCTCCTCTTCTTCCAGGCCCCTGTCAGCCTGGCACCCGCTCACACTGACGCCCCCAACACACACACACACACACACACACACACACACACACACACACACACACACACAGGACATCCTTCTCAGGTGTCCCATTCCTTACTTCTGGCTGCACTCACATCGCATCTCCCCCAGGAATCTCTCCCTGATCTACCACATCTCCTTCCTCTACATTCGGAGACCTCTGCTACTGCGACTGCTCGCGGTTCTCTGCGCGCCCAACACCTGGTTTGATTTCTTGTAGGTGTGTAAATTGTGACTGGATAATGGACGAATGTGGGCACTTCTATGTTTATCCACTTCCTCTGACTCTTAACCATATGGGATTTTGTGTTGTTCTTTAACTGCTCAAGTTAACACTTTGTAATCGGGCATTTGAGCTATATGACGAGTTTACTCGTTTCCCACAAAAAATTTGTTAAAACTCGAGTTGCAACATCCACTCTTCCTTGGTCTCCAGCCTGCTGATCTACCCTGCAGGTTTCAGGCTGGCCAGCCCGAGGTATGGGAGCCCATTCCTTACAACCAATCTTTCTTTTCTTTTCTTTTCCTTTCTTTCTTTCTTTCTTTCTTTCTTTCTTTCTTTCTTTCTTTCTTTCTTTCTTTCTTTCTTTCTTTCTTTCTTTCTTTCTCTCTCTCTCTCTCTCTCTCTCTCTCTCTCTCTCTCTCTCTCTCTCTCTCTCTCTCTTTCTTTCTTTCTTTCTTCTTTCTTCTCTCTGTCTCCTTCCTTCCTTCCTTCCTTCCTTCCTTCCTTCCTTCCTTCCTTCCTTCCTTCCTTCCCTCCTTCCCTTGTTTCTTTCCATCCATCTCTCTGTGTGTGTATACATATATATGATCCTATTGGTCTGTTTCTCTGGAGAACCCTAGTACATGAATTATATCTCAAATTAAAAATATTCATCAGTAGGGGACTGATTAGATAAATGGCAAAACCACAGCAAACAAGCACACTCAGGCCCGCGAACGGATGGCCTGGAGGGCCATGATTATCACACTATGGCTCTCTATTGGCTGCAGGATAGTGATGTGTTAGGGTTATTTTCGGTTGTAAACAACAGAAACGAACAGCAGCCAATTTCAACGGAAGGAAGAAAATATAAGAAGAGTAGGGGGCTTGCACACCCATAAAATGCTCAACAGTTAAATCCAGGAAGTACCAGGAAGCAGGGAAGTTCCAGAAATCTTGGCAACGAGCAATTCATAGCTAGGGTTGCTTCACAATGAATCAGTTGTCACCACTTTCTGCTCTACTCTGCTCATCTTGGGGAAGGGAATCTGATTGGCCATGCTTCAGTCCCTGCTCCCAACCCTGAAACTGGGAGGGCTAGGCAGGACCCCTCGTTTGTCCTTCCTGCCATTTGGGTGACGTCTGGGATGCAGAGTCAGGTGTGACTGCCAGACAAATGGGGAGCCTCTGCTGGCAGGTAGATGGGCAGGAGTGCACAGTGCAGACGACACTGGGATCTTTGTCCAGCCAATGAACATGAGCAGGGGCCTGATGGTCACTGAATTGAGCTGCGGGGTCTTCATTCCTGCAATGCGCGCTATGCGTCAGGATCACAGATCGCCTGTTGCCTGGGACCAAAGCCATTTAGAGGGAGGGTTGGGTCTGGGCAGGGCCCTGGTGTTTTTAGCTGTGTGGCCTTGGTCAAGTCACTTGGCTGCTCTGAATCTCAACATCCTCATCGGTTTTGGGACCACTGCACCCACCATCTAGGCTTCTTAGGAGGCTTCGATGAGAGGACACACGGGACAAAGCCTGACTCAGGGTCTGATATATCCTAAGAGCTGTGTTCTTCCTTCAGGACAGTCTCTAGTCTTGACAATGATGTTGAGTCTAGAGGAATGACATAGGGGACCTTGTCTAGTCAGGTTTCAGTTAAATTGAGACCAGCCATGACCTGGGGCTGACCCGGGCCAAGGATGTGAGTCCTGGAGCAGGGCTCGATTGTTCTACCCTTGGGTTCCTCACTTTCTCTTCTGTCACATGCAGGCCCAGTGGCAGCCTAGAGGCTGTCTGCCTTCCTCTGAGACTGTGTTCTCAGCAACCCTTTCAGGAAGGGAACTCAGCCCCTGAGAGGCAGAGGGTGGGTCCCGCGGAGGCTCAGACCTGCCCAGCTCCTTCACAGATTCCTGGAGGCAGTTCCCAGAATAGTCCCTGCAAATCCACATGACCCTGAAGGTGGGGTATGAGTGTGGGGTGCTGTTGACTCACAGGGCTCCACTCGGGGCCATCAGCCATCCTCTTTGTTCTGGGCCCAGAGCTGGGCTTTGTGCACTTGAGTTTGGGATATGGAGGATGAGGTGGTGAGGAAGGGATAAAAGCACCAGCTGGAAGGAATCTTCTCTAGACCTGAGGCCATGCGCAGGAGTTATGTAGGGGGGTGGAGATTGGATGGGGGTGGGGCTACGAAGGAAACAGGAAAGAGAGCCAGAGAGATGGACAGAAAACAGGATTGAGAGGAGAGAGGAACAGGATAGAGACAGGTGGGGAGATGGAGGAGGCACAGAGAGGAGCCCAACTGAGAGTGATCTGAGCGAGGCAGAGAATAGGAAGGAAAAAGGGAGGACTGAGTAGGGGAGGAGGAGAGGGGCAGAGAAAAAGAGACTTTGAGAGAAAGAAGAGGAAACGAGGGGCGAGAGCAAGAGGGAGGAAAGACAGAAACAGGTGAAACAGAACAGAGACGGAACAAAGGAAGGACAGACAGAAGGCAGAGGAGGGAAGAAGGTGAGAGAGGGGGAGGTGGGCGGGGAAGAACTCCCTCTAGCCTCGGAGGGAGAGGCCACAAGCAGGAGTGAGACCCTGTGACCTCCTGGCTTAAGGAGGGGCCACGTGCCTGGTTAGCTTGTTTTCTCTCTCTGATACATGACATGCTCTAAGTGATCTATTAAAGCGGAGTGAGTTCCACAAATGCTTCCACCCACCGCTGCCCCCTGGAGAAACCGACTATAACCCATGAGGTGACTCATTTTGCTGCCACAGCCCCTGGAAAGCCAAGCCAGCACACTCAGCAGGCGTTCACCTTCAAAAGGCCACAGGGACAGCAGGCGCTGGTCTAGAGAGGGGCAGTGTGGAGGAGAGGTTCTGATGAGTGAGTTTGTCAATCCCATCAGTGTGGTGTTAATCCAATGACCAGCAGGGCAGGAAATATTGCTGACAAGTCTGTGGATGGCTTGGAGGGAATGCTTTCTGTTGCCTCTTTTAGGCTACATCTCCCTGAGGGACCGGAGTAGTTGTCTGTCAAGAAACTTCCTGTTTTTCTTGGAAGAAAAGTGATGAGGTAGAAAATGGCTGCTCTTCCTTCTGGTTATAACTCAGCTCCCGTATCATGTTGTCTTAGTTTTATCTGCCTCTATTTTGTTGCATTTCCCAGAGTCCTAATATTATATATATATATATATATATATATATATTTTTTTTTTTAAATTAATTTATTTATATATATCTTTTAATTAGCTTCAGGTGTACAATAAAGTGCAATGGTTATAGTTTTTACCCCTCCTAATATTATATTTATTGGTCAGGTAGTCTCATTATCATTACTATCTCTCATGTTCAGTAAATTGACAGCTCCAAGAGGGCACGGATGGTCATGGGCTTGGCTCAGTGTTGTGGCCTCAGCATCATGGTGTCTTCTCAAGAGCCATTTATAGAACAAACAAACTTGCCTATTTTAGAATCAAGTAATACTGAGATATCTCACTGAGATATATTTTACCATCCACTGGCAAATAAGGAAGGTGAAGCTCAGAGACATGTAGCAACTGACCTGAGGGACAAAGCTAGAAAGAGGAAGAGTGGAAATTGAACCCAAGACTGTCTGATTCTAGAGTCACCCTAACCATCACCCTAGAAACTTGCAGCCCCACACGAGAATCATTATTAACAGATATCTGCCCAAGTTATACAGTGATTTGTACTCTCCCCTTGCATGATGACTGCATAAAACAAGTTTGATGTCTTAAAGAAAGATAAGTAAGAGGGACTGTGGCAGACAGAAAATGTGATTTTATTTATTTATTTATTTAATTTAATTTTTTAAAGATTTTATTGGAGAATTGGGGGAGGGGAACACCGTTGGGGAACTGGGGAAGGGGAACAGACAAGTTGCTGTCTTTTTGTTCTTCTTCATTCCAGCTGTGGAGGACATTACTTCACTGGCCCATGTTAGTATCATCATTGCGCTCTTCTCGGGTGAGGCAGATCTGTTGCCGGCCTCTGGACGGCCACTCACAGTGGCTCTTGGCAGCTCGCACCAGCTGCCAGCTGCTCACACTGGCTGCTAGCCACTCACTGTAGCCTATGGCAGCCCACTGCAGCAGGGACTGCAGCTATGCTGTCCCTGGGGACTCACAGCAGCCCAGCTCCAGGTGGAGCTGTTGTTCACCATCTTAGCTGTAGAGGGCAGTGTCACTGGCCCTCATATGTGGGATCTGAACCAGGGCTGCTGGCATCCCAAACCAGCTCTTAACGAACGTGCCACTCGGCCGGCCTAGAAAAGGTTATTTTAAAATGTAGAGGTTGGTTTATCCCATTTTAAAGGGGGCTCGGAAGCTTGCCTTATGCAGATCTGAATAATACCCCAGTGGATGGTCACAAGAGAGCAAAACAGTTGCATATCTTACTGGGGAGGGGATTTGGCTTTTATCCTTTTATTCAGAAGTTCCCCAGCCTTAGGTCACTCCAGGTTGTTCCCACCACAACCCAGGTAGCTCTCACCGCACAGTCACCTGTAATTTCCTGGCCTAGGTAAGTGTAGCTCCAAATAAATACCCATCTCAACAACCTGCAAATGAGCAATCACACTGCCCAAACTGCCCAAATTGTAGACATGAGACCCACTTTCGACCCCATTCATTCTTGGGAACAAGGCTAGAGTAGACAAAAATGAGAAAAGGCTATTTTCCCATCTTATATTTTAAATTTAGAATTTAGTTTTTCAGGGGATACATGGAATCTAGTTATGATCTATAGAAATACTTTAAGACCAGATAAAACTTCTCAGGACAAAGGGATCCGGACAGCAGTAGCAAGATGCTTTTCCTGATAAGCATCCCTAATAAATATGGCTGCAAATGTCACCAGGGCTGTATCAGAGGGGAGAGGAATGGAATGGGTGGTAGAGGGCTTTGGAAGTTATCATAATGTTGGAGTTACTAAATCTTCCTCCCTCCCCCCCTTCCCTACACAGGCTTGGCCTTGCACATTGCTCGACTCCCATAGCATACCAGATAAAATCTTCCATAATTCTGTCAGGATTCTGGGGACCTTTAAAATAGCAATGCCTGAGCCCTAGCAAAGACAAATTACATCAGAATCTCCAGAGGCTGTGGCTTTTGGCAGGGGGCACGGTTCTTCAAAACACCAACTTCACATATGGCTGGTTCCAGGCTCTGCCATCAATCAGCTGTGAGTCCTTGAGAAATTACTTCAGTTACCTGATTCTCTGTTTCTTCAAAGGTAACATGAAGCAAATAATTGTACAAATTTCTTGGGACTGTTGTGAGGATTTTATGAGAGAAAAGCTGTAAAGAGCCTTATGTTGTGCCTGGCTCACACTGTGGATTCAAAAGTTGGCCATTGTTGTAATTATTGTTATTCCTGTAATAATTATAGACTAACCTCTGGCTAAAAGTCTCCTCTTTTTTGAATCCTGGGGAAAGTACAGGAATTTGACTTGAAATATCCAGAGTTATGGGAGGCGGGGGGGGCAATGTTGGGGAAGATTAATGGCGCTACACAGGAAGTGCCTTATACTATTTAAATGATGGATCTTTACTCTGAGTGGATTCCAAGCAGACAGTGTCTTTTCCTGCTAACACCTCTTTTGAAAGTATTAATATCTCCTTATTCTCAATTGGCCTAATACACCACCACTAGAGGAAATGCCAATACATCATGTTTGGCCGAAGATATTAGATTGCAAAGCATCCATAACCACAGCCAACATTCTGTTAACTATGTCAGAGGGAAGCAAAATTCTTTAGCAGTTGATAAAGGACGGATTCAAAAAGTCACTTTATTATATACATGAACAATCAGTAAGACTTGGAAATAAGAACTAAGGAGCATAGCTGATGCTTCTGATATGACCATGTGGGCCACTCAGAAAAGAACCTACCACAATTAAGCCTTTCTTTCCACTATAAAACATACTATGAATAGCTATCATATAAGCTGGTGGGATTATTCTCAACATTTCTTTCTGTCATGGTAATAATTTCCAAGCAAACAAGTCCCGTTAAATACGATTAGATGTAAACCCTTCACTAAGGTGGCCTCGACCTGACTCCTATAGTCTTCAAACAACCGACTACAGATTAGTGAGAAATATCAAGTATTACAAAAATGAGGTGGATGAGAGCTTGGGTGAGAGGTTTAACTGATAAGTGAACATTCGTTGAGTAAATATATTAAAATTTTTTTATATCAGAACATGATATGTGGGCACTGCTAAAGTTAAATCGGAAGAACTGATGCAAACTCCTCAACTTAAAATAAGTATTCTCCCATGTCTGTCACTAAAAGTGACCACACCAGCACCTAACCATAGCTCTTATTTGCCTGATGCCCAGGTCTTGTCTCCAATACTTTTCTCCCCTGAAAGAAACAGGGGCTCTTGGGAGGGTAGCCTTAGGTAGAAAGGATGTTCTTTTTGTGGTGAGAAAGCAAGGATGCTTTCTGGAGGGTCACAGGGTAATTATTGAAGGACCAAGGAGTTGGATTAAAGAGGCTTCTACCCATCGAGCTCTGATAATTTGAGTATCAAATGAGACTAATAACTATAATTAATTAAAACACATGGAATCTAGGAAGGGCCATAAGTTCCTGATGAAGCTCTAAAGAGAAAGGCTGATAGATATTGTACAAAAAGGCAAACATGAAACAGTTTCATTTTATATAAATAGCTGCCTTGTATTCTATGTGGGTGATATTTCTTTTATTAAATATTACTTAATAGAAAATATTATTCTATTATTAAGCATAAATAGGCACTTTTCTCTATGATTGTCAGGAGCACAGAGTGGAATTTGAATACATCTAATAAAGTTGGGGAAAAACTAGAAATTAGTAGTCATGTACAATAACAAGTAAAGAGGGAACCAGTGATATGGCAGGAATGTTGAAACGGTCACATATCTTTAGCAAACTGATGGCTTTTGAGTCCTAGTTTCCTAGGTGATGAAACACATCACTTTAGGAAAAACTTCTGGTCACAGAAAAGACCTATGTGAAAAGTATGGACTTTCACATGCTTAGTGGGGCCCCATTTGTCTTAAGTATAATAATGTTGGAAGACCCTGTATTGGGATCCCAAATAAGAATCAGTAATCCCAAAACTGGTGGCCTGAGATTATATTATTTTTCTTTTGGTTCTGGGAGAAATCTGTAATCCTAGGAGAAACTTTATCTTTTTTTTTTTTTACCTTAATCCTAGGAAATTATCATATTTAAGAAAGTAACTCTGGGAAAGTATAAGTATAAAAACAGTGAAAATCTGGCATACAGCCATGATCTTATACTTTTGTAACTAATTTAAGGGTAAGTGTGAGTATATATTTTTCAATCATTGTGATGGTTTGTGTGCATTTTGGCTAACTTTCTAGGTGTCCGAAGCATTTATGAGAATCTGATATATTAAACTTACCATTTTAATTTAAAATTTTTTTTTTTTTTTTTTGAGGGCAGTGTCACTGGCTCTCATATGTGGGACCCGAACTGGGGCCGCTGGCTTCCCAAGCCAGTGCTTAACCACTGCGCCACTCGGCTGGCCCTTAATTAAAAATTTTGGAGAGCATAGTTAAATAATGTAACCAATTTTTATAAGTTTGAGAAATTCTAATTGGTTCACTATTTAATGTTTTCATTCATCAATTATGCAAATAGTGTTTGAATGTCAAGAGCAATATTGTTGAATAGATTCATAAGATTGGGAAGTTGAATATTAAACAAAGCACAAATAGGTGTGCGTGTTCCTCTTGGTGACGTATCTCGTACAAGCATTAAAACATCTATCAGTGCATCACAGAGCCAATTTCAGAGCCCCCGAGTGGACCAAAAAGCAAGGCATTACCCTTATGGAACTGTTCTAAGAACAGAAGGGCCTGTACATTATTTTTGCCTTGGAGCACGCCATGTACATGCGTGCTTTTTAATATGGAGATTCTTAGAAATGGAGACATGTTCACGTTCCCACGAGAAGTGATCAAACGGAGCTTTTCCAGGTTCTATGCCGAAGGTGAGAGGGGTCTAAACCTCTCACCTAACTGCTTCCAGTGCTCTCTACTCAGACCTGAAATTCACTTCTTTCTCAGTACTCTGGTATTATTTTATTATTATTATTTTTTAACCTAGGAAGTGTTGGCCGTGGTTAGGAATGCTTTGCAACCTACATGTTCAGCCAAACATGATGTATTGGCATAATGTGTTTTATTGTCTAGGGAATAATAGTTCACTTCCTGCTCTGTGCCTCCCACGGGTGACTTATTCAAAATGGCCCCAGGTGACAAGGCCCCAGTTCTCTTGGCAACCAAAGAAGAGGGGTCCTCTCTGAAGGCCTGTCTTCCTGTATGGCAA
Organism: Aselliscus stoliczkanus; assembly: GCA_033961575.1. Lineage (NCBI taxonomy): Eukaryota > Metazoa > Chordata > Mammalia > Chiroptera > Hipposideridae > Aselliscus > Aselliscus stoliczkanus. The sequence goes on from CM066733.1 coordinate 7,851,238, forward strand.
CACCATGTATTTTGGGTTTGATGCCTCCTTTGCAGATTACTTGCAAACCACTTTCAAAGTCCAAAGAAAACAGGATTGAGCCATTTGGGGGCAAATGCCCTGAAAATACTGCCAACCCTTTGTTTTCCTTTCCTTTTCATTAACTGCCTGGAGAGTTACGCATGAAACCAGATCCATATTGCCTTTTCATTTGTAGAGAGTGTTCAGTTGTCTGTGTCATTTTTATTTACTCTAAGCACCTTGAAAGTCCCACTGAGCAGTCGTCTTGAAAGCAACACATCTTGCACGAACCTTTGCATTTTCACTTCAAAGCTTCAAGGGTGTCCTATTTAAAAGGAGCCCAAGATGCCCAAATCCTCACATAGAAACTTAGACATGTGGGCAATTGTCCTGACAATGGAAAACTGGGCTTGAGGGGGATGGTTCCTTGAGAAACCAAGCAGGGGAATTGACCTTGGCATTGCAAGGGCTTGCAGTAAACCCTCAGGCATGGGCTGAGATTGGAGTTGCCAGAGTCATCCAGCAAGATGCTTTCATGAGGATGTCGGAGGGAGGGTCCTGTAGGCCTGAGGGATCTCCACTCCCATCTGTCATTAACAGTAGGTGCCATCATGGGACTTGAAGGCTAAGGAAACTTTCCTTCCACCATGAACGCTGTTGTGTCTCCCGGTCCATAAAAGGAGTCAAATCAAAGGAACGCCTATCCTTTGCCTATGTCTGTGATATCTTTTTGGCCATCGCACCATCAAACTCTATGACAATTATGTAATAACTAAGTAAGGAACTTATAAAGGATATCACATGAATATGGCTACCATAATGTCTATTTGGATAAAGCCCCAATTGTTACTTGGCACCCAGGCTACCATCATTTCACCCCCACTGCCTTTCTAGCTACACCTTGAGCAGCTCCCATGATGTGCCCTCTGCACTGAAGGCTGTAGGCGTCCTGGATTCAACCTGCTCTTGCTCCAAGCCCCCAAAAGACACAAAGACCCAAGATGCACCTCCATGACCCTTCTTCTCTGAAGCCTTCCCTGATTGCACTCCACCACAAGTTGACTTGTTGCCATCCTCTTTGTATGCATGCCTTTTGGAGTTTTTGTCATATTCTACGCAAATATAAATTTAAACATTTCTGAAGGCATAAGCTCTGAGGACAGGACCATGTCAGATTCATCCCTATCCTTCCAGTGGCCTGCAGAGAGCCTGTACTCAGCAGCACTCATGCACGTTTGTTCAATGAATGAACAGTGACCAATAGCCACTCATGACTCTCAACCAGGCTCTTAAGTAAATAGGTAAGAGGCAACCCATGAAATAAACATCTTTCAAATGTGGCTATATCTTAGACTTGTAAAGAGAAATATTTACTTTCTCATAGGTATAAAACTCAGCATGAATTCACAGGTTCTGGTAATACACAGGAAATGTATTTGTCTCTGGGCCCAAGGGAAGGCCATTGATAATAAAATATTTTGCATTTCAAAACTGTCTTTGTGCTTCCTGATTTATGTTGAGCATTCCTGCTAGGACCTAGTGAGAATATTTTCATTTTTCCTGAATCTGAAGAATTTGAGTCTCTTTGCTATATCGGAGGGAGTGATGTGAGAGCTTGTATAATAAGGCTTTTCTCTGAGAACGGAGCTCCAGAGTGGAAGTCAGCAGAAAAACATTATTTAATTTACCAAAATTTGCTTTACAATCAAACTTTCAGTCTAGTAGCCATTTCAATGAGTCATGTCACTATCCCAAGACTAGTAAACAAGCCATTACTGAAAGGTCACAATTCAAGACAAATGACAACATGTCTATTTCTTAGACGTAAACAAGAATCTTTTCTATTTATTCTATTTACCAACAGCATGCCTTTAGCTAAGTAACCATGAACAGGGGGAAAAAACCCAGATTGAAACAGCAGAGACGTTTACCATCTAATGTATGACAGTTAAGTCAAAATGGAGAGGAGCAGGTCTGTTGGTTCCTATAGGAATTGAGAGGGCAGCCCTATACTTTGATATGTCATCATGTTATTGTCATTAATCAGAGACAGGAGCATCTATACATTTGGAACTGCAAATCAGAAATAAGTTTAAACCTGGGCCCGCCAAGTGACGCATTGGTTAAGAGCTAGCTTGGGACGCCAGTGGCCCCAGTTCGGATCCCACATATGAGGGCCAGTGACAAGGCCCTCTACAGCTAAGATGGTGAACAACAGCTCCACCTGGAGCTGGGCTGCTGTAAGTGCCTAGGATGGCATAGCTACAGCCCCTGCTGCAGTGGGCTGCCATAGGCTACAGTGAGTGGATGGCAGCCAGTGTGAGCCCCTGCTGCAGTGGGCTGCCATAGGCTACAGTGAGTGGATGGCAGCCAGTGTGAGCAGCTGGCAGCCGGTGTGAGCTGCAAAGAGCTGCTGTGAGCGACCATCCAGAGGCTGGTGACTGATCTGCCTCATCCAGGAAGAGCGCAATGATGATACCAACATGGGCCAGTGAAGCAACGTCCTCCACAACTAGACTGAAGAACAAAAAGACAGCAACTTGTCTGTTCCCCTTCCCCGGTTCCCCAATGCCGCTCCCCTTCCCCAATTCCCCAATAAAAAAATCTTTAAAAAAAAAAAAAGGAGAAATAAGTTTAAACCCGAACCACCCCAATAATCATGAAATCGTCATCTTGACCCCAGAAAGCACATGCTGCTTCTAATTGGATCAGCCAGGTTTTTGCCCTAAGTTGGCTATTGGGCAGCTTCTCTGGGAGGTTGGGGGGTAGATTCCTGAACAAAATTGGTCCTGTTAGCAAGAAAGTAGGGAGACAGGGAGGGAATGCGCAGGGTAGACAATCAGTGTCTATTCCAGCACTCTTTTAGGGCCCTTGAAACTGCAGATAAGAACCCCCCAAAGGGGCCCTTGCCCCAGTTGTGTTAGGAGAAGTATCAGGAACAGAAAGGTATTTTGAGATTTCTAACTTTGTGACTTTCTCCTTTTGCTTTGTTATTTTTATTCCCCCTGTGTCCTTGTCTTACCAGCAAGGGAGAACCCTTAACTTAGAAAACCTAAGAAAAGCTGCCTGCTTGTTCCTGAGACAGCGGATTGGGAGACCGCCTTTCCGGTCTGAGGTGGGAACCAGGGGGGCTCGTCCCCACACAGACCCTCCTCTTCCTGGTCAGACGTGAGCAGACCAGCCTGTGATGATGTGTCCAAACAGCACTTAGGCAAGTGCCTGGCACACAGTAGGTGGTCAATGTAAGGCTGGAATCGAATGTGCAAGAATGGATATGATATAGACTGAAGCAGAGCCATGGAGGAGAAAGGCTTTGAGGTTGGTCAGACCCGGGCTTGACTCCCAGCACCAGATGTGTGACCTTAGGCAAGTCACTTACACTCTTTGAGTCTCAGTTTCTTCATCAGCAAGATGGAGATAATACCACTGACCCCAGAGGAGTCTTGTGAGAATGAGAAATGCTGTATGTAAAGCACACAATAGGACAGAGCTCGGCACTTAATAGGTACTCAATATAAATGGAAGCTGGCTTCTCTCGTTCTGGACCTATGCGCTGTAATTTTTTTCAAAATTAATATGCAGTGTCCTAGGCCTGTGTCAGCTGTGCCAGCACCACCCTGTCTCCTTGCTCAGCCCCTGATATGGGGCTCAGGGCAGAGAATTGGCAAAATCGCCTGGACCATGCTGTCCTTATGGGATTTGTGAATGAGGTGGCCAGAGTGAAAGACACCTCACTTGTAAGCACCACAGGTGTGCCCACAACCCGCCCCCCCGAGCTGCTAGGAACCCTGCTTGCACCCCTCTGCCTTCCCCTGGGCTTCAGGGTGAGGTCACCCTGATTATAAAAATTCCTGCCCTTGCCTTATTTCTCCCAGGGCACTGACCTTAGCGGTAAGAAGGTTGACTCTGAGGTTGGCAAGAGTTCAAATCTGGCTCTAGTATCAACCAGCTCTGTAACTTTGGACACATTGTTTTAGCTGCCCTGGGGCTCAGTTTTCTCATTGTAAAATAGGGGTGCTACAAGTACCAACCTCATAATACGAGTAACAATGAGGGTTGTAAAAATTTAGCGAGCTTGTGCACATAAAGCCCTTGGCACAGGGCCTGCAATATACAAAACACTTAATAAATGTCAGCTGTCACTGTGACTCTCAGGGACCTGAATTTCACCGTATCCCTTACCCAGTTGAGCAGACCCACCGGCGACGGGGGCAGATGCCACCCTGGCCAGCTTCCACGCCTGAAGTTTTTCCCCCATCAGCCTGCTGGGGAGGACTCTCATTTGGAGATTTTGCTCCTGTCTCTCATAATGGCTTGGCCAGGTTTGGATCAAAACTATGCCTGTTTCGCAGATGAGAAAGCTGAGGCCCTGAGAGGCTGTGTACCTTCCTGGACATCTGCCTGGCAGTTGGTGACAGAAGCAGGACTTTGCCCCAGGATCCTGACTCCACGTTTGGTGCTCTTTCTGCCCCACTCCTTGGGGATGAAGAGCAGAGGCTGTGGGCTGGTGAACCCCCTCCTTCCCCCCACCGCCCCACCAGCTCCAGCAGAGGCCTAAAAGGGCGTTGATATTTCCCACCCCACAGCCTGCACTCCTCCCACCTGGCTGCCAGGAGGCCACCACTGGAGAAGTGAAAAATGAACCACTAAATGTATTATGACTTCTGAGGCTGTCTTAATAATTAAGTTTTATTAAAATGAACACCAACAAATTTCCTGACATAGCCTGCCTGCCGGAGCTCATTCAAAGGTGATAAGTGAGTGGGATGTGGGGAAAGCAATGGAGAAGGGAGGCGGTGACCGAGGAGAGGTCCAGGGCAGAGAAGGAGCGGGGGAGAAGGGGCAGTCGTGGCCCTGCCCCCCGCAGCAGCAACAGCGCCAGGCCGGCTGCCTCCCTGCCCTGTCCGCATTACTGCCCACGCCACGTGGACTCAGCAAGGCATGGCTAGCAGAGCTTCTCCGTCAGGACCGATTTCAAACCCCAGCCAGGCCACTACTACTGTGTAAAAGAGGGATAGGAATAAAGTACTCTGGCCTTTAAAGAGAGGTGGGCAGCCATCCATAGAGGGAAAGATGGCCATTTCTCCCGCAGACATTTACCAAGATGCTCACCAACCTGGGATTACTTATGGAAAAGGCATTGGGACTGGGGGGTGTGGTGGAGGGTGGAGTGGGAGGAGGGTGAGGTTATTTAGAGCAATTCTGCTATCTGGATCTTCCACAATAAGCATGTATCGCTTTTGTACAGAAAACCAATGGACGCCTCCAGCCCACATTCATCCTGGAGCACAGGGCTGAGGGTCAGAGCATTAACAAGGGCGAGCAATTCAAAGACTTGCAACCAGGTCTGTAAGGAGGGGGTGTATCTCAGTTTCCACACAAGCCTATCAATTCTACCAGCAGCCTGGCTGATAACTCTGACCTCAATCCATGGCCCGGAGTAATGGCATCTGAGACCTCACGAGAAAATATCATCCTGAACCCTTGTTATCTCCATCTCTTACTAAGAAAGAAAGAGAAAAGCCCCATGGAAGGAATTGTTATTTATGGAGGATTACCTGAAGGACACTCATTCCCTCCAGAAGCATCTAAGTTTTATCCTTGAATCACGTCAGGCCATCAGAGAACTTGTACCCAGGGAAAGAGAGATCAATGGGGCTGAATGGAAATGCCAGAAATAAACTGCGACCCAAAAGGGAATTCAAAGCCAGAGAAGGTGGGTTTTTTTGCAAGCCAGGGAGCAAAAGATGGCTCCATCAGGGCACCTGTCAGCAGAGGTGATGAGGCATTCTGAGGAAAACAAAGCTGGAACCTCACATTTCACCCCAAAACATGGATCAAACATTTGCAGGTTAAAAAACAAACAAACATACAAACAATGAAACTACAAAATACAGGAAGAAAACATGTATAATGTTTCTATAAGATCCTTCTAAGAAGAATACCAATCTCAAAAGCCACAAAGGAAAACACTGACCAATTTGATTTCCAAAACATAAAAATGTCTATATGCCAAAAATGACATGAAAAGTCAAAAGAAAAATAGCACTGTAGGAGACTTTCAATAAGAAACCCCTAAAGTTTTTTTTAGGCAATGAACTGCAGGGTAGGGGGTGGGGTGGGGCATGAGTTGTCATCATCAGGTTTATGTTTTAAAAAAAATAATCTCTGTAGCTATAGTGGGGATCATGGAGTGATGTGGGAGAAAGGCAGTGTGGGGATCAGAGAGAAGGGAGGCTATTGCTTTAAGCCAGGTAAGAGATGATGGCCACCAGGGGCAGGCTGGAGGCGGACAGCCAGCAGCTGGGCTGGAAATCTATCAGGGGGCTCAGTGGTGCCCTGGATAAAGGGGCCGTGGAGGAGAGGGACTTTCAAGGATGGTTCCCAGTTTCCAGACTGGCTTAACCGGATGGTGGGGGTGCCATCCACTGAGACAGGAAAGACATGAAGGAACAGATTCGGTGGTGGGGTGGGAAGTGTATGGTTTTTTTGAACTTGAGTTTGAGGGACCTTTGAGGAGGGCCAGCTTCATGAATGCATGACCTGTGCAGTCCCATAGGGACGCATACTTGGTTTAATGCTCTCCTGTCACCATCTTGAAACCCTTAACATTTTTAGGAACTTGCATTTCCATTTTGCAATGGGACCGACAAATGATGTAGCCAGCGCTGCCACTGAGGCATCCAGAGCAGGTGTTGTTTAAGCAGTTGTCCAGGTTTATCGAGAGCTTGGAGGAGGCTTCTGGGCTGGACATAGACAAATGTGTGAGTCATCTGCACATAGGTGGGAACGGAAGCCCTGGGCAGGGAGGCAATCGCTTCAGGAAAAGGTGGAGGATGACAGAAGAAGCCTCAGAGATGTCATGCGTGGGGTGGGAGAGGATGTGAGAATAGAAGGAGCAGCCGGAGACGGAAGGGACTGTGGGAAGCCCACCAGGGACACAGAAGAGAGAACAAAGCCTCGAAAGCTGCAGATGAAGACAAAGGAGAACTGAGGCTTCTCGGCTGGGCTTGGTGACATGGATGTCATCAGGGCCCTGGGTGAGTGCTGGGGGGTTTGTGGAGTGAACTGGAGAGGAAGTAGAGACATTGAGGGCTCGAGCTCTGGAGAGAAGTGTGGCCATGACCTGGAGGAGGTGGGTCAAGCCATATGCCAAGAAAGGGGTGAGGGGGGAAGAGAACAATTTTTATCTTTATTTTTATGAGAGACATGAACATGTTTCTAAGCTATATTATTAAGCAAAAAAAACAAACAAACAAAAAAACCCCACAAAATAACCAGTATACAATATTAGATAGAATGAACCTCTCTGTGTAAAAATGGTCTGTGGGGGAGGGTGGGTTATACATGCATGCAAAGAAAATTCCTGGGAGGACACACAAGAAACCAGAAGTGATGGTTACTTGGGGGATTCGGCCTGGGGTCTTCACCTTTTCCTTTTTATATTGGTTGAATTTTCTATCCTAACCATATGTTTTTGTTTTGGTTTTAATAATAAAAAGCTATTAATTTGATGCCCTCATGGGACGCTCTTGGGCTCTCAAGATATTACTCAAAGGTTTCTTTGGTTTTTAAAATTAATGTTCAATTTATTAAAGTTACAAATTCATACAGATCCAAATTCTTTCATAAACTTTAAAGTTCAGTTTACAAATCTTGTTATTTATTTATAAGCCTAGCAAGTTTTAACTATTGCCTTTAAGGGTACCTTTGAGAAATGTTTCTTCTCATTTACAAATGTGTTTAATTAAATTGTTCTAAACATTGTAAACTGCATTTATAGATTTAATATATTTGAATCTCTTTTTAAGTACTTCAATTCTCTAACAAACCTTCTCAAGTATTTAAGTAATTACTATAAATATAATTCATTAAGTTTATATATATAACAAAGCTTATATTCTTTTATAGGTCCTGATGCTTATTTAAATTGAGTAAGGTTTCAACTTAAAGCTGAATTCTAAATCAGTTGCTCAATTAAACATTTTGCATTAGAATGGAAAACTTAATTTATGATTCTAAAAGGCCACATTTTCTTAAACAAGTATATAAACACAACTTATTTCAAAGCAGAGATATTTTAATGAAAAGGGTTTGAGTCTCTTTTACACTTCTATACTTAAGGCTAAATCTTCCCAGTGTTAAAAGATGCCCACCTACTGTAGGCTAACCTCCCAGCTGACTGCAAAACTGTCCTTCTTGAGTATACAGGTGGACTACATTTCCCAGCCCCCTATGCAGTTAGGTATGACCATGTGACTAAGTTTTGGTATCAGGGTAATACTGGACTCATAAAATAAATTGAGGAGTGCTGCCTCTCCTATTTTTTGGAAGAGTTTTATGATCTTTTCTCTCTCTCCTCTCCTGGTAATCCCATGATGTGTATATTTGGTGTGCTTAATGATGTCCCACAATGCTCTAAAACTCTTTTTATTTTCTTAATTCTTTTTCTCTGTGTTTCTTCAGACTGCAAAATCTCTATTAATCTATCTTCAAGTTCACTGATTCTTTCTTTCGCAAGTTTGAATTTAATATTAAGCCTCTCTAGTGTATTTTTCATTTTAATTACTCTATTTTTCAACTCCAGAATTTCCATTTTGTTCCTTTTTAAAAAATAATTTCTATCTATCAGTATTCTTTATTTGAGGAGACATTGTCATCATACCTTCTTTTACTTCTTTAATCATGGTTTCCCCTTTTGTTCTCTGAAGGTATTTATAATGGCTACTACATATTTATAATAGTTACTTTGTTTTAATTAAGTCAGACACCTGGGTCCTCTCTAAGGCAATTTCTGTTTACTGCTTTATTTTTCTTTGTATAGGTCACATGTTCCTGGTTTTGTTTTGTTTTTGTTTTTGTTTGCATACCTTATAATTTCTGTTAGAAACTGGACATTTAGGTAATATATAAACTATGGATACTGATTTCCTGCTCCATCCCCACCTTTGTGGCTTGCTGTTGTTTGCTTATTTATTTAGTGAGTTGGCCGGACTATTTTAGTGACGTCTCTGATATCATTGAGACTGCTTAGCCTTAGGTATGCACAGGGTCACCCTGGGATGACAGTAGCATTAGAAGGGTTCTCTGACTATTTTCCTGATGTCTCTGTTAAACAGTTTGCCTCTGTTGGTATCATACTGTTAAGCTCCATGGATTACAGATAGATGGGTCAACAGTGGACCTGGGCATTAATTGTTTCACAGTCTGATCCAGTTCAATTTGGGGCCCTTGGTTCTAAGTTATCTCCTTCCCTGGTTGTCTCTGGAAAACTGGGGAGCCTGCAGTTTAGCTTGTTGCTTTTATAAAGCTCCCAGCTTCCTCTTAATTGTTTACCACTCAAAGTTTCTTTGTCTTCCACAGTGTCCTTGAGTCTTGAATTTGCCCACGCTCTGTTCTAAAAAAACAAGTTCCTCTGAATTGTGCTTTGGAGCTCTCTGTCCTTACAGATGTTCCTCTTGAGCCTGAGCAAAATCTCTAAGCCAGAACTCAGGAGCCGGGGTGGGGATAATGGCTGCTTCTCTTAGAGTGGCACCCCTGTTTTATGAGCAGAGTGTTTTATGGGGGCAGCAGGCTGGGGTTGTCTTGGTTTGCTTCTCCCAGCATGAGACCTCCATCTTATGAGCACGCTGGGGCAATGGGGATCAAGGTCCCAGTGTTCTTGGCCAGCTATACCTGAAGCAGAGCTTGCCCGAGGAGTAGGGGGGCTGGGTGTAAAAAGGGAGCCCCTGACCTCTTGCTCCTGCTGGACTGGAATTTAGCCTTTGTAACACAGCGCTGGGGAGAATGAGAAACGCAGGCGGTCTGTCCCTCCAGGTGAGGTACCACAGCCTTTAGCCCTTAGTCAGGGTTTGGGGAGATAGGGAGTTCCATCTTCTTGACACCACTGGGTATGGAGCCTCCATCACACTCGGCTAGGGCAAGGGAGGGTGGGTCAGGGCCATGGCTCCAGTACAGAATCTCACTGCTCTTATGTAGCTTTAGTAGATTTTCCTGAATAAAACGTTTCTTCAGTATCTGCATGCCCTCAGGACAATTTTTCTAAAGACTTTAATTTTTTTAAGAAATCATTTCCAACAGTTATGGCTGGTTTTCTGGGGCAGAGGCTGCAGAGCCCCGCATGCTGACAATCTTACCAGGGATCGCTGAGGACCACTGATATTTATTAACTCATATATGTCAGGTACTGTGCTAAGCACTTTCCACAACTACCTTATTTAATCCTCATAATTGCTCGATGAAGATGTACTATTATATCTGTTTTAAAGATGAGGGAACTGAAGCTCAAAGAGTTGCAGAGAGTTGCCCAAGGTCATGCAGCGGGCAAGTGGTAGAGACGAGAGAGATGGGGATGGTGTGTGCGGAGGCAGAAAAGATGGACATGATTTCCCAGAACTGACACTGTAGTGGACCTTCATCCCCATGTTCCAGTCATCATCCCTAAAATTAGGGACTTAAAACACCACCACTTCTTTTATTCTCTCTCATAGTTTCAGTGAGTCAGGAATTCAGGAGAGACTTGGCTGGGTGCTGGCTCAGGGCCTCATGCAACTGCCGTCAGCTGGGGCTGGTTGAGCACCCATCTCTCTTCTGGTGGTGCTGGCCGGCCAACTGCTTATAGGTTAGGGGAAGGCTTCAAGAGGGAGCATCCCAGCGAGCAAAGCAGAAGTAGAGTTGTCTTCAGTGACCTAGTCTTAGGGTCATTTCTGCTGAACGCTACTTGTCAGTCAAGCACTGCCCATGTTTCAGGGGAGGGTGCACAACCCCGGTCTCAATGGGAAGATTGTGTAGATGAGCACCTGGGACCTCGCACTCTAGGGTTTAGTCTGTCTACCTCCTGCCTCCACCCTCTACCCCACTCCATAAACTAGAGCCTGAGGCCCTGAGCTAGGCTTCTTCCTGGAAATCAAGGGTGCAGCATCTAAGCCGCTTTGCATGGGGCTGGCATCTGGGCAGGATCTTTGAGCTCAGCTCCACCCAGGGGACTGGACCCAAGGCCAGGAGACATTAAATGGAGCTGAAAATCATGGCTAAGTAGAATTCTACTAGCTGATGAGTGTCAGAGGAGAAAATTCATAGATGTAATTTTCTTGGTGAAACAGAGCTTCTAGAGTGAGGCCCAGGCAAGGCTAGATAGTGGTTAGAGTGGGTGAGGAAGACCCCCAACCACTATCTAGCCTTGGGTGGCAGAGAGAAATACACTTATTGGCTATCACTTATCCACGGCATATCCTAGGCACACCATAGGCATTTATCTCATGGCACTATCCCAGCAACCCCATGGGGCAGGTGCTATGTACTTGGAGAAATGAGGACACAGAGGCTCAGAGAGGTGAAATAATATGCCCAAAGTCACACAGCTGACATGAGTCTGAGCCAGGACTGCAAGGAAATTCTTCCAACTTCTGTTAGAACGCTCTTAAGAGATGCACCCCCAAGTTACTTTTAGATCCTTTAAAAGGCAACCTGGAATCAGGAATGTGATTTCCTTCTTCTACGGTGCCTGGAAATGGCCCTGCTGTCACTGCGGGGTATGACGCCTGCAGATACCTGCAAGGCTGCCTTCGCCAATCCTTACTTTACGCACTAATCCAGAGTATTGGAAGACACAACAAAGACCATTATATTGAAATAGGGACCTCTTCCCCTAATGCAGTAACTCCCCTTTAAAGTTAAATTGAGAAACTAAGTGACTGGACTATATCCTTTTAATAGCTGCTGAGTATAAATGCATTCTGAGAGCAAATCCTCCTTCAGAAAAGATCATTTATAATGTTCTTTTAAGTTGTCAATTTGGAGGGTGAAAGAGAATGTGATTAGAAGACCAAAATAACAAAGAATTTTGAGGCCAGCAAAAATTTTGACTGCACGGATATGTAATTTAAGCTGCCAAAGTGTGAGCGCATTTTTGATGCCAAATATACTTAATCAGTAATAACCCTGTCCCTCAAGAAGGCTCCTAATTTGCTTTATTGCCTTTTTAGATTTGTCCCCTTTCATTTTCTAAAATATAATCATAGTTCAGCGACTCCATCTGTGAGCAATACAGCGATGAATTCTGGGTGGTAATGATGTACGACCAGCGAATAACAATTCCTTAATCACGCTGTTTCCTCTATTGTCGCCTCATTTGAATTCATGGTTTTCAGAAAATTCAATTATATTTGCAATTTCATCAAGAAATTACTCAGATAAATAACTGACAGAGTAACAGTTCACTTATTTGTCAGGAACGAAGCAAAAGGAAGTGGGTGGGGGAGAGAAGAAACGACAAAAGACAAATTCGATAAAAAGCATCATAAAGAAGTCTTGCTTTCCTGAGAGGCAAAGGGAAAGGGTGACAATTTTACAGCTGCAAATGTCATCTAGGCCTGTGCATGGAATGCGATGGGAGCCCCTAAATGAAGCTCCCTCATAGATCAGGCAGGGCCTAATATCCTCTCTGGAGCTGTCACTAGCGTCTGCTGACATTTGTGACGCCCTGGCTCTCATTCCAGGTAGAAATTTACGATGGGACATTAGTAACCCCATTGCCACGGTTATCACCTGAATTTCGTATTGGATTTCTGCCACCACACACCGCAGGCGCCTTCTGGTTGCTGAGGAGGGGCCTTGCCTTGACTTTCATTTTGCTCATCAAGATGCCTAAGTTTCTAAACAGAAAATTAATCATCATCCATAAGGCAGGCTACCATCTGTTAGCCTTCTGCCTCTGTTGTGGTGATTCAGCCCCTTATCCATCCTCTGTCAGAAATCACCACATTGTAGATCTGTGATCCGCACTCAAAGCCCAAATCTACTCTGTTCTTAGTCCCATGTGCTACCAACCAAGCATCTCTCTGGATGTTTCTAGAGGAAGCAGGACTGGGGAATGGAGATGGAGACACCGTGGTGTCCCCTGGATGATAGCGATGTTCACGAGGCATTTCTGATGCTGGCCTTGCAGACAGCTACCCACCCATGACAGCCACCAGCTCAGGCCCTGTACCAGGGCAGCTCCTGGGACAGACAACAATGAGCCCCTCTGGGAGCAGATGCAATCAACCAGTTGCATTCTTTTTACTCAAGGAGTGCTAGCTGCTGTTCTTCCGAAGGAGGTACACCCAATCACGGACACCCAGGAGGGCAAAACTTTCTTCCTCCTCCCTCTACATGCCCATTGGAGGGGAACTGAGGCAACTGACCGGAAAGCATATTAGATTCAAGGCTCTCTGCTCCGGCCTGGGCTCTCTATCAGAAATATATCTCTCACCAACAATTAGTTAGCAGATATTTGTAACCTAAGCATTTTTTTATATAAATGCAGGGTGACAGGGACCTGGATGACGCCAAAGCCTTTTAGTCAAAGACCTCTAGGGACACACGTTAGTGGAACAGAGTTGGGTTCATTGACTGATTGCAGCAACGTGCACAGTGAGGAACAGGGAGGCGTCTGAGCGGGAGGGTGTTGGTTTATGACAGGATTAGGCTTGTGCCAGGTGGATTCAGGGAGGACTCCAGGGAGTGGGGCTTCACTATGGAAGGGACGCTCTCAGGCAGCGTGGGTAACGCTATCATTGGGCTTTTTATAAATCTTGCATGTCATTGGTAAACAAGCAGCAAGCAGTCACTCAGATTAGCCAGAAAAGGGGGACACTGGTCATTTTTATGGTTTGGACAACATCCTGATTTTGTCTGTGTTCAGGCATGATTACGAAGAGGTCTTATTTGTGTCTTGCTCCATCTTGGTCAGCGTCGCTTTGCCTGAAGTCCAGGTTCTGTGAAATTGTTTCCGTGCAACAGGCGAACCCGAGAGCCCAGCTGTGAGTGCCCGGCCAGCTCTCCCCTATTGGGGCCACTTGTGTCTTCCTTACTGATAAGCTTCTTCAAGTTCATGGACATCTTCCGCATGTCTATGTTCTCAATAACGTCACATATTCTCCTAAATATTGTGAAACACCTCCTCCATTGCAAGCGCCAGGCGCTAGGACTAGAGAAGCACACATCAGCCACAGCTCAGCCTTCTCTTGTCCTGCAGAGGCGACAATTACATTGGGGGGGGGAGGTGCCCTGCTTGAGATTCGCAAGGATGTTATCACTACAAACTGGAAGGCACCCTGCATGGCCAGGGGACACTTCCTGCAAGAGCTGAGCTTTAGAGAAGCCTTAAAAACAAACAGGAGTTAGCCAGGGAAAGAGAAGGGAGAAAATGTTTCCGGTGGACCAGAGCTTAGCTCCTTGAGATCTGAGAGTGACACATGGGTTAGTGGTGCAGGAGCGAGAGTGAGGCTGGACGGTGGGCAGAAGCTACACCAGGGGACACCTCACAAGTCTTTGGAGGAGTCTTGGTGGAATGTAGCCTTCTGGTGAGTGATGAAGGGCCATGAAAGGTTTCCAGCTGGGAGAGACATGGTCCCATTTGTTTGAGACCAGCAGCTGCCCACAGAGTGCCTGGGGGAAAGTCTGGCAGGGTTGCTGAACTGAGTATCTTGATTTGGCAGAAGCGACCCCAGGCCCCATACACCTGCTTCCAGTTATTACAGCAGGAGAAAAAACTGCATGGCGAGGTGGGTCTGAAGGTAGAGTTGAGACAACTGACCTGTACCAAGCTCCAGGCATCGCTGCTGCTTCTAACACTGACTAACGATCACTCGGCAATCGGCCAACCCGTCAGCCATTGTTCCATGTCCCGTACATTAGATGTGGTGACAATGTAAACAGCACAGGAAGAGTGGGCTGCCTTGAACTCAGCATGAACCAAAATGTTGCCCTGCACTTCCCAGCTGTGCTACTCTGGACGGGGTCACTTAAACCCTATGAGCTTCAGTTTCCTCAACTGTAAGGTGGGAATAACGGTGTTCATTTTGTATTGTTGTTTCCAGGATTAGAAAGTACATTTTAAGTGTCGGTTAGGGTATGTGGCCCATAAAGGGTGCTGGGTAAATGACAGTCATTAGCAAAACCAGGAATTTTATAATAGTGTTACAGATCACTGGAAAGCTTTATTTCATCCTCACAAGGATCCTATGGTGAAGGTGTTTTTCTTTAGCCCATAGTTATGGGTGAGGAAACTGAAGCACAGTGAGGTTGGGCAATTTGCTCAAGATCATCTAGCTACTAAGAGGCGGGATCGGAGTTCGACCCTGAGCTGCTGTGTAAGGATCTGTGCTACTCTCCTCCGGGCCCCGCTGAGCCCTGCAAGTGCCTGGCTCCTCTATGAGCCCTTTGCATACCATGGCTCATCCTGGCCTCACAAAACTGCACACCAAGGGTGTGTGGAGCTCAGGGGGGCTTAGTCGGGGCCCTAATGCATCTGTGAAAGGGAAGGTCACTTTGGGGAGTCGAAAAAAGGACTGGAAGCTGAGCAATTATGCAGAAGCTTTTTGGACTCAGCAAGTATACCAATTTTGGGTTCAAAATGTCCAACAAAGGGCTTGTTTGTGGGGCACTAAAAGTCTGAATTTGTTATGTATGAATGAATGCATGGATGAATAAATGAATGAACAAATGAAACAACTGATGGCCTGTCTCAGAAATCGATGGTAAGAGAACATGGCAGAGATGAGACAGGAGAAAGCTGGAAATGTCTGAGAAAGCTTTGTCATAAAGATGTGGTGACAATGTAAACAGCACAGGAAGAATGGGCTGCCTTGAACTCAGCATGAACCAAAATGTTGCCCTGCACTTCCCAGCTGTGCTACTCTGGACGGGGTCACTTAAACCCTATGAGCTTCAGTTTCCTCAACTGTAAGGTGGGAATAACGGTGTTCATTTTGTATTGTTGTTTCCAGGATTAGAAAGTACATTTTAAGTGTCGGTTAGGGTATGTGGCCCATAAAGGGTGCTGGGTAAATGACAGTCATTAGCAAAACCAGGAATTTTATAATAGTGTTACAGATCACTGGAAAGCTTTATTTCTCTGTGATGGGAAGGGGAGAAGGTGTGAGGAACGGACCTTGACTTGAGGCCAGACCAGCTCACGCACTATTATTTATTTGAAATGTCTTTTTACTTGCGGCTTTGTATCTTGCTCATTCTTAAAAATTGTTAAATAAATGGTGCTTCTTTAGTAATTGTTGCCTTTGGTGGTCAGTGTACTTCAAGCAACTCTTGCCATTAAAGAGTCACCATGGCAACCTGCCCACTTAAAAGGTTTGCAGCTGACCCATCCTCTAAATGCCTGGGCCTTTTACGTCTGGGCAGAGGAAGAAAAGTGGCAATGGAAGTGCTTCTACCTGTAGGATCTGAAATGTAGGCATATGAGGGCCTGGGGCCTGGTACACAGCAGATGCACAAGAAGTGCTGGTACAATGAGGCAACACTGCTCGGGTGGGGGGTGGGGAGCAATTGCCCTAAGTCCAAAAATTTAAGAAGCCGCATGCTACTAGGAAGTGATGGTGGGGACTCCACTGGGGATTCTCGTGGCCTGAGATAGTGCCATTTGTTCATTCATTCATTCACTCATTCAATGATGTTAATAGGCCAGACACTATTATACAATGATAGATGCAGTTTCTAGTCTCATAGAGCTCACAGTGTAGTGATGGAGACACAGAAACTAATAGACAATCCCCAGTGGGGCAAGTGCTACCAGGAGGAACATACGGGGTGTGAGTACGAGTCATCCAGGAGGCCAGGGGTGTGGATGACTGCTCCAGGTGGCAGAAGTGGCATGTGCAAAGCCTCAGGGTGAGAGGGAATGAGAATAGCTCCAGTTGGAAACTCAAGACCATCTGTCTCACTTGTAAGCAAGAAACACTAAGCCTGGCTCATCTAAGCAGAAAGGGGATTGATTAAGTGACATTAGTTGGCTCACAGAATCTTTGAGAGATGCTAAAATCAACTTGGAGGCTATGAGTCAGGAGCAAGCCCCGAAAATAACATTGAAGAACTGGCCCTATGAAGGCGCCCCAGCCTGGCAGCTTACACTGACATGGTGGCCAATATCACTGAGGCTGAATTCTGGATGCTGCCCCTGGAAACTAAATATGGTGGCTCCCCTGTGACCCCCTTCACAAACGGGTCCTATATGGTTCCTGATTCTTCAAGTCACAGCTTCCCTTTCAAACCTTGAGGCAGGAGGGTTTGGTTGGCTGAGACTGGGACATTCGTGTTTACTATAGCTGCAAGGGAGGCTGGAACACAGGGTGTTTGCCATTCTCAGATTTATGGTGGGCTCTGTCTCATAAGGGTGTGTGTGTGTGGGGAAGGGGTTTCATACCTAGTTTGGAGGGATAAACAATTGCAGTGAATTAACAAGGGAAGCATCATCAGGCAAAAGACATTGTGCCCACAGACATGAGTAAGACATGATAATTACCTTCAACCTAATGGAAGTGACAGTCGTTTCCATAAATAATACAAGAGAATGGAGAGAGTGCAGGGAGGGAGCAGTGTTGAAGATGGGCAAGGAATAAAATGAGTCAATCCCAAGGTTCCAAGTTGGGACTTTGGAATTGAGATGTGCTAGGAACCACATTGACACCCCACATGAGGAAGGCCACCCTTGAGGCATTCTGCCCCCAAGGTCTGAATCAGTGAAACCAGGAGAACATAATGCCCCACCAAGGATAGGGCTGTCCTCCACACACCTAGTTTCATCAGTCATCAATCTAACTCTTTCAGAAACAATTTCCACCTCATATTTGTAATGATATGTTGGATACTTCAACCAGCAGGGCTGCAATTTCACACCTGAGTTCCCCCCAAAACATCCCCTCAAATCTTTCAGGCGGTAGCCTAATGAAAATAGCATACCTTCTGCAAAGTCCTGATGGATTTGGAAGGTCTTTGGCATTCTGAGAATAGGAGAAAGTGTCGAGGGCATCTGAGAAGACAAACCTTAACACCTCAATAGAATTGAGGCGGCCATAACAGAGACCTCACTTAAAGAACAGGGCGCCTGTATTCCTGTCTCTTGGAAAAAGATTTCTGTTCTCTAGGACTGGACACACTTAAGTCCCTTGTCTCTTAAATAGAATCACTGGAGACACCTGTATTTCTTTTTGTCCTAGAGTGTTTTAGTTTCACCTTACCTTTCTCCTTTTAGATGTAATTCATGTTATTATGTATTCATGTAATTCTGCTGTTCTTCTGACTCACTTCTGCTAGACAGGAGAAAGATGTTGAGAAAGTCCATATTCACCTAGAATTCTCTAGGCTGCCCCAAATATGTCCATGTCTCAATCCCTGGAGCCTATGAATTATTACGTTACATGGCAAGGGGAAATTAAGGTAGCAGATGCAATTAAGGGTGTTGATCAGCAGATTTTAAAATGGGGAGATTATTGGGCCGGCCGAGTGGCGCGGCGGTTAAACGCTGGCTTGGGAAGCCAGCGGCCCCGGTTCGGGTCCCACATGTGAGGGCCAGTGACACTGCCCTAAAAAAAAAAAAAAAATGGGGAGATTATTCAGGATTATCCAGTGGACCCAATGTAGTCACCAGGATCCTTTAAATGTGGAAGAGGGAGCCGGAAGAGTGAGAGGCAGATCAGAAGATTCTATGCTGGCCTTGAAGATGGAGAAAGGCAGTTAGCTACCAGCCACGGAAGGAAGGCAATCTTAGAAAAATGGCAAAAGCAAGGGAATTGATTCTTCCTTAGCTTCCAGAAAGAACCCAACCCTGATGAAACCTGCATTTTAGCCCAGTGAGACCCATGTTAGGCTTCTGACCTCTAGATGTCTAATACATTTGTGTTGTTTTGAGCCCCTGGTGTTAATTTGTTACAGCAGCGATGGGAAGTGATACAGTGCTCATGGGAAGTGATACAGTGCTCGTGGGAAGTGATACAGTGCTCATGGGAAGAGATACAGTGCTCATGGGAAGTGATACAGTGCTCATGGGAAGAGATACAGTGCTCATGGGAAGAGATACAGTGCTCATGGGAAGTGATACAGTGCTCATGGGAAGAGATACAGTGCTCATGGGAAGAGATACAGTGCTCATGGGAAGAGATACAGTGCTCATGGGAAGAGATACAGTGCTCATGGGAAGAGATACAGTGCTCATGGGAAGTGATACAGTGCTCATAGGAAGTGATACAGTGCTCATTGTCAGGGCTTCACGGTCAGGTAAGAAGCCACTAGAGGAAAGAATCACCAAGACCCTTGAGGACATGGAGTTCTGAATAGGGAACAAATGCCACCTGGTGTGTCTCATTTCCCTGGTCTCAGTAACTAGTTCAGGGTGGACATGCAACATAAGCTGTCTGATCATCAGGAAGCTCTGGGGGTTTCAGGAGCTACTGCCAAAGAGCCTGGCTCTTTCTTAGGGGACTCAAACCTGATGGCGGGGAGGGGAGGCTGGAGCTAAGAGGCCAGTTCACCATTTTGGGGGAAAGAGACTGCCAGGAACCATGAGAAAAAGAAGCCCAGGCAGGAGAACACAGCCAAGAAGTGGAGAGAAACCAGTCCTGTCGACATCAAGGGACCCCTGGGTCCAGCAGTGCCTGAAGTCCTCTCTACCCCAAACTTGCTAATTATGTGAATCATTAAACCTCAGGATTACTTATGCCAATTTGAACACAGGAGTCCTCATGGAAATAACTCTGTCTGTCCTCTCAGCATCCTGAGGTCCCCAGAAACATTCCGAGGGCATGCAGGAAGGTGTCAGGGAAGGCCCTCACCTGGAATTAATTTGTTTAGGTTCTTCTTTGCCTCTGTTTTGCTGTGTGACCTCAGAGGTCTCTTCCTTTAAGGTCTTCAGTTTTCTGATCTGTGAACTAATAGCCCCTGCTCTGCTCTGGTATCTACAGTGCCTGTGGTTTTGTGTGTTTTTTTTTTGGTTGTTTGTGTTTTTTTGTTTTGTTTTGTTTTCTGCCAGGGCCTTCTCGTAATTTTCTGTTGCATTATCTGAGCCCCTCTTGCCTCCTGTGGGAGGCCAGGCAGTGCCCAGGTTGCAGGAAGGAAGAGATGGACCACTCCTTCGGGCCCGAGTGCTCTCAGGTTTGCAAGCCCACTTGCTCTCAGAAGCTCCTAAGCTGCCTGGCCCCAGTGACTGAGCAGAAAGGGAGCCACACGTGACTGGCCATGGCTGAACTGGGGGCTGGGGATGGAAGGCTGTTACTAGAACTTTTTTTTTTTTTTTTTTTTTTTTTAAAGATTTTATTGGGGAATTGGCGGAGGGGAACAGCGTTGGGAAATCGGGGAAGGGGAACAGACAAGTTGCTCTCTTTTTGTTCTTCAGTTTAGTTGCGGAGGATGTTGCTTCACTGTTGGTATCGTCATTGCGCTCTTCCCGGATGAGGCAGATCGGTCGCTGGCCTCTGGATGTCGCTCACCGCGGCTATTGGCAGCTCACTCTTGGCTGCCAGCCGCTCATGCTGGCTGCGGGCCACTCACTGTAGCCTATGGCAGCCCACACCATCACCGGGGCTCGCACAGCCCAGCTCCAGGTGGAGCTGTTGTTAGCTGTAGAGGGCAGTGTCACTGGCCCTCATGTGGGATCCGAACCCGGGCCGCTGGCATCCCAAAACCAGCGCTTAACCAATGCGCCACTCGGCCGGCCCGTGTTACTAGAACTTTTAACGGCTCACCAGGCCCTGGCCTGCTGTCTCAGCCTGGAAATACTGCGGCAGCAGCTCCCCCAGGCTAGCTTGGGAGGGCCCTGCAAAGTGCCCCACCCGCCCCTCTCCTGCCCCAGCAAGCACCAGGTCTCCGTATGGAGAGGCTGTGGAAAGTGACAGGGCCAAGCTCAGCAGCCCCTCCTCGCTCCATCACGCCAGCTCTTCCGACACGTTTCAGGAAGGAGCTGCAGTGGCAGGTGGTGAGGAGACCTTCCTGGAAGGCGGCCTGCGGCCTTGGCGCTTGGCCGAGCCTGCCTGCTTGTGCCTCACCTGCGCCTGCCTGCCAGTTAGCCTGCCGAGCTTTATAAATGCTGCAATTTGTGGAATTAAAATTTCCCTCTTATTTGCACCCAGCAGCATGGCGGCTGGGAGCAGAAGAAAGGGTTCGGCTACAGGCTTTTGGTTGGTTCCTGGGCCATCAGTGGAGATGTGAATGGTTTGGACCCCTCCTGCCCACCTGACTCCCCAGACAGGGAGTGTCTATTGTACCTGGAGGTTCCTCCAAGGGGTGGAGGTAGGGGATGGACCTGGGAGAGGGAGGGGGGCCAGGGAGCACAGGCTGCAAGGATTGGGTGTTTGTGGGCGGAGGCCCGGAATGACAGTCACCATCACTACTCCCTCCTCACTGCTTCCTGGCTCGCTGCCTCCATCTGTCCTCATGCTCACAACACCCCCTTTGTCTTAGGCCAGGTTTCCAGAAGCAGGCTCTGAGATGAAATTTTGTGTGCCAGAAATTTATCAACCAAGTGTTTCAGGGAGAAACCAGCCAAGAATGGGGAAGAAGAAACTCAAGAGGAAGGCGAGACACCAAATGAGGCTGTGAGCTCAGGCCTGATCCTGTGGGACCTCAGAGGGCCACCTGGGCTCCAGGTGAGCCGCCATCCTGGGGGCAGGATGAGTGGGGGGATGCCAACTCCCAGGCAGGTCAGGGCCCTGGCAAGTGAAAAAGGAACTCTGGCAGCCTGAGGACAGGTTTCAGAAGGGTGTGACAGTTATGCACTTGATGGGACTAATAACCCTCCCAAGTAGCAGGAGGGCAGCCTTGGTCTGATGCCAAAAGGTGGGTGGAGAATTGGAGCATAAAAGTCTTGTCTTCCCTGACCAAAGGGGCTGGAAGGAAAAGCTCAGGAGGCTGAGGGAGGGGCTAAGGGAGCAGAGGCGGGCCAGCCAAGGATGGAAGGAAAAACTGGCCCGTGGAGGGCTGAGGGGAGCTGCAGGGTCTGGGTGCCGCCCAGAGCAGCCAGGAGTGTCCCCTGAGCCTGCTATGGACCTGTTGGCGGAGCCAACGTTAAGCCTCTCTGTGTTTCTGGATACACTGAGGCTGGAGCAAGGAAGGATGGAGGAGGCTTTGTGGGGGGACCAAGGTTGGGAATGACAGGAAAGGCGTGAAGCCAGACCAGGCACCTCAGGGCAAGGGACTGCTTAGGCGGCCCATGTTTGGCGGGTCTGCTGGCACAGGGCTGGGGAGGTCCCCTATGGTGGCGCTGAGGACAGTGCAAGGCTGGAGGGGAGGAACACCTGCTGGGTTTGGATCTTCATGCAGTTCCATCTCAGAGGAGGAGGAGAGAGGGAAGGCATGGGGTGGGCGGCCTGCCGGGACCCTGTCCATCATGGCTGCGCACGGCTCCCGGACCCAGCCCAGCTTTGAAGGGGACGGTTCGATTCTGCTCATCTCCTTGCAGCCTGTCTCTGAGCCCCGCTTCTCTGGCCAGACGGCCCTGCATCACACCTCGGCTTTCTCCTGGGGCAGGTTCTTCACCTCCCTACCTCTCAGGTAGGGACGTGCATGGGGTGGTAGGCTTGTTTTGAGGACAGAGTCTCGAGGACAGAAAGCACACAGGTGCATTGTTTTAACCAGCCTAGTGGGGCTGTTGTGAGGCCCGGAGACGGCCGCCTAGCTAGGGTTTGTGGGTCCCAAGGAGCTGGGCTGGAATTGTGTTCTTGGTCTAGTCTTGGCCTCTGTGGCAGAGAATGGGGCCTATAGGCTGGTTCCCAATCAAGAAGTCTGAGCTGAAACACTGCAGAAAGCAGAAAACAGGCAAATACACATACTCACTCACACACACACACACACACATTTGCACACAGTTACACTCACACACGAACACACACAGTCTCACACATGTACCCATGTGTGCGCGCGCACACACACACACACTGACACACACACTCACACTCATACACACACACTCACATATAGACACCCAGGAACTTGTCAGAAATGCAAATTTTTGGGCCCATCCCAGACATTTTCCCTGGGAGGTTCTGGGGCTGAGGTCTCCGCCATCTGGGTTTCCCTGAGCCCACCCAGGGGGTGCTGATGTTTTCTCTAGGCTGGAGACTGGGACCCGCTGAGCAGGACAGGTGGACCTTCCCAGTTCTGGCCTCAGGCCAAGCGGCCTTGCCCTGTCACCCAGCACGAGGCCTGTCACCCTCTGAGGCGGCTGCCGAGACCTTTCTGTTCTTCAGGCCGAGCAGGCATTGGCCCCATGGGGAGCAACCTTCTGACTCAGCCTGATATTGCTGCATTCTGTACCTGGCCCGGCACTCTCTCCTGGAAATGAATAGCCTCGAATGGCCCCGCATTTGCATAATGGCTCTCCTGTCCCCTTCACCAGCCTTAATTAATTGTTTTGGAATACTATTTCCCAGTCTGGTTGCCTAAAGCAGTGGTTCTTTAACTCGGTGTTTCTCAGAATCACCTGGGCAGCTTGTGAAACTGCAGCTATATCCCCCACTCCTACCCCTTCCAGAATCCTGTAGTGTGGCTGCATTTGCAATTTACATAAAATTGAGACAAGGCAGGCAGGGTTTTGGGCACTGAAGGGGTGGGTCTCCTGGACGGGGAGGCAGCGGCTCTTTGGTAGCCTGCAGGCACGCGGGCCAAGAGGCAGCTCAGGGACTGATGGGCTCCCTGAGGGTGGGAACAGGACAATGATGGAGGGGAGCGAAGGAAATCGGGGGCTGGTCCTTGAAGCAGCATCCTCTGGGGAACTGTGCAGGACTTAAGTTGAAGAATTGCCATGTTCCCTAAGCACTAGGACACCGTACTTATTTTCTCATTTCATTTTCCTGTAACCCCACAGGGCAGGGGGGGTCAGGATTTTATCTCCAGTGTCACAGAGGTTAATGTAGCTCTGAGCTTTTACAGGGGCCTCTGCTGTCAGCTCCTTATTGTAATTTCTCCTGCTGGGAGGGAATGTCAAGGGCATAGCCCAGTGCCTGGCTCAGAGAGGGCTTGAGAAAACTGAAAGCTTACGAACGATCCCTGCCAGCCCACTCTGCAAGTGAGGGATCTGAGACTCTCAAGGTGAGCTGTCTGGACCCCCAGATGCTGGGGGCAGAACCAAGGACTCGCCCTGGTTTGCAGTGTGCCTTCTAAGCAGGCTAACAGAGTCCAGAGAGACCTGGAATTTGGGGGTTGGGGTGAGGGAGGCAGGTGCCTCTGCCAGAGAGGACCGTCTAGGACTTCTGCAGCCTGCAGGGAAGATGAGTGAGACCCTGAATCCAAGAGGCTGGACTTCGTAGGTAAGCCTCCTTGGAGAATCCCAGGCTGGTGGGCAGGAGCCAGCCAGCTTGTGGCGTGTGCCGCCCTCTGCTGGTCACTCGTGGTGCCGTCCAGAGCTGGCTATGTGGGCCTCAGGCCAGCGCACTAGGAGTAAGTCTGAGACCTGATTCTGGCCAAGTCCACCTCAGCCCAGAGAGGCCCACATCAGCGGTGTCCAAGGCCATGGGTTGGCAGCTGGCTGGGAGTTGAGTGCTCCCTTCCATCCTGTTCTTGGAGGAGCTGTGAGTCATTAACCCTCCTTGTCAATCCTGGTCCCAGGTGTTCCTCCGCCTGTCCAGAGAGGACAACAAAGATAGCAGCTACCTGCTTGAGCATCTGTGGTGCACATCCTACCTGAGCCAGGATTCCTGGGCCCTTCTAAAATTGCCCATCCTGGTCTTCTGGGGATGGAGATGGAGAGCCTCCGAGAGTATTTCCCTCTTGCCTGCCCTCCTCCCATTTAACACTTACTTACTCAGATCTCAGCTCAGGTGTCACCCTTTAAAGAAACATACCCTGAAGCCCCAGACCAGCCCCATTTTGTTTGTTTTATGCCATCATAAATTCAGAGATAATTTATCCCATTTCAATTTATTTGTGTGGCCATTTCAATAATGTCTGTCTCCTTCCCTAGAAAGTTGTCCTATCTGTGAAGTGGGGAGGTTAATTCCTTCCACACCGGGTTGTTGCAAGGATCTAAAACCAAAATGCAGGTAAAGAGCTTGGTGGTCTTCAGGGTGGACCCTGTGAACAGTGACTCACTGCCCCATCCCAGAAGTACCTCAGGGTGACGATTGTCATCTCATCTAAAATGAACACTTTCCAACTTTAAAGCTGATATATGTGAGCGCAGGGAGGGTTTAGGGGGACAGGAGTGATCTTTTGGCTGCTGGAAGCTCAGGCCTAATGAAAAGAGCCCGCTTTGCAGCTCCATCTAACGCTTTCTACACAAGCCCAGCCCTGCCAGATCACCCTGATTTTAAAAAGAAACCAACCGCCTGCGTTTTTGTACGAAAATCTCAGCTTTTAAACAAATGGCTCAATTTGTGGGGGAGTGGAAAGGCAAAACACTGTTTAGGCCAAACAAAACTCCACTGAGATGGGCTCTTCCCTTGGGGACCTTGGGCCTCTGAGAAGAGAGGTTGGAAGTCCGGTAGGGCAGGCAGGGGCAGGAGCAAGACGGAGCTTGAGGAAAAAGGGATCAAAAAGATCTCCTTAACTCCAAAAAGATGCTGAACACGTGGGCCCTGCAGGGTAGATTGCAAAACCTTGGTGGGTGTGGTGGTTAATTTCATGTGCCAACTTGACTGGCTAAGGGATGCTCAGATGGCTGGAAAAACATTATTTCTTGGTGTGTCTGTGCAGGTGTTTCTGGAAGGGATTAGCATTTGCAGTGGTGGACTGAATGAGGCCTAGGCACCATCCAATCTGCTGAGGGCCGGAAGAGAACAGAAAGGCAGAGGGAGGGCAAATGTGCTCTCTTTTCTTGAGCTGGGACAGCCACCTCTCCTGCCCTGGGACACTGGCATTCCTGGTTCTTGGGCTTCCAGACTCTAACTGAGACTAACACCATTGGTGCCTGATTCTTGGGCCTTTGGACTCGGACTGAATGACACCCCCAGCATTCCTGGTTCTCCGGACTACAGATGGCTGATGATGGGGTTTCTGGGCCTCCATAATCATGTGAGCCAATTCCTATTATACATCTCCTTATCTATCTATCTATCTATCTATCTATCTATCTATCTATCTATCTATCTATCTGGCTGCCTGTCTGTCTGCCATCTATCCTATTGGTTCTTTTGTTCTGGGGAACCCTGACTAATGCCTACGAATAATGGGAATGGCTCCCTGTGTACCAGGTCCTGGGAGCTCAGCCAGAGACTGACCAGATACTCGGTGCCCCATGGACCCCCAAATAACAGAGCCCTGGACTTCCCAGCCCTGGGGGCGTGAATGGTGGGTCTCCGCTGTGAGCAGGAGGTCTACTGGGGCCCCTTTCCTATTGCCTCAGCTAGAGAAGGGGGAAAGTAGACAATCAGAAAGGAGGTTTTGAGGCTACCCAGGGTCTAGTGTATAGGTTTAAGAACAAACAACAAATGAATGAGGGAAGGACAGCAATAGATGGGCATATCTTCCATCACTGACTGTGGGGGGTGCAGATCTTGCACAAACAGTTGTCGAGTAAATGGAGAAGCCCACACAGTGACAGGCAGTGGCTCAGCCTGGGAAGACGAGCAGCAAGGTCAGCTGGTTTCCGTCGAGCTTGTAAACGTTAATGCCCTCTTCAATTCACAACCCAATTGCCTGTAAAATGAGGCCACTTTCAGCAGGTTCCTTAATTGGAATTGGTTTCTCTAACTCAGAGACCAGAGGCTGAACCTGCTTTGCCAGCATCTATTAAGGGAGTGAGATGGGAGAACCTACCCAGCAGGAGGGGAAGGACCTGGTGACATAGGCCCTTTTCCTCGCCTCCCACAAGTGGGACAGTGCCCTGCCTGGGTGATCTCAGCTGCATGAGGAAGACAGACAGTGAGAAAAGGTTTAGGCCCAGGAGGCAAGCTGGTTCCTTTCCTTTGAGACTAGTGAAGACGTCAGTGAAAGGGAAGGCTGAAATCCAATACTAACACAACAGCAGTGGTAACGATAACGGCTACAGCTTCTTATAAACCAGAAACTTCTTATAAACCAGAAACTGCATAACATTGTCTCACATAATCCCCATGACAACCCTTTTCCAGCTCCATCCTTCTCTGATTCCTGAAAGTGAGCCTTTGGTTTATGCAAGCATTTACCAAGTGCTTGCATTAGGGACAGGGCTACAAAGGTACCTGCCTTATAGGACTTTCCAGTCCTCCAGTGAAGACGAGGTTTTTGAAAAGTCACCAAACACCAAGTAATAATATGTGTTGCTTTAGCCATGTAAGGTATGGTAGGAGCCAAGGAAGTAACAATGTAATCCCCTTTGGGTGGAATATTGCCAGGGATGGGACAAATGAACTGGGTTTTGAAGGCTATGTAGGAGTTTGCCAGCAGGAGAAGATGGAAGAGAATGCTGGGAGAATAGAACAACTTGAACAAAGCAAGATTTTTTTTTTTTGCAGGGGGAATAATAAGCACTGCAACGTGCTATTACCTGAGATATAAGAATACATGTGTTGAAAAGAGAAGAATATTGAAGAGAGATGAGACTGGAGTTGGACTGTAATGAGCCTCCGATGCCATGCCATGAAGTAGGATTTTTTCGTATAGACACTGGGGACTCACTGAGGGGTTTTATCAAGGAGAGCGACATAGCCAGTCCAGCCCTATGTGTTAAAATGTTCCCTTGGGTAGCTGATGTGGAAAACAGGCTGCTAATGGAAGATGCCTGGGCAGGACTGGAGCAAGGGGAAGAAGTTACCGGACATCACTTTGGGCTCAAAGGAAGGAGCTTCTTAACACTTCAAGCCATCAAAGGATGGGAAAGAGTGGTGTCCAGAAGTAATAAGTTCCCTGTCAGTGGAAGGACCCTAGACCAAGGGAGGCATCCTTCACTTCCTTCTCCTCCTGAGACTCCATAACTAAATGGATGTGAGAGGGGCCTTGGTGGTGTCTGTGGCTGGTGCAGGAGAGGAGGCCCCTCTGTGCTTACCCCCCACCCCTGCCTTGTCACCAGAGGATGGCTGGCCCACCGTGGGCTGCCCTGCTGCAGGTTCTTCATTCAACAGCCATTCCTGCCCCGTTGTTGGCAGAGTTCAACTCTCATGACAGAGCCACCAACCCCAGATACCTACTTTCCCTTGCTCCTTCCGGAAGCTGGTCAAGGGCACGGAATCAAATTTGGATCAAGGGGGCATTCAGAAGGGAAAATATTCTCCTCCCCATTTAAAGGTGGGAGGTGAAGGAGACACACATTTCCTCCTGTGTGACTTTGAACAGAGTTGGTCATGTGAGACTGTGATGTCTGCAGCAGACAAAGCCATCCTGTGACTATGGACAGGACAGCAGAGAGGGTCACAGAAGCTACCCAGAGCCTTGACATGATGGAGCTGCTGGATTAACGGCACTAAAATTGTCTACACCCGGGCCTCTTGCTTCATAAGACAGTAAATATTGAGGCATAAACTAATTTTAACTCAGATATTATGCTCCTTGCTGCTAAATTCAGTCTGTCAGGAATATCGTTTTAATAAAAAAAACACAAGACAAAATTAAACATAAGTCCAGCTCTGAGTAAGCAGACTGACCTGAGTTGTCACAGGTCTGAGTTGACTTGAGAGAGTGTTACATCCTGCTTTTTGCACTTTGGAAAAACCCTGTCTCTCAAGTTTAGGGGTTGCCACGTTATCTGCCCAGCCTCTCACCATTCCTGAATTTACTGTGTATTCTTTTTTCTTATGTGGAATGATTTAGATCCTCTCAGCTTCTTCACTGAGGAAATCAGCTAGCAGTTGGTTTTCAGAATCAAATTCTCACTTTCTAGAAGCCAGGTTAGGGTTAGCCCAGCCTGGATGCAGGGGAAATAGATGTGGCAAGTTAATTTATTTATTCGGTGACTATTTATTGGGCACCTGCTATGGGCCAGACACCATTCTAGGGCTGGGGAACAGTGGTGAACAGCCCAGATGCCTCTCATGGAGCTTACATTCTAGTGAAGCAGAAAACAATCAACAAGTCAAGAAATTGAGAAGGTGGTAAGTGCTGCAAAGTAAATGAAACAGAGTGACGCAATGCAGGGTGTTCAGAGGAGGGCAGCTGTCAATCAGGGCACAGTGAGAGCCTGTCTGGGGAGGCGGCTTTGAGCTGAGGTCTGCATCACAGGGTGGAGTCAGCCATGGGAAGATGAAGTTCCAGCTTGTGTAAAGGTCCTGAGGTAGGCATGAGCTTAGAGTGTCTAAGGACCAGACAGATGCCAGGGTGTCCCAACAAAGGAGAGTGGTAGGGGAGAACAAGCAGATGTCAGCAGGGGTTTTCACAAGGAAGGGCGTTGGACTTTATTCTAAGATTGCTGGGAAGCCCTTGGAGGCTTTTAAACAGGAGAAGGGCACGATCTGATTTACACCTTTAAAAGATGACTCCGGCTACCAGGTGAATGATGGGCTGAGGGCACAACAATGGAGGGCTGAGGGCACAACAATGGAGGGGACTTGGACTTGGAAGGTGCTGGCCCAGGACATGGGGTTCAGATGAGAGTTTCTTCTGACTCCGCACCCCCACCCCAAACCCCAGCCCCAACCTAAAGGTCTCCCCAGCGCTCTGAGTCCTGCCCTGGCCTTCATCTGTCTCATCATTGCCGAAAGGCATGAGGTGTGTGGAGTCTGTGGGGATGATGGTCCTTTGTCTCCGACAGCCTTGTATGACAGACCAAGGCTCAAACATCCCCGGGGTTCAAATATAGTCCCTGTTACTTACTATGGGACCTTAGGTAGGTTGCATTTCCATGGGCCACGGTGTCCCCATCTATACAATGGGAACAATATCACGATCTTTTGGTGAGAAAGAAATAAGAAAACGATAGCCCAATGGTACACATGCAATGCAGGCTCTTGATAAATATCGGCTTCATGCCTGCCTTTCATTCCACATCACGCTTCCTCCGCTGCCCAGCACACAGGTAAGGAGGGGGAACCCAAATGCCTGCCTGAAAAATCCCCTTGCAATGAAAATGTCAGCAGCCTAAGGAAAGGAGCCCAGTGTAGCTCTGACGGCGGTGATGGCAATGAATGATTTATGTCCAGCGTAATGGTTACATAAGCAGCTGTTACATTATAAAATCATCATGCAAACAATATGAAACATTTATTTAAGTGGTTCTACACTATGGGGAATTTGATTTAATCAGCCTTTATTTCCGTTCTCATTAGAATGAAGCCTGGCAACTCTAGTAGACAGCCCTACCTCCGTTCGGTTGCTCCCAGCTACTGAAAGCAAATATTTTTACTGTGCCACAATTAAACATTTATACACACCCGGCTCCCCATCTGGCCTGTGGATGGGAAGGGGGGTGTAGTAAATTTATGCCACAAAAATCTTGCATGGAATGAAGCAAGAAACACTCCTGCATCTAACAGAATTAATAAACCATATGAAGGGCCCACTTGAGAATGAAAAAGTTCACCAATTCCTAACATATTTCTGATGCACAAGATGCCAGGGGTAGGTAAAGGCAAGACCTCCCGAGGTGACCTTTTAATCTTTGCTCTCGGCTGAGCAGATATTTTTGTTTTGTTTCTATTTCTAAGACCATCAAGACTTACAAACTATGGAAGATGCTAAGAGGATCCTCTGTAGATGATGGGGTTTATTTGAAATTCTGCCAGATTTCCATGAATTATATCACCAAATTCAACATTGGGGTTCCCTTGGGGAGGCATCAGGAAGGGGTACACAGGGTGTTTTACTGTCTTGGCAATGCTTTATTTTTTAAGCCAGATGGCGGCACATGGATATCTTGTATAATTCTATAGATCACATTGTATGTCTTCAATAGTGTGTAATAGATATGTGGGGAAAATAAAAAGAATAAGAAATTTGTTGGGTATTGGAGTCAAGAAACTGACATTCCATTCTTGGCTCTGCTATTGTCTCTGTGAACCTTGGATTTGCCTCTTGCCTTTCCTGGGCCTCAGTTTCCCTACCTATATAAAAGAAAGTTGGACTAGAGCAGTGTTTCTAAAGTGTGTTCCCTGGAACACTTCCCAAGTGATGTCCCTTTTATATAAAGGGTTCCCTAGTTAAATAAATCTGGGAAATTCTGTGTACTCTCTGTCCTCTGGGAAAATCACAGAAAAAGTTCTATGGCCAAGAAGTCTGTTTTGTTAAGTACATTTTAACATCATGAGGTACCAGCATGCTGTAAAATAGTCTCAAGAATTGTTATTCTGGGTTATCTCAAAGAACCCTTCCAATTCTAGAGTCTTTAAGTCAACAAGTTAAGCCAGCTTCCTGGCTCTGAACAGGACAATCTCTAACCATCCCTGGAACAGAGAAAGCAGACATCCCAGCCCATCACTTTCCTAAGATGAGCTAGCTGAGCATCCTTCCTCCCTGCTCCATGTCCCCCTCTTCCTGCACCTGGTGGGCTCTCGCCCTCCCACAGCTGGGAAACTCTTCCTGAGCCAATCACTGGGATTCCTGGATGTTTATCTTTTCTTTCTCCTTGGCTCCCCACCCTAGTGGTATTAATTGTCCAGGCTGTCCATTGCTTATATGGAATGATAAAGCTGAGGACCAGAAAGGTTGTGTAACTGAGACACGGTCACACAGCCAGGAGTGTGGCAGGGCTGAGGCTGAAACCAAATTCCCTTCTCGCTCTCTCTCTTTTGCTTTCCATCCTATTTACATCCTGCCCCATGCTGCAATTTAAGCACGCGTGTCCTTGCGTCCTCTCAGGATGCTGTTTGTTTTTTGTTGTTATTGTTTATCTAGGATGGTTTTGCATGTCTCCTCTGGGAAGACTATATCTCCTGAAAGCCAAAAGCCACATCTCTGTCTGCACAAACCCCACCACTATCCTGAGGGCAGCCTGGTGCTGAAAACAGTCTCAATGCCAAGTCAGCGAATGCCCCACCTGCCAAGCCATCTCAGCTCTAGCATCCCTTTTGAGTGATGTAGTTATATCATTTTATTCATCCATAGCCATGTTTAAAGCTCCTCCTCAACCATAGGGTAATTCAGAAATCTAGAATCATATCAGCCTTTATCACAGATTCTCAATCAATTTTTCACACCGAAAAAATCCCTAGTTAACTGGAATCCTCGAATAACCGTACCCAATCTGAGCAAGAAAGGTACAAATTGGAAGAAACCACGTTTTTACCAAGGATTAAAAGAGAAGCTGTATAATTTCTAGGGAAAAGCCCTTCACACAATCATCATATAGTGAAATTGGGTATGAGAAAGAGAAACTCTGCCTTTTTGAAGACTGTTGGAAACAGGCATTTTGAAAAAACAGTATCATGTCCTGTTAAGTCCTCACGTGATTAGGAAACAAGAATGAACCATGGCTGAGGATCCCTGATAGTGACTTGAGTTTGCTCTGTGGGGACCAGCACGGTAACAACACTCCCCTGCCCACAAGCCTGAGTCTGATTGTCCTGTTGTTACCTTGGATGCAAATAGTTTTGTTGGAGATGATTTTCCATCTAGTGGAGCATCTGTCCACTAGATGGCAGTGTGCCCGCGACCTGATTCACAGGACTTACCCCTCAGACCAGGCTGTACTGTCCAAAACGTAGTCACTAGCCACGTGAGGCTAACTGAGCCATTGAAGGGTGGCTAGTCTGAAATAACATATGCTGTAGGAGTAAAATGCCCGCAACTGCAAAGACTTAATAGCGAAAACAAAATAAAAACAAAACAAGAATGTACAATATCCCATGAATAATTGTTTTCTGTTGATCACATATTGAATGATACCATTTTGGATATAGTAGCTTAAATATAATATTTAAACTGACTTCACCCGGGGCCGGCCGAGTGGCTCAGCTGGTTAAGAGCTTGCTCAAGAGTGTGAGCTGAGCTCTGAGCAACAGCAGTTCGATGCCCAGCCCGAGCTGCCAACAGGTAGCAGGATGGCTCATCTAACAACAACAACAAAAAGAATACATAAACTGACTTCATCCATTCCCATTTACTTTTCAATGTAGCTACTAGTACATTTTAAATTACATACCTGGCATCACATGTCTGTTGGCCAGAGAAGAGAGAACAAAGTGGATGGGGAAGGTGGGGGTGGGGCCACTGGACAGATCCAGCATAAGACCCCACACAGAGTGAAAAGCACTTGAGCTTTGGCAAATGACCACCTAGGCTTGAGCTGTGGCTCCCTCGTTTATTTTGGACTCATGGCTTAACCATTTTGAGTGCTGGTTTCGTGCAAGTGTTACCTTGTCATGTGGACATTGAGAGGGGTAGCTAGCTATAGGATAGCCATAAGCTGTGGTTGTCTTAGGTCTGCATCCCGATGCAATTATTCACAGCACCCCCTTCAGTCTCAGAACTGTCTGAGTTAAAGCAATAAATAATATGGCATCCCTAGTTAAATGGGATCGTGCATTTTGAGCACCTGACACATTGTATGTGCACAGTTTCATATATAAAAAGATTGCGCACCTCAGATATGCTAGATGGTGACTTTCTCTCCTATAACTCCATGTAACTTCTCAATCCGAGTTCCACTTCTGCTGGAAGCAGAAAACTCAGGCTAGTCATTTCCAGGTAATTTCTGTTACTTCAGAATTGTATGCAAACCCAGAGCTCTGTCTTCTTCCTTCTTCCAAGGGTAGCACCTAAGTTGCAGGAGGTCATGCAGATCAACAGCATTGGGCAGGGAGGGATATGGGCCATTGACTTCCTTTCTCCCCCCGGCTTTGTCCCGCCACCTCCCTGGTCACTGTCTCTACAGCTGATGATGTCATGGCCCACAGCTCCTCATCCACTGTGGAAGCCCCAAAACCTCTCTGGAGTCTCTGCCTCCACACCCTCCTTGGGACTGGCTGTGGTTTGCCTTTGCAGACGTTGGCACTGGAGGCTCTGTCATGCCTGCTCTGGTCAGCTCCCTTCCTTCCATTCGCCCAGACAATGACCTTAAACTGAAGAGTGGGAAGATCCATTCACTCACTAGCTACATGGACTTTGTACCTCCCCTGACGCAGACCTTTGGCTGAGCTCATGGATACGGAGACAAATAAGAAAGGCCACTGGACTCAAGGACAGGACAGTCTTAACCAAGGAACTCACACAGATAACAAGTGGAAAAGGATCACTTCTGGGAAAGGCATGCCAATCAAGGGCTACTGGATGGAGAGGAGGGACTGGTTTC
This sequence comes from Aselliscus stoliczkanus, assembly GCA_033961575.1. Taxonomy (NCBI): domain Eukaryota; kingdom Metazoa; phylum Chordata; class Mammalia; order Chiroptera; family Hipposideridae; genus Aselliscus; species Aselliscus stoliczkanus. Next base: position 7,885,133 of record CM066733.1, read on the forward strand.
TTGTGGGATGAAAGCCAGGTTCGGGACCACGTGTGGATAAGCTGATGTTGAACAGTCTTTGAGGAATGGCTGGAAAGGAGGAAGGGTGGTGATCCAGCATGAACACAGGCCTGGGGACAGGATGGCTGGCCTTTTGTATAAGGATTTACAGGACTAGTTTGTTTGGAGGGAAGGTTGTTAATGGCGGGAGGAGGGCGGGTGGGAAGAGGGGAGTTAGGCTGAAAAGTATTTTTGAAGGCTCTGGAGGAACGTTGAGGAGTGTGGGTTTGGTCCCACTGGCACTGGGTTTTGGGTAGGGGAGTAGATAGGATGACAAATGTATTTCTAGGACCCATCTTTAGAAGTCACACATAACATAGACCATGGGGAGGGGCGGCGGGGAGGAGACAGGGGGCAGTGGGATTGATTGGTCAGGAGGCCTGGATGAGGGAGAGGATTGGAGAAATAGTATGAAGGGGTTGTTTGAAAAAGGTTTTGCTGGGGTTGATTTCATAGGCTTTGGATACTGATAGGATATGACAAATTAAAGGAGGGCTTAGACACAGCTGATTTTGAGGTTTGGAGTAGGTGGTGAGTGGTGCTCATGGGAAAGAAAAGAGAGCTTAGTTTGAGAATACATTTAAAAGTCCTATTTTGGGCATAATGAGTTTTGTGAATGGTCTGGTAGCCCAAACGATGATGTCTAGTAGGCAAGACCAGAAATCAGGAGACAAGGTCAAGTTGGACAGGTCAACTCTAGAATCACTTTATTTTAGGGAATGAGGACTGAGGAAAGGAAGAAAAAGCAAATAGGGTAAGTTTATCAGTCAGATTCTCAATTGGAAACAGATGGCATACTGCATGTAGCTAATTGGGGGAGGGTTTAATCACAAAAGGACTGATGACAAAGCTATCAATGGGGTGACACCCCAGAGACAGACTGGGACCAGGACGAGAGCAGCAGTTTTACTCTCCCGACACCGGGAGGGGGCGGTCACCAGAACCCAGAGGACAAGGCGTGGAGACACAGGTGCCTTGAAAGTGACCTCCTGTCTAGGTAACCCCAGAGAGGGAACCAGGTGAATGTGTACCCCGACCTCCCCCTCTCTCCCCCGGATCACTTGCGCTGTCTCTCCCATTGGCTGACAGGGACCCTGGCAGAGAAATGAAGGTTCTAGCAAAGTAACCATGGCCCTTATCATCAGGAAGGAGAGGCTCACTGATTCCTCAGGAGACAACGATTTACAGTTGCTTATTCTTTTATTCAATAACTTTTATTGGGTTTCTTTCTTATTACAAATGTAGTGCATGTTCATTGTAGGAAAATTAGAGACTACAGACCCACAAAAAGAAGATATTAGAAATCATTAGGAATCCCACTGTTGAGACAAAAGTGCTGTTTACAAAAAAATGCCATTTTTTTCCTGGATATTTTTTGTTAATCTATACAGTGCAGACGTCTTTTTTTGCTGGTATGGACGACTAGCTGTCATGCTGAACGGCTCTGTTTATGTGGCGGCACCCACGTTATTTAATAACCCCTCTTAAAGGAGAAGCAGTTGTGTTTCACACCCTAAATGAGACGGCACCTCTGTACCTCAGTGTTTATGTCTCCCCAAGCTCAGCTCCTAGAAGTGGAATTGCTGAGACAAAAGGTATATTCGTTTAACATGATACTGTGACATATTCTGGCATTAGTTAAAACAGAGAGAGAGTATAATTTAAAGGTGAATGTGTGCACTTCTTGGCCAGCCCTGGTTTGGAATCCTTACTGAATCTTGGGCCCATGACTTAACCTTCCTGAGCCTCAGTTTCCTTATCTGTAGAATGGGGATGATAATGAGAGTACACGTCTCACAGGGCTGCTGTGAGGATTCAGTGAGGTATTAAGCATGACATGCTTAGAAGAGAGCCTAGGATAGGACTAAGTAGGTTTTCCAGATAAAGTGAACTGCTATTTTTTATCAAAAGTCTTCTCATGCAGAGATACTGAGAGGCCTAAAGTTCTTCACGTTACATGCGGAAATGTGTCTTCTTTTTTTTCCTTAAAGACCTTCATTGCCAGCCTAGTCACAGCACCACAGCACAAAGCAGGGAAGGCAGATGGGACATGGCGGAGCTGGCACGACCCAGGAGGTCCAGGGCGCGTCCCTGGGAGTAATGAACTTGCCGGGCTCCTTCCCGCATAGCACTTCCGCAGGCTGATTTTTTTTTTTTATTTTGAGGGCAGTGTCACTGGCCCTCATATGCGGGACCCGAACCAGGGCCGCTGGCTTCCCAAGCCAGTGCTTAACCACCGCGCCACTCGGCCGGCCCTATGCAATCTGATTTTTAAGATCCAGAGAGCTGGAGCAGAGAATCTAGGCCTTCCCTGCCGACGCCCGGATTTGAGATTTCCTCCATGGCTGACTGGGGGCTGGCCCGTGCTGGTTGCCAGGGTGGCCACCTTTTTGCTCAGAGGAGCTACCTAGGCAGTTTGACCTCCTGGACGGAAGGACCCTCTCCCACCCTGATGTGGCTTGGGGGCCACATCAGCCCTGGCTTCAGCCTCAAGGGTTCAGATTTAAGAACTGCACAGATATGGGGAGGAGTGAGTCATGAACTGGACTGGGGCAAGCATTCCAGGCAGAGGGAACAGGCCCTGAAGTGAGGGCTGGAAGACACAAAGCAAAGAGCCAGGCGCTAGAGCAGGCTCCCCCATTCCACACTGCACCCCTGCTGGGAGCTGCATTCCAGGGTTCCCATCCTAGACAGCACTGCAAGGATCTACAGAAATGGGTTTTTTTCTCCCCACATTTGTTCAGTGAAGTCCTTGGAGCAAATGTCCAAAGATTAGGTTTCTGGATCGAAGGGTCTACATGTTTTAAATGGTAGGGGTCACTTCCTGAAGCACTTTCTTACAGTCTTTTTCCTCTTTTCTTTCCCCACTCAGTGCATTTTGCTTGAGAGCCAGAATAATCCTCCCCAAATTATGTCCCTCCTCCTACTTGAATGTTTGGAGACCTCAATGGCTACTGCTTGCCCACAGGAAAAGGCCCAGCTTTTTGGTTCGTCACTCAAGGCTTCCTCCATCTGGCCCTGACCGAGTCTCCTCCCCCCTTTTCTCCTGCTGCTCCCCTTTATAGTCTACTCACTTCTCCAACACACATTGCTGGTGGTCCCAGGGCGTGCCTGGCCTTGGAAAAACCAAAAAGCTGAAAACTGAAGAAAGCTATCTGATTGGTGGGGTCTCCAGTCAATTAAACTACAATTGGTGGGCTGGTTGGAGGCTCAGCGGCCATCTGTCCCTACACCCCACCGTCCCTTGGTCACACCTCACCTCTCAACCAAGTGTCCTTTGTTTTCACTGGACTCAATACTCAACACACGCATATCATCACCTGCTCTAGGTAGGCTCTCTGCTAAGCACGGGGGACCCCAACATGGGAACGACTGGGCCCCAGTGCTGGTGCCTTGCCCATTTCTCCCGCTGAATTCCTCTAACCCCACTGAAATTCCACCTGCCCTGGGAGTCTTCCTTGAGTACCCAGAGTCTCATCAGCCCCCTCCTCTCACCTCCTATAACTCTTAGTCTCTGCCTTCCGTTTGGCACTTGGCATGAGTTTATTGACATGTCACTAACTATTTTGTAGTAGTTCTGTGTTTCATCCCTCTAGCTAGACTGAAGCTAGGAGAGGACAGAGACTGCGGGGGACCTGCCTCCGCTGACCAGGGTTCAAGAAGGTGGACACGGCGTCGGCGGTCGATAAAAGACAGAAACCGTTTGTTGCAGTAAAGACAGAAAAATGGAGAGATTCATCTCCAGTTTATTTGTTGCAGGCTTTATATACATTTTTTAGGTAGGGGGTACGTGTAGGGATACGTGTAGCATAGCAGGAAAAATATGCATTACCTCAGTGAAAAGTAGATCATTAACTATTTACCAGAAACCTACAGGTCAGTGAAACCTTAGGGAGTCAGTTTCTCAAGACAATTTTTCTCCACTAACCCTGATAGCCATCTTTCTTTTGTGTCCCAAGGAACTGGCCGTCCTCACCACATACCTCAATAAGTAGTAAGCACCCTCCAGGTGCAAAAGAAACGATGAAAGCAGAAAAACAAGTTTATGCTTCACCAAGCCCACTAAGGCCAGCTTGCAAGCCCCTCAATATTGGGGACCATGGCCCTCAACAAGAGACTATATCTTATTTGAGAACTTTGCAACCCTCTCTGTGCCTAACAGATTAGATTGCACATAGTACTGGATAATTAAACGTTGATTTGTTGAGGATATGATCATGCCTCACCTCTGCTCCAACAGGCATTTGACAAACTCCAAATTCCTTAGCCAAGCACTCAAGACCTTTCTTTAGGATTCCACTAGACATCCCCTCCTCCAGGAAGTCTTTCAGGAATGCTTATCTCAGGTTGACAGAGAGCTATTGCTTCTCACCCCTCCCTTCCCGCAGCTGTCTTCTATCAGGACAGCTGTCTGCCAGGTGGATGAGAACTTGGTCTTTGCCGGCATAGGTCCCTGGGATTTGACCCTGGCTCTGCTACATATTGGCTGTGTGGCAGTTCCCTCACCTCTTTGAGCCGCAGCTTTGTTATCTACAAAGCAGGCGTCACAATCACACTGGCCACCTGCAGGACCGGAGGGCCACACCATGAGAGACGATGAGCAAATGCTGCAGCCCCGTGCAGGTCCATGGAGAGCCACAGTAAATAAGTATCATCTCCCTTCTGACCACGTGGTATGTCTGCGTGCTCCTGAGGGCAGCCCAGAGCCAGCTTTGTTCCCTTTTGAATTGCCAGATCTGGGACATAGAAGATGCTTAATTAACGTTCATGGGGTGCATGACCATGCACATGTGCCTTGAGAGCAAGTCTGATAAATAAAATTGTCTGTCATCCGAGGAAAACACCACTAAAAAGCACCATGGCGAAGAGTAACAAGGCCCAATTCGGGAGTGAACACACCTCCTTTTGGGCTTTGATTCACAACCCTTCCTGATGTGTTTGTGCTGCTGTGCTGAGCCAACCTCAATGTCATTCTGAGGATTCACTCCGATTCATTCAGCCTCTGCTGAATTCTGCCGTTTTATCCTGATTCGAATAGATTTCCCCATTATAATGTAATTCTCTCCCTTCCTCCCAAACCAGAGCAGTTTGCCCACAGAGATAGGGGCCACTGTTTGCATTTATAGCATCCTTATTAACCCCGCCCTGACCATTGGGCTCTGTGCTCAGTCTAGGGAAATAACTTCAGTTCCCTTTCCACAGGGCCTATTAAAATGCCTTTCTTTTAATTGGTCCAAAACAGAAGATGAGCTAAAAAAAAAGAAAAGAAAGAAAGAAAGAAAGAAAAAAAGAACTAGCTTTCCTTTTCCATGTCAGGGTCTAGGAAGGACACGCAGGTATACCTGTGTCATGTCTGCAATGCTCCATTTGCAAAAAGAAAAATAAAAAGCCATCAGGAGACCTGCATCGTGCATGGGACAGGTTTATGAGGCAGGATGACTAGTTGGGGGGTGGTTTAAGGGCCCTTCAATAGCTTTTCTTGGGCTTCTGTTACACTGCAGCTTAGAACAAAAAATGTAAAACTGGATAATACTGTGGATTTGAGCTTGGCCATCAGCCAAACTGTCCTGTGACAATGCGGGTCAGATCCTATAGCTAGCCTTTCAGATACCCCATGCCTTTGAGCATTTACTATGCCTTAGGTACCATTCTAAGTGCTTTCTGGGTATTCACTCCTCGAACCCTCGCGACACATTTCAGAAATGCATTATTTTTCCCTTTTCTCAGGCGAAGATACTGAGGCACAATGAGGGTACGCAATGCAGCCAAATACCCTAGCTCTAAGCACCAGACGGCCATGGCCAACCCATGTATGTCCTTCATGGAACTGGCCTAAGACACCCTATTCTCTGGGCTGAAGGCCCAGGGACCACGGCTTGGTGGGACCAGCCTCGTGGGGCCATCCACATGGGGCTTCCATGCAGGTCCCTTGCAATCATGATTGAGCTGGGGCTTTGCTCACAGCTGTAGGAGGGGCTGCCAGAGCGAGCCTGGCATGGGAGCCCGTCTGTGGGCCCACGTGCACCTGGCTCAGGTGCAGGCGGTTAGAATCACTGGGCCAGGAGACACAGTATCCTGTGTCTGATAGACAAGCCGTAAGAGATCGCAGCGGCCTGAGTCAAGTACATCCACCACAAGGTGACCCTCAGACACTGACCACAGATACTGCTGCCCAAGGAGAGGCCTGCCCACCCTGTGCTTCCTTTGCTCCCTGGCCTGACCAACCCGAAAGCAAGAAGGCCCCCAGCAGCCAGGAGGCCTTGCAGGAAGGCCTGTGTCCAGGCTGCTGCTGAAAATCTCTTCTCCCTGCAGCTGGAGGCAAAGCAGCTCTTGTTTGCTCTGTTGCTTGACGATATGCACCAAGAATGTTAAAAACCATTGATGTGTTGTTGGCTCCATTTCTGGGAGCCTCTTCCAAGGAAACAATCAAAATTACCTGCATAAATATGCTTGGTGCGGCCTTATCTATAACTGGGAGAACTGGAGGTATGTAATCTTTATGTCCAACAATTGGGAGATAGTTAAGTAAATTGTACTCCGTCTACCTTCTAACCACCATGCAGACAGTAAAAACGTCATGAAGACTTTGTATTAATGAGGGAAAATGATTATAATACAATAATAAGTTAAAAAGGAGAAGTGCATAAAACTTTATGCCATCATGAGAGATGACAAAACTGGCCACAATATTTTGTAAGTCCTCCATCAAGAACCTGGGCTGGCCTTGTGATCAGATTGGACTAAAAATATGGTGGAAGTGACATGGTACAAGCGCCCAGCCTGGGCCTTGAGAGGGTCGGTAGCTTCTGCTTTTCCTGGTGCTCTTGGAACTGTGAGAGCAGGCACATCCAGTTTACTGAGAAACACATGGCACAGTTACCCTCTGTTGCCCCAGCTGATGGCCAGCCAACTGCTGGATGTGAGGCCATCCACTCAGGGCCACATACATGAGTGAGCCCAGCTGAGATCAGCCCAGACCAGACCAGACCAGAAGAACCACCCAACAGAATCATGCGATCTCCAGAGGGACTGGGGAGCAAAGGGGGAGGACAGTCTGAGAGTCTAAGACTAAGGACTGAGTATTTGGGGGGTGGGAAACGGACAGGAGGTTCCATGTAGATAAACCTTATCCATCTTATTCCTTTTCTTTTTTTTTTTTTTTTTTGAGGGCAGTGTCACTGGCCCTCATATGTGGGACCCGAACCGGGGCCGCTGGTGTCCCAAGCCAGCGCTTAACCACCGCGCCACTCGGCCCGCCCATCATCTTATTCCTGACACACACACACAGGTAGGTAACGCCTAGTGTGCTAAATTCAATGATAAAACACACCCACGTGAAGGAGGGACACTTAATCCAGTTAATCCTCACTAAATATTTATTGAATTATGACTTAAACGCTCTGTGAATTTAGTCAAATCACTCAGCTCTTCTGAGCTTCAAATTCCGCTTCTAAAAAAATAAGTGAACGAAAGAATGAATTATATGAATGAGCAATAAATGAATAAGTAATACTGTGGCAGTCACGACCAGCTGACCAACAAAGTTTGATGGCAAAGTGAGGTGTTCATGCTGAGAAGCTGCTTGCCATCCAGGACTACAGTTCCCAGGCTCCCTTGCAGCTGGGTGGGACCATGTGACTAGTCCTCACAAATGGAACATGAGGATGTCCTGAATGTCATTCCCAGGTCAAGGGGATTAAGTATCAGGCATCTGATCATCCACAGTCTCTCTCTGCGCTCACTTCCTCCCTCTCAGGCTGTTCCCTACAGGCTGGATAACTCTAGGGCGACCTCAAGTCCAGAAGACAGTGGAACCACAAGATGAAGGGAGCCTGATTTCCCCTAGCAACCACTTAGAGAAGAGCCATCCATCCACAAGCACCAACACTGGACTTTCCAAGAGTGAGAAATACACTGTTATTGGGTAGAGCCATTAAACTCTTGAGTTTGCTGCAGCAGTGAAACCACCCTGGCTACTTCACCTCCCTCTCAAGGTGTTACATAGATTAAATGAGTGTAGTGGCTTGAGCAGTGCTCCCACAAACCCCAAATATATGTCCATGTCCAACTCCTCAGAACCTGTGATTGTGGCCTTACGAGGAAAAAGGGTGTTTGCCGTTGGAAGTAAGTGAAGGATCTTGACATTCTCCTGGATTACATGGGGTGGGGGGGATCCTAAGTCCAGTGACAGCTAGCTCTATAAGACAGAAGAAAAGGCCACGTGACGACAGCGGCAGAGACTGGAGTGATGCAGCCACAAGCCAAGGAACGCCTGGGGCCACTGCAAGCTGGAGGAGTCAGGAAGCACCCCCCCTGGAGACCTGGTAGGGGGCATGGCCCTACGGATCCCTTGATTTTGGACCCCTGGCCCCCAGAACTGTAAAAGAGTACATTTTTGTTGCTTTAGGCTGCCCGGTTTGTGGTAATTTGTTGTAGCAGCCCTAGAAATTACCACAGTGAGGTATGTACAGGGGCTGGCGCTGTGTCTGGCAAGAAGAAAACTCTCCGTGAATAGGGACTTTAAAAAAGCAGCTCTTCAGTGCCTCTCCAGTTCCCTCCCTGGACACAGGGTCTCCTGGGAGATAATGTCCTTGGAGACCAGGCACAGCGCCAATCGATATAGTTAAGCCACGGAGCAGAGTCTCATGAAGTTTCTAACTGTTCTGCTCTGAGAGTAAAAGTAGACTCTGAGCTGCGCAGGCGCAGTCTTATTATTTGTGGATGACAGACAACATTTTCATGAATGTGTACCAAAAGGTATTAAATAAAGCCTTTCTCTGCAGCGCCTCTTTTTAAATGCTTGCAGGAAGCAGGGGCTGGGACCGCCCACCTGTCCTGGGGCAGCCCAAGTACCAGCTGTAGGCGTAATGGGGGGCTCCCCCCTGGGGCCCTGGCTCAGAGTCTCTGGCTGAGCCTGGCAAGGGGCTTCAGGGAGGCCATTCTGAGTCCCGCCCTAGGCTGAGGTGCAGAGGTGTCAGCAGAGCTTCCCAGGACCTGCTTGAGAGAGGCAATGATATAGCAAGTGGAAAGGCATCGCCTGGCAGTGGAGTGCTCAGAGCTACGGCTCTGGAGCTATCTGTCTATAAGGTAGCCACCAGCCACACCCGGCTCCTTACATTTACAATGAGATAAAATTAAAATTAGTTATAAATAAAATTAAAAATTTAGTTATCCACCCACCCTAACCACTTTTCAAGTGCTCAGGGGCCATATGCTGCATGCAGCTACCATATTAGATGGCTCAGATTTGTAGAACTGGGCAAAACTCACTTCCTCCATCCCTCAGCCCCATGTTGCCGGCCCCCAGGGTACACTGCTCCCTGTGCTTCCCTACCCCAGCCACACCTCTGTCAACAGTAAAAACCTCCTGGAAGCCGCTAATCGAAGTATGCCCTTTGAAGTGGAATGCTGGAAAATGGGCTCCCCAAAACGCAAAAGCCCTGATTTGCAGTGTTTGTTAGATTTCCATGGTATAAACACTGCCATCGTGGCCGATTTCCAGCTCCCGGTGGCTTAACAACTGCCTGGCAAGGGTTCTCGGGCAGCTGGTGTGAGCCAGCCCCAGCACCCCCGGCCTGGGCTTTCCCTGCGGGACCCTGGCTGGTGCAGGAGTGTCTGCCGCTGCAGTTGCTGCAGCTGCCTGAAGCTACGATGCAGAACCTCTTCCTAGGGTTCCACCGTCCTGGGCCACAGCATCTCTGTGAGCCTTCAGTTCTAATCACCCCAGAGCAGGTTAAGCAGAAGTGGAGAGAACCACTTTGTCATCTGGGCCCCAAAGTGGCACTGCTTCCATTCTGAGTCCCACAAGCCATCTCTCCTGTAAAAGGAGTTCCCTCAGCCCTCATCTACCTCTCTCTAGGTCTCTGTCTCTTTCCTTCTCTTTCCAAAGTTTAAAGCAGGCCTGGGTAGGGCTAAAAAATTGAAATCTTCTCCTATTTAACATGTCTATGGCTCTCTCATCTCCATCCATAGGATCTGGTCCCCAAATTGCATCTTTATAGATCCAATCTCCCCCCATACCTGTCAGTTCATGAAAAATGTTATTGGATGCAAGTGAGGCGGAGGGTGAGGGTGGGGGTGGGACAGACCTGCTGACAAGCAGAGGGCGACTCTTGAGTTCCTCTAAATAAGCACACAAGCGCCATTGCTAAATAGCCCACCACATAGCTTCTTCCATTAAATATATCAAGGCTTACCCATATAATGGAATACTGTGCAAACTTCTAAAAATGTTTTATGGTATGGGAAAATGATCACAATATTCTGTCACATTAAAAAACAAGAGATTTCTTTCTGGTTTCTTGAGGACATAATGCCAAGTGAAATAAGCCAGGCACAAAAGGACAAATACTGTAATGGGAAAATATGGCTCAAAGACTGGCAGGAAAAAGGAGCACAGTATTCCTTGATTCACTGGGAGCATCGAGTCGTGCTCCTCTCCAAGTCCCGTCTGCTACTGAATCTGAATCCTGACGTTTAACTGTCCTGTTTTAATGCTTTGTCTTTCAGCCTTTTATTATTCTCTCCCCCTTACATATATCTTTTTGTGTATTTTTTTTTGTTGTTGTGTCCTTTTGCAGTTTTAAAACATCATCCTCTCTTCCCACAGGGAAGGGGCCATACCTGGTCCACCTCAGCACACTGACGTATTCACAGCCTCCACACAGTAGGTCCTCAAATGTCTGTGAATGACTGAGGGTCACTCATCCCCATTTCCGGCGGCACTCAGCCTGTGACACACCTTCAGCAGGGCTCAGGACACGGTTGCCAATTTGATTTATGGAACTTATTATCCCAAGTGGCAGCAGAGGATAGATATTGATTCAAAAGGGTTTAAATAAATAAGTGGATACACAATCCAGAAAGGGCAGTCAACTGAGGAGAGAGGGTTTCTCAAGCAGCTGGAGAAGATGTCAAAGGAACGCTGGTCCTCTCAAAAACTGGGCCTAGCGGAGTTATGGCGGGGACGGGATGTGGCGTCAGCAAATGCGGTTCATGTCCAGGCTCCATCACATCACATGCCAGGGGAGTGCCCTTGGGCAAATGGCAGAAATAAGAAGGCCGCTTGTGAGGACGGCCGAGAGGGGTGTGCAGCCTGTAGTTGTGTATGTGCGCGTCTGTGTCTATTGGGAGAGGGCACAACGCGGGTGGCTGGTCCCTGCTCCATGAGCTCTGAGGCCTCAGCTGGGGGCTTGAAGGCTGGGGCTTGGAATCGTCTTCAGTTTCCTTCACTCGCATGTCTGGTGGGACGTGCTGGCTGTGGGCTGATCACTGAGCTGGGGCCACTGGCTGGCACACCTCCACGTGTCCTCTTGGCTTCTTCACAATGTGGAGGCTGGCTCGGCGGGAAGTGCCCAGGGAGAGAGCACCCAGTGAAAGCCGCCGTATTGCTGTTTCTGACTTAGCCTTAGAAATCACAGTGTCACTTCCACCACAGCCTGTCGGCAAGGCAGTTACAAAGCCCTGCCCAGGCTGAAGGGGAGGGGCCACAGATGACCACTCTTTTTTTTTTTTTTTTTTGAGGACAGTGTCACTGGCCCTCATATGTGGGACCCGAACCGGGGCTGCTGGCTTCCTAAGCCAGCGCTTAACCACAACGCCACTCGGCTGGGCCCATAATTCCCATTTTGTTTGTTTGTTGTTGTTGTTTTTCCAGGGCAGTGTCACTGTCCCTCATATGTGGGAACCGAACCGGGGCCGCTGGCTTCCCAGGCCAGCGCTTAACCACTGTGCCACTCGTCCGGCTCCTTACAGATGACCACTCTTGATGGTTGCCGTCACATTGCCAGAAGAGCATGTGGGATGGGCCATCTTTGGAAAATACGACCTGTCACACTATTTGTCAGGCCGCTTATGGTCTCTTATTCCTTGAAAAACGCTGAGGGTCTAGGTATCATTATCTCCATTCTAGAGATTGACAAGCCAAGGCTCAGAGAGGCAAAGTAAGTTGCATTGGGCAATTTATTTAACCTCCCTGAACCTCAGTTACCCCCTCTATAAAATGGGTAGAAAAATCTCTACCTGAATGGGTTGCTTTGAGACTGCAGTGCTTATGACTTAAAGGGATTGTGGGAAGATTGTAGTTGGGGAACGTGTTTTCTGAACTTGCACACCCCTGCTAATAGAAGCACCGATCTTTATGGTTGTAGCATCATTATTTCCCTGCCCTCCACCTCCAACCACTAGTCACACCCCACCCCACAGCCAGCTAGGGACCTGGGCTTCCATCCACGTACCCGCCAAAGCAAGGCTTGTCAAAGTGTTCAGCTGGGGCTCATTTCAATGCCGCCCAAGAGCTCACCGCCTCCCTTTCTTATTGTCTGTTGCCATCATCCAACAAAAAAAGTACCTTGGCAAGAATGCTAATGTTTGTTTATAAATTCCAAACACGTAAGCTTAACTCATTTAGTTGATTATGGGTAAGCAGTCCTTTGGTCATACTTAAAATTGGCCTGTTGCTCTGCTCTATGCATCTGTCCTCTAGGGAGCAGGAGGAGAGGAAGGTCTGGCAATTCTGCATTTGTTCATGGGCCCCAGGAGGACTCTTTGGGTTCCTGAACATACCAAGGGCCATCCTTAAAAAGCCACTCCTCTGGGGGTTCATTCCAGGCCAGGTCCCTCAATGTCAATCCACCTGTGAGGACTAAGGCCTTCGTAGACCCCCCTTTGGCTGTGGTGTCCATTAAACAGGCAATTTACTCTCCTGTTAATATGATTCAGTTAGTAAAGGGAAGGGCAAAGGGGACTTACTGCTGGAGAGTGTGTCAAGGAGGCTGGGAGGCGGCTCTCATTTCATGGGCCCTCTGGGCTGGCTGCCTCAGGGCGGCTGAGGCAGGAGTGAGGCAGGCTGCGGAATCATTCAGCAGGCAATGCCAGGCTCCCTGGGCGCGGGGTGGGGGAGACACTCAGGGTGACCCCTAGGACCGCAGGTGGCAGGTGAGTATGTAACAGAGGTGACTTTTTATGCCTTAGAGCAGGGTCAGGCTCAGTAGAGACAACCTGAGCTTTGCAATCGAAGCTTTTAATCTGGCCCCCACTCTCAGAGCAGGGTAAGCATGGACCAGTTAGTAATTCAAGGCCTCCGAGGCTCACATCAGCTATTTCATCTCACCGCTGGGTGAAGTAAGGGCTAGAAGCATCATGTCTGATACCTAGGAGAGGCCCCAAATATTGGGTTTGTTTTTCTCGCTGACTTTAATCCTTACGACAACCGTTTTACAGATGAGGAAACAGGGCGCAATCTAGAAGCATGTTTTTGCCTGCAAATGCTGGTACTTGTCTTAGCGATAGGTATAGATCTCTGCCATGTCCCCGAGCCATACTTGGACAGTCTCTGGGAGGCCACCTGACAGAGCAGACTATATCCCTCGGCCTGGCTGGCGAAGAACACCATGGAGCCCACCCTCATCACTACCCTGAACAAAGTAAGTTTAAAAAATCCCCATAGCACGGATGACAAAAGTGAGGCTCAGAGAGGTGCTGACCTTCCCAGGGTCACACAGCATTCAAGTGCCAAAGGTAGGCTTGGCTGCTCCAATGCCCCTAGTGGCTGACAAGCCCAAACCCTTGGAGCTTCAACCCCTCCTCCTTCCCCCATGCCAACAAAAGGAAAATCATTTCCCATTCCTGGCACCTCTGCCAGCCCAGAGAGCCCGAGTGAAAAAGAACTGTTTCCAAGTATAGCACGATGGTCTTTCCTGGCTGCTCAGTTTTGCGGGCTGTTATTGTTGGAAACTTGTTTCCCAGGAGACTCTGGGAAATGCAGGTGCAGGGGCCTGGGCAGCAGCTGCCAGCTTCCTTTCTCTGGGCTGGGTACCTGCTCTCAAGTTTATGCCCTGGGGCTGTTTGCTCAGACTTGACCATGTTTGGTCATGGAGGCTTGTCCCAGATGGGGACCAAAGGCAGCTTCCCTGGAGCCAGAGGAAGGCTGGGCGCCTGCGCTTCCTGCTGGAGCTCAGGAGGCCTCTGCTGGGTGGGGGCCGGGGGCCGGGCAGAGAGAAAATGTCCGCCTGCTGAAGACTCCAGGGCGCTGGGGAAACTGTGAGTGCCGTGCCCAGAGCACTTGGGAAGTGGTTTCTCCAAGGCTGGGCCTGGTTCAGGAGGGAGCGGGGTGCATGCAGTGGGAACGCCCTGCCTTAAGGGGCTGTGCATCTGGATGCTAGATTCCAGAGGGGCTGGCGTTGGTGTCACTGGGGACTAGAACTGGTGGCACTCTGTGGCAGGGTCACTCTAGGAGCTCAGCACCCTGGACCTCAGGTGCCAGCTTTTAGAGCAGCCACAGACTAGAGATCAGCCCAGGGAAATTTTACTCCCTTGGACACTATAATGTCTGTCTGAGAATATAGGGGAACCCCACTTCTCAGTGCGGCAAATGAGGGAGGAAAGGTTGTCATTGGGTGTCATCCCTGTCAGTCATCTTGGAGGGAGTGACAGGGCTGTGTCCTGTGCCTGACCCTGGGCTCTCTTTAGGACAGTGGAAGAGTGGGGGGACAGCAAGGGTGGGCGTGAGAAGGCATCAAGGATCCCTAAGGATCTCTGATGGGATAGTGGAAACAGTTAACTCTCAGGAGAGAAGCCTAAGTAGAAAATAAAGCACTTTGCTTTGGACAGATGCCTATCTCCTGGGCATTCACTAATTTATAAAAGTAATGTGTTTATTACTTTAGGGACTTGGCAGGGAAAATAAAGTTCTTCCAGATATCTGGCTAAAATTTTCCTTAAAGTGGGATTACAGAGAAAGGGCTCCGTGACCCTGACGTCTTTGGTAGAAACGGACTGTGGTCACTTTAAACAAAAACAACAAGGAAATTGACTGGAAGGCTATGGGGCAACTCACAGAGCAGATGGGAAACCCACACAAGGGAAAGACGCCGGGCAGCCATGTGGCTCCAGGTGGCACTCAGGGGGTAAGAGCCGTATCTCTGGAGGGTGTTCAGTGTGCCCAGCAGGGCCAGGAGGCACTCTCTTTGCACAGGGGTGAGGGAGATCCCCAGAAGGAAACTGAGGCGTTGCTTCTGGAAGAAGGGGGAAAGGAAGGCTGCCAACTACTTCCCCCCACTCTGCTTTGGCCCTGGGTGGCTCAAGCCTCCATAGAAGCGAGCAGCTGCTGAGGCCATCTAACGCCTTCTGCCCTCGCTGCGAGCTGCAGGTGGCCCTTACCGGATCCTGACAGCGGAAGGAAACCTCCTGCCACCCCGGTGCCTGTGGCTGCCTCCTGGGGTTCTCTGCATGCTGTCCCGGGCCCAGCCGCTCCTGCTGGCCCTGCTGTGGGACTGTGTGGGCAGAGCTGTAAAATACTCCAGGTTTTTCCAAGTGTCCAGGAGAAAGTGCACCGAGGATCTGCCTGCACGGCTTGCTGACTTAGGGTATCTGCTGTGTTAGTTTCCTACTGCTGCCATATCAAATGACCACAAACTTGGTAGCCCCAAACAACAGAAATCTACTTGCATCTAGTTCTGGAGGCCAGAAGCCCCACATCAGCAAGGTGTTGGCGGGGCTGCACCCCCTCCACAGGCTGCAGGGGACAAGCCATGTCCCTTGCCTCCTCTGGGGGCTGCCCGCACTGCCTGGCGTGTGGCGGCATCCCTCCAAACTCTATCTCCCTGGTCATAGTACCTTCTCCTCTTCTGTGTTTAAGCCCCGTTTGTGTCTGTCCTATAAGGACCTGGTGATAACATTTAGGCTGGACACGGATAACCCAGGATAATCTTCCCATCTCAGGATCCATAACTTACAGCCTTTGCCATGTAAAGTAACAGTCACAGATTCCAGGGTTGAAAATATGGGCCTCTTGGGGCTGATTATTGAACCTATCACACATGGTGTGACCTTGGACAAGTCACTCTACCTCTCTGAGCCACAGGTTCTTCATCTGTAGAAGGGATACGACAATCTGTCAGAGCTGGTGGCAGGCTTGCATGGGGCTAAAAAAAAAAAAAGCCCTCTGAAGTTGCAAAGCTCCTCTCACCTGTCTTCCCTTCTGTGCATGACTTGTCATCTGTGCTGATCTCACATCTATGTGCCTCTGTGGCCTTAGAAATGACCGCTGTCCCCAGTGGACATGGGGAAGAAGCTGGTGATGGCTCAGAAGCGGGGAGAGACTCGAGCCCTTTGTCTGGGCGCGACCATGGTGGTGTGTGCTGTCATTGCCTACTACATCCTGTGCACGACATTGCTGCCTCTCTATGAGAAAAGGTATGGAACCTTCCTGGCCTGCCTCCGCGCCCCCAGCCTCCCCTCTAAGGGTATGCTCTGTGAGGAACCCCACCCTTCTTCCTACCCAGGCAGGAAAGTCTGGACAATCCCCATTCTTAAGGCCAAGGGTTCGTGTGCAGGGAGGGTAGACCATACTGGGCTGGGATTCTGGGACTTGTGGGTAACAGATGCAGAAGGCCACTTATGCAAGAAACACCAAAGGATCCAAACAAATGTTCCAGTGTGAGTTTCGTCCCAGGAGGAATCAGAGTCACAGAATTTTGTAGCTCATCTGCACAGTTTGACTTCCCTTCTGAAAACGTCCGGCCAGTGGGCATCTAGCCTCCTGTTGGATGTCTCAAGTGACAGGGAGCTCACTACCTAACCATACATACCTACCGTCTTATAAGGAGGAAGGTCTACCTTGAGCCAAAATCTGCTCCCCTGGAATCTCAGAGAATGTTTTCTGCTTTTGCTCCTTGACATGTCAACCACTTGAGGTTTTAAAGGAAAAGCTAAGAAATTCTTAATCTGCATTCTGTTTGGAACAAACACACTCAGTTCTTTCAGCCTGTTCTTAGGATAAGCCTCAGAGCCTCGCCTCTGGGCACATTCCAGCTGCCTCCAGCCCCTTGGCCTGATAAATGGGAGATGAGTCACAACTGATTTGCTGCTGGTGTGTTGATGAGTCTGTTAGCTTCTCCTGGGCCTGCTCCTTCCTCACTTTCTACAGCACCAGGGACTTTCCAGGCTGGGCCCTTACCCTAGGGAGGCACCACTCAGAGAAGCCGTGTGCCTCCAACATGTCGCCTCCAAGTTAAGGGCCATCCCCCCATCTTTCCCACCCTGGCACCAATCCAGCCCCTCCTTCATCTACACTTTTTAGGAGTAAGGGCACAGAATCTAAAGACAGACCTGACTTCAGGTCCTGTGTGGCCTCGGAAAAGTCACTTGACCTTTCTGAGCTTATCTTCCACTCCCTGCAAGATGAAGATGATGTGGGTACAGGCTCTTGGGCCTGGCTGCTCATCAGAACAACTGCAGAGCTTTTTAAGACATACCAGGTTCCCAGGCTTCACTCATCTTATAATTTCGGATTCACTTGGTCTGGGGTGTGTCCTAGGACATAGGGGTCTTTTTAAAAGTTCCCCAGGGTTTTGGTGAGCAGCCAGGGTGGGAACCATTTATGTAGATGATATTCAACCAGCATGGATATTCTGACCCTGGGGTTCACCCCTCCCCTGGACCCACAAACTCTGGGACCGTACTCCTTTAGTGCTGGGTGCTTATTGTAAGATGAGGGTTCCAGCCCTGGGTCTCTCTAAAGTGGTTCAAACGGGTGCTCTGTGCTACCCAGGTCCTAAGATGTGTGTGTGTGTGTGTGTGTGTGTATGTCTGTGGTCTCCCCAGCGTGTGGACCGAGGAATCCACTTGTCACCTGATTGAGACCAACATCAGGGACCAGGAAGAGTTGGAGGGCAAGAAGGTGGCCCTGTACCCGTGCCTGTGGGTCAACGTGTCCGCGGTGGGTCGGTGGGCCGTGCTGTACCACACGGAAGACACTAGGGACAAGAACCAGCAGGTACTAACTGTCCCCTAACCCCGGGCAGGTATGTGGGCCTGTCCCTAACTGGCTCTCCATTTCCTCTCTGGAGTGCAGAGCCTAAGAAAGGTGAACACACGTGACCGGGAATCACAGTTGGCATGAGGTCCAGCCAGCCCTAGCTCTTCTGTGTTGGAGTCAGACAGACCTGGGTTTCAATCCCTGCTCTGCCACTAACAGGCTGTGTGACCTGGGGCTGCTTACTTAGCCCCTCTGTGCTTAGTTTCCACCTTTGCTGAAGTGCTGTTATAAAGTCAGAGAGTGCAGATAAGGGATCAAGCTCAATACCGGATGGATAGCACGCACACCCAAAGAAGCAGTCCGCTAGTGTTATTCCCTCAGTCTATAAAGTGAATCAAAGGAGAGGCCAGGTCCAGAGCTGACCCCACGAGGGGGACCCCTGTGAACGCTTCACCTCAGGAAACCAGGGCCCAGGGCTGGAGAAAAGCCAGTGCTTGGGAGATTTTCCCATCACTGCCTCCAAACAAATTCCCTCAGCCCCCAAATCCACCATTGTAGCCCCTTCTAAAGGAAATACAAGTTGGCCTATATTCATGCACTTTTTCACCTACTCATTCATTCAACAGTCATTGAGCACATCCTATGAGGGACTTTGGACTCAAGAAGAGAGAGCTGATATTTGAAATAATACCTAGTAGGGAGGGAGCGGTGCCATAGGGAGAAACAGAGAAAATGATGGAGTCAACGGATTTGGGGACATTTTCCAGCCAGCCGTGAGGTGAAAGTATCAGAAAAGCATTTGGGTTGGGCAGGTACCGGATCCACAGAAACATGGAGGGGTGCGCACACAGAGGGCAGGGCTGGGAGACAGAGACGGGAAGGGTGAGGATATCAGCTGTGAGCTTCTGTGAGCACCTTTACAGGGAATGGGGTCCGGGCAGCATGGTCAGAGTGCTGCAAGGGAGTGTGGCATTCAGTGCCTGGGCACAGAGGCAGCATCACAGCAAACAGCCAGAACAGAGGTTGAACTGGAAGCAGGGATGGATGCTGAAGTCCGAATTTGGTGGCTGACCACGTGGGAAGGGGCAGTGGGGTCACTGATAGCATTGGAGAGGGAGGGGATCACAGAGAAGTGGGCCTGGATAGTGCGAGGCAGCCAGACCTGTGCTGTCATCACTAGCATGACCCGGCCCCACCAGATGGAGGGATAGCCTCCAAACCCCTGAATCAGCTCCCGTCAGGACACCTGACTCTTCTTGGCATTCAGTGGCTCCTAATTTACCCCGAGGAGCAAGAGGCACATTTTCAATGACAATCAGAGTGATCACTGGTGTGACAGGGATGGGGAGCAGGCTGGCTTGCTGGCCACCTCTTGGATCCCAAGTGTGCCAACTCCAAGGAGTGAGAAGTCAGATTGTCCCCTGAGATGAGCTGTCAGCAGCATCTGAGACATGCTCTGTCTGGCCCTGGATGGAGAGCACTGGCTGGCAGCCACCAGCAATTCTCTTCTCTCCCATCACACCCAGGCATCACCAGAAGCAGAGCTAATGGCAGGCTGCCTCGCAGTGGGACAGGGGAAGTACCTGTATGTTTTTGCTGTGCAGCTGGGTCAGTGGGCCAGCTGCCCTTCCCCTTTTGCTCAGCTCTGAGGTACAAAGGGCTGGTTCACCAGACTAGCTGGGTGTCATGTGAAAGGCCCCTCTTTAAGAAGGGGAAGAAGGAGCTATTTTTGCAATTACATAGTGAAGTCACGTTATTATTATTATTATTATTAATGATAGCATCTCCCATTTATTGAGCACTTACTATGTGCCGGGCTCTCTGTGAATCCCTACAACAACTGAACTAGGCAGGCATCCTCATAAACCCGTTTTGCAAGGCATTTGCTAAAGTCACACAATTTGAAACTGGTAGTTGAACCCAGGCCTGCTTGGTCCCATAACCAGACATTGCTCAGTGGTCTACGCTATCCAAGGTCACAGTCAGAAGCATTGGGGAGACATGGGCGAGGCTTTCTCAGCTCAGGATTCTGAATCCACCTGCTGCTAGGACCCTGCAGTGCTCACCAGTTCTGAATGCCAGATTACTCAGGAGTCAGCTTCTCCCCAGCTTCGGCTGTTCCCTGGCTGGCTGGCGACCTATTTCGGGATACAGCTCCCTCACTTCTCAGGCTGTAGAACTCTGATGGAACCATACTTTGTTCTGCTGGAGTGCTCAGGGCAGGCAGCTCTGGGGGCAGAGCCTCATTCAGAGTCCTCCCAGGAGTAACTGAGTCCTGGGAGAAGCTGGATCAACATGTCCCCACATTTGGATCTTGGACGTGATTGCTGTAGTCCAGTGGTCTCAAACTTTCGTATCTGAAGGAACCACCTGATTGCTGGACCCATGCTAAGCGATTCGGAGTGCCGGCCCTCCAGGTGGTCTGCTGGCGGTGCTAAGGCAGACCACATTTGCAGAATGTCTCTCAGAAGCTCAAGTAAGCAACATTCAGTCCCTCCCAGCACAGAACAGAGATAGAACTGGGGTCTCTGCTTTGTGCCTCCTCTGCAGAGCTCTCCAGCTGGACCTCAGCTGACCAGTCCAGAGAAACCTAAGGATCAGCATCTGAATTAAATGTGGACCATGATCTGTCTGCACAAGCCTCTTTTAAATGCACTCTCTTCCCCCTTCGAATCCCGGTGTCTAGTATCGGCTTGTCAACATCTTTTGTTTGGCTCGCATAGGATTAGACCTCAAAGGGTTTTCAATTTGAATTTTTGCCAATATTTTTTAAACGTGAGAGTTCACATTAACATCTGGTTTTCCGACTTCTCATGAAATGTCGGAGGCCTGGCTACAATAGGGCTTTCGTATCTCATGGTGTCCATTGTCCTGATGGAGTAATGGCCATCAGCCTGGATGCCCTGGGCTGTCTCTATGTTACCAGGCCGCACAGCTCCCTGGCAATTCTCCCTGGCACTGAGGCAAAGCTCAGCCGGCACCTCTCATCTTATTCCCTTGTCGCTTCATTTGTGGGGTTTACCTGCCTGAGCCCTGCAGGGAATTGAACATGTGACCTTTTGCTCTGAATCCGAATAGAGTCCACTGGGACTGTGTCACTCCGTGTCACTCACTGGTCTCCTTAGCGAGTTAAGCTTGAAGTCCTGCTTCAATAACATCCTTTGAAAAAGATACTGCTTCTAACCCATTTAAGGGATGAAGATATCAAGGCTCAGAAAGGTAAGCAACTTGCCTAAGAGGGTTCGACAGCTAATGGAAACAGAGCCAGCACTCCAGCTGGGGCCCCTGCCTCCAGTGGCACCCCGAGCAGCTCCAGGGCCACTATGCTCACAGGTGACACTCTGAAGGCACCCTTTAGAAGCACGTAGTGCACAGCCCACCAAGCTTTAGACAGTTCTGACTCCCGCTAGGGGCCTGACTCTACAGCTGGCACTTTCCTTTACTCCATGCCCGCCACTCATCCCTAGGCCCCGAGAAGCGGGGCCTTCCCACCCCACGGGTACCCTTGCTTCTCCTCACAGTGCTCCTACATCCCAGGCAGCCTGGACAACTACCAGAAGGCCCGAGCCGACGTGGAGAAAGTCAGAGACAACTTCCACAAGGCCCGGGTTTTCTTCTGCTTCTCGACGACTCAGGAGAATGAGACCAGCGTCCTGTACCGGCGTCTCTATGGGCCGCGGACCCTCCTCTTCTCTCTCTTGTGGCCCACCTCCCTGCTGACCGGTGGCCTCCTCATTATCGTCATGGTGAAAATCAACCAGTCCCTCTCCATCCTAGCAGCGCAGAAGTAAGACTCCTCCACGCCACGCCACTGCTCGGGCCCAGTCCCACGCCTCCTCCCCCTGCCTTCCCTCTCTGCCCGTGCAGGCCCTCATGTCTGTCTTTCATTGCATGGGTGGCCTTTGTTAAGTTATTTCCTGCTCCAGAATGTACAATAGCTCCCGACTGCCTCAGAGAGCACAAGACCAGCCAGTTACAGCTCTCTATTACCTGTCCCCACTCAACTGACCCAAACCCATTTCCTGCGGCTCCACTAACTCCCCCACAGACAATGGCGATGCTGACCTCTGTGCCTGTGGTTGGCTCAAAGGCCTGCCTGTCCTGCCCAGGACGCCATCCTTGGCAAACCTCAATCCCTTCTTTGAATTTCATGATGAACACAGCGGCTCCCACATAGAGAGTGCATTTAGAATGTCTCTTGATTTTAGGTCACTAAGTGCCATGTGTATTTTTATCTCAATATTAACAAATATATAAAAAACAATAAGAGGAAGAGTGTTGCAACCCTGGAACCCAGTGGTGCCCTTGGGCAGGTCAGGGACTTGAGAGGTGGGCATCTGGAATCTGTACCAACGCCTGTCACTTCCAACCAGGAGCCCTTGAGGACCTTATCTGCAGCCCTTTCTTCCACGGGGACACAGCACGCCATTCCCCAGCATCTCTCCCTCCAGGGTCCGGGCCGTCAAAAAATCCCCTAGTCTTTTAGACCAACTATCATGTTTTACTCTCTTTCCACGAGAGGTTGCCATCGGGGGAATCTGGGATCTCTGTGTTATTTCTTATAACTAACTGCATGTGACTCTGCAATTATCTCAACAACTGAAGTTGAATTTTAACAACAACAAAAAAGGGAGTTCTTATCATGAGTCTCACTTATAGGGATTCCGTTGCATACAGTTTTCAGGCACCTGCATTTGGGGCTATAATACACAGAAACCGAGAATCCCAGGGAGGAAAGCCAGATCCCTCTGGAAAACGTGGTGCCTGGGGATGTCCAGACCTACTGCCCCATGCGTTATTAACCATGGCCTTCATTCACGTGACGCAAATACCCTCCTCCTGTCAGTCATCAGTGATCAGCCTTCTTTTGTCGAATCCATACCTGCCGGCTACTCGCAGAACTTCACGCACAGGATGAGCATGAGATAATGGGCATGTGTGCGTGATGGAGTTAGACACCGAGGAAAAATGTTTTTTGGAATAATGGCTGCCTGGGAGCAGAGAGCCCTCGGTAATTCTTAATAAATCACTCTGCTAATGAGTGTCTAGTGCTTGCACTAGTTTTGCTTTTCGTCCCACGGGCCAGTGACTCACATCTGGAGAGGGTACCTGGATCCCGCTCCATGTCTGTGCCTGGGAAAGGGGGTAGGGAGGGGCGTGGAGGGCTGAGACACAGTGCCTGCCTTCCAGGAGCTTCTCATTGGCTTGCCACTCTCCCTCCCTCCCGCTCCCCACCTCATTAAGTTCTCCCTTCCTCCCAGCAAAGGACCTGTGAGTAATATATGCAAATTCAACATAAAATATCAATAGGCAATATAAAATAGCAATACAATCGTAATGCTTGTGGCTTATGGAAAGGATGCCAGCCCCTCCTCTCTCTGAACCACCAATTCATCCAAAATTTCTCCTAATTTTCAAACTCCCTGCATGAGTGGCTTGTAAACTTCGTTCATCCTATTGTGAATTGGCAGTGCAAGCTGGTGCACAAGAATATCTGATGTCCTTTCAATTAGTCTTGCCTTTGGGGGAGTTTGAATTACACATGAAATATTTGCAGAGATACTGTTTGAACCAAGTTCAGCTGTCCTGGACCTCACCAGACCCCATCCTTTCACATGGAGGGACAAGAAAAAGAGCAAAGCCAGTTCAGAAGGCAGACATATTCACACAGTGCAGCATAGCAGTTCTCAAAATGGGGGTTCCAGGGTCAAACTCTTTTCCTCGTGATACTAAGATGCTACTTGCCTTCTGCACACTTCTTCCCTTAATAGTTTATGCAGAACTGTTCAGACCTTACATCACAACAAAATGACTGCAGGAGCAGATCTGAGAATCGAGCTGCCCTCTAATATGCCAGCCATGAAAAGAGATGTGCAAACATGTAAAACAAGGCCTCTGTTCTCAATAAATATTTTTGGAAAATATAATTATTTTGCATAAAAACACGCTATTTTGTTCACCTGTAATGACCTTATTATTTTAAAATAAAATGAATTTACGTTAAACATTCTTAGTTTTCATTTCTAAAATAATAAATATTAACAGATAAAAACCTATAGAAACCAAATCTCTTTGGAGTCCTGAATACATTTTAAGCGTGTAAGCGTGTTTCAGAACTGCTGGCCCGGTGTACCCCAGGAAAGGTCTCTCTCTCTGTGTTTCCCACACCATGCCCTGTGGCCATCCAAAGCCCGCTCCCCGCACTCCCCACCGCATTTCATCAGATTCCCACGAGGGCGGGAGGAGGGCTGTCGTTCCTCAATATCCTCTGGTTCTGTGTGCCACAGATGGATTGGCACATGCATGGATTATCTTCCTACTGACAGGTGCTTTCTTGGATCTTTGTTGTGTCAACGCAAATAGAGAACTCGCTTCCTCCTGGATTTCCACAGCTCTCCTTCCCACGCATCTATAAAACACAGGCTCCTTGGCCAGTTTCCTTAAAGGCTTTGGGGAGAGGAAGTTAACAGATGCAAAGCAAATGACCCCTGACCGAATGTAGGGTGAAGTGGGTGATTCATTCCAAGGCTTGCACCCCCTTCCTCAGTGCAGAGTCAAGGGTGACTCAGGCAGACTGGACTCTCCCAGGACCGCTATCATCTCACACCCAAGCTTCCTTGTTCCTGATGTACATAAGATAAAAACAGGGGCTTACTACGCACATGCAGCTTCAAGACATGCCGTCTCTCCCCACTCCTAAGGG
Source organism: Aselliscus stoliczkanus (assembly GCA_033961575.1). Classification (NCBI taxonomy): domain Eukaryota; kingdom Metazoa; phylum Chordata; class Mammalia; order Chiroptera; family Hipposideridae; genus Aselliscus; species Aselliscus stoliczkanus. Next base: position 7,909,633 of record CM066733.1, read on the forward strand.
GATGGTGGTGCTGAGCTCTCATAAGATTTCCCATTTGACTCCTCATATTCAAATACAAACTCATGTTCTCTGAGGGTCAGCAGTTCTTTAAAGATCCTCTAGTGCTTCCCCACTTTCTAATCAGGTGCTTGAGCCCTCCCTACACAACCCCCTGTAGTGAATAGCTGCATTCACACCCCTTTTGATGAATGACTAGCTATATCACTATATCTGTAGGAAACCACGATGGCACGGGGAGTGGGGGTGGGGAAGCGGGGAGAAGTTAGTAAATAGCAGAACTGGGATCCATACCCGGACAGCATAGCTTCAACTTCTACTCTCTAACCACTGTGCTTCCTGCCCCGTTAGTCTCTGCCCGCATCAAACATGGCAAGTGCTGAGCAGGGCGGGCTCAGTGCTGAGGGCCTGTTGGATGCCTTCATATAGCTCCCCACAGAGCCCAGGCTTTCAGGTGGCTCCACAGAGCGACACCTCTGAAGAGTCATTGGATGTGGCTGAGGTTCAAACATCCACGTCTGAAAAAGCCCTGCAAAGGTTCTGAGGTGGGCACTGCCAAGATGGGCAGGGCCATGTGGTCAGCTACAATCTGCCTGGCTCCACAGTCCACAGGCCATCAAATGCCTGGTGGGAACCCAGGCACGCCACAGCCACCACCATCCCTGAACTAGTCACTCTAGAGCTGAAGAGAGGCTGGTCTGACATGAATCTTTCTCAGAGACCTCACATGTCTCAGTCATCCCTGCTTTCTTTTCCAAGTGTTCCTAAACCTTTGGTTTAACAGTCCACTCTAGAACCTGTCCAGGAGTTCTAGGTATATTATATAGCTATACTTCTTTATATACAGCTTAAGAGTCTCGTTTCACTATTAATAAAAATTATGCCATGTATACCTTCTTGGTATCTAAGTAATTTTTCTATGACTCTGTTGACCACAAGTAGTATTCCTAGAACCATCTATATATACATATATCTTTACACACTGTTTTATATGCCCTTTGCTCATTCTTTTCAACCCCTGGAATTGAAATTCCTGGAGGCACAAGCCAGGACCCCATTGGTGTCTGAGGAGCTGCTGACCCCCAACATGAGCCTCATAGCCACGCTCGACCACCACACCAGTTCTCAGGTGTCATTCTTTGTGGGGAAGGTGGGAGCAAACCAAAACAAAAGTGAATATTGCTTGTCCCTCCATCAGATCATTTGCCCCAAGCTGACTCAGCCATCAGTTGTTATCTCTCTCTCTCTCTCTCTCTCTCTCTCTCTCTCTCTCTCTCTCTCTCTCCAAACATGTTTTAAAGGCTTTTTTTCCCCCCTCATTCTTAAATTTGGGGTTGAGGAGGGTGAGGGGATGGGGGTTTACTATGACCCTATTCTTATGGCCCTAATCTATGTGTTTCTGCTTCCTCTGGACAGGGAACATGCAAAGGGGAAAGCTCAGAAAAGCAAGAGTTGGAATCTGACTTGTTAGTGATCCTGGGTAGTTCGTTTCATCTCTGAGTCTCAGTTTCCTCAAATGGAAAATGAATGTTAATTGGTTTCTTTTATAGGACACTCGAGAGATGATTTGATGCAATACGGACTGTGAAGCCCCCAGCACAGTGCCTGGCCATAAAAGATCCCGCAGAGGTGTTTGTTCTCTCATTGAGCAAACGTGCCTCCTTCCTCTGATCATGCAGGTTCTCCTGTTTGAGCTCAGGGAACTTCCTGCTGCCTGCTTCTTCTCACAAGCAGCTGCCCACTTTGCCTTCTTGTGAGTAACATTGAGTATGATCTCGTCTCTCTCCCTCTCAACCCATTTCTAGCTATGTGCCCTCTTAAAATTTTCCGCCACAGACAGACTGCCCAGCGTTGCTGTGAACTTTCTTGAATCTACTTTTATATACATAGTTCCTGAGGAAAAGCAGTACTTATCCGTGGGGGCCATATCCCCATCTGGTTAAACCATCCAAGGATCAAAGGTCCAGTTTCCTTGGGAGTCCATTTCATGGAAGAGAACCATCATCACCAACAACAATAGGTCTGGCCGGAATGATCCTCCCAGTGTGAGGCACGCAAATCCCTCAGCCCAGAAATCAGGCTTAATTGGAAATTAAATAGCATTTCAGTGCCAGCTACAGGATGCTTATATCCATAGCTAATTTATCAACGTGATGCCTCATCTCCCTGAAGCCCTTGGGAATAGAGTGGCCAAATCAGCAAAACTACAAGCTTGTATCTGATGAGAACTTCCTTTAAAGTGCAAATTGAACCTTTCAAGTTTCTCATGTTGGGCCTTGAGCTCTTAGTGGCTGCCTCCCCTCTGCCAGGCACTGTGCCAGGACCAGTGGGAGGTGGCACTATACTCTAGCTGTGCCCAGGTCAGTGGCAGGTAGGGAATATGTAAGCAAAACTTGCCCAAGTCACAGCACTTTACTTAGTTATCCAGGGTTGAGTAACTTAGGAAGGTAGAGAGTATTATGGAATAACTTCATAGCTCAGAGTTTGATTTTCTATTTAACACTACATTAACAGATTGCAGGGATTAGAGATGTGCCAAACTCCTCACCAAGCCCTTTACACATATTCATTGAACCCTCCAGGCAGCTGTAGGGAAGAAATATACTATGATATTCATTATCCCCATGTTAATGATAAAGAAACGGACACCTAGAAAGTAAGTAACTTGCCTAAGGTCATTACTGCCCAATTAATAGGCCGTAGAAGGGGTATTTGAACTAAGGTAATTTCATGGCAGAGCCTGTGCCTTTAAACCCTGTATTATACTGCCCCCTACTTTAGTTCTCTCAGGTTTTAATTTTGAAAATGTTCAACTACAGAGGAGTTGCAAAATAATACTATGAGAGCAGGACACCCTTTATCTTGATTTACAAATTATCAATATTCTGCCATCTTTGCTGCACTTCTCTCTCTGTCAGCGTGTGTGTGTGTGTGTGTGTGTGTGTGTGTGTGTGTGTGTGTGTTTCTGAGCCATTTGAGAGTCAGGTTCAGGGACCTTAAACGTGAGGTTTAGAAACCCTGCGGGGACCAGTTTGGCTGCAGGAGAGTGTGCATGTAGGTGGGGGAGGCAGAGCGGTAACTGGGCTGAGGCTTGGGGTACGGGCTGTGAGGACCAGGTCTCGCAGTCTGGGGTGTGCACTAACAGGGACAGGGCAGACAGGGATCTGACGACAGTGAAAGCACAGCTGGTATTGAAGGTGCTGAGAAGAATTTTTTAAAAATTGAAGCTCTGTATTCAACGAATGATCCCTTTGTGGTCTGATTAAATATACATGCTGATGTATATTTAGACAGTACAGATGAGTACCAAAAGACCTTTGAAAAATAACCCTGAACCCCAACTAAAAGCCACGCTAATATTTCAGCTTATTTCTCCCCTATTTGCTTTTGCCTGTGCACATATCTGCTCAGAGTTGGGAGCCTCACGGTACAAATACTTTTGTTTCCTGCTTTTCCACCTACTATTATGTCCATAGCCTGTCTGCCTGTTATCAGGCAGTCCTCAAAATAATTTTTCAAATGTTTAATGCTATTCCACCAGACAGATCAATGAAAATTTATGCCACCACTATTTTTCAACTGATGTTTCGATCTTCTCGTTTTTCACGATTATAATGACCAACACCCCTAATAAAACTCTTTTTGCACCTTCTGGCAACCTGCTTAGAGTAGATGTCTGGCCAGGCCTCTCTGTCCTCTGCTTACCGATGGCCGCAGTGTTCTTCGTGCTGTGTCCTCACGTGGCCTTTTCTCTGAGTGTGGTCTCCTAGTGTCCCTTCCTCTTTGAGGACACCAGTCTCATCAGATCAGTGCCCCATGCATATGACCTCATTTAACCTTGATTGTCGTTTTCAAGGTCTTAGCTCCCCGTATAGTCACATTGGGGGGTAAGGGTTTCAGTGTATGAATTGGGGGTGGGCACAATTCAGTCCATAACAGGCGATGGCAGTACTGAGGGATTTGACCAAGTGAGTGTCCCTTTAGCAATGCATGGGGTCTTCAGAGTGCAGCTCTGGCTTTGTGGCCTTGGGCAAGTTATTCACCCCCTCCCATCCTCAGGGTGGGAACAATAATGAGTCCATAATTCACAGGGTCAGGGCTGGTTTGAATGTCAGAATCCTTATAAAACCCCAACAAATAAGCAGCACTCAATGAGCAGTAGCAATTATTATTCCTCAGATGGTGCCTATTGAATTTGGAACAGCAGGCCACTCTTTCTGGCCTGGTGAGGTACTGGGCAGAGTTAATCAGCACAAGGATGCCAGGAGCATTCTGCAGCCCCATATGCATGGCTTAGAATTGTCCCCATCTCCGAGCGACAGCGGGTTCCCAGCCGATGTTTGCAGATCATCAGTAGCCTGTGCTTGGTTTTGCCTGCCAACCACAGATGGTTTGAAAAATGCCACCCAAACTGGCCCAGAGTTAATCAAAAGATTACAGAGAGAAAATTGGGGTAGGCTAACCCCAGCCTCTCAGACACAAGCCTCAGACTCACCTCTCCCTCCCTGACTCCTGCTCAGGTCTCTGCCTCCAACCTCTTTTGGCCGGAAGTGAAAACTGGCCCGGCTGAAATTAAAACGGGATCGCTTGCTGGTGGTGGTTTCTGTCTTTCTTTCCCCTCCTTGCAGTCTTGGCTACAGGGTCAGCTCTCTCATATTTCTGTTGTTTGACTAGAAAAGGTGACCTGTGGGTGATGGTTTGGGGTATAGAACGGGGTCATCAGGTCTCAGGGGAATTCTCTGGAATTCTGCTGCTTTCTTCAGAAAGGAGGCCTGGAAACCTTGATTCCTGAAACAAGAGTGTGTTGCCTCTTGGCCAAACCGGAAAGAGATCACTTTTGTCCTCACTGCTTGCCTTCCCTGGATCCGACTCTCAGAAATGGAGTCTAACGTAGGGGGTGGAGCCAGAACATGGAGACAGATGGCCTGGCTTCCGATTCCTGCTCTGTCCCATGCTGGTTGTGGTCCTTCCCTCTTCTAAGCCCGGGTCTCCTCCTCTGTCAGTGGGGTTCCCTAGAGCTCTTAGCCTTTTAGGGGCCTTGTGCGCATCAAGTAAATGGTACGTGCAGCGTGTTGATGCCAGTGAGCGGGGGCCGTGTGTAGCATTGCAATTATTGTTTCTGAATCTTAAAATCCCACAGCTGAAAGGGACCTCGGAAATCAGCAACTCCTTCATTTTTGAGATAGAGAAACCGAAGCCCAGAGAAGGGAAGCCACTCGCTCAGTGAGCAAATGTAAGAGTTTGGATTCAAACGCAGGCCCAGCTCCAAAGCCGCGGCTTTTTGTAGCCTGGAGAACATGAAATGGAAACATGATGGCTTCAATCAGAGAGGACCAGGGCTGGTTTGTGCTCATGGCCCTTCCACCCTCACTCACCCCAACACGAGGGATGCTTTCTGCCCCCAGACTGGGGATCTGTGAGGAGTACAGGGAGGGGGCAGTCGCTGGTGGTGGTGAATGCTTTCCCTTGTGCTGTTTCGTGGAGTCCTGGGTCCCCTTTCCATCTAGCTGGCCTGGGAAGCCTGTGTAATCTTCTCATCCCTGCTTCCTCTCCCCCGAAGATCCTTTCCCCAGCTCTCTGCCCTTCTGGGGGCCCTCAGAGCCTGGGTCCTCCTTCCTGCCCGTCTGGTTGGGATGCATATGGCCAGCTATAGTGGACAGTGCAGGCCTGCAGCTCAGGAGGCAATCCCACCGAGTATGCGAGACCTGGAGAGCCAGTGGGAGCAGGCCCTTGGTCTTGCTTGCACTCACCACCCCCATCTCATCAAGGTCATTCTGGCTGGTGACTTCTGTCAAACTCCAGCACAGAAATTCAGAACAGGGAGATGGGTGGCGGGAGGCCTCTGAACTAGCCTGGTAAAGACCAGGCCTCAAAAAGGGACTCCAGTCCCATGGCCTGGTGTTGCCGGACAGGGAAAGCTTTTAGTTATCCTTTATTCAACATCCACTGGATTCTTGAGGCTCCCACACACAGGCCCCACATGGGAAATGGTCCTCATGGGGGCAAGGGAATGGCCAACAAATACATAAACCGCTAAATAAAAATGGTAATTTCAGCTGTTAACAAGATCTCCACTTCAGAACACATAATCAAGAGTGAGTGAGGGTGGGGGCGCGTACAACTCCAGAGGAGCAGAAACTTTAGAGAAGGGCTAAGAACAGACTTGACCCAGAGCCCGTTTCTCAGCTCGGCCTCTTTTCTCCTGGCAGCAAGTCCAAGATTTAATCACATTAGAAGAGAACAGTCGGAACTTTGTTACCAAGAGGCTGTTACATGCGAGGTACGGAGTGTCACAGGCACCATCTCACTCAGTCTCTGAGTGCCCCCTGTGCTGGGAATTACTGGCCTCATCTTCCAGGAAAGGACACAGACTCAAGGTGGGAAACGGCCTGTCCAAGGCTATCCTGCCAGGAAGTGGCAGGATTTGAATCCAGGCTGCCTGGCTGCAGAGCTGTGCTTTCTTTCGCTGCATCTTGCTGCCTGCCACACTCACTTGCCTGACTTCCTCCACACTCAGGAATCAACAGCTCTCAGGGACTTGGGACCTCGGGTCTGATGAGAGAGCTGCCCCAGGGAAGATTCTGTAGCCTGGGGGATTCTGTACCCCTAAGAGGACTGAGGGTTATAGTCCTCTGAGGGTCACACTGGCATGGCCAGGGACCTCCAGGCCTCTGAAGGCTGATTAAGGCCTGACTTAATTCACTCCGCTCTGTGTCTTGGTATCGTAGCCCACGGTGCCCTCCCACCTGCCAGAGAGGCCCATTTCCAGCTCCTTTTAATTTGGAGCAGACTAGCCGCTCCCCCGTGGTCCTGAAGTTAATAAGATGTCAGTGCAGCACTGGCAGGATAAGCAGCCCCGAACAAATTATTCCTGCCTGGTATTGGGGTTATCTGGAAGAGAGTCCTGGTGGCCCCAGAGAGGGACAGCCTTGGCAGGTGGGGGGAGGTCCCACCTTCCTGTCTCCCTTTTCCCACCCTAGAGAGTACCTGGCCAGTGAAATGGATGAGGGAGTGATGGGCCTGCTACAGAGGAGCAAAGATGAGAGACCCATAGGTTGGGCTCAGAGCTGCTGGGCATCGGGAGAGCCAAGGAGCACATATCCCCACCCGGCTTTCTGTGGCTTTGACTAGAGGCAGGTGCAGACCAGACCCCCAGTGATTGAAATTCCTGCCTCCACACGGGGGAGTGGGGGGAGTATTCAGAGGTTCCTGCATGCACCCAGCGAGTGGGGCTGTCCTAACACAGCCCTAGTGCTTGCCTGCACCGCCAGGACAGTGAGAAAAGAGAGGTGTCTAAGGCACAAAGTCTAAGGAGAGCCTCACCCTAAGCTCCCTGCAAGCGCAAGGTCACCCCCTGCCGTCCTAGCTGCCAGTCTGCCACATGTATGATCCACATTGAATTAAAAAACAACCTTGTGCAGTTGATATTATTGTTATCTCCAATTAAAAAGTGAGCAACCTTGGCTTGGGGGTGGGGGGTCGGGGTTCGACTCTCCCAGCTCACACAGCCTGTAGGTGGACAGAGTTCGGACTCAAGCCCAGCTTGCCTAGAGGCAGAGCCCATCCTTAAGTTCAAGGTCAGTTTCTTGAGGATCCTGAACAGCAGTTGGGGAGGAAGCAAGAGGAACAGCCTGTCTCTGATGGGTCTGAAGCCGAGGTCCTGCCTCCCACGGAGCGAAACAACCTGGGCCTGAGTGGGCGGAGGTTCCAGGCTCCCGGGCAATCCTCAGATAAATCAGATTCTAAGGTCAGCCCCACGCCCCTTCCCCAACGTGCCGCCGTGTGGGTGGCCAGGACAATGCTACAAGCTCTCCTGGGTTGGATTTCTCCCTCCTGCTCACTTTGGCTTCGGCTATCTCTGCCTGGGGTGAAAGATGAGTTCTCAACATGCAGAACGAAATGGGCTTAAACCTTCCCAGCGAGAGCGGTGGAGCCGCACAACTTCCTGGTCTCTGTGGGGGGTGCGGAGCTGGTTGCACAGGAAGAGGTGGGTTCCCCAGAATCCCCGGGGTTCATCGATGGGTTAAACCAGGAGCTGGGCTTCTGCTAAATTACAGAGCCTGGCAGGGCCTAACTCCTAACAAGGAGCTCCTAGCACCTAATAAGGTAATCAGGTGTTGGAAATGGCTCAAATGTCATCTCAGCACTGGGTGGGGCCTTAGGAAAGCAAGTACAGGAGAGAGGAAGCAGGGAATGTTCTAGAGACTAGAGAAATGGTTCCCAGAGCCTGTGCCCAGAGCTGAAGACACCAGCAGTGAGTGGCGAATCCCTGGCCGGAGGCCCTCACAGCCTGAGTGTCAGTGATTAACTGCAGCGACACCAAGAAACGCCTTCCTTTATACAGGGAGCTGTGTGTACACACAATCACACTCATCCCATAAGAAGGGCAGCATGTCCTCATCTGATGGCTTAGGAAATTGAGGCCGGAGAGGGGAGGGACCGAGCTCCACCTCCCAGCCATGGTGCAGAGAGCCCCGGATGTCCCAGCCCGGCACACCCATTGCCTCCCACTGCATAACTGGTTCACAAACTTTTTTTTTTTTAAAGCAAGAGAAACTCTCTAAATTTTGGAGAAATCCAGTATGTAAAACAAGTCAAAGTAGAGCTAAAGGGGCAGGAGTGGGGTGCCAGAGCCCCACCCCCAATTTAGGACAATTTAAACGCCCTGCAGGGGGCACGAGGAAGCTCGGCACAGGTGTGACTGGTGCGTCTGGCTGGAGGCCGGTATTCTGGCCACAGACTCAGGCGCTGCAGCTGGACAGAGTTCAGAGTGCATTTGCTGAGCACCCAGGACAGGGGGCAGCAGGGTGCATCCCACTTCGGCATCGCCTGGGGGCCCTGCTGACGTCTGCGCCAAGTAGCGCTGCTCGGATCATTTCACACGGCTGGCCTGGGCAACAGCGGTGAGTGAAACACTGGGCCCCTGCCCTCACAGAGTTCAAGTCCAGTGGGGTCGGCAGCCGTTAGCAGACAGGTTCCTAAAGGAACGCGGATCACAGGTCGTGACCAGGACTATGGAGGAGAAGCTCAAGGTTAGGGGACGTGTGAGCACAAGAACCTCATCAGTTCACCTCTAAGAAGGGCGCCGGTGAGAAAGCGGGCCGCCCGGCGGCTTAGACCAGCAGGGAAGGGGGCAGCTGGCGTTAGGCAGAGGGGGCCAGGGGCAGGCAGGACGGGGTTGGGGGGCTCTTGGGCTCTCCCTGCTCCGCAGGTACGCCCAAGGCAGGGAAGAAACAGTAAGTTGTCCCCACGGCCAGCAGGAGGTACTAAGAATCTTTACATTCCTCAATCCTGAAAGGGACAAAGAAAAATCTTTCTAAGGGTTGGATTACTGCAAACGTAGGACTCCGTGCCATGAATAATGAATAAGTGAAAACACAATGAAAAGCAGAAATTAGTAAGCAAATGTAATGTGTCCACATAGGGTCTAATCTAAACCCCCGTAGGGCCGGTCTATACATTAGACAGATCTTTCTCGGCTCCCCTGCTCCAAGCCTAGCCCTGCTCTCACGGTCATTAATTTAACAAATCTTCAGCAAACACCTGGATCGGGCAGGACACCAGCTTCCCAGCACATGCCTGGCACAGAGCCAGGGCTGTGTAGACACTAGGTTCTCTCGGTGGAGCTGCCATCCTATCCTGGCACCTGCTGTGGGTCACCTCCCTGGGCCTCTGCTGTAGAAAACTCTGTATTGAAGCAGTCAGAGAAAGGCCAGGTCCTCAGCTCTAGTCCCCTTGGAGCCCTTTCTGTGTCACATGGATCTCAGCCTCTGAGATTCTGAGTGGAGAGAAGGGGTTGTCCTGACGCGCTGGCTCGTTTCTCTGCAGAGGGTGACACATTATAATGCTGCTCCCTCTGCCAGCCTCCTTCCACTTACCCCGCCCTGCCCCCCTCCTCATCTTCAGTAGAAGCCACTGTTGGAGGGAGCCTCTTCTTGTCTTGCCCTGACCCCTTGGCCCCCATGCCTCCCTGCGTCTGAGCACTTGGTGTGGATGAAGCGAGGTGGTATTTGTGTCCTAGCTCTGTGCCCCATGAAGAACGCACGTTTCTTGATGGAGGGCTTATTCATCCATGTGTCCAGTGTCTAGTGATGGGTGTCCAACAAAGTAGTTGCTCAATAAGTAAACATTAGGCCAATGATTGTAGGCAAATATTATAGGCAGAAGACAGTGTCCTCATGTTCATTTGTGCTGGTAGCCATCTACCTTCTCTCTCTCTCTCAATCTCCATCTTTATCTTTCACACACACACACACAACCCTTTGCACACATGCTCTCTCCCTGACTCACTTTCTCACACTCACCCCTCTTGCTGCATAAGGTCCTTTCTCCCCCTCTGGTGCTGCTTGGGTGTAGAAACCCACTTGCAGTGAGCTAAGTTAAAGAGCTGGCCCCTCAGAGGGGATGGCTGGGGGGTACCCCTCCAGACCCAGCCGCATCTCAGCCCTGACTGCTCCCTCACGTCTGGTCACTGCAACACACTCTGTAAAGGGGTCCTGCCTCAGCTCCCTGGACCCTTGCAGCAGGGCTGGAGGGTAATGGATGTGTTTTGCACACGAGGACGCTGAGGCTCGGAGGCTGCGGCTTGCCCAGGGAGCAAAGCCCGAGCTGGGATCTAGGTTTCCTAACTCCAGAGCCAAGCTCTTTCAGCGGCCCTTCTGGGGAGCAGAGCCTGGCCTAGGGTGCTGCCTCCCGCCCCGGAGATGCTGGTGTCTGTGGTGCTGGAAGAAGACTCTCGGCTGTTTCCGGGGGAACTCTGTGCTCTCCACTTCACCCCAGTCCATCCCGCTCGCGGCCCCAATAATTCTGCCAGGCAGCTGACCCTCAGTATTGGGTGTTCGACGGAACAGGCTCCCTGGAGGGGCAGTGCCCGATTTCAGAAGTGTAGTGGGGACAGAACAGGGGTGATGAAAGGGCCTGAAAAAGGAGATACGCAAAATTTCACCATCCCCTCTGCTACACCCGCCCTACAATCTGCAGCAGCAGACCCGCTGGGCAGCCGGGGACCTGAGCCATGTCATTAGAGCTGGCCACACACAGCTTTGCTCTTCTCTTCATAGTTTTAAATCCTAACCAAGGTTTGTGGCCTCCCTCCTACCCCGAATACGCTGCCTGCTGCTTCCAATCCATCTACCCCAAAGCCCCTCCGCCCGAGCCAGGGCACGGATATCTAAAGACATTTTTGTTCAGCCAGGGAAGCCACATCACACTCTTTTGCTCTCCCTTTAAATTTTATCTCCAGAAAGTTTGCCAGAGTCTCTGTGAGTGCCTCAGCCTCCCCAGGCAGAATGTCACATGGGCTCCAGAGGCAGGACCACGTCCTGGAGAGGCAGGTAAACCTCTGCTCTGCCCCTGGGGCCCAGTCGTGTACGCGCAGTCCCAGCTCTGGTCCACAACCACCGTTTCTGGGCTGCCGGCGAGTTAAACCTGCAAACGCCTGTCACCCAGTTCTTGGAGAAGCAGAGGAGACAGACGTCAACTTGGGCAGGGGACATGGAAAGATAGGGACCCAAGAGAGCAGAGCGATGCACAAAGCCCCAGGATCGCAGGACCCTGGCACAGGACGAGAGAAAGCTCTCGTTGGTACATCAGCCCGGGAGCCCAGGCACGTCCCATATCTACCGGCGCATGGAGGAGAATGACGCCCTAGTGCCCCCTCCTGCTGGCTTCTCAAGCGTCTCTGTTCTGCAGTTACTCACAGCCCACTGCATCAAATCTCTTTTATCAACAAGACACAAAACTCCATGGGTAACTTCTTGAAACTATTCACGCAAAGCAGCTTCCAGTGCTCTGGGAAGGGCTCTGGTCCTCTGCCGGCCTGTAACCAATCAGCCACAAACCACCACAGCCATTTCCAAAGTTCCAGGCACTCAGAGCCAGCTGAGCTTCCTGGCGTGGTGCCCACCTGCTGAGAGCCAGGACCCGGGTTGTCAGCCACCCTGATCCCAGCACACTGATTTCCCCCAGCCTCCTCCTCCGAGACCTGGGCACGCCAGAATGGCCACACCTGCCCCACCGAAGCGCTCTGACCACATCAAGACAAAAAATGAAGATCAAGGCCAGGTGTCCTACCTTTGCTGAGGGTCCCAGTGATGAGTTTCACGATGGTCTGGGCAAATTTCACAAACCCAAGCTTGCATCTTTTGGAGCAGCCGCTCATGGTGGTACAGGGAGAACACAGGCTCTGCTGTCAGCTCCCAGAAGGGACGGCGTCCACCTCGCCTGCCCCTGGAACTTGGAGCCTGCCTAGGCGAACCCTAAGAGATGGATGCGCCCCAGAAGCTCCGGGAACAGCACAGCTGCCTCTGCAGTGAGTCCGACTCCGGCATCCAGGGAGCCTGCAGGGCACGGAGTCGGCTCCCTTCCTCTGTCCTTCCCTCCACCCCTTCCTCTGTCCACTCAAGTCCTACTCACAGGCAGGCATCAGGGTGCCAGGGCTGGGGCGGCACTGCCAGGGCACAAGGCGCTTTGAGAGCCCGAGGAGGGGAGCGAAGCTGAGCAGAGCAGGGAGGGAGGAGCTGGAACTCTCCCAGGCTTCCCTGCCGACTGTCTTTCTTACATGGCAGTGGCAATGTAGCAATTAATACTGGAGTCAGAGGGAGGGGCAGCTCCGCAAAGATGCCCCGGTTGGTTCACAGCTTCCTGGCTGGCTCTTCTGCTCTTTGCTTCCCGGTTAATCTAACAGATCAATGCTCCGTGCCCTGCTTGGGATCCGCAAGAACTCCCCACAGAGCAGGGAGCTGCTGAGGGGCACTCAGTGGAAAGTTTGCAGGCAGCCTCTGAGTGGCCTGGTTTGCATCATGTAGAAGCGCACTGAGTGGGGCGCTCCGGGGAGGGGTGGGGATGGAGGGGTGGCTTGTAGCTCCCTCTGCAGCACCAGCCACGGGGCTGTCTGCCACCTCTGACCGCCTCCCAGAGCGGCCCCAGGTGCCCCCACTCAGAGTCCGCTGCCCTGGTCCAGCTTCCCCACCTGCGTTCTCATCAGGATAGGCGTGAGATCAGGGCTTTTCTGGATGAAGGGAAGTATTCCTCAGAAATGCCATAAAGAAATGTCCGAAACAAATGATTTTACTAACGTCCGATCCTCTTCGAAGTCAAACGGCAAGGCAGAGCACAAATGCGAAGCCGGACTACTGCTTAATAAAAGTCTGACTGCCGCTCCGTACCACACTGTGAGGGCAGCAAGGCGTCGCCGAGGCCATCTCATCCCTCCCGTGACACAGGGCATTGCTTTCCTTGGTGTTTCATAAGGTCCTCATGTGCCATCGCCATGGGCACCACTGACCCACGCAGCGGCGCTCCATGTGAGCAGCAGACATGACACCCACCGTCAGCTGAACTAAGCCCCCGGAAGCTTGCCCTTTCCTCTCCAGCACCTTGTCCCCTTGTCACCTGCTTTTCTGGGATATGCGAGAAGAATAGATTGCTCAAGAGCCAGGGAAGGGAGACAACCAGTTGATAAACTGCCAGGTAAGCTGGAATTCATGCCCCCTGTCTGGTGTCTTCCCTACCTTCCATGAGTTATGGGGAGGTGAATCTTGAAATGAACCTCAGCCCTTAGGCTGGTCACTAATAAACTTGAGCTTCAAGAACAGACCCCGAGACAGCCCACAAGCACAGCGCCTTTGTCTAAGCCCCAAAGTGACCTGCATGCCCTGACTCGCCAGCACATATGAGTCATAGCATATACAATGGAAAGAGGTCCAGGCAGAAAATACCCACTGTGCCCGATGTCTTAGGGCTGCAAATTGCCCCATTATTCATTCTTTGTCGCCAGTTAAGATGCACTTGGTTTCTTAGAATCTTAATGACACTTAGTCTCGTCAACCAATGGTCATTGGCACCAATTCAGCGTCAATAGGAGGGACAGTTTGCCGCCAGGAGCGCTTCTTGGTAGGTATTTTCTTGCTCAGGGTCGACTGCCTTTGGTTCACTTATTCACGCGTCCAATATTTACCAAGCTCCCAGTATTTAGGAAAGAGCTGAGCAGCCAAGGTACAGGAAGCACTGAGCAGCCACAGAAGACGAGGAGCCAGGCAAACTAAACAGACACGGTCACATCCTCCTGGCCCTCAGAGGGGAGTGGCTTTATCATCAGACACGAAGCCCTTGTCAAGAATCCATTGATCCAATGAACTTGGTTCACCTTGCAGAATCTTAGTGGGCAGATAGGTGTTAAGAAGCAGAAGGAAAGAGCTAGATCAAGGGACATTGCCTGGCAGGGAAGAGCAGCATTGCTTTGGAGGAGGGGGATTAGAGAGAGAGGTTTGGAGGAGGAGGGTGTGGTACCCGCTTGGCCATTTGACCGAGTGCTGCCCTATGAATGGGAGGGTTCACCTTGGAGGCTGTGGAATTCTCAGCTAGACTCAGTCATGTCTCTCTTCTGTCTCATATGAGAGAGAGAGAGAGAGAGAGAGAGAGAGAGAGAGAGAGAGAGAGAGAGAGAGAGAGAGAGAGAGAGAGAGACTGCAAATTGAGAAGCCAGGAGAAGCCAGGAGAAACGACGGCTGTGACTTTAGTGACATTAGCTGACCCAGAACTTGGCCTTCGGCCTGGAAACCTGGCCAGGAATCCAGCTGGAGGGGTGGCTCCCAGAGCTGATCAGCAGCATCTGTATGGGGATGACAGGAGGTGTCTGGGGGAATCCGCATTTGGACTCCAGCGTAGGATTCTAGGATGCCAACATTTGAACACAGACGGGGAAAGAAACAGTAGCACCTGCTGTCTGATGGATCTGACCTGTCCTATGAACAAGTAACTCCAAGCATGACAGGTAGTGGTTAAGAGAATGGCCCTTGCACCAGGTACTCACTCACTTGTTCATCCTACACAGGTATAGTGTATATATGTAAATGTACTGTCACCATGGCCTCTGCTCCAGGCGCTGACTACACAGCAGTAGACAAGGGAGTGGGCTTATGGAGTTCACATTCACATGGTAGGACAGATAAGCCAACAGCTGTGTCTATACACAGGGTTGTGCTTTGAAGAAAGAGAAAGCCAGGTGGGTGGAGAGGGACAGGGGCTCCTTTGTCATAGGGTCATCGAGGAAGGCTTCTCCCTATAAAGTGACATTTAAGCAGAGACCCCAAACCAGCCACACAGCCCTCTGGAGTAATAACCATTATTAGGGCTGAGGGAACAGCAAACACAAAGACCAAAGGCAGACCTGAGATTCTGAGGTCTGCCATTTTGCAGCTGTGGAGCAGGTAACACAGCCTCAGTTTTTTCGCCTGGAAAATGGGAATAATAGCACTTACCTCACAGGATTTAGGGAGGTTTAATGAAACCAATGTGCTTACTACAGGGTCTGGTGTAGGGTCAGTGGCAAAGGTCATGGCTGTCGCTCTGACTGCTGCCACTCTTGCCCCTGTTCCCTAAAACAATTCTACAAGCAGAGGCCGTGTAGATAAAACTTCATGGTCACTGGAAACCATGGAGCCAGGCTCCAGTTTTTAATCTGCCACTGCAGTAACTCAAGCACTAAACATTTCAAAGTATTTGAACTTGGTCTTAAATGACTCAGGCCCAGAGAGGTTCAGCAGCATCTAAAACGTCACACAGCAAAGTCCCCAGAAATGCGGGCAAGGTGTTTAGTGTTCCAAGAACATTCCCAGCGAAGGTAGGCAAGTTGTACCTGAGTTAGATTCATGATAAAAGAGGGCAGGAGAGAACTGTTCTCTGCTCAGGGGACATGCGATTCTGCAAGTAAGGGCGAGGCTACGTGCTGATGGAGAACTCAGGTGGCACGAGGGAAATGAGACCATCAGCAGGTTTGTAATTAGCCTCCCTGTCACAGATGTGCATCAGCCAAAGGGACATGGGAAGGCGGAGTGACCTCTCCACCTGACCCATCTATAGGAATGTTCACATGCCAGTTCCAGGGAGAAGGAGAGGCAGGTGGGGCTCCAGGTGGCACCTGGGCCCAGGAGAGTACTCTGATCTCTCTGAGCACAAGGGTAACAGAGGACAACCATACTGTCCTTGAGAAGGTCGAAGGCTGTCCTTTCCTATGGTAACAGCAGAATCCATGGAGTGCCTTCTGTGTACAGGCGACTGCTCTAAGCACTTCCTTTCTATATCCCTCATCCTTATGGTAGCCCCATGAGGCAGGTCCTGTCATGTTACCCATTCTGCAGATGAGGAAACAGGCCCACAGAGGGAAAGTAACTTGTTGATGGCCACACGGCTGAGGCAGAGTTTGAATCCAAGACAATTTGACATTTGATTCTAAAATCATGGAAACTTATTTCGCATCACACAGGGTTCAAACTCAAAGCAAATGGCAGTGTGAATAATAGTTTCCCTTGATATGGAAATGAACAAGCCGCTGTCCATCATAATCATAAACTTCCTGCCCTGGTGGTGGTGTGGAGGGAGAATGGAGACCTTCATCATCCTGGAAGCATCCCGTCCAGGGCCATAGCTGTGGGATAGGACGGGGGCAGCGGGGGGCATGGCTAGGCAGGCTCAGTCACAGTGCAGCCTGCAGACACAAACCTCTCGGCTATTGAACAGAGAATTTCATGTAAAGACTTGTCAAGCAGATATGGAAGGATCGAAAAGGGCAAAAGTGGGCGCTGAGGAATTACACAGATGGTCAAGTATTGGCTGGAAGCGGATGCCAGCTCCAGAGGGCTGGGGGTGGGAGATGAAAGAAAGAACTGGGGTTCTCAGGACCTGCGATCCTGCAGGGGGGAACCCAGGAGCTTCACACCCAGGCTCTGAGGGAGGGGTGTAGTCTGGCTCATGATGGTGTCTCTAAGCGGAGGTGTGGAGGCTGAATCTGGGAGTTTCGAAACCACATCTCAGAAACTGGAACCTGCTTCTGAGACTGGAACCCACCAGCACGGCCAGGCTTAAGGAGCTATGGCCGTGGGGCTCGGCAGGAACAGGGAGCTGCCTAGAGCAAGGCGCCTCCTCCTACCTGCAGCCTCTCTCTCTCCCTGCTGGCAGAGCCTGTCTTGAGGCTGCTGGGAAAGCAGAAATGTGGCTTGCAGAGTCCCAGCTTGGTATAGGGCAGAGAAGGGCAGACAAGGACACCCTTTGGAACTGGGGGTCAGTAGCCTAATAACCAGCCCAGTCTAGGTGTCTTCCCCTCTGAAATTCTAGAATCCCACTATATGCCAGGCATTGGGGATATGCCAGTAAATAAGAAAGATTCCCTTTTCCTGTGGAAGCTGCATTTTAGGGGGAGAATAGGGGAGGACGCTCAGACCATAAGCAAGGAAACAAATTCATGCAGTAGATAATTTCCAAGTGTGAAGCACGTTGCAACCTGTCTATGGTTTCTAATCACCAGAGAGCCCTTGACTCAGGGTTCACTGAACGGCTCCTAACAGAGCACCTACTAAGAGGAAATGGGCAGATGCCATGGGAGTCATGATCCTTATAAAAATAAGCACCATGATTTAGTACTCTGTTACCAGGTGCTGTGCTGGGTGCTGCTTTTAGATTATCCAGGCCTTGTAGCGGATTCATGGGGTCGATATTCTTATTTACTATACCCATTTTACAGATGAGTAAGTGGAGGCTCAGGCTGAGTTGGTGACTCGCCCCAGGGGAGGAGGGCAAATCAAAGGGATTGGGGACCGAGGGGAGGAAAGGCTCATGGAAGGGAGCCCAAAGCCACCAGTGGTTCTAAAAACAGAAGTGGAAAGGTACAAAGAGGGTCAGTCTAGAGAGGGAGATGGTCACAGATTTCCTATATCTTGGGGAAAGAAATGTCCAGCTGGTAAATGGAAATGAAAATGAGGAACTCAGGAGAGAGGTAAGAGCTAGAAATCATAAATAAATGATTTTTGTAGCTGCTCGGGAAGAAAATAAATGCAGCATCCCAGCAGGCCCCAAATATTAGCATTTAAATACAGGAGTACACAGGTGGGTAAAAAAGGCAATTTCCTAAGAATTAAATCAGATTTTATCGTTCCTCTAAGTTGAAGAAAAATTCATTCTGCTCCACTGTGGCCCTCAGAGAGTTTTTGCCTTGCTCTGGTGGCATGCCGGCTCCGAGCCCTGAGTGGGGCTGTCTGTCTTCTCCCCGCTACAGTTGTGAGAAAATGATGCCTAAGAGCCAAGGGAGAGTCATCAGCCCTGTTGGCTGGAGGTCCTGAGGCTCATCTGAGTAGCTGGCAGGGCACCTCCTGTTGGGGTCTCCGTGCCCTTTACACTCAACTGTCAGCAGGTCTACAGGGCTCGGCTTGGGGCTGGAGGAACCAGGGTTTTGCTACAGAACTGGTGGTGGTGGTGTGTGTGTGTGTGTGTGTGTGCGTGTGTGCAGCTGCAGATGCTGTCAGGGAAAAATGGGAAGCGACCAAGTTGGTCCTTGGAGTGGCCTCTGCTCCCCCTGATGCACCCAGATGCTTCTCCATGGTGACCCAGTGACATGTGCTGTCCAGGGCTGCCTTCTCCTCCCTGACGCCATGCTCAGTACTGGACTCAGTGCAGGGGCAGTGGCCTTTTGTCCCATCATCAAAACTCTCAACAAGCCCTCCGTGCCATCACTAGAATGCCCCCCTCTTCACTGCTGGAGAGCCCGGCCCTCCTGTTCTTTGTGGAGACGAGCTCCCCCTCCTGGGGTCCCAGATGCTGCAGCAGCCAAGGGCTTTTAAACAAATGCACCTGCAGTGCCTGAAATGTTGCTCTGTTCAGGATCTTGCCCAGGTCAGGGCAACACTGAGCATGAATAATACGGGTTTCGGAGGTCACGAGACTTGAACTCAAATCGCCACTGTAACCACTCATCATATGTGTGCACGTAAACCAGTTATTCCAGCTCCCCAAGCCTCTATTTCCCCATCTTTAAAATGGGAAGAAGATCTTTTAACTACCAGAATCGGTGCTGGCTTTACGCAGGCAGGCGGCCAACTGTCCTGGTTTCCCAAGATTCAGGGGTTTCCAGGGACTTTTTAAAGGACTTTCAGTGCTAAAATCAAAGCAGTGTTGGGTCATTCTACGGCGACAGCATGGACAGAGCCCCTGCACAGAGAATGATAAAGATCACTATCCAACAATGAGAATGAGTGCGGAGAGCCTGCGTTTCTAACCCACATTCTAGACTGCCTCAGATATGGGGCCACTTGCATCGTATATTTCACTATATATATTGTCACAAATGACCCCAAATTCTTTGTGGCACCAAGGTGGGTGTCAGAAACTGTAAGGAGTAGTTAGTCATGGATGTCCAGTCCCTTTTGCTTCTGTGGTTCCTTCTCCCTCCCCTCCCCAGTCAGGGTCCTGTCCGCCCAGATCTGGTCATGGAGTATAGCGGGGCTGACCAGGCCAGACTGACCAGCCCCCTCTGCCTTTAAGGCCACCCACCAGGAAAGGGGGCAGAATGGTCACATGACCAAGACCAAACCACAGGCAGCTGTGGGTCTAAGGACAATGGTTCTGGAAACTCCCGAGATAGTGACGGGGGGAACTTGGAGAGGAAGCATTTACCGATTAAATAAGAGTCCTTTTAAATATTTATCCTCACTTTGGTAATTATATCAGTGCTCCGAGGGGCCAGCAGAGTCCAGGGCAGCTGACAGGCGGGCAGAGACAGCAGGGCCTGTGCCTGGGGCCCGGAGTCGGGGGCTGAGTGAGGCTGTTTCTCATACTCTGGGGTAATGCTCACTGCAGATCCGAGAACACTGCCCCTTGTCACTGTGCCCGGTGCCTCAGATGGTAAAACCAACTCAACTCTGAGAGGAAATTCAAGCCCAGTGGCAAGCTGGCATGTTCCGGGAAGGGCAAGAGGCAATAGGCATGCCTATTTAGAGGGGACTTTAAGGCTTTTGGGGTAGGTTGTGCCATTTTCCTCCATCTAG
Organism: Aselliscus stoliczkanus; assembly: GCA_033961575.1. Classification (NCBI taxonomy): domain Eukaryota; kingdom Metazoa; phylum Chordata; class Mammalia; order Chiroptera; family Hipposideridae; genus Aselliscus; species Aselliscus stoliczkanus. Next base: position 7,929,444 of record CM066733.1, read on the forward strand.
CCTGTATACTTGTCCATGACAGGGAAGGTGTCTCTTACTCCTTTTGTATAACACGCCCTTGCCCACACCCCCGCCCCAGGGTATCTCTCTGCTGAAGAATGGCAATGCCTTTTATTTCTGCATCACCCTCACATCCCTATGTGCCAAGGACAGGTGGACAGACCGTGTCACCTCTCTCAGCCTCAGTTTCCTTATCTGTGATACGGTTGTAAAATAGCTCCCAGGTTGGGTATATCCAGTTGAGGGGATAAATAAAATAATACATGAGAACTGCATTTCTAAATTACTAATTGGTATAGAAGCATTCAGGGGTCTACTTAAGAGGCAGTGTCCTGTGATGGTTAAAAGTCCAGCTCCTACACCTCCTAGCCATGTGACTTTAGACAACCTCCAAAGCCTCAGTTTCCCCATCTGTAAAAGGAGGGTAACGGCAGTGGCTATATCATATGATTATTGTAGTAAATGAAAAATGCATGTCAGAACCTGGCACATAGCTAGTGCTCAAATCATGGCGGCTGTTATGTGCAGGTCCTGTTGTTCCTGTTATAATGTGGACCGTGGAGCCCACTATACAGGTGAAGATGCAGAGGCCCACACTGGCCGCTCCAGAACGTTCTGCGTCCACATGGAGTTATCTGGAGTCCGGAATTACCATGAGCCTGGCCTCTGTGCCCACAAGCTCCATTCATACGTCTCTGTCTCCGGCCTAGAGCCTGAGAGCTCCGGGGCACGGGGACCAAAGACTGGACAGACTTGGTGGAGCTTCTAGGGTCCCCTTGCATCTGTGGCCTCCGCTGAGGTTGCAAAAGGTGTGGGTCTGCATCCCCGCAAGTGTCAGTGAACTATGTCATCACAGGACAGCCTCCATTAAGACCCTGCCATGTAGATGGGAAATGCTTGAGCTTGATTCCCTGACTTTCAGTTGGGGAGCTAAGAACCCTGGAAAATAACTACGTGGCGGAGCAATGAGAGGCGCGGGAGCCCCTTTCTGCCGCCTTCCCCCATGCCCCTGCTGCAGTGTCCTGTCAGCCTTCATTCTTTCCTATCTCTTATCCATGAGAATGGGAAGTCCAGAGATAATGAAAATGTCGTAGAGAGAAGCTGCTATCCCAACAATTGGCACCTCAATTTTTCTCAGGGAAAGGATTGTCCTTGTTGAGGTATGGGTGTAAATGTCACCTTGATAATAACAGAACACAGAAAGAAACACCTAAATTTCTCTGTTGTAGGAATAAGCAGGAATTCGGGAGAGGAGACTGCTAAGAGGGTGTCGGAAAGAGGAGAGGAAGGCTGGCCTCAAGACATGGGAAAAAGCCGCAGGACTTAGGAAGATGCATGGCTAATACTCAACTTTACGGTGTCTCTGTGGCTATGAAGTCAAATCCTATGTCTCCTCTAACTCCCCATGAAGTTGGCTACACACAAGGGGCTTGTCTGATTTTTAAAAATGAAAATTAAAAAAGGAATTGAATTACAAGTCTGGATGGATGTAATGAGAGTAGGACCAAGGGCACATGGGAAGCCAAGCAGTTGCCTAAACAGGCCTAATGCAGCAAAGCAGGGCCAGGTGACTGGGCAAAACCATGCCCTCTCCACATCCTTCTCTCACAAGGTCCGCAGAATAGCAGAGAGATTGAGAGGGGAAGGGGCCCACTGCGGGGGATGGCGGGGGGGTGCGGGGGGACACATTCTGGCAATAGGTCTTAATGTCTGAAAGGATAAGGCATCTCAGCTGACTTCTGGGCTCCAAACATAATAAAAATACTAATACCAGCTTGTGCGCTCTTCTTTGCAAAGCGCTTTTAACCTCAGCATTTTGTTTCAATTTTCAAACCAGGAGGCTGCAGCCCTGAGAGGTCACAGGACTCCTTCAAAGTCACACTGGCCAGGGTCTGATTCTCACTGCTGCTGGGACCTCTGCTGACACAGCAGAGCCCAGGCATCTGCTAGCTAATCGTTAGGATGCTAAGTGTCTCCAAAAATATTATGAAGTGGCTTCCAGGAGGCTAAGCTGAGCCTGGAAATGGGGCTCAGGACCAATCTCTGTCATGATCCCCGCTACCCCCAGGCGGGGGGATGGGCAGGCTTGGTGTGGCAAAGAAAGTCTGGTGAGGTGGCTGCAGGAGGCTACATGGGGCCAGGCGGCAGGTTTCTGCATGTGCACAGCCGGGAAGGCAAGGATCTCGAAAGAGGGAGCATTCCAGATGGCTCCGCCAGGGAGCTGGTGGTGCCCTTGGCAGTCACAGGAGGAGCCGTTTGGGACCAGGATTCACTCAACCCCGTTACCTCATTCTCGACTGGGGAGCAAGTCCTGCAGAGGCTGTTCCCCACAGTGAGAAGTGTTTTCTGCACTGCCCACACTGTGTCACTAGAGAGAGTCCAACTTTCCACTCCCCACCTTATCCCACCTGACCAGGTGAGGCTTCCCTTCTGCGGGTCAGGGGAGCTGGGAGAGGCAGCCCTCTCTTCTAAAGATGGGGCTATCTCAACGGACTTTGGAAAATGTCTTCAGGACTCACAGCACTGGCTAGATTTGACTGTAAAATTAGTGCTGTTTCTACTCCTAGCTTGGGAGACGCTGCAATGCCCATCCTCAACCTGCTCCCCCTCTTCTCAACAAGTCCCCCCAAGTACAGAGCCCAGGAATGCAGACCCAGGGACGGGAGATGGGAAAGGCCAGGTTGAGTGCTTGACAATGACAAGGGCTGTCACCTATCGAGGAGGCAGTGCCAGTGGCGATCAGACCTGTGGGCTCTGGAGTCTGATGGCTTTGTTTCCCAACCTCCCCCAGTTAGATGTGATTTTCCAGGAGACCAGGAACCTCGTCTATATCTAGCATACCACAAAATCCCCAATGCCTGGAATAGAGAGTCTGGCACAGACAGAACAGTCAATATTTTATGAATAAACCAGTGGTCCCAACCTCATTGTTTCTTTAACCTTGCACCAAGTGCTTCATCTCTTTATGTCTCAGTTCCCTCCTCTGTAAAACGGAAAAAAAACATATTTACTGGACAGAATGGTGATAAGGAGTAAATGAGAAAACCCAGCTACAACATGCAGCATTGTGCTTAGTATGTAGTAAAGTTTCAAAAACAGCAGCTAATTAGCAGCTCACATGTGTCTCTGTGAGGTACCATGTGTGTGCATGTGTGTGCATGTGTGTGTGTGTTTGTCTGTGTGTGCATGCATATGCAGCACACTTGTACATAATCTGAAGTTATCCTACCAGGAGGGTGGCTCTACTATCTTATTTTTACAGCTGAGGAAACTGAGGCACTGCAATGCGTCCAGTTGTTTTGCTAGTGAGTGGTGGTAGAACCGGATTTTTAAGCCCAGCAGTCTGACTACAGCTTTGCGCTTAGCGCTCAGGAATTGCTGGCTCAGAGTCTTTTTGGATCAGATACTCTGCAAGAAACAGTGCGCTGTTTTGGGTCGTTTCATGCAGAGGACAAGGCACATCTCCAGCCATCCTTTTTTGCATGTGACACTGACTTCCAAAGCTGATGTCCCCAGGTCCCTGAACAGTGATGAGCTAAGTTGCACAACCATGCAATGCAATCATGATCGATCTCTGAGTGTGGGACGGGGACCCAGCCTTGCGTCTTACTACCCCGAGGAACAACAGGGTGGGCTCAAGGACTGTACAGCCCACCCCAGGGCCTCTCAGGCTTCTTGTCTATCAGAAGCTCGTAGGCCCCTGCCCTGCAGATGCCAGCAACCCCCCCTCCCCGCCCCAACACAGACACACACACACACACACACACACAGCAGCAGATGCTGACTCTGTAGGTCTCGGGTGAGGCTTTGGTGCCTGAACCTTTGACAAGCACCCTGGGTAATTCTGTACAAGTGTCCTTTATACTTTTGGAAATTTGGAAAAAAAAAAAAAGAAGAAGAAGAAGAAGAAGAAAAGATCTACCAAATAGGCATGTTCCCTAAGGTTATCTATTAACCAGTGGGGAAGGGAGAGCAGGCCTTGCTTTGGCTTTGCAGCAAAGAGGAAAATGCCAAAGAGTCGCCAGCCCCCCTACACATACACCCACCCTGCTGCCTCCCCACCCCCCACACCCCCTCAAGCATCACCCTGTGGCCCACCCTCAGGGAAGTGCTGAGTAGGCTCTGAGGCAGCCACTCAACCCTGCAAAACAAGGCCGAGAACAGAGTGGCCAGATAAAGGGAAGGACTCTGGAATCTGAGCTTCCTGTGTCCGACTCCTCCACCCCCACCCCACCCTACTTTTTGCTTCCACTGGAAAAAAGAAAATTGCCAACTAATTGCTCCTTGACAACCCCTGCTGGTCCTCAGCCATTTCTTTCTTGCTGAGATTATAATTAGTGAATCAGTAAATTTAAATAGAAAATCCATGAGCAGCACAGAGCTTTCATTTGTCAAACGCTGTTCCGTCCTCCCTGCCAGTGGTGTCAGGCTGAGGTCCCAAGTTAAGTGGGGAGGGGACTCTGGGAGCACGGCCCCTGGTCTCTGCAAAGGTGCAGGAGCCCTGGCCGCGGCACGGGTAAGCGTCTGTCGTTCTTGAGGTTGGGCCAAGGACTTTCTAAGCCTTATCTTAGTGCATCCACCCTTGGAGGCCGTGCTAGTTTTATTGCCATTTTACAGACGAGGAAACAAAAGCTCAGAGAGACACTGGCTTATGCAAGCTCACACAGTAAATGATGGGAAAAGGACTTGAAGCCCCACGGGTCTGAGCCCTCAACCTATGCACTTTATCCTGCGATTTGATTGCTTTTCCAATCGAGTGGGGACCTATGTCCCAGGTCCGAGAAATTTCCAGGTTGTGTGGTCCCCCTTCTTCCCCCACCAAAGTCTGGAGACAGCTATGGCCTGGCCTGGGCCTGTCTTCTCTCTTGTGCCCCCTGGGTCTGCAGGTCAAGGCGAGGCTCCCGGTGGGGCCAAGGGAGAGGAAGAGAATAAGTAACGCTGTCTCCCTGTGGGTCCTCGCAAGAGCCTGTCTGGGCAGGGGGACCCATAGTGTCACCCCATCCCCATTTTAGAGATGAGGCATCAAAAGGCTCAGAGATATACAATGACTTTGCCCAAGATGCCTCCGTCAGACCCTGGCAGATGGAGTTGGGACTCAGGTGCCCCCTACCTGTCCGCTGGGACAAGCTGCTTCTCTGGGGCTCTGTCACTCTGCAGGGCTGGGCCCTACCTACACAGAGCTGGCCTGTCCAAACAGAAAACCAAAACATCGGCAGGTGGGACAAGGAAAAACGCTCACGTCTCTTGGTCACCTGTGATGTACTACTGGCTGCTACTAGGAAAGCGCCTTGGGGCCACCTGTCAGCAGTGACTTTCAGCTTTGCCTTTTGCTAAGCATCATCTAAAAAAGAATTGTGGGTGTTTGTGGTAGAGATGATACGAGGATGAACTGGGATCATGAATGTAAAACACAGGCCCAGGGAAGTGCCCCACACATGTCAGTTATGAGCAGAAACCACTACTTGTTTCCCTGTTTAATAGTATACTAATATCATTAACAATTCTTATAATCCTGCGAGATTTCAGTATCTCCATTGTCCAGATGGGAAAACCGAGGCTCTGAGAGATTAGGAAACTTGGTGCAGACATACATCTCATAAGCAGATCCAGCGTTCCAGTTGGGGCTGTATAACCTCAGGCCCATACTCACCCCTGTAACATGCCATCGCCAGCTTGGGGGCAGCAGTAAGGACAGAGATATCCAGGGGACAGGTGGACATGGGGCCCCCCAGACAGATTAGCCCATGCCCTGGGCCTCTGGGACAAGCTTCAGTGTCTGGGCTACTGTACTCCTCAATGACCCTGCACTGTAGAAAAATGCAGATGGGACAAGATGCCCTGCAGGTCAGGAACAAAGGCAGGGACCTTGCTGCTTAGCGGGGTCCTAGTTCTCAGGGAACCACCCACATTGCTAGTTACTCTTTCATTTAGGAGTAGATAAGGGAACATGTCTCAAAAATTGTGATGTGTAATGAAGAAGTCTTAACCCTTTCCCATCCCTTCAGATCTTATGATTCTGAAAAATAGTCAATACCCACTTCTTTTTTTCCCTTTACCGTTTTGATTTTTGGTCTCTCTCTCTCTCTCTCGTTCTGAACCTCTCTCTCTGTGCTTTTGTCTCTGTTTCTTGGTTTGGAAATATCTGAGTAGGTTAATCCCTGAAGTCAGGAGGAAATTGGAGCACCCCCTTTTCTATACGTACTACCCTCCCCAAGCCCCTGGCCTGGGAGCTGCATGGCCGGCTGCCTGGGCGCATCCGCTCAGCGCCTCCATGAGGGTAGCCCTTTTATGGATCACTGTAATTTTCCCCTGGCTTCAGCAGCTCACAGTGAAACCTCATGTTCCTCAATGTAAATAAATATGATCCCCAGCTGGGAAAGGCAGGATCATCAATTGGTTGTGTTTTTTGCAAAGCAAAATGTTTTAACCAGAAAGAGGTACCCTCTTCACCTTCCTGGCCAGGAAGAGGGAGAGAGATGAACGGAGACAGAGAGTGGGAGGAAACGGGGAAGGTCGGAGAGGAGGAGGGCAGGAGGAGAGGAGGAGAGAGGGCAGGGGGAGAGGAGGAGAGAGGGCAGGGGGAAAGGAGGAGAGAGGGCAGGGGGAGAGGAGGAGAGAGGGCAGGGGGAGAGGAGGAGAGAGGGCAGGGGGAGAGGAGGAGAGAGGGCAGGGGGAGAGGAGGAGAGAAGGCAGGGGGAGAGGAGGAGAGAGGGCAGGGGGAGAGGAGGAGAGAAGGCAGGGGGAGAGGAGGAGAGAGGGCACGGGGGAGAGGCGGAGAGAGGGCAGGGGGAGAGGGGGAGAGAGGGCCGGGGGAGAGGAGGAGAGAGGGCAAGGGGAGAAGAGGAGAGAAGGCAGGGGGAGAGGAGGAGAGAAGGCAGGGGGAGAGGCGGAGAGAGGGCAGGGGGAGAGGAGGAGAGAGGGCAAGGGGAGAAGAGGAGAGAAGGCAGGGGAGAGGAGGAGAGAAGGCAGGGGAGAGGAGGAGAGAAGGCAGGGGGAGAGGAGGAGAGAGGGCAAGGGGAGAGGAGGAGAGAGGGCAGGGGAGAGGGGGAGAGAGGGCAGGGGGAGAGGAGGAGAGAGGACAGGGGGAGAGGAGGAGAGAGGGCAGGGGGAGAGGAGGAGAGAAGGCAGGGGGAGAGGAGGAGAGAGGGCAGGGGGAGAGGAGGAGAGAAGGCACGGGGAGAGGAGGAGAGGCCACAGAAAGGCCCAGGAGCGTCCCCTGCTCCTGTCTCATACCATAGGTAAAGGGTTTACAATGAGGACGTCCATTTCACTGACAGGTAAACTGAGGCTGCAGGAAACTCAATGGCAATCCTAGGAGAGGGCGGTTTCCTTCACAATTAAGGGCAGGGAGAGTGAGGTTTCAGAGCTCCCTAAGCCCCAGGAACTGAAAAACCACATGCCGCATCCTCTTTCTTGACGCGGACGGAACTGACCTGCTCTGCTGACTTAGCTCTGTGTACCGAGTGCATTTGGGCTGCTGCAGATTTCCAGGGAAACAGCACACTTCCTAGCGGGCGAACTCCATCACTTGATCCTGGTTCGTTCCAGTTTCGAACAACACCTGGAGCCACTTTGCTGAAAGGGGAGAGGTGGTACCCTGTGGCAATAATCTCAGCAGGAAACGGCGGTGTGGGTCACGGGTTCAGGGAGCCTCAGACCCTTTCCCCAGCCTCACCATGTAAGGGATGGGGGAGCCATGTGAAGCAGGCGCCAGCCCTGTGCCCACTGCCTGCATCTCCTGCCGATGGTCCTCAAGCAGCAACACCTGGGCCAGCAGAGGGCTCAGGAGCTCATCAGCCTTTCAGCTTTGCCTCCCCTGGAGAAAAAAGCCTCCTTATCCTTAAAGAGCATTTCCTGAAGCTGTGGCCCTGACTGTGGGAAGCCAGAAGACAGCAATGCAGCTCTGCCCTCTGCAGGGCGGAGCACAACTAAATCTCAGTTCATCCAAGGGCCCAGGGGCAGGGACTCACGTTTCTTAGGTGTCAGGTTATCCGAATGGAGAAGCTGGTCAGTACCGCACTTTGGGAGTGGAAGAACCTTTCTGACATGTTGTAGCCTGGCTAGCAGAGCAGAGGCCATCCTGGACTCCTGTCACTGGACTTGGGGAAGTCCATGAGCAGGACCCTGGCCTCAGAGTGGCCCTGATGTGTGCCTACCTCTGGAGACAAGCTGTAAACATTTTCTTTTCTGATGAACTCTCGCTAAGAGTATCTGTTTGTCATATTTCCTTTTCTCCTAAAATTCAAGGTGTAGGTGTCTGTCTTGTCTCTGGGGCCAGTGAAGTGCCTTCTGTCTCATGAGTGACCTGGTTTGGCTGGCCAGTGCCATTTTGTGCCAACCTGTTGTCTGGGACTGATGTCCATCCTCCCGCCCTGGGCTTCAGGGTCCGGCTGAAGCCGTCTGTGTCCTGAGATAGTCCCAGGCCCCATGTTAGACAGGCAGGCCCTTCTGGCCACCAGAACAGCCCTGTGGCAGCCTCCACGTGCCCTGGGATGGAAGGGCGGCAGGCAGGGCTGGCCCCCAGGGCAGCGCTCACAGTCAGAGCCGAGCGACTTTCAGATCCCACTAGGTTTGCTTGCTTTCTCTGTCTCCTTTGTATGCTTTCAAGGGTGGCAGGCAGCTTGCAGATGGATGGCAAGGACAAGGAAGCATCATTTCCACTCGAGAGAGTAAAGAGAACAGATGTCTGACCCCAGCTTTCCTGGGGGCTCCTCTGCCCATCCCCCAAGGAGCCTGGGGAATGTCTCTCCCCAGCCCCTCCCTCCCCACCCATCAGGATGCTCTGTGGATGGAGGGCTCCTGCCCACTTCTTTGCTTAGTCTGACCTGACCTGAGGGAAAAGGACAACACTGTGGGGGCAACAGAGCCCCCCACCTCCCCTCAGGCAGGGACCGAGGTGGGGGAGAGGACTAGGTGGAGGGGCGGCGGCAGGCAGGGCTGGGAATCTGTATGGGGCTCTCCTTGATTCTCTCCCCAAAGGCAGCAGCTCCTGGAGGAAAGTTTGAAAGCGCCAGTAACCAGCTGTGGTGCTAAATATGAATGGCCTCAGTTTCCCTTCCAATCCCTCCTCTTTGCACCTAAGTGTGAGCACACACACACAACCCTCCCCACCCACTATGTGACCTTGGGCAGACTCCTCTGAGGAGCCCACACCGTTCTTTTTAGTCCCTTTCTGCCACAATCCCCCCACCACCTACAAACCACGCCATGCGGCACTAACCCCCACAGACACCAAGCCCTCCCCTCAGGAACATGGGCCTTTACTGGGAACACGGCGTCGTTTGCTGGGCAAAGGCACGGTGCTCCCCGGCACGGTGCAGACGTGGGCATTCCCTGGAGGTCAGCCCAGGGCTTCCCCTCAGTTCCAGGAGCACAGGGAGGTCTTATGCCCCCAAACAAAAGGGAATTGCCTGTGACTCATAGCAGACCCTCTTGGTTGAGAAATCTGCTTCCTGGGGTTGGAGGATGAGGAACTGGGGTGGAGCTGGGCCCAGGAGACGCGTGTGTATTGCACACGTATGTGCGTGCGTGCCTGTGTGTGTTCCATAGTTGGCTCCCTAGCAAAACGCAGCAACTTGCTGAGCTGAGCTTTCCCAGGACCAGAGCTTTCAGAAAATCCGCTCCCAAACCTCCAGTCTCTCTTTCTAGATGGTCTGGTGAGGCCCAAAGTCTATTTGGACATTTTTTAAAGGAGACGAAAAAAAAATGAGAGAGAACTAAATGAGAACAAAAAATAATTCAGCCATGTGAAGTTGAATGATCTACTCCCGCTAGGTGTCCTGAAATGAAAAGGCATTTTGTCAGGCAGGTTCACAGATGCCCCAGGAGGTTTCGTCTACAGCCCTGAGTTCCAGTTCGCAACTCCCTCATCCTCCTGGGTTTCTAAAGCCTCAGGAAGAGGCCACACACCTCTGTACTCGGCTGCTTGTTTTCAGGTGCAGGTCTGTAGGGATTATAACTGGGATTGTCATGCCAGATCTGAAGGGAACTAGAAGTGAATAAGTTTCGATTTTTGTTCTGCATTTGTGTGTGTGTGTTATTTTCCCCAATGGGAAATAGAAACTTGGATATAAACAAAATGGGGAACCGAGACTCACCACATGATTTTTTTCTCCCTTTTTTCACTTTGGTAGAACAGAAGTGGAAAACAAAGGCGCTTTCTCATGATATACAATTTAGCTTTTAGGCAACACGGGCATTGTTTATGTAAAGCAAGACAATACATGCAAAGAAGTTTGGTTGAAACCTATTATCTCACCAAACTGTCTTATTTATTCTTTCCTCAAAACTCAATGACATAGATACTTGTGTCCCTATGTCACGGTGGGGAAACAGGCTGAGAGGGGAAGAAACTTGTCCGAGGTCATACCTGTAGAGATGAATGCTAGAGAAAGGATTCAAAACCTGAGCTATTGCCAAGCTTCTGTTTTTCATGTTCTCACACTGTTCCCGCCCTCTCGCTCTCACCCCAACCCTTTGTCTCTAACCTCACTCTTCACGCAGGATCCCTGAGGGATTGCGGGAATCAGTCCTGGACCAGGAGGTAAGGGCTACTAGCCCTGGACAGTTTCCAGGCAAGGCTGCTCTCTGTCCCTGTGCCCTGATTCTGAGATGGAGACCAGGGCCAAGGTGCCACCTCAGTTTGTACAACAGTAATGTGCCTGGAGCTCAGGACAAAGGTTGTCTTACTTGATACCAGGTGGTCAGAGGAGAGGACCAGGTAAAGGTGGTGCTGAGGGCACAGTGGAGAGACATTCCCTAGACCAACTAAATTCAAAACAATGCACACACATAGTGTTCACGGATTCATTCACCCCGTCATCCACTAGACAATTACCTATGCCTCTCACTTCAGATGGGACCCAGACTTCTTTCTGTGGCCTGTGAGACCCACATAATCCCAGGTCTGTGGGCCTCTCAACCTCACCTCCCACCCGCCTCCAGCTTTCTCTGATCTTTTGTTTCTCAAACATGCACAGCTCATTCCCACATCAGGAGTTTCTGCCCCTCTTTGTTTGACTGTTCCTGTCTTACCATTTGGGTCTCATCACAAATGCCACCTTCTCGTAAGGTGACCTGACTATTCCTTCTAAATGGCACCCTTTGTGATATCACTCTGGTTAATTTACTTTTCTACGTCTCACTCACCTATCTTGCTCATTTGCTTCTGTTATTTCCATTGTTTGTGCTCTGTACTAGAATATAGTGTTAGTGAGAGCAAGGCCCTTACCTGTCTGGTTCTTCTCTGTATCCACAGAGCGTGGAAAAGTGGGTGGCACTCTGAGGACATTCAGAAACAGTCATAGGATGGATGAGTGGATGGATGGATGAGTGGATGGATGGATGGATGGATGGATGGATGGATGGATGGATAGATGGTGTCTACTCTGTACCAGGTCTAGGTGGAGATGTAGAGATGAATAAAATGCTGTTTCTTTGCTCAAAGATTTCACTGTGAAGTAAGGGTGATCTTTCATAGTCAGGTAGATGTGACTAGGTTGAGTCCATGTTCTGGGAGAAGAAAGAAACTCATTTGGGGTAGAAAGGAGGAAGGGATCCATTTTTGCTGGTGGACGATCATCTGGAAATGCCCTGTGAGGAGGGGGCACTTTGAGCCAGGAAGGATAGATGGAGATTAGTCAGGTGATCAGTGAAGTCCAAGGCCTTCCCTGGAGCCCAGGAAAAGGCAAAGGGGCTGAAGGCAGTCTTACCTGGTGTGGAAACCGTAAGCTGTTTGCCGTGGTGGGGACACGGGGAATGAAAGTTCTTGTGGCGCTCCCTGCCGCAGCTCCAGCGTCGTTTTGCATCCAGTTACTCTATGATTGGCACTCAGCAATGCTACTCAAGAATAGGTACCAAAGAATTATTTGCTGAGGAAAGGAACAAAAGAGGAGAAGTAAGCCTGGCAAGGCTGAGCAGGGAGTCAGGTCATGCTAGGCTAATGAATTTAGACCTGAGCTGCAGGGCAATGGGAAGTCGCGGAAGGGTCGGTGGGTTGTGATGCTCAGCCTGCTGCCACACAGGAAATGTGTTGGGGAAAGTCCAGGCTGAAGCAGGAAGTGTCGGCGGGGCCATGGCAGCAGCTCAGGTGAGAGGTGGTGAGGGCCTGAGCCACGTGAAGATGGTTGATAGGAGGGAGAAGAGACTCCAGAGACCTGAGGAAGAGAGAGTTGACTGAATAGGCATCCTTGATTCTTTGTGGATGAGGTATGGACGGGGGAGTGAAAGGAGAGGAAGGCTCCCCACTCTCCAGCTAGAGTGACTAGATCCTACTCACTGAAATATACAAGGTATGGAGTGGGGGTGGGGGCTCACCATGAAACTAAGTTTATGTATCAGAACGCCTCACTTCCACTGGCCACTTTCAAGACCCTGAACTGATTTTTGTATTCTAACTCTTTCACGTTTCTTAGAGTCCCTTTCTGCCTAATTATAGAAGCTTCTGGCCCCATCATGCCTGGGTTCTCCTCTGGATATATAAGGGGATCAGTTTTGGGAAAAGATGGTAAGTGCCATTTGGGATCTGTTGAGTTTGAGGTGGATGAAGGTCCTCCAGGTGGAGACGTTGCACAAGGAGCGTGCTGTGGTGGTGAGAGTGTGGGCCAGGGTTTGAATCCTGGCTTCAAGCTGTGTGAACTCGGGCATGTTGTTTGATGTCTCTGTGCTCAGTAAGATGGGATGATAATAACAGTACCACCTTCTTAGGGTTGTTATAAATATTAGATGAGACAATGTATATGAAGCGCTTAAACAGTGCCCAGCGCATAGTAGGTCCTCAAACTAAGTTACATGTCAGCTCTTGGTATTATGTGGGGAAGTGCAGACTTGGGAGCCATCAGAGTGATGGGGGCCTTGGGAGCAGGAGGCATAGGTGAGGGCATGATACAGAGGTCAAGGGCAGAGTGACCAGAGAAAGAGGAACTACCCCTGAGGCTGACAAGGATCAGCTAACTGGGTGGAGAGCGGGGGAGGAGAGCAGGTCCTGGAAGCCAGAGGGGGGACTGTCCCGCAGGCACTCGGGACTGTCACCTGCTGCTGAAAGTCAAGGCCACCAGTGCGGGCGGGCCTTGGGCCACTGAGCAATGAATGAGCATGTACACGGCAAGTGCAGCATGTCCTTGGGGGAACTCTGGCCACGGGGACAAGGAGGACAGAGGGCTGTGTGTGGTGGTTAGTTTGGTTTGCGTTTGGAGGACACGGTTCATTGTTTAAAGATGAGATTCCCAGGCTTTGAGGGCTGTGAAGAAGAGTCGGGGAAGAAGACTTGGGAAAGCAAGGAAGTAATTGATGGAAAAATATGACCATCCTGGAAAATTAGGAAAAGGAGGATGAAGAACAGGATGAGGAATCAGCCCTGAATAGCTCCCTGAATCTGGAAGGAAGGGATGAGGGTGGGAAGGGTGTAAATAAGGCTGAATGTAGGCAGGAGGGCAGGAAGTGGGGGCAGTATGCCTGATAGCCTCAGTTTTCTTCTGTGAAGTAGGATAATAGGTCCTCTGTGGAAATATGGAAATATATGGCATTTCTCCCTCTGTGGGGCATTTAGGAGAAATTGTGATTAAGAAACTTAAAATCTCAAGGGGGAAACCAGGGTTGCAGGAACCAAAGTTGATAGCGAAGTCATTAATATCCTTATAAATTATTTTACATAGAGTAATACAAAGCGAGGAACACAGCTTACGGCGTAAGGGCAACCTCGAAGGCAATTTGCACGTTTCTATTAGTACCATGCAGTTCCTTTTCATTTACAGTCCTTTGCTTGCTTACCAGCTGCTTGAAGCATTTCAGGATCTTCCTACCCTGCAGTTTAAACAAAATGCTTCCAAAGTTATTCTTTTTAATTATGAATAATTTCAAACACACAACAAAAGTTCAAGGAATTTTACTTGTGCACGCTAATATATCTACCACCTTGGTTCTACCATTACCATTTCACTAAGCTTGTTTATTTCAATAAACTTTTAATCTTAGACTAGTTTTAGATTTACAGAAACTGTGGAGATAGTGCAGAGTACCCCGTTTTGCCTATTATTTTATTTTATTTTTTAGCTGAGCCATCCTGCCACCTGTTGGCAGCTCAGCGGCAGCTCAGCTCGGGCTGGGCATCGAACTGCTGTTGCTCAGAGCTCAGCTCGCACTCTTGAGCGAGCTCTTAACCAACTGAGTCACTCGGCCGGCCCTCCGTTTTGCCTATTATTATCATCATATGTTCTATGGTCCATTTGTCACAATGAACTGATATCAAAGTATTATTAGCTAACGTCCACACTTTTTTTTTCCAGATTTCTTTAGTTTTTGCCTCATGCCCTTTCTATGTGCCAGGATCCCATTGAAGATGTCACATTCATTTGTCCTGTCTCCTCAGGTTCCTTGTGGCTGTGACAATTTCTTAGACTTCCCTTGTTTGTGATAACCTTGAGGCGTAACGGTCAGGGATGTTGTAGGATGTCCCTCATTTGAGATTTGTCTGGTGATTTTCTCTTCTTTTTAAAACTAGGTAATTTTTCCAGCTTGATTGATGTGGGATTGACATACAATACCGTGTGAGTTTAAGGTGTGTAACCTGATGATTTGATACACTTCCATTTTGTGAAATGATCCTCACAGCTGTGTTAGCTAACACCTTCCTCAGCTCCAATAATGACCATTTGTTGTGTGTGTGGTGAGAATGCTTATGATCCACTCTCTTAGCAACTTCCAAGAATGTAATACAGTGTTGTTAACTCTAGCCACCATGCTGTACAATTGATCCCCAGAACTGCAGCTTATAAATGGAAGTTTGTACCTTTTTGCTGCCTTCACCATTTCACCATCCCCCATGCCCCGCCCACCTCTGGCAAGCAGCATTTTACTGTTTCTATAAGTAGGTTTGTTTGTTTGTTTGCTTGTCTTTTGTGGATTCTACAGATAAGTGAGATCATATGGTATTTGACTTTCTCTGTTTGAATTATTCCGCTTAGCATAATGCCATCAAGGTCCATCCATGTTGTCCTGAATGGCAGCGTTTCCTTCTTTTTCATAGCTGAGCGATGTTTCATTGTATACACACATCTTTATCCATTTACCCACAGTCAGGCACTTAGGGTTGTTTCCCTACCTTGTCTATTGTGAATAGGATGGATTTTCTTGTCATTAGACTGGTTTTTGGAAGAAAACCTTTCTTCCAAAGGTTTTTGGAAGAAAGACCACAGAGGTAAAATGTCATTCATATCACATCACATCGAGGGTACACATCAGCATTGCCTCTTGACGTTAGTCTTCGTCCCCTGGCTGAGGTAGCGTTTGTCACACTTCTCCACTGTGAAGCTCTGTTCTGCCTCCCTTCCCAGGTGTGCTCATTGGAATGAGGTCACTAAGCTCAGAGTGGCGAGTTGAAGAGCTGCTCTGCCTGAAAACACGCTTTTGGCCTCGGGTTACCACCAGCTAGAACTCTTGATTTTCTAACTTATGGGCTTCCCAGAACTTCCCTTTATATAATCCGAAAAACCTCAGCTTGCCTCTATCACTGACTGGCTCATTAGCCACTGGACCAGGACAGCCTATCTGTCTCATCCAAGCTTGGTTTTGCTGATACTTACAGATAAAGGGCAGGCAGCCAACAGCAAGTGGGAGCTTAAAGATCAGCCTTCTGAGCTGAAGAGATGGCACCAAGAAGACAGGCCCCTTGGCTTGACACACCTGGGACCAGCAACTGGCCTCAGACTCTTGCCAGAGGCTCCTCCAAGCTGCTGTAGTCTTGGATTTCAGACCCTCATGGCTTACTCTCATGGCTTGTGTCTCTTCTAAGATAAACCACAGTCACTTCTATTTATTTACAATTTTAGTTCAATTAATCGTTTTTAACTTCAAGAAAGCTTTTCCTCTTTCTGAGCAATGTCACATGATTTCACGAGTTAGATGAGCTAATTGTATTTTTTTAACACAGAGCAGTGTGTGTGTGTGTGTGTGTGTGTGTGTGTGTGTGTATGCACAAGACTTACATTTTTTAAAATGTATATTCACCTGTGTTCTATTCAAATCACTTGTGTGCCACACCCGGCCACACCTGCACAGTCCCAAGCTGCCATCTGCATGGACCTGGATTTAGCCATGTTACGTGCACAACTCAGGAAATAAACAGGTGTGCAGGCCTTGACGGGGAAACCAAACCAGAGTCATACTCTGTTTGGACTCCAGAGCTCCAGACCCTGCCTGCCCAGCCTGCACAGGTATTTCTGGGTTCATGAGTCTCTAGGAGGGGAGCTTTTTGCTTAAGATCTCTAATCCAGAGCTCACCCACCTTTTTTTTTTGACATTTTTTTTTTTTTTTTAGCTGAGCCATCCTGCCACCTGTTGGCAGCTCAGTGGCAGCTCAGTTCGGGCTGAGCATCGAACTGCTGTTGCTCAGAGCTCAGCTCACACTCTGGAGTGAGCTCTTAACCAACTGAGCCACTTGACTGGCCCTTAGAGCTCACCCTCTTGGCCTGAAAACTGGGGTTAATAATCCCTGGAGATCAGGCTAGGTTCTTGGCTCTGAGCAGCAAAAACTGACTCTACATCAAATAGCAAATGACATGCACTGAATAATTCTGGGGGCTGGGGGCTCAAAGGAATGTTGGAGATGCAAACAGGCTTGCAAAATGGACAGGCTTGGACAGTGGACAGCAGCCATGGGGTCTCAATGGGCCAGGCTGCAGCACCCACACAGCAGGCTCCCGCCTCAGGAGGCAGGTGATGCATACGTATGGCGCCAATGTTTCAGCTGAACCCACGTCTGGTGACACGGCACAGCCCAAAGCGGCAGTCAGCCTCCACACTGACCTTTCCAACTGGTTTGAGAATTTGAAAGAATCTGCACAAAGTGCCTGACAGAGTGTGCCTGGCACCCAAATAATTAATTTCATGGCCTGGGCAGACGTATGGAAACCATTAAGGAGAGGGAAAATTAGGAACTCTGACTTAAAATGAAACAAAATGAAATAGCAGTTACCTCCTTGGGAGGACTTGGAAGAGCGGGTCCCGAATGACACTTTCCGTGCTCCCCCTCTTCCAGGCCCAGCTATGAGCACAGTGATCCCTAACGCCTGGCTTCTGCAGGCAGAGCCTGGGTCGCAGCCTGCCGATGGAGGCAGCGCGTCCATTGCCCAACGACTTCGCAGTGGACAACAGCACACCCTGCAGAATCACTGTGTCCTCGGAGGAGGAGGTGGGACTCTGGCTACACTGCCCAGCCGACACTCGTCACGGGCCCCCTTGGATTAGGAGGGAAAGCAAAATATAACATTACCCCAGAAGGGCTAAAAGTAAGTGTTAACCTTGTTAAAAGACCCAAGACCAGGTTCCTTCTGGATAGACTAGAAATGTTGCCTTAGTTAGTGATTTTAACAGAATGGCAAAAAAAAAATTGGCCTCTTTTTCCAGAAGTCCCTAAATATCCAGTTGTATGGATACCTTCTAGTATTCCCAGTGCCAGTTTGCAGCTTGGGTACCAGCTAACTAGAAAAATTACCTATGAGTTTGCTAATGGGACAGACCCCTGGGACCCACTTACCTGGGGGTCTGAGACAGGGGTACGCAGTGAGACCCAAACATCTGCATGTTCCCAAGCTCCCCAGCCAGGGGGCCAAGCCTGCTTGCTTTTCCCTCGCCGTGGAGAAAGCTTGCTAGGATAAGATTCATGAAAATAGGACCTGTTAAGCCAAATAAAACTTCACAGGGAATGTTAGGAACACTGAATTGTGAAACATAGAAGATAGTAAATATTTAAGGAAATTCACTCCTATGGGCATGTCTTCCCATGAGAATAGATGTTGTGCTAGCTAGAAATCATTCTTAGCAGTTGAATAGGTCTCTTACGGGCCTCCACGAAACAAACAACTTGTTATATTGGCTCAAATTGTTGTGCCTGTTTCATAACAATTCTAGCTACTGAGTACCCATGCTATGGGTTTTACACACCTGTTTACAGTTAATTCCCAACAAACCTCATCAGGATGTGATGTTATAATTCCATTTCACAGCTGAGAAAACTGAAGCTTAGTGAGGTCTTGCCCAAGTTAGTAACCTCCAATGCCGTGTTTGCCAGGATCATCACAGCATTTCTTGAATCATTTATTGTTCCAGGTGTGAATGCTGATGTTCTCACCGGCCATCCCTGGAATAATCCAGATTTATCCAAGTTTCTCTGGGGCTTTTCCCAGGTGGGTATGGGAGCCAACTGCATGGCGTGCCAGCCACCATCCCAGTGAGAACAAGGTTAAGTGACCATCACAGGCAGCCTTGACAGAATGACAGCACACGCCCCTGTGCTCTGCTGGAAGGAGCCAAAATTAAGGCTTTCTTGGGTAGAGGGCAGTGAGGTGAGAGGCAGCAAAATGATAAAAGTTCATGTCCTTGACCTAGCAAGTCTACATCTAATCATTTATCCTAAAGAAATAATCATGGCTGCATACAGCAGTTTAGCTAAAAGAATGCTCATTTCTGACTTGTTTATAACAGTGAAATTTGGAACTAACTAACTAACTATCCAAACAGGGAATTATTGAAATAAATCCTTGTACCTTCACCTCACAGGACACTCGAAGCCATTGTAAAACGGCTTCAGGATGCCATTCAACCACATGGAAAGCTGTTCACAACATGCTGCATATATATATATGTTTTAAAGAAATGCATGAAGAGTGATCCTATTTTGACAGCGATAAAAACTTTTTAAGGAAAGGAATAAAATTTTAAGTGTTTAAATTTTATTATTCTTGTTTTTTGCTTGTCTTTTATTAACATTCCCATAATGACTGTATTTTACCTTTGTAGATAAAAAAAAAATCCTAACTTTGTACAAACGAAATAAAATCTGAATAACAGACAACTTGAAAAGGTTTGAGTGCTTTCGGTGTAGGGAGCCGTCGTGGCTATCCCCCAGACCTCTGCTTTCTGACTGACTCAGCGTCCTACACAGTGCCAGGAATTCACTGCATTCTAAACAGAGGAGCCTAGAGATGCAAAACTCCCCATGTGCTGTTTCCGTTACATCATAGGAAGTCTGGTTTCCCTGATTGCAATCAGGGGGTGCTGTCAACACTTATGCTTGGAGTCCTCCAGCCCTGGCTGAGCCTACAGATCCCCCAGTCGTGCCTTTTAGGAGGAACCAAAGGGGAAGCTGAAGAGCCATTAAATCTGGAAGGGCTCCCACACTCTGGACAGTGAGATGTGGAAATGAAGGGCTCCCACACTCTGGACAGTGAGATGTGGAAATGAACACGTGCACTGGTTTCCCAGGATCCCGACAGCAGGGCTGCAGCAGCTTCACGCTTAAGCCAGCCGGCCACATAAGGCTCATTTATTCACCCTCGCCAGGCACCCTGTCACCCCTAGACACACTGTGCTGACCTGCCCTCAAGGGGTCCCCCTTGAAGTGGGAGAGATGAGCGGTCAAATGGACACTCCTGGTTGGTGCTACATGAAGGGTAGGTGCAGCACCCCCAGGATGCACTTTGGAAAGACCCTCTAGCCCATATTTGGAGGTTCAGAGAAGTTTTCTAAGGGAGGTGATGATCAGCAGGAAAGAGAATTATGAGGGGTCCTGCACACTTTCTCAGAGAAGGGGCAGGATGATGCTCTCAGCCTGCATCAAAAGCCATCTGAAGAGATTCTGCAGTCACTTTCCAGGTAAGTGCTGCTGGAGACTCTGAGTCTGGTCACAGGGCCCTACAGCCCTTGTCAGATGACCAGGCAAGATCTGAAAGAGCCCGGAGAGGTCCCTAAGCCCAGGGACCGGGCGAGGCCACCAAAGCCAAAGCCAGCCATTAGGTCTAACCAAGTCTCCGATCTGAAGGGGGCTGGGCAGAGAGAAAGAACTGAAGTGTGTGCAGCTGTGGACAGAGGTGGGGCGCATGGACAGGGCAAGGGAACCAGCAAGCAGCCCAGGTTGCAGCAGCGGGTGAGAGGGTGCAGCTTGGAGAAAGGCCCCCAGGGGGAGCTCAAGGTAGCTGTTCCGGCTGCAGCTATCTCCCCTATGATTGTTGCTTTAGGGTTCCTCAGCCTTCTGTGTCAGTAGGAGAAAAAACTGTTAGGGGGGCCCAACCAGGCACAGAGAGCAAAGAGGGACAAGGACAGGCACAAGAGAGGAAAAGAGCTGTTCGATATTAACCCTAAAAGGGGAGGTGGTATACAGTACTTAATAAACAAGGGCTGGTGATGAGGACCAAAGATGCAGCTACATGGCTGGTTAGAGACCCCGCTCCACCCTGCGGTTTTCCCCAGGTTCAGCCATGCTCCTCCCCATCATCCCAACGGCCTGTCTCAGTCCACCGCCCCTTCCAACCTGGGCCCTGCCTACCTGGGAAGGTTTTCCTTCCAGCTGCATTTAGCTTCCATCAGCACAAAGTAACCTTCTACTGTCATCCAATTGAGAAGACCCTCTCCCCTGCACTCACTCACAATGGCTTGTTTCCATGTGTCCACAGCAGTTATCCTCACTGAAAAGGCCTTCCGGGAGCATTCTTTTTTCATTCATTGTTTTCTCTCCTGCTGTCCTCTGAGGGTGGGACCTGGTCTGTGTCTTGTTCATCTGGTTCACCAAGTGTTTGGAGCAGTGCCTGGCAGGTGGCATGACTTGATAAAAAATTGCTGAATGAATGAAAAAATGAATGAATGATGAATGAATGAATGATGATTGCATCTAGGGGAAAGAAAGCAATCTCCAGAATCAGACACAGAGAGGCCCGAGGATTGAGCCCAACTCTACTGCTTTCTGGTAACATGGGGTAACCTTTGAGCCCAGTGTCCTGATTTGTAAAATACGCTATGCAAGGATTGGGGATTTGCAAAGTGCCTGCTATAATAGAGTCAGTGTTCTAAAAGGTAGCTCTGAGTGTTTATTATTATGATAAAGGTTACAGAGGAAATTTTGCTGTTATACCAGAGGTGGGATGGAGTCCGAGTCCAGAAGGTTCAGCAGGCAAGCTGCAGAAGCATGCCCTCTGCACGAGTCAGGAAGCGGAGGCAGGAACGGGCAGCTCTGAGGACCTCAGTGCCATCCCACAGAGGAGAGGAAAGGCTGCGCTGCTGGGTCTCTCTGCTCCAGGGCAGATCCTGAGAGGCTCCTGGGGACAGTCCCTGAGCAGGAACTAGAGCAGATGCAGGACCCCATGGATGCTCAGTAGCATGAATGTTTGGGAGAGTGCTTCTCTCAGCTTAGCTCCCCACCCTGCTTCCTCGCCCCACCCCGCAGCCATGGGCTGTGCCTCTGCATCTCACTGTGTAGGCTGCCCCTTAGAGAAACCAGGTTGGGCATCGTGGCTTCCTGTTCTGTTTCTTTCACATGATGCAGATGACTACCCGGTTGCTGTTGGGCCCTGCCTACAGAAAAAGGGAAAGTTCAGCCAAACAGAACACATTCTAGAGAAAATGGGGAAGAGAGGAAAGACACAGCTGGGTTAAGGGAAAAGATACAACTGAACAGACAGAAACATGCTTATCAAGAGCTTCAAAAATAGAAGACAGACTTACCTGAGGTGGTGGGGAGCAGGGGAGGCGTTGGGAGGCCTAGGCTCCAGGACCAGCTTTGCCATTAACTGCTGTGCGGCTTTGGGCCAGTGACTTCCCCTCTCTGGGCTTCAGCTTTATCAAGTATCTCCTGTTTTCCTTCCTTCTCTATATCATTCGTTCATTGATTCAAAAATTTTATGGGGGTGACTGGTTAGCTCAGTTGATTAGAGCGTGGTGCTGATAACACCAAGGTTGCCGGTTCGATCCCTGCATGAGCCACTGTGAGCTGCACCCTTCCAAAAAGAGTCAACTATGCCACTGTAGCACAAAAGCAATGTGTAATCAATGACCATGGCTGTTCCCCAATAAAATTAAAAAAAAAAAAATTTCTCAAGCCCCTCATTTGTGCCAGGCACTGCTGTCTGTACTGGGGATTCAGAAGTAAGCAAATCTAACAAGAATCTCCACCCTTCCACTTACTGCCCACAGTAAACAAAACCAGGAGACTATGTTGTATCTTAGTTCAGGGTGAGTGCTAAGGCAAAAACAAACAAACAAACAAACAAACAAACAAACACGGGGCAGGGGACAGGGAGCCTTTTCTGAAAGGGTAACTTCTGAGTCAAGACCTAAAGGGGTGAGGCAGAGAGCCTGGACATGTGGGCCGACAGGGCTCCATGCAGAGCGGGCAGCCTGTGTGAGGGCTGCTTTGAATGCGAAACCTTCTCATCCCCATTCCTATCAATGCTGCCAGCTGGCCTGCTGCCTGCGGCCTCCTAAGGGGCCTCCTTGCCTCTCCTCCTGCCCCTATAGTCCTAGCTTCATCCATGGCTAAGGTGACTCTATAAAATGTAGGTCAGACCCCATCGCTTCCCTGCTCCAAATGTGCCCAGTGCCCCTGCCATACTCAGCACAAATGCTGAAGTCCTCACCACGGTCCTTCAGTGCCCCCCAAGGCCTCTGCCTCGTCTCTCCCTCATTCACTCCTTCTTAGCTACTCCGGCTGGGATGCTGTTTCCGGCACACACCAAGCAGGCTGCAGCCTCAGGGGCTCTGGCTGCCCAGGGCCTCTGCCTGGGTGTCCTCCTGGTTCCACAGCCCTGGCTTCCTGACTCATGCAGAAACCACCTCCTTCAGAGGACCCCCTGAACCGACCTGTCCAAGCAAGCACCCCACACCTTCTGCCCCTCAGCCTGCTCTATTTGTCTTTCATAATATTTATCACTACCTCTCATTATTTTAATATTTACGATAATAGCTGTCAACAATCAGATGTTTACTTTGTGCTGGACATGTTCTCAACCTTCAAGAAGTAATTCATCTTCCCGCGAACTCCTTGAGGATTTTTACTAAAGACATTTTATAGATCAATAGCCTAATATTCAGAGAGGTTAAGACATTTGCTCGAGGTCTCCCAGACGATGAGTGGCAGAGGAGTTTGAAACCCTGGAGTTTCCATGATTAACCATGACACTCTGGACCAGCACTGCCCCCCCGCAAATCTCTGAAATGATAGAAATGTTCTGCGTCCCAAATGCTAGCTGCTGGCCACATGTGATTGTTGAGTTCTTGAAATTTCAATTTTATTTCACTTTAAGTAGCCACAGGTAGCTAGTGACTACCATATTGGACAGTGGAGCCCTGGGGCCTCGTACTTGTTCCTTTGTTAATGTGTGTCACCCACATAAGGAGGGAACTTCTCTGTGCCTCAGATTCCTTATCTTATAGTGAGGAAAATACTTTATAGAGCTACTGAGGAGGTAAGGGGTGTGTGTGTGTGTGTGTGTGTGTGTGTGTGTGTGTGTGTGTGTGTGTGTGTGTGTGTGTGTGTGTGTGTGACTTTGCACATAGTCTGGTACACAGTGAATGATCAATGCTTGTTCATCATCATCATCATCACCACCATCACCATCATTGCCACTACTATCATTATAACGCTCCATAAGAATAAGGACTGTGTCTGTTATTCACTGGTGAATTCCCATTACCTAGAACATTCCTGGCACATAGTAGGTGCTCAATAAATATTTGTTGAATGAATGAATAAGTGAATTAAATTGAACGTGAATCTTAGATAAGGGTCCACTGTCACAACTCAAACTCTTCTGGGGGCCTGGCAGGGAATATAAATGAGCGAAGCGGAGGGTGGAATAAGATAAGGGGGAGGAGCTGCAGAGAACATGGCCCAGGGGAAGGCTTTTAAACCCATTTTCTGGGGCTGGGGGCTGTGGGGAGGAGCACTGTGGCCCAAACAGAACATCACAGCAAAAAGACGCCCATGAGCTGCCACCTTGGGGGACTTTGTCACTCTATAATTACAAGCCTCCCGTTCCACTTTCCAAAGGTTCGACTCTCGATATCGCCCTGTCTTGACAGGCGTCCTCTGTGAAGCAGCACAGAGTGACGGCTAGGAAGGCCAGCGCCACCGATGGTGCTGGAGGAAGGCGAGCTTGTTTCTGCTCTCACTCAGGGCAGGGCTTTCGGGGGGATGGAACGGTGGCTCAGAAATTACATGCCTGGAAAACACACACAAAAAAAAACAAAAAAACAAAGACACACATTGTGATCAGCTTGAGAAACAGGAACACAGCCTGGGAAGTGACAGCAGTGGCAGGCAAAGGGCCCAGCACAATGCCCTGTGTCTAGAAGGAAGTCTTTTCTTGGGCAGGGCTTGAGTTCTGAAGACAGACGAACCTACAGTTGGCCTTGAAGTCACCCTGGGACATTTTTTTTTTTTCTGGAATAGAACAGTAGGCAAAATGGCCCCACCACTGAAATCGCTATTTCTTCCTCTTCCCACAGCCACGTATAGTTGTGTTTATGTCAGGCATAACTGCTTCTGAGGGGAACGTCACGCTGGCAGGGACTTACCCAACATTAGCTCACCTGCACTTGACTTCCGTCGGTGTCTGGATAGTGACAAAAGTCCTGTTCTAAGAATCAGAGTCCCTAGTGTGAGTCACAGCTGTGTGATTGGGGGCACCTCCTAGCCA
This sequence comes from Aselliscus stoliczkanus, assembly GCA_033961575.1. Taxonomy (NCBI): domain Eukaryota; kingdom Metazoa; phylum Chordata; class Mammalia; order Chiroptera; family Hipposideridae; genus Aselliscus; species Aselliscus stoliczkanus. The sequence continues at coordinate 7,953,905 of CM066733.1, forward strand.
CTGATTAGGTCACGGGGCTGTGGGGGGAGGGGTTATTCCAACATAAAACATTGTGCAATTCAGTGATTTTAAATCAGAAGTGGCTCACGGGTCCTCTACAGCCAACAGATGTAGTCTGTTTGGCCCACATGGCTGTATTTTAAAAGTTAGTTTGTATTAGTTTTCTATTGCTGCTGTAACAAATGACCACACGCTCGAAACAGCACAAATCCATGATCTCACACATCTGGAGGTCAAAATCCGACACAGGCCTCACTACGCTAACATTGAGGGCTGCCTTCCCTCCTGAAGGGAGCCAAGGAGGGAGGGAGACACCACTCACGTTCCTTGGCTTGTGGCCCCCTCCCTCAAACCAGCAATGCTGCGTCTCTCGTCTCTCGGAGCCTCTCCTCCACATTCACAGCTCCTGCCGACTGTTCCGCCTCTCTCCCATCTGGTGATTATACTGGGCCCACTCAGATATTCCAGGATACTCGCTCTCTTTTAAGGCCAGCATATGCGCAACCTGAATTCCCCTTTGCCGTGTAACCAGCACATTCACAGATTCTCGGATTAGAACATTGACTGCGTTTCCTTAAACAAACAAACAAACAAACAAACAAACAAACAAACAAACACAAACAACATAAAATCTAGCTTTCTAGCTGCTCTTTAGCAAAGTTCTGGCAATACTGGGTCCCTTGCACTAGCCAGCCCCCATTACAATACGGCAACACTTACCTTGATCTGAGGGGCTGCCTATGTGCCCCAGGACCCACCCCGCTCTTTATCTTCCTGACCGATGCCCAGAGTAAGCTGCCATTTGTCACCGCATTGGATTACTGCTTTTTCTACCAGGCTTGCTTCACTCACTTGCATTTCCCTCTGGTCCTTATCAGGCTATGAGACGGCAGCATCTTTTTTTTTTTTTTTTTTAAGATTTTATTGGGGAATTGGGGAAGGGGAACAGTCAAGTTGTTGTCCTTCAGTCTTAGTTGTGGAGGGCATAGCTAGCTCAGCTCCAAGTCCATTCGCCATCTGGCTGCCCATCGACAGGCAGCTTGCGGCAGCTCAGCTCAAGGTGCTGTGTTCAGTCTTAGTTGCGGATGGGTGTAGCCCCCCATCCGATGCTTTTTAATTCTTGGGAAAGCTTGGCTCTACCGCTTTTGCTGTCTGTTGTCATCAGAAATGTTACAGAGCAGTGTATGCAATTGACTCCCACTGCCGTGTGATATGGGAAAGAGGAGTTCAGTGTTACATGAACCCAGGGAACCCACGGCAATGCAAAGCTCTCTGTTCCTCTGGGTTGGTCCCTGGGGGAGAATGAATGAGTCACATGTGCCCACAACAGTGAACCATGCCAGCAAGGATGACCATTTATGGTGTGCCAGGGACTGTACTCTGTGCTTGCAGTTTTATTTCACCTAATCCTCATACCCACTCAGGGAGGTAGATGCTATTATTTAACCTGCCCCATCCCACACTGGGAACTGGCACAGAGAAGTTAAGTAAGTTGCTCAAGGTCACACAGATGGAGTGGAACAGAATCGGGACTCAAATATGTTATTCTGATTCCGGAGTCTGAGTTGTGACTCTTATAGGTTCTGTCTTTACAGAGAGGAAAAGACACCTATGGTTTCAGGAGCTTGAGGGATTGGACGTGAGAAAAAAGCTACGGTCACTCTAAACGGGCTCCAGAATGGACGTGAGTCCCTCTGAGTTCACAGGTTTATACGGGAAGCCACTGAAACAGGAACAAAGGCCCTCTCTCAGAGGATGCTATAATTCAGGGGAATTCTCGCCTTCAAGTTGCCTAAGGGAGACTTCCTAAATCACCACCCTGGGCAGTCTGGGACCACAGATGCTTGCAAGGGACTGAAACTCTGAAACAGATAACGAAGGACAATGGTAGGGGTGGGGGACAAGGGAGGGGAACTCGCTGTGGGAATGAGGCACTTCTGTTGGATGGGAGCCCATATAAGCTCCCTGGTTTCAAGATAAGGCAGGCTCCCCAGTTCTAGTCAGGGCAGGTAGGGCAATGCTCGAGGAGGCCCCTCAGCCACTGGGCTCATGGCCACGTGTTTGAACGTGCCCCTTCCTGGGTTACATTTGGGGCTCCCGCCTGTGGTGAATGGGATTCTGGTTTCTTGCTAAATGAAAACAGAGTTACCATTTGCCAGGACAAGTAAGGAGCAGGGAATTCTGCGTGATGGGGGCAGATGAGACCTTGCAGGAGGAGCCTGACCAGGGCACCAGTACCACCATGTGAGAACTCTGTGACTAGGGTGCCTTTATGTTTCCTTTGAGTAGCGATGGCCTGGACTACGCCTGCTGTCCTGGGATTAATTAATATGGCAGCTTCCACTTTCAAAAATTCACAGCTTGGCTGGTAATGTGGATGATCCCCAGAACACAACCATGCTGGCCCCTCGATCTTGGACTTCCAGCTTCCAGAACGGTGAGAAACAAATGTATGTTGTCATCAGCTACCCAGTCTGTGGGATTTTGTTATAGTTGCCCAAACAGATTAAGACAGGTTGCAAGCAACACAATCCAATGGGAGTGGGTACAGGGCGCATTCCCATATTTAAAAGGATGGCTTTAAGAACCAGGCTTGAACACAAAGAAGCCAGACAACTCCAGGGATCTCCACAGCAGAGCAGCATGGGCTTCTGCAGGGGCTCCAGGCAGGAATGAATGAGGGCCGGTCATTTTCATCCCTCACTGATTCTTCTCCTCCCCTGCCCCCACCTCCCATCTCCACTCAGCCTGACCCAGCTGAATTGTCGCCTCGAGTGGGTGTCTCCCTATTTGTAGGGAAAAATATATGCAAACCAAGAATCATTATTTTAGGAAAACTCAAACGCAAATTATCCTTTCATTCATAGCTCAATAGATACGGGCACGGCCTAGGTAAATACTGGTTACTCACCTAGTAAAATGTTCATCCTTGTAAACTGCATCTTTCAGTGGAAAGAGTCTCAGCATCACACAGGTGTGGTTTCAAACCCCACATTCTACCTCTGATTATCTGTGAAGCCCTGGACAAGTATTTGTTCTTCCCAAGTCTTTCTCTGTAATCTGTAAGATAGATGCCTCTATCTCCCTCTCACAAAGAGCCGTCAGAAGGATCACACCATATAATACATGTAAGGATCTAGCGTTCTTTTTCCCCAAACCCTTGAGGTCTCCTGGAAGGGTTGTAGACAAATTGTTTTCTAGATGCACCCTTTTCTCCCCAAACCTCTACCCTGCTGCTTCTAAGGGGCTCATTGTCCTTGTTCTTTGTCCACACTGTCAGCTCCACACTCACGGGAAAGCTCTGACGCTCATGCGCAATAAGGTATGAGGAACCCATAAGGCCAAGCGAGGTGCCCCTCCCAGGACAGTGGACTGGAAGATGCCTGGGTCAACAGTCTGCAAGGCCAGACACAAACTGGTGGGCGGGGCGCCGACATGGTCACGGCAGGTAATACATGCAGGAGCTCCACCAGCACCGAGGCCACAGGTGAGGCGGGAGAGTCCAGACCAAAAGTCATCAGCAAAGCGACACGACAAGACTGATAGGAACAAATCATAGAAGCAGAACAGATAGAAAGGCACCCGGCCCCGAGTTGGCATTCCTGCTCCCTATCTGCTAGCGGTGGGCACTTGGCCAGTGAATTGGAGCCTCTTGGCCAGCATCTGTACAATGGGAGCACTGCTGTCTGCTCACTGGGCTTTGGTGAGGATCAAACAAGCTGAGAGCTATAAAGGGCTCCATCCCTGCTAAGCTGCTAGGCTTGTTGATCAAATCTCTGCTTCATCTCAGGGGCATGGACACACTTCCTGAGCCCACAGCTCTTCCTTGGGGACGCGGCTGGAGGAGGTTCCGGTCGCCTTTGCTGCTGCAGGTAAAATTGTTTTTGCCTTCATGGCACCCAGGCTGCCCCTCCCCGCATCTGCCCTTCTCCATCTTGCTGGGGGAGGAGGGGAGGGGGGTAAGGTTTTCTTTTCTATCAAGCTGAAAAGCCTACCGTCCCCTATCCCAACCCCTGCCCACACCCTTGCAGGCTCTTAGGGAATTTCCCTTTGAGCACAGCTATCTGGGGATAGGCTGCCCAAATCAAAAATAGGGTAGACAAGGAAGGGAAGCTTGACAGGAAGTCCAAATAAGCACTTCCTCCCGCCCACCTTTGAACCTCTGAGGTACCTCAGCCAAAACAGCAGAGAAAGAGAGACAGAGAGAGGGGGTGAAAAAAATATATATTTTTTTGAAAAGCATGAAATTGTCAGCTCTGAGGAAGTGGAAAATGTTGCTCCTCGTTGCCTTGCCTGCAGTGGCTGGTTCATGCTTTCCTCATGCATATCCCAGGCCAGGGGAGGTGAGGACCTTGTCCCGTCTGGGGCGTGGGAGGGTCTTGGCGGCTTGCATGCGCCCCTGCCCCCTGCCCACCCCACAGCCTCTGCGAGTGCTGGTGAGGCCAGCCCCTGCACATCTGGGGATGCTGTTTGGCAGACCTGTCCCCCGGGAACACCATTCTGAGGAGGGTCACTAAATTCTGTGCCTCAGTGTATGGCTGCCGGGTGTGTGAAGCTGTCCTGCCCAGGGGAGCAGTTAGGACCCCTTCCTGGCTCTCCTCACGTGACTCTCCTGTGTGGGTTGAGCCCTTTGCCATCCAGAAGGAATCCACACAGATGGCACTTCCGCTGCCAGCCTTCGAGAACTGCGGCGGGAACTGTTCTCTCTCTGTGAAGGTGACAGCTACAATTCTCGTTCCTTCTGCAGGCAAACCCACGCAGACCCTAAAGAAAGCGCCACCAGCAGTTCACCTCAGCCTCAGGTGTTACATCGAGCCATAAAATGTTGGTGGAGGTGAGGCTGGAATGAACCCATACGAGGGCATTCTCTCCATGGCCTGAAGTGCCCCACGTCGGCACCCATTTTGGGCTACATGCTACCACCTTTTCTCCTTCTCCCAGCCAACACCCTCTTTCTAAATTAAATCCAAATAGTGCATCATCCCACCTACCTTCTAACTCCTGAGGTACCGCTCCTAAAAAGGCCAGCACGTTCTGCCCTCCAAAATCCTGACTTTCCATTCTCTCCTGGTGCCTAAGCAACAATTCCTTCCCCCGCCCCCACACACCGAGGCTGACTCCCAAGTCCCTTTTAATGAACTGCCTATTTTTCTCACCCCTAAAATTAGCTGTGAAAAAGGCAGCTATCTCCCCATCTATCCTGCTGTGGGTTAGCTGGAAAGGGAGGGAGCTTCAAGTCCGGAGGGCGAGGGGTGGGGCAGGGAGGATATTGGGGTGGTCTCCCTCTGGGTTGCAGTGTGATGCTCCTACATCCACTTTGTGTCCCTAAGATTGAAAAATCCGACGTATCGCTCCCTGCAAGAACTGCTTCTTTCCTCCACAGGCTCTGTTGGGTACATGTTTCAGATTCCTACCTCGTGAACCCCATCCCTGTGTACTCACATGATGCTGTTCGTACTGTGCTCAGACACTATTGGACTTCTTCCTAACCTTGAGATAAAGATTACGAAGCCTAACAAGGCCTCTGCTAACCTTTCCGTTTGCTCCTCCATGAGTTCTGGGACTCCCCACCTAGCTGGGGAGGGAGAGATGGGGTAGAGGGTCCCACTCAGGCCACGGCTTCACATCCCTGCGCCTTACCCGCTCCCCACTCTGCTTCATGCTGGAAGCCAAGACCGACGCTCTCGATAGGATGGGTGTGACGTTGGCCTGACTTGCATCGCTGCAGCATCCCATCTGCCATGGGCTGCACCTAGAGGCTGCTATCGTCACTGCCCATGATGCAGGTATGGAGCCTGAGGCTGGGCCAATAAGCCTGGCCTGCACGGGACTTCTTGGTCCTCCTTGCATCCTGACCCTCTCTTCCCAGGGTTAACTGGCCCTGCAATGGAGCTTCTGGAACCCTCCAGCCAGAGACAGGCGATGTGAAACTTGCAAGCATTGGGAAATCACCGAGGCCTGGGGAAGAGGAAAGACAGGTTCCAGGCCTGAGGCCACCAGCTTCCCCTTGCGTCACCTGCTCTCGTCTGCACAGCTACCCTTTCTGAGGAACGGGCCTGTGACCCTGCAGGGCTGGGGCACCAAAGGCCTGCCTCGTGGAAAGGGCTGCATCCTTTTCTTGTCCAGAGTGACAGCCTTGCTTGCTCTTTGCAGAAGGCAGCCAGATAGAGTGGAAACTGCGCAAGCTCTGGAGGCAGAGCTGGGTTTGAATGCCTGCTCTAGCTTGGGCGATTTACGTAACCTCTCAAAGCCTGACGTGACAGAGAGGTAAAGGACAGGGGCTCTGAACTCAGAGTCCAGATGAGACCCAGCAGCACAACCCACATGCCAGGCAAGCAGCTTCACCTTTCTGAGCCTCAGTTTTCCCTTCTGTAAAGTGGGAGTCATAATGGTGCCAACATTTGAATAAGATAATCAGTGCAAAGTTCTCAGCCCTGGCACAGACGCAGGACTCCGTGTGTTGCATCTGTGATGATTCTTATCATCATCATCATCATCACTGTTACCAGGTTTCTTAACTTCTGTATTTTTCTTCTAAATGGGCTCCATGGATTGTGTCCATCTTGGCCATGTTTACTGGATAATTCTTTCCCCAAAGCCTCATATTTAGCTATACCTTAATTCTAACGCCTGCTTTTTTTGTAGATTTTTATTCTCTTGAGTGGGAGTGAATATCATTATAAACTTTGTTTTTACTTTTCAGGATCATCTTGAATGTTCCTTTCCACAGGTGCGGTGTGTTCTGTTTGCTCATGAAGTACACCCCGACACACATACACATGCATGCATGCACACACACACACACATGTGTACCACACGCATGCACACACATGCACACCGCACACACATACACATGTGTGCATGTCCAGATGCCCTCTACCTGACCCTTGCTTAAATTCCGGCTAATGACATCTTCTTTGATGGTTCTTTCTACTTGGAAGTGATTTCTCTCTCTCTCTCTTTATTCAAATGGTGTTTCATTGTTTGCTGCTTTTCTGGTGACTGGAAAAGTGAAGTGACCTCTCCCACCAGTGGCGGGCTTTGGAAGAGCAGGGCCATGCTGTATGGAGCACAGCCAGTTATGAGAGAACACGCACAGGTCCAGGCCCTGCGAGGAGCGCTCAGCCTGCCTTGACTGACACCTAGCACCCTGACAGGGAGGATGACACAGCTAAGTTTATGGACCACCTCCATCAAGGTGGCCGGTCTGGGATGAAACGCCAACCTCACTGACAGTGACCTGGCAAGGCGGGTGCATTACAGTGATGGTGGGGTTCCTTAGATGGTTCACAGTATGACAGACATGGGACATGGCCAAAGCTACCCTGGAAAAAGCTCAGGAAGGCACCACCGGGGACAGCGTAGCATCACTCAGTGAGTGCAACAGAGCTGGGCTCTTTCTGCAGGCGTTGGAGCCATGGCCGTCTGGGTGCGTGCGTGGGGCACTAGATGAATCAGTGAGCGTGGCTCCAGGGGTGGCAGTGGTGCACGGACACATCTACTTTTAGACACTGTACTCACCCTCTGCCAGCAAGGCACTCAAACTGTGAGTAGTACACAGAGTCTGAGGCCGGTGGAGGGGACAGCAGAGCGACCTCCAGGAAATGGGCTCTGAACAGAATATACGGTGGAGACAATAGTGAACAAAATATATGGCAGCATCAATGGCAATTATTATCTCTTCCTTTTAATTCTTTTTAAGTGTGTCTAGTTAAATGCATCTACGTTTTATTTGCATTTGAAGTAATCCTTCTGTTTCCCTATTTAACAGATATGGAAAGTACCCTTGACTCAGTAAGTTCCTGCCCAACTAAGGTGGCACACAGCATGGCGACATCATATCAGAAATTAAGCCTGGGTCTGCCCAGCGCGGCCGTCTCTCAGCCCTGGGTCCCCACCCGGCTCACTCACGGAGAATCCTCTCCTAGTAACCCCAAGGAGGCAGCTGAAGGAACCTCAACTTTATCCTTTTGAGAGAGACTGAGAGGTGGTTGGAAAGCAAGAAAAAAAGGCCATGCTCCTTCCCCCGACAATTCACTGATGTGGGGGATTGTCTACATTTTAGGTCAACTGTCAAAACAGATTGTCATCTGCAAAGGCTCAGCCCAGTGGGAATGTGGTGTAGACATGGGTAGGGGTGGCAGGAGTTTTTGTGGAAGCCTAGGTGGATTGACACTGGAGTCTACATCCCCTCCCCTCCCCTCCCACTGGGCTGGGGTGGCGGACCAGCAAGCTGTTACCAACCCTGTCGCTCGCTCTGCCTCTCCAGTCCTCAGAGCTGAGCTTCCTTGTTTACTTATTTAGAGCCCAGCAGAGGAAGTGGTGAAGGAAACTTGCTGAGTCGTTTTCTGAGAAGAGACCATATTTGTTCGCGGAGGAAGACGTTGCTTTCTGGGATCTGGGTACAGCAGAAAAGACGTCTGCTCCAACAAAGCTGTTCCAAAGGGTACCTGGGAGTTGGAAGAGCCAAGGACGCCTCCACACTCTCAATTTGGAGCTCTCTGTCCATGGGTGCAGCACCCAGGCTCGGCCTGTGAGCTCCCCTCCTGGCAGAGCAGCGATGGCATTGAGGAACGTGCCCTTTCGCTCCGAGGTCCTGGCCTGGGACCCCGACAACCTTGCGGACTATTTCAGGAAGGTGAGCCTTGCTCTGGGTTGGTGGAGGGGCTGGCAGTGTCCTCGGTGGGTTGGACAGAGGCTTGAAGTTGGAGTCCAGGCGGAATACGAGAGGGGAAAAAGATAGCAATGGAACTTCCAACGCTGCGGTAACCTCACCAGTTGAGCAAGTGCCATGTAGACATATCTACATGATACGCACCCTGAATGTTCTTGGCAATGAGAGCTGGGGAGAAGGGAGGCCCTCAAATTAATGCATAGCCTCTATGTGCCAGGGCTTGAGTTTGTGCTCTCCAGGCTCTGTCCCATTTTACACACTCCAGCATGGTTGACTCGGCTGCAACAATAAACTCCGGGAGATTAAATGGCCCAAAGCCCCAGGGACTACATGTGACAGAGGCAGGGTTCCAGTCACGCCTGCCTGGTTTTAAAGTCTATGCTCTGAGGTGCAGAACTGCTATAACCACTAGTGACATCGAGACAACTTACTAGAAAGGGAGAAATGGAGTCCTGGAGGCAGGGGAAAGAAAAGGCAAGGCAGGAGGGATGCAGATGTCTTTGATGAGCAGTGCTGGGGGTGGCGGCCAGGCCGCCATTGCTCATGATCTTGAAACGGGGCCTCAAACCCTTACACAGGAAAGGTCTCACTGAAGTTTTATGCGAGTCCTGTGAAGCAGGTCAGAAAACTGATAGGAGCCCAGGTTATAGCCAGGGAAACTGAGGCCTTAACAGAGGTAGAAGCTTAGACAAGTCAGAGGCCAAGCTCGTGGCAGAGCTGGGGCCAGAACGTTGTTGTCCTGCCTTCCAGACTTGGAGATGCGCCAAGATCCTTGTGCTTCGTCATCTGCTGGTGGGACCACAGTCTATATATCTGCTTGGGTAGATCCCAAGCCACATGACTCAGTAAGGGACCCTGTGTCCCTGTCCAAGGGATGCAGTATCTTGTGAGGGACATTTGACCCTCTCACGCCCCCATCCCGGAAGGCTGGAAGCAAATTCAGTTGACACTCCAGACTGTCTTGAATATGAAATTTTCAAGTCAAGGCTTAGAGATCCAAATCGACTGTGGGGTTTTTTCTGGGGGTGGAATAAACTCATTAGGACACATAACCAAACCTGGGGTCTGTAGGGCCCCAAGGTATTGACTGTCACAACTGTTCTTCCCCAAGCTAAAGAAAAAACAGTATGAAATGTTGGATGTCATGATAGAGCGACAGCCAACAGATCTTGTTATTTGTTGCTCTTTGTGCATCTCATTTCTGTTCTTTTTCGCTCTCAAAGGTCAAAATACACTTTTGACATTGTGGGTGTAAAGATCATTGAGCACTGACTTTTGAAGGATGTCTCTACATACTTATCTTAAATGTAGATCAAATAAACTGAGGCTCAAGTTAAAACGTGCCAAGATGCTCTAAAGGAGCATATTAGCTCAATAAAGAAAGAAGAATGAGAATTGGGGAGGGAAGCCAGGGGACAGGCCTCCAGAGAGGCACAGATAGGCCCATCTCCAATGTGAAAAGGAGAGTCACACACAACCCAGTCCAGCAAGAGAAGAATTCCTGGGTAGAGTTCCCATCAGCACAGGGAAATGGACTATAGGTCAGGGGCGATTCAGGGAGCATGGTCTCTGACTGAGCTGGGGTAGAGAGAGCTTTTTTTTTTTTTGAAATCCCAGACTCTGGGACAAGTTTGTAGCACCAGGACAGGCCCCCACTCCCAGCATTAAAGGGAAGAAGAGAGGAACAAGGAGAATGAGGGGCATCTGGGATCTGGGAAGTCCCAGCCCCCAGGACTCAGACAGACACCCCCCGAATCCTGAGCACCTCTATCCCCCAGAGAGACAATACCAATTGAATTAGAGCAAATGGATCATTTGGGGATGGATCCAAGCCAAGCCACCAGATGTCCTAGTTAAAGGACTGATTGGCAGGTGCAATTTCCAGTGAAGCAGTGGGGTCCAGCCTCCCTTGGAGACACCACCCTAGCCAGTTCTGGAGTCAGATACACCTTAGTTTGACTCCTGGCTCTGCCACCTGCTAGCTTGGTGACCTTCCCTTAGTCACTCGACCTCTCTGTGCCTCAGCTTCCTCATCAGTTGAATAGCGATATGAACAGTAACTAACCTCATGGGATTGTTGGGAGAATTAAAGGAAATAATGGGTGTGAGGCATCCAGCAGAGAAACGGGGGCAATTCATGTTCGATCTTTCCTTTTTTCTGCTCCATTCACTGGACACTAGCTGGGGTACCCATGCAGGCCAGTTGGCCTTTGTGTCTTATTGTCTCAGAAATGTTAGCTTATCTTATGTCTGGAACGTGAGCCGCCGAGAACTGAGGTCATGTTTTATATTTCTTTAAGCCCTCCAGTCCCTTTGGACATGACAGGACAGCATTCCAGGGCTATGCAGTGAAGAAGGCACTGGCTCAAAGCCACGGGTTCTAATCCCAGTTCTGTCCCCAATTCACTGTGTGATTTTGGGCCAGTCCTTTCCCCTCTCTGGGCCTCAGTTGTCCCATCTACAACCTGATTTACCTGCTCTAGACTAGCGCCAACCAAAGCTGGGTGCTCGTAAGAATCATCTAAGGATTTGCTAAAAGTATAGACTCTAGCCCCTAGGCCCAGATATTACTGGATCACAATGAAATGTCCAGGCAACTTCCAGTCTGCATGGCTGTCTGTCTATCTAGAGTTGAAGCTGGCACTCTGCAAAATCAGAGAAATATCTGATAATGATGACAGTTGGACTTGATAAGTTAAAGGCAGTTGACTATTCCAAGGACCACTTGCAGTCCACGGCACGCAGATAAGAGAGAGGCTCAGGACTCCTCAGACATTGCTTGCGCTTCCAACTGGCCTCTAAGTCAGCTTTTTGTGAGCTTTCTAATAGTCATCCTACCCTTTCAAGCCGAGAGGTTACAACAACCGTATTCACTTTTTAGCCTTATTGGCCATAAGAAAACGCCATGATTTTAAATTTGTACCCCAAGAAAGCTGCCACAAACTGTGAGACTCTTGCTTGTTAGGAGAACCTAGGATTCTGAAGGGCAAACATTTAACTTTAAATACTCCAGCCCCAAACATCAAATCTAGAGATATTTCCAATGCAAATGCTAGGCTATTGAGCACAAGGTGAAACCGATACCTGATCGGAATGTGGATAGGAAAGCAACTGAACCCTGAAAATCATCACTCCTATTAATCCTATAATTCTGGTCTTAGACCAATTTATCTTAAATAGAAGGAAAACAAACGTGCAAAAGAACGTCCCAGAGGTCCTGTATTTTGACCTGGATGGTGTATAAGCTGCCCTTAGACTTGTTCACTTTACTAACTGTATGTAAGTTATAATGTTATTAGTCTAAGGGAACATTTCTTGACAGGAGCATTAAAGCTTGGTTCTGCAGCCTGGTTGTCAACTGGGTCATCTCCTACCCACCGAGCCTCATGCAAGTTACTTGACTCTGCACCTTTGACTCTGTATCTGAAAAAAAATGTCAGGAGTCAATGACTTAAGATAGGTTTAAATACTTAGAACAGTGCCTGCCATAGAGCAAGCATTCGGCAATTATTAGCGGATGATATCATCATTATTGGGGCAGCAGTCTGGTAAAGAGCCTAAATATCCAGTGATGAGAGAGTAATTAAACTAATGTTTGAAATAAGTTTGCAGTAACATGAGACAGCCGCTTGTCTTGCTACTTTAAAGTAATTTTAAGAGACAAAGTCAGGATAACAAGGTTGAATACATAAATTATAACCTCAGCTCTGTTTATAAATATGCTAAGAAAAAAGGCATTGGAGGAAACACACCGCCATGTTCACTGAGGCCATCTTTGGGTGGCGACCATGGGTGCTACTTGTTTTCTTCTCTCGGCTCCTCTCTATCTCCCTGAAGAGCATATCAGCCCTCTGCTGCCTTGGCGCTCTCTTGCTGGAGGGGTTGGCCCCAAAGCCTGGCACCAAGGCAGTTTCTCCATTTCAGAGAGTCCCAAGGGGTTAGTGAAAGCAGGGCTGAGGTGGGGACAGGCCCCACCGTGAGACAGGGGAAGGAGTGGGGAGTCCGGCCCGCCACAAGTGCCACAAATTGCTGAGCTTCTGGGGCTGGCAAGGGAGGGGAACCCATGGTGTGAGCCTGCCCTCCGCCCAGTCACATGCTGACAGCAGCGTCTTCCCTTCCTCAGCTGAACTACAAGGACTGCGAAAAGGCCGTAAGGAAGCATCGCATCGATGGGCCCCGGTTTCTGGTGAGTGTCGGCCTGCTTACACATTGAGACTAAAACTGTTCTGAACTGGCTGCAGCGGCTGCAGGGTCACCTGGTCTACCTTGTCCCTGAGGATGCCCAGAGTCAGTGCCTGTCTGCAGGACCCCCACACACCCCTTTGCCTTCTGCAGAGGTTTTGCATGAACCCCTCTCTCACCACAGCTCAGCATCCTTCCGTCTGGGATACCTCCCAGGTCTTTCAGTGACACCAAGGTACATTCTACCGTCAAAGTACAAAGAAGAAATTCAAGGATAGTTAAATGCCCGCCCCCCAACACACCCTTTGAAAATCTATTCAAATACTATACATGGAGAAGTGCAAGGGGGGAAAGAAAGGCCATCAGGGAGAACAGAAGATTCACTTTTCCCATCTCTCATTCTGGGGTATATACTCATGGAGTGGAGTAAAGAGTGGAGTCACCCTCATTATTTCAATTACTTCCCTTTCTCACTATGAAATGCACATAGTTGGTTTTGGGCCAATTAAACATATGTGCTGGGGCTCTCTCCACCCTCTACACTGCCGAAAGCTTAAGTGTGGACCGAGGTGCAGCTGTATATTAAGCTGCTGAGTGAAAGGGATGCAGCTCTAATAGTGGGGAGAGAGACACGGGGTGCTCGTTGGGGATGTGGTCTGAGCAGTTCCTATGAAATGACACCTTTGTTAAGGGGTAAGAGAAACCCTAACTACACACATACATCCCTTCCAGGCACATTTCGTTAGTTTAAAAAAAAATAAAAAGTGGAACAAGACTTCAAAGGTCTCATGGGGCAGGTGCTGCTGACTTGGGTTTGGAGGGAGGAGGCCAAGCTGAGCTATGCTTTCCTGCAAGGCCCAGTCAGCAGCAGGGAGGGGCGCGGCCATGACACCTGAGTGGGAGGAGAGAGGGGGCGCCCTCTGGTTCTCCCGCCAGCACGCCAGTCCATTGCCTGCATTGCATCCCTGCCACCAACATCAGCTTGAATTCCTTCAGGGATGACAAGCCCCCTACCACCCAGTCATCTGTCCCGTTCTGGGAAGCCCTCAAGTGTCACCTTGAGACCAAACCTGTGTCCCTTAGGGTCTGAGTTTTGCCTTCATGTGCCATGTAAGACATGTTTATTCACTGCTCCACTCAAGTCAATCATTCATTCACCCATCCGTTCACTTGACAAGCATCTTGCTGAGAGCCTGCCATGTGCTGGGGGTACAGAGATGATGATGAAGCTTGTTTTATAGCAGAAGGGTGTATTCAGGGGGGCCATTGAGGAACAGTACACAGCGGTGTGATGTGATAGTCTAAGTCACACACCTAGTAACTGGGCTAAAGCACACATTTAAGTTCATCTAACACTGCATGAGTTTTTTTGTTTGTTTGTTTGTTTTTTTGTTTTTTGAGGGCAGTGTCACTGGCCCTCATATGTGGGACCCGAATTGGAGCTGCCGGCTTCCCAAGCCAGCGCCCAACCCCCACGCCACTCGGCCGGCCCATGCATGAGTTTTTAACAGTGCTATTTCTTCATATTGAACTTGGAGCCAAGAGAATTCCTGGATTTCGCTGTTGTTTTTGCAAATTACTGCTAACCTGGACTGTTTCCATCAGGTGCCTTTAGCACTGAGAACAGACAACTATCAGGGCCAAGTGGGAAGGGGGTCAGACATCTTTGAGGGTGGTTCTGGTGGCAGCCCTGATGCCTGAGTCACCTTGAATAAGCACTTGCCCTCTCTGAGCCTCCCTTTTGCACCTCTATTAACTGAGCACACTGGACTCGGTGACAGTGGGTGACAGTCCTTTCCAGGCCTGGGAGTCTCCCCAACACTCCCCTTGTGAGCCTCAGGCCTGTCAGGACAGGGTTGTTTCCTTGGTTGAGGGATGGCATCTGAGCATCTCTGTCTCCTCTGCTCGCCCTCAGAGAATGCTGCAATCCTGCTCATTGTATGAATGGGGAAGCGGATGGGGGAGCAGGGGTAGGACACAGGGCCTGCCTCAGCAGCACCTCCTGTTGAAACCCACCCTCTACCCCAGGTACTCTGGGTGCAATTCGAGTATCTGAATTCGAGTTTCTCATCTATCACTTCCTAGAGTGATATAATTTCAAGGACCATTCTGCTACTGAAGGTAAAAGTGAAAGGCCTTTTTCCTCTCTCTCTCCCTCTCTCCCTCTCTCCCTCTCTCCCTCTCTCCCTCTCTCCCTCTCTCCCTCCCTGCCTCCCTCCCTCCCTCCCTTCCTTTTTCTTCAGCATAGGAGCTAGCAGGTTCCTTGAATCTGTTTTGCTGTCATTCTGTTTTCCAGGGAGAAGGCTGGGACCTTATTTTATGGGGAATGGGGATGCCATGTTTGCAGGAGGTTGAAGAAAACGTACTTGGAAACTGGATCAGATAGGAAGGCATGTGGCTGTATGTAATAGAACGCTAACCCCAGTGGCTTAGCCAAATTGACGTTTATGTTTCTCAAGTGATAAGAAATCCAGAGGTGGGCCCTCAGGGGGGGCGAGCTGCTAGAGGAAATCACTGAGAGCCCAGGCCCCGTCTAGCCTGTGGGAAAAGCCTGTGGCTTCTGTCCTAATGATGGCAAGACAGACGGGTACTCCACCTCCAGGCATCACATCTGCATTCCAGGCAGCAGGGAGGGGAGATGGGCAAAGAATAAAAGGTGCAAAGGTGCATGGGGAATGCAGCCCTCCTCCCTTTGTTTTCAGGAAAGCTATCACTTCCAGAAGCTCTCTCCAGCAGACCTCAGGTTATATCTCACTAGCCACACTGAGTCTTGTGACCTTGGACATTTGCAAGAGCGTCTAAGGTGTTATATATTTTGAGTGGGGCACATTTGCTGCCCTGAACAAAATCCAGATCTTGTCATAACAGAGAAATAGAGAGTGGATATTGGGGAGACAAGCAGCAGTGTCTGTGACATCACCTCTCCAGGCGGGGCCCATTTGCAGCTTTCCTCTCTCTTGTGCCCCTCTCTGCATGTAATCACATTCCTGCAAAGAAAGCCCCAAGTCTAATCCTAAGTCATTGTACAGGTAGCCAGAGTTGGCTGCAGGTGTTTGAAGGAGGTGGAGGGGTGGTAACCTCACGGAGCGAAGGCTGCAATCACCCTGTTCACATACCTCATCTTTCCTCCCAGTTCCTGTCCCTGTTCTGAAGGGCTTGCTCTTTCCTAACGCCCCGCTGCTCTGTGTCGCCAGCCATGCTCATGTCCACCGGCTCCACTGTCATCCACAATTCCCTCCGCTTATGTCCCCAACTCAGCAAAACAAGGAGGTGGCCAGCCGCCCGTACTCAGCCATCATCCCCCTGGCAGCCCCCGGGCAGCCTTGCGCTCAGCACCCCATAGTCTGCACATGAGCCTTAGTACATCCCTGAGAGGGGCTGGTTCTGAAGGGGGGTGGTAGCGCTGCTCAGTGATGTTATAAAAAAAGAAAAGAAACGTTAAGAAGCTTGACCAAAAGCCTGATTTTCTCAGGGCTCTTGGAAGACCCCTGGGTCTGATGAGGGGCCTGGCTCAGTCACTGCTCATAAAGGCCGCAGCAGATGAGTCCAATGAGCACAGTGCTAAGATGCCCCAGCCCCGGGCCAGCTGGGCTCAAAGGGAAGTGTGCCCAGCTCCTCCCAGTGGCAGCAAACCACCCTCCAGGCAGCTCCCAGTCCAGAGGGGAGAGGAAGCGCTAAGCTCTGAGCCAGCCAGACCTCGCTGCTCCCTCCCCGGGGGTGGAATCACTCATCTAACTCCATTTCTTACTCGTATCACAGTGCGTCCGACATGGTCTCATGCACATATATACATCATCTCAGCAGATCCTCAAGGCTCCCCCACGAAAGGTGGCCATTGTTATGAAAATGATTCCCATTTTATAGAGAAGGAAACTGAGGCTCAGAGAAGTTAGGTATGAGTCCCAAAGCAGACACCTGCTAAGTGGAGGAACCAAGATTCAAACCTAACCTGTCTGACTCCAGAGCTCTCATTCTAACCCCCTAGCCTCCTGGCCTCAATTAGAAAGTCAATGGAGCCCCTTCTCTTTCTCAGCATTGAATTAATAGAAAGCTTGCCCACCCTCTTTTCTGTTCCCCATGTGGCAGCCCTGCCTTTCTACTTCCCTTCATCCTCCCCACCCGCCTCCCTTCTAACACAGGCCATCAGGACCCTCAAAGGGCTCAGACAAGGGAGGAGAGAAGTTTGCAGGAAGGAAATTGACCGCAGATGCCACAGGGCAGGGTTCCAGCCTCAGCTCTGTCCCCTACAAGCTAAAATTCCCTTAACATCCCAAGCCTCAGCTTTCTCCTCTATCACAGGAGACACTGCTGGTTCCCACATCACAGAGTTGATATGAACGTTAATCAAGGCGCTGTAAGGCAAAGACCCAGGGTCAGATTGTCCCGGGTACGATTTCCCTTCTTTCCCTCCTCGGCTCCCTCAGGAAGGCCTCTTTATTACATCCTCAAACCTAGAGAAGTCTACCGATGAGCCTGGTGAAAGGAGTGCGTGGGGGTGCCGGTACAGAAGGGCCCGGGCCCCTCCTTCGGGCTGGCTTCTCACAGCTGCTAAGCTCATTCAGAGGCTGAGAGGGCCCTGACGTTTGGGTAGGAGCCCAGGGAAGGGTCTCACAGCTGCTAAGCTCATTCAGAGGCTGAGAGGGCCCTGACGTTTGGGTAGGAGCCCAGGGAAGGGTCTCACAGCTGCTAAGCTCATTCAGAGGCTGAGAGGGCCCTGACGTTTGGGTAGGAGCCCAGGGAAGGGTCACAACATGCCGGCTTCAGCCCACAAAACAAATTCCGTTTGGTTCCACAATTGAGCTCACATAGTGTTTGTTTGTTTAAGTGAAAATTATTTGTCAATATATAGAAATCAATAGTTTTCACATAAAATCCAGATTTGGGGATTCCTTTTGAACAGGTAGATCTGCCAAGACCAGGCCTGCAGGCTTTTATGCGACACCTGGCAACTGCCCACTGTGAGTGGCTGGGTGGGGTGTACCCCTCGGTGGGCTGCAGTCCCCACTGCTCCCTGTGGCTCCATACCTCTGTCTCCTCACCTGGCCCAGAGCCTTTCCTGTGGATGGTAACCTGTTGGCATCTTCATTTCAGAACCTGACAGAAAATGACATCCAGAAGTTCCCTAAACTCCGGGTGCCGTAAGTACTCCCCCTGATTCCTTGGGTGCCTTGGGGAACAGAGATTGGGACGGGGAGCAGTTCAGGGGAGCTGAGTCAGTTATCTGTCACTGTTGGTTTGAACTAGGAAAGTGAGCCGGAAGGGCAAAGGGGAGAGCGGAGAATGGGGAAGAGAATTTACACCATGAGTTGGGAAGGAGAAGTAACAGGTCCAGCCCAGCTGGCGTCTTGGCTGCTCTTGCCAAAGAGAAGCCCAGCTCTGGCCCACGTTTTCATTTCCTCTCTCCCGGGTGGGTGGCTCAGACCTGTGGAAATAGCACCAGATTCGAAGGATGTGAGGTTTCATCATGGCGTTATCACTGACTCAGTGATTGCTTAAGGTTTCTGGACCTCGGTTTTGAGCTCAGTACAATGAGAGGGTTGGACCATATGAAGCATAGTGAGTAACATCATTCTGTCTGTCACTACGGACTGCCTGGGAATGGCTGCCAGGGGCACTGTGCTGAGAAGTGTCCTAAGGAAAGGGAGGCAGGACCCAGTGCTGACATCTGACGTGGGTGCTAAGATGGGTAGTTGCAGCATGCATGTGATACCATGCAGGTTCCAATCCTCCGGTAAAGGTCTCACACACTCAAAGGCTTACAGGAGCCAGACAGGTGATACAAATGTGTGAAATGGGCCAGGCTGAACAATCCAAAGTCCTTTCGGTTTCTCTTTCGTTTTACCACCTTTGAATGAAACACGGGTCTGGAGAAATATTACCCCACAATAAGAAAAATAATAGCACAGTTATGATGACGAGAGAAGTAATCCCCACAAAGGCTCGTTGGTGGAGAGCTTCAGGGAGTGGTGGAGACTGTGGCAAATTCATCATATTCTCCATCCCCAGAGCAGCAGCCACTCCACTCCGGTCCGTGTGGGCCCAGTCATGCCCACGCTTTGAATTTACCAAAAGTAGCTAGAAATACTGGTTTTATGTGATATAGCTCCATTTTTAAATGTAGGCTCAGGTGTTTTTAAATACTGTATAAGCCTAAGTAAACATACCTGTGGGCTAGATTTAGTCTGGAGGTCGCCAGTCTACAACCTGGACCCTGGACCTACTCTCCCTCTAAGGATCTCAGAGCTCATAGTAATGAAAGGAAACTGGGCCGATGCTGGGAGAGGTTGGCGATCTCACAAGCAGGTAGGACTGCCAGAGTACGTCAGTTAAGGAAAGTACGACTCTTAAGTTTCCCTCACCTGGAAGGGTTGAAGGAAAAGAAAGAAATCAGGATTTGCCTTTGGTGCTGCCTATCTCCAGGGAAAAGTGTTGTTGAAGACTGATTATTCTTCCGAAGGGCTTTTTCTAACCACATATGGCTCCTTCAGTTTAAATTAAATGAAAAACTCAGTTCTTCAGCCACTAGCTCCATAGAACTGGTGAGTACCATGTTGGAGAATGTAGACAGAATATGTCTATGCTTGCAGAAACGTTACGCTCTGGAGAAAAGACCACAGTTCCATGTAAAGGAGAGGACTTAACACAGCGGTCAGCGTTGGTGGCTGGTGGGCCAGAATCGGCCTGCAGACATGTTAAGTTTGGTCCACACAGTATTTTAAAATCAAGGCATGTTCCCCAAAGTCCAGCTCCTCTAAAAACAAATGGGATATTTGGTAATCCAGGGCTCATAGTATATTGTGGCAACAATCAGCTATCTGATTGTCTACTGGTCTGTGTAGATGGGGTTTGTGGACCCAGTTTACCGTGGTCCACACCACGCCCTAAGGGATTGTCCCAAAGGGCTTCAGTCCTTTCTATCATATGAATGGAGACTTTGGCTTTCTGACAAACAAGAAATAACGAGTAGATTCATCCTCCTACCTGAAAGAACCAAAATAACGAGATAAAATATATGAAACCGCAGTTTTCAAGGCATTGGATATCAGACAACGAGAGATGGAAAACAAATGCAGTGATCTCTGTGATTGCTCACTGCTCTGTGAGTCTCCAGGCCATGGTCCAGACAGTGGGGCCCACAGGTGGAGCCGAGGAGACAGGGCTGAGAATTGGGAAGTCTGGAGTTCACTGAATGGGTATCGGAGGAGGAAGTGCTGCCCTGAGAGCTGCAGAGGGTGTCCCTTCGGTAGAGTGCTGACCAGGACATGCGCTAAGGAGACCGCCTGAAAAGAACCACTCAGCACTGGAGGTGAGAGCAGCCAGGCCCAGGGCTGTTTCTATTACCCAGATTGGAAATATCCAAATTCATAGCCATTGGGTAGAGTGCCCAGAAAGACCTTGCTTTAGTCGTGGGGAATAATTAGCCCAAGTCTGAAAACTGACTGGCCCTCCCTAGTGCATCTTAGGAGCAATACTGAAAAAAGAAAAAAAAAAGATCAAACTGATTCAAGTAACTAAACTACATCCCCAAACAAAGCTCAGAAACATTTATAGGAATGCATAAATAGCCATCACTCAATGAACTCAAGCATCTAATCAGGTTAACAGGTATACAAATAAACAGGAAAACAGGACTTACAATGAGGAGACAAACCAATGTATTAAAACTGACCGGAACGGTCACAGATATTGGAATTAGCAGACAAGGACAATATACTTGTAGTCTATGTGTTCAAAAAGTTAAGTTGAGGCATAAGAAATACAAAGGGACCCAAATCAAACTTCCAGAGATAAAAACTATAATATCTGGGATGAGAAATGCACTGCTTGGGAGTAACAGCAGATTAGACATTGCAAAATAAAACATTAGTAAACATGAAGGCACAGTACTAGGACCTATCCAAAATGAAATGCAGAGAAGAAAGAATTAAAGTATAATAATGAAAAGAACATCAGGGGACTGCAGGAAGCTTCAAGAGGCCTAGGATATGAGTAACTACAGCCTAAAGGACAGGAAACAGAGGGGAGATAGCCTCCGGTAGAGGGCCAGTAGGAAAGCTAGAGGAAATAATGGGGAAATAATGAAATGCACTGAAGAAAGGTTAGCTATGCTTATTATTTTATGCAAAATCCTGAGGAGTACAATTTCAAATCTTTGCTCATTATTCTGTCCTGCTAAAGGGGAAGGGTTACAGGATGGAAAGGCACGGACGGGCTTTGAGACGGAGCGATCCAGGTTGTAAAGCGGGCTCCTACCAGCTGTGGGATGTGGGGGCAGTCACGTCAACACTCGGCCTCAGTGTCCTTACTTACAGAGGGGAAAAGAGCTAATTCTCGGGGAGCGGTGGATTTTCAAGGAGGCAGCCCACAAAAGCTGCCCGGTGCCTCCCCTTGTACATAGGTTCGTTGGCTGTGATCGTGACCCTGAGGGGCCATGAGGAAGACATTGTGTTTACGTAGAGCAGACCAAAACAAGATTACACTTCTCTGAATATCCCTATTTCCCTCCTGCATGACTGAAAAAATCGGTATTGAATAGGTTTGGTCAGAAGGTAGACACTGGTGAGGAAAGCTCTCTCTGTCTGCAGATGGAGTCAGTTTCTAAGCACAGAGCTTCTCCCAGAGACACCCAAATTATGTGATGGGGGGTGGTTTTGAAATAGGAAAATGGAGCCCCTTTTTAGAAGATCTAGCCCAACATCCATGGCACAGCTGAGCGGGATCTGCTTCAATCAGTAGAGTATGTGTTAAAGTCTGCTGATGCCCACTTGGAGTTTATTTTAAAAAATACCTGCGATAAGTTCTCTATTTAAATCCATAGGGAGGGCTAATGCCTTGCCTGAGGTCACAGAGTGGGCTCTGCCATTTGACTGTGCTTCTACTATCACCAGGCGAGGCCTTTGACTGAGAAGTCAAAGGCTGGCTTCCGTCATGCAACACGCTGGGGATGCAACTGGGCTGGAACTCAGGTCACGGCAGGATTCCACCTTGTTGCAATGGCCTGACTTCCTGTTGGAGGGTTCAGTCCCTCTTCAGGGGCCAGTTCATCCCTAAGAAACAGACAAAGCAGAGAAATGGATGTCTATCAGCTGCCCAGCCCCCTCTGCCTCTCGCCCTGGTATGAGTGAGGCCTGAGGTTTGAGGGGGAGGAGAGGGAATGAGTCACCTCCAGCCACTCACTGTTACTTGGTCCTCCGGTGCTGTGGACCTGAAAGTTTGCATGTAGAGGTAGCAACCGCCTGCCTCTCTTTCCTGTCCACCAGCACTGCCGCCCTGTCCACTAGCTCCCCAGCATGGTTTCAGACGGCTGGGGGGTGTCCTCTGAGCCCCCGCCCCCCCCCCCCCCAAAGCAGGAGGATCCTAGGAGCCCACGTTTGGCCGCAAGCCAGACCGGCAGGCCCTGCTCTGCTCTCTGTCAGCTCTTTGCTGCTCCTCTGTCGGGGCCTGTGGTTTGGCATTTCCTTCCTTAGCCAGTTAGAGCCCCAGCAACCTCCAGCCTGCCTGCTAAAGATACTGGTAAGAAGGACACCGCAGAGAGGAGGAGGTCCTTTCAGGATCAAAGCATCTTTATGATCCAGTCAGAGCCCAGCCAAGCTCTGTGGGACTGGGGTGTTGGGTGCGACCCAACCCCACCATCCTTCTTCAGGTCATTGCTGAAATGTTACCTTAGCACTGAGGCCTGCTCATTTTCAACCTCAGGTTTCAAGGTCAGGTTTGCAACTGCACCCTGACCTCCGCTCCCACCGCCACTGCATCTTTATCTACACAGTTCTTGCCTAGAATTTCACTTCCTTCAATGTTCATTGTTATAGTCTGTCTCTCTTCACCAGCATGTAAGCTCTTTGAGGGCAGGGGTCTTTGTTTTGCTTACTGAGGCACCCTGAGCAGCCGGCAGAGTCCCTGGCACTTGAAGGAACTGTGTATTGTTGAATGAAAGGGGGCATTGGAAAGCAGCGGCTGCTGCAGCCTCCACCTCCCGACCTGGCCAGGACACCGGCCACAGAACGGGGCTCTTAAAGGGGCTCCCCTCTTCCATCCTACTTATGGGGGCGCAGAGAGGGACTGCCCCAGGCAATCATGTCGTAAAGGAAACCAGAGAACCATGACCCAGGCATTCTGGTTGTGTGGTCAGGAGGCCCCTGGGAAGCACCGCTTTAAAGCATCTACCCCTCTGGGCAGTCAGTGAAGTGTAACATTTCATCAATGACAGAGGATTAAACAGTATCCTCTCTCCTTCTCTGTCCTCTTAAATCCCCATGGCCTGTATCACAATTAGGTTATCCTGTCATTCTAATGAGGTAGAAGGACTCTGATGAGTAGTTCCCTGAAAGCTTGGAGAAGTGGAGGGCTTGGGGTTCAGCCTGGGAGGGACATGAGGGAAGTAAGATGCTAAGGACTATCTCTGCAAACTTGGTAATTTTGTTTCAGGCCAAAGTTGTTACCTTGAGATGGTCACTTAATAGAAATGTGGACCCTGGGCCCTTGCCAGGTGGGCCACAGGCCCAGGCTCAGGGGGCTCACAGCGTAAAGGACATGAACACAGGACACGCTGTTCTGAAAGTGTGCTGGCCCGGATATCAGAGGATTTCCTGGGCAGGAGCACGGGTTGGCAGGGGGATGAAGGTGACAAGTTCTGGGTACAAGTGCGGAGCAGAGGGCCCCCTGAGGGGGCTGGCTGGAGGCCAGAGGAGGAGGCCGGCCCAGGGGCCTCAAGTCAAACACATCAAGGACGTTCGGGCCTTGGGCCTCTGTGGCAAGGCTGGGGATAGGGAGAGATGATGGTTTCTTTACTTCCTCTGTCTCTTTATCTTGTAGGATTCTCAGTAAGTTGAGTCAAGAAATCAACAAGAATGAAGAGAGGAGGAGCATTTTTGCACGCAAGTGAGTGGGCCCAGCGTCGCTGAAGTGATACGTAAAGAATTTTCAAACCCAAGCTGAACCTTAAATGGGAGGCACAGAGCTGGGTTTGCCCAGTTTTGATCCGAGCTCTTTCAGTCCCCGGGTATGGGAGCTGGTGACCAGGAGGGGAGGGCGTTCCCTCTCCTGCCCCGGCTCCCTGCCCCTGGGGCTGGGATGTCAAGGAAGCTTCCCCTAGACAGTCAGGCAGTCCTGAGCTCCCAGTGGCACCACCAATGTGGCTTTAGTGGTTTCTAGAATTTGGAGGCAGCTTGGTCTTGGTTACCAAGCAACAAGGGCACCAGTCCTGGGTAGTGAGACATGCTCTCCACTGGGGCGGGGCGGGGTGGGGGTGGGGGAGTGGGGGAGTGGGGGTGGGGGGAGGGTGGGGAGGTGGATCCTCTTGCAAGGCTGGGTTGAGGACAGAGGGCGATCCCCCTCTTTAATCAGCAGGGCCATTCATGCAATGCCGTTTGCCTTTGCAGACACCAAGTCCAGCGGTTTCCTGAAGAAACAGGTAAAGGTCTGGGGAGTGAGAGCGATAGCTTTAGGAGGTGCCAGGTACTTCGGTTCTGTCTGCTAGTTCCTAGGGCTCCTTGGGTGGCGTGCAGGTGACCTTATTCATTTGCCTGTCAGCCATCTCTTACCCAGAAAAGGGTCTGGGTCAGGAATGAGGGGAGGAGAGATGTCATTATGCAGGACACTTGGCTTCTGGCACCTGCTTAGCTGGGGCCCTCTGCAGAGACACAATGAGGAGCTCTGGTGGGGGTGGGGGGGGAGGGAGCGTGGAAGAACCCAGGCTTTGGCTCAGCACCGGAATGGAGCCAGCCCCATGCTTCTCAGCCATTAAAGCAGTGTTTCCACTGCTATATTGCACATACTTTAAAGCACCCTTGGGTGACTTGTATACACGTGAAAGGTTGAGACCCACCGCTGCCATCTAGTATGACAAGCCCCTCAGGTAGACACTCGAGCTCTGATACTGACTTGCTCCCCACCAGGTATGCTACACAGAAGGTGGGGTGCAGGCCTGGGACGGCATCAGATGGGGGGCCTGCTTTGCCTTCCTTTTTGAGTGACTTCTTTGGTGCTAATGGTGGTGTTGTCTCCTTCCACAGAAAGCCACGAGGAAGACAACGGGGGCTGGTCATCCTTTGTGAGTATAGGGGGGCCGTCTTTCCAGAGTGCCTTTCTAGTAAGGAACCAGCACAATGCCAAAAAGAGCCAGGCCTCTGGCACGATGCCTGTCCACCTGCCCAGGGCTCAGAAAACGTGTCCTGGGAAGGCCAGACAGTAAATACTTCCTGTCAACCCGTAAACATACAGTGACCTCAGGGAAGGTCCCATCCACTTGGGTTTTTTGCATTTTGGGGGTCACAGCGAGCCCTTTGGGAGTCTGACGCACTCTGCACTTCCTCTTCCCATTAGGCCACATATACAGTCACAGTGCATGAAGCTAGACTCAGGCTAAAGCTGAATCATGGATCGGAGCCCAATCTGTTCATTCTATGGTGCAGCAGCTGAGCCCACCGGAGAGCGTGACTTATTAGTGCCACACAGCCAGTTAGAGGCAGGCCTGCGACCAGTGGCCCAGCCCTCAGCCCGGGGGTCTTTCTGGGGGTCTGCTGCCTCTAGTGCCTTTAGAAAGCAGGCACTAAACATCCCTTATCCTATTGGGATTCTGGTAAAAGGAAGCACTGCATTTGAAAAATAGGCCAGCTAAGTCTGTACCTTGTCTGATCACACAGGAATATGACAGATTTATTTTGTACAAAAGGGAAAATGGACCAGAGTTTCCTCCCAAGTGTTTACAGGTTCACACAGAAGTTCCATCTTTGTCACTGCTTGCCATGGAGCCCCTCCTGTGCAGGGGCTCAGCCTGAAACTGGTCTCCTCCAGCCTATGAACAGAGAGTTTCGATGAGCTGCTGGCTACAAAGCTCAGGGCTTCCAAGATGAGCCCAGCACTGCACGAGACACTCTAAAAGAACCCAATCCTGGGGGCGTTTTACAGTTTGGATAATACATACACATGGCAGAATATGATTAGGAACAAAAACATGCATAAACTTAGAAGCCAAATCACTGGGAGAAATAATCCTTCTAGAAGCAGAGGGAAAGTCTGTTGTGGAGAAAGGCTTATGGGGTCAAGGCCTGGGGGAATTCCGGAGCCATGGGCCCAGGGAGGGTGGGGGGCGGACAGCTGACAGAGTCAGCGATCCCCCTGCAGATTAGGTGGCAGTCAGAACCAATGAGGCCATCGTTCTGAAGTCCTATTTGTCACAGGTTCAATCCCCTGCTCTTAAATTATAGACACACTGATGGCAGGACCAGTTCTTTTCAGAGTTCAGGAAGACATACAACCCTCACTTTGCCTTCTAATATATATTTTAAAAATATTCCTCAAGTCAAAAATTAACACAGGAGTCTTTCAATTGAACGACTTAGGCAGTCTTCCTTAAGCCACCTTGCAAAGCGGTCAGGGTTTCCTCGCCAAGTGGCAACCTCCCGTTGCCTCTCTCCACACTGCGCTTGACTTTAGAGAAATGTTCTGGGCTCGTCTACTGCTCGCTTGAGTTTGGCATGAGAATGATAAGCCACTTTGCTTATGGTACCCCTGGTGGTACTCCTCTGCTTGGGAAATCGTTACTGGCCACTTTCATGGCATGCTTCCAAAACAATCACCCAGCCCATAGGGCTTCCTTTCCTGAGACCCACCAAGAAGCAAACATAAAATACAATAAAATATTTTAAATTTGGAAAGAGTCTTTCCAAGAGGGCAGCTTCAATCTCAGTGTCAGGGGTCATGAGTAATGAGCTGTTGTTTTGATGCGCTCAGCCTGCAGCAGTAAAAGAAGAGCAGACCTGTGACTGCCTCACTCAGACACAACTTCAGCTGCCCTTCCTATTAACAAGCTTGGTTATCTGGCTTCCCGATAGTGTGGCCTCCAGCACTGTACTGGGTGACAATGAGAAGACATTTTTGGAGCACAGGGACATTAGGAACAGAACTGACAAGGAACTTGGAGCATCACAAATACTCCAGACATTTAGTCTTCTTCTTGGTGATGTCTGCAGGAAAAAGTGTGTGTCCTCAAAACAGAACCAGGTCTCCCAACTCCTCTGTTTCTAGAGTCTCCCTCATTTCTTCTGCTTTTCTCTGTTGTGCAAAAAGGTGTAGAGGAAAATGCACTCGCCTAGGGGTCTGAAAGCTTGATAGGGGTCCCAGGTCCGCGACTTGTTGGCCCCATGATGGACACTCTCTGACCTCAGTGTCCTCATCCGTAAAATGGGACTAACCATCCTAGTGCTACTTGCCCCCAGGCGGGTCTTGGCAGAGAAAGAGTAGACGCAGGCACCTTGAGTGCCAAGGAACGCCTACAAACTGCACCGGCCCTGTTGCTGTGCTGGCAGGAAGACGACGACTATGAAAGTCCCAACGACGATCAGGATGGGGAAGACGATGATGACTATGAGTCCCCCAATGAGGAGGAAGCGGCGCCTGTGGAAGATGACGCCGACTACGAGCCGCCGCCCTCCAACGACGAGGAAGCCCTGCAGAACTCCATCCTGCCTGCCAAGCCATTCTCCAACTCCAACTCCATGTACATTGGTAAGGGTCCTCGCAGCCCAACCCCCGGCTCCCAGCCCCTACTCGTGCACGGGCAGCTGATGCCCACGTAGCACAAAGCTTTGCATGCTGATGCCAGCTCAGCGACTTTAGGCAAGTGACTCCACTTTGCTGGGCCTCAATATCCTCATCTGTGAAACGGGATCATAATAATATAGACCACATAGGTTTGCTGTGAGGGTTATTAATATCGCAGACAGATCATTGCCTGTGGTGGCTGATACCAGCATTAGACTGCCACTTAAGGGTGTAGAGCAGGAATAACTTATTCTGCGTGTTACTTAGGGACTTAAAAGTACTTTCCTATTCCTCCCCATCTTCTGGCCAATTCATAGTTATGTGGCACTACGACCCACAGACTGTCAGAAGAAGCATAATGAGAACGAGTGGGGTTGGACCATAACTTAAAAAAAATTTAAAACAGTATATAAGATTTTCACTGTGTCTCTGTTTCTGTCAGCCCATTTCTCCCTCATTCATTCATTTATTCAACAAAAATGATTGAGCTCCTACTGTGAGCCAGGCACTAGTCTAAATGCTGAAATTTGAAATCACCAGGAAAGGAGACATAGCCCCTACCTCCTGGGGCTTATATTCTAGCAGTGCTGGTGACAGAAAATTAGCATATTCACCCTTGTGTAATAGATTATCAAGGAGGAAGCTAGAAAGCTGATGATCAATATCACAAAAATGCATGCCACTCATCCTTTAGCTGTAGAATGCTTTCCAATTTGAAAGCCCTTTCACAAACACTATGTCAACATTTCATTTTGTGTTTTTAAGCACCCTGTCTGATAAGGGCAACAGTTCTCACGCCTATTTCATGTACAGGGAGACTGAGGTCCAGAGAAGAAGTAGATAAATAAGCTATTGTGTACTGCTTGTGCGTTAGTTATGAAGATACAGAGTGAACTACACAATCCTCGTTCTAAAGAACTCTTAGTCCAGGGGATGAGGCCACGTCAAACAAATGAGTCACACAGTTATTTAATTAAACCATGATATATACTCAGGAAAGCAAGTACCGAAGATGAGCCCAGGATGTACGCCTAGTCTGGGCTTGATTTCCTATGGATGGGAGTGACACTGCCCTCAAAAAAAACAAAAAAAACAAAAACAAAAAAACCTTTAGGGCCGGCCGAGTGGCGCTGCGGTTAAGCGTTGGCTTGGGAAGACAGCGGCCCCAGTTCGGGTCCCACTTATGAGGGCCAGTGACACTGCCCTTAAAAAAAAAAAAAAAAAAGTAAAACTTGAAGGATGAGGAGGAGTTGGCTAAGTGAGGGTATATATGGGAAGGGAAGAGCATTCGAAGCAGCAGAAATGGCTGTGCAAAGGTCCTGAGGCTCGAAGGAACGTGATATGTCAGAGGAGCTGAGAGATGAGGCCAGGCTTGCCCGAGTGCTCAGCCCCATTCTCCATGGATATGCAGGATGCCTCTCAATGGCTGGGACTAGGCTGAGGCAAGAGAGGCACCCAGGGCACAACATGTAAGGAAGCCAGCACTCACTCACACCCAGGCCTTTCTTGGACACAGTGGTGGGACATTGCCAGCCTGTCCACCTCGCCCAGGGACACTTCTGTGGTGCTCTGTCCAAGGCAAGTCCAAGTCACCAGTGAAGAATCTATGATTTGGTAACAGGAGCTGGAGACCAGCTCTGCCCTGTAAGGGAAGAGATAAGCCAAAGGGGGGAGTGGGAGGAGAGCCCAGAGCATTTGTGAGGGGTGGGGAGGGGACCCAGAACAGGGTCCTCATGAGCCACAGGTGCCCACGTTCTGCTGCCCAGGCAGCTAGGTGTGCCTGTATATGTGTATGTGTCTCTGACACCCCAGCCCTTGTAACCGAGTTGTGGGCAAATTCTTGCTGCAGCCAGGGCTGGCGGTGGTGCTGGCGGGGTCTGTGGGATCCAGGGCCCCTGCAGCCCGGAGGTACGGAGCTGGCTGCAGGATCTGTTCCTAGAGAAGCCCGAGGGTGGCCCCCGCTCCCCTTGGTCTAGCATGTCTCCTTTCATTTGAATACCCTTGTGTGTCCGCAGACCGGCCGCTCTCCGGGAAGGCCCCACAGCAGCCGCCTGTGCCCCCGCAGAGACCGATGGCTGCCCTCCCCCCACCAGCAGCCGGCCGGAGCCACTTGGTAGGCCTTCTCACTCTTTCATGGCACTATGCACCCACTGCAAAAGTCCCTCTGCCAGAGAGAAAAGAAGATATAAACACTTCCATCTAATTCTAACCAGTAAGACAAGAGTATATGTAGGCTGGGAAAATGCATACCCAAGTACTCACAGTGGCTTTTTTTGGGGGGGGGCGTGGGGGATGGCATGGGGGGGTAGGTGAATTGCTAGTCATTTTTATTCATGTCATAATGCTTATCATCGGCATTTTCTTTGTACCATAAACAGCATAAACTACTTGTAGAATAAAACGTCTCCCTCTGGCATGCATTGTGCTATCATCTCCCACTTTCGAAATAAGTGAAACTTATAAAATACACTCTAAGAGGAGGACCAAGTTAATTAAGTCAATGGCACCAACTGGTATTCGTGGGTTGCACGTCGCCTTTTTTCCTGCAACAAAACTTGCGCCACCTGCTGGTCAACACCTGAAATTCCACAAACGCCTTGAAACAGAAAAAAACGAATCCAGGGAGGAAGAGAGAGGCAGCAACCTGCTTTTCCTCTCTCTGCAGGCTTACAGTCCCAGGTCCTGCAGGTCTAATCGAGTACCCAGGGAGACCCTGAGAAGTTAAGGCTAAAGAGTCAATAGCTGGAAATGTGTTTTCTTCATGAGGCACCTGAGCACTTTAACAGCTATGGCAGCAGCGCCAGGGCTACTCGTGGGGGAGGACAGATCGTCCTAATAGCTCAAACTCTAGACCACACCACAGCCAGGACCGCCCATCTAAGGATAATTGGCTCCCTCCTGTTTTGTGAAGCTCTCTTGCAAAGGGGGCTAGGCTCAGTGGAGCTGCATTTATCTACAAGTGCAGTTTGCTTTTGAAATCTGAAGGTGCAGAATTCACTCTTTCAATCAGCACGTATTTACTGAGCAGCCACTGTGCACAGCAGTGTTCTAGCTGCTGGGAAGAGAGCGGGAAGAAGACAAAGTCTCTGCTTTCAGAAAGTTTCTATTTGGTTAGAGGGAGACAAAGAATAAACAAGTAAACAGATGTATAAACAAGATAATTTGAGTAGTAATGTGTCGTTAGGGATACGAAAGACCCAGTAACATGAGGATGGGGCGTGGGGGTGGGGGTGTGACATTGAGCCTGACAGTGTGGCAAGAGCTGAGAAAAGAGCCTTTCAGACAGTAGGAAACAGGAGTATAGAGATGCCAAAGAGAGCATGGGTTTGAGATTTGGCCGGAACAGCACGAAGGCACTTACCGGGGAGACGGGTGGGCGAGGGAGAGGAGTATAAGAAGGGATTGCAGGGTAGGCAGGAGCCAGCTCAGGCAGGGCCTTGGAGGTCACGGTCAGTTTTTAATGTGATAGGAGCCACAAAAGCGCTTGGCAGGGGAAACCACGGTGGAGGCGAGAGGGCAGAACAGGGGGCTGAGAGAGCAAGCTACAGCTCAGATGAGAAGCAGACAGGTATGTTTGTGGAGTGGCATGTGGAGATGGAGAAAAGTGAACAGGTTCAGACATGTTTAGGGAGATAAAGCCACCAGGACCTGCTGATATGTTGGAAATACTTCCTAACATTCGGATTTTTTTAAAAACAGCCACTGCCCTCACCCCAGCCCAACCATGAAGAGCCCAGCAGAAGTCGAAACCACAAAACAGCAAAGCGTAAGTATGAGGGTTGTTTTCTCTTGCCCACCAGCCCACCCGTACCCCATCCCCGCCCCCAGTCAACACTTTCTTCCTTGAATTGACGTCAGTCTTTTTCCCTTCCAGTCCCTCCTCCTTCCATAGACAGAAGCACGAAGCCCTCACTAGATCGTTCATTAGCTCCATTTGACAGAGAACCCTTCACACTAGGTTGGTATCATTCACATCTGATGCATAATAACAACGGTAGACACTTATGGAATGCCTACTGTGTGCCTTTTACACTCACCATCTCATTGAACTAATAACACCTCAATACTATGAAGTGGGGACTATTAGAATCATCCTCATTTTACAGATGAGGAAACTGAGGCATGAAGAGGTGACTTGCTAAGATCCCACGGAGAAGCCCAAACGCATCTCAGCTTGATGGAGAGTGCCTGCTCTCACTCAGTCCTTGCTGGGCCCGCTCCTACGCGTGGCCATCTGTGTACACACAGCTTGTGCCCCCCTGAGGGCGATGCCTGGCATCGTGGGGCCGAGGCAGGAACCAGGCTGAGGGCCAGGAGGTCCAGGAGGCCAGTCATCAGATGCCTTGGTCCCCGCTTAGCAGCTCGCCGACCACAGGGACCCCACTTTTCCAGAGCTGTCTCCTCATTTGTAAGGTGGGCGCCCTGTTAAGGAGAAAATGCGTCCTAAAATTATAAGGTGCTAGTCAAGTGGCGGGGCGGTTGGTTGTCATAGTGTGCAGCTGACCGAACAGCAGGGTCCCTTTCCTCCAGAACTGACCCAGAGGGTTCTCGGATTGCAGCTACCTCCACAGGAAGCTATTTTCAATTCAATTCTCAAACTTAGCTACCAGTTCTTGAGCACCTACTATGGGGCCAGTGCTTTACCTACCATAAATAACATTCCTACTTTATCTCTCATCTTCACACCGACCCAACAAAGGCGGTGTGTTATTATCCCACTTGGAAGATGATAAAACTGAGGCTCAGAGAGGTGGAATAATTTCCCCCCAACTTGTATAACTAGGTACAGGATTTGAACCCATGTCTCTCTGACTTTGAAGTGGGTGCCCTTTTCCACCACATCATTCTGTAGTTGGATTTTCCTTGCTGTGGACTAGGGAGGCGTGAGGAAGGCGGCCCTCCTTGATGGATCAGGAGCCCAGAACCCCAGGCCCACCCCAGCCCTTCCTCAGCTGCTCACTGGGCAAGGTGTTAACCTCCTGTGGCCTCAGTCCCCTGTCTGTTAGCAAAATGACTTTCAGTTCTTGGATTCGAGGCCGCTGCTGGATGTTGTTTTCCTGAAATGGCTCCACAGCTCTGCTGACTCATGCAAAGTTGTGTCAGCTATTTTCGTGTAGAAGGGTCCACTGCAGAGGGCCGTGCACATGACACAAAAATGAAGACAGAGAGATTCGACTTCAGCCTCCAGCTCTGCTTACTACTGTGAGGCAAAGCTCCGAAAAATGGAATATGGATAGCCAATCCTTCAGAGTCACCTTCTGAGCAAAATCTACCCTTTAAAAAAAAAAAGTTTTAATACCAGCTCTACCCTTGAATTATTCCTTTGTCTACGATGTTTTGGGAGAACTAACCACTTACAATGCTCAAACTCTTAACAGGAGGAGACTCCTGATGTGGCCAGAGAATATGCATAAATCAGCAGGTGTTTTAAAGAGAAAATCTATTCAGGCCTAACGATAAAAATTTAAGTTTTCTGGTTATCCCTCTAAAGCAGGGTTTCCACCCCAAACCAAAATTTTATGAATAATAAACATTTTTTTTTTTTTTTTTTTTTTTAGCTGAGCCCTCCTGCCACCTGTTGGCAGCTCAACGGCAACTCAGCTCGGGCTGGCCTCGAACAGCCGTTGCTCAGAGCTCAGCTCGCACTCTTGAGCGAGCTCTTAACCAACTGAGCCACTCGACCGGCCCAATAAACATTTGTTTATACCACCAAAATTCTCTCGCGCTAGGCAGTGAGCTCTTCACAGTGGGACCAGATTCTTAGGACCTATCATGGTCTGGTATATATTCAGCCTTTAGACAATAAATCATGCTGTGAAAATGCAACTCCTGACACATCATACCATCATTCACCTTAGGATGATAACTGTGCAGGGGAGTGGGGGGAGGGGAAGAACGAGGGGCTATCTGACATGGATCACGTGCCTGACCCTGTTTACAAATTGTCACCTGACCCTTACAACAAACCTATGTAATTATAAAATATAATCCCCACTTTACGGGTGAGGAAATTGAGACTCAAAGACCTTAAATAACTTGATCAAGGTCATACAGGTTGTGCTTCTAGAAATGGTAGGATCCAGTTAAGTAATACTTGTGTTGCACTGAAGACATAGGGCATATCAACTCTAGGGGACTTCAGACAGAATCAAGAATAACTTTGCAATTCAGCGTTCTCAGGTGCAGCTAGTGTTTCTTCTTGAGCCTGCACATTATCTGTTCCAAGGGAAAAATGAAAGAAGGGAGGGAGGGAGAGAGGCTGGGAGGGAGGGAAGGAGGGAGGGAGGGAGGGAGGGGGGGGAGAGAGAGAGAGAGAGAGAGAGAGAGAGAGAGAGAGAGAGAGAGAGAGAGAGAGAGAGAACCGCCAACAAAAACCAAAACAAAATGATTTGCAGCCAACCATTAGAATCTCCCCCAAGTTAAACTTTTTTCCAGAAAATAATTGTAATACTTTATATAATATCAAAATGTGCCACAGGATTAGAGGAATATTAACCCCTTCATGACACATAGGTTTATTTCGGATATAATAAGAAACTTGGGCTTAACAAAGAACCTCTTGGCCAATGAAAGAGGAATAAAATCCCAAAAGACAGGCAATCTTTTTTATCATCAGTTACATAAAATAAAATGCACTAAAGAAGCACAGAATCCGGAATACTGTCTGTGTGTACACAATGCTGTGGGACCCTGGGCAAGTCACTGAATTTCTCTGAGCCTGTAAACTTAGTTGCTCTGTGAGGGACCCTTCCAGGTCTAAAGCCTGGAATGGGGTTAAATGCTTTAACCCCATCAGCCCCCCAAGGGGCTTGGTTCATGGTTTCAGTGAACTATGTTTTAAAAGCTTATGATTAGCTGATAAAGTCCAGAATTCAAGACCCGTCTGCTATTTGTCCTTTATAGGAAAGAAACCGGCGTTTTCTGACAAGGTAAGCCGTTTTCCTGCTTTGTGGTGTGTTTTTGTTTTGTATCTCATCTTTACTCTTTAAAAAAACACTGAGGACACTCACACGTCTCCCCTTCTGTCTTGCAGCCCTCAACCCCAGCAGGAAGGTAAGCACCCTATTGTATCTGCAGGCGGGAACATGGTGTGTGCTGTGGAACTCTAGATTGGTCCTCATGCATCCTTTCTCTCAACTCTGCAGGCCCCTCGGGGAGCATTTACCCAAGATACAAAAGCCTCCTTTACCACCGACCACGGAAAGACATGACCGAAGCAGCCCCCTGCCAGGGAAGAAGCCACCTGTGCCAAAGTAACTATCGTCTGCTGCTCGCGCTGGTCACTCAGGGGGGCAGTGCCAATAATCTGCCTCCTGGCAGCCTTACCCAAGGAGGCCTGGGCGCTCCCAGGCGCGAGTGGCTCATTTGCTGCTGTGGCTGTGGGGATGTTCAGACTCCTTAGGTGGGATGTAAAGTGCCTGGGACCCTTTGAAGAAAGTGGCCATCTAGCCAGGAAAAGAGTAGAGCGATGCTGAATCAGGAGCGTGGGAATGACTGCCCTTTGTGGAGGCCTTATCCTCAACCAGTCGAATTTGTGGCTGCGTTTCTTTGCATCACAGTGCATAGGAACTGATCTGCCCATTTAGTTGTCCATACAGGTAACAGAGCGGAAATAATTGGGGGAGGTTTTTTAGGTCACTGTAAGTGTCTTCTTTACTGCCATGCACATTTTATCATACTGAGGTCTGCTCTAATATTGCTACTTGGCTGTAAAGTCTTATGGGGCCCATTGACGAAATGACACCAGTGCATGTGGGGTCAGACCCAACCACACGACTTACGAAGGAGAACCTGTTTTCATCTCTGTAATCAGGATTTGTAACTCTCGTCCTGGCCTGGATAGTGTGAGGGTTAAATCAGGGCTAGCATGCACCCAACGCACCTCAGGAATTGAGTTAATATTTCAATGGAATATTTTAAAAGATGAAAATGAATGCAAAACGTAGCATAATGAACAAAATATCAGAATTTTAATTAAACACAGGATGAGATGCCATGTGAAACATCGACGGCCAGGAGCCATTTAACAAACTGTCCTCGTGTCCTAAGAACAGAATGCGGCCCAGGCATACAGCTGCCTGCCATAGCTCTATGGCAGCTGTCACCACATCTGTTTGAGTAGCTCGTACAACTGGGAAAAGTCCCAAAGCAGCAGCATTTTCTAGCTGTCTTCCCTTCACCGAAGGGTGAGACCCGAGGTGGCTGTTTTAACACATCAGCAAAGGAGAATATTACCTAAAATGTTTTCATTTGCATGAAGAAACATCTACTCAGTGAAATTTAATAGCTGTGAAAAAGTTAGATTGCTGACTAAACCTTTTTTGTTATTTGTAATTATTTGCGGCAGTAGCTAAACAGAATAAAGGTTTGCCTAGCTCAGCTTGCAATGATAACAGAACACTGAGTCACCTAACCTCCTGTCCACCACCTCTTCCCTGCTTTTCTGCTGGGTTTTTTGGGGGGCTCTGCATTTAATCATGGTTCAGTGGGTTTGATTTCTCATTATTAGATTAAGTGAAACTATCTATATTCTGAGGCTAGCTCTTTGAAATTCTTCAAGCTCAGTTCTTTCTCTTTGCCCTAATTCATTTCAGGCATGGATGGGGACCAGACAGAAGAGAGAATGTAAGTACAACCTGTCATTCAGTGAATGCTTGGCTCAGGGAAAACAGGTGCAGGCTCCATAGCGGTTGGGGCTCCATCTGTCTCAGCCTCACTGAAGCCTGGCCCCAGAGCAAAGCGTATCCACGGTGGGCCCCGAATGCTGGCGCCCATGGGGTCCTCCGTCTTTCCCACCCACCCGCCAGGCTGCACTGAGTAGCTCCCACCCCTCTGGGAGGTCCCAGGGTGGCTGGGTTAATCCCAGCCCCATCCCAGGTGCCAAACAGCAAGGTGAAGGGGCAGTGGGTGGAGGGGAGGATAAAAGGAGGGGTGCCCACAAGTCTGGGCCTCATGGCAAAGTTTCTAAGTCTTCTGTTTTCCCTTTTAATACCCCCACAACCTGAAAAAGAGGGGCAATAGCATTTATTGTGTGCCTACTATGTGCCTGTTGCCAAGCTAGCTACATTTGGGTGACCAGCTGTTTGCCTGGGACTTTCCCAGTTTTAGCAATGAAAGTCTCACATCCAAGGAATTTCATCAGTTTCAGGCAAACCAGGAAGGTTGGTTACCCCAGTTTTACACAGGCTTTGCACTGAACGACCCTATGAGGAATCAGAGTTGCTCTTTTACTAAGAGAAACTGAAGCTCGGAAGGGGTGAGGCACTCATTGCAAGTTGCACGGCTCGTCAGTAGCCAGGATCAGAATCCAGGGCTACCTGCTTTCCTCTGTGCTATAAGCCGTCTGAAGGCCATCACACACTCGCCCCTCTTCGAGGGCTCAGCCCACAGGGCCTCCTGCTTCTTAGCTCTGTGCTAAGATGCTGTGCTCTTTCACATGCAGTAGTGCTAAGATACAATGGGGACAGGCAAACCGCATCCAACATGCTAAACCGCATATGATCGTGGAATGAGCTACAGAAGCAAAGGGGGGAAACTAATCCAGGGGGGTCAAGGAACCAGAGGTGAGAACCTGTGACGGCCACCGAATGATGGGAGGACACAGATTAGCGTCACCCCAAGAAAAAGCCCTGATGCAGCCCAGCCTCAGGAATGTCCTGCACAAAGGCAGGTGGGTGGCGATGCTTCTGGAGCCTGTGGGGACAGCAGAGTGGCTGCAGAGCTATTCGGGCAAGAGGAGGTGAGGTTGAAAGTGAGAGTGACATCACATTCCTGAGGTTCCCAGTCTCTGGGAAGGGCTGACACTCATGACATGAGAACTTGGAAGTTGTATATTCTTGAACCAGAGTGGACATGACATGGTTGCAATGGTGTTGAAGAGAGGTGTCACTGCCGGGATTCCCTGAGCCTATGTGCATTTAGTTCTGCAGCCCTTTACGGGGACTCCCAGCTGGCCAGTTGGGGTGAATGATTCTGGCTGTAATCCTTTGTGTCTCATCTCAGTGGTAGACTAATAACAGCTAATTTTTCCTGAGCACTTAATGTATACCAGGCACAGGTCATAACTAATTTAATTCTCACACCACTTTGCGGAAGGTCCTCATTCATCACCAGTGTGTGGCCTAATATTTAAAACAAGTCCAGGTTGGCGATTTTGGCCTGCTAGTCAATGGCATCGTCATTTTTGCCTCCCCCATCATTTCTCATCTGAGGAGTAGAGTCAATAATAGCCCTTCCTTGGCCTGTTTCAAGGTTGCCCTGAAGGTAACTATGCTGAGTGAGGTAGACACACCTTGTAAGCCACATGAGAAACAAGGAAGGTAGAGGAGTAGCCATTGCAAAACAGCTCCCAAGAAGGCTGAGCTTTGAGTCGGACAGACAAGGGGCTAGATCTATTTCTGTAATGCATGGCGAGTTCCAAGTCCCTGCTGGGCAGCATGTTTCCATTTGTGAGAAAAGGATGTTAAATTCTTGAAGGATTGCTAGGGGGATTGGATGAAATATCTTTGGGGGCACGCAGTAGATATTGTCATTATTATTGTATCTTTGGGCCCTTTTAGACACCTCAGAACCTATTTGATGCTAAATATATAAGGAGCGA
Organism: Aselliscus stoliczkanus; assembly: GCA_033961575.1. NCBI lineage: Eukaryota > Metazoa > Chordata > Mammalia > Chiroptera > Hipposideridae > Aselliscus > Aselliscus stoliczkanus. The sequence goes on from CM066733.1 coordinate 7,991,902, forward strand.
CTTAGAGTGGAATGTCCTTAGATGATGGCTTGTATTAAGAAATGATAAGCCCCTTAGCAAGTTATACTGTTCATCGCAATGTGTTTATTATGGAGTTGTGCAACTGCTAACGTGAAACAGAGATGTTCATGTTATTGAGAAATGCAGGTCTTTTAGGGATCATGTTTTGATGATAATTAATTTCTTTTTTTCTTTTTCTTCTTCCCCTCACCAGGATGAAGATGACGGTATGTTCAGAAAAGCTTTCTTACAACTTCTAACTCATTCCTTTGTTTTTCTGTTCATTCAGATGGAATTGTTTAGTAAAGAAACCCTACAGAATCTATTAAAATTGTTAAGTTAGTGTTAAGTAGACATATATCAGTTGGTGTCCTGCATGACATCATAAGATGGAATCACTTGGCTGGGTTGCTAAAGAGAAGTGTTAAGTTCATGCATGTCAGTGCAAATTACTTAATAGTACAGCAAAATTTTAAAAATTGATTATGGTTTGATAGAAAAATGTCTAATATTTGTGCCCTCTAACACTTGTGAATAAAGGATCACTAACTGTAAAAGAATGAGATAGCACGAAATTTGGCTTTCAAAGCCCAAAAAAAGCTTGTGAATCATTTCTGAAATTCATATGGTTTCCAATTGACAATTTTCGGCCAAGTCAGCTCTTCGAAAATGAAAAATAAAATAAAATAAATATGTCTTATAGAGAATGATGTAGAATGGCAGCATTTTAAAATGCATTCCAAGGTGGTAATCATCTAGAAACTTCTTGGGGAGGGCTGGGGTTCCATTCTGCCACTTCCTGATTACTTCGCTCTTTGGGATTTTTGGAGCGCCCTTTAGACTAGCTGTTTCTAGTGGGGGACCAGCTCTGGAATGTTCCTGTGACACCTGGACCCTGACCATCGGCTTTCTCTTTTTTCTCCCCACAGTGCATCAAAGACCTTTGCCCCAGCCAGCAATGCTCTCCATGAGCTCCAGCACTTTCCCTTCGAGGTCTGCTAAGCCGTCACCCAAACACCCCCTCCCATCACCCCACATGCCGGGAGCATTCTCAGACAGGTTCGTGGCAACGACGACGTTCAGTTCTATCTTAACGTAACACCTGGGTCCACTGACACTGAGCTCATGTCAGGTCGGCTGAAGAAGGAAGAAATGAGCCAGTGTGCAGTAAGGTCGGAACATTTTGGGTCTTAAGAACCGAAACCAGGAAAAGCCTAAAGAACCACATGCATTAATCCACTGCTGTCTGAGGGGTACAGCATAAACTGCCCCGTGCTTCTGAGGGGTACAGCATACCCTGCCCCGTGCTTCTGAGGGGTACAGCATACACTGCCCCGTGCTTCTGAGGGGTACAGTATACCCTGCCCCGTGCTTCTGAGGGGTACAGCATACTCTGCCCCGTGCTTCTGAGGGGTACAGTATACCCTGCCCCGTGCTTGCCCCAGACAGGGTAGGCTCTGGCAGGAAATGGGGAGTGTTTTCATTTTGTGAATTGAAACAAACAACCAAACAAATAAACAACCACTCAAGAAACCCAGGCAATTTAAGTACTTGGAGTTCACCCCGCATCTTGGATGGGGAGACTGAGAAAGCGTACCTTGTACTTGGTGGATGCTAGTTCACTGCACAGGTTTTGTCCCTGCAGGTCCATTTTCTCCATAGCAACGGCGTTTCTCGGGGCCCAGAGGAGGCTGTCCAGAGACAGAGGCACAAACAGGAGAAAGGCTAGGTCATTGCTCCCTCCAAAGGCCCTGGGCTGCCTCCTGGTATCCCTCTCCTAAGGCCTCCAGCCCTCTGGGCTCACCTTTTCCTTTAATATCCAAAGGGAGAGACCCAGTCCCACCCTGAATATGGGAGAAAACTCAACACCAGCACCACCTCCCCGCTCCTGCCAAATATCTGGGAAGATTCTCAAATTTTTTCATCTTCCTTGGGCACCTCTGGCTCTGATTTCTGCTTCTTCTCATTCTTCCAGCTGTTTTTCTTTTTCTGCCGTGTCTGCCATTTTCTCATGCTGCTTTACCCCACACTGGGCCCCTCCTGTCCTCCCACTCTTGCAAAATACCACTCACATGAGATTTCTGAGCAGAGCAGACTTGAACAGAAGGCTTGAGTAAGGGGTGGGGAGCAGACAACATTTAGGGCTCCCACAGGCCCTGCAGAGGGCCTCTGCCATGCTCCACACTCAAAGACCTCAAACTGCAGCCAGCTTTTTAGAAGAGTCCCTTTCAAAATGCCCTTTACAGTTTTGTTGATGTTTGTTTTTCTGGCTTGTGAGGCTTGTTAGACTTTGGGATGTTCCACACGGGACAGTAGTGAAATATGTCCACTCAGTTCCTTCTCTTTGCCCAGCTCCCACGCTTTGGGGTAGGGGAGGGCGGGAAGTGTGGGGTGAGGGAGGGTGGGAAGTAACAGCCAACAAAGCAGTATTTGCATTCCGGGTTCCCTAACACAGCTTCCCCATCTGGCTACTTCACCTCAACCCAGCTTTAAATACATTTTTTATTTTTTTTTTGTCTCCACAGTAACAGTAGTTTTCCACAGAGTGCCTCCCTGCCGCCATACTTCTCTCAAGGTTTGTACCCTGGGATTCAGGAACCTTCTCCAGGCAGCACGCCTTCATGACTGGGTTACCAACCCGTCCCAAAGCCTCTTGGCAAAGGTTTTGTCTCCTAAAGGCATCTGACTTCCTCCTCGAGCACTTAATCCAGTTTCTGCAGTGCACCAAGGGCCGTTGGAACGATACGGTACAATGCTAAACACACACACATACACACACACCACACACACACACCATACACACACATACATACACACACACCACACATACCACACACGCACCACACACACCACACACACACCACACACCACACACACACCATACACACACATACATACACACACCACACACTCCACACACACCACACACACACCACACACACACGTACATACCACACACCCCACACACACACCATACACACACACCATACACACACATATATACACACACACACCACACACACCACACACACACATCACACACCACACACACCATACACACATGCACCACACACAGACGCACACACCACACACACCCCACACACACCACACACACACCACACACACACCACACACACACCATACACACACACACACACACACACACACACTTCCACACAAAAGTGGCCTTGCCCTTAATCTTCCCACACAGAGTGTTTCATGCCTACACTGTATCTATACAGTGATCAGTTTAGTGCTTGCCTTTCTCTGCAGTTTTAGGTCTCTATAATGAATTTACACTTGAGTTGCAAATTGAGGAGCCTGTTTAAAATGCAAATTGAGAATCCAACCCAGAAGACTCCAATTCAGTCAGTCTGGGTGGGGCCGTGCCTTTTTAATAATACTTACTCTGGATGTCCAACCTAAACAGTTGCGAAGAGTGTTCTCACACTTTAATGGGCATATAAATTACCTGGGAGTTGTGATAAAATAGATTCTAATTCAGTGACTCTGGGGTGAGACCTGAGACTGCATTTCTATCAAGTTCCCACGTGATGCTGATACTGCTGGTCCATGGACCACTTTGAGTAGCAGCAAAGGCCTACAAGGTGGGGCTAGACTGTGTTTATTATTTATGATTTATTATTTATTTATCCACTTGGCTGGCACATGGCAGGCCCTTTAAAAATGTTTGTTGAATGACTGAGTGTTAAATGACTGAGGAAAGTTACCTAGCACTAGAAAATAGATTTCTCCCATGCCAGAAAACTGGCCTAGTGTTGCTAGATTTTTTTTTTTTTCAAGAAAAACTGAAAATATGGCCCTTACTGTGAAATTACCTGATTTTTAAAGATTGACTTAAAATTCTTAAAAATGCTGTTGGGAACCAACAAACACATTTTTTTTACAGTCATGGTACAGATGCAGGAAAACCACTGTGTGTTGTAAATAAAACCTACATTAATAAGTTTGAATTATAGCCCAAGGGCAAACCCTTTTTTAGGAGTATATATATTATGGGATATGTTACATGCATCAACCCGTGTATGTGTCAGACCCTACTGCTAACGCCCGTGAAACCCACTGAGTTTCCAATGCTTCCTAAGCACTTGAGGGTACAGTGGCCGCCTTCACCAGGAGGGCCTCAGTTTTCCGGTCTCCACGACTCACTGCATTTTGTGAACCCACCTTGTGTCACTGACCTGGCCTTTGTAGGGAGCTGAGCTCCACACACTTTACTTGCAGCAATATTTCCCAAAGTGAGTCCCACCGACCCCTGGTTCTATGGGTTGGTGATGGGGATAATGAACACAAATGGTTGGGCAATTTTTTTTTTTTTTAATACTACCTTAATCAAAATAGATCCCTTTCCCCCTAAGATGGCCAGGACACCTGGTCCTTAGTTTTCTCCCCTGGCTCCTCTACCATCAGGAAGGTAAAGGATATATTGTATATATTATCCTGTTCCAACTTCCTCGATTATCTAGATTTTAAGGGTGGTGGGTGACTGCACTAGGAAACAGATTCTCAGAAAGTTTCAGGGAGCTGTAAATAAGGAAAAAAAGCTGTGGAGAAGGTGAGGTGAAAGTGCTGGGTAATTTACAGCTACCTGACAAAGATTCCTGATTGATCAGATTATCTGTAGGGCCTCCTATGGGGGTTGGAACAGCTCGACCTCTTCAGGGAATTCGGTAAAGAACAGCAGGTAACAAACTCTGGTTCCAAAAGGTAATTCTGGTTCTCACGGTAATTTTGCCTCGTCTTGGGTAACTGACATTTCTTTTTGTGAAAACGATGAGAACATAATTATCTTTCTAACTGCACTGCCACCACATCAGTGGCTGGGAACTCATTCTGGAGTCTATGAAAGATCTGTCTCTTGAATATTCTTTCTGATGGTCACATTAAAAGAACTGTGACTTTATCATCAGTGGACTTAGGCACTTTATATTATGTAATGTGCATGTTGAAGAAATCACTGGAATTTGTGCTGTTGCTCTCAGAGTTTCACTGGCATGGCTGTAGAATAGTGCCTGAGCTGCCCTTGTGCTTTTGAATGGGTGAAAATTATTTTTGAAGCTATGGCTTCTTGAAATGCTTGCTGCTGGGAACAACTGCAAGGGCAGTTTGGGGAGAAAATGTGTTATGACAGGAGTGAAAAGGGACTTACAGTCAATTAACTTTCAAAATGCTATACTTTTGAAGGCTCTGGAAGCAGGCCGCCTCCCAGAGCTGACGGCAGGAACTTCTCCTTACCCATTCCTGGCAGGCCTTGGCCCCCGTCCCCTGGGGAGGAAGAGGTAATGAATCGTATGTTTTCATCTCACTTCATTTTTTTCTCAGCAAATGAATCATAAGAAACTCCTGCTGAATACCCGTTTGTACTTTTCCCTTCTATTTGCCTTTTGTGTGTGTGCGTGAAAAAAATCACAGGGGCCGATCCAGGTGAAAACTATTTTCTTTTTCATTGGTATTCTTACATATACTTCCAATGGCAAATGTGTGTTTTGCATTTAACAATGAGAAACATAATCCTAGTTTTTCATGTTTCCTACTTTATGACCTTGAATAAGTCCTTTAACTGCTTGTTAACCCAGTTTTTTCATTAAGTATATTATTATATTAAACTGAAGAAATTATTACGTGTGTATTTTTCCAGATTCGAAGTTCCATTAAATAAGGAATGCTTATTCATAACTACCAGCGTCATGATAAAAAGCAGTTCATAGGAAATACCTTTTATTTAGCCCCACCTGAATGATTCTATATTCAAATTAAGATAACAAATATTTCAGACCTCATGGAATTGAAGTGGTGATTTATAGAAATAATTACTTGGGCAGGGGTTTCTTTTCACTTACGTATGTAACTGCAAAATTCATTCAGTTTTTAAAAATTTACCTTTCCAGAATTCATTAAGTGAAGAGTGGTATGTTTCTTATATTACCCGACCAGAGGCAGAAGCCGCTCTTAGAAGGATAAACCAGGTACTGTGCTAAAGTTTATTTTTAAGTAGTTATAAATATTAACGGAAGGAGAAAAAGGAAACTGACTTTTATTGAGTACCAATTATGGGCTAGGAATTCTGCTAGGTTCCCGCTGTTATACCAAGGGGACCCATTAGTGCCAGCTTCACGCCCACCAGCAGCCATAGCAGTGATTCCTCGGATCCCCGGAAAAATCCAAATCAAGGTTCTCATTTGGCTGGCAGAATCTTAGGAGATTTTACTATTAAAAAGGTCAGCGTTGGCACAGAGATCATACAATGTCCAAAGGAAACCCTTTCCCCCAAATTTCTAACTTACCAGCTCCATCTTCCTCCTAATACATGGTTGCCATTCCCATTGACGTGAAGGGACCCATATCAGAGACAGCAGCAACTTCCTGCCCTCTCCCCTAGCCATTTTCCCATCGTCTCGTTCTGCATCTTAACCTTAAGTCTAAACATCAGAGAGGGGAAAGCAGAGACCCCTCATCTTTCACATCCTGAGTCTACAACAGGTCTCAGCCTTAGCCGTACATTTAAATCACCTGGGTAGTTTTAACAAATTCTGATTTCTGGATCTCACCTGGAGAGGTTCTGATTTAACTCGCCAGGCGTGCTGTGGGGCTCTGGGCATCTTCAGAGCTCTCCAGGTGATTTTAAAGTGAAGCCAAGGCTGTGAATCACTGGTCCACAGGTATGTTTGTTCAACAGAGATGTTCTGCCTGAACTTATTCAATTAACTTGGAATAAAAAGAACAAGGGAATGCCATTTTGTAGATTGATGGCTATTTAAAGCCATACTGATTTAATACACAGAGGAGAGAGTAGTTTAAATGTGTCCTAACTAATTAATTCTATTTTAATATCAGATCTTTATAGTATTAATATTATGTAGCAATTTATGGAATAAAATTTTAGAGTATAGGACAAATCACATTATTTTAACATCAGGAAAAAAAAATGTAAGAACACCCATGGTCCACATTCAATTTTTGTCAGGTATGTGATGGATGAAACACTATCTGATGATCTTGAGGTTTTAAAATGGGTGAATTTCATAGGCATTTGGGTGCTCCCTGACTTCCAAAGTGGAAAGAAGGGTTAGGAAATTAGCTCCTAGGAATAGGAAGACATATCCTTAGTTAATCAATAAAGTTCTTATTTCACCTGACCCTTTATCTAGTCGACCACCTAGTATTTGTTTCATTACTGAAAAAGGGATTCCTTTTCATCAGGAGCCTCCAAAGAGGTTGACTTGGAAATGTCCCTACCACACTCTCTGCTGCCTCCTCTTGACAACCCAGAAATCCTTGACGTATGGTGTCTGTAGCTGTCCGGGAGCTGAGTGTTCACGGACTTGTCCACCCTGACTTCCCAGATCCCTAGAGACTTGTCTACTGCTCTTTGAAGCACCAGGAGTACTTTCACTGCTCCCATAATAACAGAATTTGTCCTTTTAGGATGGCACTTTTCTGGTTAGAGACAGCTCTAAAAAGACAATCACCAATCCGTATGTCCTCATGGTGTTGTACAAAGATAAAGTTTACAACATCCAGATTCGTTATCAGGAGGAAAGCCAAGTTTACTTGTTGGGAACTGGACTCCGAGGGAAGGAGGTAAGGACTTCTTGTTGCAAAATTCCCCAGTTCTCTTTTTGTGCCTCTCTGTGTAACTACCTACAGGGAACTTCAATGTAACATTCTTCGGAGGGTTATCCTGTATGACAACTTTAGACTTAAATCATATTAGTGAAATCCTTCATTTATTGAAAGAAAAAAAGTGTTAACAGTTGCTACCTCTGCCATAGGAATCTTTCTTATATCTTTTATTCCAAAGCATCTAAAATCACATGTGCAACTTTTGAAATCAGAAAAATAAAAAATGTTAACATTTAAATGTTTTTTAAAAGGATCCAATTAGATGGTGTCAAAGGGAAGTCCCTTCATTATTCACTTTTATGACACATTTTTTTTTTTAAAGATTTTATTGGGGAATTGGTGGAGGGGAACAGACAAGTTGCTGTCTTTTTGTTCTTCAGTTTAGTTGCGGAGGATGCGCTTCACTGTTGGTATCGTCATTGCGCTCTTCCCGGATGAGGCAGATCGGTCGCTGGCCTCTGGATGTCGCTCACCGCGGCTATTGACACCTCACGCTTGGCTGCCAGCCGCTCACGCTGGCTGCGGGCCACTCACTGTAGCCTATGGCAGCCCACTGCAGCAGGGGCTGCAGCCTACACCATCACCGGGGCTCGCACAGCCCAGCTCCAGGTGGAGCTGTTGTTAGCTGTAGAGGGCAGTGTCACTGGCCCTCATGTGGGATCCGAACCGGGGCTGCTGGCATCCCCAAACCAGCGCTTAACCAATGCGCCACTCGGCCGGCCCTTATGACACAATTTTAATGTAAGATTGCAGTGTATTAATAAGGCTGTATTTTAAATTGGCATCTGGAAAAGGGAAGAAATAGAATTCTTGTTGTGGTGATCATTTAGATACTTGGCTCATTTCTTCCTGAAAGTGGAAGTTTGGCCAATGAAGGTGGACAAATCGCCAAAGACACTGCCCTCTTCTGGGCGGGGTTTGCACCTGTCACTTTGTGGGGTAGTCAGACTAGTGTGAAGAAAACCTTTCAGGGTGGCTTTTTTCAAGGAAACTAACAGCTGAAGTTAGTTTCCCAACATATTCTTTAGCTTCAAAGCTCTGGGAAGAGGACCAGCTGAATCAAACATTTCCAGTGTGAGAAACAGCTCACCCGTAACTTCCATTTCGCTCCAAATATGTTTAAGTTATGATCATGTAAAGGAGTAGAATAAATACATATTTGGGTCAAATGTCTGAATCACTGGGTCGATGCAGAGAACGCTGCACAGGTCCTATAGAAGCAGAGACGTTTGCCCCGCAGGATTTCAGTGGGTCTAGTGGAAACACACAAGTACAGATTGTAGCTGCCCCAGAGGGAGGCACCTAGCAGAGAAGACTGGGAGAAAGTGCATGACCCTGTCTGGGGTACCGAGGGGGCTTCTGACCCGCCTAGCAGGATGCATGGGGTTTTGTCCAGTTTGGTCATCAGCGATCGGGTGACCCAGGCAGTGAATGCACATCCTTGGCTCTGGAGCCCCTATGAAGTGTGGAGGTGGTGATGGGGACGCAGTAGCGACATCATGAAGGAACTATTACTGCTTCGAGTGCCATGCTCTAGATATCACCTCAGACACCAGGGACACTCTGACCTCCTGGTTCCTTAGACCTCCTCACACGATTAATGATGGGGATGAAGGTGGGATGCAGAGGCCGAAAACACAAAGAGCATTCCAAAGGCAAGGGTCTCAGAATCAGACCCCTGTGCATATATGATTCCCATAGGAGGTTAACATATATAGACATAGTCTTTTATCCGTGGTTAATTGTATGTCAGTGAGAAACTACGTTTTCAAAGTTCTATAGCAGAAATCATTAAAATATTTGCCAAATTTTACACAGGTTTTCCCCTACAATCCTCATCACTTCATGAGGTAGGATATTATGCAGATAAAAAACTGAGGGCGACGTTCATGCACCCCCCTCTCAATGGCGATTCACCTCCCTATTCTGAATCTTTCAGGACTTTCTGTCTGTGTCAGACATCATTGATTACTTCCGGAAAATGCCACTCCTGCTCATCGATGGGAAAAACCGAGGCTCCAGATACCAGTGCACATTAACGCATTCTGCAGCTCGCGCCTAGAGAGCCAGCCAGCAAGCGAGCCTTCTTCCGGCCACCGTGCCAGGGCGGGAAGGGCAGTGAGCCGTGGTGACTGGACACACACTTAGGACTGAATCAAACCCCTCATCATGAACAAGGGGCTTTTGTCATTCCGCTAAAAAAGTTTTGAAACGAAGACTGTCAGACATCCCGTAATTTATTTATTCTTCTTGTTTGTAGAGTGCATCATAATGTCTGCACTTGAAGTCCAGTAGTGCCCTGTAATAATTCATATAAAAATGAATTTTTGATACCCATTTCAAAGTACAGTAGTTTACACAGTTACGGAAATAATTTGGGGGCAAGTTTCAAAACACTTAATAATAGTTTTTGCTATCACATAAAACTGGGTTATTTTATAGCCAAACCTTTGTCAGTCAGAGGCAATCATCAGTTTTATGCGTATAATTAGAAAATTATTAAAATTCACTTTCTCAGCAGCAGTAATTTAAAAGGCTTGGAAACTATTTCATCCTTTCTTATTTGGTGTTTTTTGTTGTTGTTATTTTTGGGGGTATTTTTGTATACTTTTTTTATGAAAAGATAAACGCATGTTGGGATAACTTCCTGGGATTAAAATTAATTTGCCTTTTGCTTTACTTTTGGGTTTCTAAAACAACTTTATTGACTTTACAGTTTAGTCCATATTATTTATTTTTGTTTTAAAGTATATTTAAGCTACAAATACTAAATGGAAACATTTTAAATTTAGAGGTGAGGCTTTGGTGTCAAATACAGCTGGATTTCAGTTAATCACATTTCAATCCCACCTCCTCTAACCCCCAACCAACTCCAAAAACATTGTCACGTGATGTGGATTTTACTGTAGTCTTCTTGGGAAGATGAAAAAGCAATGAATACACGGAAAAATTTGATCTGACTTTCTGAGTAATCTTTCTTCTATCTTTTTATCCCAGACCACTGTCCTAATGCCCGCCTCAGCTTTCCCCAAAAGCGTTTATATAAATTCTGCAAAGCAATTCAGCTCTTTCCTTCTGGTGATGTATCTCAGCTAAAAGTAGTAGGCATTTTGCAAAACAAAAACCTGGCATTTAGTGGTTCTTCAAGTTTTCCCCTTTGGGCCTTTGGTTGTTATTCCACAGCTTTTCTTAACAAAAATTGTTTGCTTCTCTGTTTAATCTACAAGTTCTCTGAGTGGTAGAGAATATCTTGCATCTTCATTTTCATGAGCTGATAGAAAATTGGAAGAGATCTTGGAAATCACCAGGTTAAAACTGACAATTTGCTACGAGTATGTGAAGACTTTTAACCAATGATGATAAAAATGTTTCACAAAACTTCATCCTTACAAAGCAAAAGTTGTCAAATTAAGGTCCAAAATTTGAGAGTTCTAAAGCTGGAAAATTCGCATTTATTTACGTGTTTATTCAACAGAACATTCAGCAAGCATTTATTTTCTGTCTGTTCTGTGTTAAAAGCTGAGTTAGTGCTGGGTAGTGACAGTAGCGCCCATTACAAGCTCTGTTATGGAGCGAACTGCCCTTGTTTCTTCCTTTATAGAAAGAAATCTTCTAGCCTTTATATTAAAAAAAAAAATCATAAAACGGAGGATATGGTAGATTTCAAAGCAATTATTTGGTAGTGAATTATGTATATATGGCACACTAAAGCCTATTTTAGTGTGCCATATGGTGGAAAGGGTCAGAAACGAGGAAGTTTTAGGTTAAAGGTATTCTAAAAATTATCCCAGTGCCATGGCTGAAATCGGTGGTGAGTATCTGACGTTTTTATGACCAGCGTCCTGTCTCCCCTCTTCAGGCAACGGCAGCTCGATGCTGCCCACAGACCCTCTTGTCCTCTGGCCAGACCTGGCTTATAACCCAGCCTCACCAACCACGGTTGCTCAGGGCCCTGCTCAGGGCTGAACATCTTACCAGAGCTGGCATTCTTCTCTGGAACGTTAAACACGGAGGTTGAGTCAGGATCTCTCTTCTCTGGGAGCCCCTGCAGTTAATGCTGTGCACCTGGAGTTGTCGGCTGCCATGCCTCTGCCCCTCTTCCACCTGCCTTTGGGAGGAAACCAGTCCATAACCGGAGAGGATGAGGCCCAGGCACGGAAACAGAACCAGGATAGCGACACCTGATTAGCCAGGGGAGCCCTTGAAATCTACTCCAACTATGAACTTCCAAGACACAACTCATGCTTCAGCTAGCTTGAGCTGTTTGGGGCACTTGCTACCAGGAGAGATCTGATTAATATAAACTCATACCATCCATTTATAATTTAGTGAGTCTCTTTCAGCCTGAGCCAAATTCAAGCATAAGGTAAAAAGTAAGCAGTGCCCCATGGCCAATTTCTTATGTCACACCCTTGCCATTAGTAAAATAAATTAGCCGTTCCTTGAAATATTAAAACAATAATAAAACAGCCTTCAGGAACATGAAATGATTATTGATAACTCAACATATTTTTATTTTGTTTTTTATGATATTAAATATATTAGTAAACTCAAATCTCCCAGATATTTGTTAACTCTACAATACATACAGTTATAAATTCACAATGAACAAATAAGAAATCAGGTAGAGAAACTGTTCGAAGCAAGGGATACGTCTGATATTTTAAACTCTTCAAAGAGGGGGTTGTTTCTTTCTGTTTCCTTGAAGTCATCTGCCTTCACAGGATGATTAAAATGTAGAATAAGGTCACAAAGCAGTAACTGGGAGGATTCTGCGTAAAACAGAACAGAAGACGGTATTTAGTAGAACATAGGTCCCAGACAGCTATCACTCTTAGTAGCTATTTCCTGATTCTGGATTTGGCTTTCTTTTAAATGTCTATTGATGAAACCACAATTTAGGTATGCTCCGTGTGACTTCAACTCAAATTTACGTACTACAAAATGAGCATGACATAAAACATTTACTAGAAGGTTCTTTAGCTCAGCTTGTCAGCTATCTTACTAAATTGCAACTTGATTTACACAAATTTGATTTAACACTTTGGAAAACCTATTTAATCTGTTATACATCCATATAGTATAAAGAATCTCAAATAGGTCTATAAGGCATGTTACAAAAACTAGCAGTTCCTATCTCCGAGAGGCAACCCCTTCTAAGTGTTTCAGCTCATTTTGTATTTGTTGTTTTCATTGTTTTGTGTGTGTCTATGGGGTTTATTTCTTGGGAGGGGGTAGCTGGTATTATCTCCATATGTCTATATGAGATGCACATTTTAGTTTTCAATTTTAGGTATTATCTATCTGCTACAGAAGACCAAGACACAGCTCTTTTCACTCTCCCCTCATCTCCTTATACTTGAGTCCAATTTTTGCTAGCTCAATATTTAATGTTTAAAACTTTTTGATTGTATATTCTTCACAGCTGAGTCTTGTAATATGAGATGTCCATTCCTTCAAGCTACCACCCAACCAAAGTTAGTAATTTTCTTTGTTCATTGGTGAGTCATGACTAGATCCCAAATCTCCCTCGGTGGTAAATCTCTGCATATAGTCAGGCACCTTCGCTGTTCTATTGAGCCTCTCCTCTCTTGAGAGCCTCTGATCCGCTCCAGTCTGGGCTGGCCACTCTCAGGCCTTCTGTGCAGCCTGCATCCTGGGGGTTCCCTTCACCATCACCCCAGGGACTTTCACCCCTCCCTTGTGTGGAGGGTCCTTTTTCCAGAATTTTATGTCTTTCTCTTTTTGGTCTGCTCCTCTGTTTGGTGGAATACCACCCCAGCAACTTCCTGAGAGGGAAAATTATGTCTGAAAATTTCTCTCCACTAATGCGTAATAGATTGACGGAGTATAGAAATCTAGGTTGGAAATCCTGTTTCTTCAAATTTGCAAAGGCATTGCTGCATTTCATTCTAGCTCGCACTGTTGTTACTGAGAACGTTCATGATTCTCTTAATGGTTGTTTCTCTTGAGGAGTTTTCGGGATCCTGTTCCTCAGTGTCCTGGTCTCACAGCGCTATGCTGCAGTGCAGGTCTGTGTCCATCCATTGTGTTGGCTCTTTCATTGTAGGACCTCATACTCTCCAACCCTGGAAAATTTCCTGGGATTATTTCCTTAATGAATTCTTCCTCATCCACTGTCTGTGTTTTTCTTTCTAAAACTCCTATTTACTGGATATTGGACTTCCTTGACTGATTTGTCATTTTCCTCCCCTAAAACTTTTCATCACTGTTTTTTTTTGTTCTATGATATAGGGGATTTTTCTTCATTTTATCTTTAAAATCATCTATAGAGTTTATTTCTATTGTCACCTTTTAAATTCCAAGAGCTCCCTTTTGTTCTCTAAATATTCTTTATAGTATCGTGTTCCTTTTTCATGGATGCAGCATCTTCTCCCCTCTGTGGATATTAGTTTCTAGTTTTCATCTCCCTTCATAATTTGTGTTTCTTCCTCATTGATTGAACGTACTTGCTGGTTCTGTCTCTGCTTTTCATATTAGATGCTTTCCTCAATTACCTGTTGTGCCCTATTTATCTGCTCATATTTGAAGCTGAGGCTCTATAAAGACAAATGGCAGCTCTACACCCATAGTAGTCTATATTGCGGGGTGATCTGACTGGGTATTTTGTTGAGGGGACCTGTGCTATCAGTATCTCTGAGTCTTTTCCTTTAGGCTGGTCAGATTCCTGAAAGAAAAATCTGCTTGAGGGTATAAATCAGGCATCAAAGTTTTGTAGCCACGTGGGAAAAGAAAGCTGGAGGTCTTGTGTGTAATTCAGTATGTACATTTGGTTTTAATACCCTTGTTTTTAGTACAGCACTCTGCTCCTCAATTTGTGTCTCTAGTGGCTCTAGGCCAGAGATCCCTTGCTTCACCCTCTCAGGGAATAAACCTTGTGTCTTATGTCACAGAGGAGAAACAGTTGTCCAGTTCTGTATAAAGGGAAGAGACCTCAGGGAGTCTTTAATTTCATAAACATTTAACCAGCCTTCCTGTCCTTAGCCCACTTTCACCCCTCCGTACCAGGGTTCTGGTGCCACTATGTTTAGTGTCTTGGGCTATTTCTTGGCTTTACCCAGCCAGCTCACGGTTCAGATTTCTCTGTTTGCTTCCATTTGCTTTCTGTTTTGTAGTTAACATTTTTTGAGAGCTCTTTGTCTTACAGATTTTTGTCTGTTTCAAATCACTTTAAATTTAAATCTCAGGTCTCCCAGTGACTAGCTGTGTGACCTTAGGAAAGTCAGCTATCCTCTCCATGTCTGTTTATGTATCTGTAATGCCAGTGGTAACATTTCCTATCTCACAGGGTTGTTATGACAATTGAACCCATTTATATAAAGCTTTGGGAAGAATATTTGGATTATGGTAAATAAGTGTCATCTATCGACATTATTATTTGGGGGAGTATGTGAGGTACACAGAGTGTTCATTAATTTTCCATCTTTACCTTCCTAGTCTAGCTCTATAAGTCCCTGGTAGCCTAACAGCCTACCTACCCCACAACTTTTCAGGAACAATATATCATACTTTTAGTTTCTATTTTACTTCATAAATGAATAGTCCCCAAACTAGAAAAGTTAGATAATCAGGTTTGGGAGGAATCTAAAGCTTCTCTAATTGTTTTAAGTGAGTGCAAGCATCTAGAACCAATTTTTCATTTAATAAATATTTTCCAAGAACCTATTATATCAAGGCACTGTGTTAGCTGCTAGGAATACCTTAAAGAACTTACAGTTGAGCAGGGATAGGAAAAGTAGGCAAACACGCAATTACATCAGTGTGACAGATGATATGAAAAGGTAGAAGAGATCACGTGCTGGCTTAAAAGAAGTTTTCCAATGTATGTAAGTACCCTTGACTAATACGATAAGCAGCAGGTAAGCTGTGGGGTAGAGGTAGGGGTGCAGCCGTGGGCATTTCAGAAGGAGACGCAAGCGGTAAGGCCCAGACGCAGAGCAAATGTGTAGATGTGCACATAGTTCAGTATGGCTGGAGCATAGAACGTGCGGGAGAAAAACTAATGAGATGAGACTGGAGAGGTGGGTAGGGGCCTGATGGCAAGAGGTGCTGCAGTCCCTTCTAGGAGGCTTGGACTTGATCCTCTGGTCAGTGGTGAACCAAGGAGGTCTTCAGCAGACTTACAGTTTAGAAAGATAATCCTGGTGGTGGAGTTGAGGTTGGTTTTTGAGAGATGAAGAATTAGGCAAAGCTAACCAGGTTTATTGATATCCGACTCCTCGGTTCCTTTGTTAATATGTACTGTAAACCTGTGAGAGAGCTACAGAGCACACTGCACTTCCCAGACTTATTTGATACTAATGTGGACTTCTGTATTGCATACCATCTCTCAACGTCTCTTGAGACAGCAGGGTTCACAGATCAGTCTGGGGAATGCTGCCGTAGGGAGAACAGGCAGAAACAGCGTAACAGGCACTCACTATTTGGTGCCTCACTAACGGCCACTGCCCTCGTCTTCTTTCTGGCACAACTGGATTCCACTTGCAGTGATCCTCTCCCCAGCTTCAGTTGTTAAGTCCTGACTGGTCCATATTGGTTTTGGCAGTCCCAACCCCCTTGGCGGCGGCTGCTGTCATACGCATGTGATGCAACTCTGAGCAAGGAAAGGAAAGGGGGAATGTGCTGGAGAGATCTGGGGAAAGGCTTATACAGACACAGGCGGAGGAGGTCTGTAATGGCCATGTCTGCAGGTAACGACAGTCAGTCATTACAGAGTGAGCACAGAGTTAAAATATAGAAAGAACCAGTACCTAATGAAGTCTGCAAAACTTGAATTAACTTTAGGGCAGCCCAACCTTGGATTGTCCTGTTCTTTTCCTTTTGGTATAAGCCACGGTAAGGTGGCATTTTGTTATGTGTAGCTAAAGGCCTCATAACTGACACACAGGCTACCTTCAAATATCTAAGAGTTGTCATACGCATTGCATAATCAATGTAATTTTCATGGTTAGAAATAGGACCACTGGGGGAAAGGACTAGGGGAGCAGATTTCAGCTAGTTCCTAAGGAGCAATCATCTTAGAATATGTTGACTGATGAGATAGGGAGTTCCCCAACATAGGAAATGTTTGGTCAGGAATAGATTATCACTAGAAATGCTCAACCATGGAAATTTTACATGGGATAAAATAGAATATGTCTGTGAGGCAGTGACTAAACATCATGAGCTATGAGGTCTAATCCTACTCTATGAATCTGTTTAAAATGAAGAGCCCATAACTTTCAGAATCAAACAAACTTACATTTTTTAATTTGTATGGAACCTTAGGGGCCAAGTAAGGATAAGTGGATAAGATACCATTTTGCAGAATGCGACATCGTTGTGTAATGGTTTGCTGAAGCAAAGGAAGGGCAGTGGATTTACAGAGGTTGGTCAGATGTCACAAGCTTGTCAGTGTCAAGGATGGGAATTCAAGTTTGCTAACTTCTAGATTAATCAATGCTCAGCCATAACTCATCTTTAGAGACCTAGTTCATATTAGCCATAAGCATTTCTTAAGAAATAGAAAAATCCTAATTAGTAGGCAAAATTCACTTAGACCCTGGCAGAAGCAAAAACTGGCTCATTATTTATTTTATAACCATGACATGCAAACATTTAAATATAGTTATTCCACACTTACCTTTCATCTTCTTCAGCTCCAAAGAAATTGTGTTAATGTTTTTAATTATGGCTTCCACCTTTAGCTTATGGTCAGTATTATTCCTAAACATCTGATTTTAAAGGAGAAAACAAAAAACAAAAAACAATGTGTAAATCTGAAGTAGTTACATGTACTTCTAAAATACTTAAATTTTCAGTATTTCTAAAAGGAAAATCTGTTATTTCAGAACTGAAATAATTGTGAAATAATAGTCTTTATAAATGGTTAGAATTCTAACATAAGGAGGCATCAACTTCTTACGTTAATATTTTCTCAACTGGAAACACCTCCAGCTGGAATTCTTAGGGTGAGGTTTTTTTTTTTAATCAAACCATAGCCACAAGATGGGGCCCTTATAATGCAGAAATTCTCAACATTTATAAACTACCTTACAATTTAGCAATGGTATAAGATCTCCAATTTTGTTTATGAAAGTGAGTGTCTTTTTTCTAACTTATTCGTGAGTGACAGAGTCCACATACAATCCCTTTAAACAGTAAAATTCAAAATAAAATTCAGTTATAACTCATTGACTAAGAAGATGGCAAAATGACCACTTCTATTTTAGCTTATGGCATTAGGGGAACTCACATTTGAATTTTGGTTAACTGGAATGTATAACTCAAAATATTACTACGTTATAGACACAGTACATATATTTAACCAATTGTGTGAGATACAAATCCATGGTGAGTCACTGGAATCTAACGTCAGGCATTCAAATCTCTCAAAATGACTGCAAAACTGAGCCACACTTAATACACAAAACTCCCACAACGTGAAAGGTGGGAAGTTAGGAGGCAGTGTATGAATTGTCCAAACTAATGAAAACTAACCTTTACATTAATTCCTTGCCTCCGCCTTTTCCTGAGTTGGATTTATCCTATTTCTTTCTCTCACTCCAAATCCACTGTAAAGGAAATAAAAATTTTTTCCAGACAATGAATAAAATATACTTTGCATCCACCTACAAGCCTCCCAGGTGCTAAAAAGGGAATGGCAGCTCTCTTGGGTATGGCAGATCAAAAGACTCGGGTTTGAAAGGGCTGGCTGAGTGGCTCAGTGGGTTAAGAGCTCACTCAAGAGTGTGAGCTGAGCTCTGGGCAACAGCAGTTCGAGGCCCGGCCGGAGCTGAGCTGCCAAGAGGTGGCAGGATGGCTCAGATTAAAAAAAAAAAAAAAATCCTTATATTAAAAAAAAGGATTCGGATTTGAGGAGAAAGGAAAGAAGATAAATAAAGGGGATGGGGTGGGGATGGTGAAATTAACTTTAAAAATAAGGAATAAATGTAAAAAAAAAATTAAAATAAAATAACCAAGAAGGGAGGGAGTAGAAAGTAGAAACTAAATGGATAGAGAAATGTCAAAGCAAGCTGACCCACTCTTGGCGGTCTGGTTATCCAGGGCTCCAAGCACCGTGGGTGGATGGGTGGATGGGTGGATGGGTGGATGGGTGGATGGGTGGATGGGTGGATGGGTGGATGGGTGGATGGGTGGATGGGTGGATGGGTGGATGGGTGGATAAAGCAGATGCCTGGGTCTAAGAGCCCTTTCCCAGGAGGTGGGGGTGGGGGGAAGCATGGGGTCAGAGGGCAAGGCCCCCCCTTTGCAGCCACCAATGCAGCTCAGGCACCAGCCGCAGCCCGGAGTTCGAAGGCCCAGCTCAGGCCCTGGGCGCCCACTCCAAAGGCCGAGCCCTCCTTCCAGGCCCAGCGACACCCGGGGAGGCTGCGGGGTGCGCACAGGCCCCCCCCAGCCGCTGCGTCGTGCGCGGGGCCTGAGCATGGAGCCTTAGTCCTCCTGCTCCCAGACCAGCTCTGGGCGTGACCGCGGGACCGCCATGGCCCTGCCTGGGCCCAGCCACGCACCCTTCCCGATGCAAACGCCCCCAGGAGGGCGCCCGGGACCGTGGGGGCCGCGGGCGGGGAGACCCCGCAGCCTTCACACTGTCAGAGGGAGATAGCACTGGGCCGGCCGAGTGGCGCGGCGGGTGAGCGCTGGCCTGGGAAGCCAGCGGCCCCGGTTCGGGTCCCACATAGGAGGGCCCGTGAAAAAAAAAGGAATTGGCATTATTTAAAACCAAGCAACCCTGGCCTGCCCAAGACCTGCACCTTAGCACGACGCACCGGGCCAAGGTCAGGAAGCTCTGACCGTTAGGTCCCGCAAGCCGGCGGGAAAAGGGAGACCGGGCTTCCTGATTGGCCAGCTTCTCTGCCTGATGCATCCTGGGAGTTGTAGTCCCAGACAAAGACCCAATGGAGAAGGTGCTAGATGCCAGGCAGACAGTTACCGGCGCTGTCTTGTGCTCCTGGAGAGAGGGAGGGTGGGGAAGGTGCTGACATGTCCTGTCTTCTATATGCCAGGCATCATGCTACATGTTTTACAGCCCTCATTTGCATTTAATTTTCACAGTATAGGAGTGTGGTTAAGGCCAGACCCTGTGGGGTTTAAATCCTACTCCAGGACTTGTTTAGCCACAGAGATGCGAGGAAGCGCATCAATTCAGGGTTCAAACGTCCTCATCTATCATATGGAGATCATAACTGCCTTCTAGTGTTCTTTTGGGTGTTAAATGAGATTATGTATCACAGGGGCTTGGCAGATGATGTGTCCAATAAATGCAAGCTCTTATCATTCCTATAAATTTTTGCAGATGAGTAAAGAGCACAGATGCGCTGTGAGATGCTCACTGGTTTCTTGCCAACCAGAGACGCTGGGATTTGAGCCATCTTTGCTGGATTCCAAGAGGACTCTGTTACTACAGCCTTTGGGGCTGCCTCCAAGGCTTTCCCTGGTGCCCTCAGGACATGCCTTGCACTGGATGATGATCTCAGACCTTCAGCCTCAGGCTCTGGAATCCAGTCTTTGTCGCCTGCCAGTCTCCCTTATAACACATACCAGGCTCTTGAACCAGTCCCTCAACCCACAGCACGTTGTTTTTGGTTTTATCCAATTACTTTCACTTCAACACTAGAATTTGTCGTCTGCTGCAGTTAGATGAAGAGGGGGTACAAGAGAACTGAATTTCAGTCCTAAGGGCAGCCAGCTATGTGATCTCGGAAGAGTGCCTTTCTTTCTCTGAACCTCACTTTCCTCATCCTTTTCCTGATGATAGGGCTGGGCGAGATCAGTGTTTTCTAATCTCTCTCACTGGAGGGCCACTGTCCTGACTCTTTGCCCTAACTTTGTACCACCTATATTATTATTACCTTAATGTTTTACATTTACTTCCCTTAAAAATTTAAATCTACTTAAAAATCTTTATGGTACCAATGTAAATGGAATAAAATACACAGGGAAGGTAATAGGAAAAATAAAGACAATGGAAATTAAACTATAATCTTAATCATCTAGATATTCTTGCCTCCTGATGGATGTGATCCTGAAGCCTGATCTTTGTTAAAATGGCGTCTTATTATGTGTTAAAGATAGTCCAGCACACAGTGAGACTTTCTTCTTGATGAAATCAGGAGTACAAGAATTGGAAGGGGAGTAACTCTCACTGTGCGATATGGTTTTCAGTGCCTGTGTACCATGTAAAAACATCTCTCATATCCCTAGTGGGATATGTCCCATACTTTGCAGAACCTAGGATCAGATACTCTCCAATATTCTGCCCTTTCTTATACCCCTTCATTCTCAATGTGCTATGAATGCCGTTCAAAACTCCCCTCAATCCTGGAGGGAGTCTTCTGCATTCAGCCTACCCAACTCTGCAATTTCATACCCATCTTAGCCAGTGCTAACCTCATTCAACATTTCAACTCTGGGTCCTTCCTAGTGCCAGAGTCTTGCATTTTCTTGTTTCTGATATGTGCACAGAGCATTTTCAAATCTAATTCTCAGAGTGCTGAGTAAGGCGTCAAAAAGAGCCACAGAGGAGAGGGAACAAACATCCTTTGAGCACATACTGTGTACCATGCCTTATGTTAGAAGCTTTCACCGTCTGAGAACTTTCTGAGGTGTCTGTTATCACTCCAGTTATATGGAAAATGGAACTTAAGCTTAGAGAGCTTAGGGGCTGCTTAGGGGCAGAAGATCGAGAATCAGCTGTCATGTGACCCCAGAGCCTTCTGTTCTATTCTCTGTGCCAGGTTATCTCCCAGTCCAGGACACAGCCGTTTGATACAATAAACAAATACATCATGGCTGCTTAATGTTTGGGGCTTCCTAGATCATTGAACTTGAACACACGGGGACTGATGTACACACAAGTGTGTAAACACAGAGTGACCAACATAAGGGAAGAAACATTTCTTTTCTGAACTAAGGACATTAACAAAACAAATAACTGCCACCACTGTTTTATAAATGCAGGGATAATTGAAAGTCAAAAAGGAAGGAAGAAAGAAAAAGAAGGAAGGTCATAATAATTTCAGAATAAGACCAACTTAATGAAACTCTTATGAGATATGTCCTTTTGCTCCCCATATTTTGATGTAGACTAGTGGAAGCTTCTCCTCAGACCTGCAGGATTACAGATGTGTTGTTGGAAACTCCCCATAGGTAATACCAGGAGAAAATAAGGTGTTTAAGAGAAGTATGGTAAAAACAGTAGCTGGGTTGAGATAGCATTAAGGCTGAGAAACCTGAAAATAGGTGATGGTGGGGGCCTGGGCTGAGTAGGAGCTGGTGTCTCTAGAGCCCCATCTTCCCGAACACCCCATTCTCAGGGCCAGCAAATGTCTGCAGGGCCTGCTTTAGCTCAATTACCTGCCTTTTATAATTCTGCCCACAGGACTTTTTTTTTTTTTAAGTTTTTAAATTTTTTATTTTTATTGGGGAAGAGTGTGTTTTTCCAGGACGCATCAGGTCCAAGTCAAGTAGTTATTTCAATCTAGATGTGGAGGGCGCAACTCAGTGGCCCATGTGGGGATCAAACCAGCAACCTTGGTGTTATGAGCACCGAACTCTAACCACCTGAGCTAACTGGCAGCCCTCTGCTCACAGGACTTTTGATAGAATTTAAAGACCTTCCATCCATACAGAGTGCTGATTACTTCTTATGAGTAGATTCAAACTACTGTAATTTGGAAAAGATCATCATTCAAGTTTTAATTTTTTAAAGAACCAACTGTATTTATTTATTTATTTATTTATTTATTTATTTATTTATTTAGCTGAGCCATCCTGCCACCTGTTGGCAGCTCAGCGGCAGCTCAGCTCAGGCTGGGCATCGAACCGCTGTTGCTCAGAGCTCAGCTCGCACTCTTGAGCGAGCTCTTAACCAACTGAGCCACTCGGTCAGCCCTGTAATAGGTGGGGGATGGGGGAGAGAGACCTGAACTCAGAAAAACACAGATTATAATATATTTTCTTCCATAAAAATGTCTTGGAGTGATGATGACTGCTTATTATGGTGTTTTTCCTCCAGGTCCTTTTTTTTTCCCTAAGAAAATAAAACTTTAAAAGTGTCATCTGCCTTTTAAGACTTGAGACTGTTATAGATGAGGACCTAAAAAAAAAAAAATCTGTCTCCCTTAATAAATTTGCAAATGCAACACTTTACCAAAGCCCAACACAGCATACAATAGTTGAGTCCAACATTAATCAAATAAAGGAGATTAAAAAGCTGATAAATTCTCCCGTAAAGCGAAAAGCTGTTACAGAACAAGAAGTTGACTCAGCGTTTTATGGAGCTGGCTGTGAGTGCCTCCGTTAGTTTTATTACAAATTCTTGACATAAAGTCTTCATTTTCAGGAAACAAATTGAGTCAATTATCTCACTTCTTCCACTTGCTTTCAGAGCACCCATTCTCATCCTCTCCCTGCCCCTTATCAATTAAAAGTGCTGGTCTCTGTGCCCAGGGACTGGCTTTCTACTGGAGTATCACCCCCTCCCCCACTTATGAATATTGCTTTGCACAACCCCTGTGTACACAAATTTGGGAGGTAAGGAACCTGTGCTTGGATCATCACTTCAGAGCATGACCAGTGTTGGAAAGATCAAGGAAATTCCATAGGGTCAGAGCAGTGCTTCCCCAAAGCCAATCACATGCAGCGAGTCAGAAGGCATGTGACTTGTGTCACTGGGGTCCAAACTGAAAGTTGGAGTCCCTGATCCTCTGTCTTCTTCAAGTACCTGACATTGCATTGGACAGAGTCATTTTCTTTTTCTCCGGAAGAAACACTTGCAAGCTATAGAAAGATGTCATTCATGAAAACCTATATTGCTTGCTGCATTAACAAAAAAATTTTCACTTCTAATTAAGAAAAAATGAAAAAGAAGAAAACCCTGTCATTTGGAAGAATACGGATGGACCTTGAGGGCATTGTGCTAAGTGACATGAGTCATTGAAAGACAAAACACTGTCTGGTCCCACTTATATGTGAAATTGAAAAACACAGAACTCTTAGAAACAGAGAGTGGTGGCTGCCAGAGGCTGAGGGGTGGGAGAAATGGGTAGAAATTGGTCAAGGGCTACAAACTTCCAATGATAAGATGATTAAGTTTCAGAGATCTAAGGTACAGCATGGAGACTACAGTTAATACTGTATTATGATTGGCTATGAGAGCAGAGCTTTGCTATTCTTACCATAACAACAACAAAAGGGATAATTATGTGAAGTCAAGGTTGTGTTAACTAACCTTATTGTGGTAAACATTTCACAATATATACATGTATCCAATCATTACATTGTACACCTTAAACTTACACAATGCTATATGTCAATTATATCTCAACAGAAGCTTGGAAAAAAAACAATTCCAGTTCTGTCCCAACACTTCCCTCTGAAATAGAAAGCTACCTAAATAGAGTTGCCAGATAAAAGGTAGGGCATCCAGTTAAATTTGAATTTCAGGTAAATAATAGATAGCTTTTCTTTTTTGAAACTATAAGTATGTCCTGAATATGGAATGGCACATATTTATGTTAAAAACTTGTTTGTTTATCTAAGATTTCAATTTATCTGGGAATTCTATACTTTTATTTGCTAAATCTGGCAACTCTATGCCCAAAACACTTCAACCAGGAAAAGAAAAGCAAACAAACTAAAAAGACTTATAGATTCAGTAGGTAAAGAAGTCAAGAGAATATTGAGGTTTTCCAACTTGATGTCCAAAATAATAAAATACATACCTTTATTGCACTAGAACTTAGCTTCCTCCTTCGGTCAACATTCCTGTAATGGAAGAAACAAGCCCGGCCTTTGAGAAAGCAGATGGACGAACCCTGACAATATTCAGCATGGTGCTGTTTTTGACAGTTGCTTGCTATGCCTGTTTGTCTGAAAACTCTTTGCGCTGAGGTTTTCAGAAAATGCCTTCATCCAGCCAGGCATATTTATGGCAGGAGTTGTGTTTATTTCCAGAGATCCACCAATCAGAGAATACCTCCTGTCCCCAACTAAAATATGTTTCTACTTCTCCCGTGTCAGCCCTCCATCCCCTAAGAACACTTCCCCTGTTTATTAAACACATAGATCCTGGCCAGATGCAACTCCCTGCAGACATAGCCCTTAACTCCCTAGCCTCACCCTCATCAGCCAGCCATGCAAGGAAAAAGGAGCATCCTTAGGAAAAAACATATTATGTTTACGAAGTCCATTACAACAGACTATAAGTGTGTACTCACCTTTGGCAATGAAAACTAAAACAGAAAATGTCTGTGTGTAGAAAAGCAAGTTTGGAAGAATATTCAGCAGCCTGTTGACAATAATTATATCTGGGTAGTAAGAGTTATGGGTGATTTCATTTCTGCCCATTTATTTGTGTAGCCTGGCTGTCACGTTAGTCCCAGTCCGCTTCCCTATATTTTAAACTCTCCAGAGCGTTTCTCAGGGTGGCGCCACATCAATCACTTCAGAGCTGAGCTTCTCCATCTTCACAGTGCACAGCAATTATTCAGGGAGCTTGTGAAAATGCAGGTTCTGGGGCCCACCCCACAGACTCTGATTTGGTCAATCTCAAGTGACGCTCCTTGAGTCTGCATTTTAAACTCCTCCTCCTTCCAGTTCAACCTCTATGACTGCGGGCCACACTTTGAGGAATGCAGTGCTGACTTACTGCGTCATTGGGCGTCTTCTGTAAGTCTCAAATGTCGCCATGGTGATGAATTACCTTGGTTACTAGTGCCAGAATTCAGTCATTTAAATATATATATAATTACTATACATGTAATATACTGTATATATACAAAGGGTGCCAAAAAATGTATACACATTTTAACAAGTGAAAAAAACTATTAAAATTGTAATACTCGATATATACCAATAACAAAAGATGAATACAAGTCATGTTTGACTTCCGCAATTTTGAGGTGCTCAAAGTAGTTCCCATCAGCGTCCAGACACTTCTGATTACGGTGAACTACTGCTTGAGCAACGTTGACCAAAGTGTCCACTTGTATACATTTTTTGGCATCCCTGGTATATACATAAAATATTTATATATACATATATATAATATATATATATATGTATATATATAGATGCATAAAATATTTATATATACATATGTAATATATATATATAATTTTTTCTTTTATGTGTGTATGTATATATACACAAAAGTGTGTGTGTGTGTGTGTGTGTGTGTGTGTAATTTCAGGCATAACTCAGGTCCACTTAATTTCTATGTACGAGGGGAAAGTGTTTGGGGTGAGCCTCCCCACCCCCAGCACAGCAGCAAACAGACTCACGATGTCTGCTTGATTCTTGGTGGTGGGTGGAAGGAGGTGGACTTCCCAGCTTCAAGTTCTTCCTAATTTAGGTCTTTATTTCTTCTGTTTCCCAGCCTTTTTGTTTTTTTGCGCATAGTAAGTGCTCAGCAAACCTTTACTCAGCCACTGAATGGAAGTGCTGGCTGTTACAGTGGCATCCCCAAGGGTCCGAGAAAGCCAGGTGTGCACTAGAACCTGTCACTCTGAGGGACCCCCCAGCAAAGCTGTGACAGCAGAAGTCACACCCTCATGGCTGCTGAGCCCTCTGAAGGAGGGACAGCCCCTACGATGTCTAAGGAGAAAGTGGATGAACACTGGATCCCCCTTAGCTCTGTCTGCTTTCTAATTCTGTCACACAGACCAAGGATTCAAGATAGCAATGAGAAGCAGCCTTATGGCTGTTCTAGAACACAACACCAGGCCTCAAAGCTTCAAAGCAGCCTTGTATGGTGTGGGAAAGATTGCAAAACTCTGGTCCCTGATTTGAAAAGAAACAACAACAACACTATCTTGGCTGGGGATGATCATTTGAATAAAAATCAAATGACTTAGGATCTGTCCAGAATGAAGGATGTTTTAATACTTTGTGTGTAAAAACACTGATATTTTGCTTCTTTTTTATTAAACAGATTTTATTATTTTTCAGGATCTTGTCAGCATAATCATTTTATGGGTGGATGAAATATTCAGCGCTGCCATAGCAGGAGTTCTTCCACAGCGATTACCTTGTGGCACTTTCCCTGTAATTAGGTTTTCGCCGAGCATTTTTCCCTGGGTCTGTGTAATAAATGAAATATGACCAGAATTTAAATTTGTCAATTACAAGCGAGTGTAGTGCGTAAACACACAACAGAGCCGTGAATTCCAAACCACAGGCTGTTGCTGCGGGGCAGATGCTCTGAAAATTAAAATGGAAATAAAACTACTGACTGGGAAGTGAAAAGTGGCCCCCAAAGAAAGCAAATCTCCCCTAATGCTCATGCATGACTCTACCCAACAGTGCGAGCTCTTGATTACAAATTCTTCAGCGTGAAACTGACAAATCAAGGAGGAAGCAGTGGGGTTGTGTTATAATAATCTACCCAGGGCTCTGGTCTCCTGCCCTGTGAATTCCTGTGTTTCTTGATGCTAGATCAAAAGGGTTTGGGACATGAGGGGCCAAGCCCCACAGCCTAGTACAGTCTGCTGGTGGGCTCTGAGTGGCTCAAGGGTAGAAGATTTGGGGACAGGGACAGGGTCAGCTCTCTTCCAGCAGCGACTGCATTCACTGACCTGACCCCAATAATTGCTCCTGTGGGGCCCTCTGCCGACCATTTCTTGTATAGGAGAAAACTCTAAGAGCCTGCACTGTTGCAGGCACTGACAAATCATTGATTTCATTAAAGCAGCCACAAAACGAAGGCAAACTTTTTGAACTTGCACGTACAAGAAGCCCTAGGCAAGGAAAAAGGAACTCACATTTTTGTAAACTTACTGAGTACCATGAGTTTATTCATGCAACAAATCTTTCTTGAGTGTCTCTTCTGTCAGACACCATATTTTAGGCATTTAGCGGCGAGCCAGATCTGACAGGCCTTTCTCTATCACGAAGCCCATGGTTTAGAGGAGGACATGGACTGGCATCCACAAATGGCACAAATACATATCAAGTATTAACAACGACTTAATTAGGCACTGTCCAGAATGGAGATGTGTCCTGGTGGGGGCATGTGGCATGGTGGGGGCAGCTTTCAGAGAGGGCTTCCCCAAGGAAGGGACATTTGGGTTGAGATCGGGCGCGAAGAGCACTTGGGTGGAGGGAACCGCATGTTTGGGACTCTGTCAGGGACAGCCTGGCAGACGGGAGGGCTTGAAAGAATAACTGGCCCGGCTGGGAAGTGGGGAGCGAGGAGGGGCACAGGGCAAGGGGAGGCTGAGGAACGAGGCAGGAGCAGGACCACGCCAGGGCCACAGAGGCTGTGCTGAGGCTTCTGGTCTCTCCTGACACCAGTGGGATGCCACTGAGGGCAGGTGCGGCATGGGAATGATGGTGGTGGGTAGTGGGTGGTTTGGAAAGATGCCCCTGGCTGCATGGTGGAGATCAGATGGAAAGACGGAGTCTAGTCAGGAGTCGAATGCAGCAGCCCACGTGAAAGATGGCAGCACGTTGTTTAACATGGTGGCCAAAGAAATGGAAATGAGATTAGAAAGTAATCAGGAGTAGAGTCGGCACAGACGTGGTGATGAGTGATGTTGCTTGGGAAGGAAGGGGATGTTAAGCGTGGCTACATGATCTCATTGACTTGTTAGAGCCTGGCAAGGTGGCATCGTCTCCATTTGACAGGTACATGAAGCAGCTGAGGCTCAGCAAGGCTTAGTGTTGGGCTTGAGATCATTCAGCTGGGAAGCAGCCAGGCCACATGCTTACCAATTACCCACAGTATCTCTGAGGTGCTACATAGGGTATTTACTTAGAAACTTATCTCCCCCACATCCGCTCAGTGTAACTCCTACATTCTTGAAACCACCCCAAAATGTCTGCTCTGTTCATTTCCTTGTCTTTCTTTCCTGATAGGCTGTGAGCTTGCTGAGGCCTGGGCCTTATTCGCTTCTGTGTTGTCAGTACTTGTCCAGTGCCTGGCTCAGAGTGCGAACCAGACAATGTTTGTTAAAAAGCTTCCACAGTCTTCTACAGCAGGGAGCCAGTTGGCGGGCAACGTGTGTTTTAAACAATCTCACTCGCCTAATTCTGTCTTACACCAGGACCACAGCTTTGGGATTTTTGCTGGAATGCTCGAAAAGGACTGGAATGCAAGAAAGGTCTAGAAGTATTTAGGAGCCTAGTATGGTTAAAAGAGCACACAGGCTTTGGAATCATGTGGCTCTGGTTTTAAATCCTAGCTCCTCAGTTTATAAGCTGCACATCGGAGAGTCACTTATCTTCTCTGAGTGTTCAGTGCCCTCATGTATAAAATAGGGCAATTTAAGTGTTTACTTAATGGAGCAGCTGTGAAGGTTGCATCTGATTATCTGGACTTAGCACATTAATACCTACATTCCTTATTTTTGTAGAAAAGAAGGGTCCAAGCAAGTGGTTGGCGCTGGGAATTTCTCTCCTCTTGGCTTCAAAGTTCCTGTCACTCACAGAGTCCTCTTCCTTTGGTTTATTATGGAATGAGAAAAGAGGAAGTTGGCTCTCTGGGGGTCCCTGACAAGCTGACAGATGTTCCCTAAGGCAACTTTCAACAGAGAGCCCATTATTATTATTATTACTATTATTATTATTCTTCGTGATTTACAAGTGTGCACCTCCAAGCCTCTGGGCATGATGATCCTGGAGGAGGCATGAGATTATTCTATTGAGTTTGGTTCCTGTTAATTCATGGCTCTGACAAAATTAAAGATGGAGACAGGAAGGACCTGAAGCCTAAGCAAAGTATCCCAAAGCCGGGGTTCTGGGGCACACAGGGCTGTGGGAAGAACACTCAACAGTCTGAACTGCAGCTCAGCCAGACAGGTATCCAGGTGGAGCAGAGGCCCTTGAGCACGCCCCAGAAAGCAGCAAGACCTTCCAGTGCAAACCCGGACTTTGACCTAAGGAACGGAGGACTCTGGGATCATAGGTGCATGGGTTCAAATCCTGTCTGCACTGCTTATTTATATTATCAGCTGAGCAAATGGCTCAAGGTCACACAGCTAGTCATTTGCAGAACTGGATTCAGGTGCAAATGTGAACCCAAGCCTGTGGGTTTTAGCCATTGTAGGAGAGGAAACATCATTTTCCTTCTATCCTTCTAAATTTTGCCTGAGACCCCCTGTAATCAAAGACAGATTAACAAAAGAAAAACCAAAAGAAGTTTGTTAACATTGTTAAGGAAATAAAAATCCAACTGAGTAAATTTTACGGATTTTATTGCCTTGATTTAACGATTCATGAATTGGGCAGCATCCAATCTACAGATAGAAAGGGGCTCTGGGGAGCTACACAAAATGAAAGGCTGTACAGGCAGAGGGGAGCAGGGACGAGGAAGCTATGCTAGGCAAAAAGTGGGTTGGTTTTGCCATGTCACTTCCCTGTAGGAGATGGCAGGGGTCTACCAGACAGGTGACCTAACTAGTACTGACCAGGTGAGTCCTGACTGGTTTAAGATTCCGTTTCTGGGACAGGCCAAAACTGTAATTATGTCTTGGTTTTGTGACATGGGGCTTAACATAAACGGCTCCATTTTGGGCCTGTTTTCTTGTTTTAACAACATGTATACCTTATGTATACATGGGAGATACCCTAGAAACTGGTTAATTCCCCAAGATGGCCCAAGCCTGCAGATTTCATAGCATCTTCTGCTAAAGACTAAAGAAGGGTGTTGGGAGGGGAGGCCAGTTATGGGAGGTGACCATGAAAAGCACAGTAAACAGGGGCAAGGTTTGCTATGCAGATTTAAATCTGTGCCTTCCCCATTGCTGAGTTCCTTTCAATTTAGAGTCATCCTTCTCCTCCTGGTACAGAGCAGGAGATACTTACAAATAGACTTCCTTTATAAATGTAAACGTCACTTACAAAAGGGTAACTTCTGCTTCTTTTTCATAGCTTCTCCTGTGTTGCAGTTTCTCAAAAATAATCGGATCAAAACAATCCTTATGCCAAAACGGCATATTTTGGGGTGGCCTATTCTGCTGCCCTTTACCATATTGTTTCTGAATATAGTATGGCATATCATAGTTGCTTAAATATTTACTGCACAGCTATGAGGTCCTTAAAAACAAATGCCTCATATACAGAAGGAGCTTAATAGATGCATGCTGAAAGTTTTGCTATCTTAGATTTTTTTCCCCCTGCAATTCTCCACCTCACTACCCTACACCCGCCCCACAATTATATCAATCACTGGAAAAAGCATCTTAGAGAAATACACCTTAAGACCTTCATGAATGATCAAATTCACAATGTAAAAATTAATATCTACACAGCCTGGGGCCGTCTCTCAAATCTCATAGCCCTCCAAAGTCATGAGCTCCTTCGGGAAACCCAAGCCTTAAAGGTTACCAGATGGCTACTTGTCAAAAAGAAAGAAGCATGGCTTTGATCTTAGGAGAACGCCCCAAATGTGCTACAGAGGCAAGTGGTGATGAAATAGGGAGTGGCCAGTGCAGGGGAGGGGGGGAGAAGGGGGCGGGGCTCCCTAACTTCATCCCCAAGGACAGCAGGATGTCAGCCGGTCATGTGTCACTCCCTAACCTCTGGGTGCTTGCCCATGGTCAAAGCCAGAAACTGCCAGGGCCTGGCAGTGCTGGAGAGCCTCTAGGGGCTGTTCCTTCACCAGCGCTGTGCCCCACCTTCTCTGAGGCCACAAGCACCCTCTCCGAGCTTTCTAACATTTCCAGGCTTATAGCTTAAATTCAATTTTTTTATTTTTAACATAACGTTTTTCCTAGTTACAAAGCCAAAAGCATCACGGAAGACTCATAAAAGCAGCCAAAAAAAAAGAAAACAAAAAGAATCACCTGTAACCTCTCCACATAAGGATTATAACCATTCATATTTTTGCTCAAAGCCCTCCAGTCTTTCTCCCCCACCTCCCAATTATACAGCTTTTAACAAAGGATTAAAATGTCCTTCAAATGACCTCATGTTCAAGGAAAGGGGGGACAAGTTCTTGTGTTAACCCTTCCAGAAAGAACCCAAGTAATCCCTATTATGTAAACTCTTTCAAAGAACTGGTCTTTTCAACATGGTTGCTAAGTCATTTGTTGCTAAGGCAATGCTTGGCCCTACAGTGCAATAAACAACCATCTTGACTCCAGCCTCGAAGCAGAAGCCGCCATTATCTCCTTCAGAGCCCTTCAGGGGGCTCCTTCTGCCTTAGCTATTCATTTAAATTAGCAGCTCCCTTCTTAGTTGCTGGGATTTCTTTTGCTTCATGCCAAGACACACCAGGGGGCTGAAAAAGCAGTTAGGGCAATAAATTGAGATGCTAAAGGTTGAGGGCAGCATTCTTTTGGTTGGTGGCCTTCTGGGGATCTGAGCTAAATGCAGGGTCTTTTCTTTTGGCTGCTCTGTCTTTGCCCGGCACACAGTTTACCATCTTGGATGCATGTCGCCCACGGCGGAACAAAGTGAGGTTTCAGGCTTGTGGGTACAATCCTATTAGAGTGAAAATTCTGACACCACCATATTTAACCTACCCGAGGTAACTTTTCTGAACTAAAAGTACTGCCACAATCTCACAGAGAACAGTCTGGAAAGCTTTGTAATGTATATACAGCTGCAGAATATCATAGCTGAAGGGAGGAGGGTTGGGCGTGGGGAAGACAGTCCAAGTGCTTACTATGCATTCTTTCACTTGATTCTAACAACCATCCTATGGGGGCAGGCAGCACTTTTTTTTTCTTATTTTATTTTTTATTATTTATTTATTTATTTTTTAACTTTTTAATTATTATTAGTTACAGATGTACAAAACAATGCAATAGTTATCTTTTTCACCCCTTACAAAGTGACTCCCCTTCCTCCTTCCCCTGCCCCTCCACCCCCAATATCATACATATCTATTACAATTCCATTGACTCCATCCCCACACTATATATATACCACATCCCATGACTATATATGTGTTAAATTATAGTTGACATATAATATTATTCAGTGGCAGCTTCAGATGTACAGTGCAGTGGTCAGGCCTCTACACCGTCCATGAAGTGGTCTCCCTAATAAGACATGAGTCCATCTGGTCCCCTAAGAAAAATATTTCCAACCTTATTGATTATATTCCCTAAACTGTCCCTTCTGTTTCTGCAGTAGTACTGTAGTTATCAGTTTGTGTTGCCTCGTCCCTTCCCCTTTTTCTTTCCTGTTTTAACAGAGGTTTAGAGAGATTAAGCGACTTGTCAAAGGTCCCTGACCAGAAGGCAGTAGTGCTGGTTTCAAACCCATGATGTCTACCTCAGCACCTGTTCTCTTGACCCTTATCGCGTATTGCCTTGCAGGACAAGAATAGACATGTATGGGGCGCCTACTCTGTTTACAAAGTGCTAGGGATTTTATATACATGGTATAAACGTCATCATTGGCCTGGATAGACATTATTATCCAAATTTGCCAGATAAGGAAGCTGAGACCCAGTGGGCCCAAGGTCAACCAGCCAATTGTAGGATAGAGGGATTTGGACTCAAGGCTGCCTGGCTTCCAAGCACTGGCTTCTTCTATATGGTATTGCCTGGTAACCAGAAATCATTAAAATTAATGCCCTCTTTTTACAAGTGAAGAAGCAGAGGTCTGGAATACTAAATGGCTGGCCCAAGGTCATCTCTCAAGGTCTAGAGACGACGTCCCTCCAGCCTGACAAGGAAGATGGAAGAGAGTACATTTGCTCTGAGTTGGCCTGGTATACAAATAGCCCCTCTTTATTGGGCCAAGTCCCAGGGGGTGTCTGCAGAACAACTGCACTAGAAGAGTGTGTTTCTTGTGCGTACAATGGAGTCCTGAGCCATTCCGCTCCATTCTCGCCCTTTCTTCTCCCTGACCTGGTGTTGGCGAGCCTTGCATCCAGGGAGCCGCGTCCTAGAAGTGAGGCATCGAAGGGGCTCCTCTGAACGGCCTTTCTGATATTCGGCCCTGTTTATGACTCCTGCTCCCCTCACTGTGGCACTGAGGTCGGTGATATCGCCTCCAAAGGTCATAGCTCCCGTCAGTCAGGCTCTCCAGCGGACTCCTATTCCAGCTCTGGTAACTGCCCTCTCTCCTGGTCCCTGCAGGCTCAGGGTAGACGTGGTGCCCCACTGATTTTACTCACGGGAGTGCTGCCCTATAAACTTTCTCCTTTATCTAATCTTGTCCACTCCTTTGTGAACTGTCTCTTGAATAAGCTCTCCTCAAATTACCCAATTAGATTGTTTTCTATTTCTACTCTAACCAAAAATGTAAAGGTTGGTTTGTCATTGCTTTTGAATCTCCTGGTGGGCCAGCTGAGGAAAATTCATTAGTGATGTGAAATATTTCCCAGCAGCCCTCCCAGTCCTGCCTCGGGGCCCTGTCACCACTCCGAGTCACCCACCGAGTCACCCACCACGTCTGTTCTGCAGGTCACCAGCGCTGCAGCGTGTCTGAAGGCTCCCTGGGCCCAGACAGGTCTGGGGCAGGACCCTGCATCTGTCCTTTACGTAGCTGTGTGACTTCAGGTGCCTTGGTTTCCTCATTTGTGAATATACTGTGAAAACATTTGGACCCATGGCTTGGAAATGGAAGGTATTTCTATTATACTTAAGATTTTATTCTTTACTCTGGAGGAGTTCCTACTATGTTTGGGATGACAAAAAGAATATTTCTAAGATCCCTGTGATTGGTCCAAATAGCTACTAGCAAGTCTAGGGCACTCCTACTGGCCAATGTTCTTCAGCGATTGCATTTCTGAGCTTTCTAATCAAATGATAGATGGCTGCCTTCAACTTAACACTTTGTAAGCGGGCATAAAAAGCTATATGACGAGTTTACTCGTTTCCCACATACACTTTGTAATCGGGCATAAAAAGCTATATGACGAGTTTACTCGTTTCCCACATACAACGTGTTAAGTATTGGTCTAATCAAAGGTTAATTTTTTTCTGTTCTGGTTTTTTTTTTTTTTTTTTTTGGAAAGGGAATATGCTGAGCTTAGCAATCAGATGAGCAAAACAGGACAGGACAATTTATGCAGGGCAGCCCCAGCGGCTTTACAACACCCAAAAGAGAGCGATGATGCTGGCAGGTGCTGTTGTGGTTTAGGTCTGCTCTGTGCAGGTCTCATTGCACCATATCCTGGCTCGGAACACCCTCCAAGAGCCCAGCCTGCCTGCCAGGCTGGCCTCTCACTTCCCAGCCCATCGACCCCATAATCTGCCATTCCCCAAACATCTCGGGTTGCTTGGCATGGCTCTGCCTTTGCCCTCAGTGCCCTCCTGTCTCATTGTGTACTAGCTGCCCCCTGCCCAAACTGCACTTAAATTTCCAGAAGCAAATACAATGCTCCCTAGGGCGCTAAGCCGTGCTGTGCAAAGGTTGATCCTTGATTGGTGAGAGTCTACAAACCGTTACTGATCCACTATAAGATAAGTACAGACAACAGCAATTTGGCAGAGTAATGTTATGCCTGTGGAACCTAGCGATCATACGTTGGTGCTATTATTTTGTATATCTTTGTTTTATAATTTTCATTTTTTAAAATTGCATTTACAAAAGCACAGGTGTATGTGGGAGCAGAAAAATAAAAACAAAGCTCCTGCTTCCCACAGCTCATTTGAGAAGCACTGCTCCAGGCTAATGTTCCCAACCCTTAACCTGGCTTGATTACCTGTGACCGCTTCCCAGGCTCACCTTCCTCCCCATCTCTCCTTTTCAAAGCCTTCCTTTCCCCACCTGCTTCCTACCTTGAACCTTCACATGTGCTCTTCCTCCTGCCTGGAGCCTCCTCCATCCTCTCTCTGTTTAGCCCTCTGCTCTCCAGCTATGCAGGGCAGCGCAAACGTGAATTCCTCAGCCAGGCCTTCCCAACATGCCTCCGTCTTAGGGCACTGTGGTATTCCTATAACATCTGTTATTCCTCTTTCTACCCAGCACCTGATCCCAACTGGAGAACTGACTGGGAGTTTAGACCTCCATTCACTCCCCAATTCTAAACTCCACGAAGGCAGTTTATCCATCACCATCTCCCTGGTTCCCAGTGAGATGCCTAACACCTAGTAGGTGTTCAGTAAACGTCTTTTGGCTCATGGGATGACTGAGGAAATAAGTGACCGAAAGAACGCAAAGATCACCAACCTTGGGCAGAGTTGCTCTTTTCATCTTCCTGACCCCTTCTAGGTCTTAATAAGATTTTTTTTTTAAATGGCATTTCTTTTAATATATACTCTCAAGAAATAGGGCTTTTGTGTCAGGGAGAAAGAGCCGAGTTCAAATCCCAGCTCCTCCACCACCCAGCTACAGTACCTTAGGCAAGTAATTTGAAGTCTCCGAGAGTCCGTTTTCCTCATCCGTAAAGTGGGTATATAAACACCTACCTCACAGGGTTGCTGGAGGGTTAGCTGAGAGAGTGCAATGTGAAACACCGAGCAGAGCTGCGCAGAGCAGGCATTCCGTTAATATCCTGCCCCCTCCTCACTCCGCTGTGGCTTCCTGAAGACAAAGGCAGTGCCTTTCTCAACATCGTGCCTCTGGAGCCTGAGCTACAGCAGGTAGCAAGTACAAGCATGCTGAGTGGATGAATGCATAAATAATGATTCAACTATTATTATTAAATTGTGAAAAAAATAATTACACCAAGGGATCACTGTTTTCAGTTTCTTCATCTACGAAATGGAGATAATAACCTTTACTGTTGAGATAATATAACAAAATAATGCAGGTGTTTAACACATAAGTGTTCACAAACTAGTAATTGTTATTATAATTAGTAATAGTCACAATAAATCAGATGGTATCCCTAGATCCTTAGCACCAAGTTCATTTGAAATCAAGCAAACAAGCAAATTAATAAAAGCAGTGAACAGGGGTGTGGCTGGACTTCTTTGCAGAAGCGTAGTGAGGGGTGTAGATAAATAAAATCCAGGACAGCTCAGGTCCTAAGCGCTGAAGCAAGTCGGTCTGCAGTCAGGCGCGACAGCAGGGGGCGCTCTTTGCTTAAGAAGGAGACCCCAGCTCAGCAGCTCAGCTTTGCTACAGAGCTTGAGGTTTGAGGTGCAGGAAGCTCGTGTGGCAGGAACTGTGTGGGTCCCGTTGATTGACACTCCTGAGTCGGGGCCCCTTTAGGTCTCTGGCTGGCATGTGGTCTAACCACTTACCCACCCTCTCTTGCATCCCCAAGTTAAAGGGAGGCCATCAATATGTATGGACGAAGGAAAGAGAGAAGCAGAAAGAGAGGACCCTAACACCTCACGGGGCCCATCCCCCTGTGTTTGGGTTACACTTCTGCCACCAGACCATACGGAGGGTGGGGGTGGGGGGTGCACACAGGAGGCAGCAGCGAGGCAGCTCAGGCTGCCTTTCCGTAATTCTCACTCACGCACAGGCCCCCTAGGAGCTGGCAGCAGCCTTTTAGGGCAAGCCCGGTATTCATCCAGGGGACTTTCTCTCTCAGATGGAAATGGGTTCCTGGTTGTGACAAGGCTTTGTCTTGGTCCTGTCCCCGTGCTTAACATCTAGGGGGAAGACACAGAATGGCTCCTGTACCAGATCCTGTGATGCAAAAATCTCCAGTCGTCCTCTCTGGCCTGAACGCCTGTGCCACCTCCTCCGGGCCCCTTCCTTGGCCCCGTAGTCTGATTTCGGTGCTGTGTGCTCAGTACTCCATTTTTCTTACTGTCACTCAGCCCATTGAGTTGTCACCGTTTCCCGACCTCTCTTCTCCTTTGGACTGTGCCATAGGTTCTCAAGGGCAGAGACAGGTAATTCATTCTTGTGCCTTCAGCACAGGGCTTGGTTCAGAACAGGCCCTCAGGGAATGTGATGAATGAACAAATGAATGAATGCATACAAGGCCTGGGAAAAGAGCTGATATGCTGAATAATAAATAGGACCTAACCAAGGATGATATTCAATGGCAGGAGTTGCAGGAAGAAACAAAATAGATTTATTCACAGTATGTGTAAATTCCTGTTCCCAGTCTTAAGACACCAAATGCATGAGGACAAGACGGGCCAGTGCTGGCTTGACAGACCCCATGTGTGTATGTGGTGATGGGGGAGGGGCGTGGAGCACAGACAGACGGAGGATGAAGAGGGGAGGTGGTAGGACACTGGAATGGAATCTGAGACAGAATTAACAGTACCGTGTTCAGAGCATGGAAGATGACAGCCCTTTTCATAGCCTGTTCTGGTTTGATGGCCTCTGGGGTCCAAGGATGTGAAAGAGAACGTTACCGTACTGGGCAGGGGCCAGGGTAAGGCAAGAAAGGCACCAGGATACAAACTATAAAGATGTCCTCACTCCCAGGGTCCTGCAGGTGCTGGAAGGGGACCTGAGAGCTAGAGGCTGGTTGCTGGGCATCTGTCTTCTCTCTGGTCCTGATCCTGGGGACTTTAGAGGAAGCTCTGAGAAGTGAGGGCCATTGAGTGTGCGACAGACATTTACCTAGGAGATGGGAAAACTTCAGTGCTCACTCCTCTATAATCTTTTAACTTTTTACCTCTCCAGGGCCTCTGCTTAGAACATCCTTCCTGCTCCAAACTGGTTGACAAAATTATACTCATCCTTCATGGCTCAATCGAATGCTACCTCCTTTCCTCTTCTGGAAGAATTGCTTAAATGTGCTCACCTGCTATGTCCCTTTTATCTAGTTCTGAGGTTGGCTGGTTTTGGAGAATAGTAAATATTTCCTAGCCTGTGTCTTTTTGTCTTCAAGTGTCTCTTGCACTTCCTGTAGTCTTATCATTAGATCAAGACCCTCCATAAGATTCTGTGTTTTTGTTTTGATTTTGTTCTTTGAAGGGGCAAGATTACTACATGGGCATACACTGTGTGGCTGTCTATCTTTGGTGACATGAGTGACCATGGATGACCATTGACTGGATCCATTAATTCATTAGGAGTCTACAAAAGAGTGATAGTTTGCCACTTCTGCATTTGTTAGCTAGAATCCTCCTAGACAAAGAGACGTCTCTTATGTAACTATGTGATTATGCAGAGAATCCATCCGTTCATATAGGAAAAGGAGGAAATGCTTGGTTTTGAAAATAAATGAGTTGGCTCTCTAGAATCAAAAAAGTGGTCACCTGTCTGGTATCAGAAACTCACGGCTTGAGCATAGTCGATGTTTTCAATCCTTTGCAGTTATTATCTTTACTGTTACTCAAGTCATCCCGTTTTTAGGCCAGTAGGGGCGTCTTTGAGCTGTCGTCTGAGTCCTTTTGTCACAGCCCTGCTAGTCTTTGGTGGCTCCTTTGCTGACAAGATGCCCCAGGCTTATCTTGTATATTTCTTGCCCTAGACCTGGAATCAGCCATTTTCCCCACAAAGACCTGCTTCTTTTTAGTGCTTAAGGGTATTTAGAAGCTACAATCTGCAAGGCAATAACCCTATTGCTATTGCCATACCAAAAAATTTAGCAATCATTCCTTAACATGTGAATCTTATTTGAAATAATACCCTTTCTGTGAACATTTCAAGGCATGTTTATTTAACTTGACTTTCGCATTCTATTCTCATAATCTTAATCTTCAAACTCTATTGTGTGAGGCAATGATACTAATATGTGCCAGTCACCTTGGGAGGGGCACCACATAGCTCACTCAATAATTGTCACACCACGAGGTAAGGAATATTCTCCCCATTTGTAGACAGGAAAACTGAGGCCTAGGAACATGAAACTACTTGCTGATGAATAGAAGGTCATACAGAATAACAGAAGTCTCCTAATTCTGGGCCCTTTGTTTCAAAGCGTAGGAGCAATGGGGCATATGTGGAAAGCAGATAAGTTATGCAAATATGTTTGGAGATCTTTAAAGTGCCTTTTAATTGGATTGCTGGTTATTATGATTAGTTCTATCTTATTTTATGTTTGAACAGCTCCTCGTAAAATAAATTACCTTTGGCTTGGATGTAACTGGTCTGTGGTTTTTAAAAGTATTATTACTATTGGAAATGAAATTTCACCTCCTAGCTTAGAGAAAAGCCTGTGTTTATTTTTATCTTCTTTGTAGAGGACTTGAAAGTCAAGGACCTTAGTGAAATCAATTTTAGGGATATGCCAGAGAGGGTTGCAAACTGTTGATCAAATTTTCATTGATTTCTCCCCCATAGGAATTGCCAATTACACAGGCAGA
Source organism: Aselliscus stoliczkanus (assembly GCA_033961575.1). Taxonomy (NCBI): domain Eukaryota; kingdom Metazoa; phylum Chordata; class Mammalia; order Chiroptera; family Hipposideridae; genus Aselliscus; species Aselliscus stoliczkanus. The sequence continues at coordinate 8,031,639 of CM066733.1, forward strand.
AAAAAAAAAAAAGATTTTCTTTCTGCCTCCCTCCTGCCCTCCTGAACAGATATCTTTGAAACAAAAATGCAAAAATAAATACACACATCTCCAGACCCTAAGGCTCTGAGGTTATAATCTAGAATTTTCTTTTGTTTGAGGTGACCACAAAGTACTGTTATTAACTTTATTTAACAAACACTTAGGATGAGGCTCTGTTCAAAGCATTTTAAAATACCTACCTAGTCATTTAATCCTCTTCTAAAACCCTCTGAAGTAGATACTATCATTACCCCATTTTACAGATGAAGAAACGGAGGCACAGAGAGGTAAAGAAATTTTCCCAAGGTGGTACAGTTAGCTATGGGCCCGGATCTGAAGTCTGTGGGCCTAACCACTATGCTATGTTGCTCACCAGCCACAGCATTCACCCCTCAGGACGGAAACTCTGTAGCTGGTAGCCCGTTTCCTACTGGTAAACATACCTGAAGAAAAGTGCTTTCTAGAACCAAGAATTATCTTGCCTGACTCAAGGTTTCAGACCAGACTTAACAGAACACACCTATCGTGGTTCTAAACATGAGGGGCCAGGAATTTGAAAGACGGTGCTTTATTTCCCCCTAATCGAGCTGGAGTTTGACAAAGGAAACTAAGAAATCTTGTTTGCAAAGCTCTATTCCACTGGAGGTGAGACCCCCCCCCCTCAGGTGCTGCCGTACATCCAACATCTGGATGAAGAGAGTCAACTACACTCCCCACTCCCTGGTGGTTAGCCAGGTTTCCATGGCAGCAGCAGGCTGACCATTTATGTCTGATTCTTTTCCTTTTAATACAGCTTTAACAATACTGATCATGATAATCATTATTATAACATAACAAATCACAAATCCCAGCAGTTATCCGGTGCTTGCCGGGGTCAGGGACGCTGCTGAGAGCTCCATGGGTCTAATGTGTGATGCTCACGACACAAGCATGAATCAGAGGAGGTGCTTATCTGTGTTTTACAGATGAGGAAACTGAAGTGTGGAGAAATTAGGTCATTTGCTTTAAGTCACAGAACGCTGCAGATCTGCGATTCAAAACCAGGTCTGCATGACCAGGGCCTGAGTTAGATTTCTAAGCTGCCTTTCACATTATAGAATCAGGGGCTTAACCTAAGCCCCCACACAATGAAATTCAGTTTAAGGTTACTCTTTAGTTCTCCTCCGTTTATTTATTTATACACCATATGTTTCCTGGATCATTATTCTGTCCTCGTCATTTTTCTGTACAAATGGGGAACAAAACCTAGTCCCTGCTTCCTCAGACAAATAGGGAGAGAGATGGGCCTTTACAAGGAGATGAAGAGGGAACAAAACAAAGCTAATACCTTGGTGCCTGGAGAACTCCATAGGAGTTCTCTAGTCTGAGACCTACTCAGACCTACTCTAGTCTGAGATGCAGGGAAGACTTCCTGGAGGAAGTGATATCTAGGCTGTGAAAAAAAGAACAAACCAGAGTTTATCAGGAAAAGTTGAGTTAGGATAAGGGGCATTTGGGGCATAGGGAAGAGCATTTGCTCAAGTCTGAGACAAAATCAGACACTTTCAGGGAAATGCAAAGCATACGATGGGGAAGTCAGAATGTCTGGTGAAGGAAATGACAGCTCCTGGGAAATTGGCAGTGATTCCTAAATTCCCCAGGGGTGCTCAGAAGCCAGCTGATGTTCCCAGGCCAGGAATCATTCATGATTCGCTTCTCTCCAGAAAATGAAGATTACTGTCCCAGCACATAAGAGTGGTGCCTGAGACACTGAGGAGAGACTGGGGTGCCTCTTGGGAAAAATGCAAGCTGGTGCATTAATTGATGTTTAGTTTATTCTTCTGCTAGGAAAGCAGACTGTTTACTTGTTTGAAGTATTGCACTTTTACAGGAGTGAGGAGTTTGGGCTTTGGACTCAGACAGGTCTCAGTTCAAACCCCGGATTTGTTGCTTCTTTGCTGAGGGACTTGGGGTCAGTTACGACACTCTCTATGCCCAGGTTTCCAGTTCTCTAAAATGAGGACAGGAAGAGTGCCTACCTTTTATGGTGTTTGGGACTATTAGGTTGATCAGCTGAGACAATGCAGAGAAAGTGGCTACCACCCTGCCTGGCACAGAACACTCAATAACGGATGGTGAGAATTAACACTGCAAGCTCAGTCTCAAGATCTGAATGACAGTTAACTCTCAAAGGTATATGCATTCAAAAACGACATGAAGCTGAAGGAATGAATTGGTAAAGGTGGAATTTCAGACAGAGGGGAAGAATTAGAACACAGAGCAAGGCTGAAGTATTCTTGCAGCAGGACTCAGAAATACCCCAAGCTCATTGTAGGACATCTGGCAATTCACTTTGTCTCTCCTCTCTCTTTTCAACTTTTTATTTGGAAATGATTTTAGGCTTAAAATCAGAAAAGTTTAAAAATAATTGTAAACTTACCCATTCGATTCATGTATTGTTACCCTTTTTGGCTCATTTGTTTTTTCTCTGTAGACACACACACACTCACACACACACACGTGCGCGCACACATATTTTCTTTCTGACACATATGAAGACGTTGCATACATCACGGCCTTTCCCTCTGAATACTTTACTGTGCTTCCTAAAGATGAAGATATTCTCTTACATAATCACAGCAGAGTCACCAACATCGTAAATTCAGGATGATACAACACTTTGATCTAATCTACCATCCACATTCCAACGTAGGCAGTTGGCAACAAAAGGCCCTTTCTAGGGCCAGCCGTGTGGTGCAGGTTAAGCACTGGCTTGGGACACCAGCGGCGCCGGTTCGGGTCCCACATATGAGGGCTGGTGACACTGCCCTCAAAAAAAAAAAAAAAAGGCCCTTTCTAGCACTTTTCCCTTCAGTACAGTTTCCAGGCTAGAATAGGGTTTTGCATTCAGTTGTCATATTGTTTTGGTCTCTGCTAATATGGAACATTTTCATATTTTCCTCTGTTGATATTAGTCTCTCTGGAAAAGCAAGGACATCAGGTATAGCTAGGTTTGAATCCTGGCTTTATCACTTAGCTGCTGGATGACTCAGGCAACCTAGTTCACCTCCCTGAGTCTCTGTCTTCTCATCTGCTAGATGGAAATAGTCATCATACATGGTGAGAATTCAGTGAAATCATGTGTGATGCTAAGGCATCTAGAAAAGAGCCTGGAACCTAGTAAATGATCAATACATTTTGTTAATGTAATTAGTAATGCATTGGTGATTAATATAATAGAATGTAATTAGTTCTGGCTCTGTCACTTTCTTGCTGTGTGACGCTAAGGAAGTTGCTTTGCCTCTCTGAGATCCAATGTCCTGTAAATGTGGGGCTTTTAATAACTTCCTCCGGGGAGTGAAAACCACAACCCAGGTGAGATATCCAGCTCAAGTCTGGCACACAGGTGTTCCATTAGTGCCAGTTCCCTTTCTGCTGTTACTGCCTCTATCAGCAATAAATCTTCCTGCCTCTATTTCTCCGTATCAGCACCCTTTTCATGCAGAATTCCCAAAAGGCAGGTACAGATTGTAGAAATTAACTCCAGAGGCAAAGCCCTTAGAGCAGTGCCATCCCATGGAAGTCCTGAATCCCCAAAGATGACTGGTTTTTCAAGGACTAACTGGAAACCTCACCCTCCCTCACTCTCCCACCAAGTGTATTTTGGAATAATCTTTTTTTTTCTGTTGGTCAAACAAACTGCCATTGTGGGTACGGTGGGTGTGGTGGAGGTTTGGGGCATGGGGTGGTGGTGCTAGCAGAGTGACTGTGATTCTCTGTTGACTGAAATGAGAGTCTCGAGATCTTTGTCACCTTTGTGTCATCATGGAAACTCTGATGTGGTGACTGCCCCAAACAGAGCTCTCTGGGGCTGCCCGAATGCCCAGGTCTCCCTGGGGCTGGCTCTTTCCTAGCAGTCAGGTCCCACCTCAGGGTCACCTCCTCTAGGACACCTTCTCTGGTCTCTGCTTCTAATGTTACCAGCCCCCCAACCCCCAGTATCTCACGTCTTGTTTTATTGTCTTTTTGATACTTAGCACTATCTGATAGCTGGTCTGGCTTGTTTCTTTTACCTGATTCTTATCTGTTTTCTCACTAGGACATAAGCCCCAGATATCAGGGAAGGTGTCTGTGTTACTCTCCACCAAACCCTCAGCCTATGACATGGTGGACCATATCACTGGTCACCCATATTTGTTGCCTGAATAAATGAACCTTCTCCCGCTCTGCCCTCCCTGTAATGATGGGGCCCAGTGAAGGCAAACTGAGGGGGCTCTCCATGCCTTGGGCCCTGTTATGACTTCAGGGGCACATAGCGGCCACTCAGCAGGGGGTCTGCGATGGATGGGTTAGGGCTGAGTTAGAAGGATCATGATGTCTGAACCCCCGGAAGCAGGGATGAGATTTCCTCTCTTCCTTCTTTAATGGAAGTTGTGTTTTCATGATGCCTCCAGTCCACCTGAGAGGCAAAAACCCTGGGGACTGCCGAGAGCTCTTCTTTTAACCATCTTCTCAAACATCAGGGGCATTCCACAAGTTTTATATATATATATATAGTGATATATAGTGGATGTGAAATGAGGTTACTGATTTGGTTGCTAAAACACATGAAACTCGCCCCGCATGTAGGACTGACATGAAGTGTGATGGTCTGGAAAAGGCATAACTGCTCCACCTTGAAGCTTTCATCGTTTACCCCACAGCGTTCGGAATCAGGGCTTTTGGGGGCCGAATCCCATCAAGCGACATAACATGTGTGTGAGTCGGGCAAACGCTGTTTTCTTTCTCTCGCGTGTCGGTTTCCTCGTCTGTGAGTCGGAGCCGTCATGCCCACCTCCCCTGTGAGGACTGAAGGATCTACCCATGTTGGGGTGCTCAGCACGAGCCACATAAGCTTTCCTGACAGGGAGGCAGGCAGGCGAGGGCAGAGTTCAGGTTCAAGGCCTCTGCGTTCAGACAGACCTGAATTTCTATCTCCCTTCTCCCTCTTACAAGCAGGTGACCATGGACAATCAATGCACTTCACTGCTCTCAAGCCTGTTTTCTTATCTGTAAAGTGGCTCTAATTGTACCTGCCTATTTCCTAGGACTACTGAATCAGCTAGACTATATTTTTTTTACACAAAATGCCATTCAGGTAATTACTACTGACTGAAGCCTCAAAAATTCTAGATCCTTTTCAGACAGCAATGACACTATCACTGTGACCAGGTCCGATATGACAGCCAAATCCCTACATAAAAATCACAGGTTTATTATCCAACCAAATCTATGCAAACAGCTGGTCTCATTGTCAGGCTCCTGTGCAATGAAAGTCAATGAAATAACCTTCAGCATGCTGGGGTGTGGGGGGTGATATTGCAGTGACACACCCTAGAGAAAAGATGGGAGTCACTGCCGCCTCCCCGTTTTGCTCTGCTCAGCCTCCTCTTTACAGTGTCCCTTTGCCCAAAGCATCGTCCACTTACTCAACCTCTCCCACATCTGCCTTTCAGTCCTCGGGAAGCCAGGTCAGCGACACCTCAGACACCTGGTCCTGAGATGTACTGATCAGGTGTGTTTCTCCTCAAAGGGCCTGTCCCTCCTAATAAATCTACGTTGATTGGTTTGTTTGTGGACAGAGGTGGGTGGCCTGTGGCTCAGAGAGGCAGGCTGGAAGTGACCTTCCTAACTCGACTCCATGGTTTGTTTGTAAGAACACAGACACACAAGAGGCCTGTGACAATATGTGTTCCGACATCATATACGGGGCATATTTTGCTCAGAAACATGCCCTGTTAGTTGTTGAAACCTTTTTTGCATTCCCTGAAACAAGGGACACTGCGGTGTATTTCCTTTCGGGGGGCAGTAAATAAAGGTCTTTGATGTTGACAATGATAATATTATATTCTACAATCTATTTGCATTTCTCTATTCTGTGGATTTTATTGCTTGGTATAAATCCCCAGGCTGAGGTGAATTAAGCTTCACTCAGGAAGAAACAGTGCATTTTATGATGGGGCTGGACAGCTACCTGTAGAAGATGTCACCTGCAGGCACCGCGTTTTGCCCGGATCTGCAGGGCAGGTGCACAGGGAGAAAGAAATATATGTGCATGCGCACAGGTTTTGGCATCAGCACCTGGAGCTGGACGGATTTTCTTTGGATTTGTGATCAAATTGGATTTCCAAACGGGAGCTGGTCTGAGCACATGCCTGTTTCATGTGCTACGTATGGCTCCATGCTTCCAGTCAGGCCCTCAGGAGAGCAGTCCACAACTGCTTCAGCTCGGGCCAGCATGCTTCGGCCTACATGGAGGGCAGAAAACTGAAATGAGGACAGAGAAGCATCTCAGAGGCACGCAGGGAGTAGAGTCCCTCACCACCTTCCTGGGGGTCTTCTGAACACTTCTGAGTGTGGGAGCGTCTTCTTCCAGCAGGCAAGTCAGAAGGTTTCTGAGATAAACCAGGACACAAGCTTCCGCTGGGTTACTATGAACCACCACCCTTCTACGGAGCACTGACAATGTGCCGTGCGTTGTGCTAAGCACGCTCCCATTTAATCCTCGCAACAATCCTATGAGGTGGGTGCTGCTATTATCCCCAGTGTACAGATGGGGAAACTGAAGCCCAATGTTCCACAGCTGGTAACTTGCAGGGTAGAAATTCAACGCCTGGGCCGCCTGGTCCCAGCTGTAGTTATTTGTGGTAGGAGGAGGAAGTAGGCTGTCTAAGGTGACCTTGCGAAACCATCATTGGTATTCACAAAATCAATTGGACGCCAGGAATAAAAAGATCAAGATAGAATGAAGGAGTGGTTTTAATGGGATAATTATGTCAGTTTGGTTGTCTGGCATATGTAAATTTCCATAATGTCTTTCTATTTCCGTTAAGGCTGTCTTCTTTTCTTTGTGCCTAGTGAAGTTTCCTGGGCGTAGAAAGTGGGAGTATATTGAGCAGGTATGTCTACGAGTGGTTGGCTGTGTTACAAGGCTTGGCTGTAACGTCACCTCAAATCCCTTGGAAAATAGCAGAAGTCTCTGACGCTTTAGCTCTTTGGGAAGAACACTCAGATGTGGTAGTTTCTGAGTTACTAAATGGGTCTCCCAAATACCCAACTTTTAATGGAAAAGTTCTGTGGCTTGGATTATTAAAGCCATGAAGTGCTTATTTAATTGTGTTTCAAGCCCATTTATCTCTTTTGAGTCTAAGGAAGATTCACTGAGTCAGGAGGGGTGGATGGAAGGGGATTAATGAAAGATTTCCTTTTTAACTTGGCCTGGGCCTGAAGGGAACACCTGCTTTCAAATGGAGCTTTTAAGGGTGGCATTTGTGAGTGAAATTGCCCAGTCTATTTTCAAGGTAATTGAATCCCATTTTTTACTTTGCATTTCCCTCTAGAAAAATCAAAATGTTTTCAGAATTTAGCTTCTCAGGGGCTGATTTTATAAGGTGGGAACTTCAGTATCATAAAAAAGACTGGTGTGGTCATGACATTCCAGAGCAGGGCGGCTTGGCCAGTCCTTAGCAGATGCACTGACCACGCGAGTCAGCCTCAGAGAACATATTGATTTCACTGTGTTTTCACTTGAAACACCAAAGGAATGTCCACACCTGTCCTTGCACCAGGGCTGGGGGATTAGGAAAGCTAGAATTCTGGCCAGAATTTTATCATCCATGGAGCAGCTGAGCACAGTACGGCTCAGAGGCAAAGCCTGGAACCATGTGCTAACTGGGCTTAGATTAGTGTCTCCAAAAGTGTTGGACAAATGAGAGTTGATGTTAGGTGGCGCTTAGATGGGGCTTAAATAACACTGAGTGACATAGTGATATAATGATTATCTTCCCAACTGTCTTTTGATCCTTCTGATTATATCAAGGACCAAGTCTCAATGGGATGCTTGATCTTTAACATTATTCTTATCTCGCTCTCTCTTTTTTTGTTGTTAAATAAAGACCACGCCTGAATCTTGGGCCTTTCGATGCTTATAATTTCTGGTTTGCATTGGATAACATTGCTTTATTTTCCATTATTTTGTTTTTATGATGACCTTTGATTGCTGGCAGTTGTAAAGGTAGGATATAAAGTTTCACTTGAAGACAAATAGGTTTAATATTTTTTTTTCACTCTTAAGTAAATGACCATGTTTGTGGGGTGGCAAAACTCACCTGCGTGGCATATGAACCCTCATGTTTGGGATGTGCACTCATCTAAGTGGCCCAGCAGGAAATGAAAGGTCAGTTCTTTCAAGTGTACCCACGTGAGTTCCAGTCTTCCCTCTATCCTCACGAGCTGCCTGGCTTTGTCTCCTTGAACTTCAGTTTTCTCATCTGGGAAGTGGGTATTGCGAGCAGTTGGAGGAAAGTGGATGAGCTCCACTTCCTAAGACAGGGCGGGCCATGTGGTTGATATTCACCGAGAGGTAGTGCAACACAGACGGTCACCCCTGGGCCGAGCCTTGCGGGTGCAGTTCTCCTGACTTAGAGGTTAGCTGTGTTGGGTTTTCCTACAGCCAGGCCTCTGAGCCTGCGGCTGCATGGGAGGGAAGTGAGAAATGGTTCGTGACCCCTGCAACCTGGTGAAGAAATGCACTCCTGAGGCCAAAAAAATCAAGCAAACTCACCTGGCCAAGATGGCCCAGCAGCATGAAGGACAAAGCCTTGTGCTCAGACAGGCTTTCCCTTCTCAGGCTGCAAATCTTTGGCGGATGGAAGGCAGGCTCCCAATTAAGCTTAATTAAAATTCAGTCTTAATTAGGGCCATTACTTCAAATCAACTCTACATAATGAAGCTGTGTAAGCATAATGAAGCCCCAGAAATAGAATTAGGAAGCACAGAATGAGAAAGCCAAACAAGGATGGGCCCTGTGCCAGTGGGGACAGTGATGGGACTTCTGGAATTAGCGAATTTTCAGATAGTCAAGGACCAATGAGTGCATTGATGAGAAGATCCTCAGCGGCCTGGCCATCAGGACAATGAACTCATCATAAAAAGGAATCCTGAGCAGCAACGCTTGGGTGGCCTTATGGGGCAGCGTCAGGCAGAGGGGGCCATTGTGTGATGAGGAGATCGGGGCCTCTTGGGGAGGAGGCTCCAGGCTGCACCCAAACTTGCAGGTGATGAGAGCAAGTCTGCTCTCCAGAAACTGTTTCCCCAGCTGCGAAATCAGAGACGAGGGCAGCCAATTCTCAAACAAGGACATCTCCAGCAATCCTGTTCAGCCTCCTGCGAGGCTCTCTTCAGGGGACTTTATGGCAGAAAAATCAGGATCTGCTTGTAGCACCCGAAGGTACACATAGCTTTTAGTTTTGCAGTTGTTGGCACCACCGTCGTGGTGGTGATTATTTAGTTTTTAACTGAACAAGACAGGATGGTGAGGTGACATGGGACAGTTCCCTGCTTCTACATTGATGAGCATGTAAAGATTAGGAGTGTGGGGTTTGGAAAGAGGTGATCCGAGTTTGAACTCTAGATATGCCTGTTACTGGCCTAGTGGTCAAAGGCAGCATTTACTTTACTTCTCAGTTTCTGCACCTGTAACGTGAGAATTGTAATAGAAGATATCTCAAAGGCTGTTCTGAGAATTATACCTCCAAAGCACTTATAACACAGGGTCTGACACACGGCAATCATTAATGTTATATTGAGAACTTACTATGCATCATCACGGTTCTGTGCTTTATAGCTTAGCTTATTTTATTGTCACAACTGCCCTGTGAGTTGGTATTATTATTTTCTCTGACTTATATTGTAGATAGGCGTTTGAGGTTCAGAGAGGTTAAGTAACTTGGCCAAGGTCACACAGCAAGTAACTGGCAAGTGGTAAGAGCTGCACACATGAGTTATTATTAGACAGGTATTGTCTGTTTAACTGTTTGATCTGTTGGTCAGAGTTAGTAAGACCTACAGACAACACAGCCCAGAAGCTACAGATAAGTCCCAAGGGAGGTCATTTATTCATGCTTGTCCCCAGTGCCAAGCTTGTGCCTCTAACATGGCCAGAGGCGGCCAGGCATTGGGGTTCTGAGGAGGGAGGTGATTCCAGAACTGTGGAGTTAGAAAGAGAAAGCAAGAAAGAATGCCACCCTGTACCTATTTTTTTACTTAGCATTTCAAGTTCCCCTGCTCAGGAGACCCTGGGAATTATACTCAGGATTAGTGAAGGGATGTCCAGGCACCTGCAGCCCCCCAAACAGTGGATTCCCCCCTCAAGCCCCCAGTTGTTCAGAGCGTGCCTTATGCCTCTTATGCCTCCTTCCAGGCTCCCAACTGCATTCCTGAAACAGAGTGGCACTCCCCACATACATGATCTCATTTAGTTCTCATCAAAGCCCCCAAGTCAGGAGTTTTCACTCCCTTCTGCAGAGGAGGAAGCTGAGACTCACAAAAGCGAAGCTCTTGGCTCATTGGCCAATGTGAAGTATACCCTTTGGCCCTCAGATTGGGTTTTTTATTCAGTCCACCAAACCCCATGCTGTCCCAGAGATGCTGTCCAGGCTGGGGCACCTCTAGACTCTCTCTCTGCTCACAGCTGAGTCAGGACAGCAGCAAGGACCTCTCTATTCCCAGATTTTGAACCGATCAAGCCTCTGGTACCAGAAAGGTCCTGCATTTCATGTTTCCTAAGCAGCCTCAGGCCCATCGGTGATTCCCCTCAATGGCATTCATTCTGCTTGCATGCCTCCAGTGATGAGGTCCTCACCACTTACTGAGTTAAATCCCTCACGTTTGGAGGACAGTGTGGAGCAGGACGGAAATGTGGCCTAGGCCTAATAGTCACGAAGGCTTTCCAATTCAGACTTTGGATATCCCTCTAAATGAGTGGTACACATAGGTATTCTGTGAAAGTGTTTATGTGTTTAATGCAAATGATTTGGCCACTTGGTGGTTTTGCAAAGCTGTGTTAGTATTTCCGTATTTTTTTTATATAGCAGGAACCTGAATCAGAAAAGAAAAGAGAATGTGGCCTGGTCCATTCTCCATGTCAAGGGGCCCTTGAAAATTAGCAAGGACATTCCTTGTTGGGCCCTAATCTGTACATTTGTAATGTTTCCGCTCCCTGGGGTGGGTCCAGAGAGCACTGGTTCAGTCAGGGTTCCTTGTGCCCCTTCACTGGGAGGTGTGGGAATTCAGGGGACGGGTGGCTCTGATTAAGAAAAGTTCAAGTTTACTGCCCCTTACCAGCGTTAGACAACCAGGAACCGTGCTGTTTTTGAAAGGGGGATAAATGGTGGGGCTACGAAGGCTAGTGGCCACCTCAGGCTGCTCAAGGTCCTGGAAGCCCTGACCTGTAAGGCATGACAGCATCTTCCCGGTACATGCCAGGCTACCCCATGGCACAACTCTAGGGGGCACCCTTCATGTGGTATTCTATGTACATGCCTCCCTATGGGGTTATGCTACATGGAGGCCCTGATGACAACCCCAATCCCAGAGAGCACCCAAAGTGAGGTAATGCTACATCAGGGAACTGAACCCCAACTTGCAAAGGTATTCACAGACATTGGCTCATGAGTAGGCCACGGTCCCCTTCCCAGCATGATCTCTTTGTCCTTTATCCGGAGAGCACTTGCCTCTATTTACACTAAATAGTCCCCTTTGCTGGCTCCTGTATTTTGGGCCAGCCTGGCTGGAGGCCCCCACAGCCAGTCTGAGCAGGTCGCCGGCCCCGTGGTGGTCACGTGGAAGGTCCTGCTCCTCCAACAAAGTTTAGCAAACACCTTATCTCCCACAAAGCAGGTGAAGTAATGTTTATGAAAGATCACTCTGTCACCTTCCACCAGGCTGGCGGGGGTGGGGGGATGCTACTGTGACCAACTCCTGCCTGAGCTGGACGCCCTCAGCCACCTTGAATCTCCCAGGCTCCTCTTCTGCTCCCCTTCTTTGCGTGGAAGACCACAGAGCCTCAGTTTCCTCTTCTGTAAATGTCACTGACCTTGTGACAGTGAGCAAGACACTTTGCAAACAGTCCATTCTCCGCGTGAATCACCCTGGCATCCCTTTGGCTCTGCTGTGCCAGGCCCGCTATTTGGGAGTCAGGCTTGCACAGCTGTGAACCTACATTTACCTAATCTCAAAGCCAACGACCTTACCCCAACCAGCCGCTGCATTTCCCCTCGAAACTTAACCTGAATTTCTCCTAAACTTTAGAAAAAAATCTAGATCTTCATTAGAACATCAAAGGAGAAGTGAATCTGTTTCAAAGAGCATCAGAGGAAGATGAACTCATCCCTTCTCACAGGACCTGTCAACTTGGTCTGCCTTTTTTTTTTTCCAGTTTGTATCGTTTTTGAATGGGAGTCCTTCTGCAGCCTCTGGTGGTGACACAGCACCACTGGGCGATTCCCTCGCTGTGTGACAGACAGTGCTGGTTTGCTGTGGCTGGGGGGAAACCGGTCCTGAACGGAGAGCGACAGGGCCCGGAGGTGTGCAGGAGCCCCAAGACACCCAAAGCCAAGAGGTGTGTGCCCACGGCTTATAGGCAAAGCCCGGAAGTGTAGGGGGCTGCTGAGAAAAAAGCCATGGAGATTTACTGAAGGGAACAAGGGAAATGAAAGCAGGGGGAAAACGTTTATGGACCTCCATGCCATTCAGAAACTGGTTCACTCCCTGGGAGGGGCTTGGTGTTGATGTTTTCTCCTTGTCCCTCTAGTCAATGGTCTTTTTAAGAGATCTGCGTAAACTCAACTAAAACTTCTTTTTATTCAGTTCACCCCACTCTGTACCTGGCATGGTGCTTGGCACAGGAGGACAGATAGAACATTGGGGGACTGCATCGGGATAAGGAAGGAATGAGGTGACAAGTGTGGTCCTAGAAGCAGGTACAGCATGGTGACTGATGGGCAAAGTGTGCAGAAAAGGCCTCCCAGGGGATCTAAGTGAGGAAGGTGATTTGGGGCTGGGGCAGAAGAGGGAAGGTGATGCCTGCAACACGCTTGGTTGGCTGCAGCATACGGATCGCACTTGTGTCTGGAAAAGATCTGGGGCAAAGTGGTTACTATGCAGGTGAAGTGACCCCCAGAGGACCTTGACTGACCTGCTGAAGAACCTGTAACAAGGGTTCTGGCAAGAGGAAGAGACAGGTCGTTTTTTTCCCTGGCAACTTGTACCCCATGGGCTCTGGACTGGGGGGCCATGTTGGGCAATATGGAGATACGACCCTGCTGTCCTCTGTATAACATCTTCAATTTGGGGAGATGGAATTCTGAATTTATTATTTATCAGAGGACTCTGGAAAAGCAGATAGCTGGGTGCTGAGAAAACCTGCTCCTTCATTCTTTGGTTCATTCATTCATTCATTGAGAATAGGTCTTGTACATCCGTTTATACTCAGTGCTGCTAAAATTTCAGTGGGGGCTGCACAGATCGGTACGACTCGGTTCTAATCTTGAGAGCCTTAGTGCGAGCAGGAGGGAGAGGTGTGTCCTAACTCCGTGGTGTTAAGCCACAAGCTGAGCTGGGCGCACCACCTCCTGGTTACTACTTGAAATACTTCAGTGGACTTCTGTTTCTCTCAGGAGAAGCACGAACTCTTCTCCGGGCCATCGCATCCCTAGATGGGCTGCCTCTGCTCCCCTCCCTTCTCCTTGTGCTCCAACCTCATTGCCTTCCTTCACTAGCGGTCCTCTCCAGGTTCCCTTCAGCCACAGGCCCTTAACACACGTTGTTCCCTCTGCTGAAGCTATCTCCTCTGGTCCACGTCCACTTATCCTTTTAAGCTCAGGCCACTGTTGCCTCCTCAGGGAAGTCTTTTCTGGTCTGTGTGAATCAACCCTGTCCTTATTACACACTCTCATACTCCATATCACGTCCTTCATCACTCTTCTCCCAATTACAATTCTTTTGCATTTGTTTACATGATAACTTCATTAATATCAGTGTTCTCCACCAGAAATACCACAACAGCAAGGACTGTGTCTTTAAAAAAAAATCAACTTCACTGAGGTGTAATTTTTGCACAAAAAACACACCCATCTTACATGTGCATTTTGACGAATGTTGACAAATTTATACACGCATGTAACAACCACCACGATGGAGATATGGAACATTTCCACTGCCCTAAAATTTCCTCTGTGCCCCATCCCAGTGTGTCTGCCCCAAGCTGCAAGCCCCTGGACTGCCCCTTCCCCGGATGTCACTGAGAACCATCCTCATTGCAGTATCAGTAGCTTGTGCCTTGTTATTGCCGAATGATACTATTTTCAGATTGGTTCATGGGAATCTCTTTAGGTAAGCCTTCCTGAGGACAGGGGCCACATACTTGGTGAGGGTCTAGGGACACAGATGACCCTTGGGGATGGCACAGTCCACCTTCCCTGTCCCAGGGCATGGGAATGAGCGCTCTGTACCCATGCTTGACAGTCACCCTGACACTCAGAGCCTTCCCCTCCATGCCCACAGGCTGGCCTTCGGGGCCCGGGGAGCCCAAGCACATCTGCCTGTCAGAATCAGACTGATGTTCCCACAGCCCGAGAGACAAGTTCTGGGTCAGACACGGTGATTAGGGCCCAGGCTGGGTGATTATGGGCAGATCCCCCATCACTGTGAACTTAGATTTCTTCAAATGTCAAACAGAGACACTGATATCTACCTCACGGGTTATTAAGTGGCCTCATGTGTGTGAAAGTGCTGAGCGAGGTACAAAACACAGTACTACTGTACAGTGATGGCTAATCTGATCATGTACATCCACCCCATCCTGGACTAACTGTGTTGTCTGGGACTCCCTTTCTCTCTCTGGATCTCCAATTCCTTTATCCATCAGATGAGGGGTTGAATCAGAGTTCTCTCTGGTGCCTTCCATCTTGAACCTTCTTGGATTTTAAGGTGCCGGACCACTGGGGAAAGAACCCATCTGATTTGTGCAGCATTGGAAAAATGTGTGTGATTTACTCAGAAAACAACTGAGTTCTCTAAAAAAGAAATCTCTTTCTGGGCAAAGGATTCAACTCGAGTTCCCAGAACAAACTCAGTGTTTTGCATCAATAGGTTTAAATCCGTAGCGACTTCCAAGCCCATCATGGAAATTAATAGTGCTCCTTACTTCCGGGTGTGCCTGCTGGTGCTGTGAAGCATGTATTAGGAACAAGCCTATTTCAGAATCACCCGTCTCTAGCCTGCCAAGTTCAGGGTAAAGAACAGTGGTTTTCTGGGAACCAGTCAGCAAAGAAGGTTTCATAACTGCCCTTAAAATAGCACAATGCTGTGTCCCTTCCCTGTGACCTCTGGCAGACTCAAGGACAAACTTCAGAATGGTCATTTTGCTCCTGTCTCTTGGAGACCTTCACTTCTGTGTTAAGATCTAAGTACTTCAGAGCAGCAATCCCGTTTTAAAATCAAAGACTATTTACTCTTTGGGCCCAAATGAAAAATCTTAAATATTAAGTTATCTTTATTAACCAATCACAAATTATTTGTCCCAGTCTATTTTTCTCAAAGATAAATGAAAACTTTAGGTGAATATGGGATGGTCATTGTATTGCCAGTACTGATAGCAGCTGTCCCTGGGGGAGCACGTGATGGTCTTAGCTCATTGGACCCTCCAGCCAACCTTTGGAAGTCATTACTTTTATTATCCCCATTTCACAAGTGCAGGGACCAGTGCTCAGATCTGAGGAGCTATCGAGGGTGAGGAGAAGACCCAAGAGGACCCCCAGCTGCCTTGGGAAGCCTGGACCTGTACACACAAGACTGCTGAGCACTGCACATGGCAACTGCTCACCCAGCACGACACAGGCTCCCCACAGGTGGGCAGGCTGGGTCACATGACCAATGAGGCAAGACGGTAGAGTGGTCAGCACAGGGGTTTGCAAGCCAGGCAGACAGGGGTTCAGACCCAGACACTTGCATATAATAACTATGTGAACCTGAGCAAGGTTTCTACCTCTTCAAGCCTTGGTTTTCTCACCTGTTAAATGGGGTCAGTACAACCTACCTCAGATGATTTGGAGAGAGCAGACATTGTCTGATGCCTAGACAACAGTAGGTGCTTAATAATTGAGAACTGCCATTCTTACTACCTGGCAGGTGATGCTCCAAGAGTCAGTTCCCCTGGTCATAAACTTGAAATCCTCTATTTCTGCCTCCCTCAGAGTCTGGAGCACAGTCTAGCTCTGGTCATCCCTGGGTCCTGAGCATGATCCCCCACTTCACAACCTGGGCAGAGGCATGCCTCATCCATGCTAAGAGCTGGGGCTTACCCTGTGCCCGGACAATGGTGTGGATAGTTGACCTGGAGAAGCTCACAAGCGAACCAATTCAAGGCAACAGAAACCCAAGAAAGGATGGAAGAGGATGGAGAAGGAGACGGGACAGAGATGCGGAGAGGATGCTGAGGGGTAGGACGTGATGGTGGTTCTGGCGTCACAAAGGCTGGGCTGGGAGCCTGGCTCTCCCCTTCACTGCGTGCAACTTTGGGCCAATCGCCAACTCTCTTTGTGCCTCAGATTTTTCATTTGTAAAATGGGGATACTAATGGTTCCCCTTCAGAAGTTTGCTTTCAGAGAGGGTTGAATGAAGTAACGTATGTAAAGTATAGCACCTGGCTCACAGTACATAGTACATGGTAATAAAATCAAACCATATTATAACAATTATTATCGCCTACTGGCCAAGTAATCATCTCATTCTCTCAAAGGCCTACTACACAGACACGGATGCCCAGGGGAGTGACAGAACCACCCCAATGTGTAGGTCCCTCCACTTGCACCCTGTTGCCACCCGGGTGGGCTCTGGTGCCCAGTTGACGGATGGTGCCACGTGCAGGCACAGAGCCGGTCCAGGCCTCCTGACTCCCTCACCCCTGGGGCTGTCTGTCCCACACTGATTGGTTCCCCAGGCTCTTCAAAGCATGTAGAGGGCTCAGGAGCAAAGGCCACCGGAGCTGGCCTCAAGGGGGCAGCAGGAGCCTTGGTTGCAAGGCTGGGCTGAGCTGGCATCAGGCTCGAGTGCACACAAGAGGCAATGTAGGGGAACTTGGGGAGGAGGCTGACCTCTGAGGCCAGCCTGCCTGCGCTAGGAGCTGGAGTCAGGGCTGGGGCTGCAAGAGACGGGGAAGCAGAGGGCCGTGGAATTAGGATGCTGGCCCCTCCCTGCCAGTCCCCTCTCCCTGCCAACCATTTCCTCTCTGTTCAGTAAATAGGGGCTTCACTGGTCCCCTCCTCGTGGGGGATTAAATGTGACACAATTCCAGCCCTCCAGGCAGGGAGGGAGGCCAGTGCAACCTGGGGGGGTGGCAGGGCCAGGGAGCAGGGGTGGTTGGGGGGTGCCTCATGCTGGTGTTTACCAGGAAGAGTGTTTCCCAAGCCACCAAGGACCACACAGAGCCCAGGGCGCCTTTTGGCACTGCACTTGCACCCCTCTAGCCTCTGCCTAGGGAACCTGCTCACCCATGTGTGGTTCTAGGGTCCCCGAAGGGCCGCATTCCTGGGCCTTCCCCAGGCCTCTGAGTCACATCTGTCATTTTAGACAGTGACCTAAGGGATCTGGGTGTAGGTTCATAGCTCACTGCCTCTGCTCTATGCTGGCAACGGAAATAGCTAATAGAAGGGCCACAGATGGGACAAATACAACCATTTATTGATCACTCCTTGCCAGGCCCTGAGCTAAATGCTCTGTAGATATGGTTTTATACATTTTTCCCCTTTCACAATATTCCTTCATGTGTTCTTGACCTGGCCTGAGGCTCAGAGAGTTGAAGTGATGTGCCCAAGGGCACACAGCAGCCGGTACCTAAGGCAGCCTCAGAGCTCAGGGCTGTTTGGTTCTAAAGCCTGAATGCTTTCAGGCTCCCGGTAACCCGGCATGGGGTTGGAGAAGCAGCAAAGGCTGTGCCCAGCCCACAGCCAAGGAAAGGAGCCCCTGAGGAGGGATGCCTACCTTGGTCCCTGCCCTGTGGGGCCTGGCATATATCAAACACTGAAACACTTAGACTTTTTTTTTTTTTAACATTTTGTTATACAGAGAGCTATGCTTTCTGTTCTCTCCTCTACCCAGCCTCTGCTGGGGATGGCTTTGTCCTCCTGATGAGACCAGAGTTCAAGGGACTCTGGACTTGACCCCTGTGTATTTTGGCAGAAAAGGAACTGGGAGTAGAAGTGTCTGGGTCCAAGTCTCCCTGGCAATCTGTCTTCAGTCTCCTTCTGCTTCCCGAAGCTCTGCTTCCTTTTGCCCTTGGTTTTCAACCTCAGTTTCCCTCTATGAACCATAGATCTCCTGCTTCCGGCCACACTGATAATTTGCAAGCTAATTCCCAATTCTGTGGGATCATGTAAGAGAAGGGGGCTCCAAAAACCCAAATGTGCTGTACAAATGTCAGTCATTACTTAGGAAACTGCTATGGGCTATCTTGCGTTGCGATCAGAAATTGGGATTAGTGTGGCCTGATCCTCTGATAACACGTCTACCTATCCCAACAGCCAAATAAGATTCAAATAGTCTATTTGAATGGTCCCTGTGATGACTCTGTAAATGTCTGGCTCTAGCCCAGATAACTCAGAGTCTCTCTCTCATTTGTGTCTCTTCACCCTAATTCCACATCTCATCTCTCTGTCTCAGTTTCTTTTTTCTCTTTTTTTCAAAGATTTTATTGGGGTATTGGGGGAGGGGAACACCGTTGGGGAACTGGGGAAGGGGAACAGACAAGTTGCTGTCTTTTTGTTCTTCAGTCTAGTTGTGGAGGATGTTGCTTCACTGGCCCATGTTGGTATCATCATTGCGCTCTTCTCGGGTGAGGCAGATCGGTTGCCGGCCTCTGGATGGTCACTCACTGTGGCTATTGGCAGCTCACACTGACTGCCAGTCACTCACTGTAGCCTATGGCAGCCCACTGCAGCAGGGGCTGCAGCTACGCCGTTGCCGGCGACTTGTGGCAGCCCAGCTCCAGGTGGAGCTATTGTTCACCATCTTAGCTGTAGAGGGCAGTGTCACTGGCCCTCATATGTGGGATCCAACCAGGGTCACTGGCGTCCCAAGTCAGCTCTTAACCAACGTGCCACTTGGCTGGCCCTCTGTCTCAATTTCTTCATTATTCACATTCGTTATTTGAATGACTAGAAGCCAGCATTTTCTCCCCACGCTCCATGGCCCCGAGCTTGCTGAAGACTCTCCTTCAGGCTTTCGTTAATTGAGAAATGCCAAGGTTCCCACTGTGCTCCATCATGTCCTTTTGCCACCTGAGGTGTCTGCCAGTTCAACACAGTGGGGCCCACAGGCCATCAGCAAAGCATCCACTTCCTCCTCAGCTTGCAGAGATAAGAAAAGGAAAAGAGGCCATGTGAGCACCTTCAGGCCTTCTAGGGAGGTGGATCTCTTCTGTCATTGGTCAAAGGTGGCACTTAGGATGTTGATGGATTGGTAACAGGTAGACGGACAGACAGCAACATTAATAATATTGATTGTTCCAGAGTAGAGAGATGGCTCTTGGAGGCTACACAACTGCCCCCATACCACACACCTCTCATTGTTGAAATCTTTCTGGTCTTCCTGCACCGGACATTTTCTGCTCATGGCTCAACCCACAGTGGCAACTACAAGGTAGTGGCAGCTCTTTGGCTCCCAGGAACTGGGCTGGTTTCAGAGTCCTCTGGTTTGAGCAAGTGCTTTCCTTTCTCTGAGCCTCCATTTCCACATCTGTATAGTGGGTACCCCCTGCTCCTCCCCCAATCTAGGATTAAAGGGGTTTGATGAGTTAACATGGAGAGATTGGTGTTTAGCCCTAAGCAGATGTGGCACTCCCCCTCCTGCCTAATCTGTAGGGTTTTGGGAATGTTGTTTTGTAGTCAACAATTCTGATTCATCCAGTAAGGGTACAAGAAGTACTTTCACTTTGACATAGAAATTGTACTTGTGGAACTCTACCCGGTAGAAATGAAAACTCACAGGGGCACATGGACATGGATGATTGTTGCTATGTTGGTTGCATTTGCTGAGAGAGAACTAGAAAACTACAAAATTAATACATATCGAGGGGGGAGAGGCTGAATAAACTATGGTACATCCGGAGTATTGGATTCAGAGACAGTGAGACAGTGAACAATAACTTTTTTCTCTTTCTACTGATCTGGAGAGATGGTCATGATGAATTCAGTGAAAACTGTATATGGAAAAATATGTATAGAATGATTTTTTTCTTTTTTTTAAAACAAACTACCTTCCTGTTCCCTCCATTCCTATGCATGGACGTATATGTTGTCCTGAGTCTAACAAGAGATGTGGAATGGCCCATACCCATTTCCAACATTGTTCACCTGCCAGTACAGGAGGGAGGCTGGAGGGGAGAAAAGAGATTTAAGAGTCCATTAAATTTGTTTCTATTCATCTCTGAGTTGTTTGCTTTTTTTCTAAACATGTATATCTTTCTTGTTTGGAATGAAATAAAGTTGTTAAAAGGCCACTGCACAAAAGATGTCCTCAGTGAATGAAATGAGTAAATGAATGAAATCTAATAATCCTACCATTTCACTCTTTTGAAATGGGAAATGTTTTCCTGTTTTAGATTCCCTGCCAATATGCAAATACTTCTGATGGGAGCTGATAAAGCCAGTGTTGTCACTAATCACTGATCTGGGCTTGTCAGCCTCAGGCCAAGATCAAAATAGGAGTGTGTGTGTGTGTGTGTGTGTGTGTGTGTGTGTGTGTGTGTAGTGCTCAGTGTGTGTTTGGAGGGAGGAAGAGAGAAAAAAGGATCTTCTGTCAGGTACCTTCTCTGTGTCCAGCTACATGCCAGGTGTCTTCATATACCCACAACCCTGCAGTATAGCAATCAGTCTCACTTTATGAACCAAGAACTAAGGTTTCAATGGTTTGTGATTTGGAGTCAGTTGCAGGCCATCTGACTCCAGCGCAAAGGCCCCAAAACTAGGAAACCTGCTTCAATACAATATTAATGCTAAGAGCAAAAGTGGTACGACACTGACACTTGTGGAATCTTAGCTCCATCCTTGCTAGACCTTCTTCAAGTACTTTAGATGATTATCTCAATTAACACTCACAAGGATCCAGTGATAGGAACCATTATTATCCCCACTGAACAGGTAAACAAACTGAACCGCAGGAGGATAATTGCAGAAGGACATACACTCAGAAAGTGGAGAGAAGAAGCCTGAGCCCCGGCAATGGCCCTCCAGAGCCTGCGCCTCTGACCCTCCAGGGGACACAGCAATTCCCTGCAGCAGCCCTGACCCTGGCATTCCCCATCTTGTCACTATGCTAGGCTGAGGTCAGTCCCAGGTGCTGTTCAAAAATGCAATCCCATGTGAAGGGGCCAGGGAGACTAGCCTGGACCTGGTTTCCCTCTGGCTTGCCATGATGGGATTCAGTGAGGCATCCGGGGGTAATTGGGGCTTGTCCGAGTCATCTCCGAGCATTTTGGTCCCAACATCCTTTGGGACTCCTGTTGCCCAGGCCTTGGCACATGCCTCCATGGTAGACAGGCAACTTCCTTCAGGGCATTGCTCAAGAGAAGGCCACCCCCATTTATCCAAGACAACGTGTGCTAGAATTCAACCATCTCCTTCCCACCGGACCCATTTTTGTCATTTCTGCCAACCACCTGAAACATTATGTGTCTACTATTGTAACTTAAGTCATCTTACCATTTAAACACCAACAACAAAACCAAAAACCCCAAAACAAAAAATAAATTTCATTTTTAAGAGGAAATCTATATCAGTGTTATGAATGGGACACCAGCCTGGCTTTCCGTAAGTAGAGGGTTCCTGTACAATAAAGGATAAAAGCAGAACCAAGCTATTCAATCCCCAGAGGCACCCACCATGCAGCAGTGCCGAGCCTAAGCAGGCCTGTCCTCTGCCTGTGAGAACAAGACAGGGAATGCTGGAGAAGCGGTCAAGGCCGACCACACCTACAGAGACTTCGCCCTGGACACCACCTGAAGGCCTGAGAGAGCCTGAGACACCGCCGTGTGCCTGGGAGACTCTAGGAAAGTGCTGTCAGCCAGAGGACCTGCCTCATGCAGTGACGGCCAGCCTGGCAGTCCTCAGGCCGACCAGTGGCCCGTGGCCAGCTCATGGGGCTGCTTTGAGAGCCACCTCAAGAAAAGGTCCATGAGGTGGTGATATTACCTTTAATGGTAATAGTGCCCCTGAGAAGGGGAGTGGAATGAGGAGTGACAAACTCTGTATCTTTTGTCATCTGATTATCTTTTTAATATTGAGAAACATGTGTATATATTGTTTAATAATAATAATAATAATAATAAAGACTCGGCTCCCAGCACACTGTCCTGCCAAGGGGCACGGTGACCTGCCTGGGTAGGAGCAACGGCTGCCCCTCCTCAGCGTGACAGCGGTGACCTCATTGCAGCACCATGAGTCTCAAGGACAGGAAATGGGCTTGAGTTCCAGTCCTCCCAGAGTTAGAGAGCCTTGTCGCGGATTCTGAATCCAGGCTGGGAACCTGCCAACTGGGTGATCCTTGGCAAGTTGCTGCACCCCTCTGAACTTGCTTGGGGACGTGAGAACCTCTGTTGAAGAGCTTCTGTGCAGTTGAACAAGACACAGCACCATGGGGCCCTAATTCACAGTGTGACTTTGATGTCTCGGCAGTCAACTGGCTGTCCAAAGCTAGGCAAATCACTTTCCCTCCCCGGACCTTACTCCTCGCACTAGCAGAGGGAGGGCTAGCAAATCAGACATCGCCAACCAGGGCCCGTTGCTCAAACCCAATCTGCAGACGTGTGTTTTGGGCTACGCAGTGTTTTTGGATTAGCTGCCAACATTTACAAATCAGGTGGTCACACACAGAAACCCAGGCTTTGCATGTCTCCTGAAAAATCTGCAGACTTGACAATACTGCTCCCACGTGGTACATTTGCCCAGCACTGGGAAGGGCTTGTCCCTTGACTCACGGTCTTTTTAGCCATTGAAGTTATTGGGTATTGAGTAGTCACAGCAACTCTATTTTCAAGATGAGGAAACTGAGGCACAGAGGGGCTAAATAACTGGTCGTAGGTCATACAAAGATGAACGGGAGAGCCAGGACTCGAACCCCCGCAGTTGGTTCTGTGTGTATTTATTCTATCATGCCCCGTCTCAGCCAGAGTGCCAAGGACTGTGCCAGTGCTGGCGAGGCAGAGGAGGCAGTGAGACTCCCAGTGTTCTCTCTGCAGCCCCTCTCACTCCTTCCTTTGCTGAGGAAGCAAGGATTAGCCCTACCCTGCTCATCTCACCCTGGCCAGGTGCTGCCAGGATGAAGTATGCAGAAGCTCACTGGAGGTGGACGAAGCCAAGCCTTGCCCTCTAACGACAACTGGTGTTGACCCTGACAGCAGCCCCCTGCCCAGCCTGGCCTCCAGCTGGCCCTCAGGGCCCTGGGGTGCAGGGAGAGCCCTGCACTCTATCTGTTTGGGCTTGGCAGAGGTGCATACCCGCCTCCCCAGTAGCTCCAGCCCTCCTGTTTACCCTGCAAACAGCCAAACACTCCACACCATCATTTAGAGGCCAAGGGGCAGCTGCCTGGGGCACTGGGTGGCCCAGGCCTGTTTGAGCTGTCCTGGGACCTGCCGTCTGCACGCGCCCAGAGCCCATTTGCCTAGGAATTAATGGGCCCCCACACCCCTGCTGGGTGCAGCCACGAGCCAGGCAGGCAGTCAGGGAAGGCGGAGGGGAGGGGTGAGGGAAGGGGGTGCAGCTGGGCCCTGCCTAACTCAGCTCCTCCTTGTCCCTATGACCTTGAGCCTTTGGGGCCTGGGGCCTCAGTTTCCCCATCAGTATCTACCCTTTCGGAACAGCAAATATGGATTCAAGTTTCTTGTGAGGCATCTATGGTGGGCATGGCGGTGGGATAATAATACCAATATTTAACATTCATTGCAGAGTTAGAAGCGTTCGGCAACCGGCATTGAACTAAACCTGAAAACTTGTCATTGAAGCATAACAAACTTTCAGAAAAGTGTACAAATTATAAACGTGTAGCACAATGAATGTCTACACACTGAACATACCTGTGCAGTTGGCAACTAGATCGTTAAGTAGAATATCCCCTGTGCTCCAGGAAAAATCCTCTTGTGCCCCTTTTGGCTGCTAACCACCATCTAGCTTGCATCATCTCACAATTCCACAAGGCGGGTTCCAGACCATTCCCATTTTATAAATGAAGGAGCACGGGTTCGCAGTGGTTGATCACACCAGCAAGTGATTGAGCCAAGAGTGGAACCCAGGCCCTTTATCTCCAGAGCCCACACATTAACCACTGTGCTGGGAAAAGGGCTGAGCATGGGCTTAGGGACAGCTAGGTCTTGTAACGTAGGTCCCTTTCTTTTCCAGGCACTTCCAGTCTTGGGACACTCAGGTGGAAAGTCAATCACTCCTGGGGAGGTGTAAATGTCATGTAATTTCTCACCTGTCTTTCCCAGACCAGAGGGACAGAGGCCATGTCTTGTTTGCTTGCCATGCAAAGCCCTGCCCAGTGCCTGGTACACAACAGGTGCTCAATAAATATTTGTCAAGTGATTGATGAATGAATGAATGAGGGATTGACTAGAAAGGAAGAAAGGCGGGGAGGGAATGAGAGTAGAAGGAGAAAAAGAGCAAACTCTGCGCCCACATTCTGGGGCTTTTCTTTCTGGCCAGCCTCCTCCTGCCACTCTCTACCAGAACCCCCACTCATCACCAAATCAGAACCATGGCTCCGCTTTCCAAGATGTCTCCTCAGATCCGCCCCAGACCTCTCCAATGCCACAGCGACTACTGAGAAACGTGGACACTGGCCTTGAGTTTCCTGAGAATGGGCATAGACTAGAGAAGGCCACAGGGGTCAAGCTTAGCTCCCATGGCCCCTGGAGCCCAGGCCCATTCACCTCCTGGATGTCTCTCCCTACCCCCACCCTTCCACACACACACTTTTCCTGCTGTTCCCTAACTATACTCTGAGCTTCCACAGCCCCGGCCTTTGCTCATGATGTTTCTTCTGCCTGGAGGGGCCTTCCCTTGGTCAACCCACCTGGCAGGAATGTCTACTCTCCGATCCTCTGGGACTCAGCTCAAGGGTCAACTGTCTCCTCGATGATTTCTTTCTTTGACGATTTCCCTTCCCCAGAGGCAGGTGCCTTGCTCATGCATTCCCTTCCTCTAGCATGTTAAACCCAGCTCCATAAGCCCTCACGCCTAGGGAGTGCTCGTGGTGGGCCTGGCTCTCATGGGCCTGTGAGCTGGGAGGCAGGCTCCTGGGCTCGCTGCATTTCTCTTCACAGCACTGGGCGAAGCGTAGATCCCAACAGAAGTTGGTCCAACCAAGGAATTTATGGATACCTATCCTACCCATGTCCCTGATGCCTAAAATTCCACCACTAGATCATATTCCTTTGTAACAAACAAAATTCAAATGTCCACCATCCCTGCAACTCCATGGGAATGATTATCAGATGAATTTGTTTCTAAGAACATATGTTAGGAGTGGGCAGGGATAGAAGAGCGAGTCATGAAGGAGAATGGAGGGGCCGACACTAAAAACCACAAGCAGCAGCTCACCTGCACACCTCCCCCAGGGGTGGCTTTCCTTTGTCCCCACAACAATCCCCATTTTACAGATGATGACGCTGAGGCTCAGAGAGGTGAAGGGACTTGCCCAAGGACACATAGATGGTATAGGAAAAAGCTGGAACCCAGTTCTCTTTGACTCTAGACCTGCCCTCTTAGAAGCTACTATTGCCCTGACTTAAAGGCTCTGGGGCTCCAATTTGAAAGCCTGAGCTAGAGCCTGAATGTTTATCTTGTTGGCATCTCCCTGGCTTAAGACCAAGCAGGCAGCATTCCCATTTCCCTGCCTGGCTTGGCCTCAGCTGACCCCTAATCTAGGTTCTGTCTCCTGGCTCGCTCTTTTGATCCTACTAGTTATTTTTTTTGCATGTGTGAGGTGGGGAGTGGGGGAAAGAAAGGATTATTGCTTCTACCTGCCACCTTTGGGAGAGAGCCTCTCTTCAGGCAGCTGAGACCCACAGCTACTCCAAACCCCCTGCTCTGCCACCACCCCCCACCCCCCCAGGCCTAGAAGGTGCATGGACAATCAGATCCAATCTGGGAATCGTCAATGTGGAAACTCCAGGGGGACAAATCCTGTTGGCTCTGGACAGGTGCAGCTGTCACTGTCCCCAGCCCCAAGTTCTGGCTGGCTGGCCCCCTCCCTGGGGCAGGAGGATGACGGTGCTGAGTGTGCACTCATGCAGACATGCCCATGCCGGCCCCGGCAGCCCCTCCGCCAGAAAAACCTGTTCCCCACCCTGTCAAGAGCACCCACTGGACAGAGTGAGGTTATGCCTGCCAAATAAACAGTTAGGCTCGTGCATTTTCCCCAAAATAAAGGCCGTCAGATGCCCCTAATCTTCAGGTCCAGGCTCTTTGGGAAGTGACCCTCTGCTCTAACTCGTCCCCATAAGAAAATTCTGGTTCAGGGAAGAGCTGTCAGACACATAGCAAGGAAACCTGCCTCGTCTTGTCCATCCTGCTCTCCACATGCCCTCTCTGGATCTGAAATGCCCTTGCACAGTGGAGTCCGACTTGAGGGCAGGGAGCTGGTGACATCACAGATATTCTTGGAGCTCCTGCAGTGGGCTCGGTCTGTGCCCCCCAGCTTAGAGCACTGCACACAACTTGACCCTTGACCACAATGCATCCATCTGTCCCTCCATTCACCGGTCTGTCCAACAAGCATTTGCTAGGTGCTGGCTGTGTGCCAAGGCCCGTGCCAGACACTGAGGCCCAGAGGATGACACGTCCTGCCTGTACAGGCCTTGTCGTGTGGTGGAGATAGGTCACCCTGGGAACACAATGCAGGGAGCTGTGTGCCTTGATGGGGTCTAGCTGTGCCTGACACCAGAGCTTTCAGGGTAATTGGGCTTTGCTATCACTGCAGCTCTTTCAGGACCAGAGGGTTTGAAGAAGATCACCTTGGACTTGACAGCATGAGATTGGAGGCAGACACTGGCTGGGAGGCTGACCCAAGGGTGGAAGGGTGGTGGCCTGCGCCTAGGCAGCTGAGGAGGGCCTGGAGAGGATGGATTCTAACACTGTTTAGGAGGTGATGCCAATAGGACTGCATGAGAGAAAAGATGGGGGTGATGAGGAAGAGAGGGCCAAGGGTGATGCCCACATTTCTGCCTTGGGCAGTGAGGTGGACATTGGGGTCTGTGCTGATGAGGACAGCTGAGAGAGGGGGCCAACTCACCAGGTTACTCACAAGTCAGTGGAGCCGGAATGGCACACAAACTTCCTGTCAAGGCACTTCTGTCCCAGCAGAGGGTGGCCTTGGGGTGCCGATGGGGAGAGGGCTACTGCAGGCTAGGATTGGGGAAAAGTGCTGTCCCCTCAGAGTGATGGTTTTCAACCGAGAGTTCTCAACCCAAAAGTCTGCAGACATTTTAGGTTGGCACAACTTGGAGAGTGGGACGAGGCGCCACTGACATCTAGTGAGTAGAGGCAGGGATGCTGCTAATCATCCTATAGCCCCCAGAACAAAGAATAATCAGGCCCCAAATGTCAATAGTGTGGAGGTCATGAAACTCTGCCTATGGGAGCTGAATAGTGAAGTTCAATCACAGTGGCTGTGGAGCCACAGGCTCAGGTTCACATCTCAGCTGTATCACTTACTACCTGTCTGATCGTGGGCAGGTCTCTTAGCTCTGTGCCTCATGATAAAGGAGCTAATGCGTGTCAGTGCTAGTGCCCGGTGCATAGGAGATAAGAGCTGCGTAAAGGTGAGCTGTCTCTAAGCATCTCCACCAAGCAACTCAAATGGCCGCACCCTGGGAGTAAGCGCAGGCTGACCTTACCTACACTTGCTCAGCTCTGGACACTGGGTGTGACACCTTCATGTAAGTCAGTTATGACCACAGCTGTCATAATGTGGCTCATTTAGTATGCGAGGCACCACGCACGGTGGTTTACAGCCCATGTCACCCTCACAAAAACCCTGTCAAGCAGGAATTGCATACCCATTTTACAGGTGGGGAAACTGGCACTCAGAGAGGTTGCGTGCTTAGTACTAGGAATACATAGAAGAATAAGGCTTATTTGTAATCTCTAGGACCTCAGTCAAGTTAGGGAGATAGGAAAACATTGGGTTGTTGGAAAAGCCATGATGCATTTTTGCAACGAAAAACATAAAAAAATTATGTCACGACTTTTCTGACAACCCAATAAACCGACACGAGAACACAACAGAGTGTGATTTGCACTTTGCCTCATCTGACACGCACTCAACAAAGAATGGGTGAGCTTGTCCTGTGGGCGAGGCCCTGTCTCAGTTGCCTGGATTCCTGGCCCCGAGCAGCTCACAGTCTAGTGGGCAAGACTGATTACATGATAGTGCAAGCTCTGCGAATTCACCAGCGTCTGTGGCGCTTGGCACTTCCCCAGTGCCTGGTACTAATATGCTTTGGCTCATTTAACCTTAAAATTTGTCATGGCAAGGTATTATTGCTATCCTCATTTTACAGTTTGGGGGCTGAGGTTTTGAAAGATGGAGGAATTTGTCCAAAGTATTACAATCAGTTGTGGTTGAGCCAATTAGTGGAAACCTGGTCTTTCTGACCCCAGAGCTCAAGGTCTTAACCACTCGGATGGATCTGAACCCTGTTCTATAAGAACCTCCCACTCATGCCTGGCACCCAGTTCTTACCTCCCTCTGTCTGTCTGCCCCAGACACCCTTCTGAACCTCACCCTCTGGAAGTGATCAGCAGTTAGCTTTGGGCTTGTTCAACATGTGGGAGAGGAGGCTTCCCATGGTTCCAAGATGGCGGGATCCTGAGAGATGGCAGCCCAAAGGTTGATCATTTGGAGCCCAGATGAGCAATAGACAAAACAGGACGTCCTAGGGCGTCACCCCGGAATTTACACAGCCTCCTGAGGGCATTTTCTACTTATGAGACAGGACCTCCTTGCACTGATGTGATCAGGAAAATATAGGTTCGACCTATTCATTGAGAGAGGCTGTGGGCATGTGTGTATCAAAGGAGGAGGAAGAGGGAAACTGAAATGACATCTTGTAAAAGTGCTCCCTGCAGGGACCTGGGAGGTTCCTTCACTGTCCCCAGTTTCCTTTCCAAGTTCCCTTCAATAAAACCCAGTCCCATGGCTCCAGGGTGCTCACATCTTAACAAAATGTGGGCTAGTGGGCCCCAGTGTCCTGGGCACACAGACCCCAGGGCTGTCTGTGAGCTACTGCAGGGGCCAACATGCCAACTGAAGCCCCAACTTGCACACTGGACAACCAGCAAGTCTTGCACATTTATGGTCAAGCTTTTTCCCTTTCCGTGTATTTCACAAATATTCATTGAACATCTCTAAGATGTCAGGCTCGGCCATTGGAAAGTCATTATACAAGTGGAAGTCATAGTGGTGAGCCAAGCACATATGGTCCCTGCCCTCAAGGGGCGCAGGGAATGGAAGCTGCTTTCAGGACTCCCGTTATAGCGGGACTGTGGGCTTTGGCCTCCAGCACTAGACAACATCTAAGTAGGATGTGGAATGTTCTGGAATGAGAGTGTCAGGCAGCCTCCACATTCACCTGGAGGTCCCAAGAAGGCCTCTCGGAGGTGGTGGCTGCTGACCAAACAGGTCCACTGATTTTCACTAGTGGACTTGGAGAAATCCTTTAGGTGGAGAAAAAAAACAATTCTCAGGAAGCTGTTGTGGAGATTAGCTGGAAAACTTTCCCTGTTCCCGACTCACTATAAACGCCACAAATCACAGATGAACAACAGGACTTTAAACAGTTGCCTCCCAATCATTTGTTCTTCCACTTACGTACACTTCACTTACATTCACAGGTATGTATTGTGTGCCTGGCACCCTGCCAAGGGCTTTACATGGGTTTTCTCACTTAAGCTTCACAGCACTTCCACAAAGTAGGTACTGTTAGTGCCTTTATGGTAGCTATGAAAACTGGAGCACAGAGAGGGCAAGGGCCTGGCTCAAGTTTGCACAGCCAGTGAGTGGTACTGAGAGTGCATAGAACCAGATCCTGGTGCTGCCACCAGCAGCTGTGTGACCTTGGGAAGTCATGACTTCATAAACCTTGGTTTTCTCATGTGCAAAATGGCTATGGTGATCCCTACCCCATAGCTGCTCTGGGGCTTAGATGTTCCCACGGGGCCTAGTCTGTGGGTGCCCCTAGCATACGTCAGTTCTCCTGTCCTGTCCTGCCTCCCATGGGCCAGGCTGCAGCTCTCTCTGCAGCAGACCAGGCAAGGCCTGCTCTGTCACTGAAAATCAGCCCTCTCTACCCTCAGACCACCCCCTCATTCCTGATCTTCTGGGGCACCCAGCACAGCTGAGTCCTGAATCCAGCCAGACCTGAAAGCACTTCTTGGTTGTATGAGCCATTGGTTTTCTGTTCTGTTCTTTGTTTCTCTTTTTCCCCCTAATGTTAGTCTGTCTGGGGTATCTATCCCTTGTATGTAAGAATCCTGATGAACACAGAAAGGGGGAGAAGTCAAGTGGGCAAGAGGGCAGGAGGTTGGGAAGGCAGGAGGGAGGGCGGGCGGGCAGGAGGGCGGGTTGTCTGCAGTGTGTAGGGAGTGTACTGGGATTGTGCTGGGCCCAATGCAACAGGCGGATCCTGAGGCCTCTGGGCTTTTCTTGCTGTGGACCCAGGGCTAGGAAACTGTCTCCAAAGCCAACCATAGAAGTGGGATTTAGGGTGAGAGGGAGGCTGCAGGAGGTAGGGGAGGTGGGTGGGCTGAGGGCCTGGGAGCCTGAGCAGTTCCTGGTGTTTATAGCGAACAGAGGACAGTGGGCCAGCCTCCCCTGGACCTCAGAGGGGAGGGGAAAGGTTGATGGAGAACTTCCCCCAACCCCTCTGGTTTATTAACCTGGGGTGGGGAATGGGGAGCCATGTAGGTGGGAGGGGGTGTCGCAGTCCCTAGGTTGTTAGCCCCTCCTCCCCATAACCTTGGCTTCTTTCAACACTTAGGTTTCCCCTTGCCCCCTGCACCCTAACAAACCCTGTTCTAAGCTCTCCCTTGTTCTTCTTTTCACCCATTTTCTAAGATCTAGATCTGGGGCGAGGCTGGGAATCAGGATTTTATCAAACTTCCCAGGTGATTCTCATGACCCTCCAGGTTTGGAAACCATGGACATAATTCAAAGCCTTGTATCTTACAGATGGGAGACCGAGGACCGAGAAGGAAAGGGGCCTCCTCTTCATGACACAGCATGTCAAGGGCTGAGCCTAGAAGCCTGGTCTGCCAGACAGAGTAAGCAGTGCTGTGGCCATGGCCCAGGGCCTGGGCCGTTCATCCCAGCAGGACCCGGAGGGCTGGCTGGAAGGGGAGAACACACGTCTCCCTGTGCCCTTTCACTTCTGCAGACCTTGAGCAGCAGGGTAAGGTCGAGAGCCAGCCCTCTGAGCTGCGAGATGGTACAGACTGGGCGTTAAATAAGAGTCACTTGGCTCTGCGTGAGGGCTAAAAGCACCCATTCAACTGCACGGACTAGTGACAGCCATAGAGTGACTGTCAACTCCTTTGCCTCCTCCTTTTCAGGTTCCAGGGAAGCCTGACCTCCAAATGAGACAGAGCTACTGTGTTTTAATCGTTTGCTGCTCAAAGTATGGGCTCTGGACCAGTGGCATCACAGGGAGCAGGGAGAAGTGCAGAATCTCAGCTGCCCCCCTCTCCTCCGCCCCCCGCCCCTCCCCCCACCACACCTACTGAGTCAGAATCTCTGTTTTAACCTTCAGGATAATTCTTACACACTGAGGTCTGAGACGCACCTGAAAACAACTATTTCACTGCACAGCATGAAATAAATCACAAGTGATTCTACCACGATGTAAATTGGCCTTATTTATGTAGTTGGATGGGATGTGAAATATTTAGTGTCAAATGCATTTTTGCAAATTAGGTCTTGTTAGAAATCCACCAAAGAAATTAGTGAGTTAACACAAAACAGTGACAACAGCAACAACAAGCAGGAAAGCTCCACTTTACATGGCATCACAACTTTCCTTTGGACGTTTGTTTTACCTTAAAAAGTGTCTTTAAACTGAGGCATGGCTGTCCATCCAACACGCGCATGCCTATTAAGAATCTGCACTCGGTGAGCTATTGGCTCTGCCCGGAGCTGTGCTAGGTGAGCATTTCGCACACTTGACCTTATGGAATCCTCACCCAACCTCTGAGGGAGGTGTTACTTCCATTCCCCGTTAGCAAGTGAGCAAATAAAGGAACAAACAGGTAAAGACACTCTGATTTGTGCATTTCAACTTGCCTTTTACTTTTGTTGTATAGCCCTTGCCCTATAGCCTTCTCTCACATCCCCCTGTTCTGTGTTTCCTTAGAGTCTGTATCCTTTTCGTCCTTTCAGAAAATATCAATTATTTTTATGGTGAAATTCTTCTGTGGATATGGACAAAGATTAAAGAGAGTTTATTTGTTGTTGTGATGGAATTGTAGGCTTTGTTGTTATCGAGATTTAAGTTATGTTAAGGTTGCAAAATACGTTGTATTTTTAATCAAAACAGTCCCTTTCTTTCTCCCTCCCTCCTCCCTTCCCTCCCTTCTTTTTTTTCTTTCCTTCCTTCCTTTCTTTTTATTTTATAGGAGCAAAGCCAAAAAGTTGGCTCTAACATGGTGCTGATGGCTTGCATGTAGGCAAGGGACATCAAATGACCATTCTGAGCCTGGGGCTATGTCTGGAAGAGCTTGGTCCTGGTAGGCTTTCAACTAAGAAAATGAGAGCTCCTATCCAGGAGGGGAAAATAGGCCTGAAAGTATGAATCCAAGCTACACAGTAGTCACAGGTGACACTCCCCTCCCCACTCCAGGGAACGCAGTGTCACAGGGAAGTTTCCTGGTCTCAGGGCATGGCATTCTGGACAAGGGTGAGCTGGACGGATGGTCCAGGACAATAGGTGGAGTTTCCTAATAGAAGTTTAGGGCTGGACAGCACAGACTGACTCAGATGGCTGTGAGGCATCCATGAGGAGTCCAAGGCTCAAGTTGCTTAGATGACTTGTCCCAAACTACACAGCCAGGTAGGCGGCAGAACCCGGCCTAGCACTACAGCAGGGCTTGGTGCATAACGGGCATGACCTAAGCTAGGGGAGCAGCTGTTATTTAGGGGCTCAAAGTACCCCCTAGTCTTTCCAGGTCTTATTCAAATGGAAGAAGGAAATACGTACATATTATTCTGTGCAATCCCTCAATTTTTGACTGATGGCGGTTCATTCACTCTATTTAAAGGACTACATGGGTCTGAAGCAGTCGGGGGCTGCCACCAGGGTTGTGTGTGCCTTCCTCTGAAAACTAGGCAAGAGTTCTGAATTAGCTGGGGAGATGAACGGAACCCCTTGAGGGTCACAATGATCCCGATAATTGAAGAGCCCTCAGACCAAAGCAAGTGTTGGCTTTTCCTCCTCTCAAGCTAATATTCAAAGACTGTGGGTGAAACACATTGAGCAACCCTGGATGACCCAAGTGACATCTTTCAAATTCAGGCTACAAAGTTGGCTTTGACCTGGATGGAAAAGGGAGAGCTTCGGCGGGGAAAAAAAGTCAAGTGAAAGTTAGTCAGGCCTTCCCACGATTAGGATGGGGCTGAAGCTAGGTAGAAAGGCTCATATTCTGAGGGTCTTCTTCTCAAACCAAAGTCAAGGGGGTGGGGAATCATAATCAGAGGCAAGACAATTCCTGGAAAATGCTGAGTAACGAAGAATCTACAGAAACAAACCTATCAAAGCAGTTTGGAAATGAAGAGAAGCCCAGCTAATGCCTTCTTCTCTAGTTTAACCAAAAAACTCCGGCAAAGCTGTGACATCAACACAGCATGGCTTTCAGGGGACCTGGGTTCAAAACCTCAGCCCTCCCTGTCCCCTTCCCCCACTTGCTGGCTACTGCAATCTATGGCAGGTTGTGAACCTCACTGAGCTTCAGGGCTCTCATAGATGAAATGAGAAATACAGTACCTAGTGAGAAGGAAGGGAGATGAATGTGACAGCTCGCCAAAGCTGAACACTTGCTCTGTGCCAGGCATAACTCATCTCACTTAACCTTATTACTTCAACATTCTCACCGTCACCGTTGCTGTCAGGGTGCGTATAAGCCCCTGGTAAGTAGACTGGTGCCATTTATATCATGGCTATCACTTTTATTACGGTATATATGCACACTCCATAATCCAGGGTGGGGCGTATCTTCTCTGAATATTAGTGATGCCCCGGGAAAGCTTCCCTAACCACACAAGATTCCTAAACAACCCTGTCCCTCTGAGAACCATCCTCCAAAACATACTCAGGCTTTCTTGTCCTTCTGCTCTAACCCTTAAACGTATGAAGCAGTTTGAAAGGAAAATAAATTGATGTCGTTTTGTAAGTAGATTTAAAGATTTTTCTTTTATGTCTATTACCTCTGACATAATGCTTGCCCAATCCTAGGCATGTAAAGCCTGCTAAATACATGTAAAAAATAAGTGTACTGTTATTCCCCACAACAAAAGCAATTTAAGCTTCTTATCATAAACTTGGAAACTCCAGAGAAGTATGCTCTGAAGAGCAGCGAATGATGCTGAGTGATCTTTGGAAGGAAAATGTCATTTCCCATGGAAACTGGAGGGTTGGAAGGTGGCTGCTCTCTTGGCCAAAGCCAGCAAGCTCCCAACCCCACCTTCCTCATCGCAGCCTGCCCTGGGGCTAGCACAGTGCCTGGAGGAAAGAGACCCTTGGTAACTATGAGTGGGGGGCTGCCAGCATCCCCTGTCCAGTGTGTGTGCTGGAACCCCGAGGGCAGGGAAGCTTCTGGTTGTCAGAATGGGACACTGGTAAGTAATGGCAGCAGTTAGAGATGGGAGGGACGGTCCTGATGGGGGACGGGGCACACTGGATGCCAGATCTGTGTGCCTGAGTGCATGGATGAGACTGGAACGACAGACAGCCTCGAAAGTGGCTGGTAAACCTCTGGGCAGTTGAATTATGGAAGCTTTAGAAAACACGCATCCTTTTATTTGCTTTGTGTATCTGTATTTTAATTATTTCCCTGCAAAGAACGTATGTGATATATAATCAACTGGAAATTAATGTATTTCCTTGCAGATCTTTTTCTCCTAAAGACCAGTATTACTTGTCACCACAGCTGACAGACTCACACTGGGAAGGATGAAGTGGCTGAATGGAATACTTTATGATTAATAAAGTAAGGGATCAAGGCATAGAAACCCTCTGGGGGCAGCAGTACCCTCACACTTAACCTCAATGGTCCCAGGAGGGACATAAAGAGTCCTTTATCTTTCGCCCAGGTCCCACCACAAGCAGGTGGCTCGTTAGTCACCAGAGGGGCCGGTGAAATGGAGAAGGTGCTTATCAGCCAGGGCCGGGCAGATACAATCACTGAGGCCCAGACCCACACAAGGGCCTCAGCCCTGACTTGTGTTTTTAACCTGTTCTCCCAAGATTCCCCCTACAGCCATCAGATAAGATGCATTTAGCTGTCTAATTTGCATGGTCCTAACAATTTTCATTCAAAACATATGCAAATATTGAGGACAGGTTTCTAGGGACAGAGGTTGCAATGAAATGCTTCTAAACTTTTAACCAAATGAATCCATTAACCTCAAGATGAGGCACTTTTGATTTCGGTCTCTATTTGCATCAAAAGGACAGTTGGACCCCAGTTCTTCCTTCTCCCATCTTATCTCATCTCTGGGAAGGCAAAAGTCACTGGGCTTCTGGGTTCCTCGTGAGGTGGCCATGAAGGCCCTCTGAACCCCCGAGCTGGGCCTGGGCGGGCTGTAGACACAGTCCCACGCCACTGGGCAGTGGTTGGAGCCAGCGCTCACCAGAAGCAGGCTTTCAGGTCCTCCGGGGCACCTGCCTGGTGTGTTTATACAGCGGCAGGGTCAGCAGGTTGAGGAGTTAGTGCACAAAGAGACAAGCACTGCACAAACCCGGCTGATTAATTAATGCCATGAGCACGGTACATCTGGACGGGTAACCTGATATCCCACCAAGGGAAGGGCTAATCTCCAGGGAGGCCAGGAATTCGCAGTGGCCTTTCCTGCTTCTTCACCCAGGCCTGGTGGGCTCAGACTGTCATCCTAAGTCCCAGACACGACATCCCTTCAGGCCAGTGGTCCTGGGCAGCGCCCGCTTCCTGGGTTCTCAGCCTGTGCAGTTTATGGGACCCTACACTGACTGCCCTTAATTAACACTCTGCTGTCACTGTCAGGAAAGTCTTAATCATTTCTGAAGAAGGCACACCCCACTTTCAGTTTGCATTGAGCCTCACCGAATATTTAGCTGGGCCTGGGTTACAGACCAGGGCCCTGGGGCTCCCCAAGGGTAGCTGCTGCTCCCTCGCAGTCAGGGCCCTTTCCAGTTCCGTTTCCAGGCGACCTTCCCAAGCATCTCACATGCCACACTCTCAGGAGCCTGTTGCCTTCAGCCAGAGGTTTTGCTGCACACCTTGCTGCCTTCGCGCTTCTCATTCCCTGTGCCTGGCCAACCTCCCCTCCCCTCATCTCCCTGCAGCCTCCCCCCCCCCCCCCAGTTATCTGGCAACACCCTGGGGAGAATCTTTTTGTTTCTTCCTGAAGGTTTCTTGGAAATCCTGCAGGCAGAGTGAGTGGCTCTCTCAGTGCTTTCAGAGGCTCCGCTGGCACACTTAGTGCATCTCTCTCCCAGGAATATTTAAAAATACTTAACAACTGGTACCCAGAGGCAGCAACCAATCAGAGCTGATGGAAGGAGGCCAGGCACAGCCCCAGAGCAGGGTCCCTGGAGCACCCTGGCAGGCCCTGGGGTTAACCCTTTGCTTGCTGGATGGTGGGAATCAGGAGGCCTTAGGGGCCCGGGACAGTGGCTGTTAGAAGTGGGACCTGCTGACCCAGTGCATTGCGGCTAAGCAACGGCCCCGAGAGCTCCTCACCCCAGCATAAGCTGACTTTCAGCAGGGCCTCGTGTGATTCATCTCTCCATCCAGTTGTCAGTGCCCAGAAAAGGAGGCTAGCAGGGTGCGGGGAGAGGCAGGCAGGCGTATGGTGACCTGGGCCCCAGCATCCCGCTGGCGAGGGAATAAAGAGGCTGCTCTGAGACCTGGAGACATCCGTCTCTCCAGCTTTCCCCAAAGGACCCTCTATAGCTAATGATTCCTGCACATTGTAAAGTGTCCCTCAGGGCCTAGGAGAAAACACAAGAAAAAGGAGGCAGGCCACCTGCATCCACACAAGACATAGAAGCGCACACTCACATCCCAACATACACACACAAACATGACCGGCATGCATGCCAATCTATATATGTGTCCATCACACACACCACCTATCTCCAACACCCCCCTACACCCCCTAAAGCCAGGAGCAGCCCATAGAAGCCGGCATGTGGCCAAGGCAGGCACCTCTGCTGGGTTAGGGGTATGGTTATGGTCAGAAGTGGGGCTATATATAGGGGTGCTCTCCAAGGAGAACAGCCCAGGTGCTGGGAGAGCGTGGAGAGGCAGAGAGAAGGAGGCTGAAGGCAGGAAGAAGGGGCAGAGCGTGAGTCTTAGGAGGTCATGGGGAAGGAGGGTGTAGGTGGGAAGGTTGTGGAAAGCGGGGGCGTATGGAGAACCTGCTATGCACCAGGCATGTATGGAGAACCTGCATGTATGGAACTGGCATGTATGAAACTGGCATGTATGGAGAACCTGCTATGCACCAGGCATGTACAAGCTACTACCCCAGACATCATTGTGTGTTCTTACCCCCTCCTTTTGAGGAGGGGGTGATGATCAATTCACAGATCAGGCGCAGACCCATTAAGTGGCTTGCTCAGGGCTCCAGGGTTAGGGAGCAGAGCCCACCCATGGATCTGGGTCTGCAGGGTTCCCAACACCCTGCCATTCCCACCTTGCACCCACTGCGATAAGGAGCTGTGCATATTGACCTTCATTCCTCGTGTCTCCCCTTCCTAAAGGACGCACCTGGGGTGACTGCCCCTCCCCCTGGTTATATGTCCATGAACTCTAACTGGGAAAAGTGGGCAATAGCTGCAAGGAAAGGGATTTAGGCCAGAGCCAGATTTCTCAACCTTGACACTTGTCATTGGGGCTGGATCATTCTCCATGGTGGGAGGCAGTACTCTGTCTTGTAGGATGTTTAAAAGCATCTTTGGCCAGTAGCATCCCTTTCTTCCCCTCCACCCCCAGTTGAATAACCAAAAATGTCTGCAGACATTTTCAAAGGTCCCTGGGGGGCAAAATCACCCTCCAGTTGTGAATCTCTGGGTTAGATAGCTGGCTAGCTTGTGAGGCTCTGGATAGGGTTTTACAGGTCATCGAGGCCCCTTTGCACAGAGGTTTCAGCACTCAGGTAGACACCTGGCCCTCTGGCCTACGTGCTGACGAGTCAGGTGAGCGGCGGGGGATGGCCGGTGTGACCTCTGGAGGGCCTTGTGGGCGGCCCTGCAGCTCTGGCCGGGTGCCGGCCGGCCTTCCCCACGGGCGACTGGACTCCCATAGAGACACTTTGTCCAGCAGCACGCTTCCGCCTGCACTCCCAGGACGGGCAGACCCAACGGCCAATTATGAAAATGAAAAATCCAGCTCTCGGCCTCAAATGAGTATTTTCTTTTGGCATTTTGATTCTCCTGTAATAAGTGCCTGGTCCCCAAAGAATCTCAGGAATGTGGCCTTGATAATGAAAATAGGCACCTGGCCCAGAGGGGCCCACGTGCTGATTGGCACAGACGCCTCCACATCTCCAGCTGGCCCTCCCCTGCTGGGCAGGGGCACTTACAGAAACTGGCTGTCCCCGCTGGGCGCTGGGCCTGTTTCCACGTCCCTGCATCCAGCTGCCCGGCTACAGCACCGCCTCCTGAGGAAAGCAGGAATCCTTATGAATGTCTGGCTTCCTGTCCAGAAAAACAAATCAAAACGCACCCGACCTCCAACAGAACAGCTTTTGGCTGATTCTATTATTATTCCCATTTCACAGGTGAAGGCAGCCAGGCCAGATCACTTGCCCCAGGGCTCAGAGCTGGAGTGGAGTTGGTAGGATTTGAACTCAGGCAGCCCTCGCCAGAGCTGGCATTCCAGTCACTAATGTCTGCGGCCCCTGGGGCTGAAACCGGGCACAAGAGGCCTTGGCTCTGAGTGTACGCTGGGGAGCTGGCACGGTGAGGAGCTTGGCAGGAGACCGGGGACTCCTGGTCCTTCCCACCGCCCTGGCTCTGGGAATCGCAGCACACTCGCTAAATGACATAAAGGGGATGGCGGGGAGGAGGGACTGCTTGGCTGGGCCAGCCAGCCCACCTTCTTTGGGGCTCCTCCGGAGGTTCTAATTCATTGACGTTTTACCCGCAAAGAGCATGACCCCGCATTCAGGATGCCAGTCAATGGTATGATAAAATCCCACTTCAGGACCAAAGGCCCTAGGTGGGGTACACGGGGAGTGTCAGGTGGTGGGGACCACGCCTGGGGGCTCGGGCTTCCAGGTAGCTGAGGCTGCTCAGACAGGGCCATGGGGGCATTCTCAAGAGTTAAGGTGCAGGGTGGGCTGGCTCCAGTTTTAAGCCTGAAACCCTCTCCTGGCATCTGAAGCCCAGGGACTTGGAGGTACCAGAGATGGTGACACCACTGAAATGTTGGCTGTATCCCTTTGTTCCCAACCCCTGCTCGGTTCTCAGAGGAGTGAAGTTCTGTGCAGAGAAGGAAACAGCTTGGCTGGGGCTGGAAGGAAGAGAATTCCAAGACACAAGGCCCCGGAGGCAGGTAACCTCCTCCTCCTCCTGGGCCCAGGTCCCTCCCGGCACACACACACTATTATGTCGTGCTCACAGTGGGCTGATTGTGGAACCGAGGACCCGGGGCAGAGGCTGTGCTGCAGCACAATCCTACTAAGAATAGCCACTGTTTATCAAGGGCTTGCTGAGTCCCAGACTCGGAGCTAGAAGCTTCCCAGGTATCGTCTCATTTAAACCTTACCAGGGCTCTGTGGCAGAGGGGTTATCGTCCCTGTGTCATGAGGAAACGGGCTCAGGGTGGTTCAGGCTTTAATCAGGGCTGCACAACTGGCAAACGGTAGGGCCAGGATTCAGCTGCAGGTGACCCAGTGCTCAGGCCTTCACCAGTACACTCTCTACAGTCCTTTCAGAGGCCTGCTTCTCTTACACAGGTGATGAAGGTAAGGTGCGTACCCCCTAAATCTCCTTTTCAAGCTCCCTTAAGAGTTCATCCCTTTGCATTCCAAGTCAAGGCAGTTCAATATGTAGTGAGTGACTTCTACAAATTGTGCTTTCAGTATTTGATGTTCTAAGACATATCATCTGTTTTCAGATGCACCATTGGCTTAATGGTGACTTGCAGCAAGGAAGTATATAGGAAGAGTACATTTGTGCGTAGTGTCTTCATAGCATCTGTATGTGTCCCTGAAGTCCTGTTTGAGGAGAGGTGCTGTGTTTTAGTTTCAGATCCTCAGTGCCTGCACATAGTAGGTGCTCAGGAATAGCTCACTGAATGAACAAAGTCTATCTCACATGTACCTCTTGTCGCCACCCTGCGCCACCCACCCCTTGCCCCAGCATCCCCTCTCTGGACCCAGTCAACACTTCAGATGTCCAAGCACCCCACCCCACTTGTACTGCAAAACACGGGCCATGGGGTTTGGGGTCAAATCCTGGCCCCTAGGGAGCCCTTCATAGGAAACGAAGACATCAGGAGGATTTCCTGCCTTCCCTGCCCAGCCTTGGTCCTCCCGCTGCTGCCCACAACAGAACGGTACTGGCCAGAGAGGAGAAAGGTAGCAGCACAGACCATGAAAACAGGCATATGGTCTCTCTCCCTCAGGCGTCCTGGATGGCAGGCTGGTATTTTTCCAAAGTTGGTATTACTCTGTAAAGCAGTCCAGGAGAAGGGCGTATGCTCCTGAGGATAAGCAGAGAGGCTGTCCTTTCAAAACCCAGCTCCGTCTGCATTCAAGCCCCCCGGGCTGACCTGCTGTCACGTTGCCTCAGTTGCCACACCTGGTTGGGAAGGGGAGCTGAGAGGAGCCTCGCAGGGGATCAGCTGCAGGTTATTATGCCCATGTTACAGATCAGCACACCGGGACTTACACAGCTGAAAGAGCGTGTGTGAGCTTCTCAAGCCAAGTAAAAGAAAGTGCTAGAATGTGAACCTGGTCTTCTTCCCAAGCCTGGGCCCCAAACCACTGTACTTCTATGAATGCCTGTGGGCAAGCCTCCTTATGGTCAGGAGACTCCAAACGGAAAGGCTTTTTTTGGGAGGCATGTCACAGGTGGCAGGGACTTTATGACTAACCCTATGTTTTCCAGCAGGATGCTAACCAAACACCCCTGCCTGGAGATGAGATCGGGGCCCGTCTCTATCCCCTGGGAGCCTGCAGATGCTACCTCATGGTGAGAGGCTGAGCTTCGGTGGGACAGGGTGTCCCCTTGGCAGTCACCAGCCATCACACTCCCCAACACCACGGTGCTGCAGTGCAGGGCCCTGGGGGATACCACTGTATTTTACTCTTTCACAATCACCACCAGGGGGTTCCTGTCCAGAGCTGGGGCTGGGGCTG
Organism: Aselliscus stoliczkanus; assembly: GCA_033961575.1. Classification (NCBI taxonomy): domain Eukaryota; kingdom Metazoa; phylum Chordata; class Mammalia; order Chiroptera; family Hipposideridae; genus Aselliscus; species Aselliscus stoliczkanus. The sequence goes on from CM066733.1 coordinate 8,073,126, forward strand.
AGGCTGGGGTTCCGGGTTGGCTGAGATACCCAGAAAGAACCACAATTGCTCAGGGCCTTCCACCCACAGGAACCAAGACGGCCAAGCCAAGGAGGTCTGCCAAAGCTGCCTCTGACTCTGCCCACAGGGAGCGGTTGGCTTACACTGTCTCCCTCCTCCTGCTTCTGAGCTCTGGACGCTCAGAATCCAGGGGGCCCAGGGGGTCCAGGCCCAGGTCCTCCTTGTAGCTGTGTTCTAGAAAGTTCTAGAAGACCTGCTTGCTGGGTAGTGGGTAGAAGAAGATCTGTAGGGATGTAGAGAGAGAGGTCTGCTTCTGAAATTCTTGGGCTCATGTCCCCACAGTATCTCCTCACTCCTCAGGTTGGTTGAAGATTAGGGTACCAGGAAAGGGGAGCAGGGGAGGCAGTCCCAGGGAATTGGGGAAACTGAGGCTGAGAAGCAACCAGGATTCCATCCTTAGAAGTCACGTGGGACACCATCCAACTTGTATTCTAGAAAGATCTCTGAGGGTATGTGGAGGTGGATACCAAAAACTGTATCAGTCAGGGTTCTCCAGAGAAATGGAACCATGGGAGATAGATTATCGATCTAAGTATCTATGGACCGAGGTCTTAAGGGAGTAGCTCAGTGATTGTGGAGGCTGGCAAAACGGAACTCTGTAGGGCAGCCCAAGACTGGAAACTCAGGCATGAGTCCATGCTGTCGCCTTGGGGCAGGGACATGTCACCCATATGCTGTGACGTGCACCCAGAGGTCCCTGGGGGATCTAGAGTAGGTCGTGTCCTGAGCTATGGGCCAGTTTCTGTCTGGGCTTATCTTCTCCTGCATTAAAACTCCCCCTGCGCCCGCCTCCCCACACCCTTCAGTGTATCCATGCAGTGGGAGCTGTGAACTCTCTGAGGGCCGAGGCTGTGACTTATTTCCAGGTCCTCTGCATTAACACAGAGCCAGGTGCAAAGAAGATGATCAATAAACGTGAAAAACTGAAGGGATTTCTATCCGGAACCCAACCCTGTGTCACATGGATCTCTCATCACCCCCAACCCCCTTTCTCCCCGGACCTACAGGGTGCTCCGGCAGCCTCACATCCCTGCAGGGTAGAGGTGCTTACAGGCCATGGGGTTTAGTAAGAAACATACCTGGGGCTCAATCGCGGTTTGGATATTTACCTGCAACCTGTTTACAAATAAGTTTTGATTGATTCATTCATTTTTTTTCTTCCCATGCCTAGTCATGAAACTTTCACTGGGTACCTATAGTTAGACTCAGGTGCTGGATAGGGCTATGACCTCTGATCTTAACAAGGTCACCACCTGGGCAGGGGGATTCACCCAGAAAATAACAGAACAATACATCTTGAGGCTAGTGTTAGGAGAGATAAGCACAGGGTACTATTAAAGGAGCATGGAGAGAAACACCTAACCCACCTGGAGGGAGGGGACAGCTGAACGGAGCCTGAACAGGCAGAGGGCAGTGAGGGCTGGCAGGGAGAAAGCAAGCCAGGAAAAGGGCCTGGTAGAGGCCAGGGCAGCCCTGCAGCCCAGCGTAGGGCAAGGGAGAGATTTCCCAACAGAGCCATTCTTGGACACTCCTGCTGGGAAATGGTTTTCTTCCCCAGCTTCTCAGCATCCAGGCCACCAGCTCATCAGGTTCTGGCCATAAAGAGCTCACCTTGTGCCAGGCTGAAATGAGGCCTCCCTGCCCTGCTCCTGCTGCCTCCTCCTCATCCTGGCTTGGCACATATTGCCTTCAAGGGAGGGGTCGGGGTGCTGGGGGAGGAAGGACCATGGGCCAACCTCAGCAAGCTGGCTGGCGGCAGATGCCAGGCTCTCCTCATGCACAGAGATTCAGGAGTGGTGCTTTGCTATTCCCCTCTGTAAAATGGGGGTAGACAACCACATTGCAATTAAATGGAGGCTCATCAGCCATAGTTATCTCCCGAGCTGGTACAGAACTGCTCCAGAGTAGCAGCTAAAATATGTTTGTTAAATAAATGAAAGGATTGGGGAAGACAGGTGTTAAACATATAATAACAAGAGGTAGGGACGTTCCTGCTACAAGGGCGACTTCCAGGAGACTGCTTTCCTTTAGGATTGTTGAGGTTCAGTGCTTCCGATGTTTTTGCTACTTTCCCCTTTAGGGCAGGGACTATGTTTTATGGGACCCAGCCAAGTGCCTGGAGGAGCCAATGATCATTTACTCAATGCCCGTCACGTGCCAGCCACTTTCTAACAGGTTATCTCTTTTCAGGTTCACCATGGCCCCATGCACAGTTGAGGGCACTGAGGCTCTTATGTAACTGGTGCTCCATAAACGTTTATAGTTAGATTGAATCACTGGGTTGGATCTAGACCAGAGGTTACAGAAGGATTTTTATTTCATGGGCCAACATCTCCTTGTGAGGGTCAATGATTTCGCACTCTACATTGAGAGAGATTCTGTGGTTATAGGGGGCTGAGTGGTGGCCCCCCCCAAAACGCTTGGAGCCCATGAATGGGATCTTACTGGAAAATAAAGATCGGAAAATATGGAAAACTGCATTGGTAGATGTAACTAAGTTAAGGATTTTGAGACGAGCTTATCCTGGCTGGGTCATCAAATTATTTTGTTTCCTTATAGGAAACGGAAGAGGCGAAGACATAGACACAGAGAAAGGGAGAAGGCCGATGGAACAGAGACTGGGACTGGGGTTATGCAGCCATAAGCCCAGGCGGGCTTGGACATGCGAGAAGCCAAAAGTGGCATGATGATTCTCCTCTGGGGCTTTTGGGGGGAAGGTGGCCCCATGGACACCTTGGTTTTGGACTTCTGGCCTCCAGAGCTGTGAGAGAATAAAATTCTGCCATTTTAAGCCACCTGCTTGTGTTATTTTGTTCAGGCAGCACTAGGAAACAAACACAGTGGCCTCAGAGCTCAGTGGGAAGGAGCCCCGTGATAGATTAATGGTTTGGTTTAGATCGACCAGGCCTTCTGGCCGGGGACTTCCTCTGTGTGAGCTGATACCAGATCATTCTATCACAGTGGTTTCGCACTAAGCGGTACTGAAATTGGTCAGGCTTGATCTCCTTTGGCCAAGGGGAGGCGGGTGGAGGTGGAGGAAGCAAAAATAACGCCAGCAGCTTCATTGTCACTGGCTGAATGAATAATCCTGGAGGTAGGAAACCTTTGAGGGACTTGGGGAAAGTGAAGGCAGTGGCTGGTCTTTTCTTTCCTTCCCTGTCCTGCAGCTCTAGGTAGGACCATGGAGAATCATTTAGGAAAGGTAAGGGCTGACGTAGGCAGGGAAGTCATTCTGGATGGAGCTCTGCTTTCGCTGGTGTCACCCATCCCAGAGTTGCATGGTTCTTCCTGTCCCGAACTCCCCATCACCTTCAAGCCTTGGTTTTCGCAGCCACACTCCCTCCTCCACGTGACAAGAGGGAAGCCCAGTGTGGGGACAAGCATTTGCCGACATGGTGTCAAACCCTGGTTTTTATCCTTTCTCGAGGTGTGCTCTTGGAGAACTATCAGTGGCCCTTGGTTTCCCTGGCGAAATGGGAAGAAAATACTACCTACTTCCAGGAGTTGCTTTCAGGGTTCAGCTAGATCACAGGTATAGGTGTACCTGGTACATAGACTTCCTAACTGTGCCAATATGTTTCCTCTCGAAACAAGATGTTGACACAGACAAACAGACACCCAAAACCATCCTACTGAATTCTGGACCTGTTTCACTGCCCTTATGGGCTTTCTTCCCTGGACCTATAGTAATCTCCCTTTGTTGAGTGCTGACTGCCTGCCAGGTGCTGTGACAAGCTCTTTAAATGTCACCTTATTCCGCCCATCACAACAGCCCACTCAAGTCCGTACTATTGTTATGCCCATTTAGCAGATGAGGAAACTGAGGCTCCTAGAGGCAAGTGGCTTGCTCAAGAGGACATAGGACACGGAAGGTCTGTCTCTTAGGCATGATACGGCTCAATCTACACACTGAGAACTCTACCCTGAGTGCTCCTTCACTGTGCTGGGTGCAGAGAGTTGAGCCGCTGTGGTCCACTTAGAACAGTCTCTGAGGAAAACAAACAAGCTCATTTGTCTTCACACCCCAAACACTCCACGCTGAGTCTGTGCAAGGTACCAAGCACTGAGTAGGTCAGTAAAGGTGACTGAGTGAGTAGATAACTGAATAGTGGAGGGTTTTAAAAAACTGTCCTGTGTTTTAACAAGGTGGAAACGTCATGCTCAGACAAAGGATATCTGAGTTATCGTTCACTCTCTACCCTTAGTTCCCAGCGACCCTGTTAGCTGCTTCTTTGGTAAAATGGGGATAGTAATACACACTTTGCCTTGGTAAGCAGACGGAGTGGTCATCTAAGAATGATTCAGCCTGAACACGGCAGGCGGTGCTGATCGCATCCACGCTGCATTCCCAACAGACCCAGCATACAGCAGGTGCAGTGGCGATATCCTGTATGAGTGGCAAAAAGCCACAACGAGTGCTGTCTCAGCTGTTTGAAAGGTATTGAAAGCTGCAGAACAAATACATTGGCGGGTCCACGGTGTTGGACCTCTCCTGCAGGGCCCAGCTGCAAACAGGGGCGTTGGTTAGAGCTGGTCCTTCAGTGAGTGTGGTGCTGATACATCCACCTTCTGCTGCCGAGAAAGGGTTACACCTTGGACAGCTGCCTGGGTGTTCTCCAGCCCTGCCTTGCCCCATTACCCTGCCTCCAGCTGAGATTAGGCCAGTTTACTCATAAACATGTGGCACACTCCACCTGAGCAGCTAGAGATAAAGGCCATTTTCAAGCTGCAGCACTAAGCCTGCTGTCTGCACCCCAGCCCCCTGCCCCCCCAACCCCCACCCTTGCTCTCAGAGGCCTGGATAGAAGCTGCCTTCAGACAGCTGCTCTGGCTCTGGAAGCCCAGTCTTTGTGATAGGACTTTGGGGGCCTGGAATGGCCACACAGACAAAATGGGAATCTGTGATCAGGCTTCTAGCATCAAAGGAGGCTTGGGCCAGGAGAGCTCTGCCACACCTACCAGATCAGGGCAGCCTGGAGACCTCTTATTCCAGATCTAAGCCTGGGTCTTCCCAAGGCTCTGGAAGTTTCAGCTACTCCTTATTTTCAGTCCTGTCTACCTTCAACTCTTTGGCCTTCCCAGGCAATTCCTTGCCACCAGTCAGAAATTAGGGGTAAGCACAGAGCGCCAGAAATGTCCGGTGACAATCCTGGTTATGAACAGCTTAGCTTGACACTCTTGACTGTCACCCACGAGCCACATCTGACCCACTGCTTGTTTCTGTATGGCCCATGGAGTTTACATTCTTAAACGATTAGGAAAAAATCAAAAGAAGACTATCTTGTGATATGAGAAAATTACATGAAAGTCAAATTTTGGTGTCTACAAATAAAGTTTTGTTGGAACAAGACACGCTCATCCGTTTACCCATGGTCTCCGGTAGCTTTTGACACAGAGCTGCGTACTTGCTGGTGCTTCATAGCTTGGCACTGCTGCTTGGTAAGCTACGAGTCACAGGGACACCACACATGCCACCTATCTGTGAGAGAAGACACTCCAAAATATGAACTATGTAAAGTCCATTCCAGGTCAGTACTCACACATGACTGGTTCTGAGACAGGGGACAGACACTAACTAGATCTGCATGAAATGAAATGTTAGCCCCCCTGAGAAAACCATCTTCTCATTAATGGGACTGCATTTCGGAAAGCTGGGCTCAATTAGGATTATTATAGGGTTTTTTCCTCAACAAAGATTTTGTAGAATTTTTCGCTCTCTTGTATCTTCATGATATCCTACAATAGATTTTGCCATCTGGCCCACGAGGCCTAAAATGTTCGCCGTATATGGTTGTTTATAAAGCCGGAGACTGTGGTTTCATCATTTTAGACCGTGCATGCTCTAGGTGGTTTTATACCCATACAGAGCCTAAAAATTCTTTACAGATCATAGTCAAACTTGGGTTCAAATGTTCTCACTCCTCTCAGCAGAGCATGCAGATAGATCGAAAGGGGAGAGCTGTGAAGGCGCACCTCTTGTCCTGCCGGCTCTCTTCTCTCTTCCTGCATATCCAGGCTGATGGGATTCCCCTCTCCTCTGCTCTGACTCCCCCCAGGGGACATCTGATTAACCCACTCGATGGACCAACTGATACCAGACCAATGGGACATTATATAAATATTTATCAAGCATCGGGCTAGTGGCTAGATCACCGGTGATCCTATGTGGCCTAAATTGCAACCCCCAGGACCAGGGTGATTTGGAAGCACCAGATTCCATGGGGAGTCAGGATCGGGGGCCGATAGTCAGCGTGTCTTCTACCATTTCCTATCTGTGCAACCTTCTTTAGTTGCTCCATTTTTTGAAGTCTGCCTTTCCATCCCCTGCAAGAGACGGTGCTCGGGTTGAGCCACCTCCAGGCTGAAGGTTTATTTTCATCCAGCTAAGTTGACAGTGGCACGTCTGTAGGGACAGTGCTGAGCGTTGCCAACCTCCTCCTCCCTCCCAAGCAGTAAAACCCAGTCCTCTAGATTTTCCCATTTCTAGTTTCAGACAAAATGTCTCTTTAAGTGTTTGCAGCCCATCCCCGCTTCGTCCCCCTCACCCCTCAACCACATGCCCCGAAGGAATTCTGGAGCCGACTCACTGCCACAGCCCCCGGCTCAGCCAAGCCCAATTTCTTCATCCAGCCTCAATTCTTTTTCCTTCTTCTTACCTTAAAGAACAATAATGAATCACACACGTCCACCCCACAGTCCTTTCTATTATTACCTCTGTCTGCCTTCGGGTTTCCTCTTTGGTTGTGTAATTTGGCCTTTACAATATCCTTTCCATGCTAACAAAATGAAGCACTCATTCGGGAGGGCCTGCGCGAGGAAGTCTGGCCTCCTGAGCTAGGAATTTGCGGAGCTCTTGACTCCTACTTCTCCCTCGCCCCCCACGTTCCCCTGTAGCTTCAGTCATCAAATTCTGCGGTCTTTTTCTCTTAAGAACGTCATATATGTTTCATGTATATTCTGCTTTGAGGCATGCTTCTCTCCCCCTTGCACATGACTTGGAAATGTAGTCACTCTAATTCAGGGTTGGGTTGGGGGAGGGTTGGAGGTGGGTGGTGTGAGGGTGAGGCCAGTGGTTTGGAGACCTCTGTGTGTTAGTTCATGTCTGCTGTCCTTTGGCTCCAGTCTCACCTCCTCCAGGCAGCCTTCCTGGGCTCTCCAACACACAGGAAGTCCTCTTCTCAGACCCTTTACTGGTGTTGGGGGCCATGTCAGTGAGATCCAAACTGTAGGCGGCTGACAAATGCAATGCCCAGCCACAGCACTGCACACCGAATTGGGCTCTTAGTGGATTGTGCTCCCTCCCTCCAGCTCTCATTTCTTCTCAGAGGAAGAGAGCTACGGAGGGGCCAGAGCCAACCCGTGGAAGCTGACCGGGGAGACCCCGTTCTTGCCCCGGGCCCCACCCCCCGGCCCCCCAGCCGTGTGAGCCAGGCACCTCTCGCACCTGCCTTGCCGTGAGTTCCTGGCGCTGCTACCAGGAACTCCCTACGCGCCAGACAGACGAGAGTTGGCAGGTCTTTGTGCGGCCAGAGCCCTGCAGACATTCCCTCTATTGCTGTGCCCATTAAATTCTGGGCTGCAGCAGAGTGGCTCTAAGTGGCCATCTCCCTCCCTGGCGGGGCTGGTCTCTCTTCGGGACCCCTCACACCCGGTGCTCTGCCCAGCCGGTACCCCTGGCAGACCTGCTGTGGGGAAGGAGTGGGGCTTGAGGAGCAGGCAGGGAGACGATCAATGGAGATGGTGGGACTGAGGGTCAGTTTGGGCAAATTTCGTGGCAGTGGGATCTAGTGGGACAAAAAAACCCTGGCCTGGGCTTAAGGGACCTGCCCTTTGGACTCTGCCTCTGACTCCATCTCCCTGGTGACACCTGTGGAGTCCCTTCCTTCCCAGACTCAGTTTCCTCTCTGTGCAGCAGGGTGTCAGCCTGTTGGGTTTTCCAAGGCTGACACGGTGTCCCCTTCCCTTTACCTCCCTCAGCCACCACCACACCCACCTGTATGGCAGGGAGAAGCCCAGCTCCCTGTGGCAAGGGGTCCTCAGGAAAGAATCTGAGGGGGTCCTGGGAGGCCCTCTTCTTGGCGTTCCTGATTCCACCCTCTCATGGTGAGTCCCGGTGGACCAGCTGAGAGTTTCAGCCGCAGGTCCTTGATCAAGTTACAAGATCTCTCTCTCTCTCTCCAGGCCTGTTTTCTCATCTGTAAGACAGAGATAATGGTATTGCTTGCATTGGCTTATTTTGAAGAGTAAATGCAGTAGGGCCGGTCCAGTCCTAACACAGTGCCCGGCGCATAGTAAACTGCAGCGAGGGATATTCTCATCGTTACGATTGTTATTTGCCACCTCCCCTCGGTTACCCCAGGGAAAGAGGGTCCTTCTGAGTCTGAGCGGGCAGCTTGGCGTGGCCTGTGCAGGTGGCCAGGGGGTTTGTCTCGAGTCCTCTCTATGCACATCCAAACAGGGGCTCCAACCAGAAGACCTGCACCTTCCCTGCACAAACTCTGCAGCAGGCACTGCGCCGGGCACCCAGGGGACTGCCATTGTCTCCCTCCTGGGCTGCTGTGAGGACAAAGGAGCTCCCACCAAGGCAGCACTCGGCCCAGCGCCTGCCCACAGCCCTCAGTGAAGGGCAGCCAATGGCACTGCTGTCATTGCCACAGGACTAGCCTCGTCTGAGGCTGCACTGCTGTGGGATGAGGTGCGGGGGTCAGGAGACCTGGACATGAACGGGCTGGGGCGTGCAGGCAAGTTGCTCCGCCATCCTGACTCTCAGCGCCCCCCTCTGGGTAACGGGACAGAACCACCCCCTTCACAGGGTTTGCAATGACCAAAGAATCAGCAGTTATGAGGACTGCCTGAGCTGTAAAGACTGGGCTATGCCCCGTCCGTAGTTTGTGCTCAATATAAAGGGGTTCCTTCCATACACATACCCCGTCTCTGCAATCCCCCCTCTTTTTGTTGGGGGGCTTTGTCCTGTCTCCACACCAGTGAGGAGGAAAGAGCCTTGATACCCATTCTTCTCCGCCTCCTCTTTCCAAAGCCTGCGGCTCCAGGCTGCACCTGGCCCCCTGTTGAGCTGACCAGCAGCCCAGGGACAAGAAAACCCAAAGGAAGGGACACACACACAGGTTTGTTTGGTTTTGTTTTTTTTTTGTTTTTTTTTGTTTTTTGCTGTTGTTGCTTGTTTTAATTAAAAAGAAAATAAGAAAACAAAAAAAAACATTTCCCAGGGTGTGCTGTGATGTAGATCACAGGCATGTAAAGTACATACAAAAGCAAGAAAACCCCCAGGCGCTGTATACATGGAGCCCTGGGCGGTGGGAGCAGGCCCCTCCATGGAGGCCTTCCTTTCCACACATCCACTTCTCCTGGGCTGTAAAGAGGGAAGATGGACTCAGCCTCGTTTCTCTTGGAAGATTCAGCCACCTCCAGCTCACTGGTCCATGACACGCACACAGGTAGGTAGTGCTGGCGTGGGGAGGCGTGGGCTGTGCCTCTTCTCTTCCTGCGCTGCCCATGGTCTCTGGGGCTGGGGAAGCAGTGCCCCTCTGTGGGGAGAGGCTGGACATATTGTCCTGCAGGGTCATGGTCTGGGCTTCCCTTTTGAGGGGCAGCAAAAGGAGTGTCTGCAGGTAAGCTGGGAGCCACAGAATAAGGACTTGGGTCAGGAGGAGATGCACCCAGGGCTAGTGCTAAATCCTGATGGACAGCCAGAAAGTAGTAGACACGCTTGCCATAATCAGCTTTCACAATGACCCTCTTTAGCTACTCAGTCAGTTCTTCCATCCCTGCCTCCATTGGCCCAAAATTCGGGGGTCACATAGGACTTGACTCTTGACTCTGTCATTTACTACTTTGTATGATCCTGAGAAAATTACTTAACTTTCTCAAGCCTCAGTTTCCTCATCTGTTAAATGAGAAAGTTCATATGAACTCCACAAGGTAGCTAAATAGTAAGTATGGTCATGTCTTGGAGGAGCCCAGCATAACTCTCCACACATAGTAACTGCTCAATAAACGGCCACCATGATTACTGTTATCCAGATACCAGTATTTTCATTGCAAAGTTGGCCGTGTATGTACATGGATATATGTGTGACAAACAGGAGGTTTGCAAAGTGTTCTAGAAAAAGGATGAATTGCTCTGAGCCTCCTGTGTCTATCTGGGCAGTTCAGAGGGGCTGGACCACAGGGATGCTAACTTGAGGGTCTCCACCGCTTTCCTCTCCGGCTCGTCCATTGGGCTTGGGGCTGGTCAGTCCTAGACCTCGGTGCCCTCCCTGGGGTAGAGGACGTTGTTTGCATTGATGCTGTTATAGAAATGAGGGCTAAACTGGTTGAGGACAGAGCCTCCGTAGCTGAGAGGGTTGGTGGGCACAGGGCTGGCCCATTCACTCCCAGCCCCGTGGCCACCGAGGTTGGTAAGTGGGGTGTAGGAGTTGAGGTTCACCAAGTTCTGCCCCATCTTGTCAGTGGGCTCAGGGTTCAGTCCTGGCGTGGCCAGAGGGCGACTCATGGGGCTCGACCCGCTCACGTGGGCTGTCATGGTGGAGAGGAAGCTGTTAAGGCATGGGGCGGCGGGGGGCCGCTGCTCTGGGGTGCTGGTGGCGCCTGGTGACGTGCTGTCCAAGAGGTCCTGGGTGTCCGAGGTCTTGGGGCTGCCCGCCAGGAGGCTGCTCTCCGTCTTCTCCGAGGCCACGGAGCCTGTGCTGGAGGAAACATCTGATTTTCTCTTCCTCTTCCTGCGGAAATTTCCATTGTCAAACATCTTCTCACAGTTGGGGTCCAAGGTCCAGTAGTTCCCTTTGCCTGGTACAGAAGTGGGACAAGGTAAGTAGAGAGACAGACGGAATGCTCTGCTTCTGTTCCTCGTCATTGTCACAAACTAAAAACAAAGGTAACCAATCCAGACAGACAGACAGCCAAAGTCAGAGACTGAGAAGTGGGGAAATTGCACAACCAACCACACCCCTCCCCCTTGCTACTGGGCACCCAGGGGTCACAAAGACAGGAAGGCAGAGCCACGAAGCCCTTCACAGGGCAGATCTCTTTAAGAAGTTCAAGTATTGGGGGAATGGAGAGGGGGGGGTGCTTCCATTGCTGACATGAAAGAAAGCTCGGGAAAAAATTCAGGGCTCTCCGAACATCCCAGGCATGGGGTCCAAAGACGGACTTGAGTCCTGGCTGCACCTTTGACTGATGGAGGAACTCGAGGTGAGCCTCAGTTTCCTGGTCTGAGAAGTGGGTCTGTGGTACCTGTCCCTTCTTCCTCAGGCTGACTGTGGAAAGGACACATGCTAGCTGTGTAAAAGGGCTTTGGAACTGCGGGGTCTGGTCCTGAGGTCAGGCCTGAACTCTGCCTGCCACTGCCTCCGTGTGTAGGCCAGAGGATAAGGCCGGTTACCAGAGGAGCAGGGACATATAGCGCTGCCCTCACTAGCGTCAAAGTGAGCAGAGATGGGCTCCTCTGAACTACCCCCTCTGGCTTCCTGTGGTGGAACAAGAATGCACTGTAATTCTAGCCAGTGGGGACATGAGCACCTAATATATTATGCTGCACATCACTGTGGAAAGGCGCGATCCAACAGGCAAAGCTGTCATTGCTCTTAGAGATACCCCCTTTCAGAGCCATTCCAGCACTGTGACTTCTGTGTCACCTCTGCCTGATCTTTCCCTGATCTGTGAACGGGTTTCCTAAAAGCCACCCCGCAGCGGTGATTAGAGGTTATGTAATGAGGGCAGGCTGCATGCCACAGCCCTTAGCGGCTGTTCCAAAAATGTGCCGTCTCCTCCCGCAGCCCAGGGACACACCTGGGCTTTTGGTCCAATTGCTCAGCCCTCAGCCGCTTTAAGGCTGGGTGCTGGGGCTTCACATCAAATCACAGTCATGACTGCAGAGCAGGGAGCCCTGGCGAGCACCAAACACCATGCATACCACATCTCGTGACCCCAGCAGCAAGCCTTGGAGAAGATGCTGTTACCATCCCAGTTGGGGAAACTGAGGCTCAGAGATCTAACTTGTCCAGGGTCACTGACAGGTCAGCAGCCCAGCCTGGATGGAGACCCAAATCTGCCTCCAAGGCCCACGATCTCCTTCACTGCTGGCTCCCCTCAGCACCCAGTCTTGGGGGGCATAGCCATATTCAGAACTCTCTCGAATGGGGTGTCGGGGGATGAAGTGGCCCGTCCTGGGGGGCACCAGTGGCTCTGTGTGGATGGCTCACGTGGTCTCCCCACCCTGCTCCAGGGCCCCTTACCTGGGTCATCCTCGTCTCGGGGCACCTTCTTGAAGCAGTCGTTGAGTGACAGGTTGTGGCGGATGGAGTTCTGCCAGCCAGCCTTGCTCTTGTTGTAGAAGGGGAAGTTGTCGGCCACGTACTGGTAGATCTGGCTGAGGGTGAGGCGCTTGTCGGGTGCCCCGTGGATAGCCATGGCGATGAGGGCTGAGTAGGAGTAGGGGGGCCGCACCAGCTTCATCAGCTCCTCCTGGGACTGGATGGGCAGCCAGCCCAGGTCGCCGCCCCCCAGCCCCGACATGCCGGGCAGCAGCTGCCTCTGCACACCGTAGGCCTGGGGCAGGAAGGGGCTGGGGTTGGGGCCCGGCAGGTAGGGCGGAGGGGTCATGGCCTGCCCGTTGAGCCAGAGGTAGGGGTTCGGGGTGGCCCCGTACTCACCGCCCCCTTCAAAGGAGGGGGGCCTCTGAGGGCTGGGCATGCCCTGTGGGTGGAAAAAATTCTCATAGTAAAGATTCATCTCAGGGGGCTCCTGGCCGATGCTGGGGAATTGGGGGCTGCAGCGGGGAGGGGAGGGCGCCGAGAGGTCGAAGGAGCTCATGCCGGGGCTGGGCTCAGCGGGGCCACCTGCCTGTCACCTGCGCGGGGAGCGGTCCCTGCAGGTGCTCAGCAGGCCCTGGCCTCAGACTTATACCCCTGCGGGCTTGGCTGGCAGCCCCACCCAGGGGCGGCCACCTGCCGCAGACCCGCCCCTCTGCCCACCCCGCGGCCCATCAGGTCCCGCTAGGGACACGCTGAGACCAGCATTCTAGCAGACGTTTCCTCTTTCCTTCTCTGTGCCCTTTTCCTTGTCCTGTCTCTCCTTTCTCCTTCTATTTCTCCCTTTCTTCCTCCTCCCTCTGTCTCATTTTCCCCTCCTCGTCGTCTCACCTTCCTGCCTTCCTTCTCTATCCTGCCACCCTCTGTGCATTTTTGTTTTTCCTTCTTTCTTCCACATTTTCCTTCCCTCTCTGCCTCCGCATGTGTTTGCGTCCTTGGCACAGCTCCACAACTTCCCTCCAAGTTTGCTTCTAGTTTCCTTCTACATCTGTCTCTCTCACCCCTTCCTCGCCTGACCCCTCGCACCCTTTCCTCACCGCCTCTCCTTCTCTCCTTCCTTTCACTCGCGGTCTCTCTCTCTGTCTGACATTTCCTCTGCATCTCTTTCCCCATACCTCTGTCCTGTCTTCTTTCCCACTCAACCTCTCATTCTGTGCCCCTCACCCAAGCTGGGTTAGACGCTTTATCCCACATTTTTTGGTCTTTTGAAGTGAAGATGCACTTTCTGGAGTTTCCAGGAAAGAACCGGCCCTGAAGCATCAGGAGAGCAGAGAGGACCAGGGCCACCAGTTATAGATGACCCCCTGCCATGTGCACATGCACAACGTGCACATGCGCGCACGTACACACATACACACACACACATATACATATACATACACATACACACTGCAGGCAGTCAGAGAAAGGGCTGTGCATCAGGCCTGGGGATTATTCCAAAGGAGCAGCAGGACTTATAAAAATAATAAGAGGAAGAGAACATGAAAGGGACTTTTGGGACAAATGAGAGGCAGCTTGCACTATCCAAGCTTCTCTCTGGCTGCAGGAGCAGGGCAGGCTCGCAGCTCCTTATCTGATCGAAGCCCTGTCATGTTTCAGCTTGCAGAGGCCCCTGAAAGTGGCCAGCAGGACAGACCTCACCGTGCCCCTCACCCTCCTCTGCCTCGGGCTCCTGAAGCAGGAGTTCCAGCCTCCACGCCACGTCTCACTTTGGGGACCAGTCCCTCCCCTCTCTGGGCTCCCTTCCCCATCTGTAGCTGGGATAGGACTCGTCCTAGTCTCCCCGTCACCCCAGGCCAGGCCAGATCCTCAGCTTGGCGAGTGGGTGGTGGCCCCCCTCTCAGGGGCAGGGCAGCTGTCCCCTTACACAGGTTTCCGCAGCAGCCTGAGACTTCTCTCTGGGGTCAGCCGATGAGGACAAAGTTCCAGCCAGCCTTTCTGGTCACCACTTCCTTCCTGCCCTCCTGCTTCTACTTCCTTTTCCCCATTCAGCTTCCTCTCATTTCCTTCAAACCCCATATGTCTTTGAGACCAAGGAAGGAGGTCACTCACTGTCCCAGCAGGAGGTGCGTCTCGTGGAATCCCCCAACTGCCTGACACATGCACAGCCTCGGTTGAATCTCCTAGAATGAATCTCCTTGGCAGCGTCTTGGGGCCCAGAGGATGGTCTTGGTAACTGGGTGGGAGCGTCCTCCCAGCCCCTGAAGAGCCACCTGTTCCCACCATGGAACAGCCGTTGAAGGGCAACTCTGGAAGGGCCTGATTGCACTTTCTTTCCAAGGAGTAGAGCGAAGAGGGCTGTTGGGTTTAGAGTGTCTCTATGAGGCTCCAACCACTGTCCCTGTGGAGCCCATCAGCACAGACAAAAGCCGAGCACTTTACCTGGCAACTCTGCCTCTGATCATTGATCCTGCAGAATTAAACAGAGCAAGAGTTATAGTCACATCACACGGTAATCACCAGAATGCCCCCAAATAGGGGATTGGTTAAACACATTGCACATCATCTAAATGATGAAATATGCAGCTATGAAAAAAGAGATTGTGGAATATTTACTGATATGCTCTAATAATACTATTCAGAGAAACAGGCTGCAAAATATCATAATCGGGGGGGGAGTGTAAAATATATATATATTAATACATATGTATGGACTATGTTCATATAAACACTAAACTGTCAATTAAGATTTCTGCATGGAGAATTACATTGCTTTTTATTGTTGTTTTCTGCAGTTTCTGATTTAAATGATTAGAGAAAGAGAAAGGCAAGCACACATTTATTTTGGGGTTCAGTGTAAAAGGCCAGCAAGAGGCAAGACAGTAGAGACACAGCAGACATGGGCTCTGAGGTCAGGAAGCCAGGTTTAGTGTCCAGCTCTGCCGTCGAATAGCTGCGCAAACTTTGACATATGATTTAACACTTTTGGCCTCAGTTTTCTCAGGCAACACTGGAAATGATGCCATTACTTAACTCACGTGGTGGCTGTGAGCATTCGCTGAGGGAAGCAATGTCATCAGCGTGAATCATGTCACACGGGGCGCAGAGGCGCGCTCAATAAATACCGGTTATTATGGGATAGTCAATACACACTCCGTGTGTGCAATCCATCCCAGAGTTAACTGCTCCCTTCCAGCAGCCTGTGGGCAGGGCGGTGTGGCAGGTGGGGGTTACAGTGAAGGAAGGGAGGGAGGGACACATGGTGCAGACACCGGTGGGACAGTGGGACCCTGCCATCTGCAGCTGATGCTCAGAGAGGCCGCAAGGCACTTGGCAAGCTCACGACGGAGATGGGTCAGGGCCTGGTCTTCCAACCCCGTTCCCTCCTTTGCCTGTTGTTGGGGTGTCCTTTCTTAGAGGTGTCTTTGAGGAATGCTCACTTGTGTCTCTGATACCTGGTTCTCTGCCCTGGAGACCAGAGAATACCTGGGCTGTCTTAGGAGGCTTTGCCCACGTGGAGTCTCTGGGCATCACCACCTGTCTTGCCCTCCCTGCACCTCGCCACAGGCCAGGCCAGGGCTGCCCAATGCGTCCCGAGGCCCTCATTTGGATTTTCATGGGCACTGCTGCAGTCCTCGGGTGGTCACGGGAGCTGTCTGTCCCTACTCCCAAGGGAGGCTGCAGAGTTACAGCCCAGGGGCCTCCTGACACATTCCAGGGCCTCTGGGAAAACAATCAAATGTCTCTATTAACTAGGGTTCTTGGTGGATGAAATTATTTCAGGCTTTTTGAAACATCCAAGAAGTGAAAATCCAAACCTGAAAAGATAAGCTCTGATCAACACCATGGAAAAAACAAAATAAGAACGAAAAGTTGGGCAGAAGGGGCCTGAGCCCCTTGGGAATGCTGGGGTGCATTGTGCACATTGCAGTCCAGAGGGCCTTCCTCGCATGAGAAAGACCATATATTGTGAACCTCAAATTGGGCTACTGGAGATGAGGCAGCAGAACATGAAAACGTGCACTGGGGTTGGGTGGAGCTGGTTTCAATCTCCACCTTGCTGTTTGGTAGCTGTGTGATCTTGGCCATACTTCCTAATCTCATAAGGCCTCGGTTTGCTCATCTATGAATTGGAGCCGCAAATAGAACCTATTGCATGTGGATCTGGCAGGAAAAAGGGGTGTGACGTATGCAAAGTGCAGAGCCTGGGATCTGGCCCAAACTGCTGATGACGAACGAGGATGACAATGATGAATGCTGTGCACCAGGGGACAGTTATCGACAGGGAGGTGGCTCTGGGCAGGGGGCCCAGCTCCTATCATACTCCAGCCAACATTTTTCATTTGCTCTCACCTTGGGAAGACCGTGCTATTTGGGGCGATATCTGGGGAAAGTGGGAAGGCCTGCCACTCTTCTGGGTGTCCAGCTGTCCCCTGGATGCATGGCTGGAGGCAGAAGCCATGCTGGCTCCTGGCCTGAAGGAAATGTGACTGTGCAGAGGGTCCCACCCAGACAATGGCTGGTCAGGGCCACCACCGCCTGACTTCCAGGGGGTGGGGGTCTGTGTGGGGAAACAGGCAGGGGCACGGGTGACGAACGAGAGACAAAAGAGGCAGGTGACTTCTGAACTGGCCGCTGCATCTCAGGGCGGGGCAGGGAGCAGAGAGCTCAGGCTCTGAGCCCAGGCTGTGGGTCTCAGTCCTGACTCGACTCCTTAAGGTGGCACTAGAATACCTCCCATGGCAACCGACTATTCTGGGCCTCGGTTTCCTCATCTGTGAAATGGGGCAGCCCAACGCCCTCCGAGTGTTGCTTTGGGGACTAAGTGCCGGACCTAGCATGTGCTCTGTGAGTGTGAGTTCTCACGAGGGACTAGGGAGCCCGAGGGGGAGGGAGAGGCTGGCGGTCCCCAGCTGGGGCTGCCTCGTCCCCAAGGTCGTGGGCCTCACCTGTCTTCCCCCTAGTTCTCCTTTCATGGGGGGTTGGCTTCTTTGGTCCTCCTTTCTACACAGAAAACACAAATACCTTCTGAATTCCAGGGTCTCCGGGAGCCTGACAGTGGAGATAAGCTGAGATGGGGAATCAGGGGGATGTGCGATGAGTTGGCTTCTCGCGTAAACCCTCTGCGCCCCAATTTCCTTACCTGTAAAACAGGGATAAGAAATCACAGTTTTTCTACCTACTGTCTGCAAATAGTTGTCTGTGATTGGCCATGAGCTGTTACCTGGCCTCCCGTGCTTCCTGGGCAGAGTGTTCACAAGCACTTTGGGGCCTGCCATAGGGCTGGCTTCCCTGTCCCCAGTGTGGGCATCTGGGAAGTCTGGACCAGCAGCCAGGCAGGCTGAAGCGCTCCCCGCTCCTTGGCTTCTCCTTGAGCAGCAGGCGGGAAAAACATGGACCAATGGCGCTCTCTGGTGGCCATCTCTTTAAAAGCAGGGAGCCGAGTGCAGACATGGTAGCATTTCAGGGCAGGCCAAGGGTTTCTGAGCCCCCTGGAAGGGGCAGGTTGCCAAGAGGAACTCCAGTTTCAAGGAGGAAATGCATCCTTGGAGGAAAACCCTTTAGCTCCACTGCGATGGAAATAGTGGCACCTGGGTTGGCAATGGGGCAAAATGTCTTAGGAGGAGGGCGGGGTGGTTGGGCTGCCCTGGTTTCAGATGTTCCTCCTCCGGTTACATTTTCTGAGTTCCTTGACATTGTTTAATCCTGAGCCTCTGTTTGCCCATCTGTAAAACAAGGATGGACCAGGGTTACCCGCTCAAAGGGCTGTTGCAAGGACCGAGGGAGACAATCTAGGGAACACCGCTGCAGTGCTGCTTGGCAGTAAGCATTCCTCCATTTATTCAACAAACACTCATTGATTGTCTTCACAGGGGCAGTTCTGGGGTGTGCAGGGCAATGCCACATAGCCACGCCATGCTGAGACGCACACCTTGTGAGTTTGCCATCTTTGTGCTGGTCTGCAGTCTGATTTACTTAGTGTTTTCATTGGCACTCACTTCTGTACAACCCCCAAATAAGCAGGGATACCCCATTATTGCCTGAGGATCTGTTTCCTTGGGAACCTGAGCTATGACAGGAAGGCAGAGGCACCCGGGGTTCAGAGGCTGCGTCCAACAGATGGGTGACAGGTCCGGATGTCTGGAGGTCGGAAAGCAGCTGATTTCAGAGGCAGGGGAGACCTCTGTTTCTCTCTGTTTCACTCCTACTTAAGCCTGAAGGTTTGGGAGGTTCAGATCATGAGGCTGGAAGTGGGCAGAGCTGGCAGCGCCCCTCACCAGCCGGGTGAGAAGGCCCATCGCGAACTGCCCAAGCCTGGGTTTCCACATGAGTGTGGTTGGGACTCTCCTGGCGTTGGTTTAAGGATGTAAGGAAAGGATAATACAGTGTCTGGTAAATGGCAGCTGCATTATGGCTGTTTGCTAGTGCTATCACGACCGGCATTGTCATTACCCCGTAACCGAAGCATCCGAATTCTCCTGACCTGATTGGGCCATCAGTCTAATGACAGTCCTAAAAAAAATGAGGTTCCAGGGGCGGCCGGTGAGCTGAGTTGGTTAGAGAGCAGTGCTCATAACACCAGGGTTGCCAGTTTGATCCCCACATGGGCCACTGAGTTGTGCCCTCCACAACTATTACTTGACTTGGAGCTGATGGACTCTGGAAAAACACACTGTTTCCCAATAAAAAATAAACAAACAAACAAAAACCGAGATTCGACTCTCAAACTCTGTTTAAATAAGAATCCAAAAGTTTCACGTTTTGCTCCATTTCTATGGGAAAAGGGGGAATGTCCCAAGCCCCTTTAGACTTAATAAAAAAACTCACAGATACTGATAATTTTCAGAAATGGAAGCTCAGAAATACTATTACCATGCACTGTTGAATGAGAGGATCAGAGTTATGGAGTTTGGGGAGGTTCAAGCAGACTTCCTCAGGCTGTCGCAAGTCTCTAAATCTGCGAGTTTTGCAGGGCTTCAGTGAGGAGTGACACCCATGGTTTCAGGGTACAGGAGGACTCCTGCTTTTCTGCAGTTGTGGGAAGAGGGTACCATTTTCTTGTCCTTGCTGAGATTTTTGTTCCCCACTAGTAGCTGGAGGGCAAACATTTTGAAGTTAATTCAACATTGGGGTTTTGTTAGTTTGGACTGAAAGATAAAGCTCCAACCTGTAACTTGGAGAGGAAAAGGGTGGGGCAGGATTGACAGAGGCGGTAAGGGACGCCAAGCTCCGAGGTCCACACCTGCAGCTGTGGAGACGCTCAGGGCGGTGTGTGTGGGGGTGTCAGCCAGCTGCCCATCTTCTTGGGGACTTTGCTGTGTCCACAGGCGCTTTCCTTGCTCATTTGGCAAGTGAATTCAGCTAGATTCCAAGCCTCCAGGTGCTGACCTCACACCCTAGGGAACCCAGGACATGGCCAACGCCCCATCCGCTGCCAGAACAGGACTTTTGGGGATTGTTGAGACACCGGAAGCTGGAGCAGCAACAGGTCTGGGGCTTGGCGAGGGGACATAGAGGCCACCGGTAAGAGGCTCCAGGGACTCAGAGGGTCCTGGGCACAGAGGTGCCCCAGAGCTAGCATAGGGTAGTGGTCAAAAGCCAAGCTCCTGTCTGGCTGCCCCGGCTCAAATCCCAGCCTTTCCACTAACCGAGTGTAACAGCCATGCTGTCACCCAGGGCTGCTATCCGGATTAGGGAGCTAATTCTTGTCACGTCTAGAACACCGAGCTGGGCACAGTCAGAGCTGAATGATTAGCTCCAATTCCTTACCCTCCCAGGGACTCGGCCCCACGTTGCCACGCACCTAAAATCCACCCAGCATCAATGTCCTTCCCGATGGAGTCCTCAGCCTCCCCCCAAGGCCCCTCTCTGCACGGTCCCCAGCAGGCTGTGGAGGTGGCCTCTGTCCCCATCCTCTCCTCCTGGCTGGCAGGAGCTCTGCGGCTCCCTTGGATCTCATCTGAGGAGCCTGGGGATTCCTCCAAGAAAAGCCACCATTTCTGACCTGGTGACAAATGCAAAGGCTGGACCAACCACACGTTCACTGGACCTCAGCCCTCTCATTGACTGAATCTTCAGTATTTCGTTGGGTGGTTTTGCCATCTCTTCCTGGAGGAAGGTATATGAAACTATCCACCGTGCAGACCACAAGGAAGATTCTGGAAGGCTTTTCTGGCATCTGCATACGCCAGCATTCAGCCCCTGAAGAACTAGCATCATGGAGAAGATTGTTGGGGCTGGGACGAACAAAGTGGGCAAACGAGCCACCGGGGCGAGCTGGAGCTGGGCACTGGGCCTTCCCGACTCTCCAGGGCTCACCGGCCCAGCCAGGACCTCGAGGACTCAGCCGACTTCAGAAAACGCAACGCGGCTTACTTGAACCACAAAACCATTTTTTATTGTCAGTAAGAACAAATAACACTTTGGAGATGATCAGCTAGAAAAAAAAAGATTGGTGGTTGTATTACAAAAATGTAAACTACAAAACTGTTAACCAAAAATAAAATAAAAGAGTATTTCAAAGGCTTTTCTAGCAAGGGCTAGGGTTTAGAAAGTGTAATAAAAATACAGCTCCTTATAGCCCAGGAAACTGGGCTCTAAAGAGATGTGCCCAGGACGCTGGGGAGAGCATCATGGAGGAAGCATCCACGCTGGGTCCCCGTGCAGCCAAGAACCGGGGTGGGGGGTCCTCACCCCCCACCTGGCTCTCTGCTCCCTGAGACGGTGGCCTGTTACCACTGACGTTGTGGGGCCCAGATGAGGCCGCTTCCTCTGTCTGAGTGAAGCGGTCCCTTCAGGCCTCAATGTCCCACTGTCCCTCTTCTTCCGGAAGCTCCTCTGCCTGGCTCCCCACGCACAGGCCTGGTCAGCGGCGTCTCATAGGTCAGAGGACGGTAGGTCGGGGGTCTGTTTGCCCTCTTCAGCAGATTTGCTGGCCAGCTTTGTGGGAGAAGAGAAGAAACAGCACCGCCTCAAAATGGGGTTCTCACATCATCGGAGGGGGGCTCCCCAGTCCCAGAATCTGGTGAGCATGGGCCATCCTGACGTGGAGAGTGACCAGGCAGTGTGACCCAGTGGTTAGAGCACAGGCTTTGCTGTTTCCGGGACACTGGGAACTTGGGTGCGTCGCTTACTGGATTCTGGGAGCCTCAGATACCACCCCAGGGAGAGCAGAGGTCGGGCGGGAGCTCGTTGGAAAGGCGCTCACCACGGTGCCAGATTCTGCACATGCGCAGCGAGCCTGCGATGATTACAGGAGCAGAGTCCTGGGGCAGGGGCGTCAACGGCCTTGAGCAAAGCCCCACAAGTGACAATAGCAGGTGCCACTTAAATAGTCAGGGCTTGGAAACTAACTTCTTTTTTAACAATTTTGTATTAGTTTCACAGAGGAAACTAACTTTTAATTAGTAGGATTTTGTAATATACGTTGAGTACGAAAACTTTTCCAAAACAATTAAAAAGCACTTTGTGCCTCAAAGATAGCTGCCTGTTGTGGCTGTGACAGGTGCACCCAAGGGCAGTGTAGGCAAAGGACAGTTATGGCTCTGAGTCCCCGCGGCCCAGCTGGGGTCCGTCCTGCTCAGAGGGGAGGCCAGGGCCCAAGGGGAGAGCGGCACACTGGGCACAGCGCTGCCCACTGTCCCAACCCGCAGGGCCCGTGGTCATGTCTCCCTGGTGACCACATACATCACATACATGTGTTCTCTCTCTCTCTCTCTCTCTCTCTCCCCCCCTCTCTCTCTCTCCCTCTCCATTTTCTCCTCTCTGAGTTGCCTCTTCCCTCCCTCCACCCCTCCATCCTTCCACCCATCTGGGCCCTCACCATTGTCTTGAAGAACTGATTGACTTTCTTCCGCTTGAGCGTTTTCTTGTCCCCGTCCGAGAGCGGGAGGAAGGTCTGGCTGAGGCGGGGGGCAGGGGTGGTGTCGTCTGTCCCAGGCACACCTGCCACGGAGAGTGTAAGGGCTGGAAGGAGAGCCGAGTGGGCATGAGTCGGGGGCAGACGGGAGGCGGTGCCCCAGGGGCAGGATGGGTGACCTGGGGGGAGGCAGACGGGAGGCAGGCCAGGGGACGGAATCCACAGAGAACAGGACGTGGGCCTCCGGGCGGGGCTGCTGAGCTGCTCGTGGGGGAGGCCAGCCCAACCCCACCAATGGCGGCCTGCCTCTGGGCCCCGTTAAAGCTTCTCTGAGAGCTTCTGGGCTGGAAACGAAGGGGCTGAGGTGGGGGACGGGCCCCCTCTGCGGCCCTGACTTCCTCGGGGAACACTACCTCTTGCCAGGGGGGGAGACAGTGTGAGCCCTCTCCTCCTTCGCCTTCCAATAGCAAGCACCTGGATTTCCCGTTTCTCCCAAAGGCAGGGCCAGTGGGAAGGGTGGGCAGTTATGGCCCCCGGCTGGGAGGCACACAGACCTGAAAAATCAGCTGCCCCTTGACCCTTGGTTTTTACATTGGCAAAATGGGGACAAGGGCACAGACCTCGAGGGTGCTGTGAGGCCTACCGAGAGGGCCAGACTGGCATGGCTGGGTACCAGAGACCACCTCCTGGGGGTGCTTTCCTGCCAGATATGCTGGGCAGTCCTTAGGGGTCCAGCTCAGGGGCAGACGGTCTGGGTTTGACCCTTTGCCACTTACTAGCCAGTGACAGGTTGGAGAGTGACATTCTCAGTGCCTCAGTTTCCTCATCCATACAATGAGGCTAATGACATTATCTCATTCATAGGTAGTGGTTGAGGGGTAATTATAAATAAAATAATGAAGGGGAAGCAGTTAGCACAAGGCCCGGCACCGGACACTAAACAGGGACTAGCGGGCGTCTTCGCTGACAGTCGTCTGCCGGGTTCCTGGCAGCACGGGTCTCTCTGGTCCCTCTGTGCCCTGGCCGTTGGCACACAGAGCCTGGCACAGAGACAGAGTGGCAGGCACTAGAGACCGCTGCATGCCAGATGGCTCACTCTTAGGTACGTCATGTCCGCAGTTAGCGCCTCAGGTCCCCCCGTGTGAAATAGGAACGGTCGTCTGCGTGCTGCTGACCTCCTCACCGCACAATGAATGAGGGTTGGGGGGAAATAGCTACTATCTATGTGTCAAACATTCTGCAACTCCAAGATGTGGTGGTGATTTTTGTAAGTTCCAGAAATAGCCTTCCAGGTCCAACAGGGAAACACAGGTTTTGGGATATGTCAGGTGCAGGCTTCCGGCCCCTGGGGAGGCCTGGCTATGTGAAAACACAGGGCTACCTGGTGTGACAAATGGATTCCCGGGGAACCCTGGGGTCCAGAGTGACAGCAGGCCTCCACCCCAGGTCCAGATGGGGCCTCCTGGGATGGCTTCACCCACAGGAGGGATGGGGGCGTGCAGTTCAGAAGACAGGGTGGCTCTCAGCAGATGCCTGGCCCACTTTACTGTACAGACACCCATTCTTCACCCCCCCCCCCGACACACCCGCGCAGGCTGGCGGCCCTGACTAGCTCTATACCTCTGTGCTGGTGGTGGCAGGGTGCATACCTGGAATGGTGGGCATGGACTGGCTGGCAAAACTCATTTGAGAGAGGATGGACACCCTGGGGGGGATGGCCGCATGCTCCGAGAGGTTGGTGTCACTCATGAACTCATGCTTCCTGGAAAGCTGAATGAATAACACACACACACACACACACACACACACACACACACACACCATGGAGAGTTAGCATGAGGCAATTTTGGACCTGAGAAGTTAGTGATGAGAGCTTGGCATATCGTCTGTGGAGCCAGCTCCGAGTTCATTTATTCTGTTTTCTATCGTTCCTTGCCAGCCTATGTACAGTTGCACAGGTTGCACACTATACAACTCCTGGGAGTGGGGGAGATGGCATTCTTTTAGACTATCATGTGGATAATGCCCCCCCCCCCGAATTGTCAAACACAGAACTCTTATCTGCAGCCTTCTCCCCTGAAAAGAGTGGCCTCTGAGGCCTACTAGAAGTTTGTGGAGGATCCTTTCTTCACTGGCAGGCATCTCCGCTGGCCCCTCGCCCTTTCACTTGGCACCCCTTCCTTGCAAGGGCGGTTAATGCCTCTCCCCCTCCCAGGCTCCCAGAACATCATCAATAAACCTCTCTTTCAGGGGGAAGCTAGGATTTGCAGCCAACAGTATCAAGTCTCATACTAAATAGATATTAGTCTATAAGATAAAAATTCTCAGAGACAGGGCAGTGAGATTTTCATCGCTGAGTTCCCGGCTAGGCTCCCACCACACTGGAGGAATCTGAGATGTCAGTGGTTAGAATGGCCCTGGGGGCCGGGGGCAGAGGGCAGGAGAGGCAGAAACTTGTGACCCAGCACCTGAAGGCGGCTTTCCTGTTCACTGGGTGAAACCCGCGGCTTCTCCCAGCCTCACAAAGCCCTGTGTGATGGCAGAAAAGACACACACCGGCCGGAGTCTGGCGGCCCAGGTTCAAATCCCGGCTCTGCCATGACCAGGCCGTGTGGCACCGCCAAGCACTCCGTTCCCTGTCCCGGACGCAGGCCGCCTCTGTTACCCTCACCGCACCCCGAAAGTGAGCGGGACCGTGTCTGGGCCCCGGGCCCTGTATCTGGTGCGCAGGGGAGCTTTGCTCAGTGTGCGGATGGGCACGTGGGCTCGGCCGCTCACCCGCTTCAGGTCCAAGTCGGCCGCTGCCTTCTCATCCGCGAACACAACGCTGCTCCTCTTGGCTCTCTTTTTGGACCTCCTGAGCTTGACCTCCGGCAGAGTGCTGCCCAGGGAGATGGGCTCCTCCTGCTCCACTTTCGGGGTCTTGGGGCTTGCTAATTCCAGGTCAAAGCTGAAGGGACAGAGGGCCAGCAGTGGGCACTGCAGTTAGAGCTTCAGTGGAACTGCCTTGCAGGGACCCAGGCTGTCTGAGCTGGCACCACAGGGTCGGGAGGGGCATCAGCTAACCTGGCAGGGTTTGGGGAGCCACTTGCTTAATTTGCAAACATTCGAAATACAAAGAAACACTGGGTCTGGATTCAGATTCAGACAGACACTGCCACTTTTTAGCTGAGTGACGTTGGGCAAATCACTCAACCTCTCTGGGCCATTATTTCCTTTTCAGTAAATGGGGGTGTTGGCAGAGACCTTGAGGCAGAGCCTGAGGACCCCTTAGCATACTCTTGGTCCATGGAGAGTGCTCAGTTCACAGTATCTATTATTACAGTAGTTGAGCTGGGTGGAGTGGAGTAGAGGGGCCCAGGAAGATGGAACCAGGGAGGCTTTTCGTGGGGTGAAGGGGGACCCCGAGGGAGGTATGGCGGGTGCAGGAGGAGGAGCTCTTTGATGGGGAGTTGGGAGGGACAGGCCCCTGGCAGAGGTGAGGAGATTCCAGACCAAGCAGGCTCTGTGGGGAGCTGCCTGGCTGGCAGAGGTCACCGGACAGGGCGTCTGCGGGGTCCTCAGGAAAAGCCGCCGTGCCTCTCAGGCCTTGAATGGCCCTGTAATGATGTCACTAGGATGGCAGCCTCACAGGGTGGCTGTGAGGGTTTTAAGGAGGTGCCAGGTGGGGAAAGGCTTTCCAACAGAAGGGCAGAAGAGTAGTAGGGCGGTGGTCCTGGGCTCTGCTGGGGGCTGGGTGGGGGGCGGGGGGCAGGGCTGACCTCTCAGAGGTGGGCTTGTTGGGGGTGCTGCAGTCCGAGTTCATGGAAGCCATAGAGATGATGGACATCTGCCTGTAGGAGCGCAGCATCGAGCGGGGCCGGCCCAGCCTTCTGTCCTCGAAGTCAGGCTGCAGGGGCGGTCAGGAGGGTTAGCAGCCAGGCCCCCGGGGGAGGCGGGGGCTGGGGTGGTGTGCCTTCCCTCCCTGCTGCCTCCTTCTCCCCCCGGGCCCGGAGGAACGGCGGGACAGAGGAGCGAGGCAGGGCAGCTTCCTGGCGGGCTGAAGCTGGGGGCTTACTGCTCAAGAGGGCATTTGGCTGGCCTTCATTCCTCTTTCCGGGGAGGTGATCTCTAACTCCTTGCAATTTCCCCAGAGACAGAAGTGTCTTTGTTATTGGCGGTGGTCCCTTATGGTAATGAGAAGGCTCAAGATGGAGGCTGGGCAGGCCAGAAACCCCAACCACCGGATTAGAGGGCTTGGGCTCTGAGCCATGTCATGCCAGCGTAACTGCTGGGGGGACTGATTTAAATCACGTGACCAATGATTCATCCAATGATGCCACTGTAATGAAACCCCAATTAAAACTCCAGACACGGACGCTCAGGGTGACGTGTCCTGAGGACACAGAGATGGTGCATTTGGGACCCTCCTAGACCTTACCCTATGCATTTCTTCATTTGGCTGGTTCTGATTCATATCCTTTGCAAAGAAACTATAATCGTAAGTATAGTACTTTCTTGAATTCCGTGGAATTACCAAACCTGAAGGGGTAGCGGGAACCCCCAAATTTACAACGCGCTGGTCAGAGGTGCAGGTGGCCTGGGAACCCTGGAGCTGGCGGCTGGGGTCTGAGGTGAGGGGGGCTGTGGAGGACTTTGCCCTTGACATTTGCCCTAAGTCTCATAGTTAACATGAGCATTGCATTGGGGTGTCATGAAGGCAGTGCTAGAACAGGCAGCCTGACTCCTGGACCAGCTCTACCAGAAGACAAGAGGTCCAAGTTCCCATCCACGCCGCTCCAGTGACTCACTTCCCCACTCTGGGCCTCTGTTGTCCCCTGTGGGAAATCAGAGCGTTGGGCCAGATGGCCTCTAAGGGACCACACAGCTTGACGTTTTATGATTCCACTTTCTGGGGAAGAGGACAAAGGAGACGTCGCGCTGAATACCAGGCCAATGGCCTCTCTAGGCCGTGGAGCTTGTTAGTGGCCAAATGCACTGGCTTTGGAGGCCAACGGGGCCAGGGTCACATTCCGACCTGCATTCACCGGCGATGTAGCCCGTGGCAAGTTACTTCACACCCCTGACCCTCCAGAAGAGATACAAGGAGTTAAACTCCTTCCTACCTCCCAGGCTCCTTGTAGACTAAATGACCTAGTAGGTGTCAAGGGCTTAGATCAGACAAGGCACATAGTAGGTACTTCATCCGTGCAGCTTTTATTATTAGCACAGTCCCTTGAGTGCTAAGGGCTCGTTTTATAACGTGTTTGTCTGAGGGTGGCTTTTGAGGAACCCAGTTTACAAGAAGGTTCCCTTGGATCTGCAGCTACAGCAGCGCTGGCCCTCGGGTCCCTCTCCTCAAAGGCACGTTCCTTTGCTCCGGTCCCCTCATCCTTCCTCAGCCCACCCCACCCCCGCCTCCCCTCCCATCCACAGGGACCCCCGTACCATCTCTCTGACGCCGTACTCCTTCTCCACCTTCAATTTCAGGTTCTTGAAACATTCCTCCATCCGGTCGTGGAAGGGCCGCAGATTTTCTGACACCCTTTTCTCGTGGATCTTAATCCCAGCTCCCAGGAAGGGGATCTGGAAAGAAAGGTGGTGGACAGTGAACCAGAGGCCGGCCCCACGGAACGGCTGAAGTCCTCTGCTTGCTGAGACCTCGTCCAGGACATCAGGGTCACCTGAGACCTTCACACAGGGTCATCAGCCCTGGGAAACCGGAAAGCCACAGCCTTGGGGTTTGCTCTGTATGGGGGAGAAAGACCTGCAGTGCCCTTGCCCCACTGGAGGGTTGGACCTCCCATTGGAGGCTGGGTGTTTGGGAAAGTCTCCCCCATATGGGACCTGAGGACCAGTGTGGGACCAAAAGAGAGAAATCTGTTGCTTTGACTTAAAGCCCAAGAAGTTCTTGGCGATGCCTTTTGATGCTGGGCAGAAAGTGGGGGGTCAGCTGACAGGAAAGGCAGAGTGGAGTGGGCACAGTCTCATCGAACATGGGAGAGCCGGTTGTACCTTCTGTGGCTGCTGAAGAAATGGAAGTGCTACGATCGAGGAGTTAACCAGCCAATAGGGCATATTTCAAAATGATGCAAAAGCCTGGGGAAGAGGAGGGAGGAGGAGGAGGTGACTGATGTGAGGGAATTAAGTTCCTACTTATCAGCAAAGGAGCTCACTGGGTGCTGATTAAACAGGAGGTATAATGGAAGCACAGCCACCGAGGCATCGTGGCCTCTCCAGGGAAGGGCTGACACAGTGCCACGGCCTCAGGGAATCATGGCGGGGTGCACAAAGACGTAGATTATTCGGAAGGAAATAAGATCACTTCTCCATGGTTGGTACATAAAGACATTGCTGCCTCCTTCTCTTGGAGATCTCCCCAAAACAACAAAGCAAAGCAGAAACGGAAACTTTCAGTGAGAGTAGGGGACATCTATGAACCTGACCTACAAGATGTCAGGTGAAGGTGGGCCGAGGATGGCAACGGGCCCTCCAGGGCAGAGGAGGGAGCTGGTGACAAGAAGAGGCCCATCTGCCTCTGGGGAAGCCGGAGGGACTCCGAGATTGGAGGCGCCGGGTCCCTGAGAAAAGCTAAGAGGGGCTGAGAGGCCAAACATAGAAGGATGGGTTGGAATTGCTGTGACAAGGGCAGTTAGACCTGGCAGGCTATAGTTAAGAGGTAGCAGGCCCAGTTTTGTCCAGCACTGCATTTCTGTTGCCTGGCCCACAGTAAGCAGGGACTCGATAATATAAGTCGCAAGAATCAATGGAATGGACAGGAAGCGCTGATTTGCTGTGTGTAATAATGTAAAAGCATTCCACATGAGCAAGGCAGCATCTCTGGAGTGTAGGTGCCTAGCGTTAGGGTGTCTGGACTCTGGGTGGGAGGGACAGGGCCCCGGGGCCATCCCTTTTTCTGGGGTGAGCGAGCGGGCCTCTGTAAGAGGCAAGGCGGGGAGGGGGAGGGGGCTAGGGAGAGGGCGGCCACCAGGGGGTGCTGTTTGCAGAGGCCTAAATCAAGGCTGCTAAAAGCTGGAACATCTAATAGGCGCTTTCAAAGTCTCCTCTTCTCTTTGTAGTGTCTCTCCATTAGCTCCGAGGCTTTGGTAGAACATCCTCAGAAGGCACGGCCTGGTATTAACTGCGCCGTGAGGCTGAGGTCCAGACTTCAGGTGTGGTGGACACAGCACGGAGACTCCATTACCAGGTGATAAGTGGTACCCAGTGGAGAGGCCCCGGGCAGTGAAATGGACTGAGAATGACATCTCAAAACTAAATAAATGTGTGTGACAGTTTAGCCCACACTGGTGTACCGCAGGAATATGAGGAAGGAAACCAATCAAAGCCTGGATTTCCTGCTTCTCAATTGGGGGTGGGGAGGAGTTCATTAAATATTAAAGGGCATGATGGCCTGGGTGGGGGAGCTGCGGACCTTGAGGATGTGTGGGGTTCACAGGTGGCACAGGGTAAGAAGGGAGAGAGAATTCCAGACGCACAAAATGCATTCAGGAGAGTACTTCTGTGCAGTGCTTGGTGTTTCGTTTCTAAAGCCTCACGTTGCATAAATTGGCAGAGGCAGAGAAGGACCTGAATTCGGAATCCTTATTTTAAGAAAAGAGGCTGCACCCAATGTTTGTCACTCCCTGATTTCCCCTGAGTAACAATAACTCCCAGCACAATAGCTGCTCTTCTGTGCAAGGAGCGGGCAGGGCAGGCAGCCGAGACAGCTGTCCTTGTCCTCCAGCTGTGCCCTCCGGAGCACGCCCCCCACCAGCGGTGTTCCTAGTGCTGGGTGGTCCACGGAGAGCAGGGAGATGTTGGGAGGGGGGCGCTGCAGTCTGCAGGAGCCTGGTCCTTTGAGAGCCTCTGAGGGCGGCGTCAGTGTCAGGTGGATTGTTTCTTCTCTAACGAGTGGGAGAGAGAAGGAGGAAGAAAAAAACAAGGGAGAGAGAGAGCCAGAGAAAGGAGGGGCAAAGCAGACAGAGGAGTAAGATGGGGGTGGGGAGATGTGGAGAGAGGCAAAAGACAGAGCCGGGGTGGGGGACAGAAGCAAAGAACTTCTGAGCGGGGGAGAGACAGATGCCCAGAGAGGAAGTCAGAAAGAAGGGGGGCATGGAGGGAAGGGGTGTAGGGAACACAGGCTGACAGCAGAGAGCAGGGCAGTGGGAAAAGCTGTGCCTTCCAAGTCCCCTGGTTCCAGACGGCTGAACAGCTTGTGCAGAACACAGGTCCTTGACCAAAACCCAACCAAAGGCCTCAATTATTTTTAAAACCTGATATCCATCTGAGCATTACCCGCAACAAAGTAGGTCAGCCTTAGAAGGAGGAGAGATAGGGTGGGGGCCAAAGTCTTGTATTATCTGATTGGCACCTGCTGGGTGTGTGTGTGTGGGGGAGGT
The DNA here is from genome assembly GCA_033961575.1 of Aselliscus stoliczkanus. Lineage (NCBI taxonomy): Eukaryota > Metazoa > Chordata > Mammalia > Chiroptera > Hipposideridae > Aselliscus > Aselliscus stoliczkanus. Next base: position 8,103,692 of record CM066733.1, read on the forward strand.
GGTGGGTGGGGGGGTGGGAGGCCTGGCTTTCACTTCAGTCCCACTGGGACCAGCCATCTCCTAAATTCAACAATCAGTAAAGCAGTCCTAGCAACATGCAGCATAGCATCTCTGCCAGGCACCTATGTAGCATCCAAGGGTGCAGTGCCCCAAATCCCAGGTCCATGGTGAGATGCAGTCAGAAGGGGGGCCAAAAGCCACAGGACAGGAGGACACGTTCGGTTAGCCACGGCAGCCAGAGGCCAGCTGGGGGTGTATGCAGGGGAGGGAGATGGGGGGCCGGGACCCCCAGCCCAGCTCTGCTTTACCTGCCATGCTATCAGGTCCTTGAGGCGGCTCAGTTTGTCCTGGTCCTCGGGGTGGTCCCTGGCGTATTCCTCAGTGAAGAAGGCCTGGGGAGGGCAGGCAGGTATTAGGGGTTTCCATAACTCTCCTGCACCGGGAGGGCAGCAATGAGGTCACACGTATTTGGTGGGACAAGGACCTATAGGGACCCACATTGTTTTCTCTCCCTGGTGGCTCAGATCACTGCCTACTGGGAATGAATGGGCCTCAGACCCCAGGGAAGTCGTTCTCAAAGTGGGGTCCCTGGGGCCAGCAGCATCAGCAGCACCTGGGAATTTGTCAGAGGTGCAAATTGTCAGGCTCCACCTAGACCTCTGAATCAGAAGGTGAGGGGAGCGCAGGTGTGTGTGTGAAGAAGCCCTGCAGGGGATTCTGTGGCAAGGTCAAATTTGAGAGCACTGCCCCCCAGGAAAAGAGCCCAGGAAGGGGTTCCAGCCCGCCTCCGCCGCCTTCACTGTGTCATTCTGGCAGCCCCTCCCTTCCTCAGTGTGTGCACATATACACACACATAGCTCATCAGCCCTCGAGTCTGTACAAAGGCTACCCAATGATGGTCATATAGGGTATCGGAGGGTGGCTGGAAGGACTGCTGGGTGACTGGAATTACTACCCCGGAATTATATTACGGTTTTGCATTCTTCGTTTTGCATCAATGAATAACGGAAAAGATAAAAGCGAATTCATTATGAGATTTACTAAGGTGAGGAGTCCGTTTATCTCTCAGTGTCTCCTGCAATATAATATATGGTCTAGGTAAAAACTAAGTAAGGTCTTTCTTTTCTACCTCAATGCTAGGAAAAGCTATGTCCCCCTACTGATACATTGGTATTTTTTCCCAGTGGATAATGTGACTCATGTATCTGATGGCTTTTCCCTTTTTGCCATGGATACCAGGAGGCTCAAAAATTAAATCTGTGACTCAGATGTGTGGGGATTTCTGGAGGGACCTTATGATCTGGATATTGAGATAATACCCTCCCCGCTTAGGGGCTGATCTTCTATCCTTTCTGCACTTTCACAGGTTCTGCGTTTCATTCCTTTCCATTTGTAGAAGGCATTTCAAATCCTTACTTTGATTCATGGTTCCTCTACTTTTATGGTAGGGCCCATGGTCATCCCAGAGCCTGTCCTTGGCAGAGGTGCCCGGATGTGCCCAGTGGGCTAAGGGGCTCTCATGATCCCTGCTCCTTCCTGCCAGGGGACAGTGTGGGGCATTGAGGGTGGGAAGGAGACGAGAAGGAGGCTGTATGTGGAATCTCTGGAAGGTGAATGAGGTCCAACCCAGCCTTTGGGGGACAAACAGCCACAGTAAGATGAGTGATGTGCAGCTGCGTCTGCCCCGGGCCCTCTGGCCACGGCTCTGTCCGTCACCGGGGTCTGGACAGCAGAACACTCACCTTCTCGTACTTGGCGAACCCCCCCATGACAGCAGGGTCCACGATGCCGTTCAGGAGCATGGAGAGCGGGTTGATGGGGAGGCTTTCGTCACTCTGGTACTGGTTTATCATCATCAGGATCTTCTCGTTGGCCGTGGACATGGTTTCAATGGCGTTCTCCAGAGGGCTAATTGTGGTCTGTTGAAAACGAGATCAGCAAAAAAGGAAGGGTCTTAGCAGGTTGCTTTAAAAACAGATATAATTATTGGTATCGATTTCCTTTGGGGTTGGAATTCAAATGAGGCAATGCTCCCTAAGGGGCTGCAGCCGGCTCTTGTTGTAATTAGTGAGGGGGCTGTCTGCTGTCTGGGGAGAGACAGGCTGACTTTCTTCTAGTGAGAAAGGGGCTTCCCTGAGGAGGTGGAACCAGGAAATGTCAGACACTCGCTGGGGCTTCAGGGGCTGGGTGTGCTCCAGCCAGGGTTTCCCTTCTGGCTACCTGGGTGAAACGTGCTCAAATTCAACCCATCTGGTATTGCTTGTGCACCTACTATGTGTGAGCTGTCAGCTGGAGAGATCAGAGCAGCTGGCAGTGTGATTGCCCAGCCTGGCCCATAGTAGGTCCTAAGCCTGGTAGTTGTACGAGGGGTCACTCCTCCAAGGTAGATTCGGGTCAGCTGGGAGGATCAAACTAAATGCCTCTCCAACACCCCTTAGCAAGCAATGAAAACAGGACGCCATCAAATGCTAACTGCGTGGTTAGCCAGACTGCATGGTTCTCAAGAGCATGGGAACTGGAGTAAAACGCAGAACAAGGGGTCTGCAACTTTTTCTGTAAAAGAGGCAGTGTCAATAGTTATGACTTTGCAGGCCAGACAGTCTCTGTAACAACTACTCAACTCCGCTATTGCAGGGAGAAAGCAGCCCTAGGCAATATGAACTTGAAAGAGCACGGCTGTTCCAATAAAACAACCCACAAAAATGGGTGGCAGGTGGGGTCTGGCCCACAGGCCACAGTTTGCTGATCCCCCGAACTAAACTAAACAAAACTGAGTGCAAATCTCAGCTCTGTACACTTGTTTGTTTCCAGCTGTGTGACCTTGGGTAAGTTTCCTAAACTTTCTGAGCCTCAGTTGACTCACTGGTAAAATGAGGATAAGGAAACCTACTCAGAGAGTAGCCTATAGTTATGGTTATTCATTCTTGTAGGTGTTAGGACAGAGAACAGCAGTTGTCCTAAGAAGGGAAGACTCACAGCAGCCTCCTTGAGTATGTAGCCAAGATTAGTGGAGATAATATGACATGACTCAGCAGAATTCTTCTAAAAAATGTCACCTACATGTCACCTGCTTGTTATTATAACTATTAGGGATATGAGAAGAACAGAATCAGCCGCTGGAGTCCCTTGCTCATCTTTTTAAATCATTTCCTTAAATCCCTATGAAATCCTAACATCCTTACCCCCTTTTCTTGTTGGTGGACATTGTTAAAGATGGCTGCTCTCTGTAGGGAGAAGGCCCTACGCGTAGACTCTCTCATTATGTCACTGTGACTCTCTCTCTGTCTCACACACATGTATATAGATCCACACACATTCAAACATGAACACACACACATGATGTGAACTGGAGCAGGGGGGCTCCTTAGTCTGGTGGGGGCCTCAGCCCATATTCCATAAGCTGAAACCCACAGTTTCGTCTCTGTCAAGCGCACAGACCAACCCTGCAGGGGCTTTACGAGGCTGTGGTCTAGGCTGAGTTCTAAGGAAAATCTATCACAGCCACTTAGGTTGAGCCCAGCACTGTGTCCGGTTTCAACAATAGCCGGGCATGTCTGAAAGACGCTGGCCTCAAGGAGGTTATTAAGTCCTGTTGATTGGCTTCCTCTTCATTTGTGAAGCTATATTTGAATCTTCAAGCCTTTAATCTCATAGCCATCAGGAGAGTGGCCATGCCTTTGGTTTCTCATCCATGGGCACTCGTGTAGATTTAGCATACAGCTGTCGGAGCAGACTTATGGGGGAAATACATATATGCATTTGGTGGAAGGCCTGGCTGTCAGGAGCTGATCACAGCAATGAAAGCAATAGTCTCAGTAACACAGATGGCTCCATTTATCGACTGCCTGCTCTGTGCCAGCTCACTCTGGGTGCATCACACATATGCTCTCATTTAATTCCTCCAACAGCAGGTTAAGTAGCTTGTCCATGGGCAGATGGCGGCAGAGCTGGGGAGAGGACTCGGCAGTATTCCTCGTTCCAAAGGCGGGCTTCTCCCACCACAGACAGACCAAGCTCTGCTACCAAACTGGCCTCAAGCTGGCTGCTGGACTTACTCAAGCCCGGAAATCTCTGCTGTCTTTCTTAAGTGGACTCTCAGTTTCCTCAATGGCAGGATAGGTGTGTACATTACCCTTGCCCAACCTGCTGGGAGGGGAAAATGAACTATCAGGGGAAAATGGGAACAATTTTAAAGGCGAGGGCGGAGCATCAGCCAAAAGCTAAAGTGACGGGAATCCCCTGCTATCCAGCCAGTGGTGTTTCATGTTCTTCAAAAAGGCATTTCACCCTGTCACCTTCCCAAATCCTCTGAGGAAACCCATGAGACGCACAAGACAGGTGTTAGGATTTCATCTTACTTCTGTCACTCATGCCTTTGGCAGTTCAAGTCCCATGGTTGGGCCTCAGTTTCTTCATATGCAAAATAGCAGGGCTGGACCAGAACCAGGAAGGAACTGCAAACTGAAGCTCTATAGGCCAAAACGGGCCTGGAGAGAGCCACTGTTTATCCCGCACGTCAGTTCTGATTTTAAAATTTTACTTCAATTGGAGAGACTTTGCACAGCTTCCACCACCCTCTGTTATCTTAATGTGACTCTCTCGCATATTTGGGTTGTTTGAAAAGTCATGACGCATTTTTGCAATGAAACACATAGAAAAAAATACGTCATGACTTTTCTTACAACCCAATACATATTCTTCCTGAGCTCCAAAGATATTTACATATGTAGCTCTTGGACTGATTGAGCGCTAGAGAGTCTTTTGGCTCTGAAATTCCATAGTTTTTCAATCTCCATTTTACAGATGATGAAAACGGAAGCCCAGAGATACAGTGTTTGTCCAACAAACAGCTTGTTAATGACCGAGTTGAATTTGGGTCTCTGAACCCCTAGATCTGGGCTTGCTGTAAAAACTGCATGTTCTCTGGATCAAGAACAAGAAAAGAACTCTCAATAAACAGAACCTACACTTGAACCCTGTCAGAAAACACTTTTCTGTACAAACGGTCCTGTTGTCATGACAATTGATGAAAGAAACAACCAAGAACAAGGTATGAATTCATGGAACGCGAAAACACATGCTGGGAAGTGAACTTACTTAGCAGGAGTGAAACTTTGGTGTCTGAGACATCCTGACATTCTTGGTAACTCAACTGAGGGAGGCTATCAGAGATAAATCCACTTTTGGGAGGTTTTCCCAACCCATTCTATCAAAGGATGTTGGGATAAAAGGAGTAAAAAAAAAAAAAAAAGTTGACTATTTCTTTCCTAACATCAGAATCCTGAGTCCATAAAATAAAGTAACCAGTTCAGACGTTATGGGTGTCTGCACATTGACTGCCTGATTGATTGATTGATTGATTGACTGACAGATCTAGTTAACAAATATTCCTGATCACCAATTATGAGCCTAGGGCCATTCTTCGCACTTGGTGATATGGCAGGGAACAACAAAGACAAAAATCGGTCTTTCTGGAGCTTATGTTATAGTACAGCTTATATTCTAGTATGTTATATCTAATGTTTTAGATATTAACAATCAACACACAGGCACATTAGATAGTGCGTTAGGGGGTGACAGGTGCTTTGAGGAGAAATACAGTGGTGGTGGGGAATGGGGAATACAGGCAGGGACTCCCTCAGTTTACCCACAGTCTCCTGGGGACACTGCAGAGCTGAGCATCACTGGAGGAGAAGGCACAGCCAGGGCCAAGGCATAGAGGCTACAGATTGGTAGAAAGTTTCTGATTCTTAAGCTAAAAAACCCATTAATAATAGAACACACTTCATGGGGTCTTGTGAGTATTAAATGGGCTAATGCTATAAATCCCTTGACACAGTGCCTGGGATACTTCTCAAGCTTATCATGTATCAATTTGCCCCTGGAGTGATTTCTTTCTTTCCAGGAGACTGCTTATTGTTGGGGTGGCATGGGGGCACACTGAGAAAGGAAGACAGTGAATTCTCTCTAGGTGCCTGATATGGGAGGTTAAAGTCAAACCCCACCTCATTTGCTAACCTTGAATAACCCACTAACTCACTCGGCACCTCAGTCTGTTCATCCATAAAGTGGGCGGGGATAATAATATTTATCTCTCAGTGTGGCTGAGGGGTTACATGCATGTGCATGAACAGCTTCGCAGAGCCTCAGTGTTTGTTGATGTTGTCGTCATCCTTGTTATATTTTCCCCAAGGTCTAGGCTCTGCCTGTGGAAAGGAGACTGGAGGGCCCCTGGGCTGCTGGGATCACTGGGAGGGAGGCGGGCCTTAAGGGCTGGAGAGGGTGGGCTCATTGCTAATAATACAGTCGCTTGAGAATGTCAATCAGACCATGTTCCTCCTCCGCTCATGGCCCCGGGACATTGCGTAGAAAAGCCAGAGTCCTTATAGTGGCCTATAGTGTCCCACATGGTCTGAGTCAGACCACTACCACTCACCCCTCATGGTTCTGATCCAGACGCAAGCATGTGTGTGGCCCCAGGGCCTTTGCACCTTCTGTTTCCTCTGCTGGAATGTCCTTCTCTTCAATATCAGCATGGACCACTCCCTGACTTCCTCCAGGACTTTGCTCAAAAGCTATCTTATCAGGGAGGCTTTTTTCCTGACCACTCTATTTAAATAGCACTCTTCCATCACCTTTCTCTTCCTTTTTTCTCCATAATGATTATTGCCATCTGACATATTATATATTTACTTTGATGTTTTAGTCCACCTTCCTCATTCAAATATAAGCTTCATGCCAAAATCTTCAGGTCTTAGAATAATGCTTGACATGTGTTAGGTATTCATTAAATAAGAACACGTATTTATTGAATGAATAAATAAGACATCCTGAATATGTCTGTACTTTTCAGGTTTCCTCACAACCTCGCTGACCCCTTCCCCTGTATCCTGGGAGCTGCAAAATCCATAGCTATCTGAGGATGTGAAGACCCTGATGTGTATTGGGAAGTAACACACATGCTATTTGCATAGGAGAGTTCAAACTTGCATCCTAGCCAGAGCTTTGCCTCTGTGTGATTTTCTCTCCCTGAGCCTCAGTTTATCCAACTATAAAATGGGTTCATAGTGGGATTCTGCATATGTGCCCCAAGGGGCTGCTGGGACCCAGAAGACATGAAGAATGATGGAGTGGATGGAGTCCCAGGCACTCTGCCTCACCCTGCATCCAACCACAGTTGCTCCCCACTCATCAGCTTTCATTGTGTCAGGTTTCATTTGTGAGAAAAAGTTATCTGATGCTTAAAAAAATTGTGAGAGTAGCTATTATAGTTTGGATGCCACCTTAGGTATTTTCCTACACTGGGATTCCTGGGCTCCCTTTTGTTTGTGGCTTCAAACAAAAGCTTGTCCCCTTTTCTCAGTCCAAGGGGCCTCCCGAAGCTGGGAGGGGTGTGCCAGGGGACACGCAGGCTCACCTGGGACATGTGCACCACCTCAAACCAGCGCAGGATCCCCGGAAGCTTGTAGGCTGTTACGAAGGAGGTTCTCTCGATCCACATCGACTGTCCCAGGTGAAGGCAGGGGGAGACAAAGGCAGGAAAGCAACATGCTTATGAAACCTGGGTACCAGAGAAGCTTGGCAGGAGCATAGCCAGGCCCCAAGGCCTCCCATCCACCCCAAAATCAGAATAACTACTGTTACTCTGACCCAAAACACACTGTCACCTTGCCCTTAAGAATTCCTTCCCAAAGTGAAGTTTAAGTGTTCCCTGGACTTAGTAAGCTTTAACCTGGGTCTCTGAACAGTTCAAATTTTAGGCGATGCTGAATGCATCCACCTGCATTTTCCCAGGAGGGCCCAGAGTGTTCATTGGCTTCTCAAAGGGGCAATGACCCCCAAATATGAAGGGTCACAGTCCAAGGCAAAGAGCTGAGACTCGGAGCCATCTCATGCCAGCCTTAGCCCTTGGGAATAAACCACAGGTCCCAGCCGGGAAGCACACAGGGGACAGCAGGGACTGACACTGCTGTGGCTTGTCGGAGGGTTTGACTTTATCAACACCCCTGCTTAGCCTGAGGGGTCCTATTTTCTACAAATGAGAAAACAAACCCAATGGCAGAGACCAGGCAAAGGTGTGTGTACATAGTACCAATGGGTGTTATTTTGACTTTGGCTGTGGATCGAATTCCCTCCCCTTCTGAGGTTGGCAGATGCATGCTCTGGTCGGTAAGGGTGCCCAGGGGAATGGCCACAGTTGCTGAGGGGGAGGGGAGAGACTCACGGCGAACTCATTCTCTGGGTCGACAGTCCCCTTGCGCACCGGCCGCGAGTAGTGGAACTTTTGCACGTAGTTGGATTTATAAAAGCTGCAAGACAGGGAAAAGCTGAGGCTCCTGGTAGCGTACTGTGCTCGGCTGCTGGCACAGAACCTGACCCGACCCTGTCTGGGGAGGCCTGTTCAGGTCCACCAGAGTCCTTGTTGTAACATTTAAAACCAGGCTTTCCTTGCAAGGTGATTTAGAAGGTAGACTGGTGTTACGCCCTCCTGAATGCGTAGCAGGTATTAGGGCACCCGAAGAGCTGGCATTCCTGCATTAATGCATACAGTTGACTGGGCCATCATCTCCTGTGGCCTCAATGAAGGATCGAGACACACCTAGTCTCCTGTCCCAGGCCTGTCTTCCAAGGATTTCTTTAGGGGTCCCAGTCACCCCCAAATCATCCTTCCTGAATCTCCAGTGGGGTCCTGACATCAGGCCCAGCAGCGCAGGGTGCTGGCTGTAGAGTTGTTGTCCCCTGCCCACGGATGCCTGACTGAGAGGGTGACAGGAGGCTGAGATCCATGTTGAGCTGCACGTGCTCAGCCGTGTGGGCCCTTCAGCTTTTTACAAGGAGCTCCGGCTGCCACTGGTCCTCCCAGCGGGGAGGTCTCTTGCTAAGGCACTTGAGGTCCTATGTTGGGAATCTGGGCCTAAGGGGGTGAGCTGGACAGATGGGCAATGCTCCACAGGCTCCATGGACCTCATGCCTCGTGGCGTCACCACTGACCTTGCAATCTCATATTGAACAGAGTGACACCTGCCTTCACGCTACTTCCTCTAATGGCCCTTTATCACAGTCTGAAATACCCACTGTCAAAACACAAGCTTAGCAAATGCTGCTAAGATGTCCATTTGGGAGACTGTGCTCAGTGTAAGCACTGAATCCCCACCCCGACCCCTTCTTCACACATGCTGTGGGACCAGCCTGAGTGACAGGTCCTCCATATCCCGCTCAGGGATTCTGATGGCTGCTTACGGAGGGTCCGCTGTGCCTCCAGGCAAAACAACCCTCTGTCCTCCCATCCATCTCTGGCTTCAGCCTTCTCAGTGGCAGAGCCCAGGTGGCTAATTCGGCTGATTCTTCTCCCAAGAGGACAGGGGAGCAGGCTGGCTGCGATAGAGAAGGAACTAGAAAGGCACTAGGGCCTGTGCTGCCACCAGCTCAGCTTGTAGCCCATGGGATTTTGCTCCCCATCCCTCCTTCCGGTGGGTAAGCTGCGGCTCTTACTTTATGATCTGGTCTGGCACTGGCTTATTCTTGAACCTGGGGTGTTCATCCAAGACGGGCTGGACGGTGAAGCATTGGATATCTGGGGTCCCTGAGTTAAGGGTTCACAACGTGTCTGTTGGCTGCAGGGACAGTTCCAAGCATAGCAGGTCCCCCTGACACCTCCCAGGCCAGCCCTTCTGGGGTCAAGTTTTTACTGAATGACCAATCTCAGGTTTCCGTCTGCCAGCGAGGTCCTAATGACCAGTCAGCAACCAGCACTGCCTATCACTTGCAACCCTGTCTGAGGGCTCAGCCCCTGCTAACGGTTAGTTAATGGTGCTTCATCATTATCACTAACAAGAATACCATCTCATGCATTTATCGCTCTCAGTCAATTGCAGAGCACATCTCCTCGTGGTCTCCTTTCGTCTCTCCAATTCCACTGAGCAGCGTTATGAATGTAAATCGTCTCTGTTTCATAGAGGAGGACCTCAAAATCAAAGAAGCCAGACAACTTGTTGAAGATCACACAGCTTGTGAGAACAGAGCTTGGGGTTCTTTTACTCTAGGCTGCAATTCAGTGTAGCCCTCTGACCAGCATCATCACCTGAGAGCTTCTTAGAAAATGGTGAATCTCAGACCCTGCCTCAGACCTACTGAATCAGGGTCTCTATTCTTATAAGATCCTCATATGCTTGCTTACATTTGAGAAGCACTGCATTAGAGCATGCAAATACATGCCATTTTACACGCCACCTCTGAAAGTGTGAGCACAATTGCCTGTGGCAGGATTGTAAGGCTGTGTCCAGGCTCAGTGGGAAAGAGTTCCATGATTGATTAGTGATGCCTGTCATGGGCACAGGATACAGGAAATGCACCGTGTGGGCCAGATCTTTGTCACACTTATTCTAGAGCTTTATTCTTTTAAGCTAATGATACGGCAAACCAAATGCACAAAATCAGCCATCGCTGGTCCAATACCCGAGCCCTGCTCCCACTCCCTACCTTCCGTGGTATCTTTACCCATCTCTCCTCTTTAGGTGTCCAAGTTTTCTAGATGACTGCCATCACTCCTAAAACTTCTCCTGGGCCTGACATTTCTGCCAACTACAAAATCACAAACTCCTCCTGCTGGCATTAGAGTATGGAGCATTCAAATACTCAACTACGATCCCAGCCCATGTCCCACCATTATGTCTGGGTATCCAACAGATACACCACTCCCTTTGCTTGGGACACCTTCCTGCACCCCCACCACAGCCCCCACGAACCCTCAGTTGACCCTCGGTCACCTGCTGCTTCCCCTCCCTCTCCACAGCGTTTGTCTGTATTTGGGGCTCCCTCTCTACTCCTCCTCCCCCCTCCCTACCGGACTGTGAGCTTTCTGATGGCTATGATTCTTCCACACGTAAGAAATGGCTAAAACAGAACTCTAAGTCAAATTCAACGGGCCCTCGCTCCCCACAGACTCACTGCATATTAACGTGCTGGGCGTGTCTGGTATTTTGGAGTTTCTTCCCCATAAACATCTTGGCTGTAAGCATTTTTGCTGCAAACATTTCCACCACAGAACTAACGCGCGCCGTAAGGCAATTTTGTTATGAGAGATAAATTAACTGGTTGACAGTTTGGTTCTATTTCTCCATTGATGAATCAATTTAGATACATTAAATACTTAATGTATTTAAGCTAGTTGTCATGACAGTTCGGCTTCATTTCATTTCTCCATTGACAAATTCTTGCAGTCCTCCCATTTTTATATTATATAAATCTCAGTCCTCATAATGGTCTGCACGCTGACAAATAGATGGAGTGGGCTGAAAATAGTGGATGAGAACAAGTACATATAGCAATCTGATAGAAAACACGGTAATAAAATTTACTGGGCCAGATTGCATGCTATACTAGAAAATGGCCATGTGTCAACTTGCAGTTCCTTAGGTAATACTGTATGTATTGCATAACTAACATTTCTCATAGAGCTTTGGAATATCTATCAATGGACATGGGACAATATGCAAATACAATGCGACAATTTAAAAAAATATATAGCAATAAAATCTTCTTAATTTTGTTATTCACTTTTCCCTTTTACAGCAACATTGCCTTATGGAGAATTAGTTCAGTAGCGAAAACGTTTGCGGTAAAAATGCTTGTGGCCGAGATATTTAGTGCAGAAATACCTAGAATGTACGTTGGGGATTTAATTGTTTTCCCTTTGAAGAGTATTGTGACGTCAAATGAGGGAGAGAGGGAGAACAATGCTTAACACAAATGAACACACGTCACTGGGAGGATTTCTGTTTTACTCAGGAAGACCATTTTCCTTCGGGAGCCATACAGTCATCAGCCTTCTCTGGGAGGGAAATCACCCTGGATTAAGTTGAGGGCAGAAGTCAGCAAACTGGCTGCTTGTCAAATCAACCTCACCATCTCTGTTTGTACGGTCCACAGCTACGACTAGTTCTTATGTTTTTAAGTGGTTAAAACAGAGAGTGTTTTGTGACATATAAAGTGATATGAAATTCAAATATCAGGGCTCATAAATAAAGTTCAGTAGCACACAGCTACGCCCACCCGTGCCTGTGCTACCTGTGGCTGTTTGCCCACTATAACAGCAGGGTTGAGAGTTGAGACAGAGGCCACATGGCCCAGAAAGACTGAAATATGTCCTATCTGGACCGTTATAGAGAAGTTTGCCAACTCCTGTTTTAAAGAAGTTTGTAGGTCAAGTCTGCTGATCTGAGCAACTGTCCTTGGTCCAAGAATATAATCCAAACCTGTCCTGATGAAGCCAGTGACACCGGGAGGATGTGTGGCTAGACTCTCACTGTGTGCTGAATCGATGCATACAATTGTGGCCCCAGGGTCTGGGCAGAGAGGAGGGTGGGGGACAGGAGATCCCCAACCAAGAGACCTTTGCTTTTAAATGTCTTCCCCCACTTGGATACCCAAGTGGGAAGATATGAGCTCTGTCACCTTTCCAAACTGCTTGTCAGCGTTTCCACAAGTGAAGGCAAGAGAACAGAGCATTAAGAGCTCAGATTTTGGTAAAATGCAGACCTGAGTTCAAATCCTAGCTCCACCGCTTCCTGTGACTTTGTGCAATCTGCTTACAGTTTTTGAGCCCCCATTTTCTTATTTGTAAAATGCAGAGAGTAATGATATCCCTCTCCTAGGATTATTATGAGACTAAAATAAAACAATACATGAAAAAATGCCTAGTATGTGAACAGTTAGGAACAAACCCACTGTTCACTGATCTTAAACAAAATGATGACATTACTGAAAGAATACAGACTTTGAGACAAATAGATCTTAGTGTTCAAATCTCAACTCCATCACTAACTATCTTTGTAACTTTACCTGTCTCCCTCACATAATCCTTCCCTATGAAGTAAGAAAAATTAATACCACCCTTATAGGGGTTTATGGGGATTGAAGGAATAAGGTTATAAAGCACCCAGTCCCATGCATAGCATAGAGGACATGTAGCAAACATCAGACCTTCCTCTTTCCTTTCTGCCTGGCTCTGGACACTGAATCAGGCCTACATATGATTATATGGCCCAGGAACACATGCTGTCTCCACCCACCCCAAGTCAAAAGGCCACGGAGCTGTTCAGCACCAGGTGGCCACTTAGAAGGGCCTTAGTACTAATCCTGTGTCTCGCCTATAACCAAACTCACATTTGTAACCAGTCAGCCCCACCACCAGTTGCATTTCCTCTTGCAAATAACCATGGCAGAGCAGGCATGAAGGATAGGCGAGCATAATGAAAAGGTTACAGATGAATATTTATCACCCGAGGGAAAAGATTTGTTGGATTATGGTTCTGCACACTTAACAGAGCAGCCATGCAACCTGTCAACGCCCGTTTTAAAGGCTGTAACTTAATTTGTGTTAAAGGGTGCAAAGTGGGGAGCCGGGCTGGGCTAATGCACATCCACCCAGCTGCCTGCCTGAGCCTTGGGATTGTGAGCTCCCGGCCACCGGGAGTCGTGCCTCCTGCTCAGGGTCAGCTGCTGGCCCTGTGAACACCACGCCCTGTCCAACCTCATGGAGTCATCTCACGTCACCGCTGCACGCCACTGAGCTGGCTCCCTCTCTCCCACCTTTCTCTAGTTGTCTCTCTTTCTCTCTCTCCCTCTCTCTCTCGTTTTCTTTGCCTTTCTATTCATCAGCAAGTATTTCCTGAGAGTTGGCTTCGGGCTGGGCACTGTGGGAGATGGAGGAATGCAGAACAAGGCATCGCGAGTGTGTGCCCTCATGGGGCTTACGGTCTAGCCTCCATGTACCTTTAAAAAAGCACAGGAGATAACGCCAGACTGGGATCAATTCTCTACAGAAAACAGAGTGTGAGATAACACCATCATAAAGAGTTCAGAAAAGGCCACTTTAGGTGAGCACGGAAGGCCTCTTCCAGCAGGTGACCCCAAGTTAGGATCGGATGGGTGAGAAAGGAGCTGCAGGAAGGGAACTGAACACGCACAGGCTCAGAGGCAGGGCAAGCTGGGCATGCTTAAGGAACAGAGAAGGGGTCAGTGTGGCCAGAAGGGCATGAGAAAAGGAGGGACGAGTGTGGGTGACACGGCACTGGGGAGACCGCAGGGATCCGAGGATGGACCACCTTGCGGCCCTCTAATTTTATTAGAAGTGTGGAGCCACTGAAGTTCTTAGAACCTGTGACACTCCTTACCACCCAGGGGGATAGTCCTTCCGTCTGTCTAGGACACCCTGCCCACCTCTCACTCCCCTTGGCTGGTCACTCACCTTACTCAAGGAAGCTGCCCTGCCCTCCTAATCACAGCACCCGGCATGGCTTCCTCTGGGCATCAGTCCCATTTTCATAAATATACATTTAATGGTACAATTAGCTGTTCAATGTCTCTTTTACTTATTGGACTATAAGCTCCCTGAGGGAGGACCACTTTGTGAGTATAACCTCCAGCCCTTTGCATAATGCTTGGCACCGAGTCAGAGCTGGATAGCACTCATTACAAGAATGAATGGCCGGCCGAGTGGCACGGTGGTTAAGTGCTGGCTTTGGAAGCCAGCGGCCCCGGTTTGGTCCCACATATGAGGGCCAGTGACACTGCCCTCAAAAAAAAAAAAATGAATGAATGAATGAACTGATGAATGCAACATTTGGAATTTCCTGAGATGGGTTCTTTGGATCCCATACTGGATGCTAGTTTGGATCTCAGACTGGCACCATGGCAATGATTCCAGCAGCAGCTCTGAGCTCTAAGCTGGAGCTCGGCCCGTGGCTGGGGCATTCTCCAAGGATACACTGGCCTGGGGCATTCTTCACGTCATCCCCAGGCGGGGAGGTGGTGTTCATCTTCTCTGCGTTGGGGAACTGGCTCATCAGCTGCATCTGGAAATCCTCTCTGCGCTCATACTCCTTCCCTCGGTAGATGAACACCTTGTTCTGTGGAGAGATGATGCCCATCAGAGATCTCAGGGCCCAGGCTTGGAGCACATGGTCAAGCACAGCTGGGAGGCTGTGACATGAGCCCGGGACATGGAGACCTCCTATGGATCCTTCTGTCTGCGTCCCCTCCAAGGAAAGGAGGAGCTCAACTCACTGATCTTCCAGCTGGGCACATCACTTCTTTAAAAAGATTGGCTCGAAAGGGAGAGGAGGTGGTGGATGCTGAGAACTTCTTCAAAACTATCCTATGTACAGGTTTCAGAATCTCCCCTCACTCAGCTTTCACTGTGTCAGCCATACTCCTACCTACACGACCACAGGGTTCTCTCCTGCCTTTAATGGGCCACGTGGGTGGCGTGTGGGATGGAAGGGACCAGCCTTGGGGTCCTTCACCACTTGGCTCCTGGCCCTGGTGCTGTGGAATCACAGTCCTTACCCCCTCCTCTAGGTTAGTCGTTGTCCAACAGGGTGGGATTTTGCCGCCTAAGGGACGCTGCCAACATCTGGATACATTTTTGCTTGTCCCCACGACTCGGGGGAGGGGTACTACTGGAACCTAGTGGGGAAGAGACCTGAGATGCTGCTAAATATCTTTCAATGCATAGGGCAGTCCCCGGCAAGAACAAATGACCTAGTTCAAAGTGTCACTAGAGCTGAGGTTGAGAAACCCTGTTCTCGGCCAGATCTGTGCAGCCTGTAATGGCCCATAAGTTAGTCTGTCCAAACCCGCATCTGTCACCTCTATATACCAGTGCTTCCCAACCTGGTGGATCATCAGAGGGGCCCAGGCTTCTACAAGTTCAGATTCCCAGGCCTTACTCCAGACCCGTTGAAAGGGAACCTGTGGGGGTTGAGCCCAGGCACATGTGCTTTTAACAAGTTCCCCAGGGGGTTGTGAGGTATGATCAGCTTGGGGATGTCACCTCTACTCCATCGAGGAAACTCTCACTACCTACCCCTTCGGCGGCTCGTGTCCACTCTGACTTCCACGTTGATTTTAATGGTGAGTGATTTATCTCTTTGACTAGACTGTAAATCGAGTGGGGTCAGGGATTGGATTGACGGCTTCTTCTGTCTCTCCCTGAGCTCAGAATTGAACCATAGGCTCAGACCGGAAGGAAGCCTAGAGCTGACCTAACCCAACTCTCTTCACGACGAAATGATCAATCCACCAAAATGGCGGTTCAGAAACTGTGCTCCAGGGGTCCCCAAGGGTCCCCGAGACCCCCTCAGGGCCTCACAAGATCATAGCTCTTTTCATAACAGCAGTAAGCTGTCATTTGCCTTTCTCATTCTCATCCTTGCACAAGTGTCCAATAAAGTTTTCCAGAGGCTGCGTGATGGGTGATATTCACAACAGACTGAGTGTAGAAGCAGGCATAAGCATCTAGCTGTCTTCTCCTAATCTAGACATTAAAGAGATCTGCAGAAATATGAAACAATCTCACTGTTTGCACTAATTTTTAAATTGGAAAATATAGTTATTTACCCTAAAGATGTCATTTATGTTAACAAGCGATGGGTTTATTATGACTATTTTTAAATAAGTTGACATATTAAAATTTCCTTAGTTTTAATTTTAGATATGATAAAAATATATAGGGTCTACAAATACAGAAGTTCTTTTGGGGATCCCCATAATTTTTAAGAGAGAAAATCAGGGTCCTAAAGGCCTGAGAAGCAGTGCTCTGCAGTGCATGCTGGGTAGCAAAATTTCCCAGCCTCTCTCTGAACCACTCATTCCAGGGATGGGAAGCTCCTTATCTCAGAGGCAGCCTTGATGGCTGAGTATTTAGAGAAACACAGCGGGTGGCTGAAGGCGACCATGATGGAGGGGATTGGGGAGGGGGCTGGGGTGGGGGCAACGTGCATGGGGGAGAGCACAGAGCCTGTGCCCTGGCAGCCCCAGAGTCCAGAGGGACAGCGGAGATGCCAGGCCCTGGGGCCTGGCCTGGGTCTGAGGCACGCGCAAACTCACCCGCAGAAAGGAGGGGAGCCCCTGGCCGTAGTACCCGACAGCAAAGTAGTCTGGCTTGGGCCTGAGGATTTTCATGATGTTTTCATAGAATTTCGCCTGCTGGATCTGCAAGAGGAAAACTCACAGCTCATCACAACAGGACAGATGTGCATCAAAAGCACCTTCAACTCGGACGAACCACGTGACGACACGACCATGACACCAGTACCAACGTGCCCAGTGCACAGATTTGCACACTTGTGGGTATGTCTGTCATGAGTGCAGCTGGCCCTCTGTATCCGTGGGTTTCACATCTGGACATTGAACCAACCACAGATTGAAAATATGTTTTAAAAATTTCCCACAAAGTGCACCCCCCAAAAAAAAACCCTACCTAAATTTGCCGCACGTGGAGCACTATGGTGGAGCCATGCCAATGCGGTGATAGATGCTGGCCCATCTGCGGTGGCCTATATGCAAATATAGGTTATATGCAAATCCTGTGCCATTTTACATAAGGGATGTGGGCATCTGCGGATTCTGGTATCGGCAAGGGGTCCTGGAATCAGGACCCAGCTGCTACCATGGGGCGACTGGGATAGTCACGGTTACCAGGTACCAGGTGCCATGTCAGTCACTTCCTGCGTCTTTTACCAGAATCAACCTCCTAACAACCCGCGAGCGTCACATCTCTCTTTTGGAGCTAAAGAACTGGTATCTCGTTGTGCAGCCAGCAGGTGGGGAGTGAACCCAGCCAGCTGGCCAGAGCCCCGTCACCGCCACCCTTCATGCTCACGGGGCCTGGGTCTGTGACGGTCTACCGGCGGCCACGTGCCTCTGGGCAAAGATGTCTTCCTGTGTGTGCATACTCAACATTGTATCAGTTTCCACATTTTAACCCGTCTGGGAACAGTTTGCGTCCTACTTGCACCTGATGGCATTTTACAATTGGTCTGAGCCAGACAGAAATCATGACACTTCATGTAAAAAGACCTGTGCACCTTACAAACACTGGCATCTTGACTGTGACTCAATAGGGAAGAAAATATGCATGGACCTTAGCACAAGCCTACGTGACGCGAGCGTGGTGCCTGGATGTGCATACAGATTGGGCACGAATGTTACTGGGTGTGTGGTGTGTGTGTGTGCATGAATGCACATGCTCAGAAGGTGTGTGTGCCTCCACACCCACACACCTCTCTGTGGACAGACTCGTGGGGCAGGTGTCAGTTTTTCTTGGGACAAGGACGTGTGTGCCTGCATCGTGTTAGCTATCCTCCCATACCATCCCCCCCGCACTGCCTCCGCCAGAACCTCTAACTGCCCTCCCAGCATTCTGACTCTTGTTTGATAGTTCCCTGGAAACAGCTTGACCGGCCTCTCAAAATGGGCTAAGATGGGGCCCTGGGGTCCCGGCTCTCCAGACCAGGAAATAGGTGCAGAGAGCAATGAAAAAAGTTCTGCGTTTTCCTTGCAGAGGCTACCTCCTGGGCAAGCGCTGGCCTCTGCAGCACAAGCTGGCTTACCCCCACTTTCCACTTCCCCACCGAATCACAAGCGTCAAGGAGCTAATGGGGAATGGCCAGATGGGGAGCATTTTAATGTGATTTATCTGTTAATCAGAAAGCACAAATTTGCGTTTTTATTTAATTGGCTTAGTGATTTGTGGGAATTTTCCTGCAAATGTAGCACAGCATTGATTGGGGATGTAACAGCAGCAGCCGCCCGGTGCCAAGCAGGTACTTAACACTCCATCCCAGGAACAGTCGCTGATGAGTTTTCCCAGAATTCTCCGCTTTGGAAATATTCCCTAGCGGGAGGGAGCCGCTCAGCGCAGCCTCACTCAGCTCAGGCCCTGCTTCCACTTTTTAATATAGCGCCCCGCCTCGCCTGGCATCCTGTCCCCTCTCCGGCTTCTCTGGGCTGTCGAGGCCCTCTGAGCACCCTGCCTCCAGGACAGTGAGCCCGAAGGGCGACGCCTTACCAGGTTCTGGCTGAGCAGCTCGTAGTCAAAGATCTCCATCTCGTACTGTTCAGCCAGCTCCTTGCACAGGCTGATGGCTTCCTCCCACATCTGCAGGAAGGTCACAGACACAAAGGTTGGGGGGGGGTCCTCCAGGCTTGCAGAGTCCTTGCCGAGGAAGGGACCTGGGTGGCTGTGCCTCCTGGGACTGAGCTGCAAGCCTGGCCCTAGCCCAGCCCCAGGCCCACGCACTGGGAGAGGGTGCTTCCAGGAGCAGGACCCTTCCTGGGCCTCCCAGCCTAGTTTCTTCACAAAGAATGGAGCAGCCACAGACGAGGCCAAACACTTTACTGACGGGTTCTCAGGACCTTCACAACCCCTCTGAGAGGCGACCAGCAGTATCTTCACTTCCCAGGTGAGAAGGGAGGTTCACAGGCAGAACAGATGTCCCAGCTCAGATGCCCAGCCCAAAGCAGGGCCAGCATGCCCACCTGGGGCTGATCTGTGGCCTTGCTTCACTCCCTGCCTTCGAAGTAAATGAAGCCTTGCCTCCCTCAGTGGGTAAGTGTCTGCCCTTGTGGCATTCTAACGTGAGGAGCCAGACAATGAACAAGGAAAAACAAAATGAAGAAGGCGATGTCTGGTCATGACAAGTACACTGACAAGGCAATAGGGTGACTCAGGGCAGGGGTGCTGCTTTGTCCAGGGTGGTCAGGGAAGACCTCTCTGGGGACATGACATCTGAGTAAAGCCCTGAGCTGGGAGAAGGAGCCAGCCAAGGAATGCTAAGCTAGGAAAAGCCAGTGCAAAGGCCCTGCAGTAGAAAAGAGATTGGCATGTGAAGTGTGTGAGGAAGAAGGAGGCTGGCAGGGATGAAATGAGAGAAGCAGTCAGAGGACAGCTCGTGTGGGGCCTCATGAGATATGGGGAGGATTGTGTCATTTGTTCTAAGTAGAATGGGGGAACCATTAAGATGATTGTACGCAGGAGAACAACATGATCCAATATATGTCTTACGATGACCCTGTTGGAGGCAATAGAGGAAGCAGCGAGACGGGTTAGGACTCATTGAGGGCCCAGGTGCGCCACACGGGTGCCGTGAATGGAGGGTAGGAGAGGCGAAAGGCGTGATCAGACGTAGGAGTGGCAGGGAGATCTGCGGAAGGACTGGGCGTGGAGGACAGGGGAGGACCGCCCTTCCCAGTGCGAGGGCCCCCACAGGGAGGAAAGGCTGGCTCCAATTACCTTTCCTTTGTCAAAGTAGCCTATGATGATTTCATAGAGCGTCTCCTTCAGCTGCCGGTGGGTCTGGGGGTGCTGTTGGCCTGTCTGCATGACCTGCGACGCGCACTGCTCGTCTGACCACTGTGGAGAGAGGACGTGTGGAGTCACCAGAGGACTCCCCACCAGTGACGAGTGAGAGGAAGCCCTGGGGACAGCCCTGCTGCCTCCCTGTCGCCCTGGGGGTCGGCAGCCAGTCAGGAAGACGCTGGTCTGCAGTTCCCACATGGGCAGTGCCTCCTGGCGGCTGCTGAGTGGAGTCTGACTCTGTTGGCTCATACATGTGGTTTGTGGGGATTTTCACTGAACCCCTAGGAGGCACGGTCCCAGCTCTTCAGAACCCAAAGGCGATCCCTCAGATTCTGTCCATCCGCGGCAGCACTTTCAAGGGAAGGAAAAGAGCTCCCTGGGCATGTTAATGATTTATAGTCGATGTGTGGATGTTATATAAAACAGTCTGGGTGTTATATAAAACTGCGAGACGTATCTCCAGGGGTTATTGCTGCTGCTAAATGAGGAGGTCACTTGAGACCTTAGGTGACCAGGCAAAGCTGAGCAGAAAAGTCACCTGTCAGGTCAAGGGTTTGGGGACACAAAGCAAAACAAAATGTATTTGGTTCATTCTTTTCCTTTTTAAAAATCTCCTCCACTTGCTGGGAGGGCCCCAATGGCGGGTCCCAGTGCAAATCCACTTCACCGAAAGGGCGGTACCTTGAGGAGCCAGGTGTGGAGAAGGAGCGTGTAGGCCGCCTCTGTGTAATTGTCACAGTCCAGGTGCAGGTCGCGCAGTTTGTACAGATACCTGTTTGGGGACATATGCTGAGTTACCGGGTGCCGTGACCAGGAGGCCCGGCCAGGGAGGAGGCAGGCAGAACAACTGGGCACCTCTGGGGGTCCCCAGAGAGTTTTCCACCCCTACTAACCGGCCCTCCTGCATGGGTCACAACGACGACACTTAGCATTTGTGGGGCACTTAGGGTGCTAAGTAGTTTAAATGCCTCAGATCGGTTCATCCTTATGACAACCCTGCAGAATGGGTCCCTTGAGGCTTTCCCTGTTCAGGTGAGAAAACCATGGCCTGGAAAAGATAGGCGCCCTGCCAGCCAGTACCGCTCAGCTTCATACTAAGCCTCTGGCCAATGCGATATGACAAGTAAGGGAAATCAGAGAAGGGGAACGGAATCACTGGTCAGAGGTCACGTGCTCACAGATGGAAGAGCTGGACCAGGGTCCCAGGCTGATGGCCGTCGGAGGCCATGCTCTAATCATTGCACTAGTCCAGGCACGCAAACAAGCCACGGCCCTGTAAAGGGCAGCTTCTACGCTCTCACCGGTGCTCTCTGGGTGTAACGGAAGTGCATTTCCTGGTAAGGAAAGGAAGTGAACCAGGAGCTGGAGACTAGATAGTCGTGTCGAGGCCGGGAGCTGTCGGTAGGGAGAATCTACTATTTAACAATAACCACATTCGCACCTCCCATCCTTGTGCAACGCGGGGTTCCAGTTCTGATCCTTGGGGTGACTTACAGCTGAGGTGTGTTGGGGACAGGGCAGGAACAAAGGAAGGGAGCTCTGGTCAGCTTTTCGATATTTGATATACACTAGGTGTTAAGGGGCTGCGAATTAGCTTCTCTGTGCCTTCCTCTGCTCATTTGTAAAATGGCAGCACTCACAGAACCTACCTACGGAGTTGCTGGGCATATAAAGAGCCAAGCAGACCAGGTCTGAATGCTCAGAGAGTGACGGCTAGCACTGCTGCTCATAAAAGTGATGAGCCCACGGCCAGCACTCAGCAATGACAGCAATTATCTATTACCACTGTGAACTCGGTTCTTCTACAAAACGTTTCCTCCTGCCACCACTGGAAACAGAATTCAGAACCCAAGCATCCCTGCTTTGGTAACTTGCATGTCACCAGGATTATTTAAACCAACTCTGTGCTTTGGTGAAGGGAAGGTGCTGTGAGGCGATGCCCTTGGTCCCTTCCTCTGAGACGGATGTGCTGTCAGTCATCATGCAGGGTTCTGCCCTGACTGTCTAACTGCAGGGGACAAACGTCTCCTCAAGCGTCTGTCCCCAAAGCAGGTCTCAATGCTCAGGCTTAGGTTCCTGTTGGAAGCAAGCTTTCTGCACAGTGTCACCAAAGGAGGGACACATTTAATGCCCCCCCACACACACACAGATAAAACATGCCAGGTGCCAATTGTATGCCATCTGACCTCAGGGTAGGGGCTGCCAAGGGTTCTGAGGAGAAGGAGGCCAATGAGTGGTTCTGATAACTGATGAGACAGGACACCCTGGTGACCTTTGCTCATTTGTTATTCAACCGGCAAAGTTGCAGTGAGCACGCAGGCTGTGCCAGGCACTAGAGATGTGTGGAGGCAAAAGCAGACACAGTTCTCAGGATTTGGAATATAGGGAAAGGGAGCAGATGTCAATCAGATAATCAAATAAATAATTGCAAAAATACAGCTGTGGTCCATGTTGTGAGGGAGAGATCCAGGATGCTGTGACAGCAGGGTTCATCCAGCGGGTGGGTGGGGGGGATTCTAGAAAGGTTTCCACAGTGAGACACGTGGGCTGGGATCTGAAGATAAGGGATGAGAGGGGAACATCTCGGAGAGAAAGAGTCTTCATTCATTTCTTCAACCTAAGGGTGCTTTATATCATATCAATTCATCTTACCAACAATCCTTTTGTAGATAAGAAAGCTGAGACCTACGTTAAAGGAGACAGCTAGAAACAGGTAAAACAAGATTTTGAAACAGTTATTTCTGTCTCTAGAATCGTGGCCTTTCTACTCTCTTCTCCCCCTTTAATTTTCTGCTGATCCATCAGGGTTATCAGTAGATTGCACGTGGCCTGCATGTAGGGAGTGTTGAGCCTGTGTGGTCCACCGTTAGAAACCCCTACATGCATGGCTGAATCCCATCTTATCTCATCCTGCCTCTCCTTGGTCTCTTAGATGCTCCAATGACTGGGCTCAAAAACTTGGAGAGAGAAGTCAGAGAGAGAGCCTTCCTGCTATTTTCAGCTCCTTAATTGGTCAAGGCATTCTCTCCTCCTGTCAACTCAAGACTTTGGTGATCAACTACAGAGCCCAAAGGAAGACCTGGGATTCCGACTCCACCATCTACAGATGGTAGATGGGCAGCTGGAGTGAGACGCACTGGTGAGGTTCAACGTGGGGAGAGAGAAGAGGTTGCGACCAGAGCTCTCCCATCTGAAGGGCTTGTCACCACCCAGGCCAGGCGACTCTTGTCAGGACAGGATGAGGGCCCACGAGCGCCACCATACCTTCCAAGTTTCTCAGGAGAAGAGGAGGGACGTTTTTATTGTTATGTTAAAATTTCTAGACTTTTAAAATTTGGCAACCCATTAAAAAATGTTTTTAAATACTACGCCTGCCAAAATCTGGCAAGGGAGCTCTTTCCTCCAGATTAATGTCCCCCAAAAAATTCTTCATGATGTGTTCCAAGTATCTTTTAAATACCTACACTCAAGTGTCATCGTGAATCTTGGTATTTCTTTCTCTTTGAAAATGGGCTGGCTAATGAGCTGGCCACATGCCTTATAAGCCCTGGACGTAAGACTCCACATGCCATCTTTGCAACAAACATAAGTGCAGTTCCCCAGCGCGACCCACAAGGTGGGTTAAGGAAAGTGCAGTCTGTGGGTACCACAAAACAGCAGGTCAGAGAACCCCAAGTGGAGTTTGGGGGCTGATAATAGGAGAATGGAAGGAGCTGAATCTGGGGAGACTGATAGGAATCAGTACACAGAAAGGGGCCTGAGCGCCAAGCAGATAGGGTTAAATTGTATTCTGAAGACAGTGGGGAGCCACCGATGGATATTGAGCAGGAGAGTGACACAGCAGGTCTGGGTTTTAGAAAACAAAAATCTTACCTTATGTACATCTCTTCCCGGTTGTTATCTTTGTAGAAATTCTAGGTAGGGGAAGAAAACAGTGATGAGTGGCTTTCTTTGCAGAGCAGCAGGGTTGGAGGGTACAGTGAGGGAGATGAAAGGAAGGTGGCTATTTACTATGTGGGGGCCCTGAGATGAGAGAAAGAAATGTACTTCCCTGACTGCATCCAACAGCCTCATTAGGAGTCTGCCTTGAAAGTCACTTCCCTGATCCTTAGACGATGAAGGGACAGAGGAAGTATCTCAGCGTCACATATCAGGGCTGCAGCTGAGCTCTGCGCTGCGCTGAGAAGGGGGGCTGCCAAGGCTGAGGCCATCTGCTTTGACAAGGGCTACTGTGAGAGGCAGTGCCCGGCCCTGCACTGGAGGCTCAAGGAGCGGCAGTGACGCGGGCCCAGGGCGGTCAGTGGGTGGCAGAGCCCTGCTAGACCTCAGCAGTCCTGACACCTCTGCCCCTACCACCCTCACCCTGTCCCGTCCCCGATACCATTCCTGCACCAAAAACTAGCGGGGTCTCACTGCTTCTAGAACTGCCTATCCAGAGCTTTCTCCCTGGTCAGTCTGACTGTTGAAGGTCAGTTTCTTCAACCAATGTCTGCCTCCTCACAGAGATAAACTGCTAACTCCTGGCAACGCCCTCTTCGTGCTCTATGGAAATTGGGCCTGGCGGAGTTATGAGCAGTGGATTCCTTTCTGCTGTACCCAGGGTTTTCAAACGCCTCGTAGAGTTTTGGAGAATCAATGGCAATAGGCATGGAGGCTGTTGAAAAGGAAACTGAAAGCGCATTACGGAGCTCTAGGGACAGGTTTGTACCGTGTTTCTGGAACACTGGGAATGGCAGGGTGCTGGCTGTGAAGGCTGCCACATGGTATTTGGCCAACTTTATTTATTTAAACCACTTTTTGGGGGGAGGGGTGACATGGAGTGTGCAAAGCACTGAGGCTGTTACTACCTGTCTCGTGACATCACAGGACATAGGAAGGGAGCCTGTTTGGGAGCCAGCCCAGGGCAGGCCTGTGGTACCCGGTTAAGAGCCTGGGTTTGGGGTTAACTGCGCTGGTCAGCCTGTCCCATAGCCATTTTCTGTACATTCTAATGATTAGCATTACTTTGTTCTGTAAGAGAATGGAACTAACACATAGTGAGCATTTCATCGTGGGCCAGGACTGTGCAACCTGTGAAATAGGTGCTATTATTTTCCCCATGGCACAGACACGCACACCAATCCTTCAGAAAATGCCCTGGACTCGTCTGTTCTATTAATTACCAGAGGCAGGATAAGCACTCAGGGGCTGTGTGACTCCACGGCTTGTCCTCTTAGCCACTTTCTAGTGCCACCTCCCTTCCGTGTGATGTGTTTAGCGCTAAAGGGAATGCTCATTCCCATGTCCCATGTCAGGAGACGGAGGCATGGAAAGGCGGAGTGATTGGCAGAGCAGGGGTTCAATCTCACGTTTGCCCGGTTTCCAAAGCCCTTAGCGCTGCTTCCTTACACGGATCACTAGGGAACCCCAAAGCCAGGCCGGCCCCAGGACTGCGGTCTGACTCGGACCAAGGGCAGAGCAGGCCAGTCCCACGTACCAGCAGGTTCACGGTGCAGCTCATGCGGTTGTCCTTGCTCTCATCTGTCATCACGCCCCGGTAGTCCAGCAGCTTCTCCAGGAGCCCTTTGACCAGGCTCACAAAGTTCTCCACACTCTTGGAAATGATCGGGTGTTCAGCAGCGCACTCCATCAGGCTGCGGGCACAGACGGGGGGCAGTGAGCTCAAGGCCGGGGGCGGGGATGCTGGGGTCAGGAGGGGCTGGGTGGGTGAAGCACAAGCCAAATAATCCAGTGATCCCCAGATACCCCTGCTCATGGGCTCATTTGGTTCATTTATTCAATCCCTTATTCATTTATACATTTATTTGCCCATACAGCAGTTTAATGGACTGTAGTTCAATGGACCCATGCAACTCAAACCCACATTATTCAAGGGTCAACTGTAATTATTTTTCCCACCATCAAAATGGGAAAAAAATGAAAATTAAAATAAATAAATTTTCAGGGTGGGCAATGGTGTGGGGGAAATGGTCACTGTTCCATACCCACATTGGGAGAAAATTAGTACAACTTTTGGGTGCAGCGATTGTCATAATGTCAAAACTGCAAATGTACGTATCCTTTGACCCAACAATTCTACCTCAGGGAATCAATTCTACAGAAATATTCCCAGAAGTATGCAAGGATATATTTATAATACTTATAAATTATGTCTAATAGTGACATAGCTGGAACCATCTTAAATTTCCATGAATAGGCAAATAGTTGAATAAATTAAAGCACATTCACAAAATGTCATACTATGAAGCCATTAAAAAGTATGAGAGAGCAATATGCTTTGACACAAAAAGCTTTCCAAAATATAGAGTTGAGAAAAGTAAGTCTCAGAACAATATTTGTTTTTTATTTAACTAATTCACATAGAGCCTACCATGTCCCAGGCACTGTCCTAGACGTATTACAAATTTTAACTCATTTCATCTCCCATCACAGTCTTAGGAGATGGGATGTTTGCAGATGGGGAAACTAAGGCACAGAGAGGTCAATTCACTTGTCCAAGGTCACACATACAGTGGGTAAATATCAACAGTCTGGCTCTAGCATCTGTGCTCTCACCCACCAAATGCTATGTGAGTGGGAGCGTACATCTGCATCGTGTGTCTGTATGTATATACAGGAAGGATAAACACCAAACTCTTAATGGTGGTTCCTTCTGACAAAGGATCTAGGTTGGGGAATAGAGGAAGTCAATGTTCAATTTTCACTTTAAATGTGCATCTGTTCTTTAAAAATTTTACATTTGTTGTAATATTGATATTCTAAATTTATTTTTTATTTTTAATTAAAATTTATTGGGGTGACAATGGTTAGTAAAATTACATCGGTTTCAAGTGTACAATCCTGTAATACATCATCTATATATCACACTGTGTGTTCACCAACCAGAGTCAGTTCTCCTTCTATCACCATCTATTTGACCCTTTTTACCCCCTTCTATGATCCCCCAACCCCGTTCCCTCTGGTAACCACTGAACTGTTGTCTGTGTCTATGAGTTTTTGTTTTTTTATTTGTTTGTCTTGTTCTTTTGTTGCTTTCAGTTTTATATCCCACATATCAGTGAAATCATATGGTTCTTGACTTTTTCTGTCTGACTTATTTCACTTAGCATAATAATCTCAAGATCCATCCATGTTGTCACAAATAGCACTATTTCATCTTTTCTTATGGCAAAGCTTTTGCACAGCAAAATAAACCATCGACAAAATAAAGAGGCAACCAACAGAATGGGAGAAGATTTTTGCAAACAGTGCCTCTGATAAGGGGCTAATATCCAAAATATATAAGGAGCTCACACAACTCAACAACAAAAGAACAACCCAATTAAAAAATGGGCAGAGGGCCAGAATAGACACTTCTCCAAGAGGACACACAGATGGCCAACAGGCACATGAAAAGATGCTCAACATTACTAATCATCAAAAAAATGCAAATAAAAATCACAATATTCTAAATTTTAAAAACAAAAATAAAAAATGTAAGACTCTTTAAGCCCCTGTTAGTTGATAGGTATTGTGTGGGGATGGGGAGAAAGATATAAAATTTGAAAAAAAGAAATATCAAAAAGAATCATGCATCTGTGAGTTTTTATTTGTTTGTTTGCCTTGTTCCTTTGTGACTTGCAGTTTTATCTCCCACATATGAGTGAAGTCATATGGTTCTCAACTTTTTCTGTCTTACTTATTTCACTTAGCATAGTAATCTCAAGATCCATCCATGTTGTCGCAAACAGACAACAGTTTAGTGGTTGCCAAAGGGTAAGGTGGGAAAGGGGAGGGTAGAAAGGGGAGAAAGGGGTAAAGGGGAGTCAAATATTTGGTGATGGAAAGAGAACTGACTCTGGGTGGTGAGCACACAATGTGATATATAGATGATGTATTATAGAAATGCACACTTGAAACAGATATAATTTTACTAACCATTGTCACCCCAATAAATTTAATTAAAAAAATAATCATACCTACAGCCGGCCCATAGGCTAGGTGGTGAGGGACAGGTGGATTAAATTTCTTATTAATGATGACTTCTTATTAATCACTTATTCTGTACTAGTCACTTTTTCATAAGAAACCATCGCAGAAATTCTGATAAGTAACAAAAATATACCCTTCATTTCACAATGGAGGAAATCGGGGCTCAGAGGAGTTAAATGACCTTGCCAACATCACTCTGGTAGTTAGCGGTGACCTTGAGAATCAAGACAGTCACCGTTTAGTATTGTCCCACCGAGGAATGTTGCGGTGTGTTCTCAGACATCTTGAGTAGACAAGCATCACCCAGGCTATTTGTTTCTGGCTACTCTCTCCATCGCAGCTGAAGCCCCAAAAGCTCCCAGGAAAGGAAAGGTGAGAAAAGCAAGGATTTTGGAGGGTCATTCCCTCCCAGAAGCCAAGTCTGGCTGCAAGGAGGCGACGTCTCAAACTGTGGCAATGATCAGACAAATCCATCTTCACCGTGGGTGAAGCACCTGTTTCCCGGCTCTCAAAGAGGGATGCAAATTGCCCAGTGATTTAGGCCTGTCTGGCGCAGTGACAGCTGTGCCTGACTCCTTCTGGGACGGTCGCATCAGCCCTGCTCCTACCCTAATGACAAGGTGACCTCAGCATTTGGGGCGTGATTTCCCCCAGCCTCCCAGCACAGAAAGCGTCTCAGGGCCTGAGTGGGGCCACACCAGTGATCCTCCGCCCTGGCCACATGTTCGAGTCCCCAGGAGACTTTGACAAAGCTCAGTGCCCACCTTAAGTCAATGACTTTGTATGTCTGGGGGTGGGAGCCAGGTAGTAGTGTTTTACTTTTTAAGTTCTCCAGGTAATTCTGATGTGCAGCCAGCACTAAGAACCACTGGCTTGGTCCACTGCTTTGCAAATGTCAGTGTGCGTGGGAATACCTGGCATTGTGTCAGTCGTTTCTAATTCAGCAGGTCTGGCTACGGCAGGCGAGTCTCGTGATGCTAATGCTATTGGTCTTTTGAGAAGCAAGGGCTTAGAAGAACAAAGTCTCGGCTTTCTTAGTTTCTCTATTCTTTTTTTTTTTTTAAGGTTTTATTGGGGAATTGGGAGAGGGGAACAGCGTTGGGGAATCAGGGAAGAGGAACAAACAAGTTGCTGTCTTTTTGTTCTTCAGTCTAGTTGTGGAGGACGTTGCTTCACTGACCCATGTTGGTATCGTCATTGCGCTCTTCCCAGATGAGGCAGATCGGTCACTGGCCTCTGGATGGTCGTTCACCGCGTCTGTTGGCAGCTCACACTGGCTGCCGGCCACTCACTGTAGCCTATGGCAGCCCACTGCAGCAGGGGCTGCAGCCTACACCATCGCTGGGGCTCGCACAGCCCAGCTCCAGGTGGAGCTGCCTCAGCTGTAGAGGGCAGTGTCACTGGCTCTCACATGTGAGATCCGAACCCCGGCCGCCGGCATCCCAAAACCAGCTCTTAACCAATGCACCACTCGGCCGGCCCTAGTTTCTCTATTCTTTAGGCGAGAGGTAGGCCAGCTGCCCCTATGGCCTAGGGTTACAAAAAGAATGGGCAGATTGGTTTGACATCATCCACCCATCCACCATCCATCTATCCACGAAACATGTACTGCCCTAGAAACTAGGGGCTCGCTGACCTCCAGGGGATCCCAGTCCGGCACGGGAAGCAGGTGTAGAAACTTCCCATAATACATAGGGGCACTACCACTTCTTCCTCGTTCCAGATGCTGTGTTAAGCCAGTTTTATTGATTTTCTTGTTTAATATTCACACAATCTCCTTTAGGTAGGAATTAGGGAAACTCTCAATTTATAGATTGAAGTATGAGGCCGATGGGCTAGGCTCTGATCTTGGTCCTGCCAAGGTCACACTGCTGTTCCACTCCTTGGAGTCCCGCGATGGAGTGTAAGTGACAATGAAAAAGAGCTGTGGGATATCCAGGCGACACAGATAATTTGTCACTCAGTGGAAAGAGGGGTGGCAGAGTCTCTGACCCTGCCTTGGGGGTGCTGGAGGGAGGTCACCCCTCAAATTGATTTGCACTCAGCATGGGAGGCCGTCAGAAGGAGCCCAGGCCCCGTCTCCATTAGTGTTGACGGAACTGGTCTTTTTGTTTATTCCTTTCAAAACTACATATGGAGGGCCGGCCCAGTGGCGCGGTGGTTAAGCGCTGGCTTGGGAAGCCAGCGGCCCCGGTTCGGGTCCCACATATGAGGGCCAGTGACACTGCCCTCAAAAAAAAAAAAAAAAAAAAAAAAAAAGATCAAAACTATATATGGAACGCCTCTTACGAAAGTCTTCTTTCGAGTACCGAACTGGTTGGGTGGACCCAGGCCCCAGAACACACATTCTCTGTCCCCTTTAGCCTTCTAGAAATATTCCCAAGCAGGCGGAATACAGGAGGATAGGATGCCTATTACTCCATCCAATGAGGGACCCTCACTTTAAGACAGACGTGGAAGGGCTGGCAGATCTGAAGATGACCAGCCCGGAGGAGGAAAGACAGGTAGACTTACGGCTTTCAATAACCACATCACTATCTACTAAGAGGTTAATAGTAATAATAGCTAATATTTCTGGACTACCTACGAGGTGTCAGCTAATCATGCTACATAGCTTTTCTTGGTTACGTTCAACAAAAACTCGATGAGCTGGAAGAGTGTTTTTATCCCCAATTTGCAGATAAGGAAACCGAGGATCAGAAAGTTCAAAGGGAGGAGCAGGGACTTGGCCACCGGACATTCTGGTGGGGCCCTGACTCCTTGGGTTGCACTTGATGAGGTTTGTAAAAAAATCATTCACACTTCTATCTCGGGAGAAAAATAATGAGCTGTTTTTCACTTCCTTGACCTCTAAGGGCTCCTTTTATAAATAATCGCTCAGGAAGGATTTGAAAATCCTGCTGATCATCTCAAGACTGCCACAGAGCCCCAGACGCCTATAAAAATGGAAATTGCCAGCAGGATACACGGTTTCACTTCTGGTCAATATTTAGATTTTTTTCCTTTCGAGAACTTGAAGATAAATGTTGACTCAGGCAAAATGTCACTTTTTCCCCAGGACAATCAGCTTCAATACCCACCTAAGCAGCAGAAGGTAGGTTTGTCCTTCTGGCAGAGTGGCATTTGCATTCTAGGGTTCAGTGAGGGCTGCGCTTCGTGACGGCAGGGGGGTGGGGACGGGAATGGTGTCACCTGAGGCTCCACTGGGCAGGGCTGGGAGGGCCACTGTGAGGGTGACAGCAAGGCCTTTAGTTTGCTGTAGGTAAAGTTACCGTATTCAAAGAAGATTGGGGGACGAAGCCAAACTCAGAGTTATACAGGAGAATGATACAAATCAAAGAATCTCCAATGAGGAAATTTGCGATGTCTGAGCCACATTCCTAAACCTGGGGATCTGTTGGGGAGGGCGGTGAGGGGCAGCACATGGCAATTACCATGGTGTCAGGGAGGGAGGGAAAGTGAGAGTCAGGGATCAAAGTCCATTTATTGAGCTTCTTACCTGTTGGGTGCTAGATACTTTAAGTTACTTAGTCTTCAAAATGATCACAGGAGGCTTATTATCCCCATTTTAGAGATGGGGATAACAAGCCAAAGATGTTGCATGGCTGGCCCAAAATTGTGCATCTGCTAAGTGGTGGAACCAGAAATAAAAACCAATGTCCTCCGAAGACATACAAATGACCAATATGCACATGAAAAAATGCTTAACATCACTGGCCATCAAGGAAACACAAATCAAAACCACAGTGAGACACCACTTCACACCCACACAGATGGCTATTAAAATCAGCAAGACAGATATTAACAGGTGCTGAGGAAGATGCAGAGAAGCTGCTGGTAGGAATGTAAGTGGTGCAGCCACTTTGGAAAAACCGTCTGATGGTTCCTCGAAAGGCTAAACACAGAGTCACCACATAACCCAGCAATTCCACTCGTAGGTACATACATACCCAAGAGAACTGTTACCATATGTCCACACCTAAACTTGTATCTGAATGCTCAAGTAGCATCATCCCTAATAGCCAAAAAGTGGAAATGGATGAATGTCCATCAACTGACGAATGAATGAACAAAATGGAGTATATCCCAACAATGGAATATTATTTGGCAATAAAAAGAAATGAAGTACTGACACATGTTACAGCATGGATGAACCCTGAAAACATACTATGTGAAAGAAACCAGTCACAAAGGACCATATACCATAGGATTCCATTTATATGAAGTGTCCAGAACAGACAAGTCTATAGCAGCAGAAAGTAGTCAGGGGATGGGAGGAAGGGTGATGGCTAAGGGGTAGTGGTACCTGGTTCTTTTAAAATGTAACTATAGGGCCGGCCGAGTGGCGCGGTGGTTAAGCGCTGGCTTGGGAAGCCAGCGGCCCTGGTTTGGTCCCACATATGAGGGCCAGTGACACTGCCCTCAAAACAAAAAAAAATGTAACTATAAGGTTCTAAAACTGATTGTGATCTGGATGGTATGACCATACTAAAAGTCACTGAATTGCACACGTAGGTGACTTGGATGGTATGCAAATGATACGCTGTTAAAACAATGTCCTGACTCCACGTTCACTATCCACCATCCATGGCCCCGGTGCACTCGCTGGGGTCTGCAGAGCCAGGCGGGTCTCAGCTTGTCCACTCACTAACTTGTCCTAGTTTCCTGAGCCAGGAGACTTCCTGAGCCTCAGGGCCACCTCTGTGAAATGGGGATCAAAGAATAAACTCAGCTAAATGAGACAAAACAGAGAGCACTGAGCGTGGCGATCCATACATGGCGCTCAGGACCAGTTTCGGTCAAAGATTGTAAGAGAGAAAAGGGAACAGAGCAAGAACCAGAGATAACAAAAATGAACATTTTGGCGGGTTATTTCCCTCTTCCCAACACAGCAAAAGTTCCCTTTCATCTAGCTCATTCCATCACTATCAGAGAAATAGCCACTCCAGAGAGGGGTGTGAGGTTTCTTCTTCCTAAACTGCAGTTTTTTCACTACCCGTGAGCCTCCAGGTTGGTCTCCAGGGAATCACAGAGCCCCCGAGCCCCCTGGAGTCCGGAGCCGTCTCCCCCTCCTGCCACGCTGGGCACCGCACTTACATGGATTCCAGTAGCTGCATATACTGCTCATCCCCACGGCCCCCTTCCACCTCGTGGTCCAGCTTGAGGATGATTTCGTTTTCAAACTGAAGAAGGTGGAGATAAAAATTGATAATGACAATATTAGAAGGCTAAATATTGAAATCTGTCATGTCATCGTGTTAACCAAAGCTTTAGGGAGCACCATCATCTCCCAGACTTAGTGCTGGGAATGGGAACGTAGGATGAATGCAAAACGGAACAGGGTGCTATGCCTGCCTTTTAGGAGGTCCCGGAGGGTGAAGAGGGACAGTAGATGATAAATGCTATAGCAGAGCAATGGGCATAAGAGAGATCTCGAAAGGAGAAGCAGGGAAGGCTCACAGCCCATGACACCTGAGTGTGTTCTCCAAGTTTATGTAGAAATTTTGCAGGAAAATGGAAAGGGCGTTCCAAGCACAGGGCATGGTGTGTGCAAAGGCACGGAAGTTACGTAACAGGGCATTGCATCTCCAGGGATGGCATGTTGTCGCGGACAGCTGTGACTTCTGCCTGCCTAGTCTTCCTTTCTCCACACGTTGGTGGTCGCGCCAGCCCTAATCTCAGTCTGTGGGACTCAGGTGGGCTAACCACACCTCTCCAGCTCCAGGTGTCGGTCCGTGACACAGGCTTAGCTCCTAATCAGTATCTTCCATCATCTGGACTCTAGGATTAAGAAAGGCCCAGACCAAGCCACTGAGACTCAAACCTGAGGCTTTGCTGGAACGTAGCAAACAGTCTTTCTGCTTTACTTGAAGATTAAAGGTTGTGAGCTCAAGGCTGCTGGAGATGAGCACAGTGGAAGAGCCTGCCTGAGGATGACACCAATACAGGGGACAGCAGGGAGGAGAAGATGGAGACAGACTGAAGCCTGGTGCCATTGCTGAGCCCCTGGATCCAGCCAAACCTGAAGCTGTCAGATTTATCTGAGCTGGTGCCCCAGAGTCAATACTGGTGACAACTGTAATGAATGATCAGCGATCAGATCAGCTAAGTGACCTGAAAGTAAGTCTGCACCTACAGTTCTCCCAAACCTGGCAACACTGAAATCACAGTCTGTCTCCCTACTTTCAATGTCCAGAAGCATCTCACCCAGCTGAATTCATGGCGTATTCAACAACACTGTGAAGGGCTATATGGTGACATGACTGTAAAGCAAGATGGTTTGTACTGTTGGAACATCACGCCCTGCTGAGCCCACCCAAGCCAGTCAGCCCACTCGTCTCCCATGCTACTACCAACAAGAAATGGGCACCTGGAGAAGGGAGGGGGCCCTTGGCGATACTCACCAAGGCCAAGGGGGCCCTGGGGTAGTTCTAGCTCCTAACCCTGACTCTTTACCCTCAGTCCTCACAAGAACTCCATGAGGTCTGGAGGCCAAGGATCGCTTTCAAATGCGACACTGCGTGAAAAGCAGCCGGCCTCTGCGTGGTACCACCCTCGGCGAGTGTCAGTTATGATTCCAGAGGAAGAAGTGGAGGCTTCAAGAGTTTCAGTGGCCCGTCTATCATCTCAGATGAATGGCTCCTTCCAGGACACAAAGGACCAAGCCCAGTGTAGCTGGCCGGGATCTTTAGGTGACAAAAGGCAGGGACTGGCCTCGCTTTTCCCCTGGTTCACGGACCATCGTTCCCTCGCTTTTGTGTGCCAGGGACCAAAGGAAAGAACCGGGAGCTTGTGCTAATGCAGCGAAAACAAGAATTTCCTGTGAGTTTCCACGTGAGGAAGATTTACGGAAGGAGATGCACAAGGCCTGGAAGATGGATGGGACTGTGATAAATATGAAAAGGAAGGGCACCAGGTGGGGAGAATGGAGTGAGCAAAGGTGTGGAGGTGGGAGTGCAGAGAAAAATCAGGAGAGTGGTTTGGGCGGAGCAGGGACCAAGACAGAAAAGGGGGAAGCACAGAGGCCTAGATGGGGGCCGGCCCGCCAGTCCGCCATGGACCACGCATGCTCCTTAGCTGGTGCATGTTTATGTGTTAAGTACTCTCCAAAGTCGGGGGGTGAGGGCTGTCCTGACTAGAGATATCGACTGTGCTGGGCCTGGGGCAGGAAGAAATACCATCAAGGGCCTACAAGAGTGGTTCTGATGTTAGGCTGCCGGGCTTTAAATGTCCCCTCCCCCCACCCCTCCCCCCACCACCTTGGGAAAGCTAGTGTGTCTCTCTGATGTTCAGTTGCATAGTTTGCACGAGCAGTCAGCAAACACTTTCCATAGAAGGCTGGAGAGTAACTAGTTTAGGCTTTGTAGGTCAGTCTGCACAACTGCTCAGCTCTGCTGTTGTAGCACAAAAGCGGCATGGCTGGGCGCCAATAAACTGTTTACAGAAGCAGGTGGCAGGACGCACTGGGACTACAGGGCCACCATTTGTAGACCCCCTATTGATAGAACAGGCATAATAGCGGTGCCTGCCGCATGGGGTGGGCAGTTAGGGACTCGAGGAGGTGTTCCCTATAAAGCATGTGCCGAGGCTGCTCGGTGTTAGGACTGCTGCTGATGTTACTGCGATGACTGCTGGATGTTACCGGAAAGCGGCTCTGGGGGGGAAAACCAGCCCCTCTTCTTGTCTGAGTTGTTCAGTGGTGAATGCTGGCACGATTCCGCCTCCTGAGCTGCACTTGCCTTTGGAGCAGGGAAGTGATGGGACAAATAAGCACTTATCTCAGGGTCACAAAGCGCCTGCAGAGAGGGAAATGACAGGGTGCCGGGGGCATGCAGAGCTGAGTGACACTACGCCACGCTTGAGCCCTCTGGGGAGGGCTGAGGTCTCAGTCAAGCACAGCCCCTGACAAACGGGCCCTCCAGGCAGGAGCTGTACTGAGTAGTAGCTATGCCCACGGCCCTGGGCCTCAAACAGGCTTGGCTTGAGTCTTGCTTTGACCTTTTTTCCCTACCAGGTGACCTTGGGACATTTAATAAACCTTTCTGAGGCTCAGTTTTCTCATCTATTCAATGGAGATTTAAAACAGCACCTACTTTACAGTGGTGCTGGGAGAAGTTGATGGGAAAACACATGTCAAAAGGCCAGCTTGGCACTTGGCACGTTGTAAGCACTCCGTTCCTGTTGGCGATTACCATCGTGACACTGCTGACAATCTCATTTAACCTTTGCAACAGCCAAGGCAGTGGCCATCCATTCTCATCGTCCGACATTATAGAAACATGTGCTGGGAAGTTCCTCTCTGTGCCCAGGCGCGTCCTGGGACGTGTGGTGGGATGGGGTCGAGATGCCTCCCTTCATCCAGGGAACCCACCTCATTCATGGCAGACATTTGACAGATGCTAGGTGGTCGGGGCTGAGACCAGCCCTGGCCCTCAAAGAGCTTGCAGTCTACGATGGAGGCAGACCTGTGCTGATCGTTGTGCTATGAGGCCGGGTGATAGCTTGAGCTCCATGCAGGATGGCGAGAGGCGTTTTACTCTGACTGGGGCACAGCTATGCCAGCCAGTGAGGCCCACCCGAGGCCCCACTAGCTGAATCTGCCTGTCCACAGATGGTCTGGGGGGAAGGGATGCTCTCATGAGGGGTAAAGGTTATCAGTCAACGGCATCAGCTAGCTAACTGGGGCGAGAGGGGAAGACAGGAAAATCTGGCAATGAGGTCGCCAACAAACCCGGAGCAAAAAGGCGGGTGCCCCCCCTTCCCCCCTCCGCCCAGCCCCTCCGTCTGACTTCCTGTCCCAGTGCCAGCCCACGCACATCCTGCTTGAGCACATCTACGTCTCCTGCATCCAGATGGACCAGTGCCCCACAAACGTGAGGCCTCAGCTGATGGATGACTGGGGTCTCTTCAGGTGAAGAAATCAAAGGGAGATCAAAGCGGGGACCCGAGAGGCAGGACAGCAAGAGCCACAAGACATCAGGAATCAGGCCAGAGGCCGGTGCGAGCTGGGACTCCTCTCTGCTCCGCCAGTTCCTTTAAGAAACCCAAACTTCAGCAAGGGAATCCTGTTATCTTCCAGCCCCCTGCTCTTCTCTGATCTGATTATGTTGGCTTTATGCACGAACACTGGTTTGCACAGGGGCCCTTCTGGATTTCAGGCCCCAGTTCTGGGGTTCCCTCTGGATCCAGCAGCCATCAAGGCTATTGTGGGGCTCATGGGGACCTCCCTTTCCTGGGACACTTTCCATGGCTTATGCCTGGGTCTGCTCACCCCACAGCTGAGCAACGTCTGCGCATGCCAGCTGGTTTTCACATGGGAAGTGGCCCCATTAGTCACCCTGGTCATCCTGTGTCTTTTAATGAAGGGAAAAACAAAGAGAAGCAATTGGGGAACATGTTTAGGATGGAATCATATGCCTGGCATGAGGAGCCGAAGGCTGAGCCCGTTCATGGAAAACACGTGGGTGTATGGCACGGGGATGTCGTGATAAGGAAATCGTTTAGGGCAGGAAAATCACATTACAGGCAAGCTCTGAAGACAGGAGGTCACCAAACACAGCTGCCAGGGTGTAATCCAGAAATGACTGGGGCTTCTTTTGCACACCTGTTCCCAGGGCGCCTTCTCAGCCAGCTGGTGCGTACACCTCTGGAGGGGTGCTGATCTGAGGGTAAGCACGAAGCTGTCCATTATATGTCATGTACCCTTCACATGTCCCCAAGCTTCACAGACTGTGCTTCCTCCTTAAAAGGCAGCAGATTCCAAACTGCCTCCCAACACGCACTCCTTGGGTCACCTTCCCCTCCCCCATATCAGCTAGTTGGATATGGTCTTTTTCTCCATCTGAACTCCTCCACCCGCTTTCTTCACAGAAGGGGCCGCTGGACACTGGCCTTTCTGGGACGAGAGAGCCCCCGAGAGGGGATAGCACCCTCTCACAGGGTGTCATCACAGCTAACTAACCTCCTTTTCCTCTTGGAACAATGTTTCCCAAACTGATTGGCAGAATGGCGCATCCAATGGATGTTTCTCGCATGAATCAATTTGTCAGGCCAAATTGATTCAAATCAATGAGGCGGGCCTGATAACTGTGGGCCTCCTCAGTGCCCTGCCTATGGAATGGGCACTGGAAATCTCCAGAAGGGTTATACTACACAGTGGATCCAAAGGTTTCAATCTCGGCACCTTCCTCCCCTGAGTATCTGGGAGCATCAGTGCTCCATGGAACGCGTTTTGAAAAAGAGCTGCTTGACAGTCCGCCATTCATTCTGTCATTCAGCCAGCAGTGACGGCAGCCACACCAGTGGCCGGATTGTGCCCTGGGTACAACGTGGGTTTGGAACCATCATGACCTATGTTCTGCAGCCTTTATGCAGCCTCCTCCTTGATGTGTGGGTTCGGGCAAGTGGCTTCACCTTGCTAAGCCTCAGTGATGTCATTGTTTAAATGGGGCTGATAATACCACCTAACTCACAGGGCTGTAATAAAGAAGCTCAGGTGAACCATGGTACGGAATGCGCTACGGTTCCTGACACATAGTAAACACCCAGTTGATGGTAGGCAGTGTTGTCACCACCGTCATCACTTTTATTAGGAGAGGATGAGGAAGACACAGAAAAATGTACAGAAATGAGTATAATGCCAGGTAGTACATAATAATCATGCCTCGGGCAGATAAAATGACATAGGAACAGGGAGCAAAGGACATACCATCGGGAAGGGCTTTGCAGGATCAGTAGTTTAGAAGGTGTTGGAGTCTGAATGTGGCAGAGAAGTAGCAGGAAGAAGAGACGCATGAAGGCGGATGCTCACCGAGGCGATGCCTCTCAGGGGAGCTGCAGGGACAGGTGGGGAACAGGCGAAGTGGGGAAAGAGGGAGAGAAAGTGGCTGAACAGTTCCACCGAAGGTCAGAGGAAGGAGGGCCCTGACTGCAGGCTGGAAGGCGTGGCCTCTCCTGGGTGAGGACAATGGAGGGGTCAGGTCCCTAGGGTGTTTTAGGAAAAGCTCTTTGGAATCTGCTGCCTCTTAAGTGCCGGTTTTAAGGCAAACTATCTGGTGGCAGGATCTGGTAGAGAATGAGAGGTAGAAACTGCGGGGCAGGGAGCGAGGGTGGGAAGCCCAGTTAGGGGTGAAACCAAGTGAGAAGGTGGGTGGAAAGGACGGGAAGGCGAGACCTGAAGGGATCACTAAAGCAGCAGGTGGGACTTACAGACCAACTTTCCTTTGCTGGCTGAAACCACTGCGGCAAAACCATGAAGAACCTACTGTGGAAACGGGTTTTGCTTCCACTGTCAGAAGCTTCCAGAGTGACGAAGCCCAGAAAACAGTTCTTACCCTTCCAGTTTGACAGGGAAAATATTCAGCCAACGAACCTGGCGTCACACAAGCTGCCCACTCCTTGCACACTGGGGAAAGCCACCTATTCCCATGCCAGGTCCACAGGTGCCCCCCTGAGGGCCGGGCCTCTGACTCTATTTGCTGTCACCATTGACTCAGGCACGGCTGACTGACACATGACAGGGTCTGCTCTTTCTAGACAATACACACCTTCCAAGTGATCTCAGAAGAGGACGTGCCAGACGGAGGAGGGGCTTGACCAGGGCAGGTGGGAGGGGAGGCCTTTGCACACACCTCCGGAGGGCCCACAGGAGGCTGACATTGGTGAGAAAGGGACCAAGCTAATACACGGCAAGAAAGCGCATTTTAATCTTGGCCTCAGGCAGGAAAGCGTGATAGAATACCAACCAAATCGGATCCGCCAGCTCATTCCTGGCGCATGAATAAATGTCCCCATCCTCCAGTCAAGCCTCTGAATGGAGCCCAGGCAGATGGAACCGGGATATCATTATGAGGAAATGGGCTGGGGATTAGGGCTGCTGGGATGAGTTTCCAGCCTCATTTTTTACCTTTTTGAAATCCCCACTCTTTTGATATTCACACAGCATCATGTCAAAGAAGATTGGAATGGTGGCTTTCCGGAGCTCAGCCTCGGGGATAAGTGTCATCTCTAATATCGGTCCCACCATGCCAGGGATGAAGCAGATTTTGTTCTGGCCTGAAAGAGAAGAGGGGCGCGGACACATAAACCGGTTTTCAGGATGCAGGGGTGCACCTCAGACCCAGCCTGGGCAGAGGAAGAAGGAAGGCAGAACAGTAAAAACAAGTTAACAGGTAGATGGTTGTTTACCCAGAGCCAGGCGCCACTCTGAACACTTTGCATACATTAGCTCCTGCGAGAGGCACACGCGTCCTCCCCAGCGAGCCCTGCTATTAAAGATAATAACACTACTGTGTGTAAAGCACGGTGGTGTTTACAAGGCTTTTCACCTGCATGATCTGCTTTGCAAGCCGGGCCCTGATGGAATAACGTTCGTGATGGTAAATCACAGGGATATTTGAAATGACGCCTGTTTGCAATGCAAACCGTGTTTTCGAGAT
The DNA here is from genome assembly GCA_033961575.1 of Aselliscus stoliczkanus. Lineage (NCBI taxonomy): Eukaryota > Metazoa > Chordata > Mammalia > Chiroptera > Hipposideridae > Aselliscus > Aselliscus stoliczkanus. Next base: position 8,144,243 of record CM066733.1, read on the forward strand.
TTGGAAAACATGCTTTTACCAAGTACTTTATGAGAAGCGAAATTCGCTGCTACGAATCTGCTCTAATAGTATGGCCCAGGGAACAGTTGGGGCACAGACATCACTTTGGGGTCCGAGGAACGACAGCTTCTCATTTCTTTTGCCTCATTTCAAGGCATTCCTGTGTCCCCTGCCCGCGGTGTTGCCATGCTAGCTATGTGGGCCTGGTTCCAGTTAACAAACTCACCCGCTTCCTCACACTGCTTCTAGGTTGATAATAGTTTTCTTTGCTGCACCCCAACACCCCCATTACCACTCAGCTTCCCCTGCATGGGTGCCATTGGATGGGGGGCCAAAGCACCCACCACATGCCCACCCTATCTCCAGCTCAGTCAGACGCCCCACACTGGTTTGCGTTCTGTCTTCTCCCCAACTTTGCAACAGAGTCTGTGTTTGTGGAATCATTTGATGAGCGTCTGCCTCTCCCACCGAGAGCTTCAGGAGAGCAGAAGCTGTGTCTGTTCTCACCATTGTTATCCGTGGCACTGAGTACAGGACATATTAGGTACTCAATAAACATCTGCTGAATGAGGAAATAGATTTGCCTAGCTCCTATACTCATGATGATTTGGATGTGTCTTAGAACAATGCAATAACAAGGCCCACCTGTTGAGAAGACCATGAGAAAGTGTTCATGTGTGTACTTGGCAGGAAGCCAGAAGAATCAGTGCCCAGGGATCTGGGTAGTGTGGCCAGCTGGTTAAGGGCACAGGTTCCGGAGCTAAGATCCCTGAATCTATAAGTTGGCTCCACCATCAACTAACTATGTGATATTGGGCAAGTCGATCTCCCCTCTTGGACCCTGTGTCCTCATCTGTACCACGGGAAGAATAATAGTTTTTACTTCACAGGGTTGTTGGGGGGAATAAATGAGTTATTGATCGAGTGCCCAGGACAGGGCTTGGTATGTGGTGCATTTATACAGTGTTAGTGATAACTGTGATGTTTGCTCAAAATGAGCCACAAAGTGCGGCCTTACTGAGCAGAAATGAGCTGACTGCTCAAAACAACAGGTGAAGGGGAAGGGGAAGAAAAAGGGACACTTGGGGTTGCAGGGTTTCCTGGGGAGCGAGGGCAGGCCCATCCAAGGGGCCCTCTCACTGAGGCTGACGCCCGCGGGGTTGCATCAGCAGCGGCCTCTTTCTCCTCCTGAGAATCAGAGCCAAGAAGCCCATCTTGGTTTTCTCCATTGTCAGAACGAACATTGGTGGCCTTCACACAGAAACTCAGACAGTATGACATAAAGCCTGGCACGGCTGCTTTCGATTAAAGCTGAGAAAAGGCGTCAAGAGGGAAGGCAGTAAAAAAGTGAATTTTCATTCAGCCTAAATGAGGTTTAATGTCCAAGCATTTCCCCAGAACTCAGATAAAAAAAGGCATCGTCCTAGGAATATATTCAGTTAGTGAGAATGAAATGGTGAAGTCAGGCAGAGAGTTGAGTGAAAGATAAAGATACTTTTCCAGGGTATCAGCTTCATTATATGATGCATTTACATTACAATTGAGCCTCAAGTCTTTACTTTGGCCAACATAGAAAAAAAGAAAACTTACTTTCTTGCGGGTTTATAGTAATTGCTAATCTAGGTTTCTGATTTCGTCCTTCAAGATCCTTTAAACCCACAGTGGGGTTTTAAAATTCAAAGTCGAGTGCAGTAATAAGTGGAAGGTAAATGGGAAACTGCCAGATAAGCCACCACGGAATAGAGAAATTGCTTATACCACGAAGGCCTTTAAAATACTGGAAGGCATTGGGTATGATAAGGCTACATTTAAGATAGTTTAAAATAAAGAGCAGACATGCCGTAGACCAGGGATTTCTCAGACACTTTTGACCTGCCTTCTTTGCAGTCAGTTGAAGAGATGTTTGGAAGAATTGGAGACAGGAGAGAGAGAGAGAGAGAGAGGCCGATCTCTAAGGATAGTGCTCCATAAAGAAATTTCACTCATTTACATCACAAATGGAATTTCAGCACACAGGATTTTGTGTCTGGACAATCCGAATGTGTGCGTGTGTCTTTATACACATAGATGCACGTGCGAGAACACACATGCGCAGAATATAGCTGTGACTAATTCAGTGCAAACCCACTTGGAAAAGAGATCCTCCTTCAAGGGACACACCTGCTGCTGTATTTGAAAAAAAGGCAAGGAAGGGAATTGGTGAGAGGGTCTTTTTCATATAACGAAAGGCGAATCTCGCTGGGAACAGATACCATTTAGAAAGGTTTTGAAAGGGCCGGCAAGCCAGCAGGATACATCCAAGTGCTGACATCCAGGGCTGTGGGAAAGGACGAGGTGGTTATGAAGCTCGGAGCAGAGCATATGTGGGGGGGGTGGGGGGGGAGGAAGGGAATCCCGTGGGTTCTCTGGCCTCCGGTGTAATCTGTGCAGTGGCCTCGTCTGTCATGCTTCTCAGGAGGGGACTGTGAGAATGAATGTGAAGGGTCTGAGGGCACTAAGATGATCTGGCAAAACGGAAAGGAAGAAAGAGGTTAGAAGGAAGAGAGGGGAGGAAAACGGCGGCAGACAGTGGTGAACCTGGCTGAGAAGGAAGCTGGGCTCGCCACTCACCTTATGAAATACGGGACAGAAAGGGCACTCTAGCTGAGAGCTTATGTCTCTCTAAAGACTGGCGCAGGCTGTGAAATGAACAGGGATGAGGGCAAGTGCTGACCCTCTGGATTTCAGAGTCCTGCGAGCCTCCGGGGGACTCTGCAACCAAGCTGGCTGATCAGAAAAGATCACTCGCTCAGTTCAAAAAGGGAAGACAGAAGGCAGCCCTCTCCCTCGGGCGCTGCTCTCAGACAGGCAGACAGTCCTCTCCTCATCGCCCTGAACAAGCCCGGCCGCTGCTGCCTCCAGGCTCTGCAGAAGCTATGAGCCCCACGAGCTGCGTCAGGCCCTGCCACTGTCACTGCGTGGCCCTGCGGAGTCATGCCTGACATGTACCTTCCCTGAGCCTGTGTTATCTCATCTGTGAAATGCAGACAATAATAATCCCTGCCTGATGGAGTTGTTGGGAAGCTTAAAAGAAACAATATAGACAAAGGGCTTTGCATAGTGTCTGGCTCAGTAAGTGTTGATGTTGGTTGTGATGGTTGTGATGGTGATGATGATGGTGATGATGGTGACGACGGTGATGATGATGATGATGATGGTGGTGATGATGGTGATGATGGTGACAATGATGGTGATGATGGTGACGATGGTGATGATGGTGATGATGGTGGTGATGGTGATGATGATGATGGTGACGATGGTGATAATGATGATGATGGTGATGATGGTGATGATGGTGATGGTGATGATAATGGCGAGTGCTATAAGCTCAGCCCGTGCTGGGTTCTGCAACATGAAAAGACAGGGTCCAGCCTCATGGAGCCCCCTGGAGTTTTCCATGCACTTTTCAAGCTGGTCAGTTTGTTTGCTTCTAGAGTAAAGAGCTGGAGTGGAGAGAGAATCAGGACGGCTGACATTCACAACCCTCCAAAGCCTTCTCTAGCCCATCTAAATATTGGGCTGTCGGAAAAGTCATGATGCATTTTTGCAACGAAAAACATAGAAAAACTACGTCATGATGTTTCCAACAACCCAATATTTGATCATCTGTTCTGAAAGGTATTTGAAAAGCCCCATCTGATCATGTTGCTCCACAGCTTACAAATCCTTCCACGGCTTCTGCTGCTTTGGGGACGAGTTCAGTAGACCTGTTTGGGCCCATGCTCCCTCCCCACCCCCTGTCTCTTCCTCTCTCCCCTCTGCCCTCCCTCCTCTGCCCGCCATGCCCTTCCCTCTGTCTCCCTGACCCCATGCCCACTCTGAACCTATCCACACATGCCCCCACACGTAATCCCTACTCATCCCCTAAGGTCATTCTAGCCAACAGCAAAGCAAGGCCACACACATCTTTTGAGCACTGGAAATATGACTAGTCCAAGTGGAAATGTGTTGTCACTATGAAAACCCACTAGATTTCAAAGAATGAGTTCTGGAAAGCAAAAAAAAAAAAGAAACATACCTCAATATTGAGTAAGATGATAACACTTTGGAATATGGAGTTAAATAAAAATATACTGTTAATGTCACTGTTTTTTTTTACTTTTAAAAAAATGTGGACCCTGGAACATATGAATTCTGACAGGTGGCTCACATTCCAGCTCCATAGGAGCGTTCGAGTTCCATTCTAGTGCTCTGGAGCCCAGGGCTCCCGTCTTCCTTACTGAGGCCATCTTCAGCTTCCTCACAGCCTCTCCGGGAGCCCCAAGCTTCTGCCCTACGGCTATCTCCCCTTTGCAACCACAATTAAACAGCTCTGCAATTAGTACATTATGATTCAGTGCAAAGATCACCAGTCTGTAAGGTTGGGGCCGGTCTCTAACCTGCTTTCAGTGTAGCCCCAGCCACCGGCAGAAGGCCTGGTGTTAGCAGGTGCTTGTATGTTTCCTGTTGCTGTTGTTATTAATCACCACAGATTTATTATGCTCCTGGAGGTCAGAAGTCTGAAATTCGCACCTAAAAATCAAGGTGCGAGCAGGGCTGAGTTCCAGCTGGAGGGTCTAAGGAAGGACCTTTCCTTCCCTTTTCCAGCTCCTAGAGGCCACCTGCCCACATTCTTAGGCTCATGGCCCCTTCCTCCATCTTCAAAGCCAGCAGTGTAGCTTCTTCCAATCTCTCTGACTTCTCTGCCTCCCACTTTTTTTTTTTTTTTTTTTTTTACTTATAAGGACCCTGTGATTGCATTGGTTCCACCCAGATAGTTTGGGATACTCTAATCATCTTCAATATCCTTAACTTAAGCATGCCTGGGAAGGAAAGATAACATAGACACATGTACAGTAATAGAGGCACAGGTTCTGGGATTAGACACGGACATCTATGGGGACCTATGATTCTGCCTGCTGCAGTGTTCAATATTTGTCAGGTGAATGCATGGATGGATGGATGGATGGATGGATGGATGGATGGATGGTTGGATGGATGGATGGATGGATGCGTGGACGGACAGATGGATGGATGGATGGATGGATGGATGGATGGATGGATGGATGGATGGGTGGATGGGTGGGTGGGTGGATGGGTGAGTGGATGGATGGATGGATGGGTGGATGGATAGATGCTTCTCCAATCCCATTTCCTATTTCCTCCCAGCAGCTTCTCCCCAATCCTGAGAAGCCATGCTTGCTCAGGCTGGTTGCTCTCCTGAAATGCTTGCCCTTCCCCCAGTCTTTCTTTCAGTCCTGACATGGGCCACCCAGGGGTCTAATTCAAGGGCCATTTACTCTGATGGAGCCATCCTTATTGTCCTTACTTATCTCCTGTTTGCCTGAATTCTGAGATATTACCATATATTTCATGTTAAAGAACATACTCTTCGTTTGTTCTTTAACTCATAGGTTGTTCTACTCTTGGAACTAGATGGTGGCTCTTCCCAGCAGGGAAGGGACAATGCCTCTCCCTGCTCCTCTGGAGCTTAGCGCCGAGCTGGGCACTCCGCAGATGCTTGAAAAGTGAAGGCCCAGTTGGTCTCACAGCTTTACCAGGAGTGACTTTCCTACAAGTGAGACCCCGATGCCAGCCGCTGGAATTGGTCTATCTTTCCCACGAAGACTGTTAACACAGCAGCCTGATGCTAACCCGAGTGAATGTGGAGTGGTTAAGTGCAAAGTCATTTTGACAAAACGTGCATCGCTTCACCCCAAGCAGAAACAAATGTGATGATGCTACACTATCAGGAAAAGCACATCACATTTGGCAACTTCCCCGGAATCCAAGCCACAAACGGTATTAACTCTTTAGGGGTATGGTCCTGGTAACAACATGTGGTCCTTCTCCCCATCAAGACCTCCCTGCACCTATCTATGGGCACACTTAAAGTCTGGACTTTTCCTTGAAGAATGTTAAATAATCTTCCAACCTGAGATTATCTTTGCAATTAGCTCTTATAATCACAGGGTTGCTCCCATCTTGCCTGATGAGAAGAAGACGATCATACTGATGATCATGGTGATGATGCCCTGATTGCTTCAGGCATTAAAACAAAATAAAAACTTAACACGCATTATGATTTACTCATTATCAGTAGTCACTGAAAAACATAGTAAGTTTGCCATTTCCCAGCCTTTGGAAATAATTTGCATATTCTGAAAAAAATATTATCAGTCAGAACATTGGACTCGGGGTCAGGGGACAGGTTCTTTCTCCTCGGCTGAGTCACTGATTTGTTTGTTGACCTTGGGAATGTCCTTGTGCCTCTCTGGGCCTCAGTGACCTCACCTATCAAATGGCAGAAAGTCAGAGGATTGCGGGTCAGGGCAGAGCCACACCTGCATCCTTACCATGTGACTTTTGTCTTCATGGCTTTTAGATGGTCCTGAGCATACAGGTGCCTTGTTATTTTCCAGAAACAAAGAGGGGAAAGGGCTGTGGGCAAAATCCATGTGCTCATTGAACCTGTCCCCCTCCCTTTTGTTTTAATTGGGGGAAAATATTTTCTTGAAGCCCTGACAAGTTTGTTTCTGCGGCTTCTCCTCAGGCCGAGCTGGGTCACGTGGCCATCACCCTCTATGAGACACTGGTCTCGTAGTACATTGTGATCATGGAAAATACTCGGGGTTCAGTTAGCCAGGCAGAAGGGAAGAATGGCTGTTGTGTGGGCACTTGGCATCGTCTGCTACAGGCAGCTTCGGAGTTTCACTTTGTCTTGGATCTTCCACGAATTGCACTTTAAAACCTATCATTCCCCAGCGTGTGTCCCTTCTACACTGGTGTACATATGGCTCTGTCCTGGTTTGGATTAATGGGTTTACGTCATTAGCATGCTAGGGGGGCCTGGTAATGGCAGCATCTGGCGGAAGGCAGGGCAGGGTGGGAATGGGGTCCCTCTATTCACTCAGTTGGCCTCCTTTCTGTTCTCTTATCCCCGAGGGAGACAGGCGAGGTGAAGCAGCTGTGCAACACGGAGTAACAGGAAAACGCTTCAGGCGAATGATATACTTTCCTCTTCCTTGGAGACCAGGCAAGAGGTGAAGGGGCCGGCCATATTTGCGAAAGCATCCTTCATCCTGGTTTGCTGCAGTGGATCTCTGTGGTCTTGGTTGACCTCTCCAGACCTCCACAAACATTTTATTTTGGAAAACTTGGTCTCCCTTGATGGATGTGGGCTTGGTGTGAGCAGCAATGGAGAGGTTATCCAATGAAGATCAATAGGATAGTGTCCCCTGGAGACCGGATCTTTCACAGGGTGATGCGGGAATGGGACACTCCACACGCAAAGCCACGCCGCCTGCCCTGCCTCCTCGAGTGGCTCCAGTCCTGCCCTTCGTTGCCGGCTTCTCCTTGTCCTTCCCAGAACTACCTTCTCTGATTAAGACAGCCACAACCTGGGTCTTGTCCTTGCAACCCCCAAACCCTGACAAGTGTATCTTTTAATTGCATCAATTCATCCTACCAGTACTTGCAAACAGTAAGGAGCCTGTGATACTTTAGGTCAAACACTCAGGCTTGTCCTGAATCTGCCTCTAATCCACTACATGACCTTGTTCACACCTCTTCGCCTCTCTGAGCCTCAGTTTCCTCATCGGTAAAACAGTAGGTTGGACCAGAACTGCAACTTCCAATTATTATGTGAAGGGCTTCAGAATGTCTTCCCAGAAAATCATCAGGGGTCTACGTGGGGAGCTCGGGGGTGGCCTATTATAATGCGCTCTGGGCCCTGGATCCCACTTCAATTAGATTAGCTCAGCTTTCATCCAATTTATGTATTGAACATGAGATTGTTTTATTGGTCCTCGGCTAAACATAAACGTTTGAAAAATGCTGGACAACATGATCTCTAAAAGGCCCTTCCAGCCCTGACATTGTGTGATTCTAAGCAGGTGGAATATTTGGTAACATCTTTTCATTCATCAGCATAATTGCTGGTGCAGGAGAGGCTGCCAAAACATCATCCATATCTAAATAAAATCTGTGTGCAAAACAACAACAATGGAGGGTGTTCGGGGAAAGAGCAGGTTGTGTGGAAGAACCAGGGACAAACAAAGCACAGATCCTGTAAATCCCTGTTTTGCAATTCCGGCACCGCCTGGGGCATGGATCTGGGAAAGGAGGCCCAGCAGGGCTTCATCTCCGTCTCTGCTTTGCTATTGTGAAGCCAAGACTGTGTGCTCACAGGCAAACTAAATCTGGGCTCTGAGTTTCACTGGGCACACTCAATGTTTCTGAAACTTTCAATTAGTTGTCAATATGCACTCATTGGAAAACGCATTTAAAAATTCTGTTTCCTGGCTTCTTTCGAAAAACTAGAAGATGCGACAACATCACCCTCACAGAGACTGTCCCTGTAGCTGGGCACATCTGCCTCACCTTCTCCCAGGCCCAGCTGCACCTTCTCATCCTCCTCACCCTGAGGCCACGTGCCGTGGCCAGTAGGCCTGCACTTGCACTGTGCTTTTTTTGTTTTTTTCCTATTACAGAGTAATGGTAAACGGAATGTAAAACATTTCAGATATTTCATGATATAAAACATTATCCAAAGTGAAGAAACAGAAGGTAGACTGAGAAAGGCATGCTTTTCTACCAAAGCAGGGCAGAGGTGGCGTTTCTTTATGACAGTGGTTTTCAGATCGGGGTTGTTTTGCATGTCTCCCCATCCCCATTCCCCCCGCCCTCCGGGACACTCTTGGTTGTCACAATTAGGGGACCTAGTGGGCAGAGGTCAAGGACGCTATGAAATACCCTACAGTGCCCAGGGCAGCCCTACAGCAGACGTATCCGACCCCAAATGCTGGCAGTCCTCTGCTTTATGGCTGCTTGTGGATTTAATGTGCCCCAGCCCCTACACTCCTGGAGGCTACCTGACAGGTCCCTGCCTTCCAGGCGCCCCCTGATACAGGCTCTGATTAAAGAGCCAGAACAGGAAATTAGTGTCTGCCCTGATGGGGCAAGGGTGAAAAGGATAAAAATTCTGATATGGGTGTGGCCTTATGGCTTCACTCTCTCAGGTTTTGCTCTCCTGAGCCTCACAGGTGCCCCAAGAGAAGGAGCTATTTCCCCAGCTACCCAGTGTCACTCAGTCCCCTCGCTTTGGGCCTCCTAGCGTGACAGGGCAAGGCCCAAGGCAGTGTGTTTTGGGCCTGGTTCCCAGCCCTTTGATCTCGTGAGCCCGTCACTGCCCTCCTGTCCCCCCTATGTGCTCTTAGCCTGAGTCCAGTGCTGGAAGCAAGCACGGAACCCAGACTAATAGTGCTTCCCTCTGCAAAGATGGACCTTGCTGGAAAAAGCAAGACGCTGCTGTCCAGGAAACAGATGCAAACTGAAAGACACTAAGAGGTCTGGGGAAGCAAGGAGCAAGGTCAGGGGGGTCATTTAGGTTGAATCCAAGAGATGGACAGTCCCTGCCAATGTCTCTGCTGAGGAGGGTCAACACCCAAGACCTGGGCGGAGCGGTTCAGCAGCAGCGAGTCAAGGAGGCTCTAATCCCCAGAGGGCCTTACGACTCTTCATTAACTCATCCATCCTCCAGGCACAGACCCATGGAGCAGGATTCAGGCCTCCAGCAAGGGATGTGGTCTCTATCCTCCTGGAAGCAAAACCGAGCTCTGGCGTTTGCAGCTGTTTGATCTCAAGCACTGAGTCTCCAGATCAATAAAAGGAGGGGGGGAATTTTCCATCCTGCAGCAGGTAATGTGAACATTAAAAAGGATCTCCATAGCACAGGCCTGACGCAGCCTCCCAGTAAATGTTTCCCTGATTCCATCTCCCTTCCTGCCTCCCACGGGTGCCACTCCGCACATACATGATACGTGTAGCTTACCAACGCAGGGGCAGCTTCTAGGGTCACCTTCCAGCTCCAACCACGTCACAAAAGACCCTTGTCTTCCATAGAGGGTGGAGGGTCTTTCATAGACCACAACATCACATCAGAGCAGGGTGCAGACGGCCCACCAATCAGCAGGAAATACACGTGATGGTTAAGTTCCCACAGCAGCCCTGCCCTGACTTCTTGTAAATCCCAATTTGACATCGTAACCCCTCAGGGGCCTCGAGCAGAAGCAGATGGGCAGCTGTTTGGGAGGTGGGAGGTGGGGATGGGAGACGTCTCTCATCAGACACTTATTAAAGACCTGGGGTGCATACAGTGAGAAACTGTTGTTTTAGGTTCCCACTGCTGACACCCCTGTGGCCCTCTAACAGATGGTCTTCAAGAAGGAGCCTGGCACGCGCAGATGTGTCTGTCTGGATGCGAGAGTCTACTCACCAAGCTTGTACCACATATCCCGGATGGAGAAGCCAATTAGCCGCCTCATGTCCCCGTACCTGGGAGGAACAAAAAACATCTGCTTCAGGCACCAACTCAGAGATTCTTATGAAACTCCCCCTTCAGGAGACCCCAACTCGCAACCTACTTATTCAGGATCTTGTTGTATTTGGCGTGCGAGAACTGCTCCAACTGCAGGGAGTCCTGAGTGATAAAAGCCACCGCCAGATGAAAATAGTTATTCCACAGCTGTAAAGGAAGTTGTAGAGAAGAGTCATGAAGAGGGTCTGAAGTGGGAAGGCATATTAAGTGCTGGGTAATGTGAATAATTTATGAAGATGGCAGAAGAGAGAGGCAGAAGCTGTTTAATTCTGTGCACTGCAATTCTCTAACTGGCACGGACGCTGAAATTGGCATCCCTGCCAAGGTGAGGACCATGGATGAATTTCTGTAGGCGCTGGCCATGTCCTCTCACGGACAGCAGGATTTGGGCAAGGAGGAGGTTGCGGGGCTGTTTTTCTTCTACTGCACTTCATCTTGTTTTTTGAAAGACAAACATCTTGTGCCCAGGCAAGCGGGTTCCTCAGCCTTAGCCTTAGGGGGCAGTGAAGGAGGAGTGTTTCAGGGGCTGTCAGCCTCTCTGGCCGTCCCCACTGAATTCACCCAACAGCTCAGAGAACCAGCTAGCAACCCATTCTGGCTTCAAATATTTTGCTCCTTTGTTCAGTGTTTCCAAAATGTGGTCCCACACCAGCAGCATCACCTGGGGACTTGTTCGATGTGCAAATCCCTGGCCCCACCCCAGACCCACTGAATCCAACCCCAGAAATCAGCATGTTTACCAGCACCCTGGGTGATGCTAATACTCATTTGAGTGCTAGAAACACTGAGGGCTCAGCTTAGATGTAGTTGTCATAATTTTAACATTCACATGATCTGCTAGTGCTAAATGCAAGGACTGACACTGTTATTGTAGAAGCCACTCTGCCAGCTCGTGGTGAAACAGAAAGCAAAGGGCCCAGCATATGGCAAGTGCTCCGAAGGATTAGCACAGTGACAGTGATATTGACACAGGCTACAGAACCTGAGAGATGGAAACCCGAGCCAAGGTGTCGCTGAGCCTCAATAAGCTCGTCAGCAAAAGGGGGCTGCAGTGAAGATGACACAAGATGATGCGTGTAAGGGCTTGCATCTCAGTAAGAACTCAGAAGCAATTGGTAGCCTTCTTGTTCTTTTCATTATTCTAGTGATTCCTTTGGTGCCAAAGCAAATAGTACAAGCTGGCTCCTTGGATGCTCAATGGCAAATGTTTCATGATGCCAAGGCCCTGCAAAGAGCAGACGGGGTGCAGCTTTGCTGGACAAAGCCCGCCCCTGTCAACACTGCAGAGCAAGAGGAGGGGCAACTCTGGCTAGAGAAATCACCCACTGTTGGGACCTTTCTCCTTAACTCAGAGATGTTCATCACAGGTACCAGGTGGCCCAGAGTAAGTGAAAGGCAGCTACCCTTGGTAATGGCATAACTGCTGCCTGGGGTATTACTTTCAAATGGGCATGTGGTTCCAGTTTCAGAAAACAGCTAAACAAGACCCCTGTTGTTACCATGGGCCAGCACTTTCCCATGCCTCCCTCCTTTCAGCTCTCAAAAGTGGGTAGCTGTTATTAGTTCCATTTCACAGATGAGGAGACTGAGGCAGAGCTGGGATTTGACCCCAAGCCTTCTGATTGACATCCAGGACTCTTTCTACCTGCCCCAGTGAGTCTTTGGCTGAGGATGCATGAAGCCACTTATCGGACACCTTCTCTGTGCCAGGTGTTGTCATCACGTGGAACTAGGGCAGTGGTTACACAGCTCATGCTGCTCGTCCTCTGTTGAGGGAACACACTTTCCTTTACTTGAAACCTTATCTCTCATTGTCCCAGAAGACCAAGCCATTCCCGGGGCGCAGCGAGGCAAAGTAAAGTCAACTCTCCATGCAGAGACCAAAAGGACCTTTTAAAACAAGTTGGATCCTATCACCCCCTTCTTCAAAGTCCTCCAAATCTTCCCATAACCCTTGGAATCAGATCCCAGGCCCTTTGCTTCCGCAGTAACCTCTCGCTTATCCAAACACAGTGCAGGTAGGGTCTCCTGGGGCCACTCAGACTGTCTTTCCTCCCGGTTTTGAAGATGTACTGCTTTGGTCTGCTTAAGCCCAGAACTCACACGGCCTCCCATGTAAGACCGGGATATGGACCGAAAAGCCAGGGAAAGGGAACACCTGGTCACAGGACATGGAGAGGGTTATTTTGAAGGGGAAGACTTTCTGATTTTAGGGGATTCCATCAGAATAATCAGTAAACAAGAGGAATTAGATACATATGACAAAGCAAGCTGAATTGCTGTGACTTTCGAGAATCGTTCCAGAAATGTCCCCCAACATGTTTGGGAGCACACAGGTACGTCAGCTCTAGTGGGACCTCGGGCTCTCCTCTCCTCTGCCCGACTTTGTCCTTCAAAGATGTTCTGACTTGCTTTCTTCACGGTGGTCCTCACATCGGCAGCACCTGAGTCCTGTTCAAGAGCCCAGTTCAAGACCTCGTTCCTCCAGGAGGCCTTCCAGTCCCTTCTGAATGGAGTAGCACTTAGTACGTGCAACCACAGACCCAGGGCCACTGCTCTGCACCTGACCTTGGGCTCCACGCACTGCCCACAACAGTGTCTTCCAGCGGCTAAGTGCACGAACAAGAGTGTCCCTCAGAGCGGGGTGTGGATACCAGCTCTAGCCCTTCCCAGCTGGGCTGTCTTTGCTTAGTGACCTTTCTGAGACTCATTTTTCGTAGCTATAAAGTGAGAAAAATCATGGTAGCTCCCCTAAAGCGTTGCTCTAAGTGCTGAATGAAACTCTCTGAACATGCAGGCACCCCCGCAAGGCTTGGTACATGCCAAATACCCAGGAGTGGAGGCGTGGCGGCGGCGTTGCTTGAAGAATGTTGGCATGCCCTGTCTTTCCCAACTGTGAGCTCCACAAGTGCCAAGGGTCCTGTCTTCCCTTTATTGGGCTCTCTAATGCTGTAATTAGCACAATACCTGGAATAGCGGCTGGGCTCCAGAAAAAATTTATTTATGGATCACTGTATTATTAGAAAAATTCTCCAGTTGTTTCAGGTCTCAGATTTTTCTTTCCTCCCTGCCCCCAGCTGCCTGGTGACATTTCTCCTAAGAGCCCACCTCAGTTGGCTCAGAAAAGCCAGAGGGGCTTTTGTAAAACACACACCTCCCTTTCCTCTGGGGAAGAGGTGAGGTGATTTCTGGCTGGGAATTTAATATTTTGAAGTCACGGGACACTCGAAGATTAGAAATGGAATACATGTAAGGGTTATCTGTTCCAACTCCCTTATTTCATAGATGTAAACAGTGAAATCCAGTCAAAGTGATGTTACTAGTGGGTGTAATTTAGTTATTTTTAACTAACACTTTGAAAATTATAAAAGTAATACACACATGGTAAAAAAATTAAATGGTAGAAAAGATTAAATAATGAAAGTTACTTTCTATCCTATCTTGGACCCTAGTCTAATTTCCCAGAAGAAAACCTTAACAATTTCCTGGATATCCTTCAAAAAATGTGTTATGTATAAACAAATATATGTATAGACATCTTTTAAAATAGTCTGCTGTACTTTGCTATTTTTTCTCATAAATCTATCTTGCAGATGTTTCCATATTAGCATATACAGATCTGCTGCATTCCCTTTTATTGCTACATGGCATTCTGCTGTAAGGGTGTACTTTCATTTTAACCAATTCCCTATTTGTAGATATTTAGCTTGGTTCCAACTTTGTTTCCCTTTAGCATCAGAGCCGTAATCGACACCCTTGCTTATACATCTTTATGCATGAGAGACGAGAATGCATAGTATACATTTTTAAACTTCCAATTGTGAAGATGCAGAGTCTATGCAGATTTTGTTTTTGTTTTTTATTATCTTGGTGGTTTGTTTTCATAGATAACTGTCGCATTCCCTTGCAGGATTCCAATCCAAATACCAGCTCCATTATCATGGGCAAGTTACCCTACCTCTTGGAGCGTCAGTTTCCTTACCTGGAAAATGAGGCCAATGGTCTCTAAACAGGGTGGTTATAAGGACTAAATGAGGACGTGCCTGCCTGGTAAACTCCTACTCAGTCGTGTGACCTCAGTTCAAACATCACTTCCTCGGAAGCCTTCCTAGCTTACCAAGGCTCAAGTAGGTCTGCCCATTATTAACCCTCATTACACCCTGTTCACAGGGTTTAGGACATATTTGAAAGAGAACTAACTTATTTTCTGCCTCCTCGACTGGATGTGAGCACCATGCAGGCAAGAGCCTCACCTTTTATTCACTCTTGTATATTTAGTGTCTAGCGTTGTGTCTCAGGAAATGTTTGTTGAATGAGTTTATTAATAAGTCCCACGCTCTGCAGGCATCATTAAAGCCTTCTGAGAAAGTCTAGGTTTCTATTATTATTTCCCCCATTTTAGAGATCAGGCAAATGAAGCTCAGAGAGGTTAAATAACTATCCCAGGGTCACACAGCATTCTGCTCTCCTGCTAAAACTACTTTTCTTCTTCTTTCTCAGTTTCCTTTAGCCTTTGTGTTGGTCAAGGTTTTCCCTGGTTCATCTGACGCGTTACAGTCTTTACAGCAGAAAGATCAAGGATTCTCCATCCTGCAAGATTCTTTCTCAAGCTGAATCAGGGAGGGCCGAAGAAGCCATTCCCAAGCCTGGGACCACCTTTCTGTCCCGTGGGGACATGTCACTGTGGGTCTCCCTGCAGGTGGCGCTATGGGCCTCTTCAAGGCTTCCATGAGTGCGCCTTTCCTTTTTTTTTTTTTTTTTTTTTTTACCGTTACTAGTTACATTTTCCACTATAAAGGCCAAGCTTGTCCTCATTCATCTACTAATGTCTGGGACTATCCTGGAAGCTTTTCATTTCACAGGGTCTCCAGTACAGGTTCAGAAATGATTTCAAGGTAGTTTGGTGCCCAGAACCTGATCCAGAAATGTCTCCAGGCCAAGGCTGGAATGATGACACACAGAGCCAATTACAGCTTCCCAAGTAGAGACAATGATCTTAGCAGCAATCATACAGCTGCCTAAGGCAGAAACAATTTTCCTGGAGCCAAAGAGCACATCCGAGGTAGAACCACTGCATCCTGGGCCAATCAGAGTTTCCAACATGGAGAGTCTAATCCTATAGCCAATCACCATAGAGCTCTCTATCCCAGGGCCAGCAAGAGCTAACAAGGGCAGACTGTTTCTGGAGCGAAATAGAGCTGTCTCCTAGATTTGAAAGGCACAGTACAGAAGAGCAGAAAGAACTTGGGCTTTGTGGATGAGCCTGAATCCCAGCAGCCCCAATGAGTGGTTAGATGTCTTTGAACAGGAAAGTCAACCACTTTTCTGAAGCTCAGTTTATTCACCAGTAAAATGGGTATATCCCGACCTAACAGGGTTATCAGGAGAATCAAAATGTCCGAAGTAGATGAGATGCCTAAGAAAGGTTAATCGCCTCCTTCCAAAGCTTGGCTGCTAGAAGATGGATGTAGAGCCTTCTA
Source organism: Aselliscus stoliczkanus (assembly GCA_033961575.1). Classification (NCBI taxonomy): domain Eukaryota; kingdom Metazoa; phylum Chordata; class Mammalia; order Chiroptera; family Hipposideridae; genus Aselliscus; species Aselliscus stoliczkanus. Next base: position 8,160,119 of record CM066733.1, read on the forward strand.
TCTCCACCAGCCTTGAGAGCAGGGCTGGGTTCTGCTGTGCTGCTGAATCCCTCAAAGCATGTTGCAGTAGCCTGGGCCCATGAAAATTGCTCTTAAACAAAAAATCCTTGCCAAGTTGAATTCCAAATCCTCTCTAGGTCTTCCCTGGCCATGCAAATGGATGTGAATGCCAGGGCCCGGCACCCTGAATAGGGCTTGGACATGCAAATGATTTTAGCCCCAAGCAGAAAACATCATTTTTGTAATTTCCGGGTCTGGTCCCCTACAGAGTGGCACCACAGAGCTCCTTGCTTTTTGCCCTGTGAATGACTCATAAAGCCACAGTTCCGGAAAAGACATGAGGGATAATACCATCGCACCTGCCCTCCCCTGGACAGCGGCTGTCAGGGCCAGCTGCGCTCAATGATGGATGCTGTCCCAGCTGATATTAAATGCATAATTAATGAAAACGTAAGAAGGAAACGAGGTGTGTTCCAGGCAGGGTACAGAGAACAGATCCATTCTGGCTTGGGGTGAGGAGAACACGGGGTGAGGAGAACACAGATAAGGTTGAAAAATGATCCTGTTCTTGAGTGCCTTTCAATAAAGATCTATGGAAGTCTCATTAGAAAAAGGGACATTTCATTTTGTGATGTTGGCTACTTTCCCGGTTTTACAAAATCTTGTGGGTATGACAGCCCTAGGCAATGCTGTGGTGACCAGAAAGATGCCTCCCTACTTCCTGTTTACCAAAGACTGACTTATGAGTTCCCAGACCTGACACATTTAGCACCATCATCATCATCAAAATGGTAACAATGAGTATGATTACAAGGAGCTAATATTTATTAAATAGCGACTATGTTCCTGGCACTGTTCCAAAGACTTTATGTGAATTAATTCACTAAATCCTCTCAACAATCCCAAGAGATTGCTGCTGTTAGTGTCATCATTTCCTCAGTGGAGGAAACTGAGGCACAGAGAGGTCAAGTAATTTGCCTAAAGTCACACAGCTCATAAGCTTGAACATTCCATGTATGAAACGTCCACTTCTCTGGCATCTCTCAGATGCAGATTTGCTTTCAGGAAAACAGGAGAAAACCTAGAAGAATGGCCTGTAGGACTGATGCTAAGCTTCTCTTGGCAAGTACCCCTTAGCACCATGGTGGAGAGCCGGAGTTGGGAAACCAGGTCCCACGCTGTAACTACCGATGCCCACAGAGGAGATCAACAAACCACTCAGCAGTTTTATGGCCCAAACACTGCCCTGCCGCTGGCCCCTAGGTGTGTTGTTCCCACTGCCCCTCCAAAGAGCAATGGATTTATTAGCTCCTCTGAATGTGCTCAGAACCAGAGCCTGCGGGCATCTGGGCCATGTTGGAAGGGGATCAAACACTTCTACCGATTCAAACAGCCAAAGTGACATGTTTGGTTTCCGTATCAAATATTTATAACCCAGACCCCGCTGGGCAGTGAAGCCAGTGTGGACAGGGCATATATGGGCTTCGTGCCCGCTCCCACGGTGCTTTATGTCCAGCTCTGCACTACCACGCCGTGGCACTTCAGGCCATCCACTCATCTCCTTGGAGTCTTAGCTCCTGCAACCTTCCAGCAGGAAGATAGCAGAAACAGCAACTGTAAGGCCTGAGGAAGACAATGCCCACAGAATGTTTCTCATGGGGTGTACACGCATTGGCCATCAAAAAATAGCAGCTACTCTTTTATCATCATTATCGTTATAGTTCAATTGCCCGATTTGAATGCAAGGTAGTGGACGAGAAGCTTATTCAAAGATAATGTGTATTAAATACTTATAGATGGATGCTCTCCAGCAGAGTGGGTCTCAGAGGGCTTAGCCCAGGTGTCACCTTCCCAACTCTGTGAGACAGTCTTGACACTCACGAAGCTTATGTTCTACTGGAGGAAAGAGAGAAAATGTGCATGTTGGGCGGCCAATAAGAAATATAACATGGTGCTTTAAGGAGACTACAGCAGGCTAAGTGTTGACATGTAACGGGCCCTGAGGTTGGTGGGGGGCCCTCAGGCAGGAATCAGGCAGAGGAGGCCTCTCTGAGGAAGTATTTGCAAGGAAACTGGTGGCACCTTACAGGAGAATTCCTCCAGCCAGCACCTTGGCACATTCCAGTTCTGGGAAACCCTATGAAGCACAAGGGGGAGATGTGACCATTTTACAGATGAATCAGCTGAGGCCCGGATGTTGGCCAGGCCTTGCCTGAGGCTGCTCGGCTGGGCAGAGGCCCAGATCCAGGCAGGGACTGAAGCCCAGGTGAGCAGGCAGAAAACACCATCCCCCCAGCTCACTGGCTACTCCCTAAGCCTGCACCGCAAGAGATACTGGGGGTCAGGGACTTCCTCAGAGGGGGTCCCCTTTGGAGGGCCTTCTCTCACAATTCCTGCCAGAGGTAGCAACCTGGACTTTTTCACAGGGCTTTGGAGACTCGGTTCTTCTTGCCTGGGTCTTGAGCAGAAGTGTCCTTCTATTTGCCCCAGGGAAATGCTTTGAGGGCTCATGTCCCACTGAGGCCCCACGTCTTGTCTGAGCACTGAGTGACGTCTGGAGGGATCAGCAATCACAGAGATGTACCTGAGAGCTTTACTTTCCACTGTCTGAGCGGCTGCTTTTCTAAGGTGCCAGTGAATAAAAACGTGAGAAAACGTGATCCATTTTGAAAAGGTGGCACGCACGCTGACGATGAAGAATGAACGCAAGTCTGCTCTCTAGCACGAGGCCCATTATGCAGTCACATCTGCATATGATGCTCCGGCCGGTTCCAAACCCTGAGTACCTCCCTCCCTGCCCACACCCCCTCAGTGGAAGCCCCCGGAGACACGAGCATACCTGGGTGTGCGTGGAGGTCTGTCTGATGGAGAATCAGCCCGAGACACCAGAGCGGCCCTGTCAGAGCACCTGAGCCACCCAGGCTGCCTCCTACTCACCTGGAACTCAAAGTTCGTGTGTTCCAGGAACTTCTGGTTCATGATTTCTGCAAACTTGTTGATAGCTCTCAGGAAGACCCTGGAAGAGGAGAGAAGGTCACCCGCCATGTGAGCATGCTGCCTCAGGCATCTCTCCCCTCCCACCTGCCCCGACTACTGGCCCCTCAGGGAGGCTCCCCAACACTCAAGGGAGAGGTCAGCTGACCACACCTTAACTCCTGCTCCTGCTGCAGACATGGGGCTATGCTTGCCTTGCACGACTCAAAGACCATCTATTTGACTTCCTGTATAAAATTTGTACGATTTTGTTTAAACGATTATATGCTTAGGGCAGAAAATTCAGGCCATCTATAAAGATAAACTGCCTCCTCCCTAAACAAATACACACACAAGAAAACCCCACCACCGAATCTTGCCATCCAGAGGCCACCGTCATTGCTGTTTTGAGGAAGTTCAATGGCCTCCCTAGACTGTACGCACACACGGCATTTCACAGATACCATTCTGATACATGGGGCTGAACAATAAATGCTGGTTCACAGCCTGGTTTTTGTACTCAGCTATACAGTCTGTGTTCCTTTCATGCCAGTGAACTCGGCTGTGTCATCCCTTTCACACTGGAAAGCATTCCATTGTACGGGTGCATCCCAGCTTATTTAATGAGACTTTTACTGATGGATCTTTCTGTTGTTCCACAGCTGTTTTCTTATGAGCAGGGTTTCAGTGATCACTCTTCCTGTATACCACACACCCTCCTATCTAATCTCTTCTCCCCGAAGAAGGAACGCTGATCAAATGTGCATATTTAACATTTTGGTGCCTGTTGTCAAATTGTGTTTCTTCTAAAACATCTTCCCGTCCCTCTTTTCCTTTCCTTCCTCGGGCCCGACCCTACTGACTCACTTTGCAGCCTCCTATCTGTCACCTCTTCAACCTCAAGAGCCCCGGGCCCTACAGGCCAAGTCCATTCACGTCAATCACCAACTTCATCGGCTCCCCACTGTTCACAGGATGAGTCCACACTCTCTCTTGACAGTCAATGCCCTCCATGATCGGGCCTCGATCTTCTTCTCTAGACTCATTTCTCACTATTGTACAGGGTACCACTCTTCTTCCAATCTCTTTTAGGGCAGGGTCTGCTGAGTCTCTGTATCTCCCAAAGGATATTCACTGCAGCTTCCTTTCCCAGCATTCATCATGGTCTAGGATGATTTATTTGTCTGACTCAGTAATGTGTCTCCTCCATTAGATTGTACTTTCCTTGAAATCACAGGCTCCCGCCATGATCTCATCCATCCTCCAATCTGCATGCCTTTGACCCCTAAGTTTATGTGTCTCCATCCCTGGCCTCTCCCCGAGCTCCAGCTTACATTCCAGCCTCCACTCTGTACCCTCACGTGGGTGGCTAATAGGCATCTCAAATAATACCCGTCAAAACTCAACTCCCATTGCCTGCCCTTCCTGGAGTCTCCCCATCCAATTAAGGGCAAGTCGATCCTTCCCATTGTTGAAATTTGGTAGCACCCTTGACTTTTCTTTCTCTCACATCCTGCCTCAGGCCTGTCAGCAAAACCTCTTAATATTACTTTCCAACCATAGCCAGGATTTGCTACTTCTCGTGACCCCACTGCCTGAACCCAGCTACCATCATTTCTCTTCTGGATCTTTGCAGGCACTTCCCAACTGTGGCCAAGTGTCCACTGTGTGTGAGTGTGTGAGCTTGTCAAACCTCAGAGGGCAGTGGCCAGCTCTTACCTGTACTTTTGCCTCTGATCTTTGATTAACAATAGACAATCAGGAATTCCCCTATTGAGTGGCTGACCCAGGAAAAATGCCTATTTGGCCTACCTGAGACTCAACAGGAAATCAGTACAGGAAGTGCTTATTTAAAGGCTATTGCTTTGGGTAATTACTGGGACTCAACTCTGCTGAGGAACCTCTGAGCGACTGTGTAGAATACACCTGCACATCAGATGTGTCCCCTTCCAGGGGGTGAGGAAGCCATGCATTAATGCCAGCCCCTCACTGGCTGGAAGCTGCTCGTAAGCGGACCTGAAGTCCCTAGCACTTCTGGCCTGCCCTGCAGGAGGCTGAGTGCTCTCCTGCAGCCAGAGAAAGCCCAGAGAATGAAAGAAGTAGGAAGCATGGGAAATGTCCACAAAAGCTGCAAGTACTTTGAGTGGGCCAAGAGGTAAGGTACCTCTTGTAGGTAAGGTACCTAAAGCGTCTGCTATATCAGACATTGCTTGTCAGAAACTCTGGGCTCCTTGCTCATTAAACACTTAAAGGTTGAACTATGAAGGCAATGCATCCTGGTATTGGGATCACAAGATTTGCGTGCACGCGCGTGCACACACACACAATGTGATTTCTGGCTTTGCCACTTCCCCTCTGTGTGGCTTTGGGACGTGTTACTATCACCTTTGACATCTCAGTTTCCTTGCTTGTGAAATAGCAGCAATGTCACCCCTTTCCTAGGGTCACTGCAAAGTTAATGGTGAATGCACGGTAAGTGTTCAGCACAGTGCGTGATACGCGGTGACAACAGTAACACGGCAGCCACTTCAGGCCCCTCTGGGCTGCTTCATTTTTCGTCCAAAGGCAGGGACTGACAGCGACATGAACAGTCAGAGGACAAGGAGGAGCAGTCAGCAGCTGGTTCTGAGGCAGGCAGGGCCATATGCAGACAGGAAATAAAAGTCCTACAAAAATCTGCCATCCTGTCAGGCTGCCAGAAAGAGAGATTTCTTTGGTTTTGCTCTTCTGTCATGTGCTAATACGCGTTTGAAGAAACATCTGTATCTTTGTCCTTAAAGATTTGTATCTGAATCCCAGATGGAAATGCATTGAGTGGCTAGTCATAGTACGTGTAAACATTTTGGACACTCTAATACCAGCATGAGGGACTTTGCAATTCTCAGTAGCAACAAACCTATCAGTAGTTTCAGTAACAGTCATTATTTTGATTGCTGGCCCAAACCTGTCTCCAGCTCTCAAAGGCCAGTGCAACAACCAGAAATTGATCAGTCCCCTGGGCTGATGGTGGAAACTGGTGGCAGATGGGGCCTGGGGGACAGTAAATCAAGTTCCTCTCTCTCTCTCTCTCTGGATTCTTCAGCAGCCACCTCCAGGAATCAGAACACCACTTAAGTTTGGTTTCCCATATTTGGGTTCAAAGAGTAGGTTTTTTTGTCTTCTCCTTTTTCTTCTTTAAAAAAAAAAAAAAATCATACTTGAAGCCTAGCGCTAATATGATGAAGTGGGTTAGAAGGAAGGCACATTCAACTTTTGCTGTTTCTTTCAACAATGGACTTGAATCAATGACAACAAAGTTCGTCATCACATCCCAACCTAACTCTTCCTGCTTCCCATCTGTGAAGTGTAGCAGCCTCTAGAAGGTTGGTAATAATCCCATCCACAGTGACCTGGAATGGGCCAGGCTCCGTGCTCAGCACTTGGCATGGACTCCTTCTTTTTTTCTTTTTTTTGCACTAATTCCTGAGTTTGGTATTGTTTCCATTTTAGAGATCTGAGCAAGCTTCCCCAGAACCCAGCCAGTACATGTGGAACCAGGATTTAAATAAAGATGTGCTCTCTTCAGAATGCCAGTATTCAAGTGCCACATTGCTTTGTTCATAAGGCCATCTTTGCGATTCTGTTCAATGCAAGTTGTGAGCTCACTGTAGTAATAATAGCAATGGCGGAAGTACCATAGTTGTCAATCATATACCCTTTGCCAAGTGCTCTGTCGATATTATTCAGTTCCACCAACGGAGGTAGGTGCTATGGCTACATCCACTTAGCAGAAGAGGGAACTGAGCATTGGAAAGATCAAATAATTTCCCCACATCCACACAGCTGAAAAGCAGCGGAATCCAGACCCAATCTCAGATTCATCTTTCTCTAAAGCCTTTGCAATTAACCAGAAAGATATATGGGCTCCCTGGAGGCCAGCCTGCACTTTGGCACTGGGCATGCTCTTACGTGTGCTCACCATGCACAGAGCCCTTCCACACTGTCTCTAGCACTGAGTGCGTGCAGTCTGCCATGGGGGGCCAGCAGCCTATGGCTATCCAATGGGGGCACCCAGCCCTGGAGAGAAGTAGATCAAATCGCTTTAGGCAGCCCGAAAGCAGGGAAGCCAGGGAGAGTGCAGTGAACCTGGGCCCTGAGTGGAAGCCATGAGCAGATGATTCTATGGGAAAGCAGAAGTCATATGCAAGAGAGTCGGCTGCTGTGAGTGGAAAGAAGCTAGCAGCCAACTCTGAGGCTGGAATCCTGAAAACCGCTTCCCAGGCAGGCTCACTGCAGCCCCTGGACTGGCTGCCCAGCTTCCTACTTCCCGTCCCGTAGCAGAACGAATCCTCGTTACTGGAGGCAACCAGGAGTCTCCCTGTTTTGTCTCCCGAGCAAGCCTGAATGCACCCCAATTCCTAGTCCTGGGGCTGGATGCAGGAATGGAGGGGTGCAGACTCCAGCACGAGCTGGAGCAAGCGTGTGTCGGGTCGAGTGCCCGCTCTGTGCTGTGGCCTGGGGCTGGCGGGCTGCCTGACCACTGCGATCTCAGCTGCCCCATCTGTGAGCTGAGCCAGCTGTGAAGATTACATGAGATGCGGTTTACGGAGCCAACGGTCCAGTGCCTCAGCACACAAGGGTCCTCAATAAATGTCAGCGGTTGTCCTTCACGGCCAGGACGCCTTGTAGCTCTGAGGCAGGAGGATCCGAGGACGGAAACACTCCAATGTGACAACCAGGCCGCACCCCCAGTTTGTATGATGTGAATGAAAGAGGGAACAGGAGGTGGGCAAGCCCTTTGTGGTGAGAATGCCCGAGGTGAGGAGAGGGCCTCTCCCAATCCCTGCCCCCTTGCTGCTGGGGCTCATGGCATGTTCACGCGACTCCGCTGGTCAAAAGTTGAAGATGGACATGAAAGAGGTGGCCAGGAGAAAGGGAGAAATCCACCCTCCCAGAGCCTTTGAGCTGCTTCCCTCACACACAAAGGCTCCATGCACCAAGAGTTAGAGTGACTCAGCAGATACCAGCTGAGTGTCAGGGCACCGCTCACCCCAAGTGCCCCTGATGCTTCTTGGGTAACCTGGGACTCCAGTTAGGGATGCAGAGCTCCTGGAGTCTGGACTCCTGTGACCAGCTGGATGTCAGGGCTAGGTGACGAACCCAGACTGGGTGGAGGAGGTGGGATCTGCGTAAAGGAGTACGCACTACAAACTCACGTAGGTTGGAGGGAGGGCAGGTGGGCATCAGTGATTTGTTCACACTGATGGAGCCGCCACAGCACCGCTGGGCACGGCCCTGCTCAGCTTCCTAGGGTCACCCACTCTGACCTCCTAATGAGGGGCCTACTGTGTGCTTAAGACAATGTCGGGCCCTGAAATAAGTCACTGGAAAAGGTAGACAAGATCCAGCCCAGATTTGCCTCGTCTGTGAAATAGTTTTGGTATTCCCAGACCACAGGAATGGGAAAATAAAAATAATGGCTAATGCTTATGAAATGCTTGCTGTATGTCAAACCCTTCATCGATATTACTTCATCTATTTCATTTCATTTTGATCCTCACGAAAATCCTTTGAGGTAGGTGCTATTATTAGCCCCATTGAACAATGAGACAAACTGAGAGTGATTAAGCAACTTTGCCCAAGGTCATATGACCATTACAGGGTGGAGGCAGGATTTGAACCCTGGCAGTGGTGAATTCTCACTTCTCTGGGCACTCTCTGTGCTCTGCACTTGGTCATAGCCCCCTGGACATAACTAGACTGTAGCCCCCTGCCTCCTGGGAGTAAAGGGGTCTTTCCACGCCCCAGAGTCCTGGGTGTCTAGGATATTCTACACATATGTGTCGGTTGATTCCATTTAGAGAAGCTTTAGGGGTGTGTGTTTAAGTCCCCAAGACCCCTCAAAATGCTGGGTTTCCCAACCCAGGTGCAGATGGAAGGGAAAGGAGGTTCCTAGGCATAATTTTGTTAATTTATAATATTATAAAGAACATGATCATTTAATAATTAACCATGTCACATAAATAGATCTTACTGAATGCTGCCTCTTACCAAAAAGAAAAATGCTCTAACAGGCAGTATTTCTTGCAGTAGACATGTCACTATACCTGCATACACAAACAGCACCCAGCTGAGGAGACATTCAAATCTGGAAAATGCCATATTCCCTCTCCCAACAAGCAGATGAATTATAAACGACAAATACATACATAAATCATAAGTGATAACAGAGAAATTATGAAAACAGATAAAAGATAACAATATGTAAATAATAGGGAAAAAAGGAAGGGAGGAAGAAGAAAGGAAGGAAGGAAGGGAGGGGGGAAGGAGGGAAGGAGGGAGGGAGGAAGGGAGGGAGGGAGGAAAAAATTTGTAATGTACAGAGTAACCAGCATATGAAGTTTGCCTCGGCCACATGAATGAATGGTGCTCAGGCTGCCGTATTTTTGAAAATGGTGATCTGATACATGATCTGTTTGTCCAATTTACATTGAAATCTTTCACTAACAAGATGCATAACCGTGGGCAAGTTACCTCTTTGGGCCTCTTCCAGCTATCTGAGCCAATACATACGCAGTTGGCACATGTGCACAATGCACTTGATAATATAAGCCTCGCTATTTTACAGGATAAAGGAGTAGATGTTAAGAACACGGGCTCTGATTGCATGGCCTCTGTTCCTGATCAGCAGTGCAACACTGAGTGAGTTACTCATCTATGCTCTGCCTGTTTCCTCATAGATAAAAGGTGGATTATAATAGTTTTACATCATAAAGTTCTTGGGAAGATTAAATAAGCAAATACATGTAAAACATTCACAGCAGAGGTGAAGATAAGACACTTGACACATGCTAGCTATTATAACATTACACAAGATGCAAAAACAGCGAGAAGACTTCAAGTGCTCTATAAATACTGTAAGGAGTCACTGTGGCCTGAAGACGAAGGAATCTACTAACTAAGTGCCTGCAATGAGAAAAATCGTCATCTCTTCAGGTTGACGTCAGGCACATGCTTCTCTAGTCCGAGGCTAAGTGTGCTGTCTGCACCTGGAGATGTGGAAGCTTCTATTCTGCAAGTTCTTCTGAGGTACCAGCACTGTGCTAAGGAGATTCCGAGAGATGAAATGACTCCCCAAGGAAGAGAAGGTGGCAGAACTAAGAAGTTTGAAATGCAGACTGTGTCTCTGAGCCTAACTTTTTATTTTTTAATGTAGAGATGTAAGTACTTAGCTGATCCTTAACAGATACAGATGTTTCTGTTTTGGAGACAATTCTACTTTCTTAGGTCCCTTAGAAAATCACATTCTAATTTTCTAGGTAAAAAGAAACAAGGATTATTATATCCTCTCTGGGGACCTGTCCCCCCAAGAAACTAAAGTCCATACGTAGCTAGCTGGGACTTCAGGAGGGGACATTTCTCGAAACTCTTCCCCGTGTTTCCTCCAGGATGACTGTAGACCACTCCGAAGTGGGGGCTGGCCTGTTGGGGCTCCAGCCTCTCTGCGTTCGTATCCCCCTGACCCTGCATCAGACATCTGCACATTGATAAGACGCTCCTCTGAACAATTTCCCCAGCTCCTCTTTTGTGTTGGGTAGAGCTAACCATAGCCTCCCAGTTTCATGTGACTCAAGCCTTATGAAATCGCATATTTCATTCTCCTGGTCTCAGAGGTTTCTGGATGGGCCTGCAGCTCAAGCCACACTTTTGCAGATCAGCCTGGGACTTTTGCAGATCCTTTTTCTTTCTGTTGGGGTTGCTAATCCAGCAAGACCCGTATCTGGGACTTCTAGAGCCCATCTTCCTTACCACAAAGAGAGCATGTGCCGGAGAATGAAGCCAACCAAGAAGAGGGCAGAGGCAGAGACACAGATTCCCTACAACACTGTTTGAGCACCTAGATCCATCCATGCCTGAAGCCATAACTCTGGGATCGTCCAGTTGTCTGAGCCAATAATTCTCTTCTTGCTTAGGCAAATTTGAATTTGATTTCTTTAAAAATCCTAGTCAGTAAGTACTCACTGGATACACAGTCTCATTATACACATTTATGAATGTCAGGCTCGGTGCCAGGCGCTGGAGACACAGGAGATAAACTGGACATAGTGCTTGCCCTCAAGAAGCCCATTCTCTGGAGGCAGAAACTGTCAGACAAAGAGATAACTAGACTGTATAGTACAGTGGTGTAAGTGCTACCATCTGGGCACGTATGGAAACACAGAGAGGAAACACATTCTCCTACCATGACACAGTCTGACAGAAGAAATTACATGGTCAAGAATTTGAAGGGTGCTCTCATGTTGAGTTTGGTCTAGAGGGGAGCAGAGTCACAGTGTTTGCAAACTCACAGGTGTATGAAATGGTAGGTTGCAGTGAATAGTTGAAAGTATCTGAAGTACAGAGTGGGTCACGTAATGTGGCAGGACCCCAAGGCATGTCTGAACAGCACACACAGTTCAGGAGCTGGCTGCCACCATGGCACAAGGTGACAGACGCAGTGACCAGCCAGCCACACACTGCTGAGTTCAGTGCACGATGAAAATGTGAGTCTCCTGGTTGAAAAATTATTAAGAATTTCAAGATGGTGATCCAGGGGCACTCAACCAAGCACAGGAACCTTAAGGGGACAGGGGCTGGGAAGCTGGCCCTGGCCTAAGGGCTGGGGAGGGAACTGCCTCTGATCCACGACATGGTCTGGGCCTGATTCCCCACCAACATTTTAATTATTGCCAAGGCCAGTCTCCCATCTGTGTGATATGAACAGGGAGAATCAGGGCGAGGTTAGCCCAGACCGAGAATGCTGACATTCCATTGCTGGGTTGATGTTCTTCCTACTGGCATGAGCTCTGATACACAGACAGGTCCTGCTTTCTGCCTTGACGAACCTCTCCTCCCCTTCGCCAGCCCCTAAAGCTGGCCCAAGAGAGCTGCGGGCAAGTGTGTTTATCACCTCACGTGGCTAGGCTCTTAGGCCTCCAGGTCTTGGCAGAGCAGCTTTTCAGAGGACAGAAAAGTACAGAACGGAGGCCACCTGGGACTGGAGGCAGCTCTTAGGCATACAGGAGAGAAATTCTCAGACTGCATCCAACTACAAAACTATTACTATATAAAAATATGCACAGTCTTCCCTCTTTGTCTCCCACTAAAAAGAATTCTGCTTTTGCCTCTTCAGTTTTTACCCTTCTCCCACTCTCCGCGGGTATTTCTATCTTTGCCAGCCAATTCTTGGCTTTTGAGATCTAGAACAAGGGTAATGGGCAGAGAGAAATAAACTTTTAGTCCATGTAGAGTGATGGGCTTCCCATGGGAAGCACTTAAAACAAATACAAGAAGCTAAAGGGAAGGGAGAGAAAAAGGAAAGAGAGGAGCCAAGGAGACCCAGTTTTCAAGGAGCCTGTGGATGGGAATTGAGAATAAGATGCTGAGAGAGTCGGGTGAACCATGTGCTCTGAGAAATACTCAGAGACAGAGGAATGGAGAAAGGCAATGTTACAAAATACTGCTGAGTGTTATGATTTGAATTTAATTTGCTTGAAATAATACTATTTGAGAGAAAGCATTACAGGCTGAAATTGCTTATAATTACTATAATTTCTTTAATGTGCTGGGCCATGTGTGATCTGAGTTATACTTGAGTGACACTGGTATTCTATGAGATGCTAATAGGTATTATAGATACACACAGACACGTACATATCTGCACACCAAATGGTTCCATGGGCAAATTAATCTGTGAAACGTTATATCCTAAATCCTTAATTTGGAGAATCACATTAGCATAGTAAAGGCTCTGAGAAGTCCTGCAGCATAGAAATCTGTTCAAAGATGTTTAATCCAATGGTTCCTACATTTATTTTGCCATATGTCACAGAATACATTCTATTTTGAAAACAATTAAAATAATTTTAACAAGACTGACCTTAATCTCTCCTGTCTCAAGAGTGTAGGGAAGGCTTCGCCCATAAAGGATGATATTGAAGAATGGCATATAAAAAGGGCATAAGAAGTAAAAAATTTAAGAAAAAAGAAAGGTTGGTGAGGAGTTTCCCGGGATTTAAAAATAGAAAGAACAGAGCTGTGACACTTCCATTTATTTTCACCAGGGAGAAACTCTCCCCACCTTATCTCTACCGTGTCCTGTGAGTGACGGCCGGGGGGACGTGACTGTCAGGAAGCAGAGGCCGCTCACCTGTTCTGAACCATACTCATGGCCATCCAGTCTACTGGGTACACGTTCTTCCCAATGAGGTCCTTGAACATGATGAATGTCTCCATCAAGAAGTCCTGAAACGGTCAGAACAAAACAAAAAACCACACCTGTCATCCTCTTCTATGGGGAAAGACTGAAAAATGCCAAGAGCTTGTTGGCTGTTTCTATTATTTCTTTACAACTTTTTGGAGGGGCAGCAAGGGAGGGACACAGCCTTTCATTGAGTCAATCCACTGAAACCAATGGCGGTGGATTTCTAAATAAAAGCTGAACGCTGGTTCTTGGGAGCCTGTTTCACAAACATAAGTGGGACATGAATATGAAATGCGATGACACTCTCAAAGCATTGTTAATGCTGTCTTTGCGAGTAAAGAAGTAAACGTATTCCTTGATGTGGCAATTTTATAATCATCTCCCCAAATATGTATTTGAGAAGGAAATAACATACACGATATGAAATCATCTCAGATCATCGAGCAAACTATTATTAAAATAAACATTTAATTAGCAGTACTGTAAACACAGCTAGTTCACTTGTCACCGAAACGTTCCGGGGCTGATTAAAGGAAAGACGACAAGGACTCTATTCCTCTCCCCTGAAGAGGTTCAAAGTGGACCTCGGTGCAGCCCATCGCTTTGGCAGTGGACCAAACTGGCTCTCCATCTTTGGAGGACCCAAATTCAGGACAAAGCCAAGGAGCAGAAACCAGGGCCACTGCCACTGGGACCCTCCTGCGCTGGAGGATATGACGTCATAACGTCTTTCCCTGTGTGCTTCAGGTAAAATCTGAAATCCACAGGAAACCCGCCCAGAGCTCTTGCCTTCAGTCAGCAGTTTTCAAATTATTTTAACAGCAGAATTCTTTGTTCAAAGAAAATCTTACCTGCATTGCATCCTAGTACATAAAACATAAATGCAGGAGAGCTGTGGCTGAAATACGTGTGCGTGTGTGTGAGTGCATGCATGTGTGCATGCGTGTGTGTGAGTGTGAGTGCATGTGTGAGTGCATGTGTGTGCGCATGTGGGTGTGTGAGTGCGTGCATGTGTGTGCATGTGTGTGCGTGTGTGTGACTGTGTGTGCATGTGTGCACGTGTGAGTGTGTGTGTCAGTGCGTGTGTATGTGCGTGTGTGTGGGTGTGGGTGTGAGGGGGTGTGTTTATGGTAGAGGATAGTGAGGCTGGGAGGAATATAATTTGAAAATCACTGCTTCATGCGAAATTGCAAAATTTTAGAAATAAGATTGGTTCTTTTCCAGCAATCTTTGCTTCTGGGGAAAATTACCTCAGTGCATTAAGTCCCAGTTTCTGCTTCTGCAGAATGGGGGTGGCAGCCACCTCAGAGGGTCACTGTGAGGATTGAGTGCTCACTGTCCCCGAGAGGCTCCCACAGAGCCTGGCCCATTGTAAGTGCCCAGGGTTCCATGCTGCTGCTGCTGACGGTACTATTGTTCATCCTAATGTCACCTGGGAAGTGTGGGTACCATCACAGGCACACTCCCCCCCGACGGGGATGGAGAAGGCCTCTGGCTCAGACGGAAAGCCTGGATTCTGAATGAGAAGATGACCCAGAGGTAGGGCTAGAGTGGAGGTTCGGATCCCACTAAGGCTAGCTCTGTGGCCCTGGGCAAGCAGGTGGACAACCCAGGCGGGGCTCTGGGTGGATGAAGTCATCTGCTGCAGAAATATGGACCTGCAGGCTACAAGCCACAGGCGGACAGGCCTGGAGCAAATGAGTCTTGCCGGCTAGAAGAGCAGGGGGACTCAGAGGCCAACTCCCTCCCTGTACTGGTTATCATAACCTACTATTCGCTATCTCCTACTGGGCACTTCATATGTGAGAGCGACTGTGGTCTCATTCACCCTTTACAACCCTGTGACATCAACGGTATTATCCCCACTTTACAGATGTGAAAACTGAGGCTTAAGAGAGGTTAACCTGTTAGTGGTCACACGGCTAGCTGGTGACAAGTCCTGGATTCAAACCCAACCCTGCATGACTCTAGCATTCATGCTCTTAAGGCCAGAATGCCCATCACTCATTAACAAATATTTGTCACATCATGTCTGACATTCAGGTCTCGTCTCTGACATGGACTGAAGATGTGCTCCGGAAGATACATATGGCCTACGCAGGATGAAAAAGAGGGACTCACATGGTCATGTCTGTACACTGAGACCCACAGATACTCAAGGTCCATGGTGGGGCCCTTCTTGACAACCACGAGTATGACATGTCTCTCCCAGGCTGCTGCCCCTCAGCATCCTATGGACTCACCACAAGTTCGGAGCTGGTCTGAAAGGTCTCAATATAGAAGGAATAGTGCTGGTCGCCCATCTGGTTCAAGATGGCTGTCATGCATGCCACAAAGTGACTCTGCGAGAAATAAAGAAAAACGCTATGAAATCGCTGAGGGAGGGCATGAGATTCATCTTCTGCATTTCCTTGACTTTAGACTGGAAAGCACCTCAACCACCCCAGGTGAGTATAAAAAGGCCCCCCAGGGATGGAGACTATCTTCTTACCAGATCAGCTTAAAAAACTTCCCTAGGATGAGTTGTCTCCTTATAGCTCATCCATAAGCTCATTCATTCAAGAGGCATTTACTGAACACCTATTATATGCCTGGGGCTGTAATAGGGGATCCAGACCTAGGACACAAGGCCACATCCGTTATCTCTCCAGCTGCCCGTACACTGGAAAAAGAGCACGACACTGGTGTCGGGAGACCCAGCCTCAATCAAGATCCTGGAGACAGTCTGATTTTCTTGTACATGCTTGTACCTGTCTAAGCTCCGGTTATTTCATCTGTAAAGTGGAGCGATTATTCACATGGACCTGCCCCCGGAAGTGTAGAGGAAGGACCCAAGGGCTCCTCTAGAGCCTTCAGTGCCCTGAGGTTCTCTACGCGGGCTGCTCTTGGACCACCATGAGAAGCTGGCAGCTACCAGGGACCGCACTTGCTGAGGACCACGGAGGAGAACAGAAGTGAGAGGAGGTGGTCTTTGCTCTTTGGGAGCTCCTGATCCCATTGGGAAAGTAAGACTAATACCCATGAGGGAAAAGGTGCAAGACCCTTGATCTGCGGAGCAGACCAGGTGGCAGAGGGATTCGGACAGGAGGGAAATCCACGCAAGGATGTGCAGACCAGGTGGGTCTGGGAAGATCTGTGGGGTCTGAAGAGCAAACACCATGTCCGTTCACACACCAGAACCCATCACCAGACCCTTTCCTACTTCTTCCCTCCCACATTCTATGAGTCCGTAGTAGGGTGAGTTTCCTGTTTGGGCTAGTGTCTGCCGGCAGCATTTAGGGAGGTCTGCTCTGGAAATCTGGTGAGGGAAGGGGTGACCACAAGTCCACTCAAGGCTGTTTCCGGGAGCTTCCACTAGGGCTGCTGTCTTGGCCAAAGGAAGCCACACTAGGCCGGGTCAAAGACAGGCTGCGGAAGAGGGTCTGCTCGGTGTGACGCAGGTGTCTCCAGGAAGCCGTGCTACTGAAGGGTGTCGGACATAATGCACACGAGAGGTGGCCTGGGAGTATTTATTAAGTTTGAACCGAAAAAACGGGTTTGGTATCACAAACTACTGTCTTTGCTAAAAAGCAACAATAACACACAAACAAATCACTCACACACACACACACACACACACACACACACCTCAAAATACCAATTTCCTGTGTTAGAAAAATATAACAAATGTGAAATGAAAATATTCTCCCAGGTTTCAGGTTTATAGCTCAGTGGTGGAGGAGCGGCCTTGATGTCCGCAGGAAGCCACTTCTGCATCCCTCCACAGGGAGTCTTTTGGGAATTGAATGTTCCTCAAGTTCATGTTCCCCAAAGTCTTCCCCAAAGATAAGGAGGAATTCTCATTTGCTTCTAGGCTCCTCCTGATGAGGATGTTAGGGACTGTGCTTCCTGTCAGCAGGACCAGCTGTGCAATCAGGGGGCTCAGAACGAAATGGAAACGCAGAGTCCTGGTCAAATATTATTCAGAACTTCAAGACAGCCACAGGGGCTTCCAAGTGCCAGGCCAGGTCACATGTCCAGGGAGCCAGCCCTGCTGCCAGTGACCACTACGCACGCAATACGCGTGTGAGAGACCATGCGAGGCGGGCCAAGAGCGCAAAGCTGGGACTCTCTGGAGAGCGGCCATGGGGCTGTGGTGATGGGCACATTGAGCCTCTGCACTGGGCAGACCCTCTCCCCTGCCCAGGCCCCCAGGAGGGGCGGTGCTGAGTCTGGGACATGATCAGCCCCCCTCAGACCAGAGCAACAGCATTGCTGCTAACTTAACGGGGCCCAACTTACACCACAAAACGGGCTTTCATTGTTTATCCCTCTGGCCGGGCTGGATGCAAGAAAGGAGGAATCTTAAGAGTCTGAGAGGCTGTGTGTGTGTGTGTGTGTGTGTGAGAGAGAGAGAGAGAGAGAGAGAGAGAGAGAGAGAGAGAGAGAGAGGAGAGAGAGAGAGAGAGAGAGAGAGAGAGAGAGAGAGAGAGAGAGAGAGAGAGAGAGAGAGAGTCAGAGAGAGAGAGAGAGAAGAGAGAGAGAGAGAGAGAGAGAGAGAGAGAGAGAGAGAGAGAGAGAGAACGCACACATTGTGTATTTCCTCTGCCCCCTCCATCTCCTCTCTCTTCCTCAAAGAATTCAGCCTGTGGCCACT
Source organism: Aselliscus stoliczkanus (assembly GCA_033961575.1). Taxonomy (NCBI): domain Eukaryota; kingdom Metazoa; phylum Chordata; class Mammalia; order Chiroptera; family Hipposideridae; genus Aselliscus; species Aselliscus stoliczkanus. Next base: position 8,177,950 of record CM066733.1, read on the forward strand.
AGAGGTCTTTTCTTTTCACATGGTAGCTGCCGAGCAGTTTGTTCGGCTTTTTATTTATTCCTACGTGAGCAAACCCACTACACTTCTTGCATATAAACAGTGAAAATTACAACATAAAGGACTCATTATTCCTTCTTTTGGAGTAATTCTGCTGCTGGCCAAAGCCTGGCTCATGTTGCAGAGGAAAGGGAGGACCATCTCTGCAGGTAACTCCCGTTTCAAGGTAAGCGATTTGGGGAGGTTTTCTTTTTTGTGATCGATGATCCTGTAAGAGAAAATGCTATCGCTTCTTGGACAATAGTTTACTTTGAAAGCTTTGGCTTAAAGGAGTCCTGGGATGGTGAGCTCGTGTGTGTGGTGGAATATCCACCATTGTCAGACCTGCAGGCTGCCCCAAATGCATAGATACCGATACTGAATGCTTGTTATTTGCAATGGCTTGATTTGAATTTGAAGGGGGGAAAAAAAGGCAGAAAACAAACCTCAGAGTTCAAGTCCCCTGGAATTACCTTGAAAAGGCAGTGCTGTCTGAAGCCTTGTTTAGAGAAACTTCCATGCCTCATTTTAAAAGACAATAAAAGGGGGACGGGGGTTCCACTTCCCACCTAGAGAGAGTGACCATTTTATAAAGAAACCAGTATCTTTTTACAAGGACTTGCTGGGGTGGTACAGTTCGCCCATCAGTCAAGATTACTTTTACTGGCTTGTGCGTTTCCCGGTCTAACTACCCACACAGACAAACCCGGCTGAGTGCCTCTCAGTACGGTTTGCAGTGCGATGGAACTGAAGTTTGGACAAGTTACCTGCCTTTGGCTGCTAATGAAAAATGACAGTGTTTTACTTCCGTCTGGAAGCACCCCTTTTTTTTTTCCTGCTAGGGTGTCTAGCCCACCTTAGTCTTCAATCTGTCAGCAATCACACCAGTGTGACTGATGGATTCGCGGAATGGCATGAGACACCAGCAGCAGGTTCAGATTTAGAAAAGGCTCCTCCTGTCATTTAAACTCAAAAGAAAAAAAGCCCCTCTTTGTCACGCAATGATAGAACGATAGAATGGCTGATGCGGCTCTGCCACGCATCCCTTTCTCAGCGGTGCTCTCTCCATGGCAATCCGCCTCTGTGCTTCCTGCCCCCGTCCCCTTGGTCATAAGTTTGAGACCTTCCACAGCCACCATGTTCTAAATGTTTCAGAGGAGACAGAGGAATGAGGGCTGGGGTGCTGGTCAGGCTGCATTTGCCCTAGCAACTCAGATGGTCCTAACGGTGACATAGCTCAAACTTTATAGCATAGGAGCCCCAACTCCCAGCCCTGTCAGCAACGTGGAAAAGCCTGAACACTGCATGGGGGACAGTGGGGTGGAGGGGTCCCCTGCAGTCCAGGCTAGTGTGAAACCCCCCTTTCTCCAGCCCGGGCAGAAATTTAGTAGCGGACATATATTTACTACCAAGGCACGAGGCAGCCACTCATCCATCCCTAAACAGCATGCCAGGCGCCTGGATGGGAAATTGCTTCTTAAAACAGAATACGGTGGGGCAGGGGGGCCTGAATATTCAAATGTGGAGAGAATTGTATCAGAGACGTTGGCACAAGCCAGGCAGAGTCACCTCAGCTCCCGTTAGGGGTGGTTTAAAATGTAGCTAATGAATCACAGCATGAGGAGACACGGTTTGAAAGTAGGTCAAACGAGGAAAAAGAAGTGTGATCATCACAGAGGATCGTCTGATGAGGGTACTTAACGCCCTCAGCTTATTTGCCTCAGAGAAGCCTCTCTGGCCAGCCCATCCACGACCATCAATCCTCTTAATTAATTCAGCCCGGCAGGATGCAGGCAGGTCTTGCCCACCTGGGAGAGAGCTGAGGCTCTGGAGGAAGCCAGTTAGGGTTTCTTCACTGTGTGGTGGCCGGACAGCAAAATGAAAGTCTGATACTGTGTGATTAATATTAATTAGCGGGGATCCTGAGGGGCTGCGATCCACAGGGCGGCCCTCCCCAAATCATTCTATTCCTTTGCATAAAGAACCATCATCATCATCATCATCATCATCATCATCATCGTCATCACCATCATCATATTCATAAGGCCAATAGTTTTGGTGCATGGCACTCCAACGTATCTATTTAGCCACCTCTGTGCAAACACCCAGTCAGGACCCCTGCAGTGCTCAGAGATCCAGAAGAGGCTATCAGGTTTCCTGGCCTTGAAAAACAAACAAAACGGGAGAGGGGCATGATTGCTGCAAATGCGTCCCTCATTTGTGCCCCCCCCCCGCCCCCCAACCACACCTGAGATTTGTGGGAGTGAGGAGATCGCAGAGGGAGGAAAACAGCCAACTTCAGGAGCTTGCTAAAATGCCAACATTACTATGCGATACCAGCTGGTGACATGTTGCTATAGTAACTTCAAATAAGGTGCAGGACCAAAGTAAAATAAAATATAGAAAGCACCAAGGAAAGAGATGAAGGAAAGTTTGCAAGCTGAGGGAGGCTCACGGGGGAGATGCAAAGTTGTATCGACTGGACCATCTATTTCCTTTGGAGCCTGAGTGGCCAAATGCCACTTTCGGTTGCTTCTCCATTCAGCCCCCGTCTGCCATGTGGTTATGTAACAGATTGTACTCATGGATGGAATTGGCACTGTCTGTGTGGTGGATCCAGGGCTGGTCGTGGGAAGCTGTGGTGTCAGGAAAAACAGGGACTCTCCAACCCCTGCCTTCATCTTAGAGCTTTGTCAGGCAGCTCAGACTGGCAGTTGGCAGCAATGTTTGGGGGAACCAGTGTGTGCGTTCTGTCTTAGCAACCACTGCGTGAGGTGCCTGGGTGTCGCAGAAGGCAGGATGGGTAAGGTTGTGCCCCAAAGAGCTTACATCTGGTTCTGCCCGGATGGGGTGGAGGCCGAGGAGCCAGACAGCCTGAGTTCAAATCTCAGCTCTATCTCTTACTCGTCATGTGATGTTGGGCAGGGTCTTGTGCCTCAGTGTCCTCTTCTGTTAAAGAGGATAGAAATATTCCCCACATTATACAGTTTTGGCAAGAACTGAATCAATTTGTGTAAAGACTAAGAACATAGCAAGCCCTCAAAAATCATCAACTATTAGTATTATTGTCATGGTTGCTGACTCTGGTGCAGATACATGATGCAGATCAGCTCAGCGAAATTCCTGACCTGGGCAGAGGAAGACTCCACCCACCTGTGACTTGTCTGCGGACACATCAGGTGCCCAATACCAGCTTGGGACAGGCACCTAAGTGCCCTTTGATGGTGGTTAACAACATGCCCAAAGTCCAGCTGTTTAGTAAATTGAGTGTGTGCCTCTTGGAGCAAAGCATGCTGGGAGGTTTCTTTTATTTGGGGATGGTTGCTGGCAGGTAGGAAGAGTGACAACAGTGTCCAGATTGTTCAAAAGCAGGAAATAGAACTGTCGGCACCGAAAACTGAGTGGTTTTCGGTTTTAGGAGATGACTGCCTTCCCATGCAGTGACATTCTCTGGTGACCCTGAGATCCTGCTGTGATAGAGTTAACCAAATCACCTTTCTTCAGAGGAAGCTCTTGATGGGCAGATCCAGGGGTTTTGTGTGATGAGCTCCGTGTCAAAGGCACAGCATCACAGGAAAACAGAAAGGTGCCAGCTGGGTGCTGTGTACTGTGGGCATGCCCTGACACGTCCCATGTGTGTGCACATGGCCACTCCTGCAGAGTCAGCTGTGTAACCCCGCCTGGCGCTGCAGGCATTAATGGTGAATCAGCTGCCCAGCATCACTAGGACCAGAACTGCAGGCATGCTGTCTCCTCAGAGAGCTTTCCTCACTGACAAGGGGCAGGACGGGAGGGGTACCAAGGCTGCTTTGAATCAACGCTGGAATTGCAGCCTGAAGTCGCCACACAGTCTTCCTTTGAAACTAACACCTTCTGATCCTGGTGGGAGCCTGTCATATGGCTACGTAATGTGGGTCACTTTAAACCTTCCAAAGAATATGAGACATTTAATCCCAAGGGGCAGTGGGCGGCCAGCAAATTCCATCTATTCATTCCTTGCACTCAGGACTCTCCATTCCTCATCTCACTGAGTCATCTCCACAACCTCATGAGGTCAGCTTCATACCCATTTTACAGGTGAGGACAGTGAGGTGCATGGAGGTCAGTTAGCTTGCTTAGACAGACATTTAGTGTATGGTGGGGCAGGAATTAAAACCTGGGTCCTTCTGATTCCAGAACCTGTATTCTGCTCATAAATCCATCATGTCTTCCATGTTCCATGCCAGCACTGACAGCTCCACCCGGAGAGAGGTTTTTGTTCACGTATTCACTGCAGTGTTGCCAGAATCTAGACTTGAACGTGCACATTGTGTGGGATCAATAAATATTTGCTAGATGAGAGACTGAATTGATTATAAGATTACCCATCTCGAAAAGAACATCACAGGGGTTGCCTCCCGCCCAAACTCTGGAATTTCAGGGTCATATGCAGACCACCTTTGTCTGAAGAGAGGCCAGAAATGAAAGAATTTTTGTTCTACTTTGAGCGCACTCCATCATAAATTCTATCTGAGCAAGCCAGAATGGGGCCATTTTTTTTCATACATTCCTTAATTTAACTAATATTTCTTGAGCATCTACTATGTTCCAGCACAGTTGTAGGTGCTGGGGATACCGCCATGAATAAGATTAGCAAGGGGTTTTTTCTTAGGGAACTCATAGCCCTATTGAGTAGAAGGCCAAGGATGGGGAAACATACCATAAGCAAGTAAATGCATAAGTAAGTAAGGTAATTTTAGGCAGTGATATTTATAATTAATAAAATATTACAAAGCAATGAGATAGAGATGGAGTGGGAAGGGACCTATTTTCAAAAGAGGAGACAAAGGTGGCCTCTTAGAGATCTGATATTTCAGTGGAGATCTAAATGGTGAGAGTTGGTGATGTAAAAATCTGGCAGAAGGCCATCCTGGGCAATGGAAGAACGGGTGCAAAGGCCCTGACTGAGGTAGGATGTGCTTAGTGCTGAAGGATCCAAAAGAAGGCCGGCATGGCTGGCAGGTACGAAATGAAGTGCGGTATAAGATGAGGTCGGAAGACAGACAGGGCCAGATCTTGTGGGCCCTTGGGGATCAGGGACAAGAGTTTGGATTTGGGGTTTTAAGAAGCTCACTCTCGCTGCTGTGAGTTTCTAAAACCCCTTTTTAAAGAGGTGGCTTCCGTATCTTACCATACAAGCCCATCTCTAAGACCCTATACTGGAGTTGTTCCCAGGGTCACAGGTCCATGAAAAACACAAGTTATGTTTTTAATGTTGCCTCTTCCTCATTTGTGGCAGTGTCACCTCTCCTTAGCAAAGCGTTTCTCACTAAATGGTTATTTTATAGCAGACTCCGGCCCCTCCTTAGGTAGCGGTGGATGTGCACTTTAGTTTTAATGGATCCCCTTTGTCTTCAAGTTCTGTGGGCTAGTCTCCCTGTCGTTCAGAGCTGAAAGAAGTGAGGCCTTCTCTGGCCGCTCCGTCTTTGGGTAAAGCCATTCAAGTCCTTGGGACCTGAGAAGCCTGCCCACCAGGAGAGGGGCTATCATTCAGGACACCCCAGTTTTTCACTGAACAGAAGATAATTTTTATAAATGTTTCTATTTACATCCGAGGAAGTGTGTGTGTGTGTGTGTGTGTGTGTGTGTGTGTGTGTGTGTGTGTGTGTAGGGGGCGTAAGTTCACAAATGTGACTGCAAAAAGAGGAGTTTGAGAAACCAGGACTGATTCTTGGCACAGACATCAATGATGGTCTTCCAAGCTTCGCACTGAATGCCTCAGAAACGGCTGTGCAGAAAAGTCTGTGCTGAGTCCTCGACAACATGATGTTGTCCTCAGCTCACATCTCCCTGGGAAAAATAAGAGCCAGGGGCACTGCTAGGATGCAGGCTCTGAATGAGGCTCCCGAGAAGCCCTCACCTTCTCCTGCAAACCTTTGTGTGCAGGTTATATATGATGCCAAGGTCAACCTTCGACAGGAAAAGGGGTCGCAAAAGGATGTTTCATCTCAGGCAGGAGGCACAGTGGGCTAAAGGATAACAACAGTAGCTACCATTTAAAGGGCTAAGTGTGTGCCAGGGAGCGCACTAAGCCCTCTATTCATCCATCAGTAGGACTGTTTATAAGGCTGTGGCAAGGGAAGAAAGGAACTGGAAGGGGGAGAAGCTAATATTAATTGCATCAGACGCTGAGCTAAAAACCTATGCTGATGGTCACAACCACCACCAGGCCGTGAGCAGCTACTATGGGCCAAGTACTGTAGATGCTGCTTGTCATTTATTCCTCCCGACATTCGGCCGATGTTGGTAAAACCATGTGTACTTTACAGCTGAGAAAACCAAGGAGCAGAGAGCTGACATGACTTGCCTAGATCACCTTGACTCCAGAATGTTTTTGTTTTCATTGGAAAAAAATAAAAAGACTTTATTGTTTCATAAACATGATATAGTCTTATTAACATGAAATTAAGCAATACTTCAAAGTACATGACAAAAGGAAAATTGCAAATTTCACTTTACCATGCCCCCTATCTAACCCTGAATATTAAGGACATTCAATATTCAATTCAATAAACCTCTAAAATACTAAGAAACATTCTAGACATTTCTTGTGCCTATATAAAGACAAAAGGATGGAAGGATGGAAGGATGGATGGATGGATGCATGCATGCATGGATGGATGGATGGATGGATGGATGGATGGATGGATGGGTGGATGGATGGATGGGTGAATGGATGGATGGATGGAAGGAAGGAAGGGTGGGTAGATGGATGGAGCTAGTTTAGCAGATTATAGGCAGATAGACCAACTGATAAGGGTAGACACACAGCTACATAAGTAAGACCAGCCTTCTTAATGACTATGCTCTTAGACTTAGCTGAGGATAACCCCTCCATTGCTTGGGGTTTTAAAGATCAAAAAGGGTTTGGTGTGAGGTGCTACAACTACATACTAGGAAGTATATCTGGTTTTCCATAGAAGCAGCTTTCCTGGAAAGCCCTGGACAAGGCATCCCAAGTCCTGGGATCAAATCCCAGCTCTCTCCGACCTGCTCTGGAACTTTGGAAAAGCTGCTTTACCTCTCTGAGCCCCAGTTCTCTCATCTCTGAAACAGCGATAACAGTGCTTTCTGGCTATAGGACTGTTGTGAGGATGGAGGAGAAGGCAGGTCTCTCGTGGAGCCTGGCATGCTAGAGGCGCTCAAAAAGCCTTTGTGCCGTGCTCAGCCTCAGCCCCCTTTCCAGGTCACCAGGAACGGTTTGTTGATCAGCCAGACAAGTGTAGAGTTAGCTTTTGGTTTACTAGCAGAGGATGATATAAACCTCCCTGCGGACCTGGAGAGCTGCATTGCGGATGGTGACTGACACAAGCTCTCGCTGCCCTTTGTCTACCTTTGCAAAGCAGCCACGCTCGAAGGAGTGGAGGAACAGAGGACACACACATTCACAGACTGCCACGTGGCCAGGCAAGAGAGTTTTCAGGGGGGATGCTTACTTTGTGGATACAAGGATTTCTTTAGTTTACCCCACTTGAATGAAGAGTGAAGAAGATCTCTCCCATCATGTTTTAAACTTCAAGCCCAACTTTTCAACCATGCCTTTCCTAGCACCTCCCCCATGTCCCCCAGATAGCGCTAGTTGTTTCTGCTGCCCGTGATCTGCTAGTCCCACTACACCCAGGTCCTAGGGTCTGATGACAGCTTATTGGGTATGTGTAGAGCTGGCCAGTCTGCAAGCTCCCTGCATTGTCGACTCAGCAGTGCTAAACCAAGGCAATGACATACTGACAGTATACTTCTCAATCCAAATGAGGGAAGGACTTTTCCCCTTTCCAGACAATTCCTCCCTCCTCACTCCCAATTAATTAATCAATTAGCAAATATTTATTCAGCACCTCTTATGTATAAGGAGCTACATCACATATGATCATGGTTCACACCCTGAAGGTCTCAGATTAATAGGGCAGATTATCTACCATCTATTATCTATCTATCTATCTATCTATCTATCTATCTATCTATCTATCTGATCTATCAATCATCTATCTATTACCTGTCTATCACTTTATCTTTCTATAATCTATCTATCTAGCACTTATTTATCTATCTCTCTATCTCTCGATTATCTATCTATCTATCTATCTATCTATCTATCTATCTAAAATAGTACTTCTCAGCTGGGCACAATTGTGTCCCTTGAAGGGCATTTAACAATGTCTGGAAACATTTTTGTTTGTCATAGTTGGGGGGGCAGGATTGCTCCTGATATCTATTGAGTAAAGGCTGTGGATGCTGCTAAACTAGACATCCGATAGTACACAGGTCAGCCCAACAACAAAGAATGATCCGACCCAAAGTGTCATTCGTGGTGAAGTTGAGGAACTCTGATCTGTAGAGAGATATATATTCTGATGCTGAATGACAGGCGCAAAATGAGTGAGATAGCTAAAGTTTATCTGTAGGCATTTAAGAAGTAGGAATGACCTTTCAACTACAAGATCGAAAGAGATTAAGGTAAGAATAGGAAAGGACATCTTCAATCTATCACAGAACATACATTTCATTATATAGTTTGATTGGTTGGTAGTAACTGCCTAAAGAGCCATGTGGGTAATGATTCTAAGGGCAAGTCCTAGCCCAGCAGGAAAGGGTGTAGTGATGGATTCGTGATGTCTGCTGTAGGGAAGGCAGGGGGAGGGGTGGTCCATAGGCTGAGAAACTGCTATCCCACCTTTGTAAGTGGAACAGAGTGAGGAAAGAGGCAGAGGTGGAAATGAGCAAAGTGTTTTGACAGAGGTTTACAGAGGGAGGCCCGAAGGGCCTTGCATGCCTGGCTGAGGGCTTTGAACCTCAAAGGTCCAAAGTTGATGGGCTGCCACGAAGGTACCTGCCTAGTGGGTTACCTTCAGGCCAGCTCTGCTGACCAGGTCTTGAGAACTAAGGAAAGCGACCCAACGTTCTTGCTCTTCATTTCTATAAACTGAGTACTATTTCATCTCTTACCAGTGAAAAATGACAGAATCATCATGCTCTGACTTTTACAAAGCTGATCCCAATGATGAAAAAGCTCCTATGAAGCTGAACTCAGAGATAACTGTTTAAAAAGCTGACTCCAAGGGTTCACATTAATGAGCCCCTGTAAAGCCCTTTTGGATAGAGCATTCCTTCTCATGTTCGTGGGGGAAAAAAGGCTCCAAGAGGAAGGGGCAGGAGGAGGCAGTGGGAGCCCATGCCTGAGGCTCAGGTTCCAGCTGACCCCCTAGCGAGGACACTGCCCTGCCCACTGGGCTTCTGGTTTCCGTCGGCCCCAGCTCCCCGACACGCTGGCTCCCTGTAGGCAGTTTCCTTTCTGCCCTGGGAATGATACCTCATTGATTTATTGGTTTGCAATTGTCCAAATGACATCATATTCCATTTTTTCCCCCATGCTGCTCACCTCCCTCCTCTTAAATTCCCATTTGTCCCACTTTCACTTCCCCGTCCTTTGGAATGGTGACAACACCATCCAATTCCCATCCACTGCAGTCCGCGTTAGCTGCCTGCTGACTCCCTCTCCCCGTCATCGTTAATAAAGGTGACACTGCAGCCTGGCATGAATCAGGTCCTCCCCCACCTGCCCTACCCTCCCCTTGAACGGAGCAGAAGGCTCGCTGGTCACAGGCCCCTGCCTTTGCTGCTTTCTTCCTGTACCCAGCTCCCATCACCATGCTCTGATCTGCACTCAATTAAAGAAAAATCAACTGATACAATGAAAAAAAAAAAAAAGCCATCCAGCGTGCTGGCCTGGTGGCGCCCAGACATCAGATCAACTTACTATGGCCCGTATCTACTAATTCCATCTAGAAAAGAAAAAATGATGTCACAATTGTCTGGACTGATTTATTCTTTCAAACCCTTGCTGGCTCTTTCACCCTGGCAGGCCTGGAGACATCCTGGCAAAAGTCTAATCAAAGTTAAAGCTTTGAATCACAGAGCTAATGGGAAGAGTGATTCTTACGAGTCCTTGCACGCCAGCCTCTTAGCAGCACAAATCGGGAAACCACGGGCCAGAGACATTAGGTGGTGTCCCCAGGGACACGCCAGCTCTGAAAGCGAGCTGATGGCAGAACCCAACCAGTCTGACCACAGTGTTAAAACTCCACCATTCTCTGCTGCCTCCACACCCTGGGCCCTGAGCCTTTCGGTTCCCCACAGACAAAATGACTGTTGTTTTCCGAGCCTATTTCAGCCAGGTGGCTGTCCTGATACCCAGAATAAATGGACCTCAACTGATCACTCAGGCTTATGTTTGAGATGCACGGTCTTCTTTATCTTCCCCACCACGTAGTAGGTTTCCAGATTGGGGGAAGAACAAGCCATTGCGCATTAATTCCATCTTTCAAAAAAATGGAATGGTGAACCTGGTACCACTATTCATCCCTGTGCTGATATATTACATTCTGTGCCCAGCATCCAAATCTGGTTAAGGATGTCAAATTAAAAACCAAAGGATGGATCACCGAAGTCTCTCTGCATAATGAAAATCATTTGAAAGTGCGTGGGAGGGGCGTTGGGGCAGGAAGAGGGGGATGGGGAAGGCTCTGCTTACCTCACTTTGCCCAGAGATGCTCATCTGGGCAGCCTGCAGGCCTCGCGCAGCCCACAGAAATGCTTTGTTTGGCTGGCATGTTTTCAAAACATTTGACTTTTTTGTCAACATTTAACCACCAGAAGCCATTGCATAAAATTCTGGGTTTTCAGTGTTTCTTGGATATTGGGGAGATCGGGAGATACGATTCTGCATTCCCATGTGGCAGCACCGAGAGCTGCCCCCTGAAGTGGGTGAGGACTTGGGGGAGTGGATAGACATGTCTTTTCCAGGTCACTGAGGCCTGGCCTCATTCTAGGGTTGACCAACTGGTCCTGGTTTGCCCAATACTTTCCTACTGCTTTCCCTGAGGGTCCTGTGTCCCAGAAAACCCCTCAGTTCCTGGCAAACTGAGATGGTTGGTTATCCTACTTAGTTCTTCTATGTATCTGCCTGGTCCCTTATGCCCACACGCCTCCCCAGAATGACATTCAAGGCTGCCCACCATCTGAAACCTGCTTCTCCCTCCAACCCATGCCATCTACTCTAAACTTCTCTTCACTCCCTTGGCATCTACACAAGCCGAGGACGTCTTCTTTTATGCACCACGGAGTCCAAGTCATTTCTAAAGATGCCTGCATGTGCTGATCCCTCCTCCAGGAAGTCTTCTGTGATTCTACCTAACACTCTTCTGCCAGACAGGGGTGGGCACTTCTTCCCTCTGCTCCAGTAACACTGAATCCCTGCTTCTTCCATTGTACTCATCACCATGAACACAGCATCGAGTAAGTAGACCCTGAGGGTGGTTATCCTAAGGACTCAAGGGAGTTAGAACTGTGACAGCGTCAAAAAATATGAAAATAATGAAACTTAACTCAAAGGCCCAGTCTCTCTGTAGCTGTGAGTTTTGCACAATTCACCAAAAGGAAAATTGAAAGGCATCCTACAGTACCCATACCTACTCCATGGCGATATTTAGCATCCCAAAGTATAAGAACATCCGGGGCCCCCTGAGCACTGACATGTGGCCTTCCTGCTTGTGACACGGAACCATAATCGTATGCCCACAGGTCTGTGTGGTCCACCAGCCCTGGAGACGCTAAAGGGGCAAGGACCTTCTCCTACATCCTGTAGCCTCAATGCCTGGCACATGGAAAGGGCTCAGTAAAAGATCCCCTAAATAAGCAAGTGAGCAACTGAGTGAACTCGCATCAAAGGAACTGAGGCCTGTGTCATTAGTCATGGTTTTAAAGAAGAAAAGTCTTCTCAGCTGCCCCAGGGCCTGCAGGACCTCTGATGCTCAGCTGATCTCCCTGAGCCATATTACGGGTCTATGATTAGGATCAAGCTGTCACCCTTTTGGTCATTTCTCATAAGATCATAAGATTACACACAAAGTGTTGACAGTTTTAGGATCCTTTCTGATAAATAAAGAGCATTCCAGGTGTCCCACTTCCTGCTGGACATTCCCCCAGGCCACCCTGCAGACAGCTCATAATAAACATGCCAGCACCATCCTTCCCTCTGATGCCTCTTCCTCCTCCCCTTGTGCTCCTCTCAGAGCCACCCACCGGCTCAAGACAATAATCCAGCCAGTCCTTGTTCCTGATCTCTCTCTCCCTCCCTCCCTCTCTCCTCTTACATTCCATAAATCATCAAGCCCTGGAGATTTAGAAATTTGTCTTGAATGTGTTCGTTTCTCTGCCCTGATTGACGCCACCATCACAGGGACCTGGATTACTGTAACACCCTGCTAAGTGATCCCTGGCCTCCAGCTCTGCCCCCTCTCATCTCCATACTGCAGGCGGAGCGTGACCTTACTAAACTGCAATGAGACTAATTCTCGCTCTTGCTTAAAATCTTCAATGGATCCCACTGACTATTAGAGAAAAATCCAAACCTCTTAGCACAGGGTGCAATTCTCCGCATGATATGGCCCCCTTTCAGCTTCAGTTTTTCCACGCTTCCTTCTTGCTCCTTTAAACTCTACCACCAGGTTACAGCGAACCTGTCCTAATTCCCCCCAGCTCACTTATCCAGGTCATATTCTGATCGCCTCTGACAGCCGTCCATCCTGTGATCCCAGCCTCAGTATTTGTGTGTGCGCGTGCACACGCCCCTTTAAACAATTTGCCTCGTCACCTTTTCTGAACTTCAGGTCTCATATTTGAAATCAATTCCTCTAAAAAGGCTTCTAGAAGTCTCTCTACCCCCAGCTGGGTTGGGGCCCTTCTCTGAGCTCTTATGTCCCCAGAATCATCACGCGGATGGCGCTGACAGCTTTTGGGATCCCTGTCCTTATCTGTCTATCTCTGCCATAAGACAATGAACGCAGAGACTGGCTTGGGTTCCACTCTCTTCTTATCTCTTCATCTGCAATATAGTGCCTCGTGCACAGTAGGTACTCAACAAAGATTTGCTCAGTGAATGGGTATATGGTCTCAGATGGAAGAGTAAAGAGGGCACAGATTGGGAAGGTATCTAAGTGGCCTGTGCTAATCTTGGTCCGTTTAGAGGAGCCACACCGATTGGTAAAGGGCTGTCTTTTAATTAAACGGTTTCCTTAGAGAATTGGACTAACATCCGGTCTGCACGGAAACTTACTTCCTCTCTGTGTAGTGGCTTGAGCCTGAGTGGGATGGAGAACGGCTTTGGAGTCCTGGCTGCTCTTTCTGGCCTCATGGCCCATGGATGCAGTGGGAAAAAAACGGAGTCTGGACTTAGGAGAACTAGGTCTGAGCTCCAGTCCAGCCACTTGCTTTCTGTGTGCCCCAGGGCAGGTTGCTTTCCCTTTCTGGTCTTCACAGATAAAACAAGGCATCGAGCCAGTTCCTTCTCCTCTGAGGGTGGTGACTTGGAGTCACCCACAGTTGAATTTACGTCCAGGTTCCCGAGATGCTAGCTGTTTGGCCTCTGTAAATAATGCTGACTTTATGGGGGCATTAGGTAATTAAATGTGATCACATTCCTTGAGTAGATAATGCAATACTGCTCACAGAATAAGTGCTCAATAAGTGGCTACAATTACAAGTACGGGCACGTCATATGGCTAAGCTCCTAATGCTTATATGTTAAAGCTACAGAGAAACAGATAAGATTTGGGCTCTTCAACTCTGAGGCATGTCAGTCCTCCCAAAAAAGAATGACTGTACATATTTGTAGCCCCTTATATCTTTAAAATGAAGCATCCAACACAACAGACATTATGTCACGATTAAGACAACGAATGCTTATTGCACTGAATTAAGCCGCCAATTATGCTCTCACCATAATGGGATTTCATATTTCATTTTGGAATTTAAAGCCCTTCCACGTCCTAAGCATCATCTTTCTCAGGCTATCATTTCAAGATTGGTGGAAAGCTTCCCTGTGTGATGTCGGACGACGCTCCCCCGAGGCCTTCCAGGTCTCATTTGAGTCTCCAAGTCTCCAGCTGGTGGAGGGGCATGAAAATGCCTTTGTGATGAGCACGCCGTGTTCCTGGGATCCTCCCCCAGCACAGGGACTGTGCAGGTTGCCACCTTGCCGCTGGTCAGAGCAAGGGGGCACATGGAGAGTGGCAGCCAGGAGGCCTGAATCCCAACCCTGACGTTGCCATCCATGAGTTGGGGGATCTTGGATGAATCTCTTACCTATTGGCCTCAATGTCCTCATCTGTAAAATAAGAAAAGGGCCTATAGCTCCAAATACTGAAAACCTACGATTGGGACCCGAAATTAGAAAGACTGCAAACTTAGGCCCCCTCCTTTCTTGTTCGTTGGATGCTGTGGTTCCCAGACTTTGCTACACATTAGAAGGACCTGCCATCTGATTTCCCAGGCACTGGGACTGTCAGTGCTCCCTGGGCGATGCTAATTACAGCAAACTTTGGGCACCCCTGCTCTTAGGCAGTCAGTGTATCTCAATGGACAAAAACGAGGCAGGCGGCCCTGACTCCGCACTGGCCAGCTGCCCTAAACAAGCTCCTCAGCTCCTACCAATGTTTTCCTCATTTCTAAACTCATAAGGTTGTCACAAGTCATCAGTGAGGTAATGCACAGGCGCGGGTGCCTTGCTACTCAAAGTGTGGCGCGCGGACCGGCAGCATCAGCATCACCTGGGAGCTTGTTAGAGCTGCAGGATCTCGGGCCCCTGTCCAGACTGGACGGATAAGAATCTGATTCCAAGAAGGCTCTCCAGTTGGCCATGGAAGCTGGGGGAGCACGCCTCTGGCACTCAGTGCTGTTCAATAACATTCTGAAGGATACATTTTGGAACCTTCTCATCAATCCTCCCTTTTCATTCGTCACCCATTTGTCAACACTTTCATACCGTGGGCAGGGCTGGCTGCTGGACCCCTAGCATAGTGACTGGCACCTAGTGGGGCTTCCGTAGGTGTTGGGCGATTGGATGGATGGATACAAAAGGGAGTCAGGCCTGGCTCCTGTTCCCGAGGAGCACATGGTCCAGGAGGAAAATCAAGACATGCACTCCAGTATCCACAACAAGGTAATGAATGATGAGGGCTCATTCGCACGCTTGCTGTGTGGCAGATACTCGGATATGCTAAGCCACTGACATGCATTACCTCTCTCTGAATCCTCACAACAACAGCGGGGGTAGATGCTATTATTATCTGCCTCTTAGAAACGAGGGAGCTTTGGCACAGAGAGGAAGCATAGTTCGTGTAAAACTACACTGAGTTAGTAACGTGGCACCAACACTGGAAGGCAGGCAGCCCTAGCCTGATCCTCGGCAGTACTGCTACCAGGGGATGAAGAATGAGGAGCGTTTCTGCTACACAACTCTGACTGTCAAGGGCAGCCCCATCCCCACTTGCTGCGGGGAGAGGCAGCCAGACAGCGCTGCCCCTGGGGTTCTAGTTCCAGCAGGGGAGCTGGGCGGTGGGCTGAGAGCTCCTGCAGGCTGCTGTCTGACACAGTTCACCGCATCGAGCTGCCCCTCTGCCTGACCTACCTCTCTCCTGCCACTTGGACATTTTACTTGCAAATGCATTCTGCAGATGGTGCCAGGCGTCTCAATGACAAGTCCAGGCAGCAGAAAGAAAACTCATTGTCTGGACTTGGGGGTAGGAGCACAGCAACTGTCTGAAAATCACCTGATAAGGAGCAGAGAACCAGGGGTCCTGAGCGCCAGGCCAAGGTGGGGTTGTGAACAAGGACAGGCGTGGGTCAGCAGGGATACAGATACAATGTAATTTCCCGGGGTCTTCCTCACCAAACAAAGCGTTCCCGAAAACCTGCATCTGAATCATGTTTTGGCTAATATGATTTTGTCATTCAACTTGAGATGTAGACGGCGTGGCAATTAATTAAAATATTAATTTCTGCTTCCGCCTTCCTATGCCTGCATTTTCCATAGGGGCAGCCGGGGATTTGGTTCCCTCCCCTTGGAGCAGTGTTCTCACAGCATGGACCAGGAGCACAGGTGACCTTGTTTGAAACGCACATTTTCAGGTCCCACCCCAGACCCGCCGAATCAGAACCCTGGGAGCAGGCCCAGGGATCTTTGTCTGACAAGCCTTCCAGGGGGCTGCCAGGAGGGCTCATGTTGACCCGCTGCCTTAGACAGTTTTGAGGAGAAGCATCTCCAGGGAGGAACCGACACCAGGCAGAATGAAGAGGGACATGATGGTGAGGAGGAGGCAGAAACGGAGGGGGGAAAAGAGTGAAAAGCGACTCCCAAGATAGGAAGGGGTAGTGGTTTGAAGTCCTGAGTGGTCAGTGAGTTCTGTCCTTGGCAGCCGCTCAAGGGGGACTGTGCCCTAGGACAGATAGAACTGTTGGGGACATGCATGACCTGCAGTGGCTAAATCAGCAGTCACCAGGATGCATGCACCTGAGACCAGAGGGGTCCCCACAAATGCTCAGCTGGTATAAGATCCCAGGACTTTTCTATGACTCTGGATGGGGAGGGAGGAAGCTGAGATCGAGTCCTTGTCGGTGGCGGCTGAGTCACATCAGGACTGCTCTGGGTTAGATTTGATTTAGAGAAAATTCGGAATCTGTTATCTTCTGTCTCATCATAGTGCATGGACATAAATTGTACCCACCATACCTGGACCATTGTAAAGAGGCCCTACAAAGAACAGACTCAGCCCCACCAGACTCTCTTTAGCAAAGGTAACAGGGCCTTCTGAACACGGAACCCAGAGGTGGGAGGCTCTGTTTCCTAGTACGCATGGATGTTCCTGGGCAGAGGCTGGCACCACAGAGACGGCCCAAAGCTCTGCCTCTGCTCTCCTTGCTTCTAGGAAGACGGGTATCACTTTCTCTAAAGCAAACTTGGCCAGTGTCCCTCCTGTCCCTCAGCTTCTTCATGGTGGGTAGGTCCCCTCCAAACCCTCATTTTAACCATCAAAACGTCAATCCTCATGCCCTTGGGTTTAGGCCAGCTGGGGCTGAGAATCGAGTGCCCCTCCGCCTCCCAGCCCACACCTGGCTGGGGGATGGTCGCGGAACTCCGCCCAGGCAGGTATAGGTGCTAGTGCCTTCTCTGTTCTGGGCACTGAGGATTCTGCCTCATCTTGAGTCTGGCCTCGATGCCTTTCTCCTCACTCTGGCTTCTACTGTGATGTCTGCCGTCTATCATCTCAACAGGAAGAGCTTTCTTTCCTTCTCTTTTCAACTCATACAGCCCTATTTCTTTCTTTCTCTCAAATTTTTAAAATCGTTTCCTACCATGTATTACAGTACTTTCTAATATGTCATCTGAAGCAGGTATGAAATTCCTAGAAGTTAGGGATCATATCCTACACACATCTTTGTATGTTGCAGCCACCCCAACCCCTGATGCAGGTTAGGTTTTCGGTAAATACTCGCAGAATGGCTCTCTATTCTGTACACACCTCCCTATTTGAAAACTCCAGATGTATATTTTACAGGCATCTCAAACTCAAGATGTTCAGTGGGGAATCCTTGATTTTCATCTCTTCCCTCGGCTCAAATCAGATCATCTTCTTTATTTTAGGAAATGGCACCTCCATCCTCCCAGTTGCCCATATGAAAAGCTTCAGGTATCTTTGAGACCTTCTCCTCCTGGCTACACTTAGCTGTTAGCCAAGCTCTTTCCCACTCTACCTATGGAACGTGGCTAGTCTCCCTCCATTTCTCTACCGCAGTCTAACCACCGTATCTCCCCTGCTCTTCAGTAATAGCCCCCAACTTGTATCTGCTTCCAATCTTGTTTTGTTCCCTTCAGGGAGCAACCAGAGTTGATTTTTGTCTCTATCTATCTCAAGTCCTTCCTTTGGTCTCACCTCGCCCTACTCTGCTCAGACACAGTGGCTTTCTCTGAGTTGGACAAATTGGTTTGTTTTAATAGATACCTCATTTTTCATTTTTCTTACAAAACTTTACATTTTTCCTTCTTGGCACTTGTCACAATTCTGAATTAGGTATTTATTTATTTATGCATTGACTTATTTAGGGCCTGTTCCCTTTCCTCAGTGGAGTCCCGGAGGGCTGCAACAATGGAGCCTAGTTCACCACTGGCCTCCTGGCACCCAGTGCAGTGCCTGAATAGAAGAGGCGCACAAGACATATTTTTTGAATGAACACATGTTTAAATTCTAAACATTTTACTCAGCATGCTATGCTTATCCTTGCTTTGTTGTTAGAGTTGATTAGCTAACAAAGGTGAGACATTCCCCTGATGTAAGGCAAGTCTAGGCAATTCAATTTTAATTCTGTTCAGTGCAGTTCAAGTCATTTCAATTACATTCAATTCATTTTAATTTAATTAAACAAACTTTCACAGGCACAAGAGATCTGACGGCCTTTATACTAGGTATGAAGAAATCAGTGATAAAAACTATCCATTCCCTGACCTCTAGGGGCTCCTCCTTTATTGCGCCTCATTTTATAGCCAATGACAATTGTAAGATATACAACTGAACTTACTTACACTCAGGAAATTGCAAACAGACAACTGGTTGACCTGAACTGGCTCTCACTGCCATCACTTACCAAGGTGATGCATTGGGGTGCCCAGTGACAGTTATAGAGGTTAAAATATTTCAAAAGATCAGTAGAAGTGGATAATGAGATGAGGCCCCCAAATTTTGAGTCTAATGACTCCTCCTCCATCATTCGTCATCGGTGACTGAAATTCTCCAGTTCATATTGAAAACCTATCCTAGGACCGCATGTCCTTTCCAAATGACAGTTTCTCCCTTTTATTCTATTTCATCTGGAATATATGAGATTTTAGCCTACCTACTTCCCAAGAGGGGAGATAAACAACAGGTAAAAACACAAAACATATTATCAATGTCCTGAAGCGAGTTCACCTATTACAAGAAGCAGAAATGGTGATTTTCAGGTACCACCGTTGAGCAGATGTAAACGCCCAAGGACCTGGCTCAAAGGGAGAAAACAAGGGAATACATCAATCAATACAGTTTTAATTTTCTGACATGGAAGGCACATACAGATTTTTGCTTTTATAACTGTACACTGGCGGAGATTTATCATGAGTCCTTACAAAAGGACTTAGAGAAGAAGCAGGGTAGACCTTAGCTTGATCAGTTTCACAAAGACAACAAATGGGGATCAGCCTGACGGTTCTGATATCCACCCTCAATGAAGACAATTCTTTGAGAGGTTGATAGCATGGGAGCCAACACATCCCTTCTCATGATCTAGCTTTGCACTGGTTTAATTGAATTTAACCCCATTTACTCCTTACCTCAATAGAAATCAAACAACTAGTTGCCCTCCATTCAAGTATTAGTAAACTCAGCTCTCTGAGAGGCTGTTTGCCAAATCTTTTCCACCCTGTCCTTATATTTCCTGTGTTTCCCTCTCAGTATCCAACCTGGTCTCCACAGTACTGTTTCTTGATCGTTCTAGATCTGCGATGACTCTTAAGGTGTGGGAGGCACAATTAGGATAGTGTTTGTTAATAACATATCTGGCCAAGGATGAGAAACATGAAGTCAGAGGCTCTCAGGGCTGGAAGGGCTCTCTAAGGTTATCTAGTCCAACACTCATCCTCACGCATGACCCCCTGGACAGCATCCCCAATGAAAGACCCAATGACCTCTGCTTGAATAACTGTAGAGGGAAAGAAATGTCCACCTGATCACAAATTCCCTGCCCCTGCAGACAGCCAGAACTGGCAGAAAGTTCTTTCTTAGGTTGGGCTGTAAACTTCTTTCTTATATCGTGAAGACATTGAACCAGTTCTGCTTTTGGTGAACAGTCTTCTGATTCCCCTAAAGTATGCTTTTAATACACACCCACTCCTGCTTACTGGAAAATTCTGCAATGCTACCTAAAATTTTGTGTTGTTTCTGCTCAGTACCAGCTTAAATATGTTGGAAACCAGCAATTTATTCATGGGATCTATTTGATCTGGATTGTAGAAGCCTATGTCATTCCTTACCAAACCTACCATGAGCTGGTCATGCTGATAAAACAAGCATTTGAAGGACACAAAGCATGCTATACATTTTTTTCCCCCCACTGTCTTAAGTATTTTTGGCAAAATAGAGACACATGAAAAGGTGAGAGCCCTTTACCCTGAGTCAATTACAATGGTGACTGGGTGGCTGATGAATGGTGGAGGAGGAGTCATTAGACTCAAAATCTGAGTCTAATGGTGTCTCTGGCTGGGCACTGCAGGCACACCAGCTGTTCTCCTGCCCTAGTACTTACTGAACAAGATTTCAGAAAGCTCTGTGCCTAACATTGAATCTTAAATTGTGAAAATGTTCTTATAAAATGAATATTTAAACCGCATGCTACAAATTCACACCAAAAAAAGGGGGGGGGGGAAGATTAATATCCCTTTTGCCCTCTATTTTAATAATAAGAAAAAAAGGAGGGTGGCTAGGATGAAGGGAACAGACAGCCCGGATGTGTATGGAAAGCTGTAATTTAAATGTGCGTACTGGAATTTCAAAGAGGGCATTCTAAACCGTCAGGCCTGTTATCGGATGGTGAGTTTTGCAGGCTCTCTGGTTGCCCTGCTCTTGTTTGCGCACCCCTGGGCTTTTCATTGCCCCCAGAAATCCAAGCTTACACTGGGGAAGGAAGGCAAAGATGGTCTCCAGAGTCTCGTTAGCTCCTCACTGACCACAGTGCAGCAAGGTGCAATGGGGTCGGTTCCCTTTCCTGCAAAGTTTCCGGGTTATCTGTGCGTCCATTTAGTCACAACTGCTCTTTCCTCACTATGAGGGCAGATTATGGAGTGAACTACAGACCGCCCTTTGTCCGTCTGTGTGCCTGTGGATATCCTGTTTCACACACACACACACACCCGTTCAGGGAGAATATCCACCGGGTGAATTTTAAATGCTCCTGCACGGCTTTAATTTTCAAGAGCACAGCGCATCAGTGCCTGGGTGGAGGTGAGCTGGCTGGCCCTCTCCTGAAGCCGGGCTCACTCAGAGTGGACCTGGCAGTGGACACCTCCCCCCACTTCCACTGCCTAGCTCAGTTTGTCTCTGCAAACAGGCTTGTTTAAGGAAGTGATAAATGCCAGCGAGCGGAAAGGTGGGGATTAAAGGGGCAAGGACAGTAGCATTAACTGGAGTCCAACCAATCCTGGAGCTAATAGGGCCATGAAAAAATCAGGAACCCTGGACAAGCAAAGCCCTTCACCCCACAGAGCTGGGAGCCTCTGGGAGCTTGGAAGACCCAGAGGGGTTTCCATGTGTCCCTCGGCTGCTCCATGAGCAGGAATGGCATCCTTCTGTGCTCTGCATTCCCCGACTGCTTGGCAGAGGAAGGAGGCCCAGTTGCACTGTGACCTCGGCAGGCGAGGCGCTTAGCACCTCCGAGCCTCAACTTTCTCATCTGCTCAGTGGGGATAATTATGTGTATTTATCTTCACAGGGCTGTGGAAAGGACAAAGTAAGAGGATGACACTGAAATCAAGAAATAATAATAATAATAATAATAATAATAAAATAAAAAATAACATTGATTGAGTACATATTATATGTTAGGCAATGTGTTAAGTGCTTTCTACATTTTGTTTCATTTAATCCTTACAACAGTCCTACTAGGTAGAAACTCTTGCTATCATCATGATATGGATGCAGAAAGTGGGCTCAGAGCAGTTAAGTAACTGGCTAAAAGTCACACAGCCAACTAGCACAGATGGTGCCTGTTTTCACTCATTCATTCATTCACCACTATTTATTGAGTGCTGGCTCTAACCCACGCACTGAGAAGCAAAGCCACACCAGTCCCTTCCCTCGTGGCACTGACAGTCTCGTCACTGGAATGCACAAAGTCCAGGGCGAATAGAAGTGGAATAGACTTCCTAATGCCACACAACCCTCTGTGGGCACCAGATTGAAGACTCCAGGACAAGTCCTGCCTGATGCTGGCGACTGAGACATGCTCAGGGAGACAGTGCCAGCTTTACAGGCTCCTGCAGGGACGGACACCAGGAATCCTGGCCAAGGCAGAAAGGTCTTGTGTGTTCTCTCTCCTCATGTTTGACACACTCCCAGACTTAACAAGTTTGAAAGGAAACTCGAGGATGAATTGAATGCATTTTTCTGCTTCTGAGAAAGACTGCATTTGTACTCTTCTTTGCCAGAGAGACTCAGCCAGGCAAACTCACTTTTAAAACCTCGTTAAACAGTCTTTGTATTTACCAACAAGTGAATTTAAGGGCACTCTAGTGCCTTCAAACAGCAAGGACTCCTGGTACATTTTAAATAGGGTTTATTCAATGCATTTTCTTAGCACAGGGCTTTTCAGGAATACAAAATATATCTGTGCCCAGCATCCTAAGGCTTTTCAAAGGCAGATGATGCCTTTTATCCCTGTTGCATTACCTTTTCGTACCTCTAAAACCACTTTTGGAAGTCCTTCCTTCAATCTAACCTGAATCTTGCCTGAGATGCTTATGGTCACTTCATAGATCTTTCTAGTACAACCCAAGAGAGAGGGTCTTGAGGGAAAGGGTGTATCACAGCTGTGTGTTGAGGGCTAGCTGAGATGTGGGACAGCCTCTTGGGTTAATAACCTCCCTGTGGCCGAATCTTGGCATCATTTCCCTAATTCTGTCTAGCAGCTCCCAAACACTCAGTCCATCTCTGAAAATCCTTTTCTCGGAGACACGTAAAGCAGCATCTATAATTTGTGCCATGGAGCTTGGCACTGGCTCAACCAGGATGGATCTCAGAGATCATCAAGTCCTACCCTTATAGGACAGAGAAGGAAATTGAGGCTCTGGGAACTAAAGTGCCTTGACTAACCAAGGACACACAGCCAATTTGCAGCAAAACTGGGAAGAGTGTCCAGACCACAGGCCCACACCTATGCTTTCCTTTACAGATCTGTCTTCTTCTCCTCATCTGATTCTGTTTCCCTAAGGCCCAGGTGTACCTTGTGCTTTTTTTAGGACCACCCCTCTACACACACGCAGCCTCGAGTTAGGCACATTAGTTGCCTAACGTATTTGTCTGGCTTTGATTTGAGCAGTTTCAGGCAAGGCCACTGTGGCCATGAGGCATAAAGAGCAACCAAATGCATGGAGCCTCTGTGCCTGTTTGTAAATAGAGACTCTATTAGACCAGGCCTTTAAAGGGAGGTTCCCTGGCTGGATCTCACCAGGGAAGAATGGTACAAATGAAGTCTCCTTGTCTTCCTCCTTTATACACTGATTGAATATGCTCAGTCAGTGTTTGAGCCCAGAACCTTCCCATCACAAAGAAAGGCCCACAGCTCTCCGAGGACGCCCTGGCTCTGTCCAGATGGCCTTCTGCCCCACTGCTACTGGGCGGGGCATCCCTCCTTCCTCTGCTCCAGGACCAACCACTCTGAGCCCTCATTAGATGGCAGAAGCCTGGTGTTCTCGCCGGCTCTGGGACAGCCAGGTGGCTCCTCAGCTCTCCGTCAGCCTGAATCTCTGCAAGGTTATGGGATGCCTGGCTCAGGAGGGCACAAAAGTGCTTAGCTCTGCCTGGGGTTTGCTCTTGGCAGGCAGGGTCCTGCGACTGTGCTTCCACTCCCTCCAGCTCTCTTCTTGGAGGTCTGCCCAGCCACAAGGGGCATTGTCTGGGATTGATTCCTAAAGCCCCTGCTGAGTTTTAACAACTGGTAAAAATACCTGCTCACATTTCATGGACACTCCCCTGGCGGGAGGTTCAAGTTGCTACTGATTTAGTCATTGGGTTGCACACCCTTACAGCCCAGAGGGCCCCATCTGAGCCTTGCCCAGCTTTGGTGGCTTTGGCCATCACGAAGTCACTCCCCTCGACTTTGGGGGCCATCCTTTGAAGATGCATGAAAAAACTAAGTTAGGGAGGCCCAGGAGGCCACATTTGGGGAATCAAACTCTCTTTTGGGCAAGTCACTCTCTTCCTCAGACCTCAGTTTCCGCAGGCATACAATGCGCAAACAGGTGCAGGTGAGCTCCTGGGCCCCTCCTGGGTCCAGCGCCCACCTGACTGCTGACAGCTGTGGGTGGGGGGGGCTGCAGGGGTCTTTCTGGCCACTCGCTGATAGCCTGTCGTAGTTACCTTGCTTGAGGCCTGAAGAAAACATTTTTTTCTGCTTCCAAATGTAAAAAGAGAAAACTGTAAAATTAAAATGAGCACATATTTAATTAAATGTCTACATAATGTAACATTATGTAAATGCCATTAATTATTAAATTTGATATTCATAAAAATTTCATCACATTTAAAAACAATTTGTTCCTCTAAATGTCTCACTTTGAAAAAAATGTCAAATACGCCCTGTGATTGCTCAGGGCTAACAGCCATGAGTTTACTCAGACAAATGCTTTTAACAGCCACATCATTTGGAAAAAAAAAAAAAAATCCTTTTTAAATATTTTATAGTAGAAAAAAACATTAATGTGGAATGTGGGTAACTTTTAATGTATTTGATAGGATGTTAAGTGAAATCTCCAAAAGGAAGGATATCTAGGGCCTTAGAAAAATCTTAAAATTGTCCTGGAACCAGAGTGTGTAAAACTAAGAACTAATATTTATTATGCACTTTCTCAGTTCCAGGGATGCATAATTAGCTCATTTAATCCTTGAGGCCATCTTGGAGGTTAACAACTGCTCCCGTTTTACAAGTGAGGAGGCTGAGCGAGAGGGCAGGGACCTTCCCAAGGACGGGAGGTGATTAGCACCGCCAGGCTGAGGACTGGTCCGGAGCTCATGCCCTTGGTCTCTCTACCGCACAAAAGGCCCAGTGTCCTGGTCGTTTCCAGGGAAGAAAGCTAGTGCTGGCGGGATGAGAAGGACAGGACGCCATCTCCACAAAGCAGGAGCCCCATTTACCCCGCCTCCCACGGAGGCTGCCCCTTGCTCCGGCCAGCTGCTGCCACCCCTGTAGTTCCCATGCTATTAATAATGCAATATATATTTGAAAAAAGAGCTGAGAGCCCACTGACAGCTCTGTCAGCATTTTATACAGTCCTTAATCTCAGTCAATCCTCACAACAAACCCCATTTTATAAACAAGGGATTTGGGGTTTAGACACTTGAAATAATTTGCTCCTGGTCACGTAGCTCTCAGAAGTAACGGAAGCTAGGACTTACATGCCGGTCTTATTCAAAAGCCGAAACTGTCTTTCCTATTAAGAATATATGTGCACTGTTGAAGCAATTCGATTAATAAGAAGTCTCCTGAATAAAAAAAAGGGAAGCTTCTCCCCCCACCCCCTTTCCACAACCAACCGACCGCTCTCCCCTCTTGGCTTCCCTCTCACTGTGTGTCCACTGTTAATAGTTTGGTGGGCATCCTTCCAGGCTTTGGCCATATATTTACATGTCTCTCTAGGTATCTATCCATCTACCCATTCCTTCCTCACTTATTTACTCTGGTGGATTCTCTCCTTACACATGGCGTCTTCCAGGGTGGAAAAGGCAACGACAATCCCTCACCCGAGAAGTCCAAGTTCCAAGGGCAAGGCTGACCGGAGTCCATGGGATCAGGAAAAGCAGGCAGGTGCCTCTTGCCCCATTCTACCTCCCTATCCTTTGCACCGTTTCTCTGTCTAACACATCAGTGTTACCTACTCCTGCACGGTCTCATGTGCTGAAATGGCACATTATGATCTTAGTCTGGGAGATCTCTGGGCTCAGCTGTCTCAGGTCCCACATGGGGAGCTTAGAGAAGAACTGGGCACCTGCATAAGACCAGAGGAAAAAAATCTGACTCACTGCTGCTTCTCTGTCCTTTGCTTAGAGGGGAATCAATTAGAACTATCCAGAAGAGACAGCCAGGCCATAGATGAAACTCCTTGGGGCCAGGATCATGCTGCTTTGATCTACGCATACCCAACGCCAAGAGTTTCTAAGACACAATAGATACTAAATAAATTGTCCAATGAATAAGTGGGTAGCGTAAGAACGGGGTCTCCTCTCAGCGTTGCATGCAGGAAAGCTCTGTTACAGTGAATATTTTACTGGCAAAGATGAAAGATTTTATAGTCCTCTGGTGGGTTTTCTTTTTCCTTTTATTTTCATAGTGACAGTTCAGGGGCAAAGAAAACCCTTTGTCTCTCTGAAAAAGTAGGAGAGACCCATGAGGTTTGGGTATCTTCAACTACAAGGCTCTGTCTTTCACAGGTTGCAAAGATAGGAATATTTAGCAATAGCCCCAACAATGTCATTTGTGTAAGAGGAGTGACTTCTTGGATGAGAGGTGGTTAAGATAACACTGTGCCTTAGAGTGGAGGCTGGGCAGCCTGTGAGCTCAGGGCTCTGTTTCTGGTGCCCGCTTCTTGGCTGTGTGATCTTGGGCAAGTTATTTAGTGTCTCTGTTTCTCAGTTTCATTGTCTGTAAAATGATGATTGATAGCACCTGCCTTCTGTGGTGTGTGGAAGAGGATTAGGCACAATGATATAAGTAAAATATTGAGCTTGATGATTGGCGTGTATGCTCGTGTGTGTCTGTGTGTGTATCTGTGTATGTGTGTCTCTGTGTGTGTTTGTGTGTACATAATAAAAGCTCTAAGTTCTACTATTATTAATAATAATAAACTCTGGACCCTCATCATAATGCTATTCTCAATATCCAAAAAACTTGATTCCTATTGACAACTGTTTGATGAATGAATTAATGAATGAATAAATTTTATTGACCAGGACGAGATGCTGAGGCAGGTATTCTACCCACTTATTCATCCATCTCTGAATCCCCAGAGGTAAGTAGGTGACACATAGCAACCTTTCTGGGCGAGTTAGCTGAATGCTCATAATTTAGAAGACTAACTGGGGAAGGAGGCAAGAGATTTGAGTTTTTATCTAGAACATGTGAATTCAAGTCCCAAGTCTGCCATTTGTCAGCTTATGTGGAATCATTGAGAACTATTCTCTCTGTCTGGGGCCACCTAGGCAGCGTCAGAAGGAATGTCCACTAAACAAAAAGCGCCTCAAAGAATGAAGCCAGAGGGCCTCAAATGTTGTCCATACTGGGGGTGGTAAGGCCCAGAGTCTTCCCGTTTTCGATGAAGAAATGGGTACAGCAAACAAGCCCCTTTCCTCTGATTTCTACTCTATCTGTGCAAGAGCAAAAATACATGAAAGCAGTTCGGGAGCTGAATGGGAATGGTGGGGACTGTGCCCATCTAAAGAAGACAGCTCTCCTCACCAGGTAGGAAGGCAGGCCCAGCCATGCCAGCTCGTGTGACTCCTGAGCAGCTGGAAAGCCTGATGATCACATGAACACTACCAATTCTGTATGTTCCCATCCAACTCAAAGCTAATTTTATAACTTTGAGAGGGCCAGCACATGAGGAACGATTAAAACGCTGTGGGTCTGATTCACCCCATGAATCTCTAATCCAAGCTCAGCTGACGAAGCCCAGCGCTGAAGCCCAGATCACGTAAGGAGCCTGGCTGAGCTGCTGGTTTGAAAGACAGTCAGCGATGGGGCCTGGTCCTGATAGCCAGCCAATCTCTGGAGATCAAATAACACTGTGACAGAATGTGGCTGTTGGAAGGAATAATGACAAAATGCCCAGAAAAACACAACGCTAGACAAAATATTTCACAGGTGAAAACAGCACACCCAAGGCTTCCTGTCGTACAGAAAATCCACAGCAGAAGCCAGGTGCATGGAGCAAAATTAAAATAGAAGCTTGCACAATATGCTGTGAACAATTTCTCCTGCTACAAAACAGGGCCGTATCATGTGCCCCCAAACTCGGGCCTTTCAATCCGGGTCTCACAGCAATCTCCACTCCTGTTTACCCAGATTTGTCTTCTGAAAGCTTATTGTTTGAAGGTCTGAAAAGGCTGTTGTGCTGAGATTATACTAATATTTATTGAGCTCTTAGTAAAGGCCAGACACCATCTAAGCCCTTTGCATGTATCAATGCACTTAATCCCCAAAACCCCTATGAGGAAGGCTTACGTGTTCCCATACGAGGGAATTGAGGCCCAGAAAGGTTAATAACATCCCCAAGGGCTCAGAGCTAGAAAATAGCAGCTCTGGGGTTTGAACCCAGACAGGTCAGTTGCAGAGTCCAAGCTTTCTGCCACTGCCCACGATGGTGCTGCCCAATCTGATGCTATCGGAACAGAGGGAGAGATGGCATCACCGTCTACTGGGAACACTGCACAATGGGCTGTCGGAGTCAGTTTGGCTTTCCTCAGGACACAGGGTAGCAGATGCCTTAGTGACCCCCAAAAGGACAGCCCCCCCCTCCTCGTGACTTTTATTTCCGTTTGTGAATGTGAATTCTGCCAGAGGAGACTTTAAACCAGTATTCACTCTACAAGAAAGTCCAGAGAGGAGGTTACTTGCTAACCGATGTGAGGAGGAATGTATGTTCAAGAGCCTATTTGCATTCCCAGCTTCAAAAATGAAGCCTCTGGTTCTTTCAACAAGAAGTCCTAAATGACAGGGTGATAGCATGCTCCACCGGCTCCTTTAATTAAATGAACTCTGAAACGTTACACCTCTATGTACACTCAGAGGCCCTTCTACCCTGTTCCCTTTTGATCTCTGTAATTTATTTTAAAGATCACGTTGAACATGTTATTTGCTCTGTGAGCCATGGCCCAAAGACATCAAATTCTAACCTGATCACAGCATTCCATTCCATGTCACCCCAATCATTAAAAAGCTGCCGCGCCCCCACCCCCACCAGTTACCACTGCCTCCAAATGAAGCCTAAATTCAGTCTGGAGTTTCAAGGTCCAGTCACCACCTTGCCAAGTTATTTTCCACCTTTCATTGATTAATTCTCCTCCCCTTCAGCCGCACTGGACGCCTGCTTGTTATCTCCTCGAAGGGCTATTTCTACAGCCATCCCTCATGCAGCCCTGGGGGTCTCCATGAGGCTTCCCGGGCACCTGTGCTTATAATTCTGACCATGTTGGGATCTGCATTGTCATGGTCTTCCTTCTGGGAAGTAGAAACAGCAAGAGGGCAAGGATTTTATCTGTGTCGCAACTCACACATAGTAGGCACTCTGGCAAATGTTACTACAGTTGAACTGATGATCCAGGGAACTGAGGCATGAATAGCACAGCCTTGGACTTCCATGTCTACATCCAAAATGACACCAAGGAAACGACCTCAGGACTGTAAGCTTTATCTGCAAGCTCTGATGTTCACTGAGTGACAACCCTCTGTTAGGAAACTGATTCTAAGGGAGGGAGACATTCCGTGGATTCCATTGCATCTCTGGAGCTGGATGTGTGTGGAAATGGCCTGTGTGTATTCTTTCGGTTTGGGAATGGAGCAAACACTTGTGATGCCTGCCTTAGGCTGAACAGTGTGTTTGGTATGGAATAACCAGGTACTGACTGGTCACAGGAAAAGTGCCTGCTCAACCAAGGAGACAGACCCCTCTGAGGGACCGGCCCTGGGTGGAGAGGAGGGGGCCGAAATTGTCTGCGGAAGGAAGTTAATTCTCCTCTACTGGTAGAGGAGAAGGGAAGGAGGGAGGGAGAGAGAGAGAGGCCTGGAAAGAATATATAAATGTAGGTGTCTCTGTATATGTGTGTAGACAGATGATGATGATAAAGATATAGATAGATAGATAGATAGATAGATAGATAGAGAGAGAGAGATGATAGGTGATACAGATGATGGATGGATGGATATGAAACACAAGAGAAAGGTACAAATAATCCTCCCTCCACCCTAAGTCTCTCTCTGTAACATTATCCTATTCTATGGTCTTTATACCACTTATCACAATCTGAAATTAATTTAGTTGCAGGTTTATTTGTTTAGCCTTTATAAAAAGACTCTCTGAATCCCCCTACTAGAACGTAAGCTCCGTGCGACCAGGGGCCTTATCTGTACTGTTCCTCAGTCTCCCCAGAGCCCAGGCCATAACAGACAAATGACTACATCAGGTGAATGAATAAAAGAAGCTGTCAGATGGAGTTTTCACACCTAGAATTTAAAGCAGGAAGTAAAGAGGGTGTGTATGAATGGTGGCCTGGTTCCTGTCTCGGTGCCTTATAAGAGGAGCTTGCTGGGTCTCCCTGAGAGTGGGGCCAACTCCAGAGGGACAGGTCTGAGGGGAACAAGAATGGCGACCACCGACCCTGCTTCTGGCAGGTGCAAGGGCACCCCTGGCTGGGGGCACAGGCTTTCTGAATGCCGTGTGGTACGGCATTTATTTTTTATCTATGGAGGGCCTGTGTGCCCATGCCAACACGCAGCAGGGACCATGATGGGAGGGCCCATTCCTGTTCTTCTCCCCCAGATAACAGGCAATTTGAAGAGCAACGCAGGCATGCTGACAGCCAGCCACTCCCTCCCCTAAAACAAATGCACTGATTGTTAAGGTTTTACCACAGTTAGGGATTTTTATCACCATTTTTAGAGAGGAGAATAAGAAATAGTGATATGAAAGACATTTTGGGGACTATAATCAATAATGTTGTAAGGATTTTGTAGGGTATCCGATGAACACTTGTCTTATTAGGGAGACCACTTCATGGACGGTGTAGATGCCTGACCACTGTGCTGTACACCTGAAGCTGAATAATAATGAATGTCAACTATAATTTTATATACACACACACACACACACACACACACACAGAGTCACAGGATGTGGAGCTCAGCATAAGGAATAGAGTCAATGGAATTTAAAAGCTACATATGATGTCAGAGGGGCAGAAGACTTGGGGGAGGGAGGTTATCACTTCATGAGGGGTGTAAATATCTTACTATTACATCGTTTTATACACCTGAAACTAAAAGAAAAAAAAAGAAATAGTGAAACAAAAGATGGACAGTTTATCGTGGAGGGTCTGAGAAGCCCAGGGCAGACACACTGAGATCCTAACGAGGACCATCTCCGGTTAGTTGAGTGGCCCTGGGCCCATGCACATCCTCTCTGGTTCTGCTTTCCCATCTGTCAAAAGGGGCTAACGAAGGCCCCCTTGGAGGGTTGTGCTGAGGACCATGATGAGGACGCCTGTAGCCCAGCGCTTGGCGCTCTGTCAGTGAAGGCCAGTTCCCTCCTCGCTCCCGGTGAAAATGCTCTGCCCCATTCCAAGACTCATTGCCTCTTCCCAATCTTGGCTCAGCCTGCCAATTCAAGGGGCTTCACAGTGACTGTATAATGTGCCAGTTCAAAGGATGGGTTCCACCGTCGGAAGGCCTGGGTTTCAATGATGGCTCTATCACTCCTGGGGTGTATGACCTTGGAAGGCGGGGTAGCCTCTCTGAACTGCAGCTCCCACAGCTCTAAATGGGACGAACAAGGACTCACTGCTACGATGATGCTGCAGACAAGGCACTGAGAGCTGCGCCAGGAACCTCATAAACACTGTCCCGACGACTGTGCCACGGCCCTGCTGCCCCTCCGGCCCCCACGCTTTCCTCCCACACGCCCAAGCGCCCTCCTCCCTCAGGGCCTCCGTCCTTCCTATTCCCTCTGCCTGGATTGCCGCACCCGGATATTCTCACAGCGGCTCCATCTCAACACCCAGGCCCCGGACGAAAGGCCCCCCCCTCCCCACTCAGGCTGCCCACTCGGTCTCAATTAGCCTCCTTCAACCCCAACATTCTCTCTGACAAGGTCCTTTTGTGTGATTTTTTTCAGAGCACTTAGTACCTCATAACATTATTTTTCCTATTTGACTTGCTCATTTATCATCCGTCCCCACCCCACTGGAATGCCCATGAGAGCAGAAACCAGCCTGTCTCGTTCCTTAAAACATCTGATGCAGACAGCCCTCAGCAGGCTTGCAGAATGAAGAAGTGAGTGAATGGATAAATGAATGAATGAATGACTATGTCTCCAGGAGAGACAATGAGCTGAAGCACCTCATTTTTTGCAGGTTTTGCTGGGGTTCTGCCCCGTCTAATACCCACCACAGGAGCTGTAATCTCCAATAAGGGCCTTATTTCCAACTTTCCTGTCCTTCCTTTCAAATCTGAAAACCAGTTAATGATGCACTTGATAAAGCCTAAAGATGGCTCCTGGGAGAGCCCCCAGGGACTTCCTGTGACTGACGCCCTCAGTCACCCAGCGAGAGGCGCTAACACCTCTCCTCCCAGGTTCCTGCCTCCCCACTGCACCAGAATGGAGCTGTGAATCTGGAGGTCTGTTCTTTTCTTCAGGTGCCCAGAGCTGGGGTCACTTGGCAGAGACTGTTCACACTTC
This sequence comes from Aselliscus stoliczkanus, assembly GCA_033961575.1. Taxonomy (NCBI): domain Eukaryota; kingdom Metazoa; phylum Chordata; class Mammalia; order Chiroptera; family Hipposideridae; genus Aselliscus; species Aselliscus stoliczkanus. The sequence continues at coordinate 8,210,102 of CM066733.1, forward strand.
CTCACATTTACTGCTTTTGACATTGCCTGTGGAATGATAAGTCCTCTGGAGTAAACTCGGCTTGGCTTCTGAAAAGCCTCACTCAGCTGATGGTTTGGGTGGACGGAGCGCAGCAGGGAGGAGGGGTGGGTGTTGACTGGGGTGTTACACCAGGGCCTGGAGCCTACGGCCTGGTCCTTGTGGCTTTCTGGAACCCGTGAGGTGGGGGATGGACTTCACTTTTCTGGAAAAGGACCACATCAACATTCTGGGAGGTTCTTATGCAAATTAGGACAAGTCTTAGGGCCAGAAGCCAGGGAAAAAATCAGGCTGCACAGAGGGCTAAGGCCACGCACACATCACAATAATAAGCAAACCCAGGGTACCAGCTGCCGGAGGAAAAGTTGGGGGCTAATTAATAGTTGCAGAGGGAAGAATTCTGCAGGCTGGGAGGATGAATGATTGACCAGTGGGAGGGGCACAGCCAGCATCCTCCCTGCTCCTCCTTAGTGCAAATGTGAACAGGCTGCTGCAAACCTGCGGACACACCGCCCCTGTCAGTTATTAACGGGGGACCTTGGGCAACCGGCTTCACGTCTCTGAACCTTGGTTTCCTCACCCTTGAAACGCTGTGCTGGGTGGGCACAGAGTAATAGCTCAGTTAATGGTGCTGATTATGATCATTTCAGTTGCGTTTACTTTTACTGATTTTTCACTCTAAGACCCACAGAGTTCAAATGTGTTCTACTCTGTCTTCCTGATTGTTCTGTACAAAATGACATGTGTCCTTCAGTGGGAGGAGAACAGGGAGCTACCACTCATTATATACCTGGCACGGTGTCAGTAAGGTATTACTGACCCATGGTATGGATGATAACACAGCCACAGAGAGGTGAGGTGACCTTCCCAAGGTCACACAGCTAGGAAGTGGGAGACCAGGGCTGCTTGGTTTTAAACCCACTCCCTCTGAGCCATGCCAAAGGGCTCTTCCTGGGTCAGGAGGAAAAGGGGGGAAACTACGCTGCCTTGCCTAATCTGGGAATGGGGGTGGGGGGGCTCTGGGTGTGAGTGCACTTTTGTCCTGGTCATGCCAAGAAGATAACTCTGAAGTTGTCATAAGAATCTAAATCCTCCTAGTCATCTGCCAGCCATTCTCAGGGAAGGCAGACCCCAGAGAGGAGGTCTGAAAGGCAAAAAAAAAAAAAAAAATAGAACATTTGGCAAACGGAGACAGGGCGATGAGACAGGCATCTGGGAAATGATGCGTTCTGAGCAAATGGAGCCCACTGGGCTAATTAAGGAGGGAGGCGTCCTCCTAAAGTCAGAGATTGATCAGCCTCTCCTTCCTCACAGCCGCTTCCTCCCAGAGCTGCTCAGAAAGGGCAAGGAGGCTGCTATTGATGAGAGCCACCCCGTGCTTTTTATATATCTGTTTGCTCATTTAACCCTCCCAACCACTGTGAAGTGCGTATCGCTGTCCCCATTTCACAGATAAGGAAACTGAGGCTTCGGGTGGGAAAATGCTCTCCCAAGGTCACACATGGTAAAGGACGGGGTTGGGGTTCCCCTGAGGACTGGGGGGGCTCCAAAGCCTGGCTGGTACTCCCCAGCCAGGGAGGGTTGTTTGCTCTCCCTCCCTCCAGACCTCTTAGTTCCCTACGTCAGTCCTACTCTCGCTGCCTGCTCCTGTAACTGGGGCAGGGCTGCCATGTTCTATTTTTGGTAATCCTCCGTGCTCCGCAGGACATGCGTCTTCCTTCCTGGGAGGGCCAGTTCTGGGAGCTGGCCAGCCGCTGTCATCACCTCACAGACACTTCTCTATACGGGCAGACACAGAGGGCAGGTATCAGGGAGTCCAGGGCTCTCCATGTGTCATTTCACCTCTTTGTACCTCATTTTCTTCTCTGTACAATGGGTCCTCAAAGCAGACCACTGCAACTGTCGGGGCTAAACATCACCCAGATAAAGTGCTTAGACCAGTCCTGGCATACAGTGGGAGCTTTATAAATGCTGATTATTATTAGGCCATAGACCTGAACAATATAGAATGATGCTGTGCTAAGGCCGGAAGACCCTTAGAAACCAATTAGCCCCCTACCTTCTTGCTTTACAGAGAAGGTATAAATAAGGCCCCCAAAAGGGACGTGACTTTTCTAAGTTTTCACAGCAAGTGGCAGAGATGACATTAGAACCAGCTCATTCCCAAACATGTGCTCCGTGCCTCAGAGCGTGGCTTCTCAAACATAAGCAGCATCCAGTCCCCTGGGGTGGGTGAAACCCAGAACATGGGCCCCATCCCAGGGGGTCTGGTTCTGGAGGTCCGGGTTGGACCGGATGATGTGTGTTTCTATCAAGCCCAAGTGCTGCTGCTGGTGTGAGTCCCAGGGCCCCACCTTGAAAACCGCTGCTGGAGGGTCAGAAAACTAATGCCTGGTGGGGCCAGGTAGGCAAGTTAATATAATAGGCGAACTAGGGTCTAAGGGTAACTAAAGATCGTGCCAGGTCTTCTGGGAACAGCCGCTACTGCTCAGCACCAGATGGCATGGAACAGAAATGTGGGGCCTGGGTTTCTAGGCCTTCGGTTTTCTCAAAGGAAGCTATAAATCTGTCCTTTTAGGTGAAAACTCCTAGAATTTCAGTGTGAGCAACCAACTCACATTTTTGTTTTAAAAAGTGTTTGGACCCATAAATCACATCCACAGGTTGAATCTGGCCCACAGGCCACAAGCTCAAGGACCTCGGTGTTACTTTTTCCACAGGCCTGAATCTCAGGGGGGGATCAACCCTATAAACAATTACTGTTTGTTCCGCTGGAGAAATCTAATCCAGAAATTGTGGGGTTTCCCCCAAAAGAGCATATATCGATGAGTATTTTAAAATCTATTCATCCAATTCACATCCTGACGCAGTCTCCGAAGGGGACACTCATCTTCATGTGGGTACACGGCACAGCAGGGACATCTGACCTCGGTGTGGGGAAAAGCCAGTGTTACCCTGCTGCATTTAATGGGATGGAGAAGGGGGCCCCAAAGCTGTGTGGGCTCACTCAGCCCTCCCGGAACATTCCTACACTTTGCCCTCTTTCTTGGCTACTGATATCAACAGCAACGTTTGTTGTATATATACGATTTGCCAGCTAGTTTACATAGAGTGTCTCATTTACTCCTACCGTGTTGTGCAGAGAGTGTGATTATCCCTGTACTTTGCTGAGTAAGCGAAGCTGCACTCAGAGCTCACGCAGTGGTCAGTGATGGCAGACGAGCCCACACCAGGGCTTGGCTCGCCTCCCAGCAGGCTGGTTGGTGGTCTCCTGGTTCCTGAGCCCGTGGGGTCTCCCTCAGGCAGAGGGCAGGGACTGTGTCCTCTATTTTCCCGTGTCCCTTACAGGGCCAAGGGCAGGCCCTGTCCCCTATGTATCCGCAATGCATGAATGCTGCAGCCAGTGGAGCTGGCGCCATGTTGACAAAAAATTCCTCCTCTTCACTGGAGAGGGAACTTGCGAGGGAAAATTACAGTTTTCTGTAAAATATGGAAATAGATGCTTGCAAATGAGTTCAAATTTATGATAATTTCTCAATGTCTCAAGACATCCCACTTGAACATCTGTGTGGTTTATGGGCGAGTGCATGAACTGTTGCTAATCAGAAATGAAATGTGCCAGCTCCACAGACCTGTCTGTTTCCTGCGGTTTTAGATTTTTTTCCCCGCCTCCTACCCAATCTCCCTCTAAGTTAATTAGACCATGGGAGAGGCATGGATACTCTTCCATGATTCAGAGTAGCCAGAAGTCACTGGGGAAAGAGAATAGTCCAAGGAAAATAATATTTCCCTTGCCTCGACAGTTGGTTCTTTTAACTTCCATCTCCACCACCCACACAGACAGCGCCATAAATAAGACATGCTACAGACTCTCTCAGGTGTCAACATCTCAATGAGAGAATTTGCTTTCTGACACTTTGGAAAAGGTCAATAGAGAGAAAAGAAATTAAGAGACAGGATCCGTCTGATGCCGAGCTTCCTCCATTCAAACTAACGGCGGCAGCGGAATTATTTCGCAACTGTAGAGGAGATGTGGGTCCCAAATGATATGGTAGAGTTTTATTTTCGAACGGTGCGTATTTTTAAATGTGGGGAAAGAATGGGGCCTGACATGTACTGGCAAGAGCATTCCTGTTGCCCAGCAACCTTGTCTTTCAACACAAGCTGAAATAGGCAGCTCCAGAGAAGTGGGGCCCAGTCCCATCCCTCCACGTGGAGGAAGTCTGTGGGAGCAAATGTCTACTGGTTTCCTGTGGCCGTTCTTGCCCCCTCCCGTCTGTTTTGCACACAACAGTCAGAGCGATCTTTTCCAGCCCAGACTGAGTCACATCTGGCCCTGTTGAAGACTCGTTAATGGTACCGCTCGAAGGATCAAGTCCAGGATCTTTAGGGGGCTGAGGGTTCTGCCTGGTCTGGGTCTTCCTTCCCTTGTCACATACCACAGCCCTGGCATTCTCCATTCAAATAGCCACTCCCTTCGGCCCGCAATGACCTGTGCCTGGCACCCTCTCGCTCTGCCTCCCTCTCTCCCTCTGCAGCATGCAGACCTCAGCTTTCCAGATCTCTCAGACACGGGCGCCGTGTCATCGCCCCTCCGTGCCAAATGCTTTCCCTTAAAGCACTTCGGATTGTCAGGCAAGACTCAGCTAGGGGCTAGCTGACTGATGCCTGCCTACCCCATGGGACCAGCTCCACAGGTCCGCTCTGTCTGCTTTGCTCGGCTCTGACGACGCCTGAGACTCAGCATGAGCAGGGTCCACAGCCTCAGCTCTGCTGACATATTGGATCAGATCATCCTTTGGTGGGGGTGAGGGGTTGTCTTCTGCATTGCAGGATCAGCATCTCTGGCCTCTCCCTATGAGATGCCAGGACCGACCCCCCAAGTGGAGAAAACCAAACCTGTCCCAAGCATTGTTAATTGTCCCTGGGTGGCCCCCAGGTGAGACTCACTGGTCGAATCCGGCACAGAGTTGGCACTCAGTAAAGGCCCATCCACTTTCCAAAGTCCCTTTTTCTTTATTTTTAAAACAGCAGATCCATTTTTAAAAGTCAGTAGAATGCTAATACAGGAAACAGTGGGACAGTGCTGCTCCAGAGGAGATAGGGGCCAGGTATCCTTGAGTGTGTCACTTAGATGCTCAGAGCCTCTGTCTTTCCATCTGCAAACTGGGAACTGCCATCTCTACCTTACAGGTTCATGGTAAGGAATAAATAAGGTAAGGTGAGCCACGTGTCTTATTCGGTGCCTGATACATACGAGGCGCTAATTGTAGGTTCACTTTGCTCCCTTTTCATATTCTTCAGGGGCCTTAACAGAGAGCAGACTGGCTTACAAAAACTTTTAAGTATCTTATTAATTTTATATGGAAACAAATATTAGGACATGGAGATCCCAGGAACAGCCATGTATTATTATAAAAAGGAAGGAAGGAAGGAAGGAAGGAAGGAAGGAAGGAAGGAAGGAAGGAAGCAAGCGGCGGGCGAGGTGGTGGGAGACCTAATCTATGATGGAGAAGCTTTGTTTGATTTTTTTTTTCTAAGTATGTTTGAATTATTAAGTGTCTGGCTCATTAAGCAAGGGGTGCTGCAATAATTCTATCGCCAGAGACAAAATTGCTGTTTAAATTGAGTTTTGTCAATTTAGCTAATTTACTAAGTGGGCATTGCCACATCTTCATTATTCTCCTCTGATCACAGACTCACGGGGACGATGTGATGTTGGTGCACCGCATCTACCCAGGCTTCGGTGCCGCCCCTTGGAGGTGTGTGCACGCTGGGCACGGGCCCTCGCGGGTGAATGGGCAGCCACGCTGGCTTCTCCCACAATGTCCAAATATCTGCTCTTTATACAGAAAAGAAATCTCATAAACCACACGATAAAGACCTGCTGAATCTCCCACCTCCATCAAAACACAGGCAGGCCAGACAGATGTCATTATTCTTTCTGGTGGCCTTGGAGCTGACTGAGTTTCCTTCCCTGGGCACTAGATCTGCTAGTGACCAGCAGTGAGACCTTGGATAAGTCCCTTTACTTCCTGGTATCTCCGTCTCCTTCCGCAAAACTGCTCGGCCAGTTCAGAGTTTCGGAACAGGGCCGGAATGCGGGTGAGGCAGGCCAGGGGCTCTGAGGGGCATGCCCCCCGCCAATACTGCCTTTTAAAGAATGCTGCATGCTGGGTGCTTGCTTTGCCACACCCTAGCCCAGCTCTGTCACAGAAACACAGACACTCCTTTCACTGGAACATGGTGGCTGATGGCGCTGTCATTCTTGGGTTCCTTTAGAAACACTCTGTACTTCTGTGGATGAATTCTGTGTGTATAGTCAAGATTGCAGATATTATTGATTTTGTTCTCCTGCTCCTGCAGGGCAGACAAGTTGCTTTGTAACCGTTTCAGACAATGAGGGAACAATTTTGCTCTTAATTGCAAAAATACTCAGGAAACCAAAAAATAGTTTCCTCAAGTTGGTTTCCTCCTGCATCCTGACCCCAAGAAAAAATCCCTGCTGACCTTCCAAAGGCCACCTGCTCGGCCTTTTCCTAGTGGTGTGTAGAGGCATGAAAGTGTAACCGTTTCAGGATGGAGTGATGGCGAATGCTGTTTCCTGTATACTCTGCTGAGTAGATGTCATTCCTAAGTATTATCTATCTGCAGGACTTTTGAGTTACAGTGTCTCATTCTACCAGAAATGTCTGATTTTTAATATTTTTACTGAACCCGTTTGGCTCCTATGAAGTTAGTGTAACGTGCACAATTTGACAAGGTTTAAGACATGATGTAGTGACTGGAGCTCTAAGTAAAATAATGAGGGGTGATTTCCCCTCTCCTAGAAGGCTCATCACTGACTCGCCATGAAGACCTTCATTTCACTGCAGAGCAGCAGGACACGAGGAAGCACTGACTTCTCAGCCAGCACGGTTGGCATCTGCTTTGCAGTACAGCCTCCCTCACCTGGGCCTGCTGTCCACAGGGGCTCGACCTGCACTGCTCCATGTAGCTGCCCTTTCAGCATGTCTGAGCTTGGTGGCCCTGCGTGAGAGGAGGCAGCGTGACTGGTGGGGTCCCGCCTTCGGCGATGGTTTGTCGGATCAGAGGGAGACACCGGACATTCAGTGCCCTGTATGGGCATGTGACTGGAGTCCTCTTCCTTTGTTGATTTTAAATTTTGATCCAATAATGTACCGGAAGAGAGGGTCTTGGCTGCAGAGTACAAGGTCTTATAGTCACAGATCTTGGCTCTTGCAAGCAGCGTACAAATTCACCCACAAACCGTAACGGCGCGGTGAATGGCAGACCATCCTTGTACTCTGCTGTTCCCTCCTACTAAGAGGGCTCTCCTACAGAAACTCCCCGAGATTGTCCTGAGTGCCACTTATCTGCCACCTGATGGACTCCCGCTCCAGCGCTCTTTCTATGAACTACCAGAACTTCCCGAGGTTGAACTCTCCACCTCAGATGGCCACTGCCAGTATATTGGCAGACGGATCCCGTCTGGCTAACGGTGTATCATCTCCCTCCTGCAGAGCACTTTCACCGTCCAAGCCACTTTCTTGGGTTCATTTTTCTAAAGTCAGAATTAAAATCCAGGCTAGATGGTGACAGTGGTTTCGCCAACATATCATACTTTATTTTCTCACTTGCAGATGATATTAAAATTAACCGATCACACTTGTAGTAATGAAACTAATAATAATAATGATATGATAACTAACATGTTTGGAGCCCTGACCCTGTGAACGGTGCTGTGCTAACATTCTATACACGATCACAGTCGATACTCATTAGGACCCAGACAGGTAGGATCCGACCACTAGGTCCATTGCAGAAACGAGAGACAAGGCTTCGCGAGGCGGAGTGTCTTGCCCAAGGTCAGGCAGGCCTGAAGAAAAGAGCAGGGTTTAGGTCTAGGCTGTGTGCACCTGGGCTGGGAGAAGCGTGGATGCCAGCAGCATTCCCTGAGTGGCATGCATGCACATATTCCCTCACTAAGTGACCGGTGCTGTGCCAGGCACTAGGGGTGCCCTGTCCTCAGGAGCCTGTGCTAGTGGACATGAGGAAAGGCAAGTCAGGGGGACAATCCAGGGTGGTATCAGCTGTGATGCACTCAGGAACAACGGAGTACCAAAGTAGTCAGAAGCAGAACGTGAATGAACCCAGATCAAAGAAGTCTTCCCGAGGAAAGGTGATGAAGGGGACTTGTCCCACGGGAGCCACCATTCCGTTCCATTTCTACTCAAGGAAAAGAGGCAAGTGCCAGGCTCTGTCCCAGTCCCTGGTTACTGCCGCCATGTGGCTGGCATCCACCCTGTCCCCTGCCTCGGCCGTTCTCACCCTGAAAGACACCCGACACGATGTGTGGTTAGCGACCAACGCTAATGCTGACGGAGGCACAACGTGACCAAGGGAAGATGTACTCGCCGTCCCAAATGGGACACTAACAGGAGCTACCGACTGGTCAGGCTGAGTGAGAAAAGGCAGACCATCAGGGAGGTCCCTATGTCGGCACCATTAAAGATGACACCAGAAATATGCCCAACAAGTGGGGGAGCTCCCCGGAGCACGCGTGGCTCATTCTTCTTGGTGATTATTCTAAGTCTGGGCTCTGATCTTCCCCATCCATTCCCTGCCTCGTAAATCTGTGTGTTGAAGGAAATCCAAGAAGGGAAAGCAAAGGTTGGCAACTGCCTTGAAGTTGGGGAAGTGGGCGGCTGACCCCACAGCTGCCTGACGACTGAGGCACACGGGTGCTCCCCCAGCATGGCCACGTTTCCAGGGCAGAGGCCGGCGAGGGCCCCTGTCTCCACACCCGCTGCTTCGTATCAGGAAGACTGAGTCAGAGAGGAGGGATGAGCTGGCTTAGAAACATACCGTTTCTGAGAGGTGGACAAACTGACCGACTGCCTCCCCAGCTGAATGTGATATCAATATTGAAATACTAAATACAAAAGCCAAAATACCAAATTCATGTACGTTGACTCCAGGTGCTCAAGATAATGACTCATTTACCTGAACAGGGAAAGCTGACCCATGGCAGTGGCTCTCAACCTTCGCCTGGTTGAGAATTACCTGGGGATGCCCAGGCAGTGACACAAACTAATGACAGAATTACTATGGGGGGAATCAATATCAGGAGAGCCCCCAGGTGATTTCCAATATGTAGCCAAGGATGAGAACCCCTATACTCCATGTTACCCTGCCACATTTCAACAGAGGAAACTATTAGTAAACAGAACCTGGTTTCCATGGGAACGTGTAGCTCAGCAACTCTGCCTTTCAGAGCATTCCGGGAGGTGAATTATTTAGTTTCTCTGCCCTTATTGCCACCCTGTTTCAGGTTGTAGGGCCTCGAGTGGCAGGGACTCTCTCTTATTTTTATGACTGGCCGATGGGCTGGGAGCTGGGAGATAATCTTGTCTGTCAATACCTGCTGCAGAAATCATTTCTCTGCAGAGAATGGCCGGCAGATGTGGCGTGTGCTGAGTGTGGTTAGAACGTTGCGGTGGGACCCAGAGGGAGGCTTTCCATGGGAACTGCTGTGGTTGGAGGGGGCAGCGTCGCTATTAGAATATTCTGTCATTCTTTCTTGGGATTTGGTCCCTGGGAAACCAGGATACCAGATTTCTCCTTAAAAAAAAGAGGGGGAAACCACGGATTATTTTTAAACACTACGCTTGGGCGTTTGTGTATTTATAGGGAAATATCAGGGGGGTATGTATTTTACTTTTTAATACTAGTCACTTTTGGAAATGGGAATTTGGGGAACAGTGAAAAGGATTCGGGCTTTTTACTGTACGCTTGTTTATGTTTGGATTATTTAAAACAAGGAGCCTATAAACACTGGCTCCTTGGGCCATCCTGACCCTCAGCCAGGGCTCAGGTCCACGTTTCCCAGATCTAAAAATCCCAAAGCCTAACTGTAAGAGCACCAGGGACGCCCGCAGAGTTTGGCTGAGGGCTTCATGAGGAGGCCCAGGCGTGTGTCACACCCACCGGGGAATCCTGGGTGCCTTCCCTCGCTGCTCCTTTCCCACACACCTCCCCGTGTGGCACCCCCCCGACACACACTGCTCTCCCTACTCCACACCTCTACCTGCATCTCCTCTTTCCCTCCTCATCTCCTCTTCAGCTCAGCTCACTCCAACCATTTCCCCACCTCCTATATCCCCTGCCATCACCACCACCCAGTCTCATCTCTTCATGCCCTTTGTCCTCCTCAGAAGGGACCCACCCTCCCTGCCGTGTGCTTGTGTGTCCTTGAGCGTGTGCAGGTGGCCTTAAAGATCACAGACTAGCTGTTAATATAACAAACTAGGCTTCCATGACCTCCATCACCTCCCCTCCCCCTACTTGATCTTTCCATGCAGCGCTAATCACTCTCTGACACTATGTCTTTGTCTGTTTATTGCGTCTGTGTGTGCCTCTCCACTGAAATATAAGCATCGGGATCAGGACTTTTGTCCACTGCTGTATCCCTCACACCTCGAGCAGTTCTTGGCATGCAGAACTCTCCGAGGTATATGCTGAATCAATGAATGAAGGAATGATGTTTCCCTGACCTGCAGTGATGAAAGAGGAGCCAAGAAAAAGGCAGACAGGAGGGACGTGATGGAAGGGAAGGTTTCACACCGTTTCTGGGGCTAGCTGGGGATTGGCTGCTGGGTTTCTTGGCTGCATCTACTAGAACTTGCATGCTAGCCACCTCACCACATGGAAGCCATTGTACTAGAAACTTCACATTCCTCATTTATAACCCTGCCCACCACCCCACAGTGCAGCATTAGCCCAGTTTCACAGACGGGGAAACAGGCTCAGAAACGTTTTTTCACTTCACTTTCACTTCACTTAGTCAAACAACCAGTAAGTGACAGAAATGGGTTTAAAACTCCAGCCAGTCTGACCCGAAAGCACTTTCCAGGAAGCCAGACTACCTCATAAAATAATCAGATCTCATTTTCTAGACCAGGGGACTAGTACACTTAGACAGGTGCGAGGGGTTTCTTCGAAGATGCGTGAAGGCTCAAGCAATCAAGGCAAGAATTCTCCAGTTCTGACACATGGCAATAGTACGCCAAGCCTCTCGAGCAGTTCTGGGGTGTGTGTCCTTCCCACTGACCCACGGTGGGTAGCAAGGCATGTGCCTCGATGGCTTTTGTCAGCACTAGGGCTGCGGTGAGCCAAGCCACCCCCACTCTCTCCGGGTCCCCTTGGGGGATGCATATGTGTTAGATGGCACGAAGGAGCCATGATTGGGAGCATCCCAAATGAGGCTTACTCCTGAGATCACCGACATCGGAAGCACAATGGCTTCACCAAATGAGTCGACCAGCCAAAGGCATTATTACTTCCCAGGGGGAAAATGACCCCCAACCAATTCACTTTCCCAGCTTATGTGCCCGTCTCCGGCACACACGTGTGTACACGCCATGGCGATGTAGGAACATCTCCTGAAAGACAACCGATGAGGATGCTTTCTCCCATGTTTTTTTCTTAACACTTACTTATACAGCTAAAATGTTGCAAATGTGGGAAGAAGGAGAAATGCAAGCCTCAATGAAGAGCTGAGAGCAGCAGAAAAGAGACCAAGAGAGAAGGTTGCTCGACCATGGGGAAAGAGGCTCATTCATGGAGTACTTTCCACCACAAACTCCGAGGGCAAAGAAGACGGAGATTGAAGAGGGAGAAACAAGCCTCTTGAAATTCATAATTCAAGGCAAAATAACAAAACTTAATTGTTCCCTGTCAGCCACCGCTCATTTTTGTCTTCCGTGATTCTGCACAAATTGATTTGGCAGCACTAAACAGCTGCCACGCTCACTTTTAAAGGACTGTCTTGTTATCTATAGCCTGTTAATATGTTCATCCTTCACCCCTTTCAGTAACTCTGGGCAGTTTTTTACCCATTTGGAGCGAATGAGGCTCTCATCTGAGAGGAGGAGGAAGATTGTCCAAGAGGAAATGTCATCATGGAGGACAGACATCACCCTAAGAGGCTCGGAGGCCCCTGGGACCCAGACAGGAGCCCTGGGAGTGAATACACAAGGAAAGAAGCCAAGCCGGAGTGTCTACTGAGGCTGCTCTTTAACCACCGCACATATGTGGCTCTTGAAATTGAAATCAATTAAAAAGAGAACGAAAAGTTCTATTGGTCAGTCACATTAGCCCCATTCCAAGAGCTCGACAGACCAAAGTGCCTAGTGGCCGCCATATTGGTAACACAATACGTGATTTCTATCATCGGACAGGGCTGGTTCAAAGCTGTCAGACTCCAATCGGGTGGCTTCTTACTGTCTTATCTCACACCATGGCGAGATAAGCTAGCTTTCCTGCATACAGCTTGCCACAATCCACTTTGGAAAATCCAGATGTGAAAAAGCTATGGGCTTTGTCTCTGTCTGTTCTTACCCACATGAGATGATCTGGTTGGTGTCACTAGGGCAAGGAATAGGACTGTTCATCATGTGGCCCAGGATGGGTGAATCAAAGAGTGGACAGTACTGGTCCTGGGTCAGTCTTCCTCCTCCTATTAGATATGGGTCCTGGCTTATACATCTCTTCTGCATAAACCTGAAGCTACCTTTAATCCCCACTGCGTCATCTGTATACACTCTGCAGATAGCCTCTGAGCAGTGTGGGCTTACTGCGTGGCATCCTGGTTTCTTTTACAAGGCAGAGAATGGTGAAACAGCAGTCTCCTGGGCCAGCTGTGGACTCAAGTTGACCTCAAGCATTCTAGCTGCTCTTCTCAGGGTACAAAGATAAAAGGTATCCAGAGATGCCCCTCATACTACATGGTTGGCCCTTAGTCTATCTCCAGGCAGGATGTGGCATAATTAATAGTGCAGTTATCTTCTCATCATTCCACTATTCAAGCAGGAGTAGAAGTACCTAGGATACAGAGTGAGTATCATGTGCACAATTAATAATTTCTTTGACTGCACAGTATTTAACCTAAAACATTAGATGTGCATTATTGGGCTTTGATTGCTTGTTTTCTTCCATCCGCCTACTCTTATGTAGCTGTTCTCTATGAAGCTATGATTTATTGACAAATCATGTATTTTTTTTCCCTAACTTCTTACACTTTTCAAAAGTTTGGAATAATTTGGACCTCTCCTCTGCCTCTTTCAAAACTTTTCTCCCCTTTGGTTTCCATGACACTGTCCTTTCCACAGTTTCTGTCCCCAAGCCCAGCAAACTGCCCTTGTGACTCGGATTTGCTGTCAGCAGCAAACGCTGATGGGGGTGGAAAGGAAGCGGTGCTCTGGTGGAAGGGAGGCTGGAAGGCCAGACTGGCCTCATGGAAACAGTGGAACCATTCTGGGTAGAGGCAGAGCAAATGCAGACCTGGTTCATTCAGGTGGAGAGCAGGTGGCTCTGGTCAGTGCCATTGGTTGGGGAAATAGTTTTCTTTCACCACAGAATGCAGGGAGTAGAGTCCCGTCTCCTACAAGGAGGAAGGGGATGCCAAGGGCTAGATGGCCCCCCTGCTGCTTGTCTGAGGTTGCTGCCAGCATTGTTTGGCCTTGGGCAGGGAGCGCCAGTGAGGTGGCGGGCCCCAAGTCTGCAGGCGGAAAGGATTGGCCGGGAGGGCCTGGAGAAACCCCAGGTTGACAGTGTCATATTCCCGCTTCTGTGTGCAGCTTCCTGACATTTATGCCCCCTCTACACCCATCTGTGAGGGGCTTATGGGTCTGTGACTTCCCACATGCACTGAGACCCAAGGCAGGCTTCTGCTGACCACCCCATCTCATCATCCGACCCAACTAAAGGATTCTTCCTGCATATTTTACCTCCTGATCACATGAGATTGTACCTCTGGGATTATCTTTGATTCCTTTCCACCTTGAACCCCACACTCAGTGGGTTACCAAGTAAGTCCTACCAATTCTATTAACCATCTTTCTGACAGGCTTCTCACTGCCTCAGAGCAGTGGTTCTCAAAGTGGTCTCTGGAATGACAGCATCAGCACCACCTGGGAATATGTTAGAAATGTAAATTCGCAGGTCCCACTGTCGGGAGGATCAGAGAGTCTAGCATGGAGCCCGGCAACCTATGTTTAAAGGGCCCTTCAGACAATTCAGATTCGCACACCAGTGTGAAACTGCTGCCTGGCACCAGAATTCAACCCCTTCCCGTGGCCTCCACGGCCCTGGATGGTCTGGCTCCTCCCTCCCTCTCGTTATCACTCTCCAGCCAGAGTACCCTTCGCTTTAGTCCTGGAAAGGCCCAGGATCTGCCCACCTCAAGCCTTTGCAAATGCCAGTTTCTCCGCCTGGAATATTTTTATGCAATTTGCCCTTCTTCCCGCTTTTCACATGGCAAGCTCCTTTTAACCTTTTAATTCTTAGCATAAATGTCACAGGGGTTATGCTTGGCCAACCTCCCTGAAGTGCCTGCCCCACCTCTGCCCCCTAACCTGTACTTCGTCTCCATCTCTTCTCCTTGGTTTTTTGTTTTGTATTACAATTATTTCTGTTTTATGGTCTCTCTCTCTCTCTCTCTCTCTCTCTCTCTTTCTCTCCCTTTTTAAAAACTTAGAAGTAGGGGCATTATCTGTCTTGTTCACCCTGTGTTTCCAGCATGGTGTCTGAAGTATCACAAAAATTCAGTAAATAACTAGCTATTGAATGAATGCATCCAGCCTGCCCTCACCTCTGTTTACAGAGCTCCAAGCCTTGAAGGCCTTGGTTTATCTCCAAATGGTCTCTGAGATGCCCTCCAGCCCCCGCCGTGGTATCACGGGTGATACATAGCGTGATTCACCAAGCGTTACTTGCTCTGATTAATCCCTAGTCCATTCTGCCTTGGCTCCCAGCTCTCAGGCTCATGCAGCCACCAGATTTGCCTTCCTCACTCGTCATTTTCGCCATGCCCTCTTCGGACGTGGCCATCGGAACTCACAGAAAATCAATGTGGACCATTTCCATTCCAAGGGTCATGCAATTAGGAGAAAGGGCCTGTTTCTTCACAGTAAGGCCAAGGTTCATATGGCAGCTCAAAAAAAGGTAGAGGATACGAAGCTCATTTTGCAGACACTCATCATAAGGATAAAAAGAGCCCTTCTGTGTAAAGTGATGGTGGCCTTTTAACAGCAAGGAAGGAGTGGGGTGTTGGGATGAGGTCTTCATGTGGCAGGTGAGAGACCATGAGACCAGAGATGAGTGGCTCTGAAGTCAGGGCCTGTGTCCACAGCTGCGGGGCTCTTGGTCCTGGGTCCCTTTGGCCTCACTGGCCGTTCAGACCCATGCCAGACTCCCCATTTGATCCTGAGAGAGGGAGTCCCTTTGCTAAGGTCAACTCTAAGCAACGGGCCCGGAGGCCAGAACTGATGATACCCTGCCAAGGCGCCTTCAGGAATGCCACAGCTTGTCTCTGGGAATACTAGACCTAAACCAGCGCCTGCTGGCAGGGGGCCTCTTTTCCTGAGAGGACCAGAACCTGCTAAATTTCACGAGTAGTGCCAATAATGGCCGTAAATAATATTAATGGAGGACGATTGGTCTGAAGCCCTGTGAAGCACTTTACAGGGATGGTCTCTATTAACCGTCTGAACATAACCCTATAAAACAGGTGTTACTATTACCCTGTTTTACAGATGAAGAAGCCAAAGAACAGAGGTCCCCAGGGCCATACGTCCAGTCAATGGCAGGGCTGGGATTCTACCCAGGACAGTGCTCATGACCTTGACCCATTATCACAGCATCCCCATCACCCCTCCCAGGAGGCAGGTATGACTTGTGCCACTTTACAGATAGGGAAACTGAGGCTCCGCTAGGATTGCTCAGCTGCTCCAGGCCCTCAACTCCCCACTATAAAGTCCATGTCCCCCCCTCTTTACAATATGCTAAACTTTTTGGCCTTCCATAAAAAGAAGAGATAGATGGGAAGGAAGGAAGGGGAGCGAAGAAAAAGCATCAGAGGAAAACAATGTAAAAAGTAAATAGGGGGGAATCCAATGTTACAGGCGGTTAAATTACTTGTGCGAAACAGACAGGACTGAGAGCTGCCTGATTAGGCTGAAGCCTTCGCGGGAAGCTTGGAAAGGAGCAGTTGGGCCTGGGTGCAGGCTGTTCATTTTTAGTTCTAGGGGCTTCTAGGGGCTTCCAGAGGAAGTAGATGCTGGCGAAGATCCCAATTGAGGATCTGCAGCGTGGCGTGCCAGGCCAAAGAGAATACCAGTTTCCTCCAAATTGATGAAAGCGGGGAAGGCGGTCAGAAAAGGGGGATCTGTTAATTATTCGGCGTTGGGCACTCCTTCCAGACAAGTGTCTTGGATCCGCTGTAATGGCAGGGAAGAGGTTCTCTATTCTATAAGCAGGATGGAGTTGCTAATAAGAAGTCTCATTCTATTCGAATGAACTTCACCGTGATTAAATAGAGCCGAAGAGATAAAATGGGTGTTCAGTGAGATGCTAAATTGCTACCCAAGAAGCGGCCGAATGATCATTAAGGTTTTCGGGTCCTAATTCTTCTCAGGGACAAATGAATGAGAAATGTCCGCCCTACTTGAGAGAGCACATGGGGAAATTGGACTTGGCCATGGGTTGGTTGGAGGAAACAAAAAATGGGTCGCTGGATGCCAGGAAACTGACAAGGCAGAATTTGGGTTCTGGGGGTGAAAAGGTGAGAGGGGAAGAAGACGGAGGCAGAGAATTCCTATTTATGTTAAAACCATTCCCGGCTCGAAGCCTGATGTCTTCTAGGCCTGACCTCATTTCCTACTGGCCCCGAGACGGCTGGACCAGAGCACAGCGTGTGTCCGGTATGACTCTCGCCCGGCACTGACTCATCAGATGGCTGTGGCCTGCTGGGACTCTCCAGTCACCACGGAGGGAGCATCACAATGAGAGGATGCAGGTGCCTCTGAATTCTGAATTCATGGGGGCACAGCAGGGCAGGAGGAAGGGGGGATGACAGGAGGAGGCACGAGGGGGGTCAACTAATTACCAATTATGAAGCCCTTTGCAAACACAGCAGCTCCACCTGAGTGATAAATGTTATTACTCCAGCTCCATTTAGCCAACTGCGATGTCCCTACTTGCAACTTTAGAGAATTCGCCACGGGAGCAGCAGATTGCTTACCCCACAAAACCTCCACCCCAGCTCACATCCTGACGGGCTAAGGGCTGCAGGATAAAATTCTTCCTGGCAAACCTTCCAAAACACAGGTTGTGTAACGTCTATGCAAACAATGGAGAATAGAAACCTTCAAAAAAAAGTGTCATGCGTGTCTTTACATTTTTGTAGCACTTTTAAACTTACGAAGTCGGTGCACATTCACTTAGTCCTTCTAGTCTTCTCCGAAGTAGTTTTATTCTCCATTGATCAGATGGGAAAACAGCAGCTCAAAGAAGGCCAGAGATAAGCCCAAGGTCACCAAAGGAACGTGCAAAAAGAAGTGAATAGGGGCTTCAAGACAAGTCGCCTGACCCAAAATTCCATTTGCCTGAGTGTGTCTGAGTGTGTGTGTGTGCACGCGCACGTGCGTGCACTCCTTTGTATTTGCGAATATATCTTTCAACACCTAAGATGAAGGCAGCAACCCTAAACAAGAAAAATGTGCTTTCTGTACATGCCCTTTATTGTTATGAAAGTAAGACACAAATACTATAGGAAATCAGAAAATATATGAAAGTATGAATAACAAAGGAAAAAATACTCATATAAGTTTACCTCCTAGACACACTATGTTTAACAACAAAAAGTCTCCTAATCTGCATCACCCTCCTCCTCCCCCACTTGCACAGAGAAGGTGGGAAGAAGAAGGCATGGCACGGAGGTCAGGAGCACAGGCTCTGGAGCCAGAGACCTGTGTGCAAATCCTAGTTCTGCTCTGTGTCCTCAGGCGAGTGATTTAGCCTCTCTGGGCTTAGTTTCCATGTCTGTCATATGGAGTGAAATTATATCTGCATTGCAGAACTGATAAGAGAAATCCACAACTTGGTATTAACCAAGTGCCTAGAAACCTGCTATGGCAACAAACACTATCTAGGGGCTACTCAACTTCAACATACACATTCCAAGCTCCCTTCCAAGTAATCCTCCTTGGGAAACCCACAGAATGTATCAGACACCCAAAAGAGATCGGTTACATCCAATCAAAAACTGCTTGAGGAGCTCTGTGGTATGAGAGCACAATTTAAAGTAGGGCTGGCCGAGTGGCACGGTGGTTAAGAGCTGGCTTGGGACGCTGGCGGCCCCGGTTCAGATCCCACATGTGGGCGCCAGTGACACTGCCCTCAAAAAAAAAAAAAATAATAGATAAAAAAAATAAATAAAGTAGATATAGTGGGTTAGGGTCTGGTTCCAACTGTGCTCTGTATCAGCTGTGTGCCCATACACAAATCACTTAACCTCTCTGAGTCCTGTACATCTGTACACTGGGGTAACTCTACCAGCCTAAGAAGATAACGTAGGGGATAGTCTGCAACATCTCCAATAATTGAGGGTGCTGTTTGTCATTCCTGTTATTATAAAGGCAATGGCCAATATCTTCCTTTCTGAGGTAATGAAACTATCAGGTCTGGTTCCAAATCTAACACTAAGGGCGTTAAGAAAGTTCTGACCTGACAAGGTGAACCAGGTCTAGATCATCTAGCTAATAGCTTCCGTTGGTTGAAACTACTGACATTATTTTTATGAACACTATTTCTTGGTATTCCAGGGGAATATTACCATGGTTCCACCTGCATAAATTAAAGGTCATCTGCTCTGAGGGACCACCTTCTCATACATAAAATGAAAGAACTCACTGTTTGGAAGCAATAAATACCTTAGGCAGTGCAGAGAGTCTATTGGAATTCTTTCTGGGACGCTTCTTCCAAAAGCTACACCCTGGCTATGCAAATACTGAAGACTGACATTACTGCAATTTGTGTTAACATTCTCTCTCAAAAGCAGAATGATATTAAAGCTCAAGAAATGAGTGAACTGAATGGAAAGGTCACTAGGGTTATGGCAGAGCTCTTAAATAATATTTGTGCAGTCCCAGGATGTATGTGGCATTCTAATAGGCATAGGAAAATTCTAACCTCCAACTCCTCTGGGGCATTTTTTTTTTTTTTAAGATCATCTTCCATTCTCGAGGGGCCATCACAATATTGCTATGTTCCTTGCAGGAAAGGGACAAAATTTGGTGGTCGTGCACTATTCAATTGAGGGACTTCTAAGTTCCATTAAGATCTTTGAAAAAGACTGTCATTAAAGCTGATTACAACCTGTTCGGAACAATGAATCCTAATCATCAGCTAAAGCGATGTCTCAGTGTGCTCCCTGGGTACAGAGATGTAATCCCGCCCCACAAGCAGCTTCTGCTAGCACCTCCTCCCCCAGGGGCATGCAAAAGCTCTGATGCAATAAGCTTGGAAAACACTGGGTTAAACAAAGTTAGATGGACAGCGTTAGTGGATGCAGGAATTCTCAGAGCTTTTAATGTGTAGGGCAAATTCCTACGAGATGAAACAGGCCGAGTTCCCTGTGTGAATTTGACCACAGAACTGTTGACCTGTGGGCCTGGGTGTCCATGGAATGTGCTTCGAAAAGACTGACTTGAATATAATTTTCATCTTTAAAAAATATCATAACACTCCGCAATAACTCAAAAATCCAGGCTCATTGATTTTTCTATATAGCCTCTTGGAACTTGAGGCTAAGAAAGCAAAAACATAGAAATAAAGAAAAATCAAGGTTCTGTGGTATTAGGGTAGCTGGTTAGCTCAGTTGGTTAGAGTGGGGTGCTAATAATACCAAGATTATGCAGTGTTTCTTGTTAGAAAAGGATGACCTTGAATGTTACACTCCAAATTCTATCAGGCACAATATGGATTCAGTTCAAACCACAAAGGCAGTTTTTTGAGCGCTTTCCTCATTCCAGACACTTTCCTAGGCTCATGTTACATTTACTCTGACTGAGCATTAATTACCTAAGGTGATATCCCTTCATGGCAGTCAGTCACTGGCATGGGGACTCTTTCTTTCAACACTTGTAGAAGGAACTGGAAAATAATTAAGAGAGATAAACAGAATACTTGCAAAGGTAATTGAGAAAGTGTTTCTATGTACTGAGTAAAGAATTCACAAAACAAATCTTAGTTCATTTAGCAAACTGTTTAACTACATGTTTTGAGAGTAAGAGCTGCTAATCTCTAGAGAAAGACTTTGTGCCACTAGGCTCAGGGTACCTCCAGGTGTCCTTGGGTGAAGGTCAGGGAGCTGAGAAGTCTTCCGCATAGATCATGGTGAGCTCAGCCATTCAGCGCCTAGGCTTTCCTGTAAGCCCAAAGGAAAGGCCAAGTCCCAGCCATAAATTAAATCTGCAGAAGTGGGAATGGGCTCAGAGCTCTATGCTCTCCAGGGTTACGCCGTCCATCACCTGTCACAGGGGCCGGGCTATCACCTTTTATGGATTCTGTGGAACCCTTTAGCTGAGTTACAGCCATGCCCTCTTACCAAACCCATCAGTTACTCAGGAAGTGATGTGTGTGCTCCCTGAGCGGTGCGAACGGTGAGATCTGAAGTTTCATTTATCTCCCAAGTATGAGTGCCAGCCAGCAAGCTGTCAGACCAAGGAAGGAGGTGGGTGGGGAGAGTGGGGGGTGGGGCAGCAGCTTTTAAACTTTGCCCCAAACCACCCAGTTTCTGGAATTCTCTAAAAACTCTCAGAGAAAGTGTTCTTCCCTCTTGGAGTTTCTGGAATCAAAGTATGCAAATGAGTCCCTGCACAGCTAATTGCATATAATGATATCTTACATAATATTATATTTTATTGCATTACATTATATTTTGTGCAATCATAATAATTACATAATCATTATTACGGCACAGCAATGCGGCATGGTGTTGAATCGCAGAGGCTCGGAGATCAGACTGCCCTGGTTCAAACCCAGCACTGTCTCCTGCTGTGTAACCTTCCCCAAGTTGCTAAGTTTTGAGAAGCCAATGTTTTTCTCAGTGTTTATCTATTCAGTGGGGTTAAAATAGCCCCTCATAAAATGCATTAAATGACACTATTCACACAAAGTGCTGGGTTCTAAATTCAACAACATTGATAGCAATTATTACCAGGATGTGTATTAATGATTAGTAGAGAGTGCAGTCGCTTGGTATAATTTCAGGAAAAGTAGGCAGGCAAAAATAAGCTCGACAAAATCCTTTCCGCTAATACTGATCTGCTGGTTAATGTCTAAGCTTCTACCTTGAAAGCAGCATCACATTTAGCTTCAGGTCCTGACCTCTCTTATCATGCAAATACTGCAGGGAAAATTCATGCTGGAACTGCTCTCAGTTGCCTCCACATTATTGCTGGGGAGGGACAGGCCACAAGCATACTGCTTACTGGAGAAAAGACGGTGACACCAACCAAGGAAGGTGACCCCCTGGTCATTACAATAAAAGTATATCAGAACAATCCTACTCTCCACACACTTGCCACTGCTTCAAGCCATGAATGGCCACCTTCATGCCCACACCAAACTAACACGAGCTGGAGAATTAGGATCCAACAAAACCAAAGAGCAGACTCCAGAGAATAAATCAGGTGGCACCAATCTGGGGCACACCGATGGACTCGGCAGCCCAGGCTGGCGCCTTTTAGTCTGGGATTTAGAGGAAGTGAAATTTAATGGGCATGGTTAAGTGTGTCCAGCCATTCATTTCCATGGAGTTAAGTCAACTTAATAGCTCTTCGTAAACCTTAGAGGAGTGTATTGTCCCATAAGAGAACAAGAAACAAGGTATTAGGAGAGTCATTTGGACCTCAGCTCAACCCCATATTCACGATGTGACCCTAGAAAATTTATGTGGCTCCTCTGGGTCCCAATTACCTCAATTCCAAATAGTGAGTTGAGTGACATCACCTCTTAAACATTTTTTTAAATTTGAAATTATAATTAAAACCAATGATCAATTACAGAAGCAATATGAGGTTATAGGGTCCTTGTGAAAATGCGACAACATCACCCTTGATTCCAGCCCATCACTTTCACCCAGTTCAACCCTGTTACTTTATCCTGTTACCAAAACATATTGTGGCCCCTACAATATATTTTAAATCAGTTTGCATTTTTTAAAGTAACCTGAACATTAAGATATTGAACAATATTCTGAAAATTGCTTCTTCCCCCCCCTTTCCAGCCATATCTAGGAGATTTATTCATCTCAGTATATACAGACCTATGACATTCTTTTAATTGCAAGATGGTTCTCCTTAGGATGAATGCTCTGTGGCTCATTTGGCCACTCTCCCCCTAGTGTACATGTGGTCTTCTATGCTGTGACATCACAAACCGCTGCCATAACCTCTTTGTGCACATGTGTAAGTACTTTTCGAGGTTAGCTAGTGAGCAGTGGAATCACTGTGGTATATAGGTAGAGTGTTATGTATCATCCAAACAAGGACATTTTTTAAAAAAGATATTAGTAACTATACCAGTACAGCAGGCATAGGCTGGAACTGTCCTGGGCAAACCAGGTTGTATGGTCTCCCTAGACAAGAAGGACTTTTTTTTTTTTTTAATATGGTGAAAAATGCCAGCCATAGCATATTGAATGGGGTGATTTTGAGCTTTAAATTCTATCTAAAGTATGACTTTTTCCCCTGAAATGAAGGATAGAACATCAAAAGCTTAGATTATCCCTCAGATGCCAGCTAAATACCTTTCCTTGCTGAAAGGCACGGTTCATGAATAGAAAAGGCACACACTAGCTCAAGGTTTCTTCCAGTCCTAGTTTTGATAGTTTGTAAGTCCCCGTTCCCTGGGATATGGCACCATTCTTTATTGAATGTCCCACTGCAGTTTCCAGAATGAAAATCCCAGTGGAAGGGAAAGACCAGCTTAAGCTCAGCACCTCCTTAATCATCCATCTTTCTCTCTACTTCAAGGCCATCCATTTTCTACATTGTGCTGTCAGAAAAAGGCCCTTTCTGAGCGTGGCATCATGGCTTCTGTCACCTTCCATCACTCTCCGCGTGTGCCTACCCTATGACCACCTCTGCTTTTAGACTTCTCATTTTTATGCATATCTGGTTCCTTTGGGACTTTCTCATGCTTTACAACCACTAAAACAACAGCAAACAATCCATTACATAATCAAAAGCAAACAACATTCTATTTTCATTTTATCCTACAAGCCTCTTAATTGGGAATCACAGATGATCAGCAGAGCCTCACTTCAGTAAAGAGCTTTCTTGGTAGACATGAAAGAGATATGATAGTGTTATTATCAAAGAGGAATTTGCTTCACTGATATTCACAAGAATTAGAGAGCATGAGAGCTCCAACTCTGCACCAACAGAAACTTCTAGGATTCTTACCTTGACTAAGGAAAAATCTGTAGGCAAGGAAGATTGTTGATATCAGGTATAAAATGAGTAGACTCAATCCATTCACTGGTATTGAACCTTTGAGTGTCCTACATGCATGGGTATCAAGGGAGATATGCAGTTATATAAACATGGCCAAGTTTATACAACCAAGAGTTTGTAATCTATTTAGTTGGGGAGCCAACATGGGTGGAAGCAACTGAAAACAAGATAGCAAGAAGCACCAAACATCCCCAGCCAGAACGGTTGCTGTGGATTTTGCTTCATTAAAAAGGCTGAGTTTTTTGTCTAAGGAAATACTGTGATTTGATGGCTTGATTATATCAACCCCACAGGTTTCAGTTTTTGGGTAATAAGGGAGCAATATATGTGCCCATTTTCGGCCCTGGGCTCCCAGAGATCCAGCACGTTTACAATGAATGCATTCAATCTTGGACTTGGCAGAGCAAAAACACAGGTTGTTTAATCTCTTTACAGCACACTGCTTAAGGAGCATGGGTTCCGAGGACTGGTTCCTGCTTCCAAGTTTGGGCTCCATCACTTACTAGCTGTGTGACCTAGGCATATTACTACCATTTCTAAGCTTCAGTTTCCTCAACTGAAAACAGAGATAAAATAGTATTATCTTGTATATTCTGTATATGTGCCACATATATTCTGAAGATTAAATGACTTAATATATGCTAAATTCTTGGACTCGTGCCTGGTACTTAAAAGGGCTCAATATCCTAGTTGTTGTGATTAAAAGCAATATCTTATACTTTGAAATGTTATTTAACGACGTCTAGTCTAATTTAATCCATTAGGTGGCAGGTACTGTTCTAAGCACTTTAAATGTAATCATTTGTTTGAGCCTCTCACAATCCTATGAGAGCTGGTACCATTGCCCTCATATTATAGATGAAAAGACTTGGGCACAGAAAGGTTGCCCCATGGCTAGCTAGTGGCAGAGCCATCTGCTATGTTGCTCTGACCACTTGAATCTTGTGTTCCCACAGGGGGACACTGAAGGTTTTTTCAATTCTAGAACGGGGATAACAGGGCCAGGGACGTCGTGTGACCAAGGAGATACTAACAAAAGGCCCCTGCCAAGTGGCCGGTTCCTTACATCCCCACATGTGCAGGCTCAGGTGATACATAACAGGCTCCTGCTCTGACAAACACACCTAGAATGAGTTCATCCCACTTTCAGGCAGCAGGCAGCTCGTGTAGAGGGTCTCTGTGGACTCTATATTCAGAATCTCAGCAGCTTATGCTGCAGCCTGGCAGAGTAGAACATGGGAGTCGGGAAGACTTCAAGTCCAGCTTGCATTCTCACTAATGGCCTGGGTGACCTGCTGTTCTGCCTTAAGTGTTCCCCATGTCATATCTGAGTATCACATAAGAACATGAGAAGGGGAGAATCAAGGAGCTTTTACATATTTCTGGTCTGGTGTGACATATTCCTTATAATATTATAGGATTCAGCAAACAAATTTTTGAGGGGTAGGATTTTCTCTGATGGATTGTTTTTCTAAAGTAAATTATATTCTTTAACCAGTTTTATTATGAGGATCAAGTCTCAAATCACCGATCTCATGCCTGCCCTTCCTGCATTTCTTATACTTATTTACCAACTCATGTTTGGTGTATCATTTTAGGTCCCATGTGGATTCTTTAGTAAAACACCTTGATCATTGTCCCTTGATGGTTTAAGATGGCTGAACTGGTCATAATAAAAATTCCCTTTAAATGTTGAAAATAGATTTAGATAATAAGTCTCAGTGTGGAAAGGATCTGCTCAACCCTGACAATGGAGGCTCCAGATTTTTTTTGCAGATGTTTTACACTAATTGGGTGTGCGTGTGACCTCTGTCAATCCCCCAAATCATTTCTCCATATGGTCAGGCAAATGGAGAAATGAGTCAAAGTCATTAAAACATTTGAGTGATCGAATACATTCATTAGGTGACTGTGGATTAGTGATTGAATTTCCACGGGTCTCTGTTTCCCATATGTAACATGAGGGCAGTGGGTTAAATTCAGGGAGATAGGTCTGCATTAATAATAACGCCTGGTGGTGTTGCTCATGCTGCTGATTTTGAATCAAGATTTTCAAAGTACCAAAACGCAACTTTTAGCACACTAAGAATCAGCACTAGTTCTCCTAAACATTATGCAGCTTTTATTGGCTTTTGCTAAAAAGTTCAAGCAGGGACCTCAGCATCAAGGCTTGGAATGGACCATGAATGGCACTGGGGTGAGGACAGCTGGTCGCTGTCCAGGGTCTGAATGTGGTCTGAGTTGGCCTTGGGACGAGCCAGTCTCCTCTGGGTCCACACAGATTATCTGTGGCTGGCTGTTGGCTCTGGTCCAGGTGCCATCTGTTGGAGAGGCCATCGTGATGCCACAGGAAGCTAGACAACCATGGCTGTGTCAGGATGTGAAGGGACATTGTAGACTGGTCACTCCAGGATTGCAAAATCTAACGTGTCTCCAGGGTTCCGCAAAGAGTGTGAATGAGTCTAGCTGCCAGGGCATAAGGTGTGAGTGAGGCCCCACCCATCTGAAGGGTACAGAACTGTTCATTTCATAGGAACTGTGGATTGTTGCCTTATGGGGAGGTGGGCCCAGGTCACTATTGAGATACCAGAAATCCAGATGGTTTTCTGTGAGGAATCTCTTGGTTTTAAACTGTTACCAATTAATCAATTTTTAAGACATGGTATAGGCCAAATTAAAAATAACCATTTGCCACATCTGCTAGCTTTGACATTCTGATTTAGCCTTGGTCTTCTGAATCTAAATTTAGTGATTTCCAATGATCCTTCCACCCAAAAGTGTAAGCTCGTTGAACAGGAACCTTTCAGCCTGGTTCACTGATACATCCCAGTGTAGTTTGGGACTCAGAATAGGCATTCAATATTGCTTTCTTTTCTGAATAAAGGAATCTATCTGTGAGATTAAGAAAGGTTGAGGAAGAGAAAGTTATTGATATGGGTCATAAAAGAGAAAGGGTGGGGTAAGGGTGAGCTTTAGGATAGAGCATGAAGGAAGCATCCAATTCATAATCAACCAGATCATGGGGGTTGGAGGGAAGTGGGTCAAAGAGAATAAAGGGATTTGGCTGGAGTCCAGGCTTGCTTTGAAGGGCTGTCTGTAGGAATTAAAATCCAGAAGACATCCATACCACAGAGCTTCTGAGGAAGGACAGCAGACATTTGTTTCTTCATTCAACAGTTTCATTTGAAAGGACATGCCCAGTAAACCTAGGGTGTCACTCCAAGTCTGCCACCCACCTGTTGAGTTACACGGGTCAAGACACTTGAGTTTTCTGAACTTAGCTCCTCATTTGTAGAAATGGACATGATCTTACCTACTTTATCTGTGTGGCAGCCAGAACTGAAGATTAAATGACATAATGTTCTCTGATCCTTTTGCTCAATACACAGAAAGTTCTTAAATGGGACCAACATTGAGGTTATTATTATAATGTCTAAGTATCTCATCTCTCATTGATCAAATGAGAGGGTTGGGCCAGTGAGATCCTTTTTAGACTAATTTCAGCTAGAAAATTTATAGGCAAAGGTCATGATAAAACCGCACCATCACCACTAAATTGAATACAGCAACGTTTGAAATACCTCTGCTCATAAACTACTCATTTTCAGAAAGCCAAAAGCATAATAACTGCCACAAACATCATAGGAAATTTTAGTATGCTTGTTTGTTTTTGTTTTGTTTCAAATTTTCTTGAGCTCCTTTTAGGTAATACATTTAAGTACTATCTTCAAAAGAGTCAAAGAAGCTGCTTGAAAAATAGGACCAAACGGTACTCTCCTGTCAGCAAGTTTCCTTGGCAATAAGCTTGCTCTATTCCCAAGGCATTCTGGGGGAAAGAGGAGGGCAAGGGGACTGCAGACAGGCTCTGGTGGGGCTCCATATTGCCCTTGCCATATATCAAGCAGATAAATAAGATTCAGGCAGAGTGGAATTTAAATAAAGAAATTTTGTGCAGAAAGAAGAGAAAGGTTATCTCTACTCTTGGGATGAGTGCAGCCAAATAGTTTCCATCAGGAACCACAAAGCTCTATAAACTCCGGTAGCACAGTCCGACTCTCCTAGCACACTAATGAACTAGTGAAAATATGGCTGTCCTTTAAATGTGTGTGCTTGCCGTCGTGACCTGTTTCAAATGACAGGAAAAGGAGGCGGCATTTTAATGGTTATTAACACATTTAGAAAGAAGAAGTCTTGGTGTCTAAAGAGAGTTTAGAAGGCACTATAATTGAGGAACAATTTACTACTGAGAAATTGATTTGAAAATTCTGTACAAGATTTTCACCCATTACATGGTCTTTCCTTAAAACTGCAGGCCCTAAAATGTTACTTCTGGATAAGGAGTTTTACAAACAAAAATGCTAATTAAGCAATCTATCCAAAGGAGCTGCTTGAAAGAAAAAAAAAAAGCAAGGAACCGCTTCCTATGAAAAAAATTCTTAACACTCTAGTTAAAAATCTCAACATTGCTGCTGTTGCTACTTTTGATTTTCCTTTGTTTATTGAACACTGGCACTGAGCAATGAGCTGGAGCACTCCTATCATCTGTATCCATTAGATATAACGCAATATAACTGAATGTACACACACTGACTCACACACATACACACCACACCATACACAGTGACACATAAAGAATTACATTTGTGATCTGATGAATTTGAGTAGACAGAGATAGTGATGCATTGTGGGAGTTACAAAGGTAGAGGAGAACAGCCCTGAGTAAGATCCTAAGAAAACACATACATGCACACATGCACACACACGCACACACACATACTCATCACATCACAAAACATAAATTTGCGTGCAGCTAAGACTACTTAAGGACCTTTGCAAGCAGACCAACAACCCTGAAAGCCAACAGATAACAAGAAAGGGCATGTAAATCATGTAAATAAGAGCCACCCTTCAGCCAAGGAAGCCAATCTAATGGAAAATAAAAAATTGTCTGGTCTACAGCGGAAAGACAAAACAAAAGACATCCAAGCAGTAGAAAACATAATTGCTTTCCCCTTCTCATAGCCAGGATCCCTCACATCAAGTCCTTTGGCAGATGCCGTTTTCTAAAAGAGCAAGGTGCTCTGGTTGTTCTCCACCGGACACACATGGACTCCCAGTTAGTCCCAGCCCTCTCGTCTTAGAGACCTTGGATGATAACACATGCTGGAGAAGACACCGATTTTGACCCAGCAAACAGCAGGCAAATGAAAGCAAAGGGACATGTAACAATCCTGTGGCACTTTGGAAGTAAAGATAATGGGGAATTATTTTCCCAAACAGCTGATTAGAAAACACATCCTTCTATTTCTTTTCCCAGTGTCTAGACTTTCCATGTCACTTGTGGATGTGACGTGGTGACCCCAAACATCTCCCATCTCCTGTTGGTTTTATACGATTAGGCAAAGGTCATGACGTCAATTTTTACCATTTGTGTGGTACCATGTTCTTGGCTAACTAGGGAAAACTTGAACACCGTGCCCTTTAACTTGGGCACAGACAGAAAAGTCCTGAATATAAGCATTGATTTAATACCATGAGAGATTAAGTCTGGAGGACATTATGTCCTCATAAAGCATAATTACTCCTAAAGTTTTATCTCAAATTGTCTCAGAGGAACTCTCACCAGCAGGTAATAAACAGACTTGGAAAAATGTCACTGACCACGTTAACCATCCCCTGGTCTGAACACAGAGGGTGATTTTATGGACAGCTCAGTGTCATGGGTACAACTTTTGGTTCTAAGAGCTGCACTGGCCCTGCCCTGATGGCTTGTGAACACCACAGCATAAAAAGAGAAGTGAAGAGAGGGTTCTCTGATAAACAGCAGTTTGTACAAGGTCTGTATGTGTGTGGATACAGAATTTGAGAAAGGCATGCAAGTCTTAATAATAATCTTTCTTTTCTAATTCTCTGCTTTTAAGCATAGCACCTGCTTTACCTGTTAAATAAATGAACTGAATAGGGGCCATTTTGTCAGTGTAAAATAAAATGAAATAAAAACACTGATGAAGGAATAAATCAGCAAAGAAATGAAATCACTGAGATATTAGCAGCCAGAACCACTGCTGCCTGCAAGTTTGCCAACCAGCATCAACCAAAGTAGAAATACTTTCCCAGGGAGCTTTGGGGGAGACCTGAAGGGTTTGCTGTCACTCTCCCCTCCAGAGGGCTCACCATCTAAATACATGTAGGACGGGCTCAGAGGTTGTCTTGTCCGAGACGGTGCCCAGAGGGCCGATGGGGAACCTACTCTGGATAATAAACCATGTGAGGGCACTGGAGAGGGCCTGCAGTCCAGAGAGACCAGAACTGGTGGCCTCACCAGAAGCAAAAGGGACACCTGCCATGCTCTCTGGAAAGGTGCAACCCGAAAAGGTCATGGTCATCAGTCAAAAGGGCTCCAGGGTCTCACTGGAAATTGCCTCTTGGCTTCCCTTCGTCTTGTAGCTAGAGGGGTAATGGCTAGTGAGTAAAGGCTAGAGGGTAATGGTAGGGGGTAATGGTTAGGGGGTAATTGTAGGGGGTAATGGCTAGAGGGGAATGGTAGGGGGTAATGGCTAGGGGGCAATGGTTAGGGGGTAATGGCTAGAGGGTAATGGCTAGAGGGTAATGGCTAGGGGGTAATGGTAGGGGGTCATGGTAGGGGGTCATGGTAGGGGGTAATGGCTAGGGAGGTAATGGTTCATTTGGGGCACTTCACTGCTATGCCCCCTTCCCGGGCACCTGCTGTGAATATGACATATTGTTTTCACTCAGGGCTACAAACCGCAGAGAAGCTCCCTGGCACAGAGAGGAATGATGCTAAAAAACAGGTCAGTGATATTTTATGAATCAGGCCTGAGAAAAAGTAAGCACATCTCCAACTATAGGCAGCACAATCCATCTGCTGATCTTTTTAAAAAGTTGAAAGAATAAGCGATAAATCAGCAGTGAGGGGTAGGCTTTTTGCCATTGAACCGCCCTGAGATGCAATTTTAAATGACTTTCTAGTGACCGTGCCTATGTAATTTCAGGGTTCAAAAGGAATTTTCCTTACACAGTCCACGCGGCAGCTCACTTGGAAAAATGGCCTGCTTCTCACAGATGGCCATGTCTAGCAATTAGAATCCTGTCTAATGACTCTCCTCTGTCTTATAAATGGGCAGACTTGGGACCTGGATCTCTGATTCTAATTATCTAAAGCTCAGAAAGCCATCTGAGCCAGGAAGATGTGTCACAAGCACATATGGTTCAGTTAACGCCCGGCCATAGACATGGAAATATGCCTGGCTCTAGTGCCATTGAGAGCAAACTTCAGGTGTCATCACTGCTATTCCACGGCGAACTCGTTCCAGTACTGAGAGCAAGGCCCCTGATGACTTGCAGAGTCATAAGGAAACAGTGCTGGCATAGCAGTTGAGTGGCATTTTGTAATCCAAGCTGTACCAGAGGCGACTGTGCGATAGGAAAGGAAGAGTTGAGGGCTAGGCCCCAGAAAAGGACTCAGTGAGTCAGCAAAAAGCATGTCTCGTGGGATTCTCCTATCGCTCATCCACTCAAAGCCTTTATAAACTCCAAATCTTGATGATAATAATCCTTGTAAGTGATGATCCTGGAGTGTATCACATTCAGAGATACTGACTTTGGGGTAGAATGAAAGCTCTTAATTTTATTGAGGACTCACAGCGTAACAAAAAGTAGATGTGTGGCTTTGGGGAGCAGATTTGACTTGAATCCTTGCTCTGCTCCTGACAAGATGTGTACGTTGGTCAAGTAACTAAACCTGGGCTTCTTCATCCCTAAAATGGGAATAATAAGACCCACCTGGTGGGACTGTCATAAAGATTAGCATGGGGAAAATATCCCCCACCTGACACTCGATTGAGTGGGTTCATAACACCCGTTTCAGCTTTCTTCCTTAAAAAGCAAAAACAGTTTTTTGTTTTTTTTTTAAGTTCGCTGCAAATTGAGTAGCTCCTTTCTGAAATACTATACAGCCCACGGGTTTTATTTCCTTCATTTCATCACTCTGACCCAGTAGCAGTCAATACAGGGAAACGGTCTACAACTGTCCAATATGGTAGCCACTAGCAACCTGTGGCTATGAGCACTGGAACTTTGGCTAGAGTGATCAAGGAACTGAGCGTCTGATTTTATTTAATTCAAACTAATTTAAATTTAAATAACTTCAGCGTTAAGTGGTTTCTGTAGTATCAGATAGCATGTCAAATCTGAGCCCTGAGAAATTAAGAAGGAAGGATTTGGAAATGTGGACATAGCAAAGGTGGGGCAATTATCCACAGAATGTTCCCATCAAGCAGCAGCCACTGAAAGCAGGCTGTCTGGCTCGGCCTCGCTCATATTCACTCCTGGGACTGGCGTTTGCCCCAGAAATAGCACCAGACACTGGCTTTCTCTGCCAGAGCCAAGTTCCGTGACCTTGGACAAGTTTCTCCATTTTTCTGAACCCGTTTTTTTCATCTACAAAATGGGGATAATGCCTCAGGATTGGTTTCAAGGTGAAATGCAATAATAGATGTCAAAATGTAGGGGAGTCTGCAAAATGAGGGACAATTGCAAACACAGCTCACCAGATCCTCAGTTTTGCAACATTGGTCATGATTCAATCTCTCTTCTTTCAGCTTTATGGAGATATAATTAACAAATAAAGTTGTAAGATATTTAAAATGTACAATGTGAGGGTTTGATGTATGTATACACTGCGAAAGGATTCCCCCAATGAGTTAACACATCCATCACCTCACATATTTG
Organism: Aselliscus stoliczkanus; assembly: GCA_033961575.1. NCBI lineage: Eukaryota > Metazoa > Chordata > Mammalia > Chiroptera > Hipposideridae > Aselliscus > Aselliscus stoliczkanus. The sequence goes on from CM066733.1 coordinate 8,242,234, forward strand.
CCTGTTTCGTGTGTGTGGGAACATGAAAGCTCTACTCTCTTAGCAAATTACAGTCATAAAACAGCGTTATCAACTATATCACTATTAGTCATTAGGTCCTCACATCTTTTTCATCATACAGCTGAAAGTTTGGACCTGTTTTATTAACCTCTCCCTAATCCCACTCCACCTACCTCCTGGCAACTACTTTTCTACTCTCTGTTTACATGAATTCAATTTTTTTTTTAGATTCCACATATAAACGATATCATTTAGTCTTTTCTCTGTGTGGTTTATTTTGCTTAGCACGATGCCTTCCAGATTCATCCATGTTGTCACAAATGACATGATTTCCTTCTTTTTTAAGGTTAAATAGTATGCCATTGTATAGACATAACACATTTTCTGTATCCATTCATCTGTCAATGCACACTTAGGTTGTTCCCATACCTTGGCTATTGTGAACACTGCTGCTATGAACATTGGAGTGAAGATATCTCTTTGACATGATTGCATTTCCTTTAGGTATATACCCAAAAGTGGGATTCCTGGGTCATATGGTAGCTCTATTTTTAATTTCTTATGGAACCTCCATAATGTTTTCCATATTGGCTGTACGAGTTTACATTTCCACCAAGAGTGCACAAAGGTATCTTGTCTGTTTTTATGCCAACCATGCTGCTTTAACTACTATAGCTTTGTAGTATAGTTTGAAATCAGGATGTGTGGTGCTTCTAGCTTTGCTCTTCTTTCTCAAGATTGCTTTGGCTATTCGGGATCTTTTGTGGGTCCATATAAATTTTAGAATTTTTTTTTTTCCTATTTCTGTGAAAAATGCCGTTGGAATTTTGATAGAGTTACACTGAATCTTAGATTGTTTGGGGGTATTATGAAGATTTTAACAATATTTATTATTCCAATCCATGAACATGGACTATCTTTCCATTTATTTGTATCTTCTTCAACGTCTTTCATCATTGTCTTACAGTTTTCAGTGTACAGATTTGACCTCAGTTAATAAATTCATTCCTAAATATTTTATTCTTTTTTATGCTATTATAAATGGGATTGTTTTCTTAATTTCTCTTTCTGATAAATTGTTGCATAGAAATACAACTGATTTTTGTATATTGATTTTGTATCTTGGTACTTTATTGATATTGTTTATTTAATTAATTTATTTATTCATTAAAGATTTTATTGGGGCATTGGGGAAGTGGAACAGCATTGGGGAATTGGGAAAGGGGAACAGACAAGTTGCTGTCTCTTTGTTCTTCAGTCTAGTTGTGGAGGATGTTGCTTCACTGGCCCATATTGGTATCGTCATTGCGCTCTTCCCGGATGAGGCAGATTGGTCGCCAGCCTCTGGATGGTTGCTCACCGCAGCTATTGGCAGCTCACGCTGGCTGCCGGTCACTCACTGTAGCCTATGGCAGCCCACTGCAGCAGGGGCTGCAGCCTACATGGTCACCGGGGCTTGCACAGCCCAGCTCCACATGGAGCTGTTGTTCACCATCTTAGCTGGAGAGGGCAGTGTCCTTTACATATGTCCACATATGGATCTTCATATGTGGGATCCAAACCGGGGCCGCTGGCATCTCAAGCCAGCTCATAACCAATGCACCACTCGGCCGGCCCAGATATCGTTTATTAGTTCTAACAATTTTCTTTGTTGGAATCTTTAGGGTTTTCTATATGTAACATCATGCCATCTGAAAATGGAGACAATTTTACTTCTTTTCTAATTTGGATGCCTTTTAATTCTTTTTTCCTGCCTAAGTACTCCTGTTCGGACTTCCAATACTATGTGAAATAAAAGTGATGAGTGGGTATCCTTGTCTTCCCTGATCTTAGAGGAAAAGCTTTCAGTGCTTTACCATTAAGTATGATGTTAACTATGGACTTGTCATACATGGTCTTTATTTATGTTGAAGTACATTCCCTCTATACCCAGTTTGTTGAGAGTTTTTAATCATGAAAGGATGTTGAGTTCTGTCAAATGCTTTTCTGCATTAATTGAGATAATATTAACAATATGATTTTTATCCTTCATTTTGTTAACGTGATTTATAACACTGATTAATTTGTGTATGTTGAATCATTCTTGCATCCCTGGAGTAAATCCCATTTGATCATTGTGGATTATCTTTTTACTGTATTGTTAAATTTGGTTAGCTAATATATTATTGAGGATTTTTGCATCTACGTTCATCAGGGGTATTGGCCTATAGTTTTGTTTATTGTTGTTTTTTCCTTGGAGTGTCCTTTCCTGGATTTGGGATAAGATCAATCAGTTTTGGTCTTCTAAAATGAGTTTAGAAGTATCCCTTTCTCTTCCATTTTTGTTAAGACTTTGGAAGCATTGGTATTAGTTATTCTTTAAATGTTGATATAATTTACCTGTGAAGCCATCTGGTCCTGTGATTTTTTTTGTTGTTGTTGGGAAGTTTTTGATTACTGATTCAACTTTCTTACTAGTAATGGGTCTGTTCATATTTTCCATTTCTTCATGATTCAGTCTTGGTAGGTTGCATGTTTCTAGGAATTTATTCATTTCTTCTAGGTTATCCAATTTGTTATATGATTATTTATAGTAGCTTTTATGATCCTTTGTATTTCTGTGGCTTCTGTTTTAATGTCTCCCCATTTCATTTATAATTTCATTTATGTGAATCCTCTCTTTTTTCTTGGTAAGTCTAGCTAATGATTTGTCTGTTTTGTTCATCTTTTAAAAAACAAAACAAGGACCGACCAAGTGGCACAGTGGTTGAGAACTGGCTTGGGAGGCCAGTGGCCCTGGTTCGAATCCCACATATGAGGGCCAGTGACACTGCCCTCTTAAAAAACAAAAAACAAAATGAAACAGCTCTTCCATTTATTTCTGCTCTGTTTATTATTATTTCTTTCCTTCTTCTGACTTTGGACTTTGTTCATATTTTTATAGTTCCTTGAGGTGTAAAGTTAAATTGTTTATTTGAGATCTTTCTTTTTTCTTAATGTAAGCATTTACTGCTATACACTTTCCCCTTAGAATTGCTTTTGCTGCATCCCAGCAAGCACTGGGTGAAACATCGTGTTAACTACTTCCTACTCATCTCAGTTATTATTCTTTACGTACTTTGAGGTGGTTTATTATGTTTCTTATTTTACGATGAGAAGACTAAGTATAAGAGAGGTTCAGTAACTTGCCCATGGTTATACAACTAATAATCAGTGGAGTCAGAATACAAACTCAGGGATGCTTGAGTCCTAAATCTGTGCTATTAACCAGTCTTCTATGCTGACTCAATAAAATACACTGGGAGTAGGAAAAATGAAAAACAAAAATACAAAAATTCTAAGTTTTGGTATGTTGTGCTTCCATTTTCATTTGTCTCAAGATACTTTTGATTTCTCTTTTAATTTCTTCTTTGACCCACGGGTTGTTCAGAAGCATATTGTTTTATCTCCACATATTTGTGAATTTTCCAGCTTTCTTCTTAAGGCTGATTTCTAGTTTCATACCACTGTTGTTGGAAATGATGTTTGATGGGATTTAATCTTCTTAAATTTAAGACTTGTTTTGTGAGGGTTCCGTGTGCACTTGGGAAGAACGTGCATTGTTCTGCTGTTGGGTGAAAAGTTTCTGTATATGTCTGTTAGGTCCATCTGGTCTCATGGGTAGGTTAAGTCCAATCATGATTCCATCTTGCAATAAGTTACTTGTCTTTAGGGATTACTTGTCTTTAGGGAATTTGTGTTTCTTTCCCTATTCATTCTGACCTTGGCCCATCTCATAACTTGAGGACCACATTTAGAAGGCCAAATGTGCTGATTTGAAAGTCAATTTTAAAACACAGAGCAGAGATAAGCATATTCTTAGGGCATATATGAGTATGCCTATATGTACAGGAGCAGTCAGAATTATATTTACAAATAGCATAAGAATCATATATGTTTACGTGTTTTATTGATTTTCCTCAGCTGTTCAAAATGCCTTAATAAATCAAGTTGCTACCAAAGGACCAGCTATAAAAATAAAGCCTGGCTTAAATGAAAGGTAAAGCTATTAACATTTGTCCTGCAGCCTATAAGACTCTAATGAGTCCCTTTCGGCATTAGTGAACTTGAACTGTAGCTGAAATGGGGCTGTACAATCCATTGGGGTTCCCCTTATTCTGCTGTTCATTAAAATTTTTTCCCGGGAATGGCTTGATCTAAATTGTTTCACCACTGGTTCTTAGAAAAAGACAAAGCAAGTAAGAATGGAAACACAGCATTTCAACAGAGATCGGGAATATTTTATAAAATATGTTCCAGAAACAAGTGTGTGCACAAGAAATGTTTAATGATGGGGACAGGGCAATGATAAGCACTGGGCCCTACCGTAGGGTTTGTCAACTGCAGCTCTATGCCATTTGGGGCCAGATAATTCTTCACTGGAGGGTCTGTCCTGTGTATTGTAGAATGTTTAGAACACCCCTGGCCTCTACCCTCCAGAGGCCAGTAGTAATCTCCTCCCAGGTGTGATAACCAAAGATGTCTCCAGACTTTCCAAAATGTCCAAAATGTTAAATAGGGATAATTGCTTCTTTCAATTGTAGTGGGTTGTTTGTGAGGGTTAAATTAGATAATGTATGTAAAGCATTTACCATGTTGGGCAAATAGTCTTCACTAAGTGATAGTTACCATCATCATTAAGTACTTTGGCTTTCTAAAATGTTCCAAGCAAACAATCCACAGACTCGAGCTCCTTCTCTGCATGAGCCCAATTATCAGGCACTTAGTCTAAACAGAGAGTAAACAGAGAAATAGAAATGGCCGAAAGAATCTTCTCTCCTGGAAATGAACTGTTGGCTAAAAGACTCTCCCTGCTGGAAATGCAGTCAGTGCCCCCAAATGAAAGCGGGTTCTTCTCCTAAGATTGGCTTGTTGATATAACCTGGGCACCTTCATTGACCTCTAGTAGCCCTAAAATGGACACCAAATGCAAAGTCAAGTTGCCAGTCAATAAGTACAAAACCATTTCTTTAGTGACCAAAACGTCTCAATGGCCATCAGATGTGGGTCCCAAAAGCATTTCCAGCCACATCTTTTGCATCACTTTGGGGTTTCTAAGGCCTCACCTTTACATTTGCACATTTTTCCATCTGCAGGATTGTGACAGGTTGTGAGCTCTGTGAGGGAAGCCGTGTTCTCAGTGTCCCCAGTGTTCAGAACACTGCCGGCTCACAGAATGGTTCAATCAGTGTTTACTGAGTCACAGTATTTCCCTCCAAACAGCATTTGTGTTCTCAGCACCCTGAACATTTCCAGCAGGAGGGCGCTGGATGGCAGTCTGTCCCCCTCAGCCCTGAATCCCCTGTAGTCTTTACACTTAGGGCTTACACTTAGGGCTGCTGGGAATTCTTCCTGAGAGTAAAGCAAGGAGGCCAGGAGTGGCTTGCCCCTGGCAGGGTGATTTGGCAGAAAGACAATGGGCTTTGGTGACTGGCTGATACCAGCTCTAAAACTTGCTAGGTGTGTGACCTTGGAAATGTTAATTCATCGCTTTGAAACTCACTTTCCTCCTCTGTGAGAAGTGGGGATAACAGTAGCAACCCCAAAGGCCGAGGTGATAATTGAGCTGAATGACCATTTGGTTGGCTAATATTTATTGAAAGCTGGCCATCAGTAGACACTACTTTGTGTAAACCCTTGAATACCATATGAGTTAGCACTATTATCATCCTCATTTTACAAATGAAGAAACTGAGGCTCTCTTGGCAAGCAGCATAGCTTGTATTTGCTCTCAGAACTTTCTGACTATCCAAGACCCTTTGCACAAAACCTGGTGTGTGGTCGATACTCAAGGGTTTATTGAATGAATGAATGAATGAATGAATGAAAAGAAGGTGAAACTCAGGACTGCTTAAGAGTAATTCTTAGTGTGAGAAAATGTATTCAGATTCATCAGCAATTAGTACTCTATCTGTTGTACTTCCAACGACTCAACACCTGCTGAGATATTAAACCTAGTGTAAGAGAAAACATTTATGGGTAAAATGGAATAGAGGCTTCCCCAAGCCAACAGACACTTCAGATACAGTCAGGTTCAAGAGAGTTGATTTTAGGAAACAAATCTGGCTGTACAAACAAATGTTTAGATGCCCTCTTATCAGAAAGTAAAGCTTCCTTGGCAATAGTTACAGTGAAAACCCAGAGTGGTCTCACTTCATTTGAGTCTGACTAGGACAGAGGAGCGGGATCGCAGCGGTGGTGAGCACGGCACACGTGAGTGATTTGGACTCCTGGCTGTAGGTGCCATAGTTTTGTTGGCCACCACCTAGGGACCTTCCACCACAGCATAGGACACAGAGCATGTGTCTAATCCCTGCCCTGCCTCTCTATTGGATATCCCACAAGCCTATACGCAAGACCTGACGATGAGTTACATACATTCCGCTGGAAGGTGTGGGGCATTTCATTGTTTTGGCCCTACCACAGACAGAGCCAGCTCCCAGCATGCTTTGTGCCTGGCAGCCTGGAGCTATTTATATTGAGGATCCAGTTTTTTTGTTTGTTTGTTTGGTTTTTTGAGGGTAGTGTCATCGGTCCCCACATGTGGGATCCGAACTGGGGCAGCTGGAGTCCAAAGCGAGCTCCCAACCAACACATCACTTGGCCGGCCCTTGAGGACCCAGTTTTAAATCAGTTCTTACAGAAAGGAGAACCCAGAGGTTGCAACAGGGCAGCTTTCAGGTGTGTTTGGTTTTTCCCCCAAATTATTTTAGAAAATTTAAATTCGTTACCAATTGAAAGTTGGGATATTTAACACTAAATTCTGGCTTCTTCTGAAACATCACTGGCTCGAATAACACTGGCTCTGGATAGCATTTCATAACGAGGGCTGAGCCGTGCAGCAACCGTCTCCTTGATGGCGTGTTTCCCTCTGCCAATCTCTCCCAGCCGGCTTCACTGACTTATGTGACTCTGAAGGCATTTGGGTCTGCAACCCTTACTAAACCCACTGCAAAAATAATAACAGCACCTTGTATTTGCTAAACACTGTGCATGACCTCACATAGTTCTGACCACAGTCCCGTGAGAGGGATATGGCCAGTATCCGTTTTGTAAATGAGTTACTGAGGCTCAGAGAGGTTCAATTGCTTGCTCAGGGACACACAGCTGGAAAGGGGTAGAGCAGGGATTCATCCAGGGGTCTCCCTGGTTCTGGAGGTGGTTCCTTCCCTAATACTGAACTGCTTTGGTTGGGGAGCAATCACAACGGTGGCCCTAGTACTCTGTGCAGGCACTCCCACAAGGAGACGGATCCTTGTTAGGAATGATTTGGGGGATAATAAGCCCACAAATGAGCCCCATCAGGTGGTACTGATGGAAATTCCAATGTAGCTCATCCAGTTACTGCTTGGTGAGCTGCAGCCACCCACGGTGTTGATATCAGACTGTCACTGCCCGCTGAAATGATGGGGAGCCTTCTTAATTGGCTGAGGAGTGCTCGCCAGGGGAGGAATCAATTGGGAAGCCTCCACGTGACTGAGAAAGGATGCACTGAGGGGGTTTTCTGAGGTTGCCAGCATCCTGAAGACCCATGATCCCTGCCAGCCCCTTCCCTCCTCGCTCCCACAGGCTCTCCTGCCCACAATCACCTCCTCCTCATTCCTATTATGGAGAAGCTGCTCAGAAACGAGACCTAGGAGGTCTGTTTGAAGGCGTTGGTAGAAACCCCCACAGACAGGCAGATGATAGAGAGGGCACCAGTAGCTCTTTAAAAATTAACACACATCCTAGCTACTTGGCAAGCCCAATGTGGAAAGGAGAAAAGACAGCTTCTATTAAGGCTCAGAGGGAAACCCTCCTCCGAGCCAAACAAAACCACTTCCCTGGGGGCCAGATCATCAGGCTTCTGGCCAAAGACTCCATCAGCACATTAACCCGAGAAATGTACAGAGGATCCCGGCTGCCCCAGGGAATGTGTTACCTTCTCCTCTCCTCAAACCCGTGGATGCTGTTCACAGTCCTCAGGGTGAAGTCCAAGCTCCCTGACACAGGTGATCTAGCTCCCCCTGACCTCTCTGCAGACTCGCCTCTGTTCTCACGCCTGCTCTGAGTGCTTCCTACCCTCCAGTTCCTCCAAAGAACCTGATCCCTCTCATTTCCATATTGGAGGACTTGGTCTCTAGCGTTCCCTGAAGTAATTTCCCCCCTCCACTGCCCCTTTGCTCTCCCCGCCCAAACCCTCCCCTGGGTAAGCCCTTCTCATCATCCATGCTCACATTAGATGCCCCGTGCCTCTGAAGAGACTCCCTGACCCAGGGCCCCTCACACTCCAACCACCACAAAAGTGTATCAGGGATGCATGCCACTCCCTCCACAGAGTCCTACAGCACGGCCTTCCTCACGGTGGGCGGTGGGCGTTTATCACACTACATTTAAATCAACTCTTTTTATGTGTGACTTCCTCACTACCCAGTGAGCTTTGGGGGAACATCTCAACTCGCTGCTATATCCGCAGGACGCATCCCAGTTCCTGCAGCTCAAAGATCTGAGGAGGGCATATATGAACAGTTGGAGAGCTCTTTGCTCTGAAACACTCAGCCCCACCGGGGACCTTAGCTCCCAAATAGCCTCACAGAACCTCAGTAACATGCAGCCTCTAGAGCAGTCGAGACCCAGTATTTCCTACTTTCCTCAACTTAGGTCAAGGCCTTCCCCACTAGCGAGCCACTCTACCTGCTTTATCACACAGAAGCCAAGAGCATGAGCTCAGGAGTACAGGTCTCTGGGTGCCAATCCTGTTGTTCCACTTACTGCTGTGGGAGCTCAGCAAAGTCACTCAACTTCTCTGTGCCTCAGGTTCCAAAGTGGGGCTCCCTGGGCAGTTGTGAGGGTTGAATGGAATAGCATTCGCAGCCTTTAAAGGAGGGCCTGGTCCATGGTAAGCGCTCAGTGATGTTAGCATCACACCTCTTTGCTTCCGGGAGAGGTCGTGTCGGCAGTTCATCGGCTCCTTTCGGGGGCCGCTGACACATGCCTGGACTAACCTGTTATTACCTGTTATGTGGACCTTTCCCTGGCCCTTTATGTTTCTGTGATGTTTGCCCTGATAGATGGCATATCCCTGTAGGTCAAGATGCAGTCTCATCTGAATCATGGCCCCTGTAGTGACCCTGCACAGAAAGCTGGAGAACCAAACAGTTTGACTGACTGAGCATCTGGGTGGCCTCTCTCCTCTGCAGGGTGGCACCTTAGATGGTATGGAGCCCACCACTCATATTCCAAGCATGTCCATATGAGGGAGGAGAGGACACCACTGCCCCCAGAGCCACACGCTCTTGAAAGCTGGTCACCACCACACAGAAGACCTTCCTTAGCAAACATGGTGGCCACATCATAGCCCATGGCTGGGAGGACCCAGAAAACTCCCCCCAGTGGCTCTGGCCAAGCCTAGTTGAAGCCATCAGTCTAGGTGACGCAAAATGTTGCTCTCCAAGTCACGTCAACTCAAATTCATTTCCTCACTCAACATCTTTCCCCTCTCACTGCCACCTGACTAATTCATCTATTACCACCAAGTTTACCTGAAATACATATATTTAATTTATTCAGTTTGCACCATCTTCACTATCACCACCTCCAAAGGTAGTCCAAAGGCCCCCATTTTGCACCTGAGTGACTATAATCATCACCTCACTGGTCATCCTGTTTGTGCTGTTGTTTCTGTTCAACCCATTTTTCTCAGGACCACCACAAAAATCATTTTAAAATAGAAATGCGTTTGAGAGTGTGAGTGAGTGAGTGTGTGTGTGTTTGTGTGTGTGTTAACATTTAACACTCCTAAAGTCATCCTGCTGTTTTCAGAATCAACCGGAAGATGAACCATGGTCCCCGTCAGGACCGTGGTACATGTGGCTCCAATATGGCCCCGTCTAACGTCTTCAAGGCTGACCTTGCCCGGCTGCCTGGGCTCCAAGCACAGAAGTCTTTATTCAGCGCTTGCACTGGCCAAGCACCTCTTGGCCTCTGGGCGGTTTGCACAGTACTCTTTGGCTTGGAGCAACCTCTTTCCATGCCCTTTACCTAGACAATGCTCACCATCCCTCCTGAACTTAAAGTTGAATTTAAGTTAAACATCCTCAAAAAGTACTTTCCTCATCCCTGATGTAAACTCAGTTTCCCTATTATTCTCTCATAAGACCCTTTTTTCTCTCATAACATGTAGCACATTTTATAATTACATATTTATTTGTGTGCTTGTTTGGTTACCATTGGCTTTTCCTACTCAGAGCTGAGACCCAAAATGAACAGGGCCATGACTGCTTGGTAGACCAGTTGTACCCCAGGGGGCCCCACAGCAATAGGCATATAATGAACTTTTAATCAATTAGTTGCTTTTTTTTAAAATTTTATCAGTTTACACACATTCAATTCCAGAACAGGTTTTGTATGTATTTTGCTAATAGGAGAAAACTAAAAGCCCTTTTGTTGCTCTCCCTCTCCCCACAGACTGTGAGTACTGAAAGATAATGCAAACCCTATACATTAAGTCATACTTAACTTATTTTATCACCTGATTCATCAACGGCATGTATAACTGCTAATCAAAGCCTTTAATTAGTAGCAGTGGACCAAGGAGACACATTCTTGACATAATTACAGCCCAAACAGAGGAACCTGACACTTAAGTTTGCTTCATAAATGTACAATTTACCTAGACTTTTAGGTGTCAACAGTGGGCCCACAAGATCTGTTTAGCCAAAAAAGTCCTTCATGTCCTGCCTCCTGCCAGCCAGTCTCCTCCAGAGACGTCCTACTTGCCTTTGCCCCGCCATGAAAACCAAGTTCAGGTGGAAGGGAAGAACTTCCAGTTCCTTGTCTAGATTAGACACATTGTTGAGTCTGTGGCTTCCTTCTTCTTCACCTACTTGAACTCCTACTCATCCTACAAAGTATGGCTCAGGTGCCCCCTCTACCAGGAAGCATCTCCTGACTACAGAGACAGGGTAGGTGCCCTGAACTTGGATTTCCACAGTTCTTTGACCTTGTTTAGACCTAGCCCCTCACCATCCTGTCTGTAACTTGCCCATCTCATCCTTTAGACTGGAGAATGTGAACGTTCCTCTGATGCCCAACACCATATTTGGCACATGACAGGTGATTTATAGAAGAACACTGGAAGGGAGAGAGGGAGGGGAGAGAGGGAGAGGAGAGAGGGGAGGGAGGCAGGGAGGGAGGGAGGCAAGGAAGGGCAAATAGAGTTTGGGGTTTCTAGTGTTGAGAAAAAAGATAGAGCATTTTATGAGAATCTCATGAACTTGGTGAAGAGGGATGACATAATTTCAAATCAATACCAATTTATACATATGATTAGGTGATTAGATCAGAGATGCCCTATAGCATTAATTAGGGCTGTAAGAGCCCAAATATATATGTTTATTTCTTCTGGGAAACCTGAGACAAAGAAAGTAAGAAATAAAAACTTCTGGAATTAAAACAAACCAACCAAAAATAGCACAATATGAACGCTGAGGAGACCCATTTGTTAGGCAGCCTTCGTGCGTCAACAGAAGCAGAAAAGAACACAATGAGCCTCACCTTTGACAGCAATATCTTTCCCGAACAAAAGGTGATGTGCGGAGAGGTCCTTTTCCAAGAAACTAATATCAAACCAAAGCCATCCACAGCCAAAGGCTTTCCCACACCTGCTCCAAAGCCATCTCCCAAGTGGCCCTGCACTGCCCAGGGCAGAAACTCATATTCCCCAGTACTCATCTTTTGGCCCTGCTCTCCTCAGCGCCACTGGAGGAGGGCAGGGCTCAAAGGCCAAGGATCACGGCTGACACACACAGGGGCTGCAGACACTGATTCTGGTGCTGACAGAGCATCATATTTCTAGCTGGGGGGTCGGCAGGCTCTCCCACCATGCCCCATGATAGCTGCCTCTGGAGGGAGAGAGCCGTGAGTACTGGCCCCATTTACAGCCAATGAAACAGAAGGCTCCAGGCAGGGATGCCAGGCACTCTCAGGCTCGAGAGCCTTGCTCTACCTAATAGCCACGCTGTCTGGGTTCTCTGAGGCAAGGGGAGGCCGTGGTCCACTTCGGTTCTGTTCAGTCCAATAGTCACTTGGTCATCCTCCTCCTCATTGCCAACATTTACTGAGCGCTTACCAAGTGCCTGGCAATCTGTCTCATTATCTCTTTTAATGATGTGCAGATATACATCAGCCATTTGAGATAGGTCCCTTTTACTTGCCATTTTGCATTTTACATATTAGGAAACCAAGGCTCAGAGAGCATAAGCCATTCACCAAAACCAGATTTAAACCCAGATCTATCTGACGTTACAGCCTGAGTTATTAACCTCTGATGCCACCATTCCACCATCTTCCGTTTGTTCCCGTTAGCCTCTGCAGGTGCTGAAGTTTTCCATCTGGTCATCTCACTTGCTGCTGCATATAATTACAGGGATCGGCAAACTATAGCCTATATCTTACCACAAGTTGTGTGTGTAGATAAGGTTTATTGGGATACCGCCATGTGCATTAATGGATGGGTGCTTCCATGCTACAGTGGCAGAGCTAAATAGTTGGAACAGAGACCACATGGCCTCCAAAGCTGTAATATTTACTATCTGACCTTTCAAGGAAATAGTTCTCCAACCCTGATACAATAGATAAGGCAACCACTACACTCAAAGCTTAACTTCCATTATCTCATTGTGTGTGTGTGTGTGTGTGTGTGTGTGTGTATAGAGGGTACTCTTTATCAATTCCATTTTACAAATAAGGAAACTACATCTCAAAGAGCTCAGAGCTAGTAAATGATAGAGCCAGCATTCTCACCCAGGCAGTCAGGCTGAAGAGCCTGTGCTTCTAACCAAATGCCACAGCCAGCTGTCTGCCATGGGGCAGGCTCCCCCATAGACGCTGGCCATATGATGCTGAGCAAGACATGGCCCTGCCCAAAGGGAGCCCTGGTGGGGAAGAAGATGGCAGCCAAGTTGATCCAGTTGACGGAGCCTGGATGGAGGAGAGCTGGGGTGGGCTTTGGGGTCTGGGGGTTGCACACTTTCTTGTGCTGATAGCAACTGGGACATACAGGAAAAGTTGGTGGCAGGGGACACAGTCACTTTTGACAGGGGGAATGTTTCCCCACATCTGCTGACAATTGCTTGGCCAAATGATTTCCTGATAGTCTTTATCTTAAATAGTCATTACAAGCGGTTTGGTTGCTCTAACCAGCCTGCCCATTGATTTCTAAGTGAGAAGCTTTGTGAGGAATGGTTTCTGTTAGAGTTGTTAATCAACATTGAAGGGAGAAAAGCTGGTCTCTTCTTTTCAGAGTCTGCTCCTGTATTTCATAGGCCTGGAGAATAAGAGTGTCGCTGGGGCGCAGGAGTCATATGCTCCCTGCCCACGCAGTGAGACTTCCCACACGGCGGTGAGAGGCGGCCAGGCCATCTGGACCAAAGTTTACACAGACAGGGAGTTCAAAACCTCACGGGCCAGCTCACCACTCTGGTGGGTGACCCGGGTTTGTCTGATTTTAGGTCTTTAGCTGGCACTCCCTTTGCCTCCTTGGGGCATTCCACCATGGAGCTCGGCACTGTTCTCAGAAACATCGCAGAACAATGCTGCTCCCCACTTGATGTGGTAGCGAAGACTTGAAAAGGAACATTTTCTCCCCAACCATTTTCCTTTTCTGGATTAAAGAGCTCACATTCCCTCAACCATTTTCACTGTGATCCTTTTCAAATGTCATCAAAATTCTCTTTTCTCCTGGAATTTAGACCTGAAATTTTAGATTTGCTAACAGATCCATAATGAGTATTCTTACGATACGTTTTTCTTAGAGCTGAAGGCTCTAGTGATGAAATGATATACTTCCCAGCTGAGTGATGACAATGACATGTCCTGTGGGGTTTCCCTTTTTGCCAGTTTGCTGGGATGCTCACACCCAGTTTATGCTCGGGGTTTCTCCTCTTTTCTGACTTTATTCTTTTCTTCTATCTTCCATCAGTTGCCATTGCCTTTGGTTTTATAGTATCTGCTTTTTATTGTAAACGATCTCATACATCCACTTCTGTTTTATCAATCACACCTCACACCCACTCTGTGCAGGAGCTCGGAGATGAATGAGAAGGACTCGTGTTTGACAGATGAGGGTTTGAGTGGCATGACTGGTGAGTAATACTCATCTGTGTTGGTTCTCACACTTTGATAGTAACAGTGATAATGGTGGCTCCAGTACTAACACCAGCACTGATAAAAGGAGCCAGCATTCACCAAGTGCCTCTGGCTGACAGGTACTGTTCTGAATGTTATAAAGTATGACTTCATTTAAATCTTACAGACAGCTTACGAAGTAATATTAGCAGCTACATGTTACAGATGGGGAGACTGAAGCACAAAGAGGTTAAATAATTTAATCTACTTTATAGATTCAGGAAGTGGCAGAGCCGGCGAGAAACCTAGGCAGCCGTTGTCAAACTGTATGCCCCATCCACAGAGCTTATGACACCCAAGTGATCAGACTGCTCCAAGCCTCTCCACACGGGACGTCAGGGGTCCTGGAAGTGCAGATGAAGTGAGCCATGCACAGCAGCTCTGGCCGCGTGAGGCTCAGGACCTGAACTAGGGAACACTGAGGCGGGCTTTGGGGAGCTGCTCTCCACTGCCCACACAGCAGCCGTAGTTCCTCCTCTGCCTACACGCTCTGAGTGCTGCCCCCAATCCTGTGCCCTCTCCAGCAGGCCAGGTGCAAACACGGTGCTGGGAGACACTCATCAGCTCCACAGGAATCATGGAGGGCGGCCAGGGCCTGGCTTGAGGCCATGCCGTTTATATAAAGGTCCATGTTCAGGCAAGACAGGGGAGGAGGTGGGGGAGATGAAGCAGGGGGAATCGGGGGACAATGCCCATGCCGGAAAAGAGGAAAAGAGGAAAGAAGGAAGCCAAGAGGTCTGCTTCTGACCAATCAGATGTCAGAAACGTCATTACGCAAGCCCAAGCTTCTCATGCTAAAATGAGGAAACTGAGCTCACAGAGATTAGGTGACTTGCTTCAGGTCCCTCGGCAGTGCAGCTGGGAATGTGGGAATAATGTTTTGTAGGAAAAAGGCCCCACCAAATAATGGTAAGGATTTCATTGCAGGAAAGAGCATGCCGCCTGTACCCCCGGGGGCTGTGGTTAGAGTGGGGACATGGAGGGAAGGCAGGACCCCCAGTGGCTGGAGTCTGGGGAGTGTACAGGGGGCACTGGGACAACTCCAGGAATGTGATCCCACTCTCAACAGGAGAGGACAATGAATCCCGCGCCTCTCCTCAGGCCAGGGGCAGGGGAGACGATATGGGTGAGCATGGGTGGCCAGGACTAGGAGGAGGGCCACCCAGCTCAGGGCCCTTCTCTATCTCCTACTCTGTAGATGGAGGAGGGGGACCGGCGCGGGGTGCAGATTCGCCACAGCCCCCCATAAGGACTTGCTAGTCCTGGGATTTTTGTCCTAACTCTGTGGGACCTGGGACCCAAGGCATGTTAGCCATCATGGCAAAAATAAGAATAGTGCAGCCACTGTTTATTGAGCACCTACTATGCGCAGCACATGATACTGACTGGGCACACCGTTTGTCCATCTCAGAAATGAAGGAGCGGCTCGTTAACAGCACTGGAGTCTGTCGCTTCTGCAAACTGCTGGCTGCCACTGAGTTGTCAGTTCCTCTGTGATTAAATCAGACCATCCACCGCCCCCCTTGCCTTCTCCTTGTGAAGATTCTGCAGTGTAGGCAGGGATCCAGAAGCCGGGAAAGCCTTCACTGCAGCTGCCTGCCAGTGCTTTGCGGTGCTGGGGTGGGAGCAGCGCTGCAGAGGCCAGGGCCTGACGACTGTTTCTGGTGGGCGTGTGAAGGCTGGGAGTGAGGGGTCCTTGACAAGCCCTTGCTCTGGGCTGCTTCTGCTGGCCCTCCTCCGGCACCTCTGACGGGCCTGGAGAGGGTCCAGTGGCCTGATCTTCCTGAAAGCTCCTGATCTAATAAAGTTTTGAGGTTCTTCAGGCGCTGCCAGACCACACTCATCTTGGGCAGATCGTCCCGTCCCTTCCAGCTTCCTCATCTGCAAAATGTGAGTGATAATGCCTGGTTCTGGCAGAATACATCCGGCCAAAATGGGCTAGTATGGCTAAAAACACTTTGAAAACCTTAGCATTGCTATCAAAGAGCAAAGGGGCTCCGGAGTCTTTCTTATTTTTAGTGTAAATACTAGTATTTTAATTAACTGAGTATGTCTGATTGGTTTCCAGAGGAACATAGGTACCCTCGGAGTAGAAAGACATTTCCACTTTTATTCATAATGGCTGCAGACAAGCTGCAGGGTGAGACCACCAAGTGTAAACTCGGACTAGTTAAGCGGGATACAGAGTTCCCGGGTGCCACAGAACCAAAGAAGGTGGTGCTGAGATGGGGGAGGGGTTCCCTGCCTTCTTCCACTGCCAGTGGACCCCTCCCCCATATGGACACAGGAAGTGTCAACACCTTGACACTGACAGAGAGCCCAGCAGTGCCCTGAGGCAGCTCCCTACACGATGCATGAATCTGTCCACAGAAGCGCAGATCCCTGGCTGCCCAGCTCTGTGTTGGCTTTTCTGGACTTGAGCTGATGGAGAAGGGGGAGTGAGGCATAATCACCCAACGCTGTGCCCCACACTCCCATCTGACACACAGCGTTCTTCTTCCTCTGATGACAAATCCAAAAGATTCTTTTATATGTCTGAGCAGGCAGCTCCCCTAGGGTCTGACCCCACGAGGAGTAAATCAAATTCTTTAAAGTCAAAAGAATACATAACCTAAAAACTGGTAAAAAAAACGTCCCCAGTGACATAGTGAAATAGACATGCAGGGAGAGAGATGTCAGAGAAAGCTTCTGGAAAGAATTCAAAGAGCTGAGCACAGTATCGAGCTTTACTGGGCTATCATTCTTTCCTCTATGAGAAGTTGTTGGATGAACTGGCCAGCATCTGATGGCAGTGTAACTTTTTACCCTGGACAGAGCATGCTGGAGTGACTTTCCGAAGTCACGGCAGGAGCCTTCGGGGCCTCTAGCCAGGGAGCGTGTGGCTCAGAGAACTGTCCCCACAGGCAAGGCCCCTGAGGTTTGCAGGAGAGCCAATTCCAAGAGATATTGAGGTCTCACCCTTGACAATGAACAGCTAAAGGAATGAATCACTAACCCAAAAGCACTTATTAAGGATGCAGGGGAGAAGGAGAAGGCAAGAAAAGGGGCCAGGGGGGAAGAAGAGAGGGAGAAGGGGACGAGGATGAGACGGGAAGGGACAAGAGAGGTGGCAGGACAGGGAGTTGGGTGGAGATGGAAAGTGGAAGCAGGAGGAGACGCCCAAGAGGAGACAGAAAGGGGCAGGAGGAGGAAGACAGGAAATGAAAGGAGAGGGAGAGGAAGAGGCAGGCTTCAGCCGGGTTTCTGATTTTCTTCCTGAATCGAGGCTGTCAGTTCATAGCGTTTATTATGTTCACTATACGCTCATCTATGCTGGTTTTCATGCCTGAAATATTTTGTAACTTTTTTTTTTTAATAAAGAGAAGAGGAAGGAGAAAATAGACAATACGAATGGAAAGGAGGTAGAGGAAGGTGGTAATCAGACCTTCCCTGGTTTCTGTGACAAACACAATGACAGGGCTGAAGTGGCAGAAAAGAATAGTGTCAGACCTGCGCAGACGAGTGAGAGGCTCCGGGAGCAGGACGCCGGCCGGGCTTCCCCTCTAGGCTGGTTCTAAAGGAGGTACCTGAGCCTGAACCAGATGGAAGCCGTGGCCCCTCTGCCATCTTCCTGATCCTGGAGATCAGAGGCCCTAGACTCAGCACCCAGTTCCACGTCTGCCTTCAATCACTAGGTCACCTGAACGGTTCAGCCACGTGCCCCGAGCTGCTGCTCTGTGCCAGGAGCAGGGCTGGGGTCTGGAATACACACCAACAACCCTGTGCTTCTTGAGGACTTTACAGACAGCGGAAAGCTGCTCAGAGCCTCAGTTTCCCTCTCTGTAGAACGAGAGGGTTTGTCTCAGTGGTTTTCAAACGGGGTGTGCTTGAAGCACTAGGATTCCAGGGTGTGGCTCACAATGACTGGGGGAGCAGTGTCTCCCCCACTTTTACTAGAAAAGCTCGGCTTTATTCAGTCTTAGGTACTGGGACTGGGCTTATGCTTGGGTTTGGAAATACAGTGCCACTGCTAAGGGAGATCTGAAAACCACTGAAGGACATACTTCCCAAGGTGTAAAGTTTGAAAGTTCTCTGGTCTATTGCAAAGGCACTAACTGCAAGAATTCATTCATGCGTTCTTTTAATACATGCTTATTGAGGTTCCTCAATAGAGGAGAACAGAGATAGCCAATCACCAAATAAATAAACAAGGTTATAGAGCTGGGTGCTGCTGCACAGAGGGACACAGGATGGAGAGGCGGCTGGGGAAGGGTCGGCTGGAGACCATGTCCTTGGATGGAGCCTGGGGAACCCCGGGGGGGGGGCGGGGAGAGCAGCCCAGAACAAAGGACCAGCCAGTGAGGATGCCGGGACAATGAGAATGAATGTGCATGGCCAGGACCAGGGAACCCGGTCGGTCGTGAAAAGCAAGGGAAAAAAGCGACATGAGATGAGAAGGGTCAGGGAGGCAGGTTCTTACAGATTTTGTAAAGAGTTTAGATTTTCATTTAAATTCAGCAAGATATCTTTGGAGGGTTTCAAAGAGGTGCCTGATGTGATTTGATTAAATTTTATAAAGATCACTCTGGCTTCTGTGTGGAGGACAGACGGCATAGGGGACAAGAATGGAGATTTCTCTTTTTGGTGATTCAAATGAGAGGTGATGGCAACCTGGGTACAAAGAGCATAAACTGTGAGAAAATGTTAAACATGGCATGTTTAAAAATGAGGGAAAAAAATTCTGGGATCGCTATATCTTTCCAGAGTCTACATATATAAGTTTTGATCTTAACCTTGCCTTTTGATGCCTAGCTCTGCCCCCAAGTACACCTACGCTTAATAATTACAGGTGGCAAAAAAAAAAAAAAAAGCCATTCCCTTTGGCTTCTTGACTATTTGGGGGGCAGTGTAGATTCAGATAGACCGAAAAAACTTATTAGCCGTCTGTTTCTTATTGAGAAAGCAGCTGGGGCAATTTTCAAATTGAAAAGAAAGGCTTGGCCCACAAACGTTAACTCTTTGATTTCAGATGGGTATGCAGGAATGCCTGCCAACAGATTTGACCAAGCAATGAACTGAATACAAATGGAAGGGAAGGGAAGCTTTGATGTGAAGGACCACAGGTCCCAGGGGTGGTGATCAGTATGAACTGTGAAGTGCCTCCCACAAACTCAGGTGTGCCTCGTACTCTGGCAGCTATCAGAGGAGTATAGACACACTCCCACTCTAAGAATGCACCCTCTAGCTGGGAAAACATGGCCAGCACGCCCAGTGGTTATTCACCTGGCTGGCTAAATGGAGGGGAGACAGTTGGTGGGCTAAGTTGAGTGGGGGTTGGGGGCTTGGGGTCTCCGCTAGAGCTCTGAGGCTGGCATCTGGGGAGGCGGAGGGGTTGTGTTCCCATTTCCACCTCTGTGACTTAGGACAAGCCGCCTAACTCTTCTGGGCTGATTCCTCTTCTTGAAAACAGGGCTAATGCTTCCCAACATTCCTAGTAGGGATTCCATGGGACTTGAAAATGCTTTGTAAGCTGAAAAGTATGTATACATAAGGCAGGTTATTATTACTAACTCTAAGTACAGAAGGGGAAGAGAGATGGTGGTGTGTTGGCCAATAAAGATTCCTCAGAAAAACAAAAACCTGATCAAGTGCTCCCTGCTCAAATCCCAGCAATGACTCCCCGTGGCCTAGAGCAGGGGCTGGCAAACAGTGCCTCGCCCCTCAAGCCAAGCCCCGTCCATTGCCTGCTTTTCAGAGTCCGTTTTATTGGAACACAGTCACAGCCATTTGTGGACATTTTGTCTGTGACTGCTTTCTTGTCACACAGCAACGTTAATAGTTGCAACAGTGACTGCATGGCTGGCAAAGCGGAAAATATTTACTACCTGGCCCTTTAAAGAAAAAAAACAACAACGCTGACTTGTAAAGGATAAAGCCTGGATCTCATTTAAAATGATAATCCCCCTGATGCTTGAAGCAGGATTTGAATATATGAAATGAATCCCAAAGCCTCCTCCAGTCACCCCCAATGCTGTACATTTTGTACCACTTCCTAGGGACTGATTCCATAGGAGGTGGCCTCTCAAAGTCCCTTCTTAGCACTACAATAGTAATCAGGTCTTTTTGCCTTTTTATAATCTCTACCATGTTTATCACAGTGCACGCAGGTCATAACAGGCTCTCAATAAGGTTTAACCAATTAAATCTGAGTTGTAGATAAAGCAAACGTAATACACTAAAGGGCAGACATAGTTCATTCATCCCAGAGACCTAGTGATGATGTATCTTTGACAGGAAAAGCAAGTTGGAAGTGAATTAATTAGTTTGCTCTTAATTAGTTACAAAAATATTGATTCCATGCCAACTAGACAACTATTCCATGGTAAGGCAGATAAGGTAATATGGAATTATAGTCATGCCTTTGAAAAGAATTCACTTAACACCAGCTCTATATCGAGCTGGGGGGAGGGCCAGGGGGTCGGAGTGAACTGTGATCACTTTCTGCTGCCAAAGAGCTTGCAGTCTAGTTGAGGAGGCCGAAGGTCGGCAGATAACCGCTTACAGGGAGAGAGGCGCGACGCCCGAGTGGCACGCAAAGCGTGCATGTGGCAGGGAGCAGGACAGTAGTCCTGGCAGTGCCATCCTGCACAATGCCTCCTGAAAATGTGCCTGTACAGTTTCCTCTCCATGGAGAAAGTGAACGGGCCGAGACCCACCCATGCGTCTCTCACAGGCTCCAGTCGGGTTCTATCAGATGGTCTATCATTGACCATGCTGACCATTTTATACAATTATCCCATTCAATCCTCACGACTCCATGTGATCATACAAAGGCCACATCACTTGTTCCAGGTCAATAGTCAGAAGATGGGAGATTCTCGTCCAACTCAGTCATAAGCTAAGACCTACACACTTAACCCCTCCAGGTGGAGCCTAAAAACCGGGGAAGAGGACTCGGAGCCCATCAGAGAGGAAGCCTAAAGCGTGTGGCCTACAGCGAGAGTGCTGACTTGTTCCTGTCCCCACTCCATGGACACTGGTGTCACGAGGACCAAACAGCGTTAACCAGACACGGCTGCAACACAAACAGTCGGTTAGTGTTCAATAAGTCGATAATCAAGGGGGGAGAAAACAAAGGATCGCAAAGATCAGCGATCGCGCCCGGCCGCTGGGCATGCAGTAGGCTGCTGCCACCACCTCTGGGGGGCGGCTCTCGATGCTGGCCAGGGTATTAATTACGCCCTAACCACCAAGGTCCAAGGGACTCCCTACCAATGAATGGTGAGCCAGGAGGCTGCGAGGCCTGAGGCCTACAAAAGGTCATTCCCTCTACCCAGGCGCACTCCCCAGAATATGTCTGGGCAAAGGTCACGAGGGCATGGGGAGCAGAAGAACTGGAATATCACTATGCAAATTTTTTTAAGTGAAATTTTATATCTACTAAGCTTCCTAGGTTATGTCTAGGACGCAAGAGTTTCCACATCAGCTTCATTATTCAAATGGTCACTTCAACTTTTCATTCTTTACCTGGACAAAATGTAATGTTAACCTAATAAGCATATGGAAAAATGCCCAATCTTAAATATATTCCATAATAAGAAACATCAGAGACAATTTTCCTCCCATTTTAATGGCAATGATGGAGAAAACACAAGAAACTGACCAGACACAGTGACAGAGGCTCTGGTGAAAAGGCCTGCTCAGGCAGTAATTGTGGGGTTGCACATTAGTAGAACTTTCTGGGGAAAAAAGTGATGATATTAACTAAATGTAAAATGTGTCGGTACTTTAACCCACTAATTCTTCTTCAGAGAATTTATGCCACGGGAATAATTAAATAAGTGCTCTAAGGTTCACCAAAAAAAAAAAAAGTCACTTACAGGATTCAGGATTATTAATAATACCAAATATTTAGAAACAACCTATATGTCCACAAAAGGATGCTATTTAAATAAATCATGGTATAACTAGACAACAGAGTCCTATTAGTCTACTTAAAAAGATGGTGTGAATCTATAAGCCATAATATGAAACTTTCTCCACGTTGTTCCATTTTCAATAAAAAGCAAACGGCTCCCTGGGAACCTGCGTGTGCATACGATGGGTGTGGAATGATGGACGGGCGCTGCACAGTGAGACAGACGCCCAGAGAGCTTCACTAAATCATTGGTGCCCAGGGGTTCTTTCCGGGTGGTGAGATTTCAGACAATTTTTTTCTTCCTTTTTTTGGTTTATCTCTATTATTTGAATTTCTACAATGAACATGTAAGAAATTTAAAAATAGAAAACCAACTGTTTTGAAAGATCAAACGAAAACATTTCTGGCGTACACAAATGTCCTGGAGAAGAAACAGGGCTAAACCCAGAATAATGACTGACTTTCAGAAGGAAAATACGCAGGGGCTTGGAAGCTTGCCTGACAGCCTTGCAAGAGAAGTCCTTCCCTAGTCCTGGAGAAGGCAGGAAGGTCCAGGGGTTAGGGGCCTGTGCTCCAGGGTCAGCCCTTGGGTTCAATGTCAGCTCTGTCACTTGTTAGGTGAGCAACTTGGGGCCAACTGCTTAGGTCCTATGGCTCAGTTTCCTCATTTATAGAATGAAGGGCTGACAGCACTTGCCTCTCAGACTGTCATGACGATTAAAGAAAAGAGTAAATGAAAAACACCTATCACAATGCCTGGCACATAATCAATGTCACTAAACATCAGCTCTTATGAAAATCAGCCTCAGACTACTGTGGCTTAAGTGAGTTCACTTTTCCAGAGTGAAGCATTAATGAACAGTTAAGGAGAGCAAGGAGGTAGAGGACAATTAGGCAGAGGAATCCACAAAAGCAGACATCTACAATATCTAGGCTGCAGCACCACAGTGGAGAGTCTGCCTGTGTAGTTTCGGGCACGTGACTTAAACTCACAGTCTGCGCATTCTGCAAAATGGGGATCATATGAGGTCAGACAATTAAGTTTGCCAACTTTCCACTGTGTAAGTAACTTACTAAATGCTATCTTAAGGATTAACGCCCAGTGTTAACACAGTGCTTAGTAATAGTAAGTTTTCAATACATATTTGCTACTCTTAATAAAAATAATTATTACTGACTAAGATGGGGTAGTGGGCTCCCTCTCACTCCAAGTATCCAGGCAGGCTCACTTGTTACTTGAAGAAGATGAGGCAGAGGTGCCTTGGTCCTGGGAGGGATGACGGGATGGACTACTATCTTCTTTCAAACCTAAAAATTCTGTGCAGTCACTGGCACATGAAACTGATTTTAATAGCGGGGATGTTTGGGATTGTGGTCCAGAATGACCAGGGAACCCATCACAGGCAGGGATATCTCCTCAGAGAATTGTGGGATGATATAGCTCCCAGAGGCCAATCCTGCTTTTCAAACCGATGAGGCAAGTGTAAGGTAGTTCTCCCAAATTCTGTTCATTCTCTGTCCCAAGAGTGGACCAGCCAGCTCTGGAAAAGCTGAAATAGTGGTCCCTCCACACATCCTCAGTCATTACAAGGAAATGTGGCTGCAGGTGAGGACAACAGTACTAACAGCAATGGCAAACCCATATGATCGCCTATTGTGTGCCAGGCTCTGGGCTGAGAGCCTACTGTGTGCTGAGCTCTGGGCTGAGAGCTTTGCATACATTGTCTCGTTGACTTTTCCCATCAGACTCACGCATCTATGCTCTGAGCGTCCACACACTTTACAGACAAAACAACTGAGGCTCAGAGAGGATAAGTATTATACCAAACCCTTCAGCCAGTAAGGGAGAAGGGTTTGAACCCAGGTCTGAGGCGTACTCAGAATGCGAGAGCATTTGCAGGGCCTCATGAAAAGTTGACGACTCATTCATATTATGGAAAGGTCCTGTAATCTTTCAGGACCTGCCACTCACTGCCCCACCCCACTGTGTTAGTTGGTCCTTCTCAAGGTAGTTGGGAGCAGGGAAAGATTAAATTTCCATGGGCATTGTCTCATAATTTCTGGAGAAAGAAGGCGGCTGAGAAAAAAAGGCTTAAGCTTCACCCACAAAATGAGTGCCCCAACACAACACAATGGAGAACATTCTGGGAGCCAAGCACCCATGCGAGGAGGAGTCAGAGACTTCAGCCTTTATAAGGCTGGGCAGACACCACAGACAGAGTGTAGATTATTTTATCACTTTCATTTTCTTGTAAAATCCTTTGGCCAACCCAGGCGGCCTTCATCCCAGTGTGATCCCTGGGACCTGTTGCAAACAGGTCCGCTTTACCAAGTCAAGGTCAGGGGGAGCCCCGTGCATCCCTCCAGCGCTGCAGGGGTTTAAAACCATGCTCAAATCTCTTACATCACATGGCAGCACACAGAGCAGATCCCAAGGAGGCAAAATCATAACCTCACGGCTGAGAACCCAGGTTCTGGAATCACAGGCACCTGGGTTCACATCCCAGTTTCCCCACTGAGTACTGACCTGCTCTGAGCCTCAGTTTCCTCATCAGCCAGTAGGAATCCTGACAGCTCATAGGTGTGTTGTAAGGAGTAAATGAGATCATGCAATATTGGAAAGCCAGTGGAGTGTGTGGCTGAGCACAGGCTGTGGTGCCAGACTGCTTAGGCTCAGCTCCTGACTCTATCACTAGCTGTGTGTCCTTGGGCAGCTTCCTTAACCTTTCTGGGCCTCAGCTTCTTCAACTGAAAATGGAGATAATGAGAGTATCCATCTCTATAGGATCGGGGGTGAATGAGTTCCGGCTCAGAAAGTGCTTAGAACAGCACCTGGCACATTAGTGAGTACTCGGTAAATGAGGGTTGTTATGATTAATGTATGTAAAGCCCTCAGCATGGTAAAAATCAGTGCTCGATAAATGGTAGCTGTTATTATTACAAGGTACAGTTTCCACAGAGAATTTTATGCACATTTATCTCCTGGAAAGCAATTAAAAAATGAAGACGTCAGGGAAAATCGAGTCTTAAAGGAAATTGACAGTCGGAGCAGAGGATTCACGGTTCTGTTGCCCAGGCAGGATACCCTAGGACTCCCCATTCCCAGGCTCCCCTTTGCTTCCAAAGGATCTTCATTCAGCCATTTACTCTTTCAACAAATGCTCATTAAACACCTGCAGTGGGTCCAAAGTGGGGCTGGGAATACCCAAGAGGGGAATTAGATGGCTCCAGCCCTGCCAACCTAGAGCTTACAGGGTAGTGGGGAAGACGCACACTAAACAAATACATACACAAATGATTATTTAAGGATTGCCGCAATTGGTGTTATGAAGGATGTGATGAGAAGGTAACAGGGTCTGACATGGCCTATCACTGGAGGTGCATGTGAGGGAGAAGTCACTGGAAAGGCTCCTTGAGGAAGGGACATTTACGCTGGGGCTTCACAGGTGCATAGGAGTTGGCTGGGTAATGCCTGGGAGCAGAAAGAGGAAATGATCCAGGAAGACAAGCATTTAGTTCTGAGGCCCTGTAGCCATACAGGGACCGGAAAGACGGGCGTGTGGTTGACTTATTCCTAGACTATCGACTGTCCACTCAGCTGGGAGGCTGGACTTTGGAGAGAGACATGGGGCCTCAGGAGCTGCCTTCTCAGTTGTGGCTGTTGTCGCTTCCCTTTCAGACCCTCCTCGCCTGCTGGCAAATGACAGGCAGGTCTCAGCTTAGATTCCCAGAGACTGCAGACGTGGGTCGCTTTGTCCGCACATGAACCACGACAGAGACTCTGCCCCCTGCAAAGCCTTCAGATGCCTCCATCCTGTCCTGGACACGCGCCACTGGGTTCTGTGAGGCTACTGAGAAAGATAAGTTTCCTTCGCGGAAGAAACGGGGCAAAGCATGAGGGAAAACAATGGCCCCGCAGGAGCGACCTGGGATTGCCAGGCATGAGGCCATGCCCTTAGGAGCGCCCCGCATCATCAAGGAAGCCAGCCTCCAGGTCAGTGACCTCTCCACCCGTTTACATGCTGTGGAGAGAAGATGCATTTAAGTTTCCCGCAGTTTTATGCTGGAAACTGATGCTCCAGGAGAGGACGGCTTCCGTCTGTTGCAGGCGTGACAGGTTTCTTTTGGAATTCACACACTGGGAGACTGGCGCTTTCCCCTAAATGGTACTTTTGTTGTCTTTTTGTTCGAGACAGTGAGCTTTTTCCAGGCTCAGAGCCGCCTGCCAGCCACCCTTGACAAACAGCCCACCCGCCCGCTTGGTAGATCGGATGTTTAATAATTAGCCTAAGTCATTGTTTATCTAAGTGGCAATTATCAGTGCAATAAAATAATATTATAACAGCAAGGGAAGCATTACAGAGAGCTCAAAGTGGGAACCCACAGGCTGGGCATGGCCAACACAGCTTCTCAGACTCAGAGGAAAGGGCCGCTCCATCTTGGCTGGCAGGTCTCCGTGTTTGAAACGCTATCATCAGATGCTGCTCCAAACACCTAAGGACATGTGCCCAGGAGAAGTGTCTGGTTCCAGCCCTTTCAACTGAGGCTCAATGGCCCAGCAAAACATGAAAGTGCGACCTGTGCTTCTAAAGCGTAACAGCCTGGAGTCGGTGGAGTTTGTGAAGCAACCGCACCACCGCAGGAGCAAATCTCAGCAGGTGCGATTCAAGGAGGATGGGGCCGGTAAGATCCCGCCTGGCCTAACCGAGGTCGATGTCCACACTTCTGAAGACCCGACTGTGATGGGCAAGACTCAAGCACCCAGGCACCACCACCTGCCCGCCTACTCACTCTCCTTCCCCAGGTCCCAGAAGGCAGGGGGCTTTCGGAACATCGCCATCCAAACCTCCCCCAGTCTCAGGAAGCATTTCCCAGTTTTCAAAAGGAAGAGACTCATAGCCAGCAAGTCGCTGGTGGAAATGCCAACAGCATCCCCAAGTGCCATCCAGGTCAATGGCAATCTCTCTGAGCAAGGCATCATGTCTCCCAACCTTGCCCACTTAAGACTGGCTCAGCATCTTGAGGATGGGCCACGGAGGGTCAAGATGCCCCACCCGTTTCTCCCCAGAATGTCCAAGGTGCAAAGCAATGGGCCTGTGAGCATATGCTTGGAAGCAGGGGCGTGGCGAGCCTCTGAGAAAGCAACGGCTGCCATTCAGGTCCCTGATGATATTTATCACAGCCCGACCTGGGCAGCTAGAGCATCCAATTTCAGCCAAGACAGGTCTGTAGAGATAAATAACTCCATCCACCCTTTGGCTGACATGTGTCCAGATGATGGGAGAAGAGTACCACCGACAGATGCCGAAAGATCCCCCTCCTGCTTAAATGCCACCAGCGGTGCCAACCACAAGCCAGGCCCAGGGAAACTTAAACCCGAATTGCTTTGGCCCAAAGACAACTCTGATGACAAAGACTTTGGTCTCCCGTCATCTCGGCCAAAAGAAACGTACATTCCCTCGCCTCCACGGACTCGTAGCTCCCCGTCTCCAGGCTCCCACAGCCAGCCCACGCCTCCAGAAGGGGCTTCGGACTGCTCCTCATTGAGTAGCAATCACCAGGATCTGCTGTCACCCAAACCTAACAATGCATCAAAACCTGCCCCTGCGTGTCAGGGGCCGACAGTGAAGAACCCCAGCAAGCCAGACACCCCAGAGTTCCAAAATTGTCCAGGAAATGATGAGCTCCAGTCCTCTCTTCCAAAGAGGGAGCCCCAACTTCAGAGCCACAAGGAGTCCGGTGGGGTTAATCAGATCCCCCTGGCACAGGGCGAGCTCTGTGACCTCCAAGGCAGGCTGCAGTCCGTGGAGGAATCTCTGCACTCGAACCAGGAGAAAATTAAAGTCCTTTTGAATGTAATTCAAGACTTGGAGAAAGCTCGGGCTCTCACAGAGGGGTACGGTGAATTTTTTTCTATTAAAAACTACTGGGTTAAGTCATTTGCCAGGACTGTGGCAGAAAGAGAAGGAGGCGGGGAGGGGAGAGGGAGAGGGAGGGAGAGGGAGAGGGAGATTGGTTTCTGTTAGTAAAATGTCTCCAAATGTTTCCTATTCATTTTCATGAATCAGAAGCCAAGACCTCCCTTTGTTCTGACTGGGTTTCATTCAATTCTATGCTTTGGTCTCTTTCTGTGGCTATATGCTTTTGTTTTCAAATATCAACAGACCGGGGTAAGCGGACAATGGAGCAGCAGGGTCAGAAATTATTTCTATTAAGATAGGGGTCCAGTTGATAAATGATGGGGGGAAAGGATAGCATACAAGGACTTTCCCCACCCCTATCCTCTAAGCAAATCACTGCATTTGCACAGCATTTTAGTCATGTGTGTATGTCACAAAGGACTTGAGGTGGCCACTAAACTTACTGTTGACCTTTCTCTCCACTGACCACTTTTGTGGCTAGAGCCAGTCCATCACTGACCTGCTAAGTAGAAACTGAAATGAGATCACAACTCTGCAAAGAAAAAAATGCTTTCCTAGGTGACTCAGCACCAGTCTGGGGAGAGGAAGGCTGTTATTTATTTAGCTGTGCCATGCTCGTCCTGAGAAAAACGTGCTCTCTAAAGACTGGGAAGAAGAAATGACGAAAGCTAATTACCAAAAGGGTAGGAGAGGGAAGAGAAGTCGTTAGCTGACATTTGCTGATCTGAATCAGAATCAACATTGCCTCATAAGAGAGAAGCCCTGTGATGGCACAGAGAGACACACACGAAGGGGTCCGGAGCTTTCAGAACCTCTCTGCCACTCGCAGAGTCCCTCAGCTCCCCCTCTATCATGAGGGGGTAGGAACAACTGACTCATTTCACAGGATTGTGGTCAGCATGAAAAAAAAAACAACCCTCTGATTTGAAAGCGCTTAAACATGTAGAAAGCCCTCTAGAAACGGGAGGCCCTATTGTCATGGGTTCCTTGTTCCTCTATTGGCCATGGTCATGCAACTTCAGAGCCTTGCTCCTGATGAGAGGGGCAAAGCTGCATGCAGGAACGGGGCAGCAGAACGCGTGCATCCCGCGCGACTTCTGCCCACAGATTGATCCAGCAAATGCTCTATCTTGCAGGCGCAACTTTTATCGAACAGGCCAAGACCTCAACAACTGCAGCACCTGCCAGAACACGGCGTGCATTATATACAGGTACCTGGCGACGGCAGAGGCCCGCTCCGCAGAGCGCGGAGGCTGCAGGGCCCACAGAGCAATCTCGTAGACTCTCTTAGATACAGAAAGGCAAGAGAGAGGCCAAGACAGGAGACCTTTGAATACCCGAGACTTAAAAATCAAGGGGTTTAACTGGGAAATGTTAACATCTGGTTCTGAGGCAGGCATTGCTTTGTTTCCTTACAAGAAGATCTATGAGCAAATCCTTTTGATAACGATCCCTACACTCACTGGACACGGAGCGCAGGCACCTTAGGAAACTGCATGCACATTTGCGCCTCATTTTAAAATCATCTCTGATGAGGTGGGTATTCATGTCCTCAGGGAAGCTAAGCCATTTGGCCCAGCTCACCTAAAGCGCTTCCAGGCAGCAGAGGGGGCCAGATGCAGGACTCAGGTCCAGGGTCTCTGATTCCAAGCCCTGTGATCTTGATTCTCTCACCACAGTGCCTCCTCCTCACCGGTAGCCATGCCAAGCACTCGCTATGCGTCAAGAAATGTGCTAAGCACTCACCGTGTTCATCTCTGAGCACATTTCCTTCCAGCAAGGGGTAAGGTTGCTGTCATGAAGTGGATTTTTGTGAGGAATAGAAGGGAAACATCAGATAGTGGTGAGAGCACTGAACCTGGAGTCAAAAGCCCCAAGTCAGATGTCTGCTAATTTGTCTGGGGCTCGGTTTCCTCATCTGTAGAGTGGGGACAAGGATCCCTATATAGAGTTGCCACGAGGAACAAATGCGATAACATACTCATATGTGAATGCCCTTTATTACTGTAAACCTCTGTACAAATCCAAGGGCTTATTACTGTTATTACTAGAAAGATCAATGTCCCCTTAGCTGGAAGCCTATTTAGGTGGCATGGTGGAAAAGTGGCCAAAAGCAGTCATTTCAGTTGATGGCTTCTAATTTTGACAGAAGTGTATGGTTTTGCTTTCTCTATTATGTTTCTCTCTGAGATGAGAAAGGCTGCCTAATTGGGTTGCCTGTGTCTTTGTTTAAAAATTTCTCATTCTCTCCGGCAGAATCCCCAGATTTCATCCCAACAAGGGATGGGAGGCCAGGAAGTTAGATGGTCCCTGCACAAGGGCCTTGGGCATTTTCTCATTGAATTGTCAGTTCCTTACACCTAGAAGTCACAGAGCCACATATTTTCACCAAATGACAGAAGCATCAGAACCAAGCGTGGGAAATGCCCTTACCTCAGTGTAAAAAACATCTCCTCAAAAAAATATCCCCTGGAAAAGGCTTGTGACATAGGAAAATATAATAAGTAGGCAGGCTCGTCAATTGCTACCTTTTGCTCCTTTTTTTTTTTTACATTTCCTATCTTAAGCAAATTTCCTAAGCACAAGGAAGACAAAAATTATTAATGTCTAGACAGCCAGAGAGGGCAAAAAAAGCTATTCATCATAAACAAGAATTATTTTTCACTAACCTCCATTTAAATTTTGGATAGTCTCTTTTCTTCATCAACCTGATGATGTATTTTCTATTACCTTAAGATGACTTTTTATTTAGCTTACGTAGAGAAAAAGGACAAGTGTTTATTTCACAGTCTACTGGGAGCTCCATGGCCTGGCTTTGGGAAAATCATGAGTGGCCTTTGAGTTTCCTCATCTGAAAAATGAGGCCCTTTAATTAGATGGTCCATATAGTGCCTTTCAGTTCTGACATTCTGATATTCTACGCTGAATTAAAACTGGCAATATTTGGTTAAACTATGACCTCCCAACAAGTCCGCGGATGTTTGCATATTTTTTTTAGTACCTACTTCAAACATCCCAAGCAAACCTTCTAAATTAAGTTACACCCCTGAATGGGTGAGCAAGCCTCGTGCACACGTTTCTTTCCAGTTTTCCAAGAGGAACAGCCACTGTGTGCATTCTTTCCTCATTACCATTCAAAGCCAGGCTGTGTTTCCAGACAGCATCTCTATCCTTGTATCTGAGCCATTGCAAAGGAACAGGCAATTGATCTGATGAAAGCAAAGAGATCAGAAAAACACCCCCATCATAGTAACAGTGGAGAGATGAGAGTTCTCATTTTTTTTTTTTTAACATTTCAAATGACTTCAAACTCTATGTTACGTCCTAGAAAGTCAGATCTTACAAACTAATGAATAAATGATGTGGAACACTCATCCTCAGGCCTTGGGAAGCTGTGGTCTCTCTCCCTGATGCTGGATGGGTCCAGGGCATGTCACTGTACATAAAGCACGTGGGTGCATGATGGATTGCCTGCTGGGTCTTCTTCTCTGGAGATGTTGCCACTGAGTTAGCAACACGTAAGGTTTTCTAAGTGGCCCCATCAGCCTAAGGCTATGGCTAATGCTACTTGCTTCCATCAAGATATGTGGGGGCATCGGTTCTGCCCGACTCATTCTCTCTGCTCCAAGAGGAGCCCTCTGCCTACCCGCTTCCCCAAGCCTCCTTGGCTTTCTTCTTACCATGGATCCCTTCCTTAGGTCCCCTCTCACCCAGAAGCACAGAACCAACACAGATGCCTAAGAACTCTATGCATGGCTCCCAGGGCCTTCCAGAGGATTCCATACACTAGGGAGAACAGTTTGGACTGCTAGAGGCTCCAAGGGAAGGGGGTGGAAACTGGCCCTATGCATCGAGTTGGTCCCAGGCATTTAGTGTCCAGTCCTACTCCTCACCTGTCCTTAGCATTAATTCTAGGACACCTGTCTCAAAGAGTTGGGTGACTGCCACCTGTGGTACCAAGATTAAATAACACTGAATTACTTAGTGCGAACAGCTTCTCTTTCTAAATGTTTCAATCCTTGTGATTACCTAGAGGGGAAAATCAGAGTTTGGTGCAAGAATGTCTTTGAAGCCTTTCTAATGCTTATTTATTACGCTCCTTTGCCAAGAGAGAGAGCAGGTCTCAGGGTCATAGCCATAGGCAAGCAACAGTATCAAGCCAAAAATGTAATCATTTTAACATTTCTATTGAAGCTTTTAACTTTTAAAACTGGTCCCCTAAATATTCATTGTACGTCTCCATTTTTCAAAAGTGATATCGCCTATTTTGTATAAATGTTTCTAAGTTTAAAAAGGCAATTGCTTTAGAGAGACAAAAGTTAAGCATTTGTTGTGGGGAGTTACACAAAAACCATGAAGGTGGTGACCCGATGACTGAAATTCAAGAAAAGGTGTTCTAAGGAATCAGTTTTCTTTCCTCTTCGCCAGGGCACGAGAGGTCTCCCCCACAACATACGTTCTTCCCCGCTCCGTTCTCTGTTCCCCCAGCCACCTCTCCCTGCTCTTCATCTCCATGTTCACTCTAAAAATCATTGCTGAGCCTCTTGGGAGGGCTTCAACTACACAGATCATGCATTTATTTTCCGGACATAGCTCCCAGGAGAAATTTGCTTTTAAGTTGTAAAATGCCTCCAATGTTTTAAGGGAAGAGAATTGGAAGTCTTTCTTAGAAAAAAAAAAAATGTTCGTCTACCATCCAAGCATATTCATGCTTAGGAAATGGGAATGATGAGCAAGCTGAAACTGACCATTTTTAATGGGTGAAGGGAGAGGTTGGCCATGTGGGATTTGAAAGGTGCTAGAGAGGAGAGAGAAACAGAAGAGCTGTTGTTTGCCTAGGGGCCACCTGGACCTGCTGTCTCCTCTTCTCATTCTTAGCCTCTTTTCGTTGTTTCAACTGTACTCGTGGATTTTAAGCTATGACACCACCTTCTTACCCCACCACCTCTTTCATCAGCATGTTCCCCTCTTCTCCTCTCCTCTCTCTTCTCTCTCTCTCTCTCCCCCCTATAATTATAGGTATATATAAACTAACTACAGGTATTTCTAACTTAATATCTCAAAGGCACTTCCAACTCACCATATACCAAACACACTCCATGTTTTCCCCCGTGAAACTAATTCGGTCCTCCTTTTCTTATTCTGGTCCACACCATTAACAGTAACTCCATAAAGAAACTGTAATTCCCATTACCTCCCTCTTCTTCACAACATGCGTCAAATGGGTTACCAGTTCTAGCTGCTAAATCCAGCCCTTTAGCTCCGCCCGCTCTGTCTCTGGTCAGTAAAGGCCCTCATCCTTTGTCACTTGAACTCTAACTAGTCTTTTGCCATAGGTCCCTTTGGCCCTATCCTTGGTAATCCTCCACACAGGTTGCTAAGTTACCTGGAAGGTAGTCTCCTGTGAAGCAATCTTGTCCTGGTTGCTGCTGTCTCCTTCAGCTAATTTTTCAAGGCTCTTTAAAATGATGCTAAATGTCTTACCTGCTACATCTATTTCTCTCCAGTCGCTCAACTGGCTTCAAATACCATGTGTTCTGTCATGCCTTGGTGCCTTTGCACAAGTTTCCTCATTTCCTGAAATGCCTTTTCCGCCCTGTGTCGTCTGGACATTTCCTAGTCTTAGGGTTTGAAATCCGGTTCCTCTGTTCAGCCTCATGTTCTTTCCAGAGAAGGACCCCATGGCATTTTTCCTCTGCCCTGCGGTGATCCTACTGCATTGGAACGCAATGTTTATGAGTTTCTTTCTGTCAGCAAATGGCTAGTATCTCAGAGTCATGGCCCAATGGGTAATGCGTAGATGTGCTCAGTAAATTCTTAGCAAAGAAGAGAGTGACTGTATTGACTGGGGGAGGGAGGAGAAGCAGTAGTGGGCTTGAGACATCTACTTAGATGGCACCAAAGTAACATCCTCGCCACCATTTGTGTGCGCCCATACCTTCGGGTGGGGCAAGGGTGGGTCTTAATCAGATGTCCTCATTAGGGAAGGAAGGCTTCTATGCAGCAGGTCCTCAGTAGATCTTTTTGACCTGAATCAAACAGTGACCCAATGTTGTCCATGGGTTGTTCATTTTCAAATACCTGAATGCTACATACTCTCAATGAGAGGAACCCAATCAGATCTTCCCGTGATGCCTTAGAGAGCTTGCTGAGTAAGTAAGGTTGTACTGCCCGTATTGCTGTACCCACTAGGGTAGGAGACGCAAAGTTTCACTTGTGCGAAACCACAGACTCTGTCGAAGCTACAATATCTCCTATCTGTAGTATCTAAACTACCCCAACAATCTTTTGAGGGGAGGGGATTAAGGCCTTAGATCTTCAGGTTTCCCTTGGCTATCATCAGAACGCTGGGTGGTAGGCATCTGCACAATATCCAGATGAGACAACTGAGGCCGATGGAGGGAGGCTCTTGCACAATTATTCAGGAACTCATTAAGTGCCAATGACAAGATCAGAGTTCAGTGCTATCTGCCTGCTGGCCAGATTCCACAGCAGGCTGCCTTCCAACGCCAGCCCTGCTTGAGGGTGTGAGGGCTCAGTGGGATGTTACATGGCCAAGTTCTACTCCGTCAAGGAGGGTTTGTGTTTAACAGGCAGGGCCCAAGTAATGCTCTCAAAGTGTGACGCGGGACCATCGGCATCAGAATCTCCTGGGTGTCTGTGAGTAGTGGTTGCTGGGCATCACCCCTGAAACCTGCTGGATCAGAGGGGGTGTGGTGGAAGATGGGAACCCACAGGTACAGAATGTTTCCTGGGAAGGTTTGATCCCAGGGAAGCCCGAGAAACATTCAAGTACATAAAACCAGGGTTTCGAAAGGAGAAAGTGATTTACTAGAAACTTCTGTGACAACCAGCCTGCATGCCCATCAATAGAAAATTCTTGCTAATGAAATAGCCCAGAATCTACCTTTTGTTTTAGACGAATCATTGGAGAGATGCCTTACCTTTCTGATTGGTTTCAATGATAGAGTTAGATAGTCATGTGCAGACCTAACAAGGGGGGGAAGGTGAGAGTGGAGGAAAAGGGAATGGGGAAAGAGACAGGGCTTGTTCAAAGAGTGAGCCATCTTTTGATGCCTCCTGTATCCAATGAGAAGAAACAATGAGTCTCTCATTTGGATGCAAGCCCACGCTCACACTATGCATTACAGTCAGCCCTTCGTATCCATGGGTTCTGCAGCCACGGATTCAACCAATTGTGGATCAAAAGTGCATATTCAGAGAAAAAAACAACAAAAGGAACTTTGTTGCTATCGTGCATTCTGTAGTTAGGCCCATGATGGTTGCATCTGTACTGAGCGTGTCCAGACTTTGTCTCATCATCAGTCCCTAAACAATACAGTGCCACAGCTATTTACATAGCACTTATATTGTATTAGGTATCATAGGCAATATGGAGATGATTTAAAGTATACAGGACGATGCGTGCATATGCAAATATGCAAATACTACACCATTATATATATAAGGGACTTGAGCATCGGGGATTTGGGTATCCGTGGGGATCCTGGCACCAATGGCCTGTGAATAGTGAGGGATGACTGTACTTAAGCGATTCATTTATAGCCTCTCCTTCCTCCCACATCTCCCATCTTCTCAGGCCTCATCTGAGATGAGGAAGGAAATGACAATCCCTGCTCACATTCCTCCTCCAATAAGATTACAACCAATTAATGCCCAATTTTGCTCCCAGGCCAAGAGTCCGAAGGCTAAGAACTGCCCTCTGGTGAGCGGGTCCTTGAGAGGGTGGGTATGCAAAGCGCTGCCCAGCACCACGCCCCCCTCAGGAGAGGGGTGCGGTCACCCCGTGCTCTTGAACCTGAATGCAGGAATTCTCCACCACCGTCCTCTCATTTCCTCAGACTCCACAGACCACAGGCTGCTTTTTCATCATTACTGAGTCCTCCATTGTTACAACTCCTGAACCAGACAGAGAAGGAGTTACGGATATTTAAAAGGAAATTCGCTGCAGGCATCTCCCTTTGTACCCAGCTACCAGCTTCCCCGTTCCTGGTGTCACCCCCTCAGTTTCGATATTCGGAACTTATAATAAAAGGTCTTTGGAACACAGGCCAAAGCCTTCCAGCTGCGTGGC
Source organism: Aselliscus stoliczkanus (assembly GCA_033961575.1). NCBI lineage: Eukaryota > Metazoa > Chordata > Mammalia > Chiroptera > Hipposideridae > Aselliscus > Aselliscus stoliczkanus. The sequence continues at coordinate 8,278,331 of CM066733.1, forward strand.
CTGCAGGATGGAAGACAAGCCTTGGCCTTCTGGGGAGCTGCATGAGCTGCCTGGGGTCACACAGTGGGTGATGCTGGGAGCTGTCCTGGAGTTTCCTTCTGGGGTTAGGGTCTTTGGACACTGGGTCTTGGCCTTGCCTGCCACTTAAAGCCATGACCTAACCGGAGAAAGGCATTTCGCTGTAATATGCCCCCAGGCCTGTGGGTTTAGCAACCGACTTTCCACTTAAATTATTTAATATTTTCCTTTGTTCTGCCTATTATGTGGTCCCAGCATGGAGCCTGGCGAACTGTCCAAGCCTGGTCTTCCAGCCACCATTCTCTCTCTGGCCAGCAATGAAGTGTGCAGTGAAAACTAACTATATAAAGCACACAGCCTATCTGTTCTTTCTAGTAATCACAGACGTGTTTGCACCGCTCATCACATTCAATATAGATTGAGCAGCGTTCATTTCAAATACTGGGAAGTGAATGTTATGGCAATATCAACCGGCCTCCCCAAAACAACTGCCACCAAACACAGCTCAAGCCATCTCTTTAGGAAATAGGCATAAAGCTTGGAGTACACGTGGAAATTTCTCTGAGACGCATAAGTTGGTCCCCAAGATATTTGCCTCTAGTCCCTGTTTCTCTCAGTAGCTTTATTCCTTTCTTCTTCTCCCTAGAGTGTAAGGGGAAGGAAGTAGGATTTACAGCACTGGCAATTTATCTGCAATAAAAACGAAACCTATTTTAATGTATTAATAGCTGAAGAGGCTGAAACCTGCCATAAATATAAAATCAAGCAAGCTGAGAATTTCACAGGAATAACAAACGGGTTGCTGCTGACATAGAGGCCACAGCTGACCATAGAATGCACCAATCCTTATTTCCCCGTCAAGTTCATGTCCCATTCATTACCATTTGTCGGGCCAGGCACTGTGCCAGGCGTTTTGCTAAACATTGTACATATAGTATCTCATTTCAGTCTCCTAACAACCCTAAAATATGAGTATGGTTATTATTCCCATTAGATAGATGGGAAAACTGAGACCCAGAGAGGTTCTGCGAGTTGTCCAAGATCCAACAGAGCCAGGGCTTAAACCAGTCCTGCTTTCAGCAGATTTTCCTGTGCACCCCCCTTACTTTTGACCTTGTGTAACCAGTGAATACACGTGCTACAGTTCTCTGAGATGACCTATCCTTTTTAAGGGCTTAACATGAAGGCTTTCTCGACAGAAAACCACAGAACCCAGAGTGCAGATTTTCTGTGACACAGAGTGATCAGCGGTGAAGGTTGCTGAAGCTTGGTACTGTTTATTTGTGTGCCGAGAGGGGAACCTACAGTTCTCTTAGGGCTCATAGTAGACAGACCCCTAGGGGGAGGGGTGCACTTGCCAACTTGAAATGGCTACAAGGCGCGGAGCTTAAAATTACACCTTCTAAATAATGAGCAAATTGGTCATTAGAAGAAAGTTTTAGGAACAATATCCCTTCTAAGCTGGGGGAAAAGTAAACGAGCTAAAGCTTCTACTTTCCCAGGCTGTAATTCTTCCCCAAAGCCACTTCCCAAAGTGACATGATTTATCCAAGTGGACAGGAACTAAACTACCCTTGCTGGTTCCAAACTACCCTCTGACAGCTAATTCTTTGAAAAAAGGAAGTTGCAGAAGGTCAGTAAATCTGTGGTGCCCTGGGCTCTGTGGGGAGAGCGGTCCCAGAAACACTCAATGGGGATGGAGAGGTTGGGAGGGATTTGCAGGATGGTTCATCTCCAGGGACATGCCAGGGCCATTACTTCCTCAGGCAACTTGCTTGGAATGGATGGCTCATGGCAGTGGCTGGTCACGGTTTCTCTTTACAAAAAATCCAAGACCCACCTGCTGAGGAGACAGTGTAAGGGGCCCTCTGCAGACCTCAGCAGCTGACCTAAACCCAAGGTTGCTGAGCCCAGAATCAACCTTGAATGAGCTGCGCCTCTTCTCTGGGTCTGCTGCCTCCCTGTTAGAATCACCTTGGCATCTGGAAACAGTAGTTCAGGGTGGAAGGTCCTCTCTGCAGCCCAGCCCCAGGCTGAGTCTGGCTCCACAGGGGACAGTGAGGTCATTTAGGTGCCTTGGTCACCACCGCCTCACCACCCCCACCCCACACACATTTGGCAGCCAGGACCTTACGCAGAGGGGGCTGCTGCATCATCTCAGTGGAGGGTATCTTATGCACAGGCTTTGGAGTCGGACAACCTAGGCTCAGAGCCTGGCTCTGTAGCTTACTAGGTGTGCCCTTGGCAGAATATTTAACCTGCCCTTGTCTTAGTTTCTTCATTTACGAAATGATGATGATGATGATATTTATCTGATGGGGCTATGAGAATTGCATGAGACACGTGCGACTTACCAAGCTTGTAACATTGTGTCTACAATACAGATTCGCTCCATTAATGTAGCCCTCTTCTTTCTTCTCCTTCTCATCTTCCCATCCTCCTCCTTCTTCTAAGTATTAGTGTTATTATTATTAATTTAAATGACCATGTGTCCTCACCTAACATGGCCCAGGCCATCACTTGTTATTTCTTTCTTAGAAAAAGATGCTGGCTAAAACATTTGATCCTACTTTATGTCAACAAAGGGCCAGCTAGCAGTCTGGAAAACGGGCTCAGATTCTGATCAGAACTCATAGAGGGACTTTTCTTTGCCAACTTCTTGTCAGTTAAATGGGAATAACAAGCTTTCCATCTTTCTGGGTATCGTGAGAGTAAAATGAAAACACAGAACTGAAGTGTTCGCAATTTGAAAGTGCTTTATAAAAAGTAAGAGGTTTCTACGGTTTACTTGTGTCCATATAAACTTTTATCTCTTTTTGGTGTACCCAACTTCAGCTGGCGCAGCCAAAATACTACACCCAGAGCCTGGCTCTGTTGTTCGCTTCTGAACTGATACATTTACCTACTTTCTGCCTTCGCCATTTCTTCTTCCAGATGAGCCACGGCTTAGGCTTTCCACGGCTTCCAATTCCCTAGAAAAGCATCCTTCTGCTTTTTCACCTCACCCGATGGCTGGAGCATGGATCTGCAGCTAGATTAGCGAGGTGCCCTCAAGAAGGAAATCTGAGCTCTCTCCATTTCTGGTTGACACACACTCACTTTCTGAATGCAGCGTGGTGCCATGCACAGACATCTCGGGCTTCCCAGGCAATGAACGAGGCACCCCTGAAGCAGGTGTCAGGTGTTCCAAGCATCCGCAGAAGACCAGCCTCGTAGGCTTTGAATGCGTCACACTACCTCAATGGCTCTAGGCCTTAATCCTGTATTGTAACAATTTCGTGGCCACCATTTTGCCCCACTGTGAGCCACAGCTCTACAAGCTAAGCATTCACACTCATCTTCATCCCTACGGAATAGGATGGCAGAAGATGGGGGCAGACGGGGGGAGGAGACTAAGAGGAAGGAAAGATGGGGACGGGAAGTTGGAAAAGTTAATGGTGCTCCACCTTGATACCAAACCCAAAGTAGACGGCGATTCCCCAGAATCTGCAAACAACCCTCCCCTTGAATTCTCACCAAATAGGCAATTTATTCCCCTTTTCAAGAGGTTGCTGAATATAGTGTGGGTTGGCTAAGAAGGAACTTGAGAGGCATCTCCTTTTCTCCTCCCAGCCTCAAGATGAAAAAGAGATGAGAGAGGGCACTGCTCCCTGTCCATAAGGCAGCTGCTACCAAAACAAAATATATTCCCTCTCCTTTCCTCCAAACCAAACAGTGGTTTGTCAAACGGAAGAAAAAAGAAGGAGTGTGACAATTTTCTTTTATGTTAATAAATTGCTTTGGCCTAAAAAAACATTAATCAATTTCTTTCCAAAGTACACACTCTTCTCTGTGCTCTGCTATTTGCTTGGCCTTGAAAAGAAAGTCACTTTCCATCCCCTTGAAATTGCCAAGACCAGTGGGGGTAGTTGCAAGAGGGGTGTGGGGAGCTCTCTAAGCCCCAATGATTATAATGGAAGCCTGTGGTGTTTCCATAGAAACAGAATGTATTCTTTCCTGAATGTACATGGAGGGGAGGGGTGAAGAGAGGTATTGGTGGCTAGGTATATATTTACTGAAGAGCTTAAGGTATGAGTAAGGCGAGGTGTTCAGTCACAAAGATAGAAAGACAAAAGGCTTAGTGAAGAGTGAAGTGGGCAGGGACCAATTCCACATGAGGACATCTGACCTGTTATCGTGTCCCATCTGCACAACTACCCAGTGAGGTAGCTTTATAACCCCCACTCTCATCTGAGTCTAAGAGAAGCAACTTGCCCAAGGTCACCCAGCCAGTAAGTGGTGCAGCCTCAGTTCAAACCCAAACATTGTGCACTCACGAGCCCTTGCTCCACCCTCTGTATTGGGCTCTTCTACCCTCTGTATTGTGATGATGACACCAAGTTTACAATCTATCTCCTGGCTTTTCTCTCCCAGGCCTGCCAGTTCTGTGTACATTCTGGATTCACACAGAGCATTATTTTTTTCTAAGTGGTCTCAGGACACTGTTGTGAGTCTTGACACATTTAGGTGGTTTGTTGGTGTTATTTATTTGAATATGAAGTCAGAGAAATGTCATCTTAAGGAGAAGAAGGAAGCTGGTTTATGTGTGTGTATAAAAATTTGGTACATGTGTACGGATGAAGAGCTTCAAAGTAAGGGTAGTTTAAGATAAATACTGAGCATACACATATTCCTACAGCAATTGTTAATCTTCTGTCCCAAACACTGGGAAGAAAGATCCACAGAAGCAGTATCCATGTCTGTATATCTTACTGTTGTGTCCCTGCACAGTATCAGGGCCAGAGCAGGGTAGATGGAGGGATGGGTGGGTGGCTGGGTAGACTGACGATGGACAGATGGACGGATGGATGGATGGTGGATGGATGGATGGATGGATGGGTGGATGGGTGGATGGGTGGGTGAGTGGATGGATGCATGGATGGATGCATGGATGGATGCATGGATAGATGGATCGATGCATGGATGGATGGATGCATGGATGGATGGACGCATGGATGGAATGTCTTATGCCAGACAGCATAGGAAATTCCTAGAATGAACAAGGAGTACCCGCATTCTTTGGCTCCATCTGGTGCTCTAGGATCATGGCCACTTTTCTGCCTCAGGAGAGAGAGTAGGGCCATTTCAGGAGGTAGGAGAACTATGAATATGGATGTGAACTAGTGCTAGAGGGGGTGATAATCAGAGTTTGCAACTTAGGCTTTAAATGTTTTCCTTGAAACAATGCAGAGGTTGTAGGAGACAACCCTTCCCTGGCCTCTCACTTTATCTCCTTAAGTTTCCACTGGGGAAACTGAGGTATTGGTAGGTGCAGACAGAAAGCCACCCCAGGCCCTGAGACAAATCAGCGTGCAGTGCTGTGTAGTGCATCCTGTAAGTGGGAGCCTCGGTGTGTGAGTCCATGGATGCCTCTGCTCACTGACCTTGCGAATCCTGGGCTTTGGCTAAAAGGTCTCTCATAGCTCTTGGTGTTGCCAAGCATGTACCAAGGACCCAGAGTGGTTGGACTGCCAGCACCAGGAAACCAGGGATAATGTCTGTCTGTCTGTCTACCACTCCTCCCCAGCACCTAGCCCAGGGCCTGGCCCACAGGAGACACTTAAGAAATGATTGGAAAGGCTGGCTGAATACTTGGTGCCTGGTTCTGAGCTGAGCGTTGTGTGTGCATCACACTGCCTAAACTTCACTGAGATCCTGTGCATAGGTACCATGCTCATTTTAGAGATGAGGACACTGGGTCCAACATGAGGAATGACGTCCCCCAGGATCCCAGGGCGAATCAGTGGTGGAGCTTTGCTTTGAAAAACAGCCTGTGTTTCATCGATGATATAGGTCACCCAGCCAGAAGCATGTCCCTACAGAGGAGACCCAGGGAGGAACAGAAAGTAAAAGGATATAAGCTGAGGAGAAGAAAATCTGGGTGAAGCTTATCAAAACTACAGAAACCAAATAATCAGACACCCCTCCCCAATGTCCCTAAATACTGGTATGCCATCGGTCATTATAGCTTCTTCCAGTCAGGACGCCAGGTGACAAAGAACCATTTGGGGGCTTCCGTTTGTCATGCATGACAATCGTGCTTTGCCTTTTCAGCAGCACTTACTCTGATCCTGGGTGACATGGGGATAGCAGACAAGGACAAGTGTCCCTTTAACAACAGCTCCTTTCAATCCTTGCTGGGTAGAAAGGCTTTGGCCAGTCATGCCACATCACAGACAGACATGGGGTTTCTTGTCTTCCATAGGAAACATTTCGTGTCCTCCTTGCTGTCTAAACAGGGAGAACGCAATGTTTTTGTGACTGCATGTCTGCTGCTTTCCACACGCCCACGCTGGCCCCTCATCTTTGGCCTTCTGAGAGTTCTAGTACGAAACCTGGTAACTAACACAGCGGAAAGCTTAACAGCTTTCTTACAAGTGTGCCGGCCCTGGGACCGCCTCCATGAGCAAACGCCCTAGGGAGGAACGTGGTCAACTGAGGGCAGGGGGAGCCCACGCGCAGTCTGCAGGATTCATTCTCTCTGGCGCGGCTCTCCAGGTCCTGGGGAGGCTGTGCCCGAGGTCCGCGGCAGGCTGACAGCCCCCGATGCCTGCCAGCCTGATTCGCCAGCCCTTGGGGGGCAGGGGAGTGTGAGCGCCACAGCACCGGCCAGCGCGTCTGCACACCCCTGCCCGACGCTCTCCGCCTCTGGGAACCCTGGTCCCGGATGGCGCCATGTGGCAGACCAGTGTGCGGACCATACAATGGAGGCCGTGCATTCATGATGCCAAAACACACAGATAAAATAGCACACACAAAAAAAACCAACCAGAAAGAAAGGAAGATTAGGAAATAGTACCCATCAAAGGAGAGTGTTTACCCATGTCTGTACTGAGGGATACTATGAGATAAGTGTATATGCGAAGGTTTCCAGGACATATCATTAAGCTGAGAAACAAGGCAGAGGCAAGACGTAATATATTAGCAGTAATAACGTTAATGATAATAATACTAATAGTAATAGAGCTAACTAACGCAGATGGAGGGATTACTATATATAATACATGCCAGGCCTGCTCCAAGCACTTCATTTATATTCTCTCAATTGATACAGGAAATAAATTCCAAAGAAAGTCTTGGAGATAGGTGCTATTATTCTGTCCACTTTACAGATGAGGAAACTGAGTTGTCAGTTTTATTGCATATTCTTCTGTATTATTTAGGTATTCTAGAATGAGGCAGTTTTCATGCATGAAATGTAAAAAGAATTGAGAATTAGGAGCATTAAACAAATGGGAGAGAGAGATGGGAGCAATGGTTACTGAACACCTCGTACTATCAGGCTGCCGTGTTACAAGCCTCATTTAGATTTAAGCACATCCCCACGCAGAAGGCATTACAGGTCCCAGTTTAATCAATGAGGAACTGGAGGTTCAGAGAGGTGGAGCAAGTTTCCTAAGGTCACACAGCCAGTAGGTACCTATGCCTCTGGGACGAGATTTCAAAGCCCGTGTTCATGCGTGTCAGTTGGACACTTGGTGAGGCTAAATCAGCATGCCCTGAATTGAATTACTTTCCTTCCTTACTCTCTGTGTTCTCCAGTGTAGAATATGATTTTCGGCAGCAGGAATGCAGGTTCCATGAAGTCCTGCAGAGTCTGGAGGAAGCAGAACCCGCTGAGGCACCATCTCCCCCATCCAAGTCCCTGGCAGAACCCCCGGTTCCTGAGAAACAGGACTTGAGGCGGAAGACCAAGAAGGTGAAGAAGAAATGCTTCTGGTGGATCTGAGCTGGCTGGGGCCCTTCCCTATGGGCTCTCTAAAAACCTGCCCCGGGGAGGGGGGCGGGGAGACCACTGCCTGCAGGCCTTCTCTCCTCCTCAGCCAAGGCCCAGGCTGTGAGCCGCTGGACCTGCGGATCGGGAGCACTCGGGGCTGGTTGAGCCGCTGCCGGACACCTGACCGCTGACTTCACCTGAGTGAGTGCCACCGCGCGCTGGGATTTCACGGACCCTAGGGTGACCCCCTGCCTAGTTCCCTGTCACGCACAACCAGGCCACATTGTGGTTCGCGAGTCCAGATGCCCACCATCAGCAGAGTCCCCATCGTACTTTCCAGCTAAGCACTTCCCCCCTGCCCTGGGTTTGCTGCCCCCGAAAGCAAGAGGCGAAGAAATGCTGTGCAGGGCAGGAAGATAGAGGAGGGCTAGAAACAGGTTCACCTGAAAAAAATGAGATACACAAACTGGCAGTTTTCTAAGAGATCGGCGGATGTAGGCACAGCAGAAAATGGGAAGGGCATTAAAAGGCAAGCTGGCCTGGTGGGTTGGGTCATTTCCGTTTTTAATTAGCTCCTTTGTCATCTCATGCTGTGTGGGCCGCCTCGGCCTGTGGCAGAGTAAGGTAGGTCGCTGCAGGGTACGAGGAGCTTGGTGGTGTGCTGACTCACCATCATAGCTGCTCCAGGGTCCACCTTAGACCAGCCTGGGGCCTGAGGCTGACCGCCTGGCCAATGGGAGGCATCTGGCTTAGGTTTGAACACTCAGATCCCAGTTAATTTCCCTGCAACATTTAAGATCATGAGATCCAGCAGCCTATCTGTCTGTTCCATCTTACCAGTAACATGAATAAGACTAAGATAAAACACAACACGGGGTCTCCTCAATTCATTCCCGCAACTGCTTTGTAGATAAGTTCAGACGTATATGAATCTACATAACCTCCCTTCCTGGTGACAGGCGATGGTCACCTGATTGAAGCAGCAGCAGCACTGGGGATGAGGATATATATACATTTTTTTTTCTATTTTAGTATTAAAGACCTTTTCTTCCCAAAGTCTGAATTCTTTTAAAGTCTGGCTCCTGCTTTTGACAAGAACCCCGTACATGTGGGCCCAGTCACAGGTGCATGGCTGAACAAACTACTAACGTAATATAATTAATTGCTACATACTCTTGGGGGTGAGAGGGGGGGTTGGCAAGGCTCATATTCCTTCTCGTTAAATTCTCTACCAGCCTGTGATTGGATTGGTGATGCTTAGGGAAGGGATCCTAAAGCTCCACATGGCATTCAATGAAGAAGGCATTTCAGAACCCCCCGTGCTAATTAGGGTCTGCAGAGTGCAGCGCCTGTGTGAACGTGGGATGTCCGTCCCCCACTGCGACTTGAGACAGATTGAGCATGCCAGTCTGACAGCTGCACCTTTCCCTGCCACAGCGCTGCACCGTGCACAAGGCTATCTCAGAGAGAGCAAGAGGGAAATTTGGCGATGAACCTCGGCGTGCACTATTTAAGTCTTGGAATGTCATTCAAGATGTTCTTGCTCTGCTCCTAGCATAATGTTTAAATCCACAAAATGAGACCGGCATCCATAATGTTAAGTTGGAATTAAGATAAATGCACTTGTCATACTTAAGAAGTCACATTTCAGTAAGATATGCTACCACTGGCTAAAAGCCACAGATCTTTCTGTATCCACACAATCAGCTCTCAGTTAGTCCTAAGGATGGAAAAGAACAGCACACAGAGAGAGGCAATTCCAATAAAGCAAAATCATGTGGGATCTCTTATGTGATTTTATCTTGTAGTGGAGCTTCCATCTTAATTTGCTTTGCTTACACTAATTTTCAAATTAATTTATAGTCTCAGGCAGCATGCTGGAATGAAAATAATCCTCTTCCGGGAATTAAGAGACCTAGGCAACAGACGAGTCTAGTCCACTAACCTTTGGCAAATTGCTTAAATTTTCAGGGCCTATTTGTCCATTCTCAAATGGAGATACAAACACCTTCTCTTCCTACTTCATAAACTGAGCACGGTCCAACGTCACATGAGTAGAGCGTCCTAGAGCTGAGCTGGGTTACATTTGCCAAAGTTAGCCTGGCATGATGAAGAGGTGTCTGAGGGTACTTGCACAAAAAGGCATAATCCAACCCTCAGATAATTAAGAAAACGCATGTTGTCACATACTTCTATTGAATTGGGGGCCTCAGATTAACCCTCAACTGAATTAAATAAAATTGGGGTTGGAAAATGTTGACATTTCTAGAAATACAACCAAATAAGGCTATAATGATTCTATACCAAAGCACAACACAGAATTGCTTGGGCCGCCAACCTCAAACTAGGAAGGCGGTCTCTTCCAGAAATTGAAATTTAAAATCATTGAGGGAAAAGGACTCAGTAAACACTTTCCTACTAACAAAAACGATCATCTCTCTGTTTAAAAAGAAACCACACATATACATATACCGAAACTGTATGCTCATCTACTCATGTGAAAATCACGTCATTGTAAAATATTATGTAACATCTTCCAGGATACTCTATAAAAAATGCTATACTTGAGGTTATATGGTTTTATGGAGAGATATTAATTTAATAAAAATTACTTTTATAAAATTGAGGGTAAAAAAACGATAGATACATCAACTTAAGTTGCAGGAGTTTATGTAGCTGCTTTCTCTGTAGTTAAAAAAACTGTGTACTCACTATACTTGGAATTTAATACCAGCTCATCTGTAGAGCATCTTCTTAAAGACTATGTATAATGTAAGGTTTTGTAAATTTCTAAACTGTTTTAAATGGGGTATTATTTTTTGCAATAAACTTACATATTTTTCCTAGGTTTTAAGACTCCATTATTAGTTTGGGTTCATTTGGGTTATCAAATTGAAACTTAAGAAGTATGCCTCAATGGTTCTAAAGACAGGGGTGGCTTTCATTATAATCTCTTTCGTATGTTTCCCAGGAAAACAAATAAACAAAGAATGGATTCAGGCCTTAGCGCCACAGTGATCACATAATGAGCGCCACGTGTCCTGTGAGCAAGGGAGGCAGTGTGAAGAAATGGAATCGTTCCCAGCCCATTCAGATGATACACATGCACGGCTTTTATCACTGCTACTATGCCCACACACCTGAACTATAATTTATTCATCATTTTCCACTTAATTTTCCTCTTCAAAAGGCAACTGTATATCACCATCATGAGGAAAACCAATATGATGTTCCAAATATAGAAGAAGACGAAATCAAAATTTTGTTAAATTCTTGCTAGAGACTGTTGAGTGTTGAAGGTGCTATGCTGGAGGCTATTTCTTTTGGTTCAAAAGGGAAATGAGCATATATTCAACATGTGCTAAAGCCACTTGAACACCAAACGCATTTTCTACTTGATTAATCAGGATGTTTGAGGGGAATTGAAAAGAAAACAGTTTTCCCATCATGTGACTCAATTTTTTTTCCTGCATTGTCCATGAGCCACCTAAACCCAGCTCATTTACCATTTGGGGGTTGGGGGCGGCAAACTGGACACAGAATCAGAAGTCTTATGTTCGACATTATTCTGCTCCCTTCTTTTTGCTGGGTGGCCTCGGGACAGTTAACCTCAGTGAGACTCTGATTCCTTTTCTTATAATGCTGAACGTAACCCTTGCCTTACAGGGGTGTCTGACAATTAAGTGGGTGAAAGCCCTGATCACAATGTAAGGCACACAACAGATGACCCATATATGTATATTCACTCGCTTGTCGATCCAAATACATTGGGCAAGAGGACAGAAGATGCCTTCGTGGGGTAGCACTGGGTTTTCACAAGCAGGCTTAAGATTTTCCCAGGGCAAAAAGTGGTATTGATAAGGACTGAGCTCTTCCTGGCCCAAATGAGAGCAGAAGCCATGGCAATGAACGCTGATTAAAAAAGTCTTCAGTGATCTAGGGTATGTAGGCATATCAAGCACAGCATAGGATCCTTTCTGCATGGAATCAAATAGACTAGAGGCGAAAGACTAAGTGCTGGGTCCCTGCCATTTAGGGGGAAGAGACTAAGTAAGGCTAGATGATTCATCCTAGGGCTCTCAGCAGTCACGTGGGGATGACGGTGTTGGGAGCATTGTGGCTGGTGGCTAGAATACGGGAGAGGTCACCGGACGCCATCGCCCAGGGCAGTTCTAGGAATCACTGACGCCTGACTTGAGTCCCAGTCTGCCCTGCAGACGGTTTCTCCATTAGCTGAGCAGATGTTTCCATATAGCCTTCACTTGAAAAGGTGCTCATTTTAAGTTACTCCAGGCAACTTGCTTTATGCTAAAACTGTATTTCTTTTTGTTTGTTTGTTTGCAGAAACATAGATGTTTTATGATCATTATGCCCATCAAGCATGGCTGGTAATAAAAAGAACTGAGTGACAGGTCCATTCCTTGGTTTGCACCACACTGGACCGGCTTCAAGCTCATGACCCCTTTTGCGCACTTTCATCCCAACTTCCTCCCCGTCTTCTTTAAACCATTTCACAGCCGGAATTCCTAGGGCTCACATCTATCACCCCTACTCCTGAGGTTTCTCAGCTATATGATTTCTTCCTGCCTCCTACAGGACCCTCAGCCCTCGAGGGCCACACCTGGATCCTGGTTTACTCACTGCCCAACGAAGACAGGCGCCCAGTAAGCGCGCCTCTTCACTGCCGGCCTCCTGTTCCAAACCCTCTTCCTCCCCAGCTGGCCTCCACGGAAGCATCTGACTCCTCTCCCAACACACACTCCCTTTCCCTTCCAGCATTCTTCACAGTTTCAAAAGCAATCATTGCAAAAATAGATATGCACCACGTGACACTCTAGCCGAAAACCGTTCCTGATAAATTCAGGAACTAAAGCTGGGTCCCTTGCTATGACCCTGAAGACACTGCTGGGCCTCTCTTATGGATCCTCCCATCGCAAGCTGCGCTATCTGCTCTCCAGTCACATTGAGTCAACTTGAGTGCCTCAGACCCAGCATGCAACACTCCCTAAAGGGTCTGTGCATGCTTTTCCTAGAAAAATCCCTACCATGCCACCTTCCCTGCTCAGTTTCCAGCTCTGGGGTGACTTTCTAGGCAAGGTCTTCCATGGCTCCCTGCACCACTGCGCAGACCACACCAAATACCCTCTTATACATTCACCTGGCACCAAGGGCCCCTCCATCAAAGTCGTTGCCACGGTTGTCCTTGTACATATATTTGTATCATCCTTTGATGAATGTATTCCTCTCTTGTTAGCCATAATCTTCCTAAAATAAGGTTCCTGCTTAATTTTGCATACCTTTGTATCTCTAGCACTTAGCATAATGGGATTCAAATATCTCTTGCAAGAATAAATTAATGAATGAATGAAATCCAGTGGATAGACAAAAGAAACGATTCCCAGGAATGAAATCCAGTGGATAGACAAAGGAAACAATTTCTAGGATTCTGTCAGTCCTCACACAGGGATGGTCCAGTTGGTGTGCTCAGGTCCCATCTGCTCTCAGGAGCATCCAGCCTTCCACTGATTTGGACCTTCGGCAGCTAATGTGCCAGCACTTCTAATTCCCCTGAGGTCCCAGGACCCAGGAACGCCCAGCCGCTACCATCCTTCCCCACTGCAAACCTCCCAACACCCTTATCCCGAATACTGACAGTCCAGTTAGCCCTGTTTCAGAATGAACGGCCATCAAAATTAAATACCAATTCATTCTGCATATTTTACCAAGCTACTGCCTTACTGTATGAAAGGGAAAATTAGCTTTGAAATTAAAGCAGATTGGTAACTATTTTTGCTGTAATGTTTCCATTAAAATGCCAGAATTTATTACATGTGACATAGTCCATTTCAGAAAAAATGCAATTTAAAGGAGACAGGTACTGCCTAACTGAAGAAGCACTTTGAGCAGAGTGTTTTGCCGGGGCTGAAACCACAACTAAAATGAAAAGACAATAAACATCATACCAAAGGATTACTCGCTCCAAAGCAAATGAAAGCTTTATCATCATGAATGGCTTTCAAAAATTCTCAGAACCCATAGCTATCGTATATTAAATTTCAGTCAAATGAAACCTGTATTTTTTTCTCCTTGCAAGAAAAGCTCAATATGTTTTTGTTTTTGTTGTTTTTAAATCATCAGCTAAACACAGTGACCTCTCATCGGTGCTTGGGCTTGGTTTCCCAGGTAGCGCATACAATATTGTGATACCAGGTTATGCTGCTGACAGAAAATGGTTCTTTCTCCTGAGCTAAATGGGCCATTACTTTAATTGGTGAAATTGAGATGGGTTCACATGGGTCTTCCATCGAGCACACCAAGCCCGACTGCACCCAACCCCACATGCAGAAATCCCGCATGGGCAATGGGGAAAGGAGAAGTTATGTGATGCTGTCATGGTTGTTTGCTTGTTTATTTCAAGATTAAAAAAAAAATACAACAACTTGTGTAGTTAGGGATCAAAGAGAGCAAAGCTGAAGCCATCAGCATTCACAAACTCAGCCCACTGGCCGGTTGGGACTTCCTGGAATCGGTCCCTCCCTGGTCTCCACGGAAACTTCTCGGATGAACCTCGGTCCATAATAAACACGTATTGATTCCCTTCTGTGCGCCAGGCAAGAAAACCACAGATATAGCCCTTGCCTCAGAGAGCTGATTATGGTGGGGGGTGGGGGTTTCTGACAATAAACCCACGTCCTTTTCTCATCCGCCTGCCTAGATGTCACACCTCCCTCCTTTTGAACCTCTCGTTCAAGTCCTTGTTATTCTCTTGTGATGATTATTTGTCTTAAATTATGGTTATTTCTAGTTTTCTCCCCCTTTACCCACTACATGTTGTGTCCTGAGAGCAGGGACTGCTCTCCTTCCCTAATGAGGTCTTAAGTCCAGAGGACTTGGTTTAATTGAAATGAAATCCTTCATCAGGAGCCCGTGTCCGTTCCACGTGGACCACTGCGCTGGCTTCCAAAGTCACTTTCCATTAGTGTTTTCCAGCTCCGTCGGGTCCAGCCTCCTCCCAGCTGCCTGGGAATCTCTCTAAGACATACCTTTGGCCGTGCCATGCCCTGGCTTTTATATCTCTAATCGCACCCCACCACCATCCTAGAGCCTAAAATTCCTCCCATAGCAGACCAGTTTCCTTCCCCGCTGACTACAGCCTAGTACGTAATAGGCTAACTTCCTACTATTCCACTTTCCCTTGTACCCATCCCCATGCCATATTCCAAAATGTCAGAGGCTCTTGCTGATCAGAGACTTAGCAGGTGAGTTCCCTCTACCTGGGGCAGTGTCTCATTACCTATCTACCATGGGAAATGATTTTCATTTTGGTGGACTAAATGAGGAGCAGCCACATTACTGCTAATCGTGATAATGAAGGCTCTGGTTTCTTAAAAGGTACTATTATGAAATGATTTGCTCCCATGATCTTATTTATTCCTCAAAAAATCACCACGAGGTCACTTGTGATTCCCCCCATTTTCCAGGAGAATAATGGAGGCTCAGAGGGAGATAAGTAGTTTGTCCAAGTCCGTAAGGATGAGGTGGTGAAGGCTGAAGGTCTGCCAAAGTTGGGAACTTGGGCTCTTACCTCCTATGCTGGGCAGCAAGCTGCCATTTAAATGTCACCTCCTCTCTGTCTGTCCCTTTTTCTGGTCTCCCACCCCTGCCATGGGATTAGTCACTCCGTCCTCCAATGACTCGGGTGTTTTGCACAGGTTGCTGCTTATATTATCTCAACATTTCTTTTGTCAATCTCTCACGCTCGTGCCCACCAGGGAGCAAAGTCCAGAGGGACAGGAATTGCTAGCTGCATCTCTGGGGCCCTCCAAGTGTTTATCACATTGCCCGAGGTGCTGTAAGTGCTTCATATATGTTTGCTGAATGAATTGGGAGAAAATGCGGAAGTAAAGCGTTAAGAGGAAAAATGGTTGAGGGTAGACAGACAGATCAGAACAAGGCCAGGAGCTCTCAATTCGGCGCCCGATGGTCTGCACAGCTTTGAACATGTACCTTCACCTCCATCCCCCACCTCTGCCTTTAAAACGAAACCACCTGGCTTTCTGGCTTCACAGGCTGGTTAGGAGGGAAGTGAAATTACATACATAAAAATGCTGGACTATCTCATTAATTCCATTTTTAAAAAAAATCGTGTTTGAGGGTTTTTTTCCTGATTAGAAAAGGAAAGCAAAACTATTTTAGAAAAAGTGAAACTACAGAAATGTGCAAATCATGTGTCCTTTAAGCAGAAGATACCAGCATAATTTTAGCTTTAGAATATGGTCCCCGGGTCTTTCCTCTGGGAGACCCAGGACCTCCGGTGAGGGGTCACATTTGTTCCCCTCCCTGACCTTCAGGGTCCTTGATGACTTTCTGGTTGTTTGTACATTCCCATAATCCTTTCTCTAGATTTAAATCACAGAATTTCCTGTTATTAAAAACATCACCATAAATGTTAACAGCTGCACAAATAAGTCATTCTATCTAGAAAAAGGGGTTCTGGTTCTGAAGCTCATTTGACAGAATTGATTCCAGTCACTTAAGGTGGCCAGTGCTCCAGGTAGGGGTGGCCTGGACCAGAGGCTCATGGGAAAAGCCATTCATTTGCAGTTATTCCAGCTGGGCCTCTCCATGGGCAGTTCCAGTCCTTCACGGACATTCCCAGGGATAATGCTTCACAAATGCAAGTGAGACCCCAAGTCAGGGCCATGCAATAGCTTGTAACCTGACTTATGACACTTGGGTCAGCGTGGGGAGAACCCTAAGGGCTCTTAGTTACAGAGGGTCGGGGATGCGGGAAGCCCTGGCGTGAGCTCTGCGCGTGTTTTTACTCAATCCTCTCCATGAGTTGACAAGTAATAACCATTATTAGCCCCACTTTGCGGATAAAGGGACTGAGGAGCAGAACTGTGAAGTGAAGAGACTTCCCAGCTATGGAATAAGGCCCCTGACCTCCTTCTGAGAAGAGGAGGCACCGTTCCCAGGCAGTAAAATGCTTTCAAACCCTATACCTTGTGCCCCGGCTTCAAGCCCTCAGAGCGCAATGCTGGGTGTGAGGGTGCTGAGTCGGTGCCCAGGGCGAGAAGAGGCTAGCCACTCTTGCAGCGCCAGGAAACAGGACAGGAAATGCAGCGGAGTCTTATCTTTAAGAACACACTTCACATGACTCGTCTAAAATCAGATCTGCCCAGCTCCACTCATAGAAGTCAGAAGGCACGGAGATACTTGGCGGTAATCCCATTAGGATGAGGGCACACATGGGATGATGTCATGCATTTCCTAGGACTCACTGTCCAGTTCCCAAACTCGATCTGTGCCTCCCCCGCTCTGGGCGCTGCTGATGACAGTCGCCCCTGGGTGGCTCGTGGAGGCTCCTGCACAGGCACCCGCTTCTCCAGGGCCCGAGCTCCCCTGCCCTGCAGAAACTCACGGTGTGTGTGGCTGAGCCACATGGGAAACTGTCACGGTGGTGATGGTGACAGCAGCGTGTGTGTTATCTAGGAGCACGCTCTCCTCAGGACAAAGGGCTGCCCCATTGGGCAAGCCAAGGGGAAGGCAACAGCTGTTCTAACTAATTTAGGAACCTCTCCCTCCCCTTAACTCCCACGTCTGTTGTTCGTCCTGAGACAGAAGGAAAGTTTGGAGAATGAAACCGGCTCTTTTATAAGCCCAGCCCTCAAACTTGAATTTGTCTAAGAGAATTCTACCACACGGGGCTAGTAGAGTAATTGGGGATTTTATATAAACACAGACCCTCCAGGGAAAGCCTGACACGAAACAAATATTTCCTCATCGTTATTTTTTAAATCAGCACTCCTTTAAAGCTAGACATTAATTTGACTTTCAATTAGTTTGTTCTTTCCTTTCATTCACTCTCTCAGCTTGGATGAGAGCCTGCTGCCTGACAAGCCCTGGGCCCCAGACAGGAACCTCAAAAATAATAGGACGCAGACCCCTTCCTCAAGGATCTCCGTCTACTGCGGAACATAGATGGGTAAAGAGAGAGTTTCATTACGACAATGATAATGCTACAATTGACAAATGCACAAAGAACAATGAGGTCACTGAAGAAAGGTAATTTTGAGAAATGAAAGGAGGTGTCACAGAGCAGAAGATAAGGCAAGGAATGCTCTCTCTTACAATCATCTAACCATTCGTCTCCACGTATTCAAATTTATTGTCATTCAAGAACTAGACTCAGTTTCAAGAAGTCCACCTTGATAGCTGACTCTGCCCACATTCGCTGTGGGTTCCTTGGAAGTTGAGACACTAACCCATCTTTTGCATATATTTTTGGCCAACTACTCTTTGATAGGCAATTGCCAAAATCCTTATTAAAGCAAAGCTCCCCTCGCCCCCAGGACACAGGCACCATCCACATTTCTATACCAAGAAGCAACTAAGCTGCCCCAGGCGAATGAACACACACACACACACACACACACGTTCTCATACATTTATTCTCTCTCTCTCTCTCTGGAATTTTCTCAAATTCATTTTACCTCAGGAAAACAACTTCCCAAACATGTACAGTGAGATGCTTAAGATGTGGCTTCAAGACTGTGTTTGAACTCCATCTTGCTCCCTCCCAGGCATGTGCTGCTGCACCGGGAGGCTGGAGTCCTCTGATCGCTGTTTCCTCTTTGAGAGGAGATCACAATGTTTGTCACCCTCACCAATTCTCAGCCGCTGTGGGCCACTGACGCTTTCTCACCAAGACACTTCTGCTCTGAAAGACCACATTAGCGGCTGTGTGAAGACTTTGTAGGAGATGAGAGAGGAGGTGGTGTGTCTTATTAGAAGCGGTAGCAAGAGCAGCAGTGAGCAGTCAGACCCAGGTTAGCACTATCGGTGGTAGAGAGAAGCATTTGGATTTGAGAGGTCTTTCAACCTAGAAAGAGCAGAACCTGGAGATAAACTGGATGCCAAAGAGGGGGCTCCCTCTCCTTCCAAAGCCCTTTAGACTCTCTGTGCCTCTGTTCTAGCTTTGTCTTCTGTTAAACCTGCTACGTAGGCGCCAACACTCAAGTAAACAAAAATTCCTTGTTCCGATTTTATAGGTTTTTGTGGTTCAACTGCTAGAATTGAGGAGATTGATCCTAAAGTTATCATTGTCATCATAAAACCACCAAAAATTCTGTACTATTTTCTAGGTTTCTAGGTTGCCACATAGGGCCATCCCCTGAGAGTCCTTGATCTTGGCAGGGCAGCTGCTGATTTTACCTTTAAAATATTTGATGCCTAAAGAACAACTTAAAGTATGAATAATACAATATGCTATTTAAGAGCAGGGATGCTAGCGACAGTACAGCCTGGGTTCAAATCCAAGTTCTTCCATTAGCAACCTTTGTGATTATAGACAAGTTACATAACCTCATTGTGCCTTAGTTATCTCATACATAAAATATGAGTACCTGATGCAGGTGAACTGACATACTTAAGTTGCTTTGCTTTCTGCCTGGAACACAGGTATCTGCTCAATAAACAATAGCTTTATTATAAATACTGATTTTTAACAAGGTGTGGGTTGCTGAGTGAAGGTCAAGAGTCAAGCAACCACTTCCGGCCGGGGACCCCACCCCCTCATGTCCCAGGCTGTCCTCACACCTCCTCTCTGGGGGACAGGGTTGGGTGGAGGTGGCACTCACTGTCTCGCTGTGGCCCCCGCACATGGCCTCCTAGAGTCTGGGGTCCCACATGTAGCAGAGAGTGGTTACGTAGGCAGGCCATTTGCCATTTGGAAAGTGAAGTCAGAGTTTTGAAGCTCTGGCTGTCTGATGACTCTGGCATTTTGTGGAGTCTTCATGCTATTGTGAGGTGAAGCAGTGGAGGATGGGCATTTCCACTATTTCTTTTTTTTCCTTTTTTGAACAAAATGCTCTGAATTTCTGGAGCTGGCATAGTGCCAATTATATTTACCTTTATTTAATCACTTAATGGACTCCTCTGTGCAAACCAGGGTAATTAGCCCCAAAATATATCACCCAGAGGCTTATTTTAACTACCCGAAAGAAACGCTCGATTCCAATTTCAACACAATTACCAGATTGTTTGCCCTCCAAGAGCTTCTGGCGGTGCACGCACTCCCTGGCGGGTGGTCCCAGGGAGGCTATCAGTACCCAGCACTAGGGGGGCCAGAGGCAGGGGACAGCCTGCTCCAGAGCAGGGTGCATTGGCCAGAGAGGGTCCCCTGAGCCATGTCCCCACCCACACAAACATTTCCCGCATTGCTCCGAGACCTAAGAGACAGCACGAAGTACACATGTGCTGAGTCGGACATCCCAGGGTCCGTGTCCCTCCTTGCTGTTAGTTGGGTGGCCTTGGCCGTGATGCTCAGTCTTCTTATTCTCTTGAACAGTGAGAGGTGATGAAAAAGGACACAAAGATGTGCTCCACCACATGGTAGGGATTTCCCGTCAAACGTTCTTTTTTATATATTTTAACATCTCCAAAGATTATAATCGATGCAAAAATAAGCACCATGTCACAGTTTCATTGCCAGTGCTCTCTTTCCTTGGGCACATAAAATTATGGAGCACCTTACATTTGATGAAATAGGACAGACACGTGGTGTGTAGAAACCCTCCCCTGGTATAATGTAAATGCTCAGATTATTGGTATTTCCCATTATGCTCCTTCTCTTGCACCACAGACTTCTTAAAGGAACCAAGACTATGGAGAAGAGAATGTTGGTTACCAAAGACCTTGTGGAGTGGGCCAGAAAAACACGGTGATTTCAGTCAATACATAATATGGGCAAATATCTTGCACACATCAATGTTCTCCAGTCTCATGCCTGACACACTAATCACACGCTAATCAATTCAGCACTTCCTCCCCTAAGAGCCAAGACGCAGCTCTGACTCTTTCTCAACACAGTATGACAATTAATTAATAGGAGCAGTTAATAGGAGCCCACCAGAAATGGCACATGGAGCGAAATCTATTTTCTGTCCCTGACTCAGGAGCTTGGGAGATGGGGAAAGAGAATGGGCATTGGCCAAGCCAAAACCTTAGATCTATGAAACAGATCTCAAAAATTATGGAGTCCATCGCACGGAACAAATCAAGGCCTGAAGAGGTGAAATCTGCACAGTTCCAGGGCCAGCTGCAGAATGAGAGCAGTCTTTCTCCTGGTCTCCCTCATCCCAAAAGTCCTTTCTCCCAGCCCTCTCTCAGCATCAAACTCCTTGGTCACTAAAGCAAACAAACAGATAGATTGGACTCCGGCAAAGAGAGGAACAGAGGGCAGCAGCCATGTAACAGTGTTTTGCTTTTTGTTTCTGTAAAATTTCCTCTTGCTCATTTGTCACCATAAACACTTCATTGTTCAGGCAAGCAATCTACAGGAAAAAACGCAGGAATGGTTATTTCCAGCAAAGGATAATTACAATGTGCTGTGTGCAAGAAGCAATCCATCCTAGCTCTATGGTTCCTGTAAGTTTAACAGCTAATACCTTTTATCGCAATGTTCCCACTCCTAGAAATAAGAAGAAAAAAACGTCACTATTTAATCTGACATAATGACATGAAAGAGGCCAGTCACCCCTGCCCTCTTGAGGCCTTTCTTGGGATTTTGAAAGTACTCAATGTGTCTAGTGTTTGCCGTAAACATTGGTTGTTTAATATTCCCAAGCAATGGAAAGTAACCAATAAAAATCATATCTGGAAAATTAAAAGTGACGGTTGGAATGGGGATCTCTCCTCCTTGTCAAATTTCAATTTGAAATTAAATTGGGGCCTTCGGCGCTAAAGCAGGGACCCCTGACCTCTGAGTAATTACTTTCCAACATCATTTTCTTTAATTTGGAGGAGCTAGTTCTATTCTAAGACCTGCTGGAAAGGCCCATTTTATGAAAATGAAGCTGTATCTTAAGAAATGCCTGTTTATTTCTTCCTTCTGGTCCAGGCACAGCCCCGCTCTGACTCAGGGATGCTTGCTGCCGACCTCTAGCACTCCCCGCTCAATGCTCTCTCACTGTTGTAATTACATGAGCAAACGCAAGAGTCACTGAGATGAATGACACAGCTTCAACTTAGAACCTTTGCAAGGTTCCGGGAATCAGCCCAGGCGGCGGGAGTCCTCTGAACAGGCAATTCCTGATGCAGTTGCCATGCTCCCTGAGAGGTGGGCTGCCGGCAATCAGCAAAAAACATTTTATGGAAGAAGGAAAAGCAATCTGAATTGAGGGAAAAACACATCAAAAATATGAAGGTCTGATACAGCACAGCCTTTTCGGGAGGATTTCACTCATTCATTATCTCAACAAACATTTCCTGAGTACTCACTATGTCAGACACCCTGCTGGGGGTGAGGATAAAAGAATGAGTAAAAGGTAGTGTGTGTGGGGGGGCCTCCCGGGAGTCCACAGAATGCAAGGGGCGTGGCGAAGAAAACCAGCAAGTCACCTTACAGTGGACCAACTGCAATGAGTCTGAGGAGTGAGGGCAGACAAGCGCTGTGAGAGCCCACCGGGCAGCCGGGTGGGGGACACTGAGCCCAGAGGTGCTGAAACAGCAGGCCTTAGTGGGTGATTTAAAGTGGCAGGTGAGCGCATCAGAGGGGTCAACAGGAGGTCAGTACCACAAACTGAGATCACAGATGCAGGAAGAGTGTGGAGCGGGCCCCAGGGTCTGGGGATGAATTGGGTTTGGGACACAGTGAACTTGAGCTCCTTGACACATATCCCATTGGAGGGGGTCATGGTTTCCTTGAGGGCACAGACCATACCTAACTCAGTTCTGAGCCTTGTGCTGAGTAGATAAGAAGTTCTCATATAATACCGAATAAATAAATAAATGAATATTATTATAAAACCACATGTCATTTCATTTAATTCTCACAGCAACTCCATAAGGAAGGTCTATTACAGACTTTTTACAGATAGGTCCAAGCCTCAAATCTTAGGTATAAGAGAGGAGCTATGTATGGCAAGTTCACAGATAAAAATGACTCAAAAAAAAAAAGAGACAGAGCACAAGGAAAGATGCTCAACATCATTAGATCATTAGTCATCGGGGAAATGCAAATTAAACCCACAATGAGATACCATTAGACTTGTTATAAAGCTAAGGACTCACAGCACAAGTGTCCGTGAGGCTGTAGATAAACAAGAACACTCACATCTTCCTGGTGGGGACGTACATGGGACAGCCACCATGGAAAACAGTTTGGCAGCTTCATATAAAGTTACACACACGCTTTCCACATGCCCCAGCAATTCCACTCTTAAGTTTCTACCCGAGAGAAATGAAAATATGCTCACACAAAACCTATGTGTGAATTTTCAGAGCAGCATTATTTATAACAGTTCAAAGTTAGAAAACAATTCAAATATCTATCAACTAGTGAACGGATAAACAAAATGTGATATAGTCATACAATGTAATACCAGTCAGCAACACAAAGGAATTAAGTATTTATACATCCTAAAATATGAATGCACTTCAAAATATTATGCTAAAAGAAAAAGACACCAAAGAGCTCAAGAGTGATTTCACGTATATGAAATTTCCAGAAAAGGCAAATCTGTAGAGCTGGAAAGCGGATTAGTGGTTGCTTCAGGCTGGGGGCTGGGAGGTTAGGGATGGGATAGAGAATGACTGCCAATGGAACCTTGGGGAATAAAGGAACGCTCTAAACTGAATTATGGTGATGGCTGCACGACTGCATACATTTGCTAACACTCATTGTTAAATTTCCAAGTCTGGAAATTACACTTCAATAAAATTATTTTTTTAAAAAGGAAGAGAAAGCTGTACGATTTAGAAGAGAGGGGCAGGTTGAGAGTCCCAACCAACTTGGGGAGATTTGGGGCAGCTCCACACGGAAACGATTTGGGCTGAACCTTGAAGAACTAGGTAGGATTTCAACAGATTCAGATGGTGCACAAAGGAACTCCAGACAAAGAAAACAGCCCAGAAGTGACAACGTGCCAGGCATGTTTGGGCAACATCCAGACATCCATCGTGGCTGAATATTTGGATGGAGAAAAGTAAATGAAAGGGGAGAATTTGGTTGTGGCCAGATGACAGAAGCAGCAAATGAGCAGGCTAATGCATTTATGATTTAATTTGGTAGACAGTGGGGAGCCGCTGAACATTCTAGAGTAGGGGAGCGTCCTGGCAAAGACTAACGGGGCAGCAGTGAGGAATGTGTGTTGGAAGGACAGGCAGCCAGGCAAAGCATCAACTATGAGGCTCGGAGAACTGGCCGTGGTGAAGGAGGGCCATAGCCACATGCCTGTGTCGATAATGCAAAGGGACAGAGGGGCAGAAAGAAAAACAATGAGACGCCAGTTATTTGGTGCTTTCTGTGATCCAGGCACTATTTTAAAGAACCACTTCTAAAGGAGAGACAGAGGGTTAAGAGCCTGCTATATACAGAATGAACCAAATGGATTGATGGTCATCTTTAGATCTGGCTCCAAAGAGAACAAAAAAAGATTAGCGAACTCCTAAGATGCTTTTCTTAGGTGCGTTGTGGGAACCACAGATACGGAAGCTTGTAACTGAATAAGAATTGTGATACTATAAGGTTGGAGGGTAAGTGAGACAGGTATCAGAGACCAGTTTACGTGGCTCTCTGCCCCAGCAAGGTAGGGGTGGCTGGCCCTGCTGGCGCTCTCTATGAGGTCCTCACTCTTTTAAATGTACATTAACAAACATTAAGTACACATGTGTTGACATGAGTCGACAGAACCAAATGGGTATAAAGAAGGCTGTCACTGCTTCCAGGGATCAAGTCCTTGCCCAGCTGCTGTCAGAATAACACTCAGCACCTAACATCCTGTGTCTGTCCATGAAGCAGAACTATAGGTGTCAACAGTCAGCATCCACCTTTTAATTAGCTGACAAAACTTAATTATCAGAGAATTTCATGCAAAATGTGTGGATTTTCAGCTTTGTTTGAGAAGTTCTGGCAACTGTATGGCCCACATGTTGTAGCACTTGTCCTCTTTAACCATTAGGGCCCCTGCCTGGTGCGCTTTATTCATTCATTTGACATGTATTTATCAAGCACCCACTATATGCCCGGCACTGTTGCAGGGACTGGCAATACAAATGAACAAAAACCAAGTTCCTTACATTCTGGAGCTCAGATTCTTATAAAAGACAGTCAGACAATAACTAAATAAAGGGATGTGTGTGTGTGTGTGTGTGTGTGTGTGTGTGTGTGTGTATATGGTTGTTGGAAAAGTCATGATGCATTTTTTCTATGTTTTTCATTGTAGAAATGTGTCATGACTTTTGTAGATATCTATATCTACATATCTATATATGAATATATATATCTGTATCTGTATTTCAGGTGATAAGTACTAGGTGAGAAGTACTAGGAAATATAAAGAAGTAAGGTGTAGAGATTCAAAGAGGATGGAGACACCAGGTATTGTAGACAGGGTGGTCAGGGCAGGGGAGCCTCTCTGATTAGGTGACACTGAGCGAAAATCTGATTACCATGAGGGAACAGGCCCTCAGACCTGAGGGAGAGGTGGGCCAAATCAATGAAATGGCAAATGGAATCATGTTTTAAATGAGAGGAAAACATAAAGGAAAGAGCAAGGGGCAGAGGGCGTTTTAGGTCCTAGGAACCATTTAGATTTTATTCTGAGATGGGAAACCACTGATGAGTTTGAGCAAGATGGCATGGTGGGACAGGCCCCTGTAAGCATCAGAGTTTTGGGCCCTTAGTTTAAAGCAAGGTGGGCAAAGCTTAAAAGGTTAGAGATGGGCTCGGTGCCTGGGGAGAGACAATAATCAGACTATGGGGTGGAAATCTCCTGATACTCAGAATATAGTGTTGGTACAGACGAATAACCCAAAACATAGCAGTAACCTTGAATTAACTGACAGCTATGGTAAAAGTTAACACACTGAAACCGCTTAGAAAACCAAGCTCACAGGACCCTGAGGCTGAGCACTGCCTGACTCCAGGCTGGAAGAAAAGGGACCTGGTGGACGTGACTGTGGAACACTACCTGGCCCCACACTTACAAAGAGCTTCTCTCACTTCTCCTTCTTCACCAGTGACATTCCACCCCCACTGGTACACTCAACTTGACAGGCCTAAGCTCTGTTTAATTTCAGCGACTTGAGTTAAGTCTCATGTTCTCCCAACTCAGACAGGAAAAACTTTGACCCCAGTACAATACCCCAAAACAAGGCAGTGATCGGCGATTCGTGTTCAGCGTGATCTCGTGTTCGGGAAAATCAATTTCTAGACCTTGAACGGTTTGAAATGTTTGACAAAGGTAAGAGATCTACTCACAATCAGAACATGATCCCGTCCCATCGTGATGACGGTCCGGTTCACCGTGCGAAGCAGATGGACCATGATTTCTTGGATGTGGTGGTAGGTGAAGGCCTGCAACACAATCAGAGACATCTGTGTGACAACAAAGACCATATATCTGCACACCTCTTCCAAAGGACACATAACTGTGCTCAGACAGGCATACACCAAGATCACACCACCATCACCACCAGCACCACCAGCACCGCTATCACCATCACCACCCCCACCCCACCACATCCATCATAATCACCACCACCCCCACTCCCACCACCACCATCATCACCATCATCATCACCATCATCATCACCACCATCATCACCACCCCCACCCCCACCATCATCACCACCAGCACCAGCACCACCCCACCAGCATCATCACCACCATCACCACCATCATCATCACCATCATCATCACCACCATCATCATCATCATCACCACCATCATCACCATCACCACCATCACCGCCACCATCACCACCACCATCACCATCACCCCCACCCCCGCCCCCACCACCATCACCATCATTACTACCACCACCATCACCACCCCCACCACCATCATCACCACCAGCACCAGCACCAGCACCACCACTACCACCACCACCACCAGCGCCACCACCATCATCATCACCATCACCACCCCATCACCGCCATCATCACCACCATCACCACCATCATCATCACCATCACCACCACCATCACCAAATCATCATCACAGTCGTTGTCACAGTCGTTGTCATCATATCTCTATCGCCATCACCTACTGGCATTGGGCACCAGGAATTTCATTAACTATCTTAAACATAAGTTAGGGATTAAAAGCTTAAGCTCTGGAGTCAGAAACTTTTGACCTAGAATGCTAACTCTTGTCAAGAATTATTGCGCTATTGGCTCAGTTACTTCTGTGCATCTTGGTTTCTTCATCTGTGTAACAGTCAGGGTCTAACGTGGCATAAGGATGGAATGGAATGCAGGGGCTTGGTTATGCAGGTGATGAAGAAGCTGAGACACCAAACAAGGTACCCTGGAGATTAGCAACAGCAGGAAGCTACCATCCCCCCTAGGCTGGAGGCACAAACAGAGCCAGAGTTTCTGGGGCGGGGGACTGGGGTTATGTGATGGGAATGTAACCATGGGGTGCTTGTGCAGTAGAAGCCAGCTGCATGACCCACCTTGGGGGAGATCCGTGGTGAGCCAGGGTGTGACCTTTACAGGGTTCTGCCCACTTTAAATGCAAGACCCTGAACTTTGGGTAGGGCTTGCTGATGCTTTTTGAGTATCTGCTGTGGTAAGGGTTTCATGCATTTTCATCTACATTCTCAGATCCTTTCAGTGGCATGGCCTTGCACAGAGTTTCATCCATGCACACTAGGGAGGGTGGTCACGGCCAAGTGGAAAGGCCCTGGGATTTTAAAGTCAGCAGCTCTGGGTCTGAGTGGCACCTCTGTGCTTGCATGGTGGGACCAAACTTATCACTTAACCTCTCTGAGCCTCAACTTCCTCATCTATGACAAGTGGACACTTTACTCACCAGTCTCTCAAGGTTGATTTCAACATAAAAGTGATGCATGCAGTTCTGGCAAAAATGCCTGTGCCTAATTCCACAGCAGGAGATTCTGTGGGTCTGAGATAGAGCCTGAGCATCTGAATTTCTGAATTTTGTGCGGCTGATTCTGATGGTTGGGAACCATGACTCAATACACTGTGAGCTCTGGACATAGAGCCTGGAGTCTGGGAACAGCCTGTGTCTCCAGGACCCAGCCAGAGCCTGACATAATGAAAGCGCTAAATAAACAGTGGCTGGAAAAGCAGATGGCTACTCACATATTCATAAGCACCTTGTTCAACTTTGCTGCTTTCAACTTAATTGTGGTTTGTCTCTTAATGTAATCCATGAAAGGAAACTAGATTTATAGTAAGAAAAAAAAAAAAGATGTGCGTATTAAAACTGCCCTCCCTTCCCAACATGCTTTCAATGACTATTGGCATCCAAAGATGAGCAGCCCCAAGCTTCCTTTCTCCCTCTGCCCCAGGCTCACTTCTTCTGCACTTTGGCTAATCCCCAATTCCCCAGGCCTGTGGAGCCCACCAGCAGAACCTCGGGCTTCCGTCAGAGCGTATTTTATAGAAACAGGTTCTCATGCTCCATCAAGCCCACCCAGACCTCAGTTTCCCGCTAGATTTGACCACCTGCACCATTATGCCTTTTCCCCATATCTGGTGGTTTCCCCCTGATGCTCAGTGCTGGCACAGAGAACATATCCCTTTACCTCCTGACTGCAGGTGAGCCTCTCGCCTGACCTCCTCTTATCTTTTATTTCTTCAAGTCTTTTTACTGACTTATATCTCCTATTTTTTTTGCATTAGGTGAATATAATCCTCATGGCAATAACAAAAATTGTTCACATTTTTTTGAGTGCTTACTAAATGCCTGGCATCCCACTAAACACATTACCTCATCTCACAAAGAAATGGGTAATATTATGATCTTCATTCTTAAGTTGAGAAAAGTGAAGCCCAGAGAGGTTAAGTAACTTGCCCAGGGACACCCAGCTAGAAACTCAAAGAGAAAGATTCAAACATAGCAGTCTGGCTCCAGAGCCTGCTCCTTGCCCAAACTCACCCAGGCAGACTGGAATATGAAAACGGATCTCTGGTTGCCATTTTGGGGTCCTGTCAGCCTCTTTCCATCTTTCCAGATGGATAGAGACCCTCACCCTCAACTGGGCTTACTTCTAACTGCCCTCAGTCACTTCTGATCTTTCCTTTCCCATTTAGAAAATTTTAGTGGTATGTATTCATTACTCCCTTATCTTCTCTGCATCCCTTCACAATTTCATCAACCTCAGCCCACTGCCAATTTATATACTGGTTTCCCTGCGATGTTTTTTTTTTTTTTTCCTCCTAGTATTACATCTCTTTTTTTTTTACAAATAGAGATAATAAAACCCCTTTTCTCTTGACCTCCTGTCTGCCCCCTGCTTCTTTTAAATAGCCACTTCTTCATCCAAAGAGCAGTGATTAGACTGCCAGGAAGTTTGGTATTCAAAATTGGAAAACTGTCATCAAATTCATTTCATTTCTCTCTGAAAGCTCCCAATTTGGATGGTGGTTAGCACAGTGTTTTGGGATCAGACTTGAGTGTGAATCTCAATTCTGCTCCTTTCAGCTGGGTGACCTTGGACAAATTACTTTTCTTCTCTGAATTTCAGTATCTACATTTATAAAAGGTGGCAAACAATAGAAACCTCCAAGTCCCTGCCTGAGGAATGTATAAGGGGATGCAGGTAAAGCCCCCGATATTGGGGCCGGGCTCAGGGTAGGCCCTCAGTAAGCGGTGGCTGCGACTCCTATTCCGCTTGATCTGCAGCAGCACTCTGCCCATGCTTGCAGATTCCCAGCACGTAGAAGATGGTGCAGTAAAAAGCAATGCATAATCTAAACTCTGGATGGTATGGAGATGTCACCCAAAGAATGTACAGTGTATATGCAAATGGAGAACTTTCAAGATGATAAACCTGTGCTAAGCAGCAAAAATGCCGCCACAAATCACCCACTGTTAATTGCCCCAGTGCCAGGCCAGTGGAGAGAATCTCTAGGAAAGTGTCTTCCGGGCTCAAACTAAATGGTGGCTTGTAATTGAAATGACAAAGTCAGTCTTCCCATTATGCCCTGGCAAAGAAATTAATCCATCCAACCTAAACACACTGCAAATAGTAGCGATTTTTTTTTCTTTCAGTAATTATAATCTGTGATACTGGGGAGGGACATGGAGTCCTTTCTTTAAATGAAACCTTATGCATAAGCCCAATATATAACAAAGTAGAGTGAGAGCTGAAAGGCGGGGGGGTCAGCCCCCGTCTATTTGGCTTACCCTAGGCCCTATGCCAGTCCGAGGCCTTTGTAGAATGTAATTCAAAACTACCGATTTGCCGCAGTATTTCCAGAACAATCATAGAGCAAACGATATATGAGATGATTTTAAGTAATAATACACAGACATGGCATATCACAATATTGAATCAAATTATGAGAAAGGCATCCCCGTTTCTCATTTTTCTTTCAACCCTTCCGATGATACCAAGTAGAAAAATTTCCCTCTGGTGCTAATATGTCTTTAACATTTCTGTAGTTCATACAAAACTCCTTTTTCACAAAGGGAAGTTCTCCGGACAGAGCAAATAGCAGACAATAGCATCTCGTTAGAACTTACTAACATTGTTCTATGTGTTTATTCTTAAATATAGATATATAGATATATAGATATATAGATATAAAGATAGAGATAGAGATATAGCAAGTGTTCAGGAAAAAGATCCAAAACTTAGAAATAAAGCAAAATGCATGATTGTTTTAATAGAGCAACTCTGATAAGCCCAACTGGGGGAGAGGGAGCCCTCTTACTCTTTCTGGAAATGTAATTCTGTTTGATAAGCATCCACAACTGACTAGAAAGCTGAAATATTATAGCCCTGCAAAGTGAGAAGTTAACTTATAGAAAAATGATCAAGTGTGGTATTTGCTGGTTTGCTAAAGGTTATAGTTTTTATTGCTGTGTAGAAATTGTCTTCTATTTAAGGACAATTTTATGTAAGCATCTCTCTCCCAAAACTCAAGAATCCTAAATGATTTTGAACCAGCTCTTTTTTTAGTCAGCTTTCTCCCCACTTCAATAAATAAAACTTTGAAATGTGCTCACTATCTAATTACATAAGGTTATATTCTTAACCATTTGAGAATTCTACTTTTACACAAGTGAGGCTGACTCCTGAATGGTGGTGATATTAACTTTTGTTTATTTTTATCAAAGTTACTCATGCATGTAGTTTAGAAACATTCTCTAAGGTTCATTAAAAATAATAATAATAATAATAATAATAATAATAATAATAAAAACAGCAGTTCTTCAAGTTCCCCTCACCAGAGGGACTTCTTTACTTCTTTTAGCTTATGTAGTTGTTATTTTGGTATTTATAACCATGTGGCCAAAATATGTTTCTATTACCCCTTCTTTAAACAACTTTGTTCACTTTTTGGCATTATCTATTAATATTCTCCACCCTAAAAGACAAGGATTGCACTTCATTCCTCCCTCTGCCCCATTAGACACCTGTATTCTTCCCATTTCTTCTTCTTCCACACAGTTATAGTATAATTTTAGTTTGATCAGTATTAGTGTTTGAATTATTTTTTTTTTTTAGCTGAGCCCTCCTGCCACCTGTTGGCAGCTTAGCAGCTGCTCAGCTCAGACTGGACTTCGAACTGCTGTTGCTCAGAGCTCAGCTCGCACTTTTGAGCGAGCGCTTAACCAACTGAGCCATTCGGCTGGCCGGTTTGAAATATTTTGATGCGTAAATGTCATTCCCATTCAAGTTGTAAACTATGACAAATTCCCATTTCTTAAACAACTTTTTATTCTTCAAAAGCAAAAACAAAAGAAAAAAGCAACCTGGAAACAAACTGGAGATTCCTTTTAGCTCTCTATCTGCTTTTCATACTATCTTTTCCGACTCACGATTGCCTCTTCTCCTGTTTTTCAAAATTCTCTCTGCATATTTTAAAAGCGTGCTTTGCTACACAGAGTCGCTGTCTCCTCCAAGCGGCTGCTCTTATGTTAGAGCTTTTCCTTAGTTCTCTGGAACCCATGGCGGTGTGTTCACGTTTCAGCGAGGGCGAATCAGGCTTTACTAACTCTGAGCAAGTGAGTGCAGCTTGTGGTCTGTGAGCTTCCCTGCAGGGTGACATGGTTGGCGAGACTCGTGTCCACACAGACAAGTCTTTCTTCTTGAGCTGGTTGGATTCCACAGACAGGGATCCTCTGATCTCTGGTCTGAAGGGTTAAAGCCTGGCTGTCAGCATTCTAGGAGCTGAGTGGGAGGCAAGCGCTGGAAGCTTCAGCTGCTAGGATGTGTATCTTGATTGAAACCTTGTTTTGAGTATATGGCATCACTTCCCTCAACTGTGCCTGATGTCTCCTAGTCCAGATGGCCTCTGTTTTATCCTCTTCAGAGAATAAACTTCCAGTGTTCCCACCACACAGACACAGGCTGCTACTTACACACATTTGTCTGAGCTCCTTTTCTTCACCCCCACCTCCAGGGGCCCCTGCTACTATCATTTCCTGTAACTGTTGAGGAATCTTTGCTTTAGATTAGATGAGATTTCAGCTTTCCCCACTGCTGGTTTATGAATCACTCTTGGTGGGTGTACTAAATCATTTAGTACTTTTCCATATATGTCTACCTTTCTTTCACAAAACTCCCTTTACTTTTTTTTTTCCCCAGTAGTTTTTTTAAGAGGGAGCAAAATATGTGACTATGTTTAATCTATCATCTTTACAGGGATCTCTACCCTAAATTTTCATGTCTAAATGTTTATATAAGTGAGCTCATTTAATCAGAAATGATAAAAGTACATGTGATAATGTTAACTGACAAAAATGTGATTGTGTTAGGCAAATGTGAGGCTTGAAAAGAATTCTAGTATTCACCCTAATTGTACAGAAAGCAACTACGAAGGTCACGTGACCAGTGAGTGACAAGTCATGTCATCAGAGCTGGAATGGAAAGCCAGTGCTGGAGAGCAATGCCCGGCCGGCTGCGCCCTCCACGCCAGCACAGAGGCAGCCTGGTACTTGTGTGAATGCCAAGGACAAACCCAGCCCCTCCTCTGCTTTGTCTTCAGGCCTTTCAGCACTTGGATGAAGATCGCAAGGTCACAGCTACAGAGTTAAATCCAAAGACCTGTTTGTTTGTTTTTTAACAAAAGAGAAACAAGGCATTTTCCGACCACGAAAACAGTTGCAATCTATGGTCGCTCCTATTTTTCTCTGCTCCGTGTTCCTATGTAAGACTTAGTTTTTATTTTGAAGGCACCACAAACACTCACCTAGACAGAAAATACCCTGACTTCCAAAAGAATGTAAGAGCTACCATCTAAAGCAGAGTTACCGTCTGCCGGCCTTGGGCCCCTCACGGTAATGTGATTTTCTCGTGAGCTCCAGGCCTGACAGCTTTCTTTCCTCCCCTGAGAACTGGCTTGTGTCCTGAAAGACGGGACTTGACTGCACAACAGCTCATTGCGTGAAGCAAGCCAGGGAGGCGGCCAGGTCTCAGAGAGGCTGGAGTCAGGGATGAGTGAGGAAGGGCGGGGCTTTGCCACACCCCGTCATCTCTAAGTCTCCTGCCCACTGGGCAGCCCCCTCCCCATTCCCCGGGCAGGACTTGGGCAATGCCTTCATGTGGTCGGGGTTGCCTTTACCTTCTCTAGAAGGGGAACGTGCGCGTCAGTGGCAGAAGGATACAATAACCCAAAAGAAGACGGGGGTCCTCATTCCGACACTGCTGTCACCCAACAATCGGGAGGTCTTACTGTATGCTGAGAACTCTGCATACAGACTTAACATCTGTAGTCTCCTTTACTTCTTTAACAATCTCATTGGAGCCCCCGATGTCAAACATGAGGATCTGAGAGAGGTTGGGCACCTTGCCCAGCAATGCGCCGCTCATAGGTGGCCAAGTCTGAACCCAAACTCACTTCTGTCTCTAATCCCATGCTTTTTCTAGGATACAAAGTGTAGGGTGGTGCCAAGAAGTGGAGCGTGCTTTAGACACTCCACCTCCGTGGCAACGCTATTCGGGATTAAGAAAATACAGCCTCTCCTTGCACAGGGGTTAGGACTCCCGCTCACCATGCTTCTCCCTTAGGATGACCAGTCTTACCTCTCGGAGCCTCAATTTCATCTATATACTGGGCACAATGGATCCCAAAATATTAGAATTGTTGTGAGGCGCTGTAGCTAGTTCTGACGCTGATAGCTATTATTTTCTGAGCTTTCACAACATGTTAAGTATTCCTCTAAGTGCTTTCCATTACATTGATTTAGGGAAAGGAATCCCGCAAGCACCTATGAAAAGATGGAAATGCTTCTATCATCCCACCTTGACAGATGAGAAACCTGAGGCTCTGGTTGTGATCACACACCATGTTTAAGTACCGATCCAAGTTCCAGGCCCAGGTCTGTCTGACTCCCAGGTCCAGGCTTTTCACTGCCACTGTCCCCCGCTTTTAGGATCACAGAAAAGAATGGATGTGGCAATACTTTGTCGATAATAAATCTTTCTGCAAATTTATCCAAAGTATATAACATGGCAAGCATTTGTGTGCACAGCTGTTTATAGCATATTGTATTATTCATAATATCCAAATGTAGCAAGCAAGATAAATGTCCCCAAATCCAGAATCCTATTATATAAATGACAGCTTGTCCACACAAAGGAGAGGGCAGGTATGGCTCGAGCTGGAAAGATGTACTTAATATATTCAGTACAAAGAAAATACAGGCTACCGTGGATAATATCACCTCATTTACATGTTTGAAAAATATTTTCCTATGTCCAAAAATCTGGAAAAACATATGACGAATCATTAACAGGGGGAAGAAGGAGAGATGTGAGGTTAAAGAGATAATTTACTTGCTATGTTTCATTGGAAATCTTCACAACAATCATGTATAATAATATAGAACTATTTCCCAATTGGAAAAAAAAAAATGAAATGCAGTGGACACACCTAAGGAATTCTACTTACTGGGGCCTGAATGGATACACACAGGGGACTGGGGGTGCTGCAGGCAGCCCGGGGTGGAGGTGTGAGGGTGCCGCCCCTTCCTGGGGCATCCCGCCCAGACCGTGGGTGCTCACAAGACGGAGTGCTGTTGTCACCTGACAGAGGGGCACTACAAAGTCACCTGGGTGAACGCTTTTTTAAAAGGCGCCACTATGAAATATTTTATTCCATTTATCAAATGCCTTTAACTTCCATTTGCAGGTGGAAAAAAAATCTACTTAAAGCAACCAGGAAAAACATAACAAAATCATTCCGTCCAACAACAACAAAAATCCAATTGTGGTTAGAGAGAAATGTTGCTTTTGTTCAGATCCTCTAAGTTGCTTTGTGGGGGCTTTTATGAAAACAGACTGGAACCTCCAACCTGCAGCCTAGAGCAGAAAAAAATATTAACCCTCCCAAGGCCTGTGGATCCCAAGGCTGATGGATGGTGACTGGTTGCAGCCACTTAGGAGATGTACCTCGGAGGTGTCTATTTTTGTGTTTTGTTCTTCAAAACAGGAGGAGTCTATGGCACTGTGTACAGAGAAATGGATAAATAACAGCTAACATTTGCTGAATTCTTACTATGCACCACACAATGGGTTGTGTGCTTTGTATTTATTACCCCACTGCATCTTGAGAAAACTCTGGGGATAAGTATCACCCTATTTTAAGATGTAAAGTAAGATCCATTCTAATTATTACTACCATTCAGTATTTACTGAGCAGTTCCTATATGCCAGAGGCGATACTAAATGTTCCATGTGCACCATGCCATGTAAGCCACAGTCATCTTATCAGTCTGCTATGCTGGCTCTCCCCATGCTACAACTGAGCGAATTCTCAGGTTTATGCCACTCGACCAAAGTCACAGAACTGTAGGTGATGGTGCAGCTGGATGTGAGCCGTGTCTTCTTGGTTGCAGGGCTCATGCATTGTGCCCACAGCTCTTTATAGCAATGCTGCTTTGTTTGTAATATCCAAATGTAGCAAGTGGGATAAATGCCCCAAATGGCCCTGCAGCAATCGGCTCCTTTAAGGTTCACTGCAGCAATGGGGATCCGTGAATTCCTGGTGATATTTCAGAAACGAGAGAAACTACACTCATCTCTCCTCAATGTTGCCACACATGGGTAGGCTAATAACAATGTCAAGATCCCTTGTTTGAATGAGAACAAGATAAATTCCAAGTAGGCACCCTGTTTAACTTTGCTAGTCAGAAACTTTTGGGTGGTATTTATATATTATTGCTTTTTTAAATGTGTAAACAAATTACCTAGTGTTTCATACATGCTGCTTGTTTGGCAGACAATATATTTTAAAACACGTATCCATGGGCATATGGTAAGAAATGGTGGTGAAAACTCCCTAGTGGGGAAAGCCTTTGCTACTATTGATCCAGAAAGCCATTCGAAATATGGCGTCCATCCCTCCAGGCCCTGACGTTCCAACAAGAACCTGCTGTCCCTCCACTGCCGCCCTCCTCTCTCTCCCAGTCCACGGTTGGTCTAGAGTCTCTCCTGTTTCCTTTCGTTTTCTTTTGCTTTAGGCCTCTGCTTTATCACCAGCTTTCATCTCCAGTGCTGGGGTGGCTTCCTTCCCCACCCCAAATGATTTCCCAAATGTGCCTCCAACTGTTGATTGATATTTGAAGTTTCATGGACGGAATGTCGTTCTCTGACTTAAGGCTAATTCTCTCCTGCTAACACGCAGCCCTAAAATGAGAACCTCAGAACATCAGGCTACAAGCTCCTCTGAGGTAAGTGTCAGAACATATCCGCTCCAACCTGACTCCCTTTTCCTGCTGAACAAATGGATTGTGAATCATCTGTGAGTTCCTCAAGGACAGAGATTCGATTCTGAGTCATTATTTCAGGTTCAACATCTAGCACCAACACCTGACACACTGTAAGCAATCATCACATTTTTTTATTCAGGGGATGTAGATTTTATTTAATTAATTCATTAGAAAAGCTAATATTGGGTGTCAGATAACTATTGTAGAGAGTAAGGAGACATGCTAAGATGAGGGCATGGAATCAGAATCTGGAAACCTCTGGGCAGAGACTTCCTGGATTGTGCTGGCAGAAAAGAAGGAAGGAAAGAAAGAAGGAAGGAAGGAAGGAAGGAAGGAAGGAAGGAAGGAAGGAAGGAAGGAAGGAAGGAAAGAAAGAAGGAGTAAAGAACAATTTTCTACCCTCCTTCATGCAGTGAAAATACCTCTAATCACAGAGCCATTTCCCAGAGAAGGAACACAGAAATCAGACAGCTCACTGAGTGGTGACTGGTCTAGTTTCCTCAGCAGGGTCTCCCCATTTCAAAACTCTACTGTCATTTTTTTTTAAATGGACTCTTTCTCCACAACTCCTTCCAAGTCCAGCAGGCACAAAACGAAATCCAGAGACATGTTATCCCAGGACCTGTGTCCCAGCCAGAAGTCAGACCTCACTCTCACTGACAAGTCTGCTTAGGCATCAATTACACCAGAAACTTTAGAAAAATTACCACCACATAGGAGCCTTTAAAATCTTACCCTTAAATGTCTTCCCCTTGGCCAGGAACGGGTGGAGAAAGGAAGCCAATCTTAAATGCAAGAGAATTGGCCAGAGAAGAGCCAATCAATCTGAAGAATGAACGTGTATCCTCTGATCTACATGAGCAGTTACAAACATCAGTGTTGTTGTTTTTTCAGTTCAGATTGGATATAATTAAGACCCTCCCCAGCAACTCATCTCTGTAAAGAACAAGCGATAAAGAGTGTAGGCTTCTCTCCATGCGCTGACAAAATCGCGCCTCCTAGAATAAGAGCACGTCTCCTCGTCTTGAGAAGTATGGAGTCTCAGTCTCTCTCTCCCGCCCTCTCTGTCTCTCCCTCCTCCCCCTGCTCCCAGTGTGTGTGTGTGTGTGTGTGTGTGTGTGTGTGTGTGTGTGTGTCTGCTTTCATGTTGATAAAGCGTGTGTGAATTCCTTCACTGTTCCCTAATTGTACGCATGATTTCACCATATTTGTGAAGTCCTATCACATGTCTAATATTTACTGTCATCCCGACCCTACTCTTTTTGGCAAGTTAGGTTGTGTGCTCTCCCCTCTCCAACTCTCTCTCTCTGACCCACCTAAATATCTGGAATAAATTTTGGAGAGGGAGAACTAATTTAGTTTTCTGATTTATCCCCCATTTTCCAACTTGATCAATGGTTTCCGGTGGCTTTTCTGGATGAAAAGAATATGGCCAGTGCATTCCCCAGTCTCCCCGACACACGTGGTGCCCCCAGTTTGAGTCCATGACTCTGATCTCTCCCTGAGCAGCTCTAGCAGGAAAGGTTGCCCCTGACTACTCAGCCCCTTTGAATTCTCAGTCAGTGAGAACCCAACCTGGTAGGTTAGTTTAGCCAATTCCTCTTGAGCCAATCTGTGTATTTACGTGTAGACGTACAGTAAGATTTTCTTTCTGGCAAGTGCATAGGATCCGGAAGTCATCATCTGCTCCTAGTGTTTCTAGGTTTGGGGTGAATTTAGAGCCTTGAGAGGCTGCCTAAACCTCAGGTTGCTGCTCCCCCCAAAGCCTGCCTGCCCTACCGAAAATGAGGTGAGCAGGAAAGTGTCCAATGTAATTCAGCATCTCCAGAAACATTCTCCGAGCCTCTAGGTCAGTGCTGCATCTGGAACACCCTGGGACTTGGTAAATCCAGAAATGTCTCCATGCCCAGGTTCCACCCCAGACTACATCTCCGGGGCTGAGGCCCTAAGGCCCAGGCACTGGTATTCATAAAAGGCTCTCCCCGTGACTCTGACATGCAGCCAGGGTGGAGTGCTCCCTCGATGCCATGCTCTGTCCCAAGTGCTGAGATTTCAGGGACAGAGAAGGCCCAGTCGCTGCTTTGAAGAGGTCACAGTCTGCTGGCAGTGGTGGCCAGGGAAGAGCCACACAGTGAGGAGTGGACCGTGCAGTGTTATCACAGAGTGCTGGGGAAGCTCAGAAAAGAGACAAAGGACCCAACTGGGGGTGCGGGGAGGGGGGCGTAGCAGGATGTCCTGAGGGAGGCGGCCAGACCTAGCCAGGAGAAGGCGGTCTGCCATGCCCTCTGCTCTCTAATAGCACCTAACTCACCCGTATGTGTGCTCCCCACCAACCCCTTTTCCTTGGCCCCTGCCGGTCTCACCCTGCTCACACTGCGCCCTAGAATTCCGGATATAATCTTCCCACAGCCGTGATGTCAGTGTGAAGCAGAGTTCGCCAGCCCTGAGCCTTGGAATACGGGCAGCTCCTTGAGGGGAGTTCAGTCCTTTGGGTCTGGTGAGGTTTTGTTTCTCCAGGCCCATACCTAGCTAGCTTTGGTCAGCTCGT
The DNA here is from genome assembly GCA_033961575.1 of Aselliscus stoliczkanus. NCBI lineage: Eukaryota > Metazoa > Chordata > Mammalia > Chiroptera > Hipposideridae > Aselliscus > Aselliscus stoliczkanus. The sequence goes on from CM066733.1 coordinate 8,317,352, forward strand.
CCTTCCCAGAGAGGGCAACCAGATGCCTCTGAAAGCGGGTTTTTACTTGTGTCTGAGATGTCCTTCTCCCCCTGGTCACCTGCCAATCTCCTACTCAGAAGTCGAAAACCCAGGTAGATCATCTCCTTAGGAAAGCCTTTTCTGATTCAACCACTCCAAACCCCTACCTCACCTTAGGCAGAGTTGTCTGTTCTTTTTGAGTTCCCACAAAATTTTATTCGTAGTTCTTGGAAGTATGGGCTACATCTTTCAATTCTGAATGTCCACAAAGTGTAGCAGGTGCTTGACACAGAGGAAGCACTAAGCACATGAATAAAAATAGGTGAAATGAATGTGTCCATGGATGGATAGGTGGTTAAACAAGCGGATGGAAGGATGAGTAGATGGGTGAATGCTATTGCCCAAATTTACCTTGCATCTTATCGATTCAGAGTGTGATGCAAAACACTAGATGTGCTAAGTTATCTATTCTCAAAGAGCAAAGTTGTTGGTGATATTTTTCCTTCTTTTTCTTACGTGCGCCATTTTCCCCTTCTTCTTTTAGCTTCTACCCTCTAACCAAGAGGATGTAGTATTAGAACTTGTCCTCCGGAATCGGTTTTGAGCAGATAAATAATTAGTCTCCTGGGGGTATTTTGGAAGGTTATAACTGCTCCTCTCCCAGCTTCCCTGAATCGTATCATTCATCACCCCAAATATGCAAGCATCCTGCCCATTCCCTAAAGACGGGCTCTATTCACAGAAACAATTCCTCCACTTTTCACAGAGGTGTGCCTGCATTTTTCCATATCTGATCCCTCACAAAAAAAAAATGCATGGGATAAACTATAATGTCTAACAAAATCAACTGTCTCTATCCATTCAGATTACACCTCTACATTATGCAGAACAGTCTTTAAAAACATTCATTATTTATTACACAAACACTACCAGAAACAAAAATGACATAGTACACCCATGAGTCCAACCCTGCAACATACTAACTTCTCATTCTCCACTGATGCCTTCAAGCGCTTATGCATGCAAATCCCTGTGCAGTGTGCAGACAATTTGTGCTCTGCTTTTTCCAGTGAACACGGCATGAATATGTTTATTAACGTACCTGCTGGCTGAGAGGAAGTCTCTGTTTTTACTGATCCTTTGTGAAGGTGTAAGGGAAAGGGTTAGATTTAGGCAGGTTGAGTTCCGGCTCTGCCGCTAACTTGCTGTGGGAGCCTAAACCTAGTCCTTTAAAGTCCTGTGAGCCTCAGTTTGCTCACGAGTACCCTGGGCATGATAGCGATTTACTCCCCGGGTTACAATACAAATGAACTGACTTCTATATATAAGGTGCTTTACACAGTGTTTGACTTATAACAGTTATATTTTTAAAATGTGGATCTATCATGAATTAGAATATAAAGTATGCATGAATAATTAAGATAAAACACAGGGTTGAATTCAGATAAACTCAGCCTTTGGGCACCGCCCCCAGACTATTGAGAGTTTTATCGTCACTCATCTGAAGTTAGTGGCACTTAGGTGGAAAAGCCTAAAAAAACCTGAAATCCAGCATCGTCCTTTCACAGATATGTCTGAGTGACCTGCCTCAGATCACACAGACTGTCGGAACTAGAGCTAGAAATAGAACTCACATGTTTTCAGAAGCTGCTGAGAGGCTCTCAAACCAAATATCACTTTCCCTGTCACCACCACCTCAGTCCGTGCAGCATGGAAAGCAGACACTGTTAATTAACCAAATACATTTTATGGGCTTACATTGGGGCAAGAGGAAAGAAGAAACAGATATTAAGTATCAACATGAGAGTCACGACTAATAAAATATTATGGAGAGGTGAGGCTCAGAGAGGCCATGTCATTTTCCTAAGACCACACAGCTGGTAAGTGGTGAAGGTGGGGTTGGAATCCACATCTGTGTGTGCCTCCAAAGTTCATAAGCTTTCAACTAGGATTTAACTCAATGAAAATCAACAGGTATTTTTTGACTGCTCAATTTGTACCAGGTGTGGTGTTAAGATGTGAACGAGACAGGTGCAATCTTTGCCTTCATGGGGCTTGTTGTCTAGGTGAGAAAACATAGTTTAAGGGTGAGCAAAGTGTGATGAGTGTCAGGTAAAGCAGAGCACCTACGATGTTCATAAACTTCATGCATGAGGACAAGGAAATGTGGGCCTCTGCTCTCTGTCCTAGTGTTCAGCTACGCTACAAGTTAAACGCTCTCACACAGGCTAGCTGGCGAGTTTGACCACCCTTATTCTTCCACATTATTTCTGTGGGAAAATACATGCTGAATTCTAAACTGATGCATTAAACAGCAACACCCAAAGTTGGTACCTGCTTTTTAGATGATGTTTTAATGCAATGGCAGCAGATTTGCCTTTCTCGTTAGGTTCTGCTGAGCGTGAAAAATAAAATTAGTATAAGCATGTATTCTAGTGGTAGAATAAATGAAGATGAGAGGATCAACCAAAGCACAAAGATTAATTATTGAGTATCTGCTCAGAATTGGGCACTACGCCCAGGCATTGTAGACGTACAGGAGGAATCTAAGATGGAATCGGTCCTATCCTTGGGGAGTCTATCAATAAGATATAGGACACCCGCCCAAGAGCGCTTCCGCTGAGTGACAGGCTATGTGAAAATTCCAAAAGGCTGGGGAGGGCACGTGACTGTGGAATGGGCTGGGCGGGCCAGAGATAAGGGAAATCGACCCGGGCCTCAGAAGACAGCTATGATATGGATACTCAGAGAGAGTCCTCGGTACCAACAGGAGGAGTGTTGACCAGGAGGACAAAGGGTGCCCTGAACATGAACAGGCCATTGAGGCCGAGAACCAGAGTCAGGGCACACTGGGAAATAAGATCTCAGCAGTCATTTTGAAAGAAGGAGCATGTCTTGATCGCCTTTGCGTCCCCAGGGCCGAGGATGGTGCCTGACAAACAGCTGGTGATCAGTTAATGTTCTGTGAGATGGAAAGGCATCGCCTTAGCTGAAAGGAGAAACAAGAACCAAAAAAAGTGCTAGCTCTATTTCAACATAGGCCAGACAGGCCTAATAAAAGAACAAACATAAAACTGCACGTAATTATGTGCTAAATTCTATGATAAAGAGACTGGTCTCCCTAGAACAACGACTGAAAATAGTGCGAAATGTGGTTGGGGAGGAAAGCTAAGTTGAGCTTGAATTCCAGGTAGAAGAAAAGTCATTAAACAGAGAGTGAAAGATAACTTTAGCATGTTATGTTGCTTGAAGAAATTGAGCTGACATTAACATCTTTTTCTAATCTGAGCTGCTAAATCGATAGTGTTTATCACTGAGACTAATGTTATCTACAATCTCCCTGAAAAAAATGTGCATTCTAGAACTCTTGGATTGTTTTCTGGAAGCTTCTCTGGTGCAGACCCTAGTGCACTGCCCCCCCCACCTCTCCCACCCCCATTCTATGTGACAGCTGGGGCACTATGGGCAGAGCTGTGAATCAAAGGCATCTTGAAAAACAAAGCACTTCCCTTCTCACTTAACACATTTTACTTAAGGATTTACATTTATACCAGTTGAGCAAATCAAAGTTATAGTTCCCTGAGTCACTGTAACCTGGACCAAACAGCTATATTTTTCTGCTGCGGAGCGGGCTTTTAACTCATGCCTCCCAACTGTGAAGCGGAGATTTAATTCAGATGTTACGTAGGAAATGCTTGTTGGACAGCAAGTGGCTGGCCCCGTGAAGGCTCAATACAAATGGCTGGTCCTTTCAGCTCATGCTTTTATGCCAGGGTTCCCTGCAGACAGATTTTCCACAGATTCCTCCCCGGCATCGCGGTGGGGAAAGGAAAGGAGCCTTCTCCAGTCCTGCCACGCTCGCTCATTCATGGGTCAGAGCCCAGCCTTGTTACTGCAGGCAGCTGGTGTTGCGGAGAGCCACTGCACAGGGCCAGGGCCGGCGGGGAGAGAGGAAGGCCACAGAGGCGCTTGCCCTGGGGCAAAATTTAAGGGGCATCAAAAATCTCAGTAATCGAGACAAATGCCATATTTAATGCCATATTTTAAAAAATAATGCAAAAAAAAATCCATGATGAACAAAATATCAAAATACTAATTTAAAACAAAACAAAACATTGCATTGACATATTCTTTTTATTGAGTACTGAATTTTTGGTGCCCCCTTACTCTTTTCCCCACACTTGCCTCACCCTCATCCCAGCTTTGGAAGGCAGTCAAGGAGGGTGTGGAATAGAGGATGGAAGGGGGTGGGGAGAGGCCATGATGGATTTGGCTGCAGGCAAACTTCTTTAAATGTTGGCCATGGCAGGTAAAGAATTACTGAAGAAGACCTCGAGAAGTATTTCCAGTGGGAGCTGATGGAGCAGAACGTGTCAGATTATTAATGTTATTGGGCGAGTCCTAGCCAACCGTCAACAAAGGCTGTCTTCTAATTTTCTAGGTGGACCCCCTGAGAATAAACGACCCAAAGACTACCTGCTAAGTTGGGCCAAATCACCTGCCAAACAAAGATGAGGTGCCAATCAAGTCCCAAATGCTGGCCTAGGAATTATCGCACGGACAGGGCTGTCAGATAGCCGCACTGAAATGCTGTGGCCCTGGAGGCACCCCGGACCGGGACAGGCTCTCCTGTTCCTCCACAGGCCCGGTCCCCAGAGCCTGGTCCTGGGTTAGAGACCGCTAATGGTTTCGTCAAATAATGACCTAACTGCTCACTTGGGAGGAGGTTACAGCTACCTCCTGATGGGCTGGGGCAGTTAATAGGGCGGAGTCCTCTAGCAGGGCTAGTCATTTGTCTGGGGAGCTTGTGGTTTTAACTGAAAAGGCAGAGAAACCCCTCCATCTGCCATAAGCGGCCCTTCACGCTAGAACAGGCGAACTTTGGACAACTGCCCATCCTCCCAATGCATTCTTTGTAAGCGAGCAATCCCCCCTTAGATACTGAAAAAGAAGCCTTACATATTTTTATTTTGAAATAGTGTTAGACTCATAGAAAGAGTTGCAAAAATGGCACCGGAAGTTTCTATGTGCCCTTCTTCATCCAGCTTGCCTTTTAATGTCTGCACAACCAGAGCACAGTTATCAAACCCGGAACGTCACACTGGTCTGGTACTATTAACTCAATGATACACCTTGTTCTCATTTTGCCAGTTTTCCTTCCAATGTCCATTTTCTGCGCCATAATCCAATTCAGGGCCCCACGCTGAATTTAGCTGTCACGGTTCCTAAGTCCCCTCCAATACGTGACAGTGCCTCAGCCTTCCCTCATCTTTCATAGAACCTTAACTTTTGAAGAGTGCTAGTCTGTTATTTTGTGGAATATCCTTCAGTTGGGGATTCTTGAATGCTTTCTCACTTTGAGATTCAGGTTGTGCATTCTGGGCAAGATTCTCCAAGTAAGTGGTGAGTCAGTATATCTTATTGAGAGGCACGTGGTGCTGATACGGTCCCTGCTGGTAACACTCCCTTTCCTCACCTGGTTAAGGCAGTGCCTGACAGGTTTCTTCACTGTGAAGTTACTATCTTTCCTTGTGTCACTACACTAATAAGTACCTACTTTGGGAAGATATTTTGAGACTATGCAAATATCCTGTTTGGTTTTTGTTTTGTTTTTTGTTTTGTTTTGTTTTTTTATTTATTTATATATACTTTTAATTAGCTTCAGGTGTACAACAAAGTGCAATAGTTATACTTTTTACCCCTCAAAGTGACAACCCCTCTTCCCCAATTCTCCCCTCCCACTCCTCCTTTTGCCCCACAACTTTAGGATCCATCAGTGGTTCTTGCTTATAACAGTGATTACTGTGGTGTTTGCCTAATCAAAATGAAATTTTCATCATCATTAAACCCAACTTAAGGCCAAGAGGCCCAAACCTCCTGAGATGGGAGACAACCTCCCTGTGAAACATGCCTTTCCCATAGCTGTGCAGGTGGACATCTAGTGGAAGCATAAGCAAATCCATGGCTCCCAAATCATCCCACCCTCAGCTATGTGGGGTCAGGGTCTTTCTCACTGGCCTATGCACTGGTCAGATGCCGATCACAGCTAGGAAACGAGCTCTTGCCAGTCAGTAGTCCTGTCAGGGGAAATGAGACGTACTTCTATGTCTCTGCTTGAGGTTGGGTGTTCAGGTGGTCTTACAATGGCTACGTCCCTGGAGCATCCCCTCTTGGCCCAGTCCCACGAGAACCTTTAGACAAGGGCAGACCCAGCGCTGCTGAGGGAAAGAGAAAAGCACAGGCAGTTCCCCTGGGCCTTTGGGTTTTTGCTGTTCTAAACAATTCCTTTGAGTCTTAGGTGGTGATATGTTGGTAACCGTCTACCAATTGGCTGTCTGGGAAGGGAAACATAAAGGTTTGGTGACACAGTGTTTGCCATTTCTGTGGTATGAGAGCTCACTTCCTGGTTGATTTTAAGGTACCAGGGTGACGTCACTGACCACAGAGTTGGGAAGTGATGGGAGGCGGCAGAGCATTCAATGGTATTTCCACCAGACACAACAGATGTGGCTAACCTCAAGCACACAGGTAAGAGTGAAGTACAGTACAAAAATTAGAAAGCAATAGATTTTTTTAGTATCTATTTGTTATCTCTGATTTTAGTATAGTTTATTTATCTCTCTGTCGGGTGCAACTGATCTCACAGAGTCATTGCACACAAAGATGCCGCTATGAAATATGTCTTTACTAAGTTTCAAGCACGACTGGCGATAGGTTACGGTAGAGGAGGAAGATACGGAAGCGATGAGTCATGATATTTAAGTGCTAGATATTTGAAAATTTGTATGCAATGAACCTGTGTGATCAGTTGCGCCCGATGGAGGGTTATAAATATTTATGTAAATTTGACTCTTGGTTCTCATGACCTGGTGTGAGCCAGCACCAGCACACCACCCAACGCTGTGGTTACCCTGAGCCTCGAAGCTCTGGAACACCCTAAAGAGCCCCTGAAAAGGCCAGATGACACTTGTCTCAAGTCCCTCCTGGAACACGGAGAAGGTCCAGATGCCCTCAGAGGACGACTTGGCTCCAGCAGCAGCATCTGCTGCTTCCTGGGCAGCCTCCCGTGGAGCCTGGGGGCTCCGAAGCATCTCATGCCACCTGGGCTGGCGTGGGGCCACCTTCCATGGTAATGGGGACAGAGTCCTTCCCGGGCTCAGCACATGTTCGCCATTCTCCCAGGAGGCTGTTTGGCCCTTTACTGTTTTACAGGGATGTTTAGAAACAGCTTGAACAGCGGCAGGAGCATAGGCAGAAAGGGGGCCAGCGAGGGAAGAAGGAAAGCCACCGGTGCTGAGCACGGATTACACGCCAGGTACAATGCTGCGTGTTTTCATACAAGTTCCTGTTCACTGCAATCCTGACACACCTGGGAAATAGCGTCCCCATTTTACAGAGAGATTACATGACTCCCTAAGTTTCCCCAGCTAGTAAGAAGCAGAGCTGGGCTGTATTCCAGCTCCGCGTACCACCACAGGCCAGCAAACAGTCAAGTGACCACGACAAGCGCCTTCTAAGTGGTTGTGGGATGGATCCAAGAATGCAGCCTGGCTCCAAAGCTTGTGTCATCCCCACCTGGGAAATGATGCTGGGAAAGTGCTTTTATATGGTGAGGATCTAACAAAGAACTCACGCAATTCCTAAAATGTAACTCTGAGTTCTCATACTGGCAATGTGAGCCCACGCCAGCACACCACCCTTTTTTGCTCTCTGACTTCAGTAAGGAGTGTCACCTAGCTTCTCTCCAAGGCCCCACTTTCTCACTCATAAAATGGGGATAAGAAGACCCACCTTGCCATATGGTGGCCAGAAACGAACAATTTTTTATGATGTAGGAGAAAAGACTTTGCAGGCTAAAAGGTGCTGGGAAAGAAAGGTATCGTATGTCACCACCCATGACCGTGTAATGTCATTCCATTGACCTAGGAAGACACATTTGATGCCACAGAGGCCGAGGGAGAACACAGGGTATGAAGAGAATGGCCTTGGTAGAAGGTAGAGGCTTCTGATCCATTTCAACTCCAAGTCTGGGGATTAATTAGCAGCTGTCCGTTTGGAATGCACCACAGACCAAGAATATCAGCCCGTTTCGTCTCCCTGCCTTTTATTTGAAATACAAGGGAGCAGGGAGGTCAGAAGAAAACCTGCTGCTTTTGCATGATGCTATTGATTCCTGGGAATTAAAATGGAGATGCAAAGAGGGGCCATCAGCCTCCCTTCGACCTTGCATCAGGCGAGCTGCTGGGACTCAGAGAGCCCAGGACTCAGGGCGTCCGTGGACATGCACTGCAGAAGAAGGTCCCCAAGCACAGACCTGTGGTTCACAATGGCCAGTTAGGGGCAGCGCGGGACCAAGGATACCCTCTAGACAGATGACACCCTGTGCATGCCACAGTCCCTTCATCGGGCCCCTACCAGAGCTGAAGGTACTAATCCCTTTCTGCTGCCAATGCTTGATCCTCTTTAAGGGAGGGGCGTGCCTGTGTGTGAGTGTGTGTGTTTGTGCATTAACCAGGACATGCATCCATTCAACACATTGACAAACTGCCCATGGCAGGTGGGGGAGGTAGGGGGATGGGCATGGGAAACAGGGATGAAAGGGAAGATACACACACACCAGGGGAGGGCCTCGCACAGACCAATGAGGATAATGTGTCATAAACTAAGTGATTAATTCAACACTTGCACCTGACACCCAAGGCAAAAAGAGGAAAGAGTATATCCTGCTAGCACTGAGCAGAGACCCAGGGGAGAAATCAGGCCCTGCCATTCATTTGGGCAAGTCATACTTTTCATTGATTCATTCCTTCAACAGATTGCTTTGTGTGCCAGGCATTGGGGGCCAGAGCAGGGGAGGGCAGAGAGTGGGTGATTTCTCTTGTCAGGACGCTCTTAGTTCCACAGGCAGATAAGTCCACAGAGGACAACAAAACAGCTGCCACATAGAGCAGGCATTAGCTGCTCCTAGGACCATAAGAGAGTGACATTTCATCTGACTTCTGAACATTAGGTAAGGTTTAGCTAGGCAAACAGCGGAGGCGATACGTTCCGACAATGCCAATAGCATGCACAGCAGCCCAGAAGTAAGAGGGCAGTATATGTGAGAGGCTGAAGAAGCTGTAATGGAGCAGGAGGATGGAGAGATGAGGTGCAACTGGCAAGAGGCCAGGCCACGCAATTGGGGGAATAAAGCTTGCTCTCTGAGTTTCTGTGCTCAAAGCCTGGCAGAGGACACAAGCAGGAAATTGTTACAAAGCAATTAATGCTATAATATCGGTCTGAATACAGAGAAGGAAGTCCTTAAATCTGCCTGGGGTAGGGGGGACAGGGGCGCAGAAAGGACAAGGACATGGGGAGGAGCTTCGGATCTTACTTTCATAGAAAGAATGGAAACTGGGAAGGACATTCCAAGCAAGAGAAAAAGCAGAAGTGAAAGCCCTCCCTCCCAGAGTCTAAGCTGATGAGTCCAAATATCAGAACCCCCAAACCAGTCAGGACTCATGGGATGCCTTGCTAAAACTCTTGGGTTTAATCAATGGACTCAAAGAGTTTCTTTTGAAAAGGTGGATCTGTGCATTCTCTACCTCCACGATGCAGGTACAACCAAGGCGATCTCCTCCTCAGAGCCAGGGGTCATCTTTACCTACTTTGTGATTGTTACGCAGGGGACAAAACGATGACTCTCCTTTCATTTAGAGGAATAAAAAATAAAAATGAAAACCATGTTTTAAGAAAGAAACACTGACTGCTTCCGGGTCTGCTGTAAAATTAAATTTTATGAGTTACTCAGCAGCTGGCAAGGCACAGAACTCAGCCAGTGTGACACGACCTGTCAAGGTGACCGAAGTTGACAACTAACCCTGGTCAGTGGTGGGGAGAGCAGGAGTTAACAGAGACAGAAGTCAGGCCTTTCATCCTTTTCATATGCTAAGTGCAACTCAAGCCAGCTGGGTGAGAAAACTGAACACTATGTAAAAAAAGTATCAAGGCTAAGGTGGAATCGTGGCCTGGTCGCACACCACCCAGGGTTACAATGAACCATGTAATGACAGGAAAATATAGCTTCCTCGTGTCAGTCCTGCTATACTGGGCTGTAATTACCCAAACAATGAGGATCTACTGGAGACAAGCATTCATTTCCATCCTCCAAACACACAATGCCCCGCAAAAGGAGCCTTGGCATCCTGCACTATAATTGCTACATTTTCACCCTTGGTTCTGCCCCGGGGCTATGTTTCCGGTAGGTGGAGAGACAGATAGGCTTGCGGTGGGGAGGCGGGCAGCTCCATGGTGCCGGCAAAGAGCCAGGAAAAGAAGGGATGGCTATGCTGTTATCAGTAGAGAGGATCCTAACAACCAGAAGAAAAATCCAGGACATTCACCCTGGGAGCTTTTATTTTTCTTCTAAATTCCCAATTTTGAGAAGTTGGTGCCCGTAGAAACCAAAACAGCACATCCAATGGTCTGGATTTTCAAAGTCCGATCTTTGCACAGGCCATGTCCCCACGGCCATATAAAAATGAATTATTAGTACAAATGAACAGGCTTGAAGATTTTTGCCATTTTACGGTTTATTAAGTGCCATATTGGAAGGTGCTAGGTTTTATAGACTGGAAAGAACTCTTCAATTTGAAGAGGTAAAGGACTGAGGATAAGCCCAACTGTTCTATTCCCAGTGACTACTGAAGATGGAAAACAAAACATAACAAACAAAAATAGGTCACAATAGAGAGGTGGTTCTTAAAGCGTGGTCCCCAGACTGACAGCATGCACATCGCTAGGGAACTTGCTAAGAAAATAAGTGATCAGGTCCCATCCTTCAAGCTTAATGATCAGAAACCTGTTTTAACAGCTTGTCCAAGTCACTCGGATTCATGCTCAAATTTAAGACCTTCTGTGCTAAGCTGTGGTCCCTCCGCCACCCCTACCCCACTGCCTGTTACCATCACCTGGGAAATTTATCATTGCGATGCCCCCAGATAACCCCAGATCAAATAACTCAGACCAGCTGAGGCCGGAGCCCAGGGACAGGCGCTCTGCAAAGCTCCTTGGGTGATGTGACCGTGCAGCCAGAGCTGAGAGCCACTGCGCACCAGGGCACATGTTTGGGACATTCTGGTTTTCAGTTGAGCACAAGGCAATCACGGCTACTGAATGGATCTCCTTCGTCAAAGAAAAAGCTTTTGAGGAGAGGAGAGGTTCCCATCTTCATGAGCTGGAAAGGTTAGATGCGATGCTCCGAAATCATCAGAACCTTGAACCAAACCCAATGGTAATAATAGTACTCAATAACTCATCTCGCAAAAACAGTTACTCGTGCTGGGAAAAAGGTGGGTTCGTCTCCCCACAGTCAGAAGTCATTATAAAAGCAGTGTACTCAGGAGGGATAAAGAGTGGAGCCACACCTCACACGCCTCAAGCCACCAGCCCCTAAGGCGGGCTCAGCGCCTTGTGCCCACGTCTCAGCGTGGAAGCCCCAAGTGCCCAGGGTGCAAACCGATGGCGACCTGTCGGGACGGAACTCTAGGGGGGCCACTGCCACGGGGTGGGCAGAGCCTCAGCATGGCTGCCTAAGGAGTGAACTATGTGAGCTGGGGCCATTCTCTACCCCAATCAGGAAATGGGCAGCTAGCCCATCGTGGTGCGCTCCTCAAACTGGGCTCCACTGGCATAGTTCCAAGGATCCCGGATGTTTTCTCCGTGAAAAAAGGATCTGAAAACTACTGCAGTATAAGGAATACTGTAAACTCTTTCCTGCAGTAAAGGGCCACATTCTTTAGGATGTTTCTAGAGAAATGATGGGCCAACCATTAGGTCCCTACACTGTAAGTGAGACCAAACCCTCCCTTAAAACGTGTTTTTCAAGATGAAATCACAAAGACTGGAACCAAGCAACCGGCTCATGTGAAAACACCACCATTATAACACCATCACAGAGGGAATTTTCAGCACTCGAGCTTTGGGGCATTATCCTCCCTCTCCCCAAGAAAAAGGGTGAGTGTAGAAAGAAAATGAGAAGGAAAAGACCACGTGTTTGTATCCCCAGGGCCTATGATTATGCAGATTTGGAAGTCTGACCAATCTGGGTTTGAATTTTGACCATACAATTTATTTGCTGTCTGGCCTTGAATGTTAAGTTCACAAATCTCAGGTATTTCATCTGTAAAATGGGCATAATAATCCTTAGCCCTCATTAGGGTGAGCAGAAAGAAGGCATGGATTGCATCTAGCACAGCGCCTAGAAAACGGCCAATAGTGCAGCAGCTGCGACCATTAATTATTCACCCTTGAACAAGCTTCCCTTTCTTTGTGAAGGCTTCCTTGACAAAAATGCTTACACACACACTCTAAGTCTTTGTAGCTCCAGTACTCCTAGTATGCATCTAGCTTTTAGTCATTATATTATATTGCAATTGCTTTGTGTACCCAATTCTTGGCACACACTTGGTACAAATGAATGAATGAAGCAAGCAAACTGCTGCAGTTACCTAATAATGAGATAGGAAGCTGCTTAATTTGGATGGTAAGAATGGGCAAAGCAGAAGAGAGATGCACAAAGAAATTGAGAATAATGGTTGACCATGGGATACGAGCAGCAAAGGAACATTGTTCTGCAGTTTTCTAATATGGTGAATCACAACTACAGTTCATCCAGAAAGCCCTTCTCTGAGTGTGTGTGGGTGTGGGGGAGGAATGTTCACACAAACACTTAGAAAAGGCTTATTAATTGTTTGGTTCTGCCCAGTCCTTTGAATCCAGCCCACCTAGGGGCAGATACTTCATGAACATTCCTCAAGGACAAGGTGAGTTTGCCAGAGGAACCTGAGTCAGAAGAAGAACCGTACCACCCTCCCAAGTCTTGAGAACTGTAGGCCTGTGTATGCTCTCTGCCTCTCAATCTCGCCCATTGTCTGCACTCCATCCCCCTTTCTGTCTCCTGCAGACTCTGCCCTTGGAAGCCCTCCACCTACTCTCCTGAACCTTTCCTTGGAGTCTCCCCACTGCATAATCTCTGAGTGATGTCTACCAAGTTAGCCTGGGCTCGACTGCCACAGCCACCTGCCTACCACGTCCCCTCCCCACCCCATCTCTAGAGCCTAGGCCTGAGCAATCTGTTCATCCGGAATGCGCCTTAACCATTTTCACCATCCTAGGAGATAACTGGAGAAACAAAACCAAGATGAATCAGCTAAGAAAGCAGATAAGAGGTTTTGCCTTTTGTGTGTATGTGTGTGTGTGTGTGGGGGGGGGAGTGACCATATAGTCATAGGCAACTCCCCCTGCAAACCGGGCTTTAGCAATGGATGAGTCATCTAACAAGTTGCAATATGGCTGACCTACATGAGAAGGACTGTCCGACGAGACATATGCTGACAAATGCTACATGCTTAACTCCAGTCCTCAAGTCATCTTTCACAGCCATGGGGGTTAGTCACTGGAAAAGTAGGCCCGCTGAGCAAGCCATTGACTTTTATCTTTAGACTTCCATGACTATTCATCAGTATCAATATTTTAGAGCTTCATCAACGCAGCCCTGCTCTGAGCCCAGGGAAGCCACATCATCGCGCGGGCTCACCTCGTCCTGATAGCTGAGCACCTCCAAGATACTGTTGAGTAATTCGACACAGTACTTCTTCTCCTGCACCTGGTGCTGCACCTCTTCCTTCTGCTCCAGCAGCTCCTTCAGCTCTTTGGTGATGACAGGCAGCAGGATGTCCCGGCATTCTGGAAGGAAGTTCAGAGGCACTTGAGCTTCCTCATGTTTCAATTTCTTTCCTTTCTCATGTTTAGATAACTTTTCATTAAATAAGTAATTTATGAATATATTCTCCTTGGAAAAATTCAAATATTAAATTAGGGTAAGATTTCCAAAGAACATCATTCACAATTCTGGCCCCTCCCCCAAACCCTGCTCCTCAGAGGTAACCTATTATTTTAGTCTATGCATATGTATATGTATGCACATATAAAAATGAATATATGTATATAAATATAAAAATGTACCAATATAAAACCTATAGCATCATTTTGATTTGGCCTTTCATTTAAGTTAGTCACATCATACTGTGATAAACCTTCAAGATCTTTTTGTTTTATGTATGTATGTATCAGTATAAAACACATGTCATTTTGGTTTTGTTTGATTTTTATAATAAGGAACTATGCTGTATGTATTGTCGTGTACCTTGAGTATTTTTCACTTACCAATATTTCTTAGAGCACTTTCTAAGTTATGACATACAGGGATCAACTTAATTATGTGTACCTGTTTTACAGTATTTTCTATTACGGGTATATTTGTTTATTTACTCTTACCTCTACTGATGGACATTTTTCACTGGCACAAACAGTACAAAAGTGAACGACCTTGCACTTGCATCCTTGCGCACAATGGCTTTTATTTTCAATAAATTTTGCAGAGAGAGGTATCTCTCCTGATACTGCTGTCTTGGAACCCTTCTGGAAAGTTCTGAGATCCTACACAGCATTGTTTCCATATTCTCTTGAAAATGGGAAATGCTGAGGTACCAAAAAAAACCTTAAAAGTCCCCCAAATTTTCAATCCATGTCCACCCAGATGCTTCTTGAGCTGAGATGTGAATCATATTCACCAGGATATCATTTTAACTTAATACAACAAATAGACATTGAACATCTTTGATGTGAGAGGAGCTGTATTTCTGGAAGTATAGAGATAAGCATGGTTCTTGCCTATTACATACTTAAAATCTGACAGAGGTGATTAGCAACAAAGACAATGGCAGAAGATAGAATAAGATAAAGAGCAGTGGCAGAAGACAGAAGATGATAAAGGTGGAAAGAAGGAGAGGACATCTCTTTTTCTGTCAGCCAAGATCTATACCTTCTTCTAACACAGCACCCTGGTTTCACTTTGGGAAACCCTGCTGGGAGCCACCCCGCTGTGAAATATAAATCCTGCAGATGGTGTATAATAAGGTTCCCTGCCCTTCTTTGGACAAGGACACCTGACCCTAACTAGGATGACCCTTGAAATTTCAATCTTGAGGAAACTTTGATAACAGTAATTGCTGACATTGCTAATAGATTGTTTACAATGTGCCAGGCACTGTTTGACGTGTCTTGCATGAATTGCATCAGTAGCTTTACAATGACTCTAGGAAGCAGATACTGTTATTTCCCCATTACCTGATGAGGAGACTTGCCCAAGTATACGCAGCTGGTAAGTGTGGATCCAGCCTGAGGGCAGGGCGTGCGCTCTTAACCACTGGAGGAAGAGCTCGGCTTTCTGCGCAGAGGCGCCCTAAGGACGCTGCCCATGTGCAGAAGTGTCCGGAGGCGGCTGGCCGTGGGTGTCTGCTGCTGCCTCTCCAGGGCTATGTGGATTTCTCCTTTCTGTCTGGTCCCCCAGCTTTTCCTCTGATTCTATGAACTACTCCTGATCTTCAAAGTACATTTGTTTTTATCTGACTTTACCAGAAGAGGTTTCTGTGGCTCACAACCAAAGAATTTCAACTGGTAGAGTCATAAATGCCTTGAGGGCTTCAGGTGGGAGAAATGAGCTCTGGTTGGAAGGTTCATGGAAGACTTTACAGGCCCTGATAGAATTATGTCCCTTCTTTCAGAGCACCAATCTCACTCTGTAATTCAATTCTAATTAGTGTAATTAATTAATGTCCATTCATCCAACCAAAGCGTAAGATCCATGAGGGCTGTACCAAATTTCAAGTGCCTAACACAATATCTGGATCACAGTAGTAATTCAGTAAATCTTGGCTGAGTGAATGGAAGAAGTATCATTTGAGATGATCATTAATAAGTAGGTAGCATTGCCATAGAAAGAGTAGGGGTTTAGAGAACAGAGAGTGATTTAGGGTACAAAGATCTGGAAAGAGAATAATGGGAGTTAGCACTTAAAAGGAAAGTTTTTACATGCAATGGGAGGTGTTAGCTTACAGTTCTATGGAAACAGAAAACCTCAGGCATTAAAAAAAAAAATGTGATTCAGTTTTGCTCAAAATTGTAGATGAAATCATAGGTGACAGGTTCAAAGGTACTTAATTTGGACTCAAAAAATGGTTAGTCTACGGACTTGTGAGAGTACAAGGTATTGAGTTAGCTATTACCCTTTGTTTAAGTTAAATGTTATGGTAATTGGTATGTATACATTATCCATATCTTGTCACCATAAAATTGAACTTTTGTCAAGATCTATTATTTAAAAATGATGGTAAAAAAATTTCCTTGCAATGTTCACTCTACAGTGTGTTTTAAAAGTTATCTTCTAAAGGATATTAACTTGTAACTTAGAAATGTTTTGTTTGTTAGAGGAAATCATATGTGTTACAATGCTTGTTGTAGAAAAACTAGGTCAATTCATTTGAAATTGCAGTTTGTCATTGGGAGATGAATGACCTTACCAACTGCATGCAACTCAGCTTTCCAATTCTGCCTTCACTGATGTCGTCATAATTAAACCCAACCAGAAAATAAGAGTTGTGCCTTCTCTTAATAAGTTACATAAGGATTGAAAAGCCTTCCTCTTTGAAAAGTTAAGTTTGCAAGTAAAATAAATCAGCAATTCTAACAAAAGAAATTGAAAAAGCCTTGTTCTACAGTTCTCTGGGCAAAAGGGAGTCACCAAAAGATGTGTTTTAAGGAGATTCATGTCACTGCAGTGGAAAAAATGTAGCTGCAGGAGAAGAAGACCCAAGGGCAGAGACCAAAGAATATGGCACCGCAGTAGTCCAGGGGATGACAATGAGAATAAAAATTCTGGGTTCCACCCCCTAGATTCCTAGCTTTTGATACAACAGTCTTGTCTTCTGTTGAAGCTATAGGTTTAATAAGACTTTAAAGGAAGGTAATAAGAAACAGATCAAGAGCAGTCAATTGCTTTGAATTTAAAGTAGAAGAAGACAGCATTTTAAAGTCTAAAACAGCCTTTTGTGACTAAAGATTAAAAATCATTTAAAACTCCATCTGTAAAATGGGATTGGGAAGGAGACATGTAAAGGTAGATAGATAAAGGGTCAATCAACTCAGGTAGTTCATTAAATCATTCATTCACATAGTCAGTCTGTCTACTACATTTTTTGAGAGCTCCCCAAGTGCCACTATTTTGGGATGGGAGGGAATGACCAGGGGTTACCTGTCCATCACAGCCACAGAGCTAACAGAGATAAGAAGCACTTATGTAGACAAGAAAAAACCAAGTGCCTTTACCTCTTGGGAGTGGCGAGCTGTCAGGACTGGCCATTAAAACAGAGCTGCAGAGAAAGGTAAGATTTTTCCTTAAGAGTTCATAGTGTTGGTATTCTAGTTGAGATACCTCAGTTGGATTCCGTTACAAAGATATGAATCCAGAGGAAAAGGCCAGATGGGAGGTTTTAGGTATTAATAAAGATCTTCTTGGGAAGGCACTAGATTTAAATTCTACTTAAAATTGGGCTAAATTAGTAACTTCTCATGGAAAGTTCTGATAGTGAGCTTTCCACCCCTAGAAGTACAATATTTAAGCAGTAGGTAGCTGCCGATGGTTAGGGATGACAGGGGGGTATTGGAAGTATCAGATGAGGGGTTGAACTGAATGATTGTTGAGACCCACCAAAAAGTCTAGAATTCCCTAAAATATAGGTTCAAAGGAAGTGGCAGGAGGAAGGACACCTTTGCTAGGTCTAAAGGCAGTGGACCTGTTTACATTGTTTACAATCCACTGAGGCAGTGGGAGCTGCAGACTGGGCCCCAGCCCAAGCGGGGATTTCTCAATCTGAAAGTCATCTGCTTTACAGATTAGCAAACCCAGAATCCCCACAAGACAAAGGCTCTGGGTATTGACAGTCAGCAAGATTTTAGCTGAGGAAGGCATTAATAATGTAGCCTGTTTTTCAGAAAGTACGTTTGTCTTCTTGTTAACCATGATTTCTCAGAAACGTCTGGCTCCTCTGTTTTGAGATGAAATAATTTTTCTCATTTGTAATTGGAGCTGTGAAATTATATTAGTCTGTGAAGCTTCAGGAAGCAGCATCTCTAAATTGTGGCTTGATTGTTAAGCAAACGAACACACATGATTTACAAGAGAAACATGGCAGAGCCTTAGATCAATCTTTGTAGGCAGAGGCAATGAGTATTAGAGGCCTGCAAACCCAGCACCTGACAGAGGCTGGGAGATCTGCCATCGGGCAACAAGTCCAAATTGTAATTCAGACCAGGCAGTTAGTAACACACAGAGCTGCTCAACTCTGTCGTTTGATAGAAAAGAGTTCTCTGGTCAAAGTGACTGCAGAGAGGAAAATGCAGTGTTTCTGAGCTCTGGTTTCTTCCTTGTTCGAGAAGGCTCTCCTGCAGTTGTGATATGCTTTTGCAATCACTTCATGACTCAGGGACACTGAAGTAAGATGGCCCTTTTCCTCCCCTCCTTCTCCCTAATATCAGCCCCAGAAAGGACAACATGGAGGTCCTCTGTCCCCTTTGGAAAACCACCTTGAGGGGCATCAGGGTAAATATAGATCAGTTGACCTCAGCCACAGCTGCAGCTCCAGGAGGGAACCACTCCTGAGAATCACATTCAAACGTCCCGTCTTCCCCACAGGCCTGGTCCTTCTCCTTTGCTCGTTCCCAGTGCGAAGACATCCCTGTCACACAGTCACCTGAGCACATTTGCTTCCTCCTCTCTCTCCCCACATCCACTCCGCTAGGAAGTCTTATCCACCCTACCCCAAGTCGCCTCCTCCATCCTCTGTACCAAGTCTCCCAAACTGACCTCCCACTTCGCATCAGGAGCAGGAATTTCCCAAAACTCAAACCTGAACACAGGACTGCCCTCCCTGACATTCTTCAGGTTTCCTACTGTCCTACTGATCTAGCTGAAGGCCCCTTGTGACCAACCCCTTCCATCGCGTCGCCCTCCACCTCCCACACACTCCCAGCCACGGTCTCTCCTCCTTCTGAGTGTTCGCATGCTTTTTCCTCTGCCCGTAATGCTCTATCCCACCCATCTTCACTTAGATG
Source organism: Aselliscus stoliczkanus (assembly GCA_033961575.1). Classification (NCBI taxonomy): domain Eukaryota; kingdom Metazoa; phylum Chordata; class Mammalia; order Chiroptera; family Hipposideridae; genus Aselliscus; species Aselliscus stoliczkanus. Next base: position 8,336,342 of record CM066733.1, read on the forward strand.
CCGAAGCCCCTAGGACAATTTTCCTGACACCTCGACTCCAAATTGGGTGACCCTGTTCTCTGCTCTTGGAGCCCCCAGACCACACTTCGCTCTTACCATTTGTCCCACTCTGTGGACAACCACTCATAGGGTTGTCGTATGTAACAGGACAACCAGTGAGATTTTTGTCATCATCCCAGAAATGAAGCTAAGCCCCAAAGCTGCAAACAAAAGGTATAACTGCCCCCACCTTCTAAATTCAAACTGTCTCCAGTAGTTGGGGTGCACCATCATCCCTCAAGGTTTCTTTGAGAGGTTCAGTACCAGCCCTACACCAATCTGCATGCAGCCCATCCAACCTGAGGGAGGGTCAGCAGGGGCTTTTGCTTATAACATAATGTCCATGCAGAGAAGCCATTACCCGTCTCCTCCCTGAAGCTGAGGTGGAGGTAGGGAGGATGGAAAGCATCATTCAGAAAATACATGAAGACGAGACTGGACCTTAAAAACCTCACAACGAAAATGCTGGCTGATCTGCAATCCCAGGGCCATGCCGGTTCCACCAGCAGAGTGAAGAGCCTTGAGAACATTCCAGAGCCCCTTGGGCTCTTACTATAGGAAGGTTAAACACAAGCAACATATTTGTGTCGGGGGCTCAGTCACCTCCTCAGTATGGGTACCCCTTGTCTACAGGCCTGCCTGTCACAGTCTTCACTGGGAGTGTCACTCAGCTCAAAGCCAGCCTCTAACTTGTCAGGGGTTAATCAACACTTCAGTCCTGTTCGATGTTTCATGAACTTTAAAGTGAAACTCATTCTGTTTTGGCCAAGTTCCTATTGACTGGAAGGTGAATTCAGCTCTTCTCAACCCTCTTGGAGGATGGTGAGGAAATTGTGATTGTCAAGGATCGCCCCACCTTGCCCCCAGGACTTGGGGCAAGCAGGGAAAAACTCCTAATTAAAACCCCCAATTCCCCTGAGCAAGATCCGAGCAGTGCAAGTCCAGCTCTGCTGGACAGCTTTTCTTATATTTGACTTGGGGAGGCATTGGCAGACGTCAGAGGCCACCTGGTTTGATCAGCTAGACACAGAGGAGACACCCCACTAGTCTGGCAGACAGCGAGTTGTTCTCATAGCTCCCTCCTCCAGCCAGTATGACACGAAGAAAAGTCATTCCACCCGCTAGGAAATCAATAAATACCCACAAACTTCATACTCCAGATCAGGTTACAAGGCTTTTACGACTTGACCTTTGATTCCCCCAACCTGTTCTTCAGCAGCGCCTCGTGATTCACTTCCTTACCTCCTGGGAGACACGGCTAATTACAAAACCCAAAGCCATCACTCACTCCCGTCCAGCCTGCCTCCGCCATGATAGGCGTCTTAACTTTATGAACCCGAGGGCCCAAAGAGATCTCCCTGGCTGAGCAAAACAGCCCATTTAGAGATTTCAGAACTCAGCAACTATAAAGGTCTCTGCAGGTATCTTAGAGGGGCGAAAATATAGTTAGGCAGCAAAACCCTGAGGAAGCACTTCCAGAACTTTACACACCCATTCCAAGTGCAAATCAAACGATTGCTTTTACTGTATATCCTTTGTATTTAACGTAAAACATGCAATTGCACTAAACCTATAGGTGAATGCCCTGTAACAATGGGCTGCACGCCATTTAGAAGCATAGTGACAGCAGGGAGGTAAATGGATATGTAAATATTGGGGTTTTTAAGAGAATACGGGTATGCTTGTGTCCAAAAAATGTCACATTGATTATAAATATAACTTGTAAGCTCTGATAGTTGATATGTGATATATTTATATCATTGAATACTTAATGTCAGGGGCACTGTTCTCATGGATATTATATACTAGTGGAGTATCAGAAACAATTTTAGAAGATAATTATTGTCTGGGGTCGGATTTTCCGGAAGCAAGCTCTAAGATGAGGTTTGGGTGAAGGTGACTTACTTATTAGGAGGTGTTCCAGAAACTGCTGGAAGGGGAATGACGGGAAAGAGGCCAGACAGGGCGCAACAGCAGGCAAGTTTCAACGGGGTGGGGGAGGGGGGCGCTGGGGACAGTGCGGGCCACAGGGCAAAGCAGCTGGAGTACTGAGACCCTGGGGATTGACAATCTCAGGTGCTCAGTGCACAGGCCACACAGGCTCCTGCAGCCTGACAGCGGCCCTGGAAGACAGGCTGGCTGCTGGGAGAGCAGCTTTCCTGGAGCTATACATAGAAATGATCATGGGTCCCAGGAGACACAGGCAGAGCACGGAGCACTAATGCTGTAACAGCAAATACTGGCAGCTGCTCGCAAGACAATTAATGGGGTAACATGAGAAACAGAGTCTGGGGTGGGCAGAGATGGCTGTGCCACAGGGGCAGTCTAAAAGGCCTCTCTGAGATGAAGACACTTAAGCCGAGACCTGAGAATGAAAAGGGAACAACCTACAGAGATCTCAGGGACGAGCATTCCAAGCACAGGAAACAGCATGCAAAGGCCCTGGGGTGGACGTTTGCTTAACATGTTGAAGGAATCACATGGAGATAAGCGTGGTTGGATTACAGGAAATGGGGAGCATAATTTGAGATAACAAACGTGGAGAGTTTGGTTGGGGCCAGGTCTCATCGGGCCCTGTGGCCCATGATAAGGAGTTTGATTACTGGGTGGAGAAAAATGTGTTTTGTTGTTGTATTTTTAATGGGGAGTGAGGGGAGGGCCTAGAAAGGGAGGCAGCAGAGGGCTAAGGGGGCTTTTTGTAAAGGGGAAGAAGAGGTCTCATGCTTACTGAGCCCTCACTATGACATTCTCTCTGTGAAGAAGTGTATCGTTACACCCATTCTATGGATGAGGAAACTGAAGATCGAGAGATTCAGTAACTTGCCTAGGGTCACACAGCTAGTAAATGGCAGAGCTGGGATTTCAATGCAGGAAATGTGATTCCAGAGCCCATGTTCACATCCACTAAACTATCCTGCCTCCTTACTGTAACAGTGAAGCGGAGAGAAGATGAAAGCTGGTGTAGTTTGCAGCAGGAGAGACAGACAGGAGTGGACAGACTTGGGATACGGTATGGAGGCAGAGCCCACACGTCTTGCTGATGGATTAGATGTGTGAAACAGATTCGTAAGCATAAGCATTCCAAGCATCCAAGTGAGAGAATAATACATTCATTTCAGGGTTTCTCCAGTTAGGATCTAATCAGGGAGACCGTTTCATTGCCTCAACTAGCCAGTAATGAAAGACTCCCATCACCATTTCTCCAGCGGTGTGAGGGGGGACACAGAGGTGACCTATCAAGACGCCTTCTGAAAGCTATTCGGGCAGAATCGGTGCATCTGACAGGTATGCACACTTTCCATTACCCCTTTGCACTTCCCAAGATCACAGATGCCGCCCCTTGTGGACCAGCCTCCCCACTGCCAGCTCGTCCAGGAAACCACAATCCAGCTGTGTAGAAAGTGCTTTTAGGAAACTAAAGGTGCAGATGTGGCCAATGAGTCATAAACCCAAATTTGATTTGCTCCCTAGTGCTTAGAATGATTCTATTTGTGTTGCCACCCGAGTGTAGGTCAGCCTGTTAGAAGACTGTCCCCCCACCTTGTTGCCCTGGCTAATGAAGGAGAAGCAAATGGGAAACCTTGGGGCTACCCTGGGTCCTCTGGGCAGTCTTTAAAAGAGGGTTCCCCATGAAGCAATGCACTCCCTTGCAGACTCAAGCAAGAAGAGAAATGAGTCAAGGTTCCTCCCTTCCTCCAAAAAATGGGGATTGAAATGCCTATTTCATAAAAGGATCCAAATAAAACATTATACACATTCACTTGTAGTTAATACGTGCAATGAGGCGTGGGGATCCATGTTATCCCTAAGAAGTTTTTAAGTGCAAACCAGAACATTTGGAAGCTTCAGTTTCCTTTGGCTGCAGCTGACATATTTGACAAAAACCCCTGGCCCAGACCTGCTGGAATGAAATAGACTTGAAGCTCCCGTCTGCGTCATTCAAACAAAGTGCGCTGTGCCTGAAAAACCAAACTCGGAGAACTGGGTTTCGAACGGCAGGGATAAATTGAAGTCATTGGGATATATGCTTGAGGTTTTTATGCTCCCTTTTGTATGTGGATAGACTAAAGGAGAACTCAGGAAATTATTCTCTGAACATCGTTTTACATTTCTCTTTGCAACTTGGAATAATGATGCCACTTGCCAGCAATCCTCAAGCCGCCCAAGAATAGTCTTACGTCTCTGTCATCACAAAACTTACAAACACCAGAAAGAACAAAAAACCAACAGCAATGCTTTGGATCAATATGAGCAGCCAGTATTCCATTTCTGGGGAAAGAGCACATTAAAAGCCTCTTGTTTACATTTTAAGGCTAACAGAGGGGCCTTCATTTCAGAGAATTAAATGAGAAAATTCTCCTGGCTTCAAGCATTAGCCAAATGGAATGGCTGTGTAATTGTCTGCAATCATCCTCTGAGCCTCTCCTTCTCTCACCTCACCCATAACAGCTCCAAAGGAGAGGAGGTTGGGGTCCCTCTCATTGACAGTCTCCCACACATTTAAAATCTAGTGTTATTTATTACAAAGGGAACATAGAGTATTTGAAACAAGCTGAAGAACTGGAAACAAACTTCAAAGAGAAAGGGGAAAAAAATTGTCGCCATTTTTTTCCCTTTAAATAAAAATGGAAATGGGGAAAATTTCTCCTTCTGGCCTGGTTTTCTTTTCTAAAAGGACAGTCAGCTAAGCAGGCGGAGAACGCAGCGCCTTTTGTCTGCTTCACTTCTCAATTCATGCAATGAAGCTACCAGAGCTTTCGTTCTCCTAAAAGGCCCAAAGCAGAAGAGTGATTTAAGAAATGAATCACACACTTAGGCCCGATATTTAAATGAAAGGATGGAAGAGACTCTGTTTGGACTCTGAAGCTAATGAAGAGAAAACTGGGAAAAGCGTGAGAAGGGAGGAAATAGAATAAATATCGGTCAACGACATGTAATGAGCTTCCTTACAAAGAGAGGACGATATATGGGCCCGGCCCTTGGGGATCCAAGTGTAATAAAGAAAAGAATCAGTCAGTGGATGAGAACAGAAGAAAAAACACATACAATGAAGCCCACTGAATTTGCAAATATGTTCAGTCCCTGACGATGAATCTCCAATTGTACTTTTATCAAAACTGACATTCCTCTTTTACTTAGGGCACAATGTGGTGGTATATTTATGATTGGTTATATGTATTTCTTCATACGCTAGCCTAGCCCAAAAAAGAATAGACAGAAGACGACACGCCAATGTAAAAGCTAACATAAGGGTTCCAACTGCCCACAAAACATGTCTCCTCACTTGCATGACAGACTACCAATCAGGGCATGAAAGGAAACCATCAGGCTCTCTGATCATGAAGGTAGAAGAGAACCAATTCCTTTCGAGAAACAGTTTTTTCTGGCACAAAATTGTTAAAGAAATTTTTCATACTGAGTTTTAACGTTCATGTACTACATTGAGACTCATAGGGATTAGCTGCTTTTGACATCAGATCGTGGGATTTTTCGCTCTGAAGTATACCTGAGAAAAGCAAATGGTTTTGACTTACTTGACTGTGTTATATGGTCATGTAAAACAGGAAAATAATAAATGGAGGGAGCTCAGGACAAGCACGAGGTGCTGTGTCCTTGTCCTTGCACGACATCTTCACTTATTTTTCATGTGAATACATATTTATTGAGTGCCTTGCAGATGCCAAATGTCACAGATGGCACAGAACCAGGGTACAGGTGGTGACCATGGAGAGAAGAGACCAGATTCAAGGCGTATATAAGAAAGATCCAAAGGCCTTCGTGTTTGATTGAAAGTGAAAAATGAGGCACTGCAAGATTTGAGGGCTAGCTCCCAATGAGTGGCAGACAAATAATGGAAGAGGCGAAGGTTTTCATGAATTCGATGAACACAATTTTGGAAATGATGAGTTTGACATTAAAATGGAGATGTCAAAGGGACAGCTCGCTAAATGTGTCTGAAAATGATCTAGTACAAAAGGGAAAGCACGAATTCAACTACATGAAAGACACATTAAACATGGAGGCCTCCTGCGAAGAATTCACAATGGGCAATTACTGTGATTTTAGCAGTGTGAGTGGCTTACTAAAGTTTATTTGGTGATGGTCATGGAGGCAATGATGAAGTGAAAAGAAAGAGAAGGGAAAGGAAGGGAAGGAAGACAAAGAAGAGGAGGAGAAAGTGAAGATGGGAAAGGAAAAGCATGGGAACCAGGGACAAAGGAGCTAACAGGGCCTTGGGGACATGCGGGGCTTCCGCTTGAAATTTTTAGATCATCAAGAGGACGAGGTTTACACAGAGGTCAAAGATGGTTACGCAGCCGGAACTGCCCAGGTGACCGAACCAATAAGTGTGTCTACATTGCCACCTTACCAAGGAGTACCGATTGAGTGGGAACTGGAAGGCAGGGTTTTCTGAGAACAACGGTCAAGGAACAACCTCCAACGTGCCTGAATGTTGAATCTGGGATGGAAAGGTGGCTAACGTGTGGCCTTTCCCTCAAGGGTGCCCCTGCTGGAGCATCATGGCCAGCCCACGAGCCCAAGGCAAGGTAAAGCCATGCGCAGGGTTATGAAAAGTAGAGACAGAAAGCGATGTCAGCATTCGGCGGCAGCATTCTCACTCCTCTGATGCACTGAATAATTACCAGGCCACATAATGGTGCAGTAGAGCGTGGATGTGAACAGCAGGAACCCTCGCTAACTGTCCTGTAGCCTTGGGCCAGTCACTTAATCTTTCTATACTTTGTTTCTTTACCTGTAAAGTAGGGATAATAAGAGCACCTCCCTTCACAATGTTGTGAGAGTGAAGTAAGCTCGTACATGGTAAGCACCATGAAAGTGTAAGCTATTATTATTTAACTTGCAAAATATCCATGTGTAACTTTCTGGGCAATGGAAATATGATGTATCTTACAGGGGTGGTGGCTGCATGGGAGTATACATACGAATGTGTAAATTATTCACTGAGCTGTATACTTTAGGTTTGTGTATTTCACTGTGTAAATGATACCAAAAATGTAATATATATATATATATATATATATATATATATATTGCTTTAAGGCAGGCATAATTATTTTCCCTGTTCCACAGGGGCACACTCTGAGGCTTGAGGCAGTCCAGCAAACTGCCTGGGACACTGCACCAGGTCTCACACTCAGGCACTCAGACAGCAGAGCCTGTGCTCTTGGAGACTAGGCTGTGTCCCCATGGGAGCGGAGCCTCGGTCCTCCATAGGACTCAAGACAGCGGTCCTGATGGGACCCAAAGATGCTGTCCCCAGTTCTATTTTGGAGAATCTCTCGCATGAAGAGGGAGCAATTCTCCCCTCCTCTCTTCCGTTTGTTCTCCTACTGTCTACCCTCTTCTCATCTCAGCTCAGTTCCATTATTTCATTAAGTGTTAAAACCAAAATCCCTGCCGAGTAACAACCTGGCTGGTGACAAAGTACACACATCCCAGCAGGGAAACACCAAGCAGAGAACTGGCGGGGATTAAGAACTGAAGGGACCACATCCCAAGCTTTCCAAGGCCCCCAAGGGCCAAAGATGCCCCACTACCAATGGAAGTATCCATGAAGCTCTTAGCAAGACGAAGAGATCAGCCATCCAAGAGTGAGTGATCATAATTTAAGAGGTGCTGTATCAATTAATTTTGTATGCCTCCTCCATTAGCAGTATGTCTGAATTAACTTTAATATGCAAGTTATCCTGTTAATCTTTGATACTAAGAAGGAATGTATCATCATTAACTTTCCCAGCCCTGAATTTAGCAGTACAGTCTTTTCATTAGCTGTAAAAGAAGGAGCATTGTGTCTTGGCATCTCAGTACTCTACCCATCAGTGTGTAGTTCTGCCAGTCACTTTGTAAAATCTCTACTGATGCAGCAGCCCATTTTTCAAACATCTGATTCCAACTGCCCATAAGTCACCCGAAATTGACTCCACCTTCCTTTTTTCGCCCCACCCTAGGTTCCTCTAAATGAGAATAAATTTTCCACTCAAGGAGCATTCCACAAAACAAAACAAAACAAAACAATAGAACATAATGTCCAGTGGAAGGAGGTATGAGTGAGTTCGATATGATATTGATGAAAGGCAAGCTCCTCCCAGGCCAGCAGTAACTGGTCTTCGTAGCTCCAGGGTTTCTGGGTAACTAAGTTACAGGTAAATGGGAACTTTTGCTTCAGGGAACAGAAAAACAAATTAAACAGTACTGGAAGATTAGCTGTTAAAGATAACAGAGAAATCACCCAAACAGTGCAACGTAGTACATCTTTCTTTCTATGTATTCACCAGACATATGTAAATTATAGGAAAAAGAGAGTTCACTTGTGAGTACTACCGCAGGGACCCCCGGGGTCTGTAGGGGCTCTCAGGAAGGGACCCTCTAACTTGGAGGGGTGGGAAAGAGGAGCCAAGTGAAGATTTGGGGAAGGAGGAGTGAGCCGGGAAGTATGTTCCAAGCAGAGGGAACAGCATATGCAAAAGTCGAGAGGCAAAAAAGCTTAGATGGTCCTTGTAGGAAATCAAAGTATTGAAGTTTGGTTTGACTGGAAGCTAGGCTGTGCTTCCGAAAGACCAAAACTACCATCTAAAACCCATTCTTTGTCAGCCATCTCACTCGGCCTCGCTCACGTGAATACAGGAAGTTATCCAAGTGACTGTTTTCTCCTTTTTCCCTATCTATATCGCCATTTGACAAATATCTTTAATATTTCTATTCCATTCACTCTATACATTCTAATCTATAAAATGTGAAAATAGTGGGGAAAATGTTTTATAAATTGCATTTTGCCACTTTTTCCTTTCATTTATAACCTCTCATTCAATAGCAAGATAATCGGAAATGAAAGTACTTCTTAGAAGGGGAACACAAAACAAGAATGAGGTCTAAAATAGAATATTAAATAGAACATTTGTCCCTGAAACATAAAACCAGTTTCTGTTCTCAACAGATGCAACCGCATACAGTTTATAATTTAAAGTATACACAAAAATACCTACATATGAAACTAAATTAGCTACCAGTCCATCTTTTTAGCTTGTAGGAAAGTTACCAATAATAGGATTGCCGATATTTCTGAGTTCTGGTACATAGATAGTTTTTATGTTCTCCTTTGAGAGCTAACCACTGTTTTTCTGGCTGATACATAAAAAAAGCACAGCATGAATAAGGAGGAGACGAGGACTCAGCCACATGAATCCTCAAAGGACTTAGAGTATTTGAAAGGGCAGAATCAAATATTTTCCAAGCTTTAATTAACCATTATTTTTGCCAATGTGAAATCTACCATGTGGTCCTCATAATTTACAGCCTTCACTATTCCTCACTTATATTTTTTCATAAAGTAGATTCATTCTAATCTGCTTAAATTTATTTTAAAAGAAAAATACGCTACTTCAAACGCAAAAACTGTATTGCTTGCCATAGACGGAAGGTAAGTGTAACAATCAAATACTATGAGAACAAAACACTTATTAAATTCTAAGAGGAGCTTGATAAGCCTGAGGTCTGCTCTCTTTTTGTTATCAAAGGATATTAGTAGAGAAAGATTAAAGACAAAATAGCAAATGTATCCAATCTTTGATGTAATCAGAAAGATTGAAAGGAAGTTGAAAGAAAACGAATGATCTGTCTCGATGATACAGCACTTTATCTGTGCATACCTGAAATTCTCCTGCATGCCAAGGAAAATAATTTTGCACTGGATGGTATCTATCCACACTTTGAGAAATACAAGTTAAAAGGAAGAACCCACAATTGGGATTCCTGGCTTCTCATTTCTGCAACTAACTCATGGTGTGACCTTGGCAGGTCATGCCCACTCTTTGGGCCAGTTCCCTTGGCTATAAACTTGAACAGGTTGGATTAGGCAGTCTCTCCAAGAATTCGCTCAGGTCTATGAGTCTGTGTTTTGTGAAACCTTTAAACCTGTTCTAGAATATGTCCTCATCATCTAAAAGTATGTGGTTGTTAATTGCATTTACCCTGTTATCTGACTGCCTTACCAGGGGGAAATAGCAAAGATTTGAAAAGATCAGCTACTTTGGGGCAAAATAGCCTTTTGAAGCTGTTGTGCTGGAAAAAAAAAAAATCGATAAAATTGACTGCAATCCAACAGAAGCTGACTGCCCAGGATATATGCCCAGGCATGCTCGGCTTTGGGAGCCAGTAGGCAAAACACAGCCTTTAAACTAGCCTTACAAACCACCTGATCACTTGTCTAGGTCAAGCAATGCTTTATTTCAGGTGAGTAATAAAGGGTGCTGACTCAAACTATCAGTCTTATCTCCCCCTTTCTATGAGAAAAATAGTCTGAAGGGGAAAAAAGAAACCAGATCAGTAGTTAAAAACTAGCTAAGTAACTGTAAATCTTGCTCATTTGCAAGATCTGGTGTAGTTAAGCAAATTTCTCCATCTATAAAAGAATGATAACAGACTACTTTATAAGGTTTCTATGAGAAATTGTAAAAAGTAACTACTGTCATGATTATAGCAGTATATATGTACATCCTCTTTCTCACAGTTTGTTTTATTCCTCTGTCTTGATATTCTGAAAAAGTGAGTTTAGGCAACATTTTGTTTTTAATGCTCTATGTTGGCTCCAACACTGAACTAAAAATAATGAAAATGAATATAATAGTTATCAATAAATAATTGGTGGAAGTAATAATTGTACTTACATTAATTTTAAACTACCACTTATGGAGCACTTTTTCTACCATCCAGAGATGATGCTAAGATTATTTCATTTAATATTCTCATCAACCCATTATCCCCATTTTACAGGTAAAGAAACTGAGAGCCAAAGAAGTGTCCTGACTTTTCCAAAGTCACTAATGATTATAACTCAGAGATTGTAAAACAAAATGAATAAGTCCTGTAGTGCCTCTCCAGAGCCCAATAATTCTTCGGTAAAAAGATGGTACAAGAAACTCTCTTGGGCCAAAGTAGAGATCATAAGGGAAAAAAAACCCCGAAAAACCAAGGTTGCCAAAATCTAGTTGAATAAATTAAGAAAAGCTGAATATTCATAATTATGAAGCTCTCTGGTGTTTCTTGTGTGTTTTCTTTTTTTTTGAATAATTTTTCAGATGTCATAAACAATAAGAAAACCTTGAAAATCATCTAGCGCTCTCCTCTGAAGTCCCATAGTCCTTTGCTTATATTTCTACTATAGACTATTCATCTTGCATTTTAATAAAGATGCTTCATTTTGCAAATGAAGCTCCTTAAGGATGTCACCATGTTTTTGCCAACCTTTCATTTTCTAAATGGCTACTCAATGCTTTGTTTATAGCACAGGATCAATAGACATTTATGGAATTAGAAATCCTGTCCTAAATGTTGTCTCTCTTCATTACAAAGGTGGCCCCATCTACCCTGTGTGGAATTTGAGATGTCAGAGAGACAGTTAAAGATACAGGTCTCGAAGTGAAGGCACAGACTTAGACTGCAGGTCAAGTACGGGGCTGTGAACATGGAGCCACCAGAGATGATGGACTCATCTAGGCGAGAGAGGGCAGGGCAAGGCCAGAACAGAGCTGAGAATGAGAGCCCTGAATGATTGCTGAATGGACTAAATTTGCTTCGTGACAGCACTCCTCTTGTCTCTGTATCCCTCATTTCTGGCCCTCAGGCATAGAAAGAAGCACCTGGAAAGCAGGAGCCACATAGCCGTGCATTCTGAGGTGTCCCCACTTCCCAGGACCGAGCAGGAAAGAGAAACTGGATGGTGTCCCAGTGTTCTCCCCTAGGATGGCCAGAGAGCAGAAAAGGAGTAGCTGGTCAGATCTAATCTGAGGCTGGGGAGCAAAAAGCTGCAAGAAGGCTGGCCTCAGGGAGGAGCCCGGATGTCAGAGCAGGAATGCCATCTCTCCGCCTCACCCCACAAACCCAGGATCTGTATGGGGCCGAGATCTCATGATGATCTAGGAAGTGTGAACAACACCTCTTATGCTCACAGAATTATTTTCTCCATTTCCTTTGAACCACAGTACACGCTGTTCTGCTGTTCCCAGACGGGTCCCGTCATCTACCATGATTTGCAACTCACTGGAGGCCCCTGAAACACCACAGATTTTCCTGAGAGGTAACTAGAACCTGCTTGATTTCTCGGCACAGGCCTTAAACAGACGGCAGGGCGCTGTAGGGAACCTCTTACTACCTGAACTGTAATTGATTTTTAAACCTACAGCTGCCACCAGAGGGGAACCCAGGATCCCCATGAACCAAACCAAATGAAACTAAACCAAAAACCAAACCAAGCATCTCGCTGCACACATAGGTTTGGCAAATCTGGGACATTGACAGGGGTAAGCATGATGAAAAGCAAGTTTTTTGAGACCCACAGAGATAGTTGATGAAGAGAAAAATCCACCTGCATGTGAGGCTGTTGTCCTGACTACTGTTCCCTCTCCAAGGACTTAGATAGAAGCCTGGTAGAGTCCCAGGAAACAGAGACCCAGTCCCTACAAACCTTTCAGTGACACACCATGGATTCAGCTATGGCTTACATGGCCAGTCACTGCCCGGGGTACATCTGAACACAATGAGTCCATCATGGTGTCTTTCATGGAAGCTGACACTAGTGCCCTCAAAACCACAGGATAACAAAATGCTTTTGAAGCAGTTTTAATTGTACTTGAAGTTGCTGCCTCTTTTCTATGCTGTTCTGACAGTACAGACTCAATGGCTATAGAGATGGGCTGTGTCTTAGAAGTCCAACTCTCTGTTGATGCACAAGAGGAATGCAGCCCAGGAAGGTTAGGTGCTTTGTTCAAGGTCAGACTGCTTGTTAGTAGGTTTCCTGGACTCGAGTTTGAATCTTCTAACTCTTAGTAGGATGCTATCTTCAAAGACCATGTTATCGTTCTTCAATTAAAGTCATTAAGTATTCCTTTGTCCTTTCAACACTTATTGAGCACCTACTCAGTGCTAATGATTTGGAATACTCAACTCAAGCAAGTGGTGTTTTGCAAATACAAGGAAAATCTGAGAGAAGCACCAGGAGGGGCTCCCCAGATCCAGACAATGTGGGTTCTCATTGCATTCCTTGGACTTGTGATAGAGCAAATGGGACTGGAGGAACCACCCCAGAGGTGCTACTATATTGGGTGCCACTTCTTTTAACTCATTATCATTGGAGGAGGATTTGCCAACTTCCCCAGCTGTTTTGTGGAGCCTGCAAAGATTTCATTAGGGGAAGGTGTGCTGGAATGATCTCTCTCTCTCTCTCTCTCTCTCTCTCTCTCTCTCTCTCTCTCTCTCTCTCTCTCACATTTGGGTGGGTGGGATGCTTAAAATTTAAAAACCTAATCAGAGCTGACTGTCCCTCCTGTGTCACAGAACCAGGGGCAGCCAGAGTAGAGTGGCAACTCTCCGGGCAAAATGGGCTCAAGCTGGGTGGGAAAGAGCCAAATGCTTCTTAGCACAACAATGGCAGCATGGGCTAATCCAAAAGGGATCAAGGCCAAAGCCACATTAGTAGGGAAATATGCTTCTCCCAAATGAGATTAGACTGTGCTGTGTCGGAAAAAATAATGCTCACCTTGGCAATGTGTGTCGACTTCTCAGATGACCCAGAAAGAAAATTAGTTGTCGCTCTCCCTGGGCGGGAAAATGACACGGGATGAATCCCCACAGCCCATTCTCTATGGGACCCCGTCCCCACATCCTGGAACAAGAGGGGACGAGGGGACGGGGCAGGCTTCAGGGAAGGGCGGCAGCCGGGGGGCGTTTCCAGGATGGAGGTGAAGGCAGCCGATTTAACGAAAAGGCTGGACAGGGACGATGTGGGAGTGGGGGAGGAGGTGCAGGGATGACAGAGACACAGTCAGAGTGGGTTAGACCTGCACAGCTGGAAGCTGGTGGGGCCCACAGATGGTACACGTGGGTTTCCTGCAGGGACAGTGATACCTGAGAGCCAGCAATGGCAGCGACGTCCCCCAACCAGGTCGCATCATGGGCATGGGCAATGACTGAATTCCTGTGCCACCTCCCTAAGGCACTGACATGCGCCCTTGAACCATAAAGGAAGAGGACCCACTGCTGCTGAGTCACACTCCCAGTGACAACAACTGGTGAGGCCACTAACTGGCCTCCGAGGAGCCATTTCAACTATCAGGGCCCTTTCTGTCTCCCTCCTCTGCCAGGTGGATGGCGGGAGGGGTGGGTCAGATCAGAGTGAGTGTGAGTGTGTGTGTGTGTGTGTGTGTGTGTGTGTGTGTGTTCGCTGCATTTTTACCATTTTTGTAATAGACTTTTTGCAGAGCAGTTTTAAGTTCACAGCAAAATTGAACAGAACGTACAGAGTTCCCAAGTACCCCTGACACCTTTATACACACAGCTTCCCACTATCGACATCCCTCATCACAGTCTGATCAATTTTTCAGAGATTTCTTTAGACCAAGAATTTTTGTTTAAACTGAATTGTCTTGGATGTATAGAGAGACTAGGAGAGAGGAGTGAGGGGGGGAGGGGGAGGGAGGGAGAGGGAGAGGGGGAGACGGAGGGAGAGGCAGAGAGCAGGACTCAGGTAGAAGCAGGGGCACTGGCCGGCTTGACATCCATGCAGGGGTGAAGGCCCTTCAGAGGTTCTCTGAGTTGCTGAGTTTGGCCATCTCTGGGCAGCTGGCTGTTAATGTCCCTTTTGACTCAGACACTGGATCTATGCAGTGAGTTAAATTCTTTCATGAAATCCCTCAGGTAACTCTCAAAATAACCCACCAGCCAAGTAGAACAAGTGTTTATCAGTCTCATTTATGTCAAACAGAGTAGACGTATCCGGAGCTGGCCCCCAAATCTAACAGGAGGCTCCCTCTGTACTTTTCTGCCTATAATTTTTTTTGGGGTTGCTTCAGTAAAAGACAGAAGGGTGCAGTGTGAGCACAGCCCTGCTCTTCATCACCATCATAGGCATTCCAAAGCCTTGAGTGCAGCCAATACACATGCATGAGCACGGGTGTGTCACCCGTCAGTACAATGAAGGCGGGAATACAGATACGCAAACAGCTAAGTATAGTGCGGGTGTTGGGGGGGGGTGGCGTGGGGAGTGGGAAGGGTTGAATTCCAGCTTCCTGTCTAAGTCTCAACTTCAGCACCTTCCGTAAAGGAGCTAGCAATAGCTCCTGCACAGTGGGGCCGAGGTGAGGCTCCATGAAAAGAGGGATACAGGGTTCTCAGCACCTGATGTAACCCCTCATCCAAGCCCCTCATTTGAGAGACAAGGGAAATGAGACTGAGCGATGCATTCACTTCTCGGTTGGAATAAATAGGAAACTGCAGTGCTGAGAACCTAGGTCTCCCCAGTTCCAGTTCCACATTCGGCTCCACTACAGATGATGACAAATCACAGTAATACGAATGGCAGTGATTGATGGTGATGATACTCCACTGCTGAGACCTTTCTGAGTGCCAGACTCCACTAGGTTCTCACAGGCATTACTCCCTTTACTGCTCTCAATAAGCCAATGACGTAAGCATCCTCTATTGTTCCATGTGACAGGTCAGGAATCAGAGCTCCGAGGGGTGAAGTGTCCTGCTTATCAGAACTTCATCCAAAGCCCTTGTCTGAACCACTATCCTGTGCTGTGCCTGCTTCAGAAATGGGGCATCTGTCCTCAGTTAATGTCACCCTCTTTAGCTGAAGCCATAATGAGAGCCTCATTTGCCTTTGGATAATTGGCCTCCCTCTTGGCTCTGGTGTCTGGTTCTACTTGGGCTGTCGCTCCAGCCTGGAGGGTGTCACACTCGGCAAATCCACTTTGGCCACCCAAGGCTAATGAGGGCTCTCAGGGTTGTGACATTTAAATGCCATACTGTAGAGAATGTCCACACACAGACACAGCTCCTGCCACCAAGGATGACGGGTCAGGTGTGAAGACACGTCCCTCCCAAATTGGATCGTGCCACTCCAGCTGCATAAGAAAGGACAATGCAGTGTGCTTTATGTTGTGTCTGTCCCATAAGGAGGAAGCAAAGTCCTGTGTGTGAGTGTGAGAGTGAGTGAGCGAGTGAGTGTGTGTGTGTGTCTGTGTGTCTGTGTGTGTGTGTAAAGGGAAGAAAGAAGGGAGAGTCAAAATCCTGGGCAAGCACTGGGAAAGCGGGGTGAGACGCATTGCCAACAGCAAAGAGAACAAGGGTGTGTTTATGAAGACTATAAACTCCAGCAAGGTTTTCTATCATAAAGTTAAATGAACCCAAATTTTCCTAAATGGGAAAACAGTAAAATTGGTTATAGCTCATCTATACAACAGAGTCCCAAGAAGTCATTGGAAAATGTCCCCCAATAATCCTGTAAAAAGAATCAGATTGCAAACGTGATAAAACAGTATGATAGATATATGAAATAGATATGGTACAAAAGGCAGGGGGAATAAACAATGATTACTCTAACTCCTGAGATCACAGGTGCTTTTCTCTATTTCCAAATGTTCTGTAAAAACTCACAACGTTTTCATAATACTGATTTGTATAGACAATAAATGTCATTTTTCCAACACTGGACCAGCATTCCCAGGAGGCAAGCCTGGTGGAGTTTATGATCGGGGCTGAAGCCCCTATTAGCAATGGAGCGTGGCAGGCAAGGACGGGCCCAAGTTCTCCAGAGGTGTGAACGGCCGTGGTTTGCAGTGAGCCCTTCTCCAGCCCTTAGAGTCACCCTGCAGACTGTTCTCCAGAGAAGGCTTACCCTTTCACACTCGCTGACATCCCATCTCCTCCATAAACCTGTTCCCAGCATCCCAACAGCAGTGCCTCGTGGAAGTCTGCATTATTTATAAATAACCCTATAATTTATTAAAACCCTGGAAGTTATCAACTAATACCAGAGGGGGTTGTCCTGGGTCCCTATGCAGGCCTGCATATTGCGTTAAAAATATATATATCAGATTTCACATAAAAACCCATTTGGAGGTCTTCTTTTTCAAAAAAAAAAAAAAATGGATATGGCAACAAGCACTTGGCACTGCTTTGCACCACGGCACGGACTCAGCCAGGCCTCCCCACTCCCTGTCATTTCCAACCCTGAGCGGGGTGTCCATGGACCATTTTCACTCTTGTTTCCTTAGTAGCAGAGAAATATTTGTATACTTGTCTCTGTTGAAGATGGGGAAATGAGCACCTGGCCAAATGGCACCGAGTTTTAGGAAAAGATGAAAAGAGTCGCGCTTCTTCATGACATGAAGAAAGCGCTCCTATGTTTAAGAGGCGGGTGGTGGAAAATCTGTTGTAAAAAGTAAACTGAAGATGACATTGGAAATCTATATTTGGTGAGTTTATCTTATTAAATGGCATAGTAACGATGACCCTGCACTTCTGTGTCTGTTACCTTTACGGTCTGTGGGGGTTCGAATTTGAAGACCTTTGGGGTAAATCTTTTCTCTCCCAACTGCGAGCTCTCGGAGGGGGCAGGAACCCTTCTTGCCCAGGTGCATATTGCACAGCAGGTCAGAGAGTGTGCTCCGAAGCCAGGCAGACCCCAGCTGGAATCCTGGCCAAGACATGCTACTTGGGATGTGATGGTTGGCATGTTTCTCAGCCTCTCTAACCTTCAGTTTCCCCACTTGTAATATGGGGATCTTAATACCTACACCTGACAGAGGTGTCATGCTGATGAAATGAGGTCACGTGTGAAAAGCTTAGCTTAGTACCAGGCACAGAATAATGGTGGCCATAAAATTATTTATTACTATGCTTCTTTCATACTCCCCACAGCACAATGCTGCCACATTTTTAGATTTTCAATAAATTCACTTGAATTGAAATGAATCTGCAGCTGGTTTTCAATTCAACTGTATCATGTTCTTAAGAAACTTCCTTCCATTCCAGGAAGATGTTGGGGGCAAAAAAAAAAACAAAATCAAACTTAAACAGATCAACGGAAGTCTCAGGATAGTCTAAAGCCTGCCTCACTATAATTCAAACCATCCATGACTATAATTTCACAATGAAAACAAAGAATTTTGAGTAAACACATAACCTTATAAAGGTTTACATAAACTCTCTCATTAACTGTTTCCAGTTACACAAAGAATCGTCCCCAAATTGGAAAAACCCATGGAACATGGACTGAAAGGTACAAGAACAGCCTGATTTTGCTGTTCTCTAGCTTTAGAGAGGTAAGCTATTTTTTAACAATTGCAGAATAGTTGACTTGGATTGTCATTAAAGAAGTGACCTGGGATCCTGCTCCCCCTGCCCAATTAAATTGTACTTGACAATGTCATTAAAAGCTGCCACTCTAAGTATTTTTGGAGGTTCAAAGGGATTCTTTTCTTCGATTGTATGCCATTTTTTAAAATTCAGCCAAAAAAAAAAGGACACTTTCATAAATCTCTCCTGGATTTGTTCTGCAGCTTATTAAATCACTGTCTTCTCTGATTCTGGGTCTGAATCTCTTTTTGAGATTGAATTCTGTGATCAGTCACATTGAAAAGGGAAGAGAAGGACAACCCCTTCTCAGGTCTCCGGAGTGTAGAAGGGGCATTTTGGAACTGGATGTGGCTTTGTAACCCTGGAGCTGGGAAGAACCAAACCCCTATTTAAACATCTTTGATACCTCTAAATGCTCTGATGAGAGAAAAAAACAAAAACAAAAAATGCTTAGGTCCTCAAAACTCAACAGCTCTTTATTAAAAAATTAAATTGGCTTCAGCACGTAACTTTTTTTAGGGTTCTGAGTCTGGCGGTGTGACCTTAAGGACATCATGCAATTTCTCCTCATCTGCTTAACCATCTATGAAATGACCTCATTCTTCACCCCTGGCTCAGGTAGGACATTTAGAGGTATTAGAGGCACCACGGGAGGAGGGCTTTTTAGGCACTACATGGTGTTAGACCGCTTCGGCAATATTATCATTATGAATCGGAGAATGATTTTTAAACTCATAGATTCTTAGTGTTGGAAGAGTTCCAGAAAATGCTGTTTACTCATATGATTTTTCAGTTATTCTACAGAAGTGGCTTGCCCAAGGTCACACAGCTGTGCAGTAACTGAAAGCATGCACAATAATGCTTAACACAGTGCCTGGTATGTAATAAGCACTCAGTAAACATCAGCTGCTGTTCCCACTACCGAGACCATTGCTGCTATTCTTCAGGCCTCCTTACTCTCAGTTCAGGAGTCTTTTTCTCAGCTCTATAAAGGAACCATAGCAAGGTTGCCCAATGGGCCCCAGCAATTTTTGCTATAAGAGAAATTATCAGTTGAGGAAAGAAACCATCTTATTTCTTTCAGAATTCAGAAGAACCAAGCCTGGAGAAGTTCTATATCTTGGCACATCATTCCTAACATAACACAAAAGCCAATTTGGGGCGTGCCTTGGGAAGGAGGGGCAATCCCTTTTTCCTGATCTTTCAGACCCTTCAGCTATCAACTGGCAGTAGCACAAAGGAATCCTGTACCAGGGAGGAGGGACTGAGTCTCAACTCCAGGAGCCCTGCCCCCCAGGTCTCCAGGGAAGAGCAATGTCCTTGAAATGCAAAGTGACCCTGACATGGAGAAGAGCGAGACTGCCCCACACCTGAAACTGGGAACGACATATGGCCAAATGGCAAAAAAGACAAAATCAGAGTCCTACCTCACACCATATATGATTTATATAAACATAAGGTCTATAGGCTGATTAAGAATTTGTACATCAAAATTAAATCCTTAGTAAATATGTAAATGCAAATCTTTTAGACTTTAGGATTGAGGAAGATTTCTTAAACAAGACACAAAAGTATTTGACTACTAAAAATGATTGATGAATTTATATTAAAGATATAAACTTCTGTTAGAAAAAAATATATTTTAAGTAAATGCAAAGAGAAGTTATACATGTATAAAGGGGAGAAGATACTCATGATACATGAAACCAACAGAAGATAAATCTGAAGGATATATAAAATATCCTGCAAATCAATATGAGAAATACAATCAAACCAATAGGAAAATGAACAAAAGAATGAACAGACATATCACAGACATGAAATACAGGTGTCAAAGAAGCATAAGAAGGGGCCGGCCAAATGGCTCAGTTGGTTAAGTGATTGCTCAAGAGTGCGAGCTGAGCTCTGAGCAACAGTAGTTTGATGCCCAGCCCGAGCTGAGCTGCCGCTGAGCTGCCAACAGGTGGCAGGATGGCTCAGCTTAAAAAAAAAAAAAAAAAAAAAAAAGCATAAGAAAATTTTTAGCATCACTGGTGATCAAGAAAATTCAAGTCAAGGCAGTGATGACATATTGTACACCTTGTTTTTTATGGCAAAAATGAAGAGGTGGGGTGATAGCCAGTGTCGATGAGCACGTGACTCCACGGGATCTCTTGGGCATTACCGGTGGGGATGTAAATCAGTGCAACCAACTTTGGAAACCAGGTCAGCACTCGCTCCTGGCGTTAGATACTCAGATCCCCAATGGCCAAGCAAATCTTTTTGTAGTTATACTCTCCCAAGAGACTCTTGAACATTTACAACAAGAGACACGGACAAGAATGTTCTTAGCAGCAGTGCTTACAATAGGGAAAAAAAACAACAACAACCAAAAAACCTGAAACAACCCAAATGCTGAAAATTGAGAGCATGATTGAATAAACTCTGGTTTATTCACACAATGGAATTTTCTACAGTTGTCAAAACAATGTACACCAGCAAGCTGTAATATAGATGAATCTTAGTATAATATTAATTGTAAAAAAGTATGTCTCCCAAATTACTCACAGTTCAGCACACTTATTATCAAGTTAAAATAGCCAAGAGATATATACTCACATAGATGCACTAAAGCTGCATAAAAAGGAAAGCAGCAGAATGTGTAACAAAAGATTCAAGAAGGTGGTTACATCAGGTGAGGAAAGAGCGTCACGTGGGGACATGCGGTTGATTGTTAAGCTTCAAGTTTCTGTTCTGGGTGGTGAGTGCACAGGTGCTCACTTTATTATTAAAATACCTACCTGACTATGTAAATAAGTAAAAGCAGGCCCTTGTGGGAACCAATGATGAGGGGGATTATGAATCAAGTATGATGATGACTCCAGTTCTGTGCAACTGAGGTCCTTTCTTTCCTTTTCCTTTTTTGAAGGGACACTGGCCAAAAATAATGGTGTGTTTCACTGCCGAGGCCCACAGACCAGCTTCCAAAAGCTGGTGTCAGTCAGAACCTAAGCAGACTGGGCAATAAAGAGATGCAACACGTCCCTTATCCCTAAGGTGTTCACTCCATCAGCAGAGACAGTCCCATAAACAGACGACTGAGAGAGTCAAGTGTTAGGCATCATGACACAGGTTTGTGCTATGGTCCGTGGGAGCCACTGTTCTCTGGCCAAGCTGCTCCCCTTACCTCACTCAGGCTTCCAGAGCTAAGCTTCCAACTAGACTTAGGTCAATCGAGGAGCCGCCTGCAGCCGAATCCCTGGCCCCCACCCCTGACCTTCAGTGTCAGAATCTTTGGGGTAGGGTCCAGCATTCCGCAGTGTTAACAAATTCCCCAGGTTTGAGAGAGCTCCCTCTCAAAGGTTCTATAGCTGGGTTTATCCCCTTTATGAATCCAGGATATTTTGAACCTACTAAACTCCCTACTGTCACACCTTCCCTCATTAATCAGGTACCCTGGCAGCCATTCTATTGTTATAGCCCCAGGGAAGAGAGACCAGGAAAGCTTCCTCAGAAAAGAAATAAATAGGATGGAGGCCGAAGGGCTGGAGGCCCCTTTGACTGATGTCGAGCCCTGAAGCCACAAGACATGTGTGTTCTAACATTCCCTCTTGAGCTAAAGTCCCAAAGAGAGCAGTTTTAGGTAGGTTATAGGACAAGCCAGGCAGAGTGTTTCTTTTCTTTCTTAATTAGGTCCATGGGATCCAGTCCCAGAGGCCATTTTGGAGTTGGGGAGGGGGCTGTTTTGAATCAGAAAGGTTAAATCTGAAGCTATAAGATATCCTTAATTAAAAATTTTAAATCGTCACAGTACAAAGCGAGATGGAGATTCAGGAAGATTAGATTACATTATGAACAAACAAAAACAGGAAGCTTCATTATCTGTGCACATTGAGCTCGGTGCCAAAATCTGCCAACCTGCAGTGGTTGTGTCCCCACTCCCTGCCCAGGGCCTGGCCTGCAATGAAATGCCTGCAACACCGGGAGGAGTGGGGTGAGGGGGCTTACTGCAGACTTGACGTCTGGACTGGTCTTAAAGGGTTGGTTAGGAATTATTAGTTAGTGTGTCTGGGGCTCAGGGAAGGGAATGGAGGAGCATTACAGGGTATTCCAGGCAGTCTTTGCAAAGAAAAGAATTGTAGAAGGCTGTGTGTGGTGCCAGGAGAGACGAGAAGCCAGCCCTGAGGCTAGAGTGTGTCCTGGGAGGAAGAGGTTTTGTTTTCTTACTGCCTTTTCCTTCAGCACAGTCTTAGCACCCAGCCTGATGGACAGCTCAGCCTGCTTCCAGGGCTGCTCGCTGCAGGAGAGCTATGCTCTGAAAAGCTGCAGTGACATAGCAAAGGGCACCAAGTCCAATCTCCTACCCAGGCAAAGGTCCCTGTGCACAGCTGTCAGAGCGTTATCTGGCACTTAGAACAGGGGCGGGGAGAGGGATGGAAGGAAAACTATCCTTCGGGGGGGAACAGTGAAGTACTTTTTCTTATGTGGAGAAGAAAGCATCTCCAACAAGAAAATAGACACTATCTTCTCCTTTTTATTCATTATGAGAGCAAAACATGGTGTAGTTGAAAGAAGATGGGATTTGTTATTGGAAGGACGTGTGCTCCAAATCCAGGTCTGACACACATTACCTGTGAGTGACAGAGAGGGTGCTCATCAGATTCCATGTGTGTCCCTTCATTTCCCAGCTTCCCTTGCAGCTAGGCTGGAACACATGATGGGTTCTGGCCAATGGACTGTGGATGGAATCGGTGGGTGTCACTTTCAAGCTGAGATAGTTAAGAGCAGTTGTGCTTCCTCCCTCCCTCTCTTCCCTGCTGCAGGGAGGCCATGAGTACCAGATGGCATAGCTTCAGAAGGGACAAAAACTATATGGCCTCCATCAGGCTTTACACAAGAGGGAAGGAAATAAACTTTCACACTGTTAAATCGCTGAGATTTGTGGATTGATTTGCTACCCCACCATCACATAGCCCAATATACTATGTACCCAAATACACTGTAATCTTTGGTCTCATTGGAATAAAAGACACTTGACCCTCTAGGCTTTAGTTTCCCCAGGTACAAGATGGGGATAATAATACCTATGTAATTAAGTTTTTGTAAGGATTTAATATAGGTGTGTGTCCTATATAGCACAGTATATACAGTATAGCAAATGTATGTGCCCTAATATACAGTTGGTATTTAATAAATAATGTCTCTACTTTTGAGATGTTATTGATGTTCCTGTTATTCTTGTGGTTATTATTGCGGTACAATAGATACCTCTAAATGAGCAGCAACTGTGTCAAGCACTCTGCCAGGTGTTTTACATACATTATCCCAGTTTTGTAGTTAAAGAAACCAAAGATCAAAGAGGTTACTTGTTTAAAGGAACACAGCTAGTAAGTGACCAAGCCATGATCTTAAACAAGGATTGCCTAAATCGAAAGTCAACATTCCTACTCACGTTTCTCAGATGTGGAGGTCTGGAGGCTCAGAGATGTGACACAAGCTCACCAAGCAAAGTAGTAACTGCTGGGGTGAGAAGAAGTCTCTATTCCCAATCCAAAGCTGCACTAATATGATGATTAGAAAAGAGAAACCCCATGGAACACAACACCCCCTCCTCCCCTCGCCACACACAGAGTTGCCCAGCCCGTTGTGAATTGAGGTCCCAGCAGCTCCAGAGACTGTGGGCAACAGATAAGAAGGAAAGAAAGACAAAAACTACCTCTTGATACAGGGAAAACTGGACGCTTTGTGTTCAGAGAACAGCTTCTTAATAAAGTCTCCAAAGAGAAACCCACTAGCTGAACATAAACATTGGAAGAGTGTTCAAATCTCTGTCTGTCTCTCTCCCCGCCCCTCTCCCTCTCTGTTTGTTTTGGAAGCTGAGAAAAGCAAGCAATGTGGATCCTAAAGCAGTTTACACTGAAGCAGATGGTGCATCTGATTAGCACCAGACTAAAAAGATGCATTACTGAGAGCTCAGCTCTCACTGGGACAGATCTGTTCCAAAGCCGCAGAAGGCTTCGGTGTCTTGCAGGCTCTCCTCAGAGCTTTCTCGGGGCCTATCGATTCATCCTTTCTGCTAGCATCACCACCAGGCAAGTCTGGGCTTGGGCTAGAGCAGACAGCAAATCAGTCTTCACAGCCTTCCCAGGGGCTCCTCTCACTGAAGCCTGGATTCAGCCACACAGGCCAGCCACTCCCTGTGGGACCTTGGGTGACACCTGACTCCCTCAGCCCCCCACCTAGCAAGCCACATTACGCCACTGAACCATGACCCAATGAGACACATGCTGTGGTTATTTCCACTTTACAGATGAGGAAATTGAGACTTACAAGGTTTAAGTCATTTATTCAACATCACGGGTCACGTAAAAGTTGAAGTTAATTGCTTCCATGAGAGAAAAAAGGGAGAACAAAGTGAGTGTGTGTGTGTGTGTGTGTGTGTGTGTGTGTGTGTGTGTGTGAAGAGCCCCAAGGAGCAAACCATCAAACAAGACAGCTGTCAGCTGTCCCACACTATGTCCCTACATTGAGGCTGCAGCAAGGGAGACAATGAAGTGGGAAGCCATAAGCACTCGCCCTGGCTTCTGCTTCTTCCAGGCAAACCCAGTATGGCCCTCTCAAAACACTCTAGAAATGAAATAAAAACCAGAGAAATCATTCAGTGCCCGGATGGGAAGCACACACAGACCAGGGGCCCGTTACTCATTAAGTCCCATGTTTCTCAGCCCCTGAGGAAACACACGTCATTTCCAAAGGGACAAGGAAGCGTGGCTTAGGGTTTCACGCAACTATCCAACATGAAGGAGCTCCCGTATGGCAAGGAGTCTGACAGTCGGGATGGAAGTTGGGAAAATGAAAGGAGCAGCAGAAATAATAACCACAAACCCTGTAATAACAGCGAGCACTCAATACGGGGCGTTATGCTGGGATAATAATGCATGATGTTGTTTCAATGCACTATCCGTCTCATTAGCCCACACAACAACCTTCGAAGGCAGACATTGCTAGGATTTCACGCCATTTGACAGATGAGCTTACTGAGGATCAGAGAGGCTAAGTACATTGCCCATAGTCACACAGCTGATAAGGGGCTGAGGCCTTGTGAGACCCAGGTACCAGTGCCCTTAACTGAAAAGCCTCCCATTCTCCCCAGGATTCTCCTGAAGACAGGCCAACAGGATGCCTGCCAACACTTCACGAAGTACCTCCAGGCCTGCCCTCTGCTCGATGCCAGCACAAATGTTCAGGACAAGCTGATGTCACCGACAATACTCCAGGCAATCTGCACATCTGGCAGCGGAACAAGTGCCGGCTGAAAGCGAACCGTGTCCCTAAGGTGCAGGACACTTCGCAGGGAAAGCAACAGCAGGGTCCTCATTACAGCTCCGGCTTGGCCACGGCCTCACGCTCACCTTATCAATGTGTAGAAAAAGAGACGCTCACCCAGGAGCCACAGACACCCAGGCAGCCTGGGTGGATTCGAGCTGTATTTATTTGGGACCTGAGCACTTGAGAAGGGGGACAAGCTGAAGTTTCCCTTGGGGATTATTTTGGGAAGAGCGTTCACTTTGCAAATAAACGGTGGGAGAGGGGTTACCTTAAGCTGTGTGTGAAAGCATACTGCTTTCACCTGAGAGCCCGGATGGAGAGACTAATTGTACATGCTTCCTCTTTAAAATGGGTCCCCAGAGGGTTCTCTGTCTTCCTACTTCTAGTGTCTAGATGTATTAAAGCTAAGAGTTTTACATTTATTTTATAACTGTGTACAATACTGCTGCTGGCCTTTTGTCTGTTAGTATTAATCAGAGGGTTTTTACTGAACCTGAAACTCAGAGGCACAGCAGGACCGGTGGGCAGCGGCTGTCCGGCTTGCCCTGTGATTATGCTAACTCTCAGCGGCCATCGCCCAGCCCAGGAGATGTGACTCCAGTAAAGGAATTACTCCGACTTCTACAGGCTGGAACTGACACCGCGTGTCCCATCCAGGACGGCGCCGTGCTCATCTGGCCTTGATGCCAAGCGGGGTCCCTGACAATGTCGGCAGCTCTGAACAATGAAGGAGAGCCAAGTGGCCCCTGCTCTCTGATGCCTGTGCAGCACCACATGTAGTTACGTTCCCTAGGACAGGACTCAATTCATCTCGACAGTGACACCACCGGAAATCCAAGAAGGGGCTGCCAGGGCAGGAAGGGGCAGACACATTTCAAAGCTTTCGGAGTGAGGGCAGTTCATTCTAATGTAGAAGTCAGGACATGAAAACCACGGAAGGCTCACTTGGAAAGATCTAGCAACACAAGACACGCAGCACACATAGCAGGATTTGTTTCTAGCCACCTTGCACAAACAACCCATCTACGCATTGCATTAATCTGTTATCACACGCTGTCTAAACGGTCAGGCGACTACAGCCATGAATATAAAGTCATGAGAACACTTTTCTTCCCACGCTCTTCTCCTACCCTTGGCTTCAGAGATCCCGACAGTACTTTTGCATGCGCTGCGTTAGAAATCTTTACAGTGAAGTGGTTCCTGAATATTTCTGTAATTACCAGGCGATTTACATAAACATTCAAGCTTCACTCTGAATAAATGCTAGTTGGCTGATGACTGATTTCTCGGTTCTAAGACCTCTTTTGTTCCTCATACATTTTGCTTCTCATTTTATCCGTGACACCAGTAGGGGCAGGAGAGGAATTTAAAATTGGAAAGGGCTGATCTTGGGCTACAGAAAACACTGCTGACCCTCAAGAGTCATTGCTCTCGCCCTCAACGACAGGCGTGATGTCCAGATGCTGAGTGTGGCTGGAGACAAGGCAGATGGTGAAGAGTCACTGCTAAGATCTGTCTGGTTGTACCTGGAGGGGGTGTGGCCATCTGGCTCGCCAAACTCAAAAACAGCGAGGTTCTTGACAGTAGAGGACTGGCCTGAAGACCAGTGGTTACCTGAGATTGGTTTGGGTGAGCACAGCTCCTGCCCAAATCCACCGTCATGCCCTGCTCTCCAGGAAACGCCATTTAGTAAGGAAAGGAGAGTACAGAATAGCTGTATAAAATGCTACTGTTTGAATAATAACAATAACAGAAGACCAGGGGAGAATATAACTGTGGCATACAGCTGACACTAGAACATGGGTTTGAATTGCACAGGTCCACTTAAACATGGATTTTTTTCAGCTGACCCATGCAGTTCAGTTGAACCTTGCAGTTCAAGCCCATGTCGTTCAAGGGTCAACTCCATGGTTGGGAATCCCCACATCCAAAGGCCCAGCTTAAGCTACATGTGGATTCCGACTGCATAGGTGGTCGGCACCCCTAGCCCCTGCGTTCTTCAAGGGTCAACTGTACATGTATTTGACTCTTACGCATGGACTGTTCTGGAAGCAAACACAAGTGGCTGGAACCACTGGCTGCCTCCAGAGAAGGAGTCTCAGTGGCCGTGCTCAGGTCTGAAGGCACCCTCTGCATGTGGCACCCTTTCATACCTTTACATTTTGATCCATGTAAATGTGTTACCTATGCAAAAATAATTTACATTTTTAAAAACTAAATCCTATTCAGTCAGAGTCTCTGAGATGGGTCGCAGGCATCCGCATTTTAACAACCAGTTGAAATTTTGAAAACTTCTCCGCTGCAGGTTCTTCCTACTGCCAGGAGCTTCGCCTACTTCCTCGCAAGTTGGGGACAGCAAGTGTAAGCCATTCACGGGAAAACCTCACAGCACCATCACCTATGGTATCTGAGCCCAAATTGACCACCTCATGAAACTTCCTCGGGAGTGACAATCAACGCAACCTAAGCTTCCCTATAATCCGTTTAGTCTGCTTTCTAAGTTGCCCGCTACTTTCGCATTTATTCATACTAAGGTCATTGTTAGGGAAGAACCATTTCAGTAGCTGGGCAGGTTGCTCTGCCCTGCAGGGCACGTGGGTTTATGGTGCCCCCCGCCCAGCCAGGATGCTTTGCACTCACCTTGCTTTTTGAAGAGGTTGCTCTGGACGATCTCATTCATGGACTGGACTTTCTGCTTCTGGAGTTTCACGGGGGGGATGCAGGTGTAGAACTCATACAGGAGTTGGCTGAGGGCAGGAAAAATAGGAGCGTGAGCCAGTGAGACCAGCGTCTCCCACCTCATGGCACTTAAGAGTCCGTCCCCCAGCTCCCGGGGTCCCCCGTTCCTGGCAGAGTGTTAGCTGCACAGTAAGTTGTCAATGAATATGTACAGTGGGTGTTAGCGTTGAATACTAATAGCATCCAAGGAGATGTGGAAGCCCGAAGGGAATGCCAGTACCCCTGAGCAGTCGCTGTGTACCAGGCCCATGCTTTGCCTTTACGGCCATTATGCCATTTAGACCTCAGGGCTCTGTGAGGTAGATCTGATGCTTATCCCAATTTTACAAATGGGAAAACTAAGGTTTAGAAAGCTTAACTACCTTTCTCAAGGTTACACAGCTGGGGGTGGGGCATCAAAGAAACAAGAGTTTAAAATCAGGTTCTTACTTTATTATCATACCATTTTCTTCCATGTTTGATGTTTAGTAATGAATGCTTTATGATACGTCTTAAGGTCAAAGTGGTGCTTAATTTAAAAAGAAAAACAGAAAAAAAAAACTATGAGGAGTTGTGGTTTAGAACCAGTTTGGGACATGAGAAAGAAGATAGCTCTTGCCAAATTGAGTGAAAATAAAAATACCGATGAAGCAAAATTATAGCCCCGGTCAGCTTTCAAAAATAAACTCATTGTGTTCATTCATTCTCTCAAGTACTTATGAAGCCTCTACTTACTATGTGACAGGCAATGTGAGAAGGGAGGAAAAACATGGTCCCAGTTGGCATGCAACTCATATTCAAATGGAGTAACACAAAAGTAAACAAATCAATATGAGAGGATGATATAGGAAACGGAGAAAATAAATAGGGAGTTACGTCAGAGTAATGGTGCGGGGGTTGGGAAAGGAATTTAACTTATTTACAGAGGCCAGAAAGATGAGAAGAAGCCAGCAGAAATCACCGTATGAACAGAAAAAGGACACCAGTAAAACAAACAAACAAAAAACTGGTGAGATATGAATCAAGGATGGAGTACTGTAAATACAATTGTAGCAAAGTTAATTTCTCAGTTTTGATAAATATGCCACAGTTATGGGAAATATGAACATTAACGGGAGCTGAGTGAAGGTTATATGGGAACTCTATACTATTTTTGCAACTCTTTTCTAAATCTAAAAGTATTTCAATATAAAAAGTTTAGGGCCAGCCGAGTGGCATGATGGCTTGGGAAGCCAGCGGCCCCGGTTCGGGTCCCACATATGAGGGCCAGTGACACTGCCCTCAAAAAAACAAAAACAAACAAACAAACAAAAAGTTTAAAAAATCTTCTCTACGGTATTTTGGAACGTAAGTCACTTTAGGAAAAAGAAGAAAACGGAGTATCTGGCTCAGATGGCCCGATTCTAACAGCATAATCACATTAAAATAATGTGTTTATCTCATGAGAAGAATGTAGTGAAGGAGAAAGCAAATGGGATTTCAGGACAAAGGCTGAAATCCCTCAAATAATCTTTAAGCCCATTTACACCAAACATCAGTTTTTTTAACCTACAAATTTGTATTCTGTAGCATTTGTATCATCAGAAAAAAAGGATGCTTATTTTACAGTTGGCTTTCATCAAAGTCCAGCACAACAAAATGAAAGTGTAAAAATCCCACCCTGGAAGCCCAGTAAGAAGCTCCTACTGTGTGTCCTCTCTGTTCCCACACTGAGTGCCATCTGGAATCCCCCAGGAGAACTCTCCTCTCCTTCCGAATCCCTGGCTTGGTAACAGAGCCCAGAAAAGCACATCATAAGCTGTCACCTGAGTAACTTTGCATCAAAGACCGTTTCCACGTCATGGAGGACAGATGGGATGTATTTCAAAGCCGCCACCTATGTAGAAAGTGAAATAAACATGAGTGATGCCCACATCCAACAACTCTGCCCGAGGATGCTTTGCAACTTGACACAGATCAAGGGAGAACGACGCTGCATCCTGGGCACTGCTACAGAGATTCAAGACTGTGTGTGCAGATTAGAACACTGCACGTACTTTTGTAGACACGAGTAACTCACCGATGTCCTAGGTCTTCAAGGAGGCAGTAATGAATAGTAAAGTTCACAGGCTTTGAAGTTACACAGACCTGCAGTTAGATCCTGGCTCTACTCCTTAGTAGCCATATGGCTTTGGACAAAACACTTAACCTCTCTGATGTCTCAGTTTCCTCATCTGTAAAACTGATGAAATGATACCTATTTTGCAGGATTGTGAAGATTAAAAATGATATAAGGGAGGCATCCAGCAGAGGGCCAGGCATATTTTGGGCACTCAATAAATAGTACCTTCTATCATCATTGGAAGATGATGTGCTTGCATTGCTTTGTTGGTGGCAAGGATGGCTTGACTAAGGTACATATATTTTCTCTCCCTGGCCCATCTGTGAACAATTTTGGGCCTGTTTTGGTCCAGTAGCTGGCTTAGAAAAATGGCGTTATGGCAGATGGTTCTTTCCTTGTGCAAATCAACTGATGCATCCCGAGGTAGGAGACATACCCACCCCCTCACATAACAGTGCCATCTGCTAATCAGCAGGGGAGACTGCTGTTTCCACATAAGGAGATGTAAGTCGTGTGGCTGGAAAATAAGTTTGAAGAATCTAGTGGAAGTATGCATTTTTTAATTTCCTTTTTCTCTTTCTGTATATTCTAAGTGTTCTATAGTCTACAAGTATTGCCATTTTACAATCAGACCAAAATTAAAATAAGGAAATTCCTGTCTTAAAATCTTGCTCCTAGCCATATACAATTGAGCTTCATAGTTACCATAAATAATGGTTATGACTGCTCCCTGAGAACATGCAGTGGGGCAGAAACCATGCTGAACACTGTCGCTAGATTATCTTGTTCAACTTTTGTGGAAAATGACATAAGCAGAGCCATTTCAACACACAGCCACCGCCATCTTTCTGGAGGCACTGCCTGGCACCTCTACTCCTCGAACCTCTGGAATGTTGGAATCGGGCAAAATACCCTTTCGACTTGGGCCAAACCAACATGGACTTACAAACAACTGTTTGCAAAGCTCACAGGACCAGCTCAGTTTGATGCAAAACGAGGACTTACCACAAGAACTGGCAACTATGGACTCTCTTTCTGAAGACAGACTCAGTAACCAGCCATGTATGGCTAAAGAGCAACTCCGTTTGTTAACATCAGTAGAAGTTCCTTTCTTCTATGCATGTAATTATTTCCCTCCCTTTTTCTCATAAAAACCTCTTGCCTTGACCCCATAATCAGGACACTATTTGGGTTTCTGCCTCACTCTGTGCTCCAAGAATTATAATACAATCCTTTTGGATCCCAAATAAATGCTTGTTGCCTCTCACTTTGACTTTACTTTTTAGGTGAATACCTTATTTCAGCCCTACAAGTGAAATACATTTTCTGTAGATAAGGAGCCTCTAATGCATCAAAATTCAATAATTAGCCCCAGGTCTCAGAGCTAGCAAATGGGAGAGCAAGGATTCCGAGTCAGGCAGGCGTTTGTCAAGCCGCCCCTCTAACCATGAAGCTCCATGCCCACCGCGCTTAAATAGCAAGTGTCTCTCTCTATGCCTTCATCTTTCCTCCCCGGTTCTTCAAGATTTTTAAAAGCCAGTAATAAATGTTCAATGTAAAAAAATTCACACAAGATAAAGTAATAGGGTAAAAACTGTCCCTGCTGTCCCACGCCTCCATCTCAGGCCTAATCCCTACTCTGCGGGAAAGGTCACTGCCAACATCGTAGTGACGTCCTTCTAGGCTGTTTTCTATGCATGACCGTGTGTGTGTGCATGTATGTGCATGTGTGTGTGTGATTTATACAGCTGTGCAGCTTGTTTCTAGCAGTTAACCACACACTGCTGGTATGTTTGCACTTCCTTCCACAGAGCTCACTCTTGTTATTTGTGACCACTCCACAGCGATGCCCAGATGCATGCGTGCTCCGTACCTTTTCAAGCCCTCCTGTACTGATGGGCTCCATGCTATCTTTTGTGTTTCTTTATGATAAAATATGTGGTAAGAAAATATTTAACATGCACATTTGTGTATCTGTAAGATTACTTGTAGGATGGATGTACTGCTTGAAAAGGAATTACTGTTTCAAAACATATATACACATATATACAAATGTACATATACATTTAAGGACATATTGTCATATCACCTTAGAAAGAAGTGGCAACCAATTTCCTTTCCGTCTGTGCCCTATAACCTTGCTAATCCTGGTATACAAGTCTTTCTAATATCTGATATATAATTTGCAACTCTGGTTTCCAGTACAGGTAGGCAACTTTTCTATATTTATTGAACATTGGTATTTACTAAATTGCTTGGTTCATATTCTTTCCCCATTTGTCAGGGGGAGGAGGGTTTCTTATTACTTTGTAGAATTCTTTATGTATTATTAATATTAATCCTTTTTACAGTAGGACATTTTGCAAAAATGCTCTCTTGCTTGTCCTTAGTTTGACTGTTGCTTGTCTAAAAGACAATCTTTATCATATCTGTTGTTGCACAAGAGGGTTTAATTTGTATCTCCTCAGATTTGTCAGACTTTTTCTTTATACTTATTGGGTTTTGTGTCTAGGGATTTATTATTTTACTCCTTCAAATCAAGATGACAAAAGATAACAAGATTCCAAAGCTGATGTTTCTAAAACTGTGCTCTACTGTGACACCCTTGTCCCATAGGATGGTATTAGGTATTCTGTGGAGGAAAAGGAATTTGCAATCAAATAATTTAGGGAAAGTTTGGTGTAAGTAAAGATAAACCAGTGAGCTGATTTTTTTTTTATTATGGAACTTTCATAATCTTAATATGCCAAGATGCATTATGACATTCCTCCAGGCAGTTATAGGACACGCTGCATTCCCACCTGGCTGTATCAGGCCAGCTGTATCAGGAAACACCAAGCAGGTATAGCTAAACAGATGCCTACAGGGCTGGGCAAGCCACAGGAGGAATCTGGCACCAGCTGGCGCCTGGGCCCATTTTTCAACCCCCTGAGCCTCAGCAGAAAGGGGAATGAGGTGAAACAAAGTATACCATACACCTAGTCTAATGGCCAGCATGCCCATAAAAGTGTGTGTGCTGGATTTCTCCTTGGTCACCTGTCAAGCACCTGCCCTCATTGCCTCACACCTGGACAGAGTATAATATATACTCATCATCATCAAGACCAAAGTGAGAGAACAAAGACAAGCCCTCAGCGAGCTGGGGACAGCCTGCACTTCAGTGTCTGCAGCAAGCTGCTGGCTCTAGGGCTGCGATCCTTTCAGGGTTTGAAGGGAAGCTGCGGAATAGCATTGCCAGGAGTCTACATC
The DNA here is from genome assembly GCA_033961575.1 of Aselliscus stoliczkanus. Taxonomy (NCBI): domain Eukaryota; kingdom Metazoa; phylum Chordata; class Mammalia; order Chiroptera; family Hipposideridae; genus Aselliscus; species Aselliscus stoliczkanus. Next base: position 8,369,913 of record CM066733.1, read on the forward strand.
TCACAATTTAACACTCCAGCTATTCACAAGGAGGCGCTGGACGGGGCTGGGGAGAGGACTGCCTCAGGAGGAGCCAAGCTGCCCAGCTGTCCAGCCCTGGGCTGGCTAGAAAGTAAAACAGACTGCATAGTTGTCATCCTGAGACCCAGAGGCTGTTATCAACTCAACCAGAGGGCGGTAAACTTCCCACTCATCTGGGAGGCCTCACAGAGAAGTGGCAGGCCCGTGGTTTGCTTTTCCAATGGGGACAGCCTATCTCTGACGATGGAAATTTGCCCAGTCTGTTGTCACAGCCACACTGTCCCAGCATGGCACTGGCCCCAGGGCTCCTGTCCACAGAGCCTCCCTTCACACAGCCCAGATACACCTGAGTGGAGTGATAGCAGGTGGGCTCGGCAGGTGTTCTCCTCAGAAGGCAGAGCAGCTCTGCCATAAGACCTGCTGGACACCTACCTACCTCCACGGGTGTGTGTTTCTAGGGTCTGGAAACTAGAGACAGCTCAGCTCTCTGCACCTGCTGGCATCCTGGAACTGTGTCGCTTTACTCTTGCTGTTATTTGTATTCTCATTAATACCACTGCTCTACATAAAATGATACTGTCATGGTATTACTTTTCATTCCATAGCATTCATCGCTATATTATATATAATATTTAAGAAAAACACACACATGTTTATGCATGTGTATGAATATACATGTGTGTACACACAACAGGAAAATAAACACATATATAATAGGATTGTTAATCGTAGGGTTTTAAAACAGCGACTATTATTGGAAACATTGTATGTGTCCAATACTTTACATTCATGATCTTGTTTCATTCTTACATCTACTCTGTGAGTGGACACTGTCATCTCATTTTATCAATAAGGGAACTATGGCACAGAGGTTACATAAACTGCCAGGGCCACACAGCTAACAGGCAGCACAGGAAGTCTGGACCTGACGCCGGTCAGCTGGCTCCCAACCAGGATGCTCTGCTGGCTGCCATCCAGCTTCAGGAAAGGTTTCCATCCTGGTCCAGGGTTGGGCTGGACCAGGGGGAAGTTTCAGTAGAGGAGAGAGGGCTGCTTTGGTGGAGGAGGTAGATAAAGAGCTCCCCTCTCTTCACGATGACAGTTTTTGAAAGAAGGTACCGTTTTTCCAACCTCCCTTAAATTCCGAGTCCTCCTCACCACATATACAGGGGTTGGAAGAACAGTCGCCAGGAAAACTTTTGTAGGTCAGTAACTGGTGACACCAAGTGAACTTCCTAGATTAATCATCAACTCTGGACCCCAGTGCCAGAGGCCAGGGACAGCCCTCATGGAGACAGCCAGACCCAGGCCACGCAATAGATTCTATTGGTCCAGAGAGAAGTCACAGGGGGACACTTAAGATGTCTGCTTAACAAGATGGACTTCACCAGAATTGAGAAACCCGGGCTGCTAGCAAACAGCAAAAAATAACAACAAAAAAAAAAACAAACAAAATCGTTGCATTCTCTCAAACTCAAAGGGGGCTTTCCTTCTGAGTGTTTTCAGGCTCTCTGCCTCTCTCCTGTGAAAACAGAGTGAGTGGGCCCAGCATTGGTGCCAGCAGACAGACTTTTGCCACAAAGAGCACTCTGGGCGATGATGCCAGGTTATATACAAGAATGCTAGATGTCTTTCTCAGTCAAGAGCCCAGACAATATTCCCTTCCCACCCCTTTTGAGTCATTTTACTTTAGACAAGTGGTGGATGGTCAAGGTCCATGGGACCTGGACGATGTCACAGGAATTCACCCCAGCATGACCAGAAGATGCTGAGCTGCCCCTGCGGGAAATGCAGGCAACTCTCTCAGGATATTCAGCCTCATCACTAATCTTTCAGCAAAAGAGGCGGGAAGAGGGACCAACAGGTTCTGGAATATGCATGTCTCCATGCTTTCTGTAAACCAGCATCATGCCGGCCCCTGAGGCTTGGCCGGAGGCAGAGATGCTCAGTGTATGAAATGGCGGAAGAGGCAGGCTGTCAGTGCTCAAGGCCAGCTGAATCCCTTTTACCCAGGTGTCCTTGGGGAAGTTAACGCTCTGTGCTCCAGTTCCCTTATCAGGGAAATGGAAGGAATAAAATTACCATTTTATAGGGTTGGTGTGAAGATGAATTGAAAAACGTGAGCTACAGTATGACTATGGTGGCCTCATTAGAACACAACTTCATCCTACCCACCGTAAATCCATCATTCCTAAATATTAACCCTCAGCATGGACTATATGGTTGAGGAGAGGACACGATTAAAGAATCATCTAAAGATCTGGTGACACTCCAGGCTTGCTGTTAAGTCTTAGGTCTCATTTCTCCTACTGCTGGGAAGTCAGTATATAGCTCAGAGGCCACTTCTCAAGAATAGACCACTCTCTTCCCTTCGTTTGGACATGAGAATATTTTACACCCATTAACAATGAAAAGAAAGGAAAGAAAGGGGCATCCTTAATGAGTTCATCTTCATGACATGGAGCAAACATCTGTCCTCCCTTACTGTTGCTGACTGCTTATCCACCCAGCGTTTTGCCAGGAGACTTGGGTCTTTAATGAAACTATCCTTCGTTTGGTGGTGATTAGGAACTCAGAATCTGGACTTACATAGCCTGGGTTCAAATCCCAGACCTGCCTCTTCTCAGCTGTGGTTAAGTCACTCTACCTCTCTAAGCCTCCACTTCCTCATCTGTAAAGTCGAGATAAGAAGAATATTCGTCTAATAAGGCTGTTTTTATAAAAAGCAAAAGAGCTAACAATACATGTAAAGTTTTCAGATCAATGCGTGACACATAATAAATGCTAAAACATAAAACGGTGGAAGCCAGTATTTATTCTTCCATTCATCCAGCCAAAAGATATTCGAGTACCTACTACATGGCAACGTCTGGCTCAGATATAAAAGACACAGCCTTCTTCCCTTCTGGACATTCTAGTGGCTTTAGTAGCAGGAGTGACAATCATAGTGATCAAGCGAACATGTCATGCAATCTGAGCTGTTCATTTATTTTCACTTGTACCACCAAATTGGAGCATTATGATGAATCACAGCCCTAAAGGAGAATGGGTCAAATGGGTCTGCACAATGTCCCCAAATGCCCTTTACTCACATTTGAGTTATGTCCAATTCACAAGTGTCTCGTGTTGGCTGTCTCAATCTGCCATCAGTTTTGTCAACAATGCTTACAGGGCTGGCACACACACGGACTTCTAGCATATGGCCCGTTATTGAAAACACATAGAACCCTCCCAAGAACCCCCTAGCCTAATGCATGTCTTGCAGCTTAGAGAAGAATATTAACTTTGGAGTTAAGAGACCTAGGCAGATTGAAATCCTAGCTCCACCACTATGAACAGGGATAATTTGAGATCAATTATTTAACTTTATGAGCCTTCCATGGAAACTGAAGACAGTGATTCCTTGCAGGTCTCTGGCAGGAGTAAAATCACTGTATGTGAAAGCCTAGGGTCATGCTGGGCACATGACAGGGATGTAATAAATGGAAGGCATTGTTCATGCTCTTTCTACCCTCTTTGCATGGCTGGCTTTCAATTCTCCACAGTTTGGGGGGACCTGCTTCCATGGCAATGCTGAACAGTGAAGAAAGCTATAGAAAGTCATTCACAAAAGTGAGCTAAGCCTTCGAAAGCTGAAATAACCTGTTCAGGTCCCAGAACTCACAATGGACAAAGCTGAGATTGAACCAGATCGGCTCTTCTCCAACCTAAGGCAGGCAAGAATTAGGGTTTCCACCATAAGCCACTAACCAGCTGGAAGTGTAAAGACTGAACCAGGGAGGCCAATCGTTGGCATTCTCACTCTGTTCTCCCCCAAAATATATGGCATTACTCATAGATCGCAGGACTCTTTCCCACTGTACCCAACTCGGGCTCAGAATCAGGACTCCAGTCACCTGTTTCATTTCGTAAGACTGTGCATTCAGTCTCCGTGGATTTCTTCGTGAAATTGATACCTGTGTTTCTTGACCTGAGTACCTGAATGTGCTAATCCTATGTAGGATTAGAAACACAAGTATGCCCCTCCAGATTCCGCTCGAGGAGAATGCCCCCCCAAAGTCTCTGCTTCATGATGAGGCAAAGGAGGGAGACATATAATGAATAAAAACTATTTAATCGAACCAGGTAACAGGCTCTTTACATCATGCTTTACATACATTACTTTAATCCTCTCAATAATCCCTTAAACTAGACATTAAGGCTTCGCATTTCATGAAAGGATAAACGGAGGCCCAGAGAATAGAAATGATTTGCACCCAGGTATGGATGCCCAATCGCCCATCCAGGTGTCTCTCTGGCTCAAAATCCAAAGCTCTTTCTCCCATAGCAAATGGGGTGCGCTAACATCACATGGCCTGGACCCCTCTCCCCTCGTCAGCCCTTTCCTCATACCCCAAAACTGCATTCAACTATCTTGAAATAGTACTGCTCTCATAGTCAAATAGGACTTTACATTTTTCTTTGATAATTTTTCAACAATCATGCAAATAGGTAGAAAGCATCGTTGATTTTATGTAGATCCCTGAGGCTAAATTTGGCCCTTGGAGCAAACTGAAAAAGAGACGAAGCCCCTTTCCACGGCTCTGGGGTAGAAATCCCTGAGAAGAAGCCAGCACCGTCTGGGCCGAGTCCCGAAGAAAACAAGGCATTTCTAAACACTGCTACCCAGACAATAAGAGCCTGGGTAGAAGAAGACTTGTGCCAAGATCATAATACGCATATTCACTCGTCTCATCTGCATAGCGTTTTATACTTGGCTCTTTTTCAGACAATGTGTATTTGATCCTCGCCCAAACAGTGAAGTTTTATAGATGAGGACAATGAGATACTGAGAGGTCACATGACCAACACAAGGTCACCCAGCTGACAAAGCATTCTTGGTGAGCAAGGCTCCTCAGTACTGCGGACGCCCACTGGCTCATCTTTGCTTCCTTGCTTCCCTTCTTTCTTCTCCCCCTACCTCCTATTCCCTCTGCCCCTTTGTTCCTTCCCTAACAATACGTGTGGTTACGATGTCTCCCTGAAACAGCCTCTTCACTCGAAGGGGAACCTGAGTTTAGAATACCGAGGACGAAATGTAGATGATTTTAAGAGATGCCACCTTAACTGCTCTTACCATTAGAAATGGAGCAGGTTTGACCTACTTCCTTCCAGGTAGCAAGAGCTTCAGTGCTATTTTAAAAGAGGTACAGCTACCTTCACGGGAAACAAACAAATACATATCCTTTCTCTCCTGCCCAAAAGTACCCATGATCCGCGGGATCCTTATACCATGTGGCCTGCCCTGGCCTTCAATGAACACAGGACTGCATGTCCCAGCACAAGGAGACATTATGTCACCACGCTGTCATTTTAGCGAATGACTGAGGGAAAGACAGATTATTTTTGTAGTGTAAACCGACCTGCAAAAGGATGGTGGTTTTATATTGACTTTTCATCAGGTTGTTGATGGATTCAAAAAGCCGTCTCATGGATTCTTCAAACTCTGTCTGTTCTTTGCCTTCATACAGCCTGAAAGAAGACACATCTGGGTCATTTCTCAAGCCAACCGGCAATACCTTTGAAAGTGTGCGCCAGCCACAAGCTTCATTTAAAATTGAAAAGAGAGAGGCTGGGAGATGGAGACTGGGGGCAGGGGTGGTAGATGGTGCTGCAGTTGCTGCACATGCATAATTCACTCAAGTCCATCACATGGAGCACAAACGCTCCCACGGACCCATATCACAAATCTGCCCCCACCGTCTTTTTTTTATTAAACCCTGAAGAACCTCAAAGGAATAAAACTTATCCAAGCCCAGAAGACATTAATAATTTCACCCTTCTTGAAGAATCAGAGGGGAGACTGTGTTTGTCTGATTTTTCAACGTATCATGCAAACATCAAGAAGAAATCTTTCCAAAATACAGCCCTTCCGTTCGCCATCGCCTGCTGGTCAGATAAACAGGGGACATGCTGGTTCCACGTAAGGGGCCTCTCTTTAGCCGCCCTGTCATTCCAGGAGCGTGCTCATTACCTACTTAAAACCTTTTGTTCCTCTGATTACAAACGCCCCGTGTTGTGACTGTACAAGATGTACACAGGACAGAAATGCATCCCTTATGAAGTGAGACGCCTCATTAATCCTACCCGGAGATTAGCGAGTGTCAACATTTTGACAGGTAGCCTTACAGAGGTTTTCAAGCCCTGTGCTAATACGCACCTGTGACTTTTGATAGAAACCATCCCTCGTGTAAAATCAGCCTCAAAGCCCGGAGTCTTATCACCCTCTTAGCCCAGGCTTGGAGTATGGTACGGCCCAGGGCCTCTCCAAATAAGCCTTATCGCCAATTGTGAAATATATACAGCCTAATCTGTGACATCCTGAGGGAAATACAGAGAAGATGGCTTCTCTCCCCAGTTCAGATACAGTGCGTCTCCTGTCACAGCCCTACACAGTCCCCACTGCTGGGCAGCAGAGGTGGGAAAGGCGTTTTGCTTAGAGAAAGCTCTGCCACACTGAACAGGCTCGTTGGTTCTGTCAGCCCCAGGACACGCAGTCCCCCTTGCAGAGAACGTCTCCACTAAATCTCCACCCATCCCCTGGCTCCTCTTCTTTCTGCTTCTCTCTGGCTTCCTTTCCGTAAGTGTGTCTCTCTGTTTATCCTCTTCTGAGTATTATTTACTCTCCATCTCCTGTGGGGCTCTTTGCTTATCTCTGCTTTTCTCTCTCTGTTTTTAGTCATTGTCTCTCTTTCTCTTCTTTCTCCTAATCCCCCTTCTTAAAGTTCTCCTGAAGTGAGGAGCCTAAGGGAAGGTAGGGCTGAATGTTCCATTCATTACAGGGACCCGCAACAGCTGCTGACCTCCCGGGTGTCTAGCTCAAGGCCACGGAGACGAGGCTGTGAGAGGCCCCAGGGGTCCTGACCAGCTTCGTGCCCTCTCTCTTCCGTTCCCTAGGCCTCCCTCCCCTCCTGTCTCCTCTCCTCTCCCCTACACGACTCACTTCTGAACCTTCTCGCTGCACTAGCACAGATGTCTGCCATGGAGTATGTGTTTCAGAGTCATCGGCTCTGGGTTCCAATCTCTGCTCTGCCCTCTTCTAACAAGCCCTTAGGAATAACAGCAAACACTACAGGGCATTACTCTGCCCGGCAGTGTCCGTAGATATAGTGACACCATGAGGTGGGCCCTATCATTATGCCCATTTTACATACTGACAAAGCTCAAGCAACCTGTCCAAGGACTCCACATCGGTATGTGCTAGAGCCAGAATTCAAACCTGGCCATCACTCAGTTTGTATACCACTTTGCCCTACACTTTAGTGACTCTCTTAATTTCTGGTAAGCCTGGGCTTCTCACCTGCAAAATGAAGGTGACAGCTGCACTGTGTCCTGGGCCTGTGAGACCAGCTCTCAGGCCGAGGGCTCCGCACATGCCTGGCCGAGTAAATGTGAGCCAGTAAGTCTTGCTGTTGTTAATTGTAGGGGTAGAATTATATTTGCCATCATTTGCACTTCACAGATACGGATACAGAATACTCTCAAGGGGTTGGAACTTGCCCCATTCCCATCAGAGTGGAAAAGATGGGACAGATCTGGCCAGGAGGACGGGAGGACCCTAGTTCAAAGTGGTGGTGGCTTCCTCCTGAGACAGGCTGTTAGCTTTCCTTTGTGCCCAAATTGTTAGTTTTCCTTTGTGTCCAAAGCCAAGCTAATGGAGGCCCACCCCCCAAGCTTCTTCCCTTGAAATCTTACTCCCAGCTACCTGAAACCCTTCAACAAACTATACCATAATCCCTGTTACTCATGGATGCTCTCTCCCACCCACATTTACTACCCAGACAGGGCTGCCCATGGTGGGCTCGTCGTCATTTACAGACATGTGGACTTTGTACGGTACACTTGTCTGTGGTTTTCATGCATGCATGTGCGCATGTGTGTCTGTGCAGGGTGGGGGGTGGCCAGGTCCCCTCCTTGGGAACCGCCTGTGCTGCCTACAAGAATGGCGTCCAGCAGCATTCTCTAGCTGGTCGACCCTCCCCACCCCACCCATACCCCCACCTCCCATAACTGAATAGTTCCATGCAGCTCTCTCTCTCTGGAATTGGTATATTTTAACACAGAAACATAAAAACGGGCTTTGTTGTGAGTTGTTTTCATGGCAGTGCTTCAGAGGGAACGCTTGTGAACTCCTGCGGAAGAGATCCCTGAGGTGCCCCCAGTTCCAGAACTTGCTGTGTTTTGTTACTTAACTCTTGGGGTTTTCGGAGCTGCATAAATATTCTTCTAATAAACTCCCGTTTTGGCCTCCGACGAGCCCTGGTTGGATGCCTTGCAACCACCTGCAGGGTGGGGCAAACTTCTTCCTGTAGCTCCCTGGTTCTACAGCAAAGCTGTGCGGAGGACCAGTGAGCACCTCATCCAGCCCCCATTGCACAGACGGAGAAACTGAGGGACAAAGGCAGGCAGTGACTTGGTTTCACTGCCATCTTTTGAATGTTATTTGACAGAGGTGGGAAGGAAGAGATTTTTCAGCTGTCAGCCCACGTCAAGGTCTTCTACTCAACTTTACACTTGGTAAGAAACGGAATTTAATTTCTACCAGCAAGACACGTGATTTGCGCTAGGCCACGGGCTGTCCCAGTGGTGTGGCTGGAAGCGGAGCTCAGCCTTCTTCTCCTTCCGTGCTCTGAGACGCTAACAGGGGAGGACAGATGACACAGCTCTCGTGAGGACAAGACTGGGGCATCTGCCTCAGTGGGAACCCACGCTGCTTCCAGTCACTCATGTCACAAGTAAGCGCCTAACGCCATGCTCTAGGCCAGGGAAGGAAGTATATTCGATGCCTGCCTCGGTTTCACAAAGGATAACAAAAACAACTGTGTGGGGAAATGGCTTGCTTTTTACATTGGCTACATCAGGCAAAATTGTTGCAGTCTTACCAATTGTGCGTGTGTGTGTGTGTGTGTGTGTGTGTGTGTGTGTGTTAATTGTTAAGCCTGTGGTTTTACTTGGTAGGAATAAGAGGAAGAGTTGGGGGAAATGACTACAGTTGGGAAGGAGAAAGGGCGCAAAAAGCTATTTAGTGTAAGGGGCTTTGCTATCTAGCCAGACTCCTCCATATACTGGCTGTGTGGCCTCAGATAAATTGTGTCTCTGAATCTTACCTTCCTTACTGATAAAATGGAGATATGATGCCCACTCAAAGTGTTCCTTGAAGGTGAAAAGATGAATGAGGTAATGCCTTTAAGAGTTTACTATTGTAGCTGGCAGTTAGTAAGTATTAAGTACCAGCTTTTATAGTTGTTGATTCCCAGGCACAGAAGGGGTCATATTGGCCAATGCTGATCTGAGACTCATCTGAGTATACATAAACAAAAGGAATATATTGAGGCAGGAAGGACTAAGGAAAAAGATACATCAGGTTTCAGAGTATAAGGAAGAAATACACTGATGATAGGAGAACCATTCAGCACTGTGAGACCGACCCTTAGAAGCTTGAAGTAAAAACAAAAACAATGCCTCATGTATCTGCAAAGCTTTAAATGTAGCCTTGACATCAGGGGTACAGCAGATGTCCTTTCAAGGTCCTTTTTTTAGCATTTGGTCTCTGTTATCACCTTGGGAGGGAAACATTTGTTCTGGCTTCATAATGCATAGAAAGGTGCTCAAAAACCTCCTGGTTCTGCCAGGGGATGGATTACTGCAGGGGCAGAAGTCCCTGGCCACACGGGGAACCAGAACCACCTGCAAGGCGCCATCCTGGGGCGTGTCAGTTCCACCGCAGAGGGCGCTGCAGCTCCTGGGGCTTGACTAAGTGCAGCCATGCTGGGCGTGCACACGATTCATTACGGAGACACTGTGCACAGCTGAGCACTCAGCAAATGCAACTGGGGACCCAGACGGTGGATGTGATGCTTTGCACCACCTCTTGCGTGCAGGTTCATAAAGCCGCAGCCCAAAACGGAGACAACAACCTCAGGCCAGTCAGCAGCCCCAGGGAACAGATTCTAACCCAGGCATCCCATAGGCCTTGGAAAACCAGCAGGAAGGTGCACTTTAGAATCCACGCGAGGAGGGTTCCCTGGCACCAGCCTGGTTCATCTTCTGTACCTCAGCCACTTCCAGCCCCTTTGAGCCACAGTCACAGGCATCCTGCAGTTTTCCTCCCCGCCTCTGAGACAATATAGAAATTGAGGTAAGAGTGAGGTAAGATTCCAACCCTGCTCCGCGACATATTAATTGGGTGACCTTGGCTGACTTTCTTCATTTCTCTATGGCTCCGTTTTCTCATTACTAAAATGGCATTCACCCCATAAGGTGGCCTTACAATCAAATAATGGGTGTAAAGTGATTAGCTCATGCCTCACACATAGTGAACACTCAATAAACGTTAGCTATTGTCACATAGTATCACATTTTCCTTCCGGATCCAGTTGTTTTTGCTTCTTACCATTAAGGAGAAAGAAATCAGCATCTTCATAAAGACAATTACTGTTCCATTTATTGAGGACCTACTGTGTGCTGAGCACTGCAGTGGAGACAAACATGAGTAAGACCCAGTCCCTATTCCCAGAGAAACCATGACCTAAGCCAACAGGTACATTATGTTAAAGCAATACGAAAACGTTCATGAATAAGAAGGTCCCCTTCCTGATTCACCTCTTCCCTGCACGGTCATTGTCAGCATCCCTACCCCTTGCTATACGGTGAGAAAAACTGAATAACAAAATGTTAATATTACTATTGAGCATTTGCTAAGGGCTAGGCACTCCACTAAGGTCTCCACATGGATGAGCTCATTTGGTAGAGGCAATTATCTACTTTGTACATGAGAGAAAAGAAGAATGTTTAAAGAGGAATGAACAAAGGGATGGAAGCACAGAGGAGGGACAAAAGACTCGGGCTGACACTGACCACCCACCTGGTGGCACCTCTCTGCCCTCAGCCACCCCCTCCCTGGCGGCCACCATAGACCGTCCTCACCACTTCCTTCCTTCCTTTCCAACAGTCCCGCTGATGCCCCAGGATTAGCCCGGGACCCCAGCTGTCCTATGTCTCCCACACCCAGTCACATCTTTGCTTAAATATGCTGTTGGCCAGACACAGACCTGACTCATTTCCTAAGTGCCTGGGAGCAAGACCAGATTGATTGGATGGTTTTTAAAATAAAATCTCTGTTTTAAGTGTCTCCATGATCTTCTACGGAACTGAGCAAAATTAATGATGTCATACCACACCAATCTATTACTTTGCTACACAAGTCAGGACACTTTTGTGCCCCCCAGACATGACGCTAGGCGCTGGCGGAGTTCTGTGGGAGGGAGGCCAGTTATTCAGTGACTTTCCTTAGATGGATAATATTCACTGCACACTGTATGGAATGCACTGTCCCAGCAGCTGAGGCGGCTCTGTCTGAACGCTTCACTCTCCATCATCATCACTGACTGGCCTGTCTTCCCCACTAATGTAGAAGCTCCATACAGGCAGAGATGAAGGCCACCTTTGTCATAATATCCCCATGTCTAGCAACAGGACCAGAACATCAAAAGTCAGTTACAAACAAATGTATCAACACATGATAAATTATGAGATGAATGTACCTCCGCACTTCTCATGAGGCTGCACAGAACTGTCTTATGAATCTAGAACTCATAGTAGTTCAGCTCATCCATTCATTTTTTTTTTTTTTAGCTGAGCCATCCTGCCACCTGTTGGCAGCTCAACAGTAACTCAGCTCGGGCTGGCATCGAACCGCCGTTGCTCAGAGCTCAGCTCACACTCTTGAGCGAGCTCTTCACCAACTGAGCCACTCGGCCGGCCCCAACTCAGCTCATTCTTAAGGGACCCAAGCAAGGTCTCAATCATCGTATAGCCATCTTCATCTACGAAGGCTTTATTATCATTACCTTTGCTAATTGTAACAGCTGCTACTTATAAAGCATTTACTATGCACTGGGCTGTATGCTAACTGTTCAAGACCACCCAGATAGGAGATGGCAGGGTCAGAATTTGAGCCCAAGAGTCTGGCTCCAAAGTTCACTCCTTTAACCAGTAGACATTACTGCCTCCGGTGAACAGAGCAAAGTCAGAGCCGATTGCTGAGAACTGGAACAAGTCAGGGCAGGCAGGAAAGCGTTATCTGCCCAGGGGATGATGTTATGGGAGGGTAACGGAAGCTAAATGCTTCTGTTTAAGCTCTAAATTCAAGTGACTTGGCTGGTGTTTCTACCCCTGAGCCAATGATATGCTGTATTAGAGTAGGTGTAAATTAGTGAGCGACTTTACAAAATGAACCATTAAGCCATTGATGGTTTCATAAGAGTCATTACTGATCAGAACCCTTCTCTCTCTCTCTCTCTCTCTCTCTCTCTCTCTTTTTCTCCCACACCCCCCACACCCTTTCTCCCAACCTAGGATGAAAAACAATTACAGCCAAACCAGGGGGCTGAGTCCATCTGAAAACCATCTTTGCATGTACTGATCCTACTTACAGAAGGAGACCACTTCCATGCACTCAGCAGGCACATTTTAGTCAAAGCAATTGGGCTGGAAAAGTCCTTTTGAGAGGGTCCGCTTTCTGATTCACCTCTTTCCTGCATGGTCATCGTCACCATCCCCACCCCTTCCCCTGCCATCAAGGACTATTTGGTGAACTAGATACTAAAGACTAACTCATGGAATTTTGGCTCAATGAGCCTGGAGAGAGCTGTCCAGCTCAACAGCGGCCAAAGAAATTCTCTCTTGAAGGGTAACAAAGTTGAAATGGAAAGCATTATTCTGTTAGAAGAGAAAAGGAAAAATGTATCAGAAAGGGACTAAGTAAGAAAGGACTCCTGGCAACTACAGTGTGGCCAGTGTGATATGTTAAGTATGCCCGGTGGTCAAGAGAACTCCACTCAGACTTCATTGAATTGAATGCCACCAACAGCCTATAGGCAGGGCTCAGACCAGCTCCTGGGGCCAATTCTTAAACGACAAAATTATTTCTACTTGAACTGTTACTTTTCCATTTACTCTGACATTTGAGGAGGGATCATCCCTTAGGGCAAAGAAGTTACACTAAATAGTCTTCTTCCTGTAAGTCACCCCCAGAGAAGGATGATGTATAGATGACAGAGAAAAAGACAAACTCAGTATGTGAGGATCCTGTTTTGAAAAATGTCTAGAATGAACACAAAAAATTAATGCAATCACAAGAAAAGCTGCCTCAGGTGGAAGTGTAAACAGCCTAAATAAAAAAAATAGAAGTTAAAAAAAAATATCGAACTTAACAATATGGAAGAGATGAAAGAAAAACTATCTAACACAGTCACTTTACTTTTAAAATATGGCAACCCTGTATAATAAATTAATAGTAAGTAGGTAATAAGATGCAGGCAAAAGCCTTCAAAAGAACTCTAAGTTATGAATAGACTATGATGTGTGCCCTGTGCCATCTTTCATTCTACTGAGAGGAGCTGCAGCTTTATATAATTTGGCAAGAACTGAGTTGCATAATTCTGCACTTAAGTAAATTTCCCCATTAGCATGAAAAATGGTATTCAGGGTTTTTTCCCCTCAACATAATTAGAAATTTAGTGTTCCCAAAACAACATCTCTAAAGATAGGAACACACACATTCACTTGTGCGCACATACATATGCACACACTCATGCACGCATACACTGCTATGGTTCCAAGACAGAGACAATAATGTAGGTTGCATCATCTAATTGAAAGAGAAGCTAATGGTCAGTAGAGTCCTTCCAGCTCTTTCTCTTTAGGCCCAGTTGATTGAAAAGTTTGGGTACTGAGAAGAAATGAGGTTTTGACTGCTCCTCTTACCATTTCTTCCTTTAGTTTTTAATCACCTAGGAAGTGTCTCCCTGATATTTTAAGTAATAACAGAAAATAAATACGTGGCAGCATGAGTTTTTTTTTTTTTGAGAGCAGTGTCACTGGCCCTCATATGTGGGACCCGAACCGGGGCCGCTGGCTTCCCACACCAGCGCTTAACCACCGCGCTACTCAGCCGGCCCACTGGCAGCATGATTTTACACACACCCACACACTCACACATACCTAGCAAAATCTGGATATCTACACATTGCTTCTTCAAAAAAAGGACTGTGTATGTCAGCAATCCCCTTATACACTTTTACATTATATTCTGATTTTTAAACAAGTAATTATTATAATTTAAAAAATAGGTATCTACTCTTTCTTTGGGGTAAATGTTCCTTGCCATCCAGCTCCTTTGTAGAGCAATCCTTTCCCTGAAAGTCCTTCCTGAATTCTCTCATTCTCTCTGTGGGAACTGATGTTGCGGGCAGGGGAGCTAGCTCAAGGTCACATGACTAGAGACAGTTTTTTCTTTACAATTACAGGGTCGAGATGCTAATTTTTCACTCATCTCCTGGTGCCTGGCACAGGCTCCGGCTTGAGAGACAATTGCCTAAGAAATGTCAAGTTATTATTCCTCTAAATGGTGGTCAAGCCAAGAGCGTCTGAACTTTGTCCTTTCGACTTGTGGCTTCCGGAGAAGAGTAATTAACCCCAGGCTTCCTACTCTGTTCCAATGAGAGCCTTGACATTTGGTGTGTGGAGTGAAACAGAATTTTTAATATTTTCCTTCCGAATGGTGCTGGTTTTAAAAATACATGTACAGTAAAACTCTTTGTTTTGAGATCTGGGCACACCCGAGGAAGTGTAGAGTTCCAACATGCCAGGCTTGCGTTACTGGAGTAACAGGATGGCTAAGGGCCAGATGGGCTGCCAGCAGAGGCCAGTGCGGCAGAAAGAGCAGGGTCTGAATCCCCAGACTCTAGCATGAGTGTCGTGACCTTGAGCAGGTCACTTCACTCTGGGCGCTGGCTCCCTCACCTCTAAGCCGACCACTTTACCACCGAGAGAACTTCCAGGATTCTTCACTGGCTTCTACTGTCGGAGTCAGAATGGGAGTGCAGGTCCTCCAAGTCCAAGCCAGCTCACCCTGCAGAGTTCCCCAGTGTGGCACATGGCCCGTCGGCACTCAAGTCAGAGACGGGGTAGGTGGAGGTAAATCCTGAAGAGGCTATATGTCCTTCCGTCATCAAGTCCCCTTAATCCTACCTCCCAGAACCATGTTTTTCCAGCCTTGAGATATGACTGGTATATGTAACATTGTGTTTAAGTTCAAGGTGTACAACATGATGATCTGATGCACATATATATTCCAAGTGATCACCACAATAAGGTTACTTAGCACCTCCATGCCCTCGTGTAATTAGTGTGTGTGTGAGAATATTTAAGATCTGCTCTCCTAGCACCTCACAAGCATACAACGCAGCACTGTCAACTGTAGCCAACAAAGCCATTACTATCCTCCGTCTTCATCGGCACCGCCTTCATGCACATACCCATCACTTCTCACCTGTGGGCTTCCTGAACCCACATCCCTTCCTTCACTCTCACCCCCTTTCAATCCGTTTTCTACAATGGTCAGGGGGACTGTTTCAAAACACAAAAGTCATTGTATCCTTCTTTTCAAAATCCTTTCACAGCTCCCCATTCCCCTCAGGATAATCCCAGATGCCATGGCCTGGCTTCCTCTAAGATTGGCCCCTTCCGACTCCTCCAGGCAATCTACGGCTGCTGTATCCCCATCACTGAATTCTAGCCACATGGGCTTTCGCACAGCTCAACCGAGTCAAGCTGCCTACAATGTCAGGGACCTCCGTCCAGCTATATTTGCATCGATCCCACCCTCCTCTTAATCTGCCAAGTCCTACTCATCATTCAAGTCACAGCTTAGATGGCACTTCCTCCAGGATGCCTTCCTGACCCCACGATGGGATGTGATCTCCTTATTACATGCACTCAGAGCCCCTCCCATCCACCTCCCCCTGATTTCACATGCACCCCCCATGAGCGTCTGCTTACTGACTCCCTTCCCAGCTAAATTACAAACCCCATGACAACCAGGCCTGAGTATGTCCGACTCATTGTCGTATTTCCAGTGCCTGGCAGACTGGCCTCCTAGTGGCTACTCAATAAACATGTGTTGGATGAACACTTGATTGTTAATGCAAACCAAACCTCTACATTAGATACACATGTCAACTAGAGGGAGACTTTCATTATCAATGCAAGGGATAAAAAGAGGAACCGTGCCTTAGGGCCCAGTGTGCACGGAACATGTAATGTGCTGAGGCTGAACGTAAGGAATAATAAATACTGAGTTAATGGCCTTTTAGAAGTTGCAGGCGCTAAGGACAATTTTAAAAAGTTGATTCAGGTCCCACATATGAGGGCCAGTGACACTGCCCTCAAAAACAAAGGAAAAAAAAAAAAAAAGAGCTGGCCGAGTGGTGCGGTGGTTAAGCGCTGGTTTGGGAAGCCAGTGGCCCCGGTTCGGCTCCCACATATGAGGGCCAGTGACACTGCCCTCAAAACAAACAAACAAACAAACAAAAAACAAACAAAAAAAAGTTGAGAGACACTCATGTACAGAAAAGCTGTTTACCATCTTAAGATTTCCAGGCCCTGAGGCAGCCTGTGAGTGAGTCACAAGGCCCACATTCCTCCTGCCCCCACGGATGCCTTCCAAAATGAGGGAAAATGGCACAATCCTAGGTGCAGTGTGTGCTGCAGACACCGGCTTCAGTGTGAGCGAGTCAGTGCAGGGTCCGCACCATGCTCTGGGTTGACTTCTTGGGGCAGGAGAGGCCATGATCTAACATGTATCACATTGAAGGTGGCCCTACGTTATCAACACGTGCACCTCACAACTAGGTCCTTTGAAATCTTCCATCCACCCCAAAGACACGGTAAGCAGCAAGCCCAACAACCGAGCAGTGCACGCTTTCCGGCGCAGGAAACAAACCCTCCTTCGGGGGTGTCCCAGTCTGACGTGCATCAGAAAGTACGGCCAGCCACCCTGACTCCGCCCAGCAGCCCTGACAGGTATATTAGCATGGCGAGTTTCACCCTTCAGCCGACTAGACCCTTTTCTCCTCTGCATGTTCCTACTGAGCTACAGGGGATTTGCTAACACACTTCACAAGCCTACATATTTATTTGGTAAATGGATCTCCCATCCCAGTCATTCTCTGAGGAACTGTCAGCCACAGCATTTGATGGTAATAGCCATTTTGGCTCAAAGGCAAGGGTTCCGACAGCAAGCTATTGCAGATTCCACACTTTCTAACAAGGAGCTAACAAGCAAAGAAAATCATCCATGGCTTTGTCCTGAAAGAATGACGATCTGGTGTCCTCCACGGCTCTCCCCTCAAGTATCTACGGCACAGATAGTCTTGTCCCGCAAAATTAAGCCATTCAAAGGGACAATGGAAGCAGACAAAACTAATGTGTTATTTTGCTGTAAGCGGAGTATGAAGTTGGCACCAAATAGGAAACAGTTTACCCAGCCTCAGAAGGATGGGCGGAGAAAATCAGTCTAGGATTATACCCGGCAAAGGACAAGCCACAATGCTCCTAATTCACATGGCGATGATGGGAAATCAATTGCACCTGATCCCTCTGCTCCCTGATGCCCACTTGACTGGATATTAGAAAAGAGACTCAACCCTGGGAAATGGTTGGCTAATTCACTGAAGACCCCCTGATTGCAAACTATCTTGCCTCTCATCTGTTTTCAGGTCCCATGATCTCGCTGTAGCAGTTGATGCTGCTGATTTACTCCCTCCTTGATATAACCCTCTCCTGTAGTATGGCCCAAACTTCCTTCCCTGGGACTGTCTCCTTATCCATCCCTTCAACACGCTCATCTCCTGGGTTTCAGCCTGAGCGTTCCAGTGTGGCTCACCTTGTGCAATAGCTTCCAATACCTCTTTGGATCTATTTCTACCAAAACTATATCTGCATTCTCACTCTCCTGAACTCCAAATCTCTATCTGCCTGCCTGCTATACATTTCCATCCAGCTATGCCTCAAACTTAACAAGTCCCCTCCCTATCAAACACCGTCTTCCCCCACAAAAAAAATTCTCCTCCCCTGTACTCATCATGTGACAAGCAGTGCCTGATCAAACGCACCCCACAGCTCAGCCTCAGATCAGTGCTCTCCTTCAATTCCACTCCTGCATCAGTTAGGCTTGGCACGCCTGCCCTCCATAAGCCCTTAACTTCTTCCCTTCTTTCTTCTCCAGTCCCACTGTGACTATCTCAGTCCAAGCCCTCCGGCCTGGGTTATTGCCATCGCTTCATTATTGATCTCCGACCTCCCCTCCTGTATCCCGTATTGCACATACTAACCTTACTTCTGCAGTAAGCTTTCTAGGACATGAATGTAGTCATGTCACCCCTCTGCTTTGGAACTTCACTGGCTCCCCAGAAACCCTTTCCCAAAGGCAGGGGTTTCCGAACTGCTCCGGTGACGAAAACAACTTGAAGCGTGATTCCCAGAAGATGTTTACTGACAAATTGTATCCACGTACAATTTATTCTAAGTCAAATGTTTAGGAAGTTTAATTTCTTCATCTTGGGACAAAATGAAAAAAAATTTTTTCATAACAGTTATTAAAAAAATTTTTTTTTAAGTCACAGTTGACGTTCAATATCGTTTTATAGTAGTTTCAGCTGTACAGCATAGTGCTGAGGCATTTATATAATTGATGCAGTGGTCCTGGGCACTAGAAAGGGTGGTTGCAACATTGCTGACCATATGCCCTATGCTGCACTTTACATCCCTGTATCTTGTCACTACCAGTTTGCATTTCTTAATCCCTTCACAAAATAAATTTTAATATTTCTAACTGATCCCAATGGATCAGGTTTATACACCCCCTGGGGTATTCAGTCTGTGCTCTGAGGATAAGGGCAGCATCCATGCCAGTACCCCTAGCACACAGATGGAGGTCAAACTCCTGGGCCCGGCATTCAAAGCGTGTCACCGTCTAGCTTCAACCCACCTCTTCAGATGCATCATCCTGTCCTCAGCCACAGCTTTGCCACAGGCCACTCTTCCCCACAAACGTGCTCTCCCCAGTGGGCACAGAACAGCACAGAACCCAAGCTCTGGTGTCAGACCCTTCCTCCAACATCTAGCTATGTGACCTAGAGTCACTTTCTGCACCTTTCTGGGCCTCAACTTCTCCTTCTGTAAAACGAATCTAATAATATCTGTACTTTGCAGTATTAAGTGAGGTGGGGTAAAAAGCGACAGAGGACAGACTTATTAAATGTACCTCAGAGTGGCAGAAATAATTTCAAGTTCCATTTTATATGTTGTTCGCTTTACAGATGCTCCTTGACTTACAATGGGGCTACATCCTGATAAACCCATCATAAGCTGAAAATACTTTAAGTCGAAAATGCACTTACTACACCTAGCTGACCGAACATCACAGCTAGCCCAGCCTACCTGAGATGTGCTCGGAGCCCTCACGTTAGCCTACAGCTTGGTAAAGTCATCTCACACAATGAATACATTCAGAGGATCGGTGTTGACCCTCGTGATCGTACGGCTGACCGGGGGCTATGATGGCTGCTCCTGCCCAGCGTCACACAATGTATCACTATCTCAGGAAAAGATCAAAATTCAAAATTTGAAGTACAGAATGAATGCATGTCACTTTTGCGCCATTGTAAGGTTGAAAAATCGTAAGTCAAACCATCATAAGATGGGGATCATCTGTACTTGGAATTTGTGATTCTTTCTTCGCCCATGAGCTTCTTAAATGCCTTTCAGTGTCTACTGTAAAGCATCATCTCCTCGGAGAAGTACTGCCAATCCTTCCGAGGTGGAGTTTGCCATTCAAACCTGTCTGCCCCCTAGGAACCATTTGAGAGCTTCCATTGCATTATTTCACCGATGGCTGCTTATTCCAGGGAACGGAGATTTGACCACCAGCCTGCACGTTTGTCTTGTCCACCTGATTGTTGCTACTTGATAAGGTCTGATACTAATTCCAGAGTTCCCAGTACTTAACAAAGCCCCTTGCACATAACAGGCATCCAATAAAAATTTATCGGTATTTCCTTATGCAAAGAGAAAAGAGGACTGTTTAAAAGTGCATGCATATACACAATTTCATGTTTCTTAACTGCAACTTACTTAACAGTTGAAAAAGCACCTTTACATGTTTGTAAGAAAAACGCTGCTAGCCCCACCCTTCTGCACTGCAGTAACTCCACAACATAGACAACGAGTTAAAGGGAAGGAACTGTTGGACAACATCCCTTTGACGAGTTTACTCTTCCATCCTGATCTGGTGCCAAGTTCATGGTATCATAAAATAATTCCACTAACTGCAATTGTGCAGTTTACTGAGCCATTACTGTCATCAAGAAGTGAAAGTATATTCAAAACTGAAAACAGAGGCTTACACAGGAATAAAAGGCATTAACGTGCAAACAAATTTCATGCAGGGAAAACAGGAATAGCACTGGGACCAGCGTTCCGGCCCAGGCTCACATCAACACATGATTACATTTTAATATTTATACATAGATGAACAATAAAAACAAATCCCACTGGCAAGTACCTTCAAGTTAAATTTGTATCTCTTTTAAAAGGCAGAGGCTTATGTAGCCCCTCCAACTGCAGGCTACACTGAGCATACTCAAGCCTTACTCAGGCAGCCTTGCTGCCTAACATAGTCATGACCTGGAGGATGAGTTAGCATGTAAGATTTATATAAGAAGATACCGAACTGGTGGCAGGATGGGGTAGAGGCCGGGAGGGGAGGAGAACAGCGGAACAAAGCAAGATGCACAATAAGAAGGCAGGCGAGGCATGAGCCAGCGAGCATCAGGTCACCTGGTGCTGAAGGCGGTTAGAGGATGGACAAAGGTGCCTGGCCCTGGTGAAGTGAGCCAGACTTGGGGTGTCCACTGGAGGTCCAGACCATGCTCCTCAGATGCCTGTGGTAATGGAGTTAACTGCATGCCATGGCCGGCCTTCCGGCTCCCAGGTGAGGCACCTGCAGATGCCGCTGCTTCCATCAGGATGCTGTGAGCATTTCTCTTTCCCTGACCGGTGAGTTTTTTTCCCAGGAGTGTGAGCTCACCTGGGCTGGCCTTTTGTCAGTGTTTCTTTATTCATTCCTTGAGAGGATACAAGGATTAAGTCACGGTTGCCCGAACAGTTTCTCCATAATAGTGAGGATGCTTTTCCTGACAGTTCCTGCTCCAAGCCATCATTTTCTTTCACTGACATCCTTCTGTGCTGGGGACGATAGCACGTAAAGCCACACAGCCTGTGCCTCCGCGCTGCCCCGAGAGCACCCAGCAAGTCCACCCTTCCCGCGGAGCTGCTCCCTCTCAGGACAGCCCTCCTCTGGGCCAGCCACACTTCACACTTGCACGGCCTGGAAAAAGTTTGGTTCTTAAATTTGCTTCATCAGATGATGAGGCTGCATGTGAAGGCTTGCTCTGCTTATACCTCCCTGTGCGACCTGCTTGAATCTAAGCCTCTGCTCCCCTATCTGTGAAAGGGAAATAGAAGTGGTGTCCCATTTCACATGGAATAAGGGTCACCTGCATGCCAGGTGCTGTGTTCCAAGCTCGGGGCGCAGTATGAAACAAAGACTCCTGTCCTCCCGAAGCTGACATTCTAGCAGAGAGGGGGAAGCAAGCAAAAGCATAATTAATTATTACATAGTCTGCTGACATGTGATTAGGTCTATGGGGAGGAAAAAGAAGACAAAGCAGAGTGAAAGGGGGGCGCATCAGAAGTGCTGGGGGCCGGGGGTGTGGCTGTAAACAGGGTGGTGAAGGAGACATATGAGCAAAGACGTGAAAGAGGTGAAGGGTGAGCAGACAGCTCTCTGGGAAGGATGCAGGGGCCCAGTCAGGAGTCTGAGCCGCAGCAAGGGGGCCTGAGAGGCTGGCACGGAGTGAGTGAGGAGCAGGAGATGAAGTCAGATACGAGGTTTTCGCAGGATTTTTGTGAAGACTGATGGAGATAATAAGTGCAATGCACTTAGGCGGTAATGATCACCGTGGGCACTTGCTATGTGATGGGCACTGTGTGCTAAGTGCCTGATGCCCATTAGCTCATTTAGTCTCTGCAGAACCCTGCAAGGGTTTTTGCGTACATGCCTGTTTTACATATGAGAAAAGTGAGCTTTAGGCAGACTCAATTTGCCCACGGTCATAGTCATTAGTAAATGGTGGTGGTAGGATGCAGACAGAGAATTCAAAGCCAAGTGGCCTCGTCCTGGAGACTGTGCCTTTAGCCAGTCAGCTGGCTGCCTCTCACAAGCAGAGGAGTGCGGATGATGGTGGTGATGGAGGGGTTAGCGGATGGCAGCACAGCCCCAGGAGGCTGGGGATTACACAGAGAAGGGGGAGGAAGCAAGACTGGAAATAGCAGGTCTGGAACAGAGCAGAAGGCATGATGCAAAAGAAAAGACAGGCTGAGCAAGCAGGAGACAGAGCGCGGTACACAGCTGCTTGGGCCGCAGGGGCCTGAGCACACACAGGGGGAACAGAGCCAGCAGACAGAAGCAGGGCCCACCTAATGGGCGAGGAACAGACCGAGGTGCATTCACCAGGACCTAAAAGTCCCTCCATTGTGGTCCCCCCAAAAGCACAGACACCTGGTGAAGGTAGCCCCTCTTCTTAAAAAATAAACAGCAAGGAATATTTAGAATAGATTTGGATCGGTAAGCCAAATCTTGAGAATGAATCAAGACACCAGAGCTTCCTTTTACCCATTGAAATCTAGTTTTTGAAGAAAGCAGCCTTGCTGTCTAGGTGAAAACATGATAATAACTCACATGTATCATGTTGGTAGAATAAGAACCAGGCACCACATGGAGAGCTTTGTACATGTAATCTCATTTCATCATCAAAACATTAAGAGGTGGTTTATCCCCATTGATGGATGAGCGTACTCAGAGAGGCTGGGTCACTGACGAAGCCAGGTATTTATAGGGACAGAAAGGGGACCCCTCCAAGGTCTGTCCGATGTGAACGCTGACCATCACTGAGTCAACACTGACCGGCCCAACACGGATCACCGTTCCCCACACGGCCTGCTGCCCCCTAGCCTGTGACAGCATCAGGGTTTGTAAGGAAGACAGAGGATGGGGAGCCACCCCGTGCACCCCTGTGCTCTGGGTCTTCTCTCTCAGTCACCCTTACAGCGGCACTGAAGTCTCGTTTCTACGTGCCTGGCCAGGAGGAAGGGAAGCTTCCAGGAGTCAGCGCACATCACACAGATCAGGCTGCCCCCGAACTCTGAGCAATTCCGCAGCTCAGAAACCTTGGGCGCCAGCTCAGCTGGTTGCCTGAGCTTTAGGATAAAAAGCGCTGTGATGAGTTTGGTAAAGAAGCCCAATGCCTGGAAGAGAATCACTTCAGCTCTTTCTGAATGGTCTTCACTATATGCTCTGTGTCCCCCAGGGGCTCAGTCATTCCAGGAAAGCCTCGTAGATATTGGACATATTTATGGCTACCCGGTATCCTTTGGACACACTTCCTACAATTTAGGAATTTCCCAGATTTCGAAGCCTGCCTTCCTGTGGCAGGAGCTCAGCTGTGCTCTGCCAGCTTCTGCTGCAGCTATGGCGCGGCCATGTGCCCACAGACACTTGCTCCAGGCTAGTGACAGAAGCGGGGACAGGAAAATCACTTTCTTTAGCCATGTGAAAGAAAGAGATAATCTAAAAAGAGAAAAAAAAATTCCAACCCTTGTCAATAACCTCTCTTCCTCCCTTACCCAACTGCATCCGGCATATCGATACAGGAAAACCCCCAGCCCTTGCAAATGTTCGTGTGCAGTATGTGCAAAGCAAAAAACAGCAAGGGAACAAGCAACGGGAGCTGGATCAGCGGCAGTTATGCACGTGAGAAAAGAGGACAAAGGAATAACAGGAAACAAACACAACACCAGACACAATAAGCCCCCAAAGCGATAATGACACTACAATTTCCCGCCAGCTGGCTTAGAAATCTCAAAGCATTGAACCTTCTATTTCCTAGTTTCCTAAGTAAAGTGCCCTCCGAGTCTAGGGAAATACCGCCATCACTTCCCAATGTCCTCGAGCATGCACTGGACAGCAAACCATTGCTGAAGATTAGAAAGTGAACAGGGCACAGGAAACCTACTTTCCCTGAGCAGGAGGGCCTCAAGACCCCTGCAGATCAGCTGCATTTAAGCTGATGAGAAAGGATTCAAGATTAGGCCTGGGTTCCCTAAGAGATGTCTCTTCTCACCGAGTGCCTTCCCGTAGCCCCCAAAATGCACTTCACCCCACAGGCAGGTTTTGAGTGTCAATAATATTCTATATGTTATGTTGGGGACACAGAAGGAATAACAGATCGCCCCACTCCTTAAGAAGCCACAAGTGACTTAGAGTTCCAGCAGCACTGAATTGACACTAAATGAAGAGCTAGGAAATCTGCAAGATGCCATGCCTTGAGAAGAAGAGAAGAAAAGAGCAAATGTACAAATGCTCTTTGCTCCAGGGGAGGGAAGAGACAAAGAGAAAAAAATGGGGAAAGAGGGAAGAAAGGAGGGAGGAAGGGAGGGAAGTAAAATAAATGAACCAAAAAGAAAAACTGGGCAGAACATATGGTAACTGGAAAGGATATTCTCCTTGTAGACCTGACGATCTCACTCACAGGATGACATAAGATATCCCTACCTATTAATCTGAAATCACAATGTTTGAATCCTTGAACTCCTCCAAGAAACTCCATCCTTAAAAAAAAAAACCCACACCTGCCTGTGGGCTGAAGTACATTTTGGGGGCTACGGAAGGCACTCGATGAGAAGAGACATCTCGTAGGGAACCCAGGCCTAACCTTGAATCCTTCAAGTAATTCACAAGTGTCTCTTGAACTTGGAAGAATGCCCCTAAGAGTTTAATACATAGTCTCTGTCTTGACCACCTGACAAAGCAGAGGAATTGAAACAGGTACTTCATTGTTACAACAACCTAAACAACGTATGTTTTGTGACATGGTTCAAGACACTCATCTCTTTCTATTCATCACCTGAAATCTCAACAAATGTTTTAGGAGAATCCAAAAGGATTACCCATTTCGGATGCCTTGTCAAGTGTGAAGCCATTGCAGCCCATCCATTGTCAACATCAAAATGATAATCACAGACCCCCACTTTCTTTTGGGAAACTACTGTCCAATGAAACAAGCGCACACCCGAAGCGGCTGACCCAACACATGGCTCCAGAGGTGCACATGTAACCACATCTCCACAATCTGCATATTCATTTTCCTGGCCACAGTGATTATGGCCTTATCACATAACCCAAGACGGTTCTCGGTATACGATTTTGCTGGAAAAAACAAGGAACCTAGGTTGCTTATGCTAGTAGACTATAAACCTGAGGTTTTTAGTGGCTTCCACTTTGAAGAGTTTCCTCAGAAGGCACCCAACAAAAGAAAAGCAGAGACGACATCTAGAGAGATCGCCGCTGTCCTGCTAGCATCCAGCGTCTGGGTCCGCCCAGGCCTGCGGCCAATCTTCCCCCTGGAGTTTTTAACAATGTAAAATATAACAAAGTCCTAGTACCCTCTAAGTCAACTTGAGTTGAGTGGTCTTCATATGCGCTAATGAGAATCTGAACAAAATGATTCCCCGTATGTTTTTTTCTCATTTCCCATCACACACAAACGACCTCGTCATACACATAACCAATCCCCAGCCTTTATACTCAGGAACATGAATCATTCTTTTGCAGGTTGTAGTTGAATGCCTACATCGCTAACGCCCTTTAAAATGGCAGCTAACTGGTGTGATACTGACCATCAAACATCAAGTGTCTTAGGTACTCAGGCATGTCAGCTTGCTTTCTGGCCACTAGGATCTCAAGGACACACAGGACAACTGCAAATACCAGCTCTTCTGTCATGCACCACCTCTGAAAGCCAAATAAATGTCAAAGTCCCTGAGTTCTGCTCTCTCCACTCGCGTGGATTATGGATTCCTGGCGAGTTTTCACCGTATCTCAAATCAAATGAAGAATATGAGAGGAGACGCAGAAGAGCCCCGAATCATGTTCCTTGGATGAAACACAGACCTACAACATGCTAGGATGTCTTTTAGTTTTTCCCCAGGTGAATTTGCAGGGAACAATTATTACCTATTCACAGCTCTGTAGTTTGATTTTTAAGTTGTTACTGATCCACGGCTGGTCATAATTTCGTAAAAGAGTTTGTCCAATGACGCAAATGCTGTTGTATCCCAGAGGAGTTACTGAGCTTATCAATCACTCTTACATAACAAGTACTCACTGTGAAAATAATGTCCTTGACCGAACGATGAACTTGAACACATATTCCAAAGCTTTCAGGGTCCTTAGGATTGGCTCACACTGCTCCCCTCTGCTGGAGGTATCTAAGTAAGTCTTCAGCACTGTCATCAATTTCCTGCGTGAGGGATTATATTTTCAAAACACATCCCTTCCCAACCCACAGCATGGTAATTCGCTTGCTCAGTAAATTAGAAGGCATTCAATCAAAGGTTAAAGGTAGTGGTATAGCCAAACTTATTCATTTACAACCACAAAATAACTCTGCTTAAAAATTATGTTTAATACAGGGAGTAATTGTTTCCTGCCTATAAAAAGCCAGCAAAAAGGGAAAAAAAATAAAAGCTGGTGAGGGAAAGAAAAAACAACTTTTGACTAGGAGAACTAGTCACCATCAGAATGTAAGTGGGACTCATGATGGTGTGTGTGTCTTTTTCAGCTTTTTCTTCCCGTGGCAAATGTTCTTGGAATATCATGGAACGCCCTTCTCAGGAATTTTCTGTGTTTTCATTACCAGCAAGGCGCACCTCAAACTACTTGACCTGCCTCCCAGGGTCCCCTCACAAGCCTGCCCCCACCAACCTTTCCAGCGCCCTCTCCCATCTGTACCCTTTGGTTCCCTATGCCCGTGGGCGTGTGCACTTCCTCCTCCCCAGCCTTTGAATCCATGTTTATCACAAGTGCTGCTCCATAAATGAGAGTTGACTGAACGAATGAACTTGTACTTCTGCCACCGTAAAGTACTCATCCCAACCTGTGGGGCTGTATATTTCCATTTAACCAGGCACAGATTGGGTTTTGTCAGAACGTGGATACCTCACGCAGGCTGGTGACAAAAGGAAAATACTCAAGGTCTTTGTGCCCTAGGCATCCTGGCAAGACAAGCACGAGGTGAACTATTACTTACTTGTAAGCTAAGGTAGCACTGAAATGCTGTTGAATGTAAGCCTCCAGAACAGTGTTGAAATGCTGGAATTTTCGGTCAGCAATGAGTCCTATTATGTAGATCTGAAAAAGGGGCCAGGGATCAGTGTTTTTCCAGGCAGACCCAGGGCAGGAAGCTATATTCACATGGTTTTTGAACCTCTATCAAAATTTTTTGCCCAGGGATTAGCTCACTAATATCTTTAGTTGTTCTCATTGAGGTAGTGTCTCTCCTAAAAAATGTTTTATGAAGGATGCTATGGGGTGTCATAAGATAAAAAGGTTTCATGGACAGGTAAGTTTGAGGAATCTCAGGTTATCATCATTAGATTGACTTCTTTACTGCAGGACTTATCAGAAGCTTTAATACACCTTAAGTGCATCCTGACTTGCCAAGAGGATCATATGATATTCAGCAGATCTGTGAGTTATTTATTCAAAAGATCATTTGTCAGAAGCACCTGTCCTTAGCTAGCTTTCCAGAAGACCCTCTTGGGATGCACTGGACTAAGTCACAGTTGTGTTCATATAACCTCTTTAAAAATGGAAATGTCACTGACACAGGGGGTAGCACGTGAACACTTTATTGGTCACTGATATCCTAATGCAGATGTTTCTCGTGTTTAGATTGACTTGACACTGAGAAAACATGACTTGGGACATCGAGAGAAGGAAGAGAGCATTTGGGAAGGTGGAAAGGAGGAAGGTGTGGCTTGCGCACCACCACAGAGGCTCTGGGTAGGTGGGAGGAGTGTAATGTCTCCGGTAAACTGAAGACTATGAGGAGGAAGGAGGTGGAGGGCGGCGACGACACATTTGGGGTCCTTACAACCTGACCAAGGACTAGCTCCCGGCATTCATGAAAAGCCAAGTGATCATTCATAGTATCCAGCTTTGTGGACTAAACTGACATCAACCCTTAAAATTCCCGTCACCCACCCTGTCCATGGATTCAAATGAATTTGAAAGAAACAAAAGGAAACAGCAGCTCATTCTTTGGTCTGGTTGCCTAACAATCCTTCCCCAAGATTCATGAAAAGAGCAACACACGCTTTCAGCGTTCCCTCAAGTGAGACACACATTAATGTCTAACGTCCCTAAACCCCCGTTCCCTCTCTCTTACCAGAGCATCGAAGACGAGGATGTCGTACTCGTTACTTTGAGAGTGCTCCATCATGATGTTGAAGAGGGCATCAAGGGTATCCTGGAGAAACTGGACAAAACAATGGAGGTCGCATTACAGAAGTGTGCAGGTGACCCCGAAACCCACTCCTCAGGGCCCAGCCAAGAGGATGAGGGCACGCATCCACCATGTGCCACGAGCAAGGGTCCAGGGGGCCTTGTTCACAAGAGTCGGCACCTGGAGCAGCCCAGCTGCCCGTCAGCAGTCCCGTAGGAGAAAACATGGTGGTGTTTTCACACGACAGAAAATCCACAGCAATAAAAACAAGCAACCTACTTCTCCATGTAATGAGGAGGGCAGCCCTCATGAGCATCGTGTGTACAATAAGATAAGGCACACACAAAAATGTACATTTTTACTACTCTATTTTTATGAAATTCGAGAACAGGCAAAAACTCATGAATGATGAGGGCAGCCAGCTTAGTGGTTACCCCGAGTGGGTTGTTGACAGAGAAGAGTACGAGCAAATCTACTGCAATGCTAAACATGTTCTGTATCTTCATCCAGGTGCTGGGTGCATCGGTGTGCACGTGTGAAAAAATACACTGAACTGTGCTCTCAGGTAAGTGCTCTGTACATATTTGACTGTATGTATATTATTATACATCAATAACAAGCATTTTGTAAAAGAAAAGAAAAAAAGAATACAAATGGAAGACAATTGAATTCGCTCCCGGATGAATCCTCTAAGCTGACCAAAGGTAACAGACCTTATGAAAAGGTGTCTGGGAAACTTCCCTGCCATTGCTCAACCAGGTAGGTGGGTCAACAGTGCACATTTAAAGCACAGGTCTGGAATTCGACCATTGCTTCTCCATGGATGGACAATTAACTTAAATGTGACACCCCTTGCTCCTAATGGGTGGGTCAATATTTCCTATAGTGTCTCAACATACAGAGCTACCATATAAAGATGTTTAATCTTGGAGTTTGTAGCTGTCCCACGGTCCTGATGGAAACAAGATCACCAGGACCCTGGGGAAACACATGTCCCAAGTTATAGTGTAGGAGAGGAGGGTTGCTTTAATGAGTTAGGAATTTCAGAGATTGTATTCTCCACCACCATGTGGACATAACATAACTATATATCTGACATTTGCATTGTTTTCTGCTTGTGTCACTTAACACGTGAGCCCTGATGTTTTTTTTTCCTCTCTCATGTTTAAGACATAATGCTTTCCCAGTGGCAGGAACCAAGAATACTTTTTGTTTTTAATTTCTAAGTAACATTTAGGTAGTACAAAGAGGTCATATCACTATAGCAATTGATAACAACAAAAATACTAGTTACGTTTTATTGAACTTTGCCATGTTGCATGCTTTGCTTCAATTATAGCATACTATGGTTAACAGTCCATGCTAATTTTTAAGTATTACTGCCGCAACCCTGTGAAACATGTCGTATTCACAATATTATCACATAGAGCTGGCAAGTGGGTGAGCTGGGATTTACACCCGTGGTGATCTATTTCCAGAAACACCACAGACACACTTTCCTGCCGCTCAACATTCAGCATTGTGGAACCAATCGCCCTCAAATCCCCCAGGAAAGGTTTCCCATGGCAACCGGGCACACTGTGTCCCATTGTCAAAGAAAAAGTTGTGCCATTTCCTTCAGCACTCCACGTCCCCCTTGGAGCCACTCATGATTCCAAACCCCATCTCTGGTGGATGAATATAAATCAGATGAAGCCCCACTGACCTTCACCACTTCCTCTCCATCCACAATCTTCAATTTCTCTAAGTTTTCCTGCAGCAGTTGAGGTTTCATTCGCCACTTCAGCAAGCCCAGCAGGCCCACTAAAATAGAGTCCACACAAGCAGTTACTACTACTGTGTCAGCGGTCCGTATCAGGACTTCCATGCATACACCCATGTGCACTCACAGGCGCGCATGTACACCACATACACACACGACTCTCAGTGGTCCCATTACCATTCTGGGTGAGCTTTGTGGAGCACACCAGGGTGGAAATGGAGAACACATCCCGGGAGCTGACTGAGAGCCCCCCGACACTGCTGGAGCTACGACTCAGGGTGGAGCCCTTGTTCTCCATGTGGTGTCGATAAGACGGGAGAGTCAGGTAAGCACTGGCATCCTCCATCTTCTTGCTGTCCCCCTGGAAACAACACCATGGTTACTTCCCCAAGCCAAGGGTATACATCCAATGCGACACAGAGCTTGCAACGATCTGACTACACATTGGTAAGGTGCAGAGGGTCAAAAATGTGAGGAATATAATCCGAGAAGCAACAAACATCAGCTGGGGAGGCAGGGCTATTTTCCCACAAAACAGGCAAGGACCCAAGATTACATCAACGGGAAAGGGGTTGATCAACTCGTTGGAGGCTCTGGTTTTCATTAACGGCAAAATGGAAGATTCCCAGACAGGACATTTTAATTCATCCTAAATTTTTTGAGATCTTCATGCATGTGTGCACCAGCAAGATAAGGGATCAGCTTAAAGAAGTTCACGGCAGCAAATGTACTGGATGGAGTCTGGAGTCCTGGGTCCGAGACTTTGCTCTGCCATTCATGAGTCTGTGTCACCTTGGATGCCTTCCTTGGTCTCTCTGTCTCACTTTTCTCATGATTAAACTGAGGGTTAACCACGTGACCTACTTCCTAGGAATTCTGAGCAGGCCCCATGGGACAATGCACAGAGAACACATGGGAGAGTGTGCACATGTAGGTGCCTTGGCATGCTGATATGGATGATTAGAGGTGGGCACTATAGGAGTGAGCACGTACTGGCCCTTACTCTGAACCAGACGCCACACTAAGTGCTTCATGTGCCTTAGTGAATCTCATGTAGGCCTCACAATAATCGTTACTCTTGTGGTTATTGTTACCCTCAACGGATGAGGAAACTGAGGCTTACGGAAGGGCTGCAGGGGGACCTTTACCTCGAATGAGGTCACAGTCTGTTGGGGAAGAATGGCTTGTAAGCAGAGAACTACCTTGATGTGTCATAAATGACAAAACGGAGGCTGGACAGAAGTGGGTGGGGGTTTCTGGAAAAGTCAGAGGGTCAGAGAAGAGTGCCATGTGCCGAAGCTTTGATGAGGTTGTTTGCCATGCAGACCACAGGCTAAAGAGCAATGTCAGCCCCCATGGCTGAGAAAGCCAAGGGCAAGGGTGTGCTTCCCGTGCCGACCGCCTTGCCTTGCTTCACAGCCACCTTCTCGCCTCCAGCCAGGTGCTAGAAGAGGCTTCCTGCTATCACAAGAAGGGTGGTCTAACAGCATGCAGGTAAGGTCAAGGTAAACACTTCCCATTTCTCAAAACAGGCCAAGTCTCATGGTGTAAAAATAACAATGGCTGATATCTGTATGGGTCATCTCATTGGCTTGTCATAAATATTACAATCAACACTTAAGAAAAGTGAGACTCAGGGAGACATGTGAGGTGAGTCCAGATTTAGTCAGCTGCAGGATCTGGACCTAATATTTTCCATTAGCTACAGTGAGGTATCTCGCAAATGTTTTGTGCTGGTCTTAATGGCACATTTCACCAGAGTCCACAGCCTCTCTGAGTCAACAGCCCTTTCTGTAAGTAATAATGGTCTTTTCCATTTACTGAGGGCACTGTGTACCCACCATTGTGTTTACATGAATTGTTGCCTGTAATGCTCACAATTATTCACTGGGGATCACAGATGAGGACATGGAGGCCCAGAAAAGTGAAGATTTTGTACAAAGCCACACAGCTGCTAATCCCTGGTGTGTGTGATTCTGGGATCCCAGCTAAGCCATCCCCTTCGCTTCCTGCAGCCCCCTCGATGCAGAGTTAATGCCAGCTCATGGTACCTTTAGGACAACCAAGTCATGGCATCCGTCATGCAGAGTGGTCCCGTCTTCCTTCATCAGCTTCACATAGGACATGGCGAAGTTCTTCTCTCCTTTATCTTTGGCTGGAAATGGCATGGTGAGGTCAGGAAAGACAGTGCCACGGGGGCCACCCAGCTCTCCCCTCCTCCCACCTTAGGGGAGCTGCAGAGCTCCCACGTGGTTGGGTACTCACATTCCAGGGATGACCGATGCCGAAACATGAACCGCAGGTGGATCCTCTGCATGTCTTCAATAGGGACAGCCACCTCCAGAGGCAGAAACCAGAATCAGGAGACGGCGCACTCCATGGCCCTCCCCAGGACCCCCACCCCCCAAGAGGCCGCCTGACTGTTGCACTGAGAGTGCTGCATGTTGATTTATTACCCACGCGTCAAGCCTGATGAACTATAAATAAATTACATAAGAACTAGCTATGAAGAGAAAATAAAGTACCGAATGCAATCCATTTGGCAAATTGCAATCCCAGCCAATAAAAGAGAGGTCTGTAAATTATAGTGAGGGGAAAATGAATCTCCCCAAATTGATATAAAAAAAAATCACACAATTTTAGCAGAGGATTTGATGTACTGCAAACTGCACAATGCATTTTCTTCACACAGCCCAGGAGGTTCCAGCAATTGTGGCCGGGATTAGCAAAGTAACAATGGTCATTAGGGGGTATGCTTGACGGTTCTCAATTATTGGAATTAAGAAAAGTGCTCAAATCCAATCACATTTGAGTAAATCTCGCGCTCATTACCATCCTTGTCTGGACACATGTCCAGCTGCTTTTGCCTCCGAGGACACTGAGTCAAGACAGTCACTCCTCGTCACCCCAGTTTCACTGTCCAGGGGGTGGTCTGCTGCACCCGTGAGTGAGACGCTTGTGGCCTAGCCCTGAACTGGACTCCCTGCCAAAGCCAACAGCTTCCTCTCCCTCCCAGAGCAAAGGAAGCTAGCTATCTGTGAGGAAACCACTTTGATTTTCAAAAGGGACAAGATTACACTGTACAGATGACTATTAAAATTCAAACAGATGCATACTTTGGGGGCACTTCCTGCTCCAAAAAATGAAATCTGAGCCTGAAGGGGTCCACATGTGTGTGTTTCAGTTAGAACAAAAGAATTGAGGGCTCTCTGGACAGCGGCAGTCCAAGTCCTTCTTTCCCTGAGTAGTGAGTGGTTACTATAAGCTGCAGTCATGTGAGGCACTAGCCATGCTGATGTAAGTCCCCGCAACTCAAAGGACTTGGTCCACACGAGGTGACACATAATTATACCAACCGTGGGACAAGAGCTAGCAAAGAGATCTAAGTGGGGTGCAAGGGAGCCCAGAGAAGACGCCAACACCTTTGTCTAATTCTAATAGCTTCCTGACCCCAGCGTGGGGCAGGTCATTATTTTGAAGAGAGTGGAGAACAGGGAGCCCACTGAGGAAAACAGGGACATAGGTGAGAACCTGTGAGGTGTGAACAGCTGTCCCTGAAAAGGAAGCTATGTGGACATCGTGAGTTGGGGTGCAGAGCACAGGGTAAGTAAAGCCTGCTACTAATTACAAGGCGGAGACATTTGAAGCTGTGATCAATCTTTACTGTTCACTGAACTAATTCCAAACTATTCTTCTAATGCACAGTGTTCCCTTCTGCTTAGCGTGGCGATCTGGTAACGCGAGTATGTGTGATTAATGCCACATCCTCTGAGGCACGCTCCCAACAGGATATCTTTAAGGTATTAGATGGCCTTTTATAGGCTCACACTTGTCACAAGCTCACTGTTGGGCAGAACGACACAGCTTGATGGGCCGGGTACTGTCCACAGAGGACCAACCATCTGACAATTCCACAGTGGCGAGGCCCTGAGCCAGTGAAGGCAAATCAAGAGAACCAGGTGCTCACCCACTGGACCGCCCGCCATTTCCGCTGCCTGGCATACCACTGGACACACGCTAGGGGGTTGTTTCAGATCCTAGGGAGGTGCCTCAGGGCCTGTAGACGCATTCTTGCTGCCATTATTATTATTATTATTATTATTACCTTGACTGTTTCCATCCACCGTGGCTGTTTGACTTGATAGTATACGACAGACCGATATTCATTCATGGGCTTGTCCCCTGCTCCTACACAAATTGCATTCTGACCAAAGGAAAAAGAGAGAGAGAAAACAGTATAGAATTGCTGTTTTCTGTGTTTGGGCAATGTTGGTCCCAGAGCCAGAGCTGGCCTTGGGGCCTCCTCAACCCCTCTGCCAAGTACCTATCACAGCCCGTCTACGTTACGGATTTATCCATGAATGTCCCCAGCCCCGAGAGTGACAACTGCTTAACTATAGAAATTCTATTACTTGCATTCTGGAAACCAGTGGAGCATGCCAGGCGCTGCCGTGACTGCGTCATTGTAAATGGTAACCCATCCTAGAGTGAGAGCATGCTGCCCGTCTGATTAACCCTATTTGTTTCCGTAATCTGAATGTGCACCAAGTTTACAAACAAGCTCAGGTCAGTCAAGCAGCAGCTTGTTCTGATGGATGGCTGATGCTAACACACCACTGCACCAGCGGGAGCCGGGAAAGGGCAAGGAGGAGTTCTGGCTTCAGACAGACGTGCGGGCAGAGGGGTCCGTGGGAGCCCACAATCTGGAGCACCTTCCGGGTACCAGGCCCATGCTAAGCTCTAGGATACGGGAAGGAGTCAGATATTAAACTTGACTTGAGCCCTCACAGTTTGGTGGAAGGATCATGAGGTGAGCAGACAAATCACTAAGCAATGCGATGTGATGACAGACATGTATTTACGGGGCACAGAGAAGGGACACGTAAGCACAGGCTGAGGACTCAGGGAAGATTTCTTGGAGGCGATGACACAGTGGAGGATCTTGAAGAAAGAGTTTGAGTTGGCGCTGAGCAGAATTGTGGGCCAAGAGCAAGATGCTTGTAGAGGATAGGAATCCTTTGCCATAAAAATCACCCTTCAAGGAACAAGGAATTCCCTTCTAATAAAGTATGCCAGCCTCTAATTCTCTCTCTGTTCATTCTGTTTGGTCCCCCAAAAAAGATCTAAGCTGGGGTCACTCAAAAAGGGGCTTGAAGGACCCGTTGAATGGTGCAGTGGTTAAGCGCTGGCTTGGGAAGCCAGCGGCCCCAGTTCGGGTCCCACATATAAGGGCCAGTAACACTGCCCTCAAAAAAAAAAGGGGGGGGGGGGCTTGAGTGTGGTTTTTATCCCAGACCAGCCAATTTATACCTAAAGTCTCCAGAGACACAGGGATGTGAGGATTGGTTTTGCAGCTCCAAGCCCCAAAATTGCAAAGCATGTGTTTCTGGGCATTTTCATGGTGAGAAAGTCGCTGGCTCTCACTGGATCCCATGAGATTCTCCACTGGATCCTTGATACCCATCACCAGGTTGAATGGCCAAAGCTGAGCACATGTGGCACTATGGTACCCCCAGTGAACCAACTTAATCCTGCCCTTCATTGGAAAGCTCCCTCTTTACTTCTGAGCTATAGGGGAAGAATGAGCTCAGTTTAATATTGACTGATGGTACTTGAAGCCAATGGAATCCATTTGAAAATAAGGATATAGCGTCCTTTCAGAACTTATTTGAAAAAAAAAAACAAGGATAACCAGTGAACTTGAAATGAGGGAAGACATGCAACTCTCCTGGTTTCACTGGGGTAAAGCCTTTCAGAAATTCTTGCGACACGGAACTAAAAACACGCTTACAGAATTTTTCTAAGCATTCAGGGAGTGCTTTGTGTACAGCATTAGGCTAAGCCCTTTACATGCACCACCTACCTCACTGAATTCAATCCTTATAACCACCTCAGATGACCATCACCATCCCCATTTCACAACTGAGTAAACTGAGGCCCTGAAAAGTCACTTGCCCAAAGAATATCAGAGCTGGGACTACATCTTAGACCTTCTATTCTTTGACCAGCATTCCTTCTAGAACAACTTAGATGCCTTCCAGCCTCCCAAGATTTATGTCTAGTAACATTTATGGGCATAGAGCTTCTGTAGCTCCCGAGAATCCCATTTAGCTTATAAAATCTGAAAATACACATCTATCTCTGGTGTCAGTAAAATTGCAGGCGGCCGAATCCCACAAAACTATCCTGATGATGAAAATTTTTGATTGCCTAAGGCTGGAGGAAAAAGCCTCAGTATTATTCTGAGAAAAGCCTAACATCCTCAAGGCTTCAGAGATCAACTGAACATTGCCAAGCGTGCTGAGGGAGCATCGTGACCAGGGACGGAGGCAAGTTTTAGGGAAAATACAGGTTTGTGTATGTCTCAAGTGAGCCTGTTCAATAATTGCCCTCCCCTGCGGCCCCCAATAACAGTAGGAACTCCTAGTTGGCTTCGGGTCAGTTGAAGAAAATCTGAGCAGGGATCGGGAAGCCTAGAGGCTGTAATGCTGACTTGGCTTTGGCAGACACTCTGGGACAGGAGGAAAATCAGGCTCCTGCACAGGCCCTGTTTAGGTCAGAGTGATCACCTGAGGAGCAGATGACACCAAGGATGAGAACACACTGTGAGAGGCAGAAAGGGTTCCATCACAGGAGCAGCCGATAATACCTGGAGGCTATTACACCTTTCTAGTAAAGATGGCTAACTGTAATGAACACCTCTTACGTAGATTACCCCATTTGACATTCACAAGGTTAAGATACCAATGCCGGTCTCATTATTTTCAGGCACAGATTTTAGGCATAGAGAGATTATATAGCTTGCTCAAGGTCCTGCTAATCTGGGCTGAGCCAGGCTTTGAGCCTGGCTGCCTGGCCCCAGAGGCCGTGGTCTTCCCCCAGTGCCATACTGTCTGCCATGGCCTGCCTCCATCCCGCCTTAAGCTAGCTGGTCTCAGAAGAGCAGAGGTTTCTCAGCCTGACATCTGAGCTTTTTCGCTTCTCCCTAAACTCGCTTCAGGCATCCACATTGGACTGCCCGCTTGACCCCCATGATTCCCGGCCGGGGCTTCACTCTGCAGTTAATTTGCCTCCTCTGGATGTTACCCACCTTCCTGTTACCGAGTATTTGCTGCATACAAGGCACCTTACACCTACCATTTTGGTTAACCCACAAGCCCAAGGGGAAGAGGTTATTCTTCCTCTTTTACAAATAAACTTGCCTCAAACCACACAGCGAATAGGAGAGGCTGGGACCCGAGCCCTGTGTGCCTGATCCCAGAGCCTACCCTCCAAAGGGCAGCACCTCTGCTCTGGCCCGTCCTGAGCAAGGTGGCTGAGACCCCACAGGCAGCCGCGGAGCCTGCTGTCCTCCGGCCCTGCTCTGCCGGGAGCAGGCCCAGCTGGCGCCGGAGCAGAAATGACGGTCCCTCACGGGCACTGTACCCACAGGACCCCGCCAGCACCACACAGGGGCGTTTCCATGTGCTGCCTGACCCTTCATTAGGCAGTCACAGTTATTTATGCAAGGAAAGGAAAGCCTCCACAAGCTTCCTTAGTGATGTTCAATCGTCAGTCAACTGAACTCCCCCATAACTTCCCTAAGAGACGAAAGTGCAAATTCTCACCATGACCCACAGTGACCTTTGCAGTCCAGCCCCCAGTGCACCTGCTTCTATATTTTTCTGTGATAAGTGCATCTGTGACTCGAAAGGGTGGCAGAGGTGGAAGTAAGCACGGTTCAGAAACAAGGTAAGACATCTGCTCTCCTGTTAACTATCCCCCTTTTTTTTTTTCGTCCTTGGGGAATATCGAAGGCAAGCATATCAGTGTACTTAAAAAAAATGAAGCTGAGGTTTAAAAGTTGTCCAACAGGTAGTTGGATAAAAAAATAGCTTCAAAGCAATGGTCTATGCATTCGTGAAATGCAATTTCCCTTTCAGATAAAAACCCTCCACTCTTCCTTTGAGCAAAGTGTCTCTCACTTATTTTATTTTTCAGAAGAGTTTCAGAATTCAACAAAAAGAGGACAAGATCTATGTTCAGATTTTGCTCAATTTGGTATTAATTAACGGGGCCAGTCGTTAAGAACAAAAAGGCAAATGTGGGGATTTCTTTAAATTTAAAAACTAATTATGAATCTTCCCAGAATGTGATAGAATTGGTTATTAGCCTCATTTTTAAAATAAGAGATAAATTCAATAAATTTTTTTTTAATGTATAGGCATTATACTGACGTGTTTATGGGGCCGAAAACTGGGCCCAAACCTCCCTCTGCCATATACTCTGTGACCTGGGGAAAGTTGTGCCACTTGACAGAGGTTTAGTTGCCCCCCTCTGTAAAAATAGGGATAATCACGGTAACGCATCATACTTATCACAGCGCCTGGTACACGGTAATTCCTCTATTATAAATGCCAGTTATCCGTAGGTACCGGAAAGCACAGTCTGCCAGGGCCCCAGGCCCCAGGCTTGAGCAGGTGACTGATCGATACTCACACCCCAACCCTGTATGCTGCTGCGGCCTAGGAGGGATATTTGCCCACGCTGAAACTTCTGCCGAGAGCAATCCTGTTCTCAGCTAACAATTCCGAAAGGAGAAATTGAGAAGCAAAACCCTCCCACACACTGGACACAACTGCTGACAACCTTAAAGGAAATAGAAGTAAATGAATGTAAACACATATGACAAATATTGTACAGGACATATGCTGTATAAATATTTATAGCAATGTGCTTTGCATTCTTGAGTACACTCTGCTGGTCCCCTGGAGATCAATTTACAAATAATGCTTTCCACCAGCATTTCTGGCAGAGCACTGGGGAGTTAGGTTAAGTGCCGGGAATGCCTGTTTTGAGGACATCCTGACTCTCCACCAGCCCAAGGCTCTGTATTGATCCTTTTTCTTGCCATGAATTTTGCCTGACTATATACCAGCTCAGGCTTCAAGGAGAACAATATTTTAACTGCAAAAAAGCTAACCTATAAGGCGAGGCCAAGCAAAAAATTTAAAAAAAAAGAAAAAGAAGAAAGGAAAGGAACAGACATTGAAAAACTGCTTTGGTGTCAAGAAATACCAACACGAGGCCTTACGGGCTCCTGTGCTAACCGGGCTCTAAAGGTGTAGCTCACATCACTCAACCAGGTCCCAAAGGCAGCTGGCACTTAGAGAACAGGATCGAGGGGAGCAGAGGTACCCAAGGGGGGCACTTCAAAGCCCGAGCAGCAGCAGGGCTCCTTACAGGCAGTGTCTTGCCATCCTCCGCGCACACGCACATGATCACTTCCACGTTCCTCTGGGTGGTCTTGTTGTACTTGTCAAAGTCGCTTTGCAGGAGAGTGATGTAGATATCATTTCTGACATCCCCTGTGGCAGACGGAGAGACACACAAGGGCTGGGGTCTTTGCGGCAGGAGAGACACTGACTAGAGGGTGAGCAGAGTGGGGGAGTGAGCCAAAGTGCCCCACCGTGATGCCTATTCATGAAATTAAAGTCAGAGCTACTTGGGGAAAAAAAGCATGTTCCCTCATCAGGGAGGCTCGAGAAGTCGGCAACAAGGGGATGGAGGATCGCTAGGCAACCAGTTGCAAAAGAGGGAGGCAGGATGGTCAAGACCAGCCGTGCACGTCTCTCCATTAGCATAATCTAATTTTCATCCTCTAGCGACGCCTCCTGGGAAGGCGGAGGAAAGCTCCAAGTGAACCGATCTTGGCCCACGAATAATAATCGTGTGGAGGCAGACAAAGTGACATTTGGAGTGTCCAGGGAATACGGGGTCGGGACGAGGAGCAAAGGGTCTTCAGGAATGGGGGTGAGAAGAACTGGAAATCCCATGGGAATGCATAAGGAATTGATGTCCCAGGAAAAGCAGGCATAAAAATATGACAGTGCAGGCCCCAGCGGGCTACCACACAACTGTGGGAAGAAGAGAGATACCAGTGAGAGCAGCTGTAGACACAGGTCCGAGACACAGCCCGAGACTAAAAGGGCCGTTTCAAAGGAATGTGATAGAATCTCACTTGTTTTTTCCAAATGTGTGTTACACATTGGAAAACATTCATAGTACTGGTTCCTTCAGGAGACAAAGAGTTAAGGCAGATTTTAATGTCTCATTTCATACCTTTTCAAGCTATTTGAACTTTTTGCAACGAGCACGGAGTCCTTTGGTAATAAAAAAACCGTTTAAAAATTTAAGAGGATGACAATATTCTCCCCCCGAAAATGAAAGTATTCTATATGTAGTAAAGTCGAAAGGATGTCCATAAATTATTGCACGATGAAGCAAGCTGCAGAACACTATACTATATAAAGTACAAAAAGTAACGGTGTGTAAAGCATATAATGTGTGATCCTGTCTGCGGGGGAAAAGTGCATGTGTATATTTATGTGTTTGTGTTTATCATGTGAATACATAGAAGGTTTCTGTATATACAAAACTTGTTTGCAATGGTTACCTTCAGGGAGAATTAGGGAAAGTCAGTAGAAGAGGAAGGAGCTGATTCTTTAAAAATGAAAAGGATTTGACAGCTGGACCCACCCACCCCGGGGGAAGGGCAGACCTGGCATGATGATCTCCGGGAAGCCCAGCTTCCTGGCCACCACGGTGGTCCTGTCCACCAGGTGGGGGTAGTCCTTGCGGATCTGAATGATGTCACCCACAAGCATCTTCATGGTCACCCAGAGGCCTGGAAAGGAAGGCTTACCATGAAAAGCCAGCTTCCTAAGGGTGTTCTCTCAGACTCCCCCTCCCAGTGTCTCCCTTGGTCTCTTTCTGAAGGAGACCACTGGCAGCAAAGATAAACAACTATAGATGCCGTGACCCCTCCTGAGGGAGGGGAGGAAGGAAGGTGGGAAGCGGAGGGAACCAGGCGTCAGGCATCTCCAGGTTGAATCCCACCAGTTACTCCTTGCCGGCCGTGTCAGCGTCTGTCAAAGGACCCACCTCTCTGAGCCCAGCCTTTGTAAAGTGGGGCTGATATCATCTCTTTCACAGGACTGTGGGGAGGATGGAATCAAATAAGGACACAGATCGAAGAGCCCGGCACAGAGGAGGTGCACCGGGCCTATCAGTTCCTCCTTTCCTCTGGAGGGCTAGGACATGCCCCCCGGGTTCAGGAGATGTGGTGTCCATTTCTACAGATCACAGGCTCCCACTCTTCGCAACCGCCTGTCCGGAAGGAAGGCTGAGTTTCCCAGGGTTCGGGATTTTGGTATGTCTACTGAGGAATCAAGGGCTCCTGAACCAGTAGCCCCGCCTGCTTGGCACGCTGGCACTGTACCTTGTCCTCCGCTGTCTCCCTTGGAGGCCGTGACTTTGCCAAGCAGGCTGTGTAGGAAGTCATTCTCAGCTGTCACCCTGGAAAGGAAAAGAGATCACAAGGCGCTCGCGTGATGCCCGCATGGGGTCCCCACCGTGTGGGTTCCACACACCCCGCCAAGTTGCCCAGCCCCTCCATACAGCTCAGGTGAGACGTGAGCCTGCTTATGCCAACTCAGAGGGCACACATGCCATCAAGAAGCATCTCTCTTTCACAAAGCAACGAGGCTCTGAAACTTGGGGGATAGCAATGAATGCTATTGGTAGAGACCATTTTTTATGTCTAGGAAGACTCTTAAAAAGAAAGGGACCTCAAGTCCCCCAAAGGGATATCTGCTCAGCAAGGTGGCAGAGACTTCCCAGCTCCTGCTAAGCCTTAGTCACACACCTTACCCCTCATTGGCCTCACGACCTTTAACAAAACACCATTGTCACGGCCCATCCTTGGGGGCCCAAAGTGAGGACATTTCCAAGCTGAGGGGCCTGCTTTCTCAAAGGGGACTTTTTAGAGCAGGGAAAGGCCCCGCCTCAGGACCCTCCTCGGCGCTCCCGGACACTTCTATCCACGCGAACCATGGGGTGCTGGGGCGCTGCTGCTCACAGCTTCCTAGTTCCTGCCATGCTTGTAACCAGGGCATTCAGCTTTTTGTTGAGCAGCTGTTTTGTTCTCCACCTAAATATAAGCTCCATGAAGACAGGGCCATGTCTGTTTTGTTCACCACTCCACCGCCCCCCCCATGCCCAGCATAGCGTCCAGCCTTCTGCCAGCTGTCAATCAAAGGTAGTTGCATAAATATCATTTGATGAATGAATGGGCAAAAATCTGGTTGGTGTCAAGTGCCCTGGCCCTGGGACCATCTCTCTCATCCTGCCCTCCTCTTGTCACCGTCTCAGGGAACCAGGCCACCCTGCTTTCAATGTGGCCCTCCATGAGAAAGGGTGAGGTTTAAGAGAATGAAAAGACATGGGAAAATCTCACGGGTGAAAAGGAATGAAGTGCTGCTTTTCTTCATCGCTCTCTGCTTTCCCCTTGATGATGTCTGTTATGTCCATAACTAGAAAAAGAAGAGAAATGAATGAGTACTTTAAGCCCGGCCTGCACTAGGAAGGGATGAGAATGGGCTGAGATTGTAGGCCCGGGGCTTTGGATCAGGGAAGTCTCAGCAGGCAAGCCAGCCAGCATCAGACAATACACAGGCTGCAGGTGGTCATAATACACAGCACCTGGCAAAGCTCGGGGCATAGTGGGCTGGGGGGGTCAGCAGGCCATGGAACCTTCCAGGAGCATGTGGTTTAGCAAGAGCCAAGAGGAAAGAGATTACAGTAGCTATGGGATTAAGCAGGCAGGTATGGATTTCACATGTATGTACTGCATGTGTGCTGTACCCACAGAACATGAAAGCTGGGACTCCGGGTGGGATCTGGGCAGTCAATGAAATCCATTCACCCTCTTTTCATAAATAGGCACAGACAGAAAACTGTAGGAGCCCTGAACCCTGCAATTCCGGAGGGACCCTGGATCCTCTGAAACTTCTTAAATCAGCCACTAAAGATCCACAAAACCAAGGTGAGATACTCTAGCACTAGCACAAGGATTATAGAAATGATGGAGGAGTGGGAGGAAGGCATTTTTAAAAAGCTAGTCAAATAGGAAGGAAAAAAAAAAGCTAGTGACATGAAATACCTCAAACACTCCAGGCCCTCGTCAGGGAGCTGCTAAAATTGCTTGGATAATAATCCACCAGTGATTGAATCTAATTCAAGAGTGGAGTTAGGGAGCCAAAAGGAGGAGGGGAAACCTGAACCTGAGCGGCAAGCACCCGGTTCTGGCTGAATAACCCACCTCCTGGCCTGTTCTCAGGGGGCGTGGTTTGAGTGGAGCCATCTCCCTCTGGCTCCAGAGCTGTTCCTATGACCTGGGCATTCAGGGGACCACATCCCCTCACCTCCTGCGCAGGTAAGTGCTGTGGGGATGAGCACATGACCTCTATTTAAGCTCCTGGGGCTTCTGCTGAAACTAATGAGAAAGAGGTGCTTTCACTCCCCTGGATTGTTAAGCTGGTAGGATACAAGCTTGGAACAGCTGGCTGATATTTTGCCTACTAATTGGGCAGCCATTTCCAGAATAAACCAGCAAGAGGACATAGGAGCTGAGAGACAGTGAGATATAAAGTCATTTGAGTTCCAGGATCCAGCTGAAACCATCTATCTCTGAACCTTTCAGTTATACCAGATTGCTATCACCTGAAACTAAGAGAGCACAGACTACAGCTGGGGACAGAGGCATAACCTGAAGGCAGGTTGAAGGAGCCGGGCTGCCTTCACAGGGACACTGTGACGTCAGAAGTGACCCTCATAGAGAATCAGAACATTTTAGAGCACGTCATACACCAACCAGGTCCCAGTCTCTCATTTTGTAAACAATGAAACTAAGGCCCTGGGGAAAATGCTTGCCCAAGATCAGCTCGCTAGCTAGCTAGCAACAGTGCCTGGTGGAAAACGAGTCTAAGCTAATTTTTTCCCTTCCACGACTGTTCACACAATACCAGGGGGCTAGCTGAAGAGCCAGCTA
Organism: Aselliscus stoliczkanus; assembly: GCA_033961575.1. Taxonomy (NCBI): domain Eukaryota; kingdom Metazoa; phylum Chordata; class Mammalia; order Chiroptera; family Hipposideridae; genus Aselliscus; species Aselliscus stoliczkanus. Next base: position 8,413,855 of record CM066733.1, read on the forward strand.
GTTGGTGACTACAGAGGATCAGGGTATCCGCAAGTGGGGAGCCTGAAACCCTGGGTTTAGATATGGTGCGTGGGGATTATAAATGGTATACGACTAGAAATGTATATTTTAATAAAAGAAAGAAAACTGGCATATCCAATTGCTGTCTCCACAGGTACTGAAATTGTCTTTTAAGAAAAAAAAATGTGCTTTACTTTAAATAATGTGGGGTTAACTATAAGAAAATAGATTAGGTAAGTAATAGCACAAGTAATAGTCAAATACAACAACCACCATAAAAGTAGGACAAGAATGATGAAATCTTGGAGACCCCGAGAGAGCAAAGGACCGGAGACAATGTGGAGGTGGCACTGCTGTTGCTCTCCAGCCGCCTTTTTAGTCCTGCCGACCCTCCCAACGTCCACTTCTGTCTAGAATTCAGAGGTGTGACGGCTGACTCATCCTGTGTAACTGCATTTCCAGTCCTGAGTGCTTTTTAAAAGTGATTTGTTCTTCATAATTGGATCCCACCCATGTTGCTCCTTTTTCATCAGCTGGGGAGCGAAGAAGCCACCTGCTCTGACTGTGCCATGTTCCCAATGCTCTGTTCCAGACACGAGGATTCCATTATTCACTGTCCCCATTATAAATCTGGACTTAGTCACCAATTATTTTGCTTTAATCACCAGAAATGTAGGTATTATGAGCTGTCTGGCATTGATTTTTTTTTTTTTTTTTGGAACAGGATTGCAAGGAGGAGAGGGAAAAAGTAATCTCTAAAACGCAGCCCTATACAGTTCTGGGAATGTAATTGATAATGTTGTGAAGAGACTATTATGTTGCGAGAAATAAGTCAGTCGGAGAAGGACAGGTAGCATGTGATCTCACTTGTGTGTGGAGTCTGAAGAGCTGAGTGAACAATCAAAGTAAACAGACTCGTAGATGTAGAGGAAAAACTGAGGGTGGCTATTTGGGAGGGGGGTGGGGATGGGGGGAAGGGGAAGGGATTAGACAGCATAAATAGACAACTACAATATTGCCACAGGGATATGAAACACAGTTCGGGGAATATAATAATGTTGTAAAAATTTTGTGGCGTATCAGATAGTCACATGTCTTGTTAGGGAGACCACTTCATGGATGGAGTAAAGGCTTGATCACTGCACTGTACACCTGAAGCTGATGTTGTATAGTATGTATGCCAACTGCAACTGAAGTGTCGATGGTCATGGGATGTGGAGTATACTGTGGAGGGGAGTCAGGGGAGTTGTGATGGATATGTATGATATTGGGGGGGGAGTGGGGTGGCGAACTGGGGGAGGGGGATTTTCACTTTGGGGGGTAAAGAGTATAACTATTGCATTGTGTTGTACACCTGAAACTAATAAAAAATAAAAATAAAAAAATAAAATAATAAAATAAAATAAAACGCAGCCATATAAAATGTGCACTCCAATGAAAGTGAATGGCGTGTAGGGTGTCATTACCTGCCACCCCAAAGGGTCGCCTCAGCCCCTGCGTGCACTTCTTGGTATTAGTATCCTTAAGATCCATCTTCCCGACTCGGATTATTTGACAAATCAAGTAAATTTTATCCCTGTTGAGGTCTTTGTTTCCGAGATCCTGTAGGGCAGGGAAAGAACAGTTACACCTCAAGTGTCTAATGAAAAAAAGTAGAAAAGAAAATATAGTGAGCTCTGGGGGTGTGCTTATCACTCAGCACATATGGGCCGATCATACAGTTAGTCCCAGGAACAGTAGAAGACCAAGCTACTGCACCCATTTCACAGATACAAAAGGCAATTTGGAAAAGAAAACTGAGTGACAAGATTCTTGTGTTCAGTTGCAATTCTTCCACCTCAATCTGATAGGAAGAGGACAGAGGCATAATATCCGTTACACAGGCAAGTTTCTCTACATGTCAGCTGATGGATCAAAAAAACAGCATTTGCTACTAATGACTCCATCCATTTCATCCTTGCTCAGCACCTCTGAGGGAGAAGACAAAAGGAAGAGGAGGAAAATCCTGTCACCATTTACCAAGTACCTAACCTATGCATATCACTCAGGGCTGAGTTGTTGAGGCACCAAACAACCCCAATATCTCAGAGCTTATCACTCAATAGAAGTTTCCTTCTAGCTCAGGCTACAGGTCAAATGCAGACGAGCGGGGGCTCCGCCCCCTTCTTTACTCTGGGCCCCTGACTGGCAAACCATGTCATCATACAGGTGCTTCCATTGTCCCCTCAGCAGGGAAGGAGACATGGCAAATCATTTACAGGCAATTAAAGCTTCCACCCAGAAGAGACACGTCACTTCCACTTACATTTCACTGGCCAAAGCAGGGCGTGCGACCATGCTGACCTCAAAGGGGACACGGACAGGGAAGCGCACTCAGTGTGCCCAGATGGAGGACCGCTAAAACCGGTGAACTACACTAATGCACTAATGTGTCATTCACATGCGAAATGTCTCATGTCATCACCTGATTGATCCTAGACAACTTTCAAAAGCAGATGCTGTTATTGCACCCCCATTTTACAGATGGCGAAACTGAGACACGAAGAAGATAAGGGGCTTCCATGCCCTTAGTCCTTGGAGACACTCTGACACCAAAGTCCATACGCCGACCTACCCCAATATATCTTTCTCGTCATCAGAAAGCCATGCAGGAGGAAAAAGCACCTGGACCATCTCAGCATCTGACTCCCTGCTCACATCTGAATGCCTCAGGGTTCCTGGGACCCCCTTCCAGCTGGGATCAGTTGGAGAGGGAACATCAGGGCATGTTGTTGGCATCAGAGCAGAGAACGCTGGGCGTGGCCTCACTAGGAAATAGCTGCTTGTTCTCTGAATTAATCCTCATGCACGTGTATGCACTGGGAACAGCCTGTTGGCTCACACCAGGGCCAGGGCTCAGGCAAAGCAACCACTACCTCTCACTGTGGCTGGTGTGGGAGGAAGAGGATGGTATACAGAGTTTCTGGGAAAAAGACACGGTCCACAGCTTACTGCTTGGGGGCTGTGATGGTTAACCATTATGTGTCAATGTGGCTAAATGATGGTTTCTAGTTGCTTGGTCAAACACTAGTCTAGACATTGCTAGGTAGGTATTCTGTAGGTCTGATTAGCATCTACAGTCAGTTGACTTTAAGTAAAGGAGATTGTCTTCCATCATGTAGGTGGGCCTCGTCCAATCACGCGAAGGGCTTGAAGAGCAGAAGGGAGGTTTCCCAGGGAAGAAGGAATTCGGCCTCAAGACCGTAGTATAGAAACCCTGCCTGCGTTTCCAGCCTGCTGGCCAGCCCCATAACCATGTGAGCCAAAGCCTTAAAACAAATCTATCCACCCACCCATATATCCTATTCATTCGGTTTCTTTGGAGAAGCCTGACAGACACAAGGGCTGAAGGAATGGACATCTGGACTCTAAAGCCTCCTTGCTGGGTAGGAAGAGAGGGAAGGCGGGGGAGCTGGGGGCTTTTGGACTCAGGGAGCCCTTCCACTCTGCAGTCCCTGCCTTGCCCTGTAGGCAGCTGATCCTGAGAACCCCATTATCTTCCCTCCAGAGGGTTGGGCGGACTCTTCTCTGGCCTGCCTGACCCCTTACTCCAATCCACCCTGAAATCCCCTACAAACCCATCGTTAGAAGCCATGCTCATTATTTCATTTCTTTCCCCCCAACCATGTTAATAGCTCCCTATTTCCTGCCCGATTAGTGCTAATTTTGCCTGGTTGATGTTGAAAAGTTCTAGACATAATATATTTCCAGCTATTCTATCCAACCGATTCCCCACTATTCTCTGCAGGTAAGTACTCTATTTTTATCACAAAGATTTCTTTATGGCTCCACAAATACACAATGTGCACTTTTAACTCTGGGTCTTTCTTCCCAAGCCCCCTGTCCGCATCATCACCTCAAATGCTCACTGCTTCTTCCTCTATATTCAAAGCCTTCCCATCTGTAGCAGCTCCTGCTTTCCTTCCTTTATAATGACCTTCATCCCTAATGACCTCTTTTTTTTTTTCGTATTTTTTAAGTATCTAAATTGGTATCTTTCAGAGGCACTCCAGAGCCACATGAAAGGTTTCTTCCTAGATGTTATGAGCTAAATTACGTCCCTCCAAAATTCCTGTGTTGGAGTCCTATCCACCCCCACCACCCCGCCCAGTACCCAGTACGTGACTATATTTGGAGACAGGGCTTTAAAGAGGTGATTGAGCTAAAATGAAGTTATTAGGATGGGCCCTAGTCCAATATGTCCTTATAAGAAGAGGAGATTAGGACATAGACCCACAGAATAAAGGTCATGTGCAGACACAGATAGTAGGTGGCCATCTGCAAGCCAAGGAGAGAGGCCCCAGGAGAAACCAGCTCTGTGGACACCTTGACCTTGGACTTCCAACCTCCAGAACTGTGAGAAAATAAGTTTCTGTTGTTTAAGCCCCACTGTCTGTGGTACTTTGTAATGGCAGCCCCAGCAGCCAATACACTAGAGCAAGGGTCGGCAAACTGCGGCTCGCGAGCCACATGCGGCAATTGGGGTATGTTCTGTCTCAAAAGTTTGCCGATCCCTGGAAGAGCCAATCCTGTCCCTCACAACAATTTAAAAATTATTTGAGAGCCACCAATATATTTTTACATAATCACCATTATGTGAATAATATCCTTTAAAAATGTAATAAATGAAACGATGATAGTTTTATTTTCATTTTCAATTTTACTTCAGAGCCACACGTACATACCCAAAGAGTTGCATGTGGCTCACGAACTGCAGTTTGCCGACCCCTGGCGGCTCGTCCTTCTCAAAAGTTTGCCGACCCCTGCATTAGCTAAACTATAAGGTTCCTAGGTAAGCTCTGCTTCCACACTTCTCTGAAAAGATTTCACTGGCTCAAAGGAGGACACCAGATTTCTGAACACTGCCTCCGCAGAGACCCTTTGCACTGGAGAATCTTGGTATGTTATGTAAGCACAGCGAAATGCCCGACAATGGGTATTGTCTGGAGGGTATGTACACGGCGACCCTCACTCAGAACCAGGCTCCAACCTGTGCTGTCTCCCAATCTTTTACTCTGGCCTTACAAAACTCGGGTGTGTTGGGGACAATGAAACCATCAGTATTCTTTCTATAGTTCAGTGTCGTCTCCCCTGTGTTGGCAGCAGTCCCCAAATGGGGCAAAGTCTGCAGGAACCTCGTGGTTTATGCTGCGTCCTCTTCCAGGGCCAAAGAGGGTAGATGCTTGAACAGCAGCCAGAGGGGAAGCCCACACCAGCTCGACCCATGTGCCAGCTCCTTGGGCCCTGACCCCAAAGAGGAAATCAGAAAGAGCTCACATCCAGAGACAAGATAAATAAGGCCAGCAAGGCACATGCCTGCCAAGTCTTATCTCATGTCCAGCTTAAACAGCACCTCAATGCCTACTTGAAAGCAACTCCCAGTCAAACGCCATCACATCACCCTGTTTGAATTATCTACACTGCAGAGATGGCCTTCTGACATTTATCTTGTTCATGTATTCCTTTACTTATTTCCTGAACTCCCCCCACCCACCTCATACCATGTGAGCAGGGGCCTATCAGCTGATTCTCTGCTGGATGTATCCCCAGAAACAAGCACAGAACGTACACACCGTGGACACTCACTGGATAGCCCTTTCGTCAATAAAAGAAGCTAGCGTATCATGACTTTCCCCGCCCCGAAATGAAGACTCCCATCATTTCAAGAAAGGGAAGTGTGAGCCTGTTGCACCAGTCAACCAAGGCTCTCAAGTTCATTTGCTGTGGGAAGAAGAGGTGGTGGCACAGGCAGAATTCCATAAATGCAGGATCTCATCCTCATTAATACTGAGGGACACAAATTTACCAATGCCCTTTCCCGCATGTTTGCATCATGAATCGGTTCTCTGCGAAATGAACCGCTGATTGATTCCCTGTCCCTTTCCCTCTCCTGGACCATCTGTCTCCTGGTTTAATCAGGAATCCCCACGGGACCCTCCTATTTATCAAGAAAATAAATAGGCTCCCCCTTCTAACTAATAATAGGTAAATAGGATTGAGGCGCATTTGTATAAGTCAAGGAAACTTTGTCTAAGCAATTAGGACCTATGCTCTCATTTTTTAGGAAACAGCAAAACAAAATAAATCAGTTGCACTTCAATCTAATT